>JAQPPZ010001464.1:7565000-9965000 GCA_028583015.1 Wollemia nobilis | reverse complement strand
ATTTCTATGGTAAAGAGAGTAATTTAAAGTGATTGAGTATTATGGTGAAGCATATTGAGTCTCTAACAAATCTCTGTATGTTTCTCAAATAGTGATTGAAAGTGATTGAGCATTGAGGTGAATGTAAAGCATATTGAGTCTCTAATAATTCTCTGTATGTTTCTGAAAGAGTGATTGAAATTAATTGAGCATTGTGATGAATGTGAAGCATATTGAATCTCTAACAATTCTTTGTATGTTTCTATGACATTGGACAAGTTCTAGTGTGGACTTGTAGAGAAGATTTGGACAAGTTCTAGAGAGGACTTGTGGATAGATTAGTGTGAGTTTTTGTGGAAGATTATAAGGTATATTTGAGATAATTCTTTGAGAAGACTTGAGAGCATATTTGATTGATTTATTTATTCAATCCTTGAGTTAAGGTTTGGGGCAGATCTAGCAGAGTTGATTTGAGATTGATTCAAGCTTTGTGTTAAGGCTTGAGGATAGAGATAAAGGATAAATTTGTGCTAGACCAAAGGACTATGTTTAGTGCATATTGAAGGACAGAGTTTGGTGCATATTTGAGGACAAGTTTGTGCCAAACCAGAGACAGATATTGAGTAGATTTATGCTAGATCGAAGGACTATATTTAGTACAAATTTGAGACAGATATTTGAAGGTGATAGAGTATAAATAATTACAGTATCTAGTGGATAGAGATATATTATCTAGGGTAGTTAGGACATGTGTCTTCAGTGGATAGAGATCCATTAGCCAGAGCAGTGGGGGTAACAGTTCTTCTAGAATATCACTAGTCATAGCTAAGAATAAATGATTTCTCCTATGGATAGAGATCCACAAACTTGATTAGGAGATTGATGTCTCCTTTGTATAGTGATCCACAAAAATTGTAATAGGGAAATGATTCCCAAGAGATTGATTGAGAAAATTTTAGTGAAATATTTTCTTCCTGGAGTAGCCCTCATTGGGTGAACCATGTTAAATTGGTGTCGCTATTATGTGTGGTATTTTATGTATTGCCTTTATTACTTTTGTTGATACTACTATCTTTACATTGCATAATATTGATTGGAAAAGAGAAGTAAAAAGTGGTCTTATACTGTTCACCCCCTATTAGTATAAGCTTATTTTCTTCAATTGGTATCATAGCGGGTTCCTTCTAAAGAGTTTAATAGCTTGAAGGAAAATATTTCAAGAACACAATGGATTATAAGAATTTATCCTCAGATAATTCAACACCAATATTTTATGGAAATGATTATATATATTGGAGTATGAGAATGAAGGTTCACTTGATGGTACTTAGAAATGAAATTTGGGAAGCAGTTGAAAATGGATACATACCACCAGCTGATCCACCTACATATAAGGAAGGTGAGCTTCTACAAAATTATAATTCAAAAGCAATGAATGCACTTTTGAGATGTTTGCATAGAACATAATCAATAAAATTTATTCATTGTAAAGATGCAAAAGGAATTTGGGATAAGTTGGAAAGCATATATGAAGGAGATAAAAGTGTCAAAAAGGTAAAGATATGAAATCTCAAAGGACAATTTGAATAATTAAGAATGAATAATGAGGAAGACATTAGTTCTTATCTACTTTGGGTAGATGAGGTTGTTAATGCTATGCAAGGAATTGGACTTAATGTGGATGAATCAGATGTTTGTGATAATATACTAAGGTCTCTTCCAACAAGGTTTAGTGAAATTATTTCAGCTATAGAATAAGCAAAGGATGGTGATTATTTGACAAGAGATATGTTGCTTGGTATTTTTACAGCTTTTGATTTAAGAACAAAAGAACCTAATACCTAGAAGGAAGCAACCTTCAAAGCAATTAAGAAGACAAATTTTAAGAAGTTAGAATCGTGTAATGAGTCATCCAATGATGAAGAAGCTAATTATGTTAGAAGGAACAAGGATTCAAGACGATTCAAAGATACAAAAACTATTAGCTGTTTCAATTATGGAAAGTATGGTCACTATGCAATTGATTGTCAAGAAGCCAGAAACAACAAAGATGAAGAAAATAGGATCACATGAACAAAGAATAAAAAAAAATACAGGTATCAAAAGAAAGGAAAGGATGGATAAAGCAGACAAGGAAATAATTTCTTTCGAAGACAAAAGAGGAGCTACTATGCAGATGAGGCAAGTAAGTACTCAAGTGATAGTGATGCTAGTTCTTCAAGTAATGATAAATATGAAGTCCTATTTATGATTGAAGATAAATAAAAAGTTAAGAAAATGTCACCAATAATTCTCGAGTGTTTTAGATGTGGTAATTTTGGACATCTTGAAGATAGTTGTAAAACGAATGGTTTTAGTTTTAGTGATAATGAATACAAAGATTCACTTGAAGGACCAAAAGAGAATTTATAATGGTACTAGAAAAAGAAGATGATGATCCTATAGTAGACAGTTAAAAGAAAATGAATATGTATATAAAGGCAAAAAAAATAGAGAAAGAATAAGAAAAATAAGGATTTGATCTTAAGGCAAAACCTATTTATGCTCTTGACATAGTAAAGAAGGTAAGAAAGAAAAAACTCTAAACTTGAGTTTCAGTTTCAAGAATACAATGAAGAGAGAAGAAAGATTATAGAGGATCTAAACAATTCAATGGCTAAGACAAAGAAGTTCAAGGATAAGTTAGAAGCAAAGGCCTTAGAATGTGAAAGGTTAGAATAAGAATTAGCTCTACTAAGGAAATATTTATAAAAATCCAAGGATAAGCTACACAAGTTTGGAAAGAGTTCAAAGATTGTGGATAATATGATCAAGGTACAAAGAAGGTCAACGAACAAAACAGGTCTTGGTTTTGAACAAGCTCAAAATAAATAATAAGAAGAGTCAACCTCAAGTTCTAAAGAAGAATAAACTTCAGAAGAAGATAATGTAAGAGAAAGTGAGACTTCTGAGAATGAGTTGGACAACAAAAATTTCAACAAGGAAAGGAATAGTGCACAAAGAAGAAACATATGGAACATCAATCAAAATAGGTTAAGAGATACTAAGATACCAATGAGTTCAAGACAATGAAACTTCAATGGAATATGTTTCTCATGTCACAAATTTGAGCAAATGGCTTCATAGTGCAGGACACATGAAAGACAAGAATATGGGAACATACAACTTTTGCATGGGTATTGCTACTCATGTAATTAGTTTGGTCACAAGGCAATGAATTGCAGGGTTCATGATAGAAAGGGATATAGCTTCACTATGAGAAATCCTAATACATTTGGACTTCCAAGGAATAATAAAATTAAATATTATAAGTGCAGTAGTGATGGACACACAACAAAGAGGTGTAGAGTAGACATTTCAGAACCAATCATGAATATGAACAGGAACAGTTAAAGGGATCAGAAGGATCAGATGAGAGGGAAATAAGATAAAGGTAAATATCAGTGCTTGTTGGGAGTAGAAATACTCCCACCCTAGAATTAACCATCTCAAGAGGAGGTGGGGGAGAGGCTAAGCTAAGAGGCCCATTCTTAGTCCTTAGCCTCAAAGGTGCCCATTTGCCATTGATGTCAAAGGGGGAGAGATTTGAGTAAGGGGGAGATATTTGATATTTGAGTAAGGAGGAGATATTTGGTTTAATTGAGACAGGGAAGCAGAATAAAAAGGTCAAGGAAATGGTAAAAAGTTATTGGGTTGCCATCAATGACAAAGGGGGAGGTTGTTGGACATTTTGAGTCCATAAAGTTATCATTGATATCAAGGCATGAGGTTGTCATTGATGCCAAGGAGTGAACCACCATTAATGCCAAAAAAAAGGAGCAATGCAAAAGTTGATGGTAAAAGAGCTTCATAATATTCATTTTTGATAGTATAGGAAACATAAGTAAAAGGTTTTTATTAGAACCATGGACTGGCAAATAATTTTTTTTATTAAAAACCATGGTCACACGAAATAAAAGGTTTTCATAAAAACCCAAGGAGGCTTTTTATTCCAAATTAAAAATTCCAAGGAAGGTTTAAATATTTAATTTATAAATATTTAATTTCAAATTGAATTTAAATTTTATAAATAAATATTTATTTATTTGAAGTAGCATGACCCTAAGGCTATTCCACCGACATGCAAGTTGAAGATCTTTTTGTCGACGTGTTGAGAAAAATGTAAATATATATATATATATATATTTGCTAAGGAAAAAACTATGTGAAGTTTGAATTTAAAAAATGTGTGGTATTTCGTAGAAGAAAGAGAAGAGCATTCGTGCACTGCGTCCAACCTAATATTTTTGGAGGTTGAAGAATTCAAAAGGCCTAAATTTTAGCACCATCTGATGGATAGCGCAGGTGGCATTTGCTTGGCATTTGTGGCAAGGGGGTTTTAGGTTCGAAACCCGATGATAACAAGTTGAGGAAAGCATTTTTGCATTTTGGTTTTCAGCTACAGGAGAAAGTATTTGAGATGCGTGGGGAGTTTAGCTCCCACGTGAGTGCTTAGCTCATGTGACAGCCAAGTCCGCGACTAGAGCACTTGGGAAGGCAGCAACGTGGGTTCAAAACCCACTAAGGGCAAAGGTACAGTTTTTTATTTAAATTTTATTTGCCCTAAGGTTGTTATGAGTAAATTGGGAGGTATAAGGTGGTAATTAAATTGGATTATTTACCTATATGTTAAAGTGATTTTTAGGCATGGTAAAAATTTGTTTTTGATAAAGTGAAAACTAGGGTAATTAATTTTTACCTTAGAAGAATAAATTGCATTATTTTATAAATTATTTTATTTGATAAGTGCAATTTAAGAAAGGAATTATAAGTAGAAATTGTGTTACATTTTATAAGAGGGTTTTTGATGAAAATTATGATGTTGAAATTTATTATTGAGATGGAGCAATAAGGTGTCTTTGGAATTTAATTTATCTTTGTGTTTAAGGTAAATTGTGAAAAATGTTAGGGTGATAATTCTTGTCATCTAACCCTTTGTACTTGGAAAATAAAGTTGTGATAATTGATATAGGCTTTTGAAGATCATTCTACATCAAAGAAAAATGTATGGGTATATTCTTCCTTGGTTGAGTTGATTGGTTGATTTTATAGAAAACAAATTTGGAGTTGAAAGGACTTAATTAGGTTTCCTTATTGAGTTGTTGAGCTATATGTGAATATTGTTGAGTGTGTTTTGAATTAATGCTTCAAGGTTTTCTGGAATAAAGAGTTGTTGATAAAACCTTGTTTGATAAGCATTGTTGTTGAAGCCATTGATTGAGTGAAGAACTTGAAATAAGGTTTGGAAATAACATGAGTATCGTTGTTATGTGAGATTGGTTTATAAGCATTATTGTTGAAGTGATTGATTGAGTGAAGAACTTAAACTAGGTTTTGGAAATAACATGAGTATCATTATTATGTGAGATTGGTTGATAAGCATTGTTGGAAACATTTTGAGTGAGTGTTCATATGCTTGGACTAGGGTTTGTGAGCAAGGATTATTTCATTGAATGATTGGTTGAGTAGATTTGGTTGAGCCTAGTCAAGTGGATGTGTGAAGTGATATCTCAAGTTCTATGAAACAAATTATTCTATATTTTGAATTGATTTGAGAAAGAGGTTGAGTTTTGATGAGTGTGAAACATATTGAGTCTCTAAAAATTCTTTATATGATTTTGTGGTAAAAAGAGTAATTGAAAGTGATTGAGTATTGTGGTGAAGCATATTGAGTCTCTAACAATTCTCTATATGTTTATGAAAAAGTGAATGAAATTGATTGAGCATTAAGGTGAATGTGCAACATATTGAGTCTCTAAAAATTCTCTGTATGTTTCTGAAAGAGTGATTGAATTTAATTGAGCATTGTGATGAATGTGAAGCATATTGAGTCTCTAACAATTCTCTTTATGTTTCTATGATATTGGACAAGTTCTAGTGTGGACTTGTAGAGCATATTTGGACAAGTTCTAGAGAGGACTTGTGGACATATTAGTGTGAGCTTTTGTGGAAGCTTACAAGGTAGATTTGAGATAAGTCTTTGAGAATAATTGAGAGCAGAGTTGATTGATTGATTTGTTCAAAAATTGAGTTAATATTTGGGGCAGATCTAGCAGAGTTGATTTGATATTGATTCAAGATTTGTGTTAACTCTTAAGGACAAATATAGAGGACATATTTATGCTAGATTGAAGGATTGTGTTTAGTGCAGATAAGAGAATAAATATTGAGGATAGATTTTTGCTAGACCAAAGGACTATGTTTAGTGCATATCGAAGGATAGAGTTTGGTGCATATTTAAGGATAGGTTTGTACCAGACTAGAGATAAAGATTGAGTATATTTGTGCTATATCGAAGGACTGTGTTTAGTACATATTTGATATAGAGCTTTGAAGGTGACAAAGTATAGATAACGATAGTATCTAGTGGATAGAGATCCATTAGCCAGGGTAGTGAGGATAGGTGTCTTTAGTGGATAGAGATCCATTAGCCAGAGCAGTGGGGGTAATAGTTATTCTATAATATCACCAGTTAGAGCTAAGGATAAATGATTTCTCCTGTGGATAGATATCCATAAACTTGATTAGGGAATTAGTATCTCTATTGGATAGTGATCTATAAAAATTGTAATAGGGAAAGGATTCCCAAGAGATTGATTGAGAAAAATTTAGTAAAATATTTTCTCCGTGGAGTAGCCCACATTGGGTGAACCATGTTAAATTGGTGTATTTATTATGTGTGGTGTTTTGTGCATTGCTTTGATTACTGTTGCTGATACTGTTGTCTTTACATTGCATAATATTGATTAGAAAAGAGAAGTAAAAATTGGTCTTATACTGTTCACCCCCCTCTCAGTATAAGTTTGTGTTCTTCATTACTTGATTTGGTTTATGTAATTCTTTTGAAGGCTCTACAATAGGTTTTTTTTTTTGTTGAGTGAGTTGAGGTACTTATTTTTTTGTCTATTCAATTTAATTGGATGGAACCTTGAATGGATCTAGATTTTTGGGATATACTTGTAATGGTTTCTTCCCTAATCACATCAAGACTAAAATTGGATCTTCTTATTGCACCATAAAATTTTGTTCATCCTCCCAAAATATGTTTATTTGACTCTTTTGTGCTCTTTCTACCCTCTCTACTATAATATTATTTATATCATGTTGATGAAGCATGCATGTTCTTTCACCATGTGGGTCATTATAGGTTGAACACTAGTAATTTGCTTCTAATGTAGAGGTAGAAGGATTTTCCTCTCAATTATTTTACACTATATTAGGCTCCCCATCAACATTGCTAGTTGAAGCTCCTTGATCTTTTCCTATGTACAAAAATATTCTAGGTTAAAAAATTTTCTTAGCTTCTCTCATCTTCATGGTGGTAATCTCATTTGTTAAATTTTTCAATGCTATCATAATATCATTCATATTGGAAGTTTGAGGCTCAAAATATAGTTATGTAGGTATGGTAGGAGGTGCATGTAATACTAGAGTTGGAAATGTAGGGAATTTGGGTGTAGGAGTTGGAGCTACATTTGGCAAACGAGTAATAATAATTGGTGTTTGTTTCTCATGCTCTAGCTATGGAATTTTTGAAAATATTGGTATGATATTCCTAGGAGGAATTCTACCTATAGATTTCAAAGTAATTTTTGCTACTAGAGATACTTGATTGATTTTTGGAAATGTCAATACATTAGATTATCATATCATCAAACCTAGATTTGTGTTAAAGGCATGTAAATAGTAGTATAATTTTTGGGCATATATTGGTCTAATTTATTATGATACTTTTTTCCATGTTCTGCTAAATCTGATATTGAAGTCCATTACTGCCTCTTGAGGGTGTCTTTGTATGGCTATAAGTTGAGTTAGTAAAGAAAATGGATATGCATGCTCATTGAATTCTTGTACCAATATACTAGCAAGTTGGGCCCATAAATTAAAGCAAACGTCTTTAAGGGTCTGATACCAATAAAGTACTTTTTCTTCCAATGATATGATTAAAAGTATTATCATAAGATACTCCTTATGAATATAATGGATCACAACTAATGAGGCTATGTTTTTGCAATGCTCATAGGCTATTTTTCCAGTGCCTTCATATGTTGGAAAAACCTTTAGTGCTACAAGAGCAATGAGATTCTGATTGACTATATTTAGTGGTATAATATTATTCTAGTTGAGATAATTCTATGGAGGCAGGTTTTGAGCCATTTGTTCAGATTTAGTTGAGCGAAATGATGTTGGAGATGTTAAATGTATAGATCCTTGAATTTTTTTAGGGATTATTTAATATGGTTTGAATGCTAAAGGAAGTTATTTTAAAAATAATATTGGTTCCTTTAGTTTCTTAGATCTTGCTCATGTGAGCATAAGCTTACTAATCGAATGGTGGTTGTGTTTCTTTTAGAATATCATTTTAATAGAGTCATTGGGTGATTGGGTTTTTATTTCTTAGAGTAGAATATCACCATAGTTCTACTCTATCAAGATCATGAGATTTGGGTCCCATTGGGTATGCCAAAAAAATCTTGGTCTAAAATATTCCTAAGTGTATGAGTTGCACCCTCAAGACCTCGATCAATATTGGATGCCTAAAAAATAGGGGTCTTTGAGTCAACCTCTAAAGTAGTCTAGCTCCTATAGTCCTAGCTAATCTAACTAAATTGGGGTTGGAGACTAAAGTAAGGAATGCATGATGGTTAGAATCTAAGCTAGAAGTGGTGCAAATTTAGCAACATCAAGAGACATAGTATATGAGAGTATCATAATCTAAAATGAACTAAACTACCTAAAAAACCAACTTAATTTATGTTAGCGTACTTGTATTTTGTTAGTTGTTATTTATGTTTAGCAACTTGTTGCAGTTGTTGCAGCGGCATCCTGTTGAGATGCGCCCTCTTCGGGCTAATCCAGGAATGCAATGTATTATTTAAACGCCTATTGAATAATACAATCTAATTTCGTATTTTACATGGTATCAGAACCAGAGTCGAGGGATGTCGCGGGGAAGCAGCTGAGGGAGATCTATTTAAAAAAAAAAAAAGAATACTCTGCGCGCAGACGCAGCGGAGCCGCAGAAAGTCGCGACGCAGAGGAGGGAGCAGAGCCCCCGCGCGCAGGTTGTCATAGACGCCCTGCGACGTCGCGATCTAGTCCGCGCGTGCAGGTCGCAGACGCCCACGCGCGACTGTCGAGGGACGTCGCGACAGTCGAGGGACGGCGCGACATTCCTCGTGCGCGACAGGCGAGGGACGTCACGGCACGCCGGCCTTGCCATTCGTGCGTAGCCTGCGACACGACGGACAGTGCGCGTGTCGCACCATCCACGCGCGGCCTCACGCAGAAGGGCCGAGGGCCCCCCCGCTCACAGAGCGGGAATTCAAATTCCCGCCCGCGCGAGAAATCGGAGGGGGTATAAACCCCCCCCCGCGGGACTGCGTCCGTTAGACGCAGCCATCGCGCACCCCTCCCCCCACCCGCGGGATCGCATCCGTTAGACGCAGCCATCGCACCCCCCCCCAGTTTTTTTATTTAAAAAAAAATAAATAAATAAATAAAACAACGGGCAAGAGCGGTCGACGGAAAGAAAGAAAAAAAAAAAAAATCGACAGAACAGAGGGCGGTTCGACGTAAACCCCCCGGGCGAAATTTTTTTTCGAAAAAAAAAAAAGGAACCAGAGCCCGCTGCGACTTGCAGAGAGGAAGCCGCGTAGCAGCCGGAGGCCGCTGCAGAGGGTGTTGAAAAGGGAGGTGACTTGCTGATTTTTCCGGATCAGCCCGCTGGCTCACGTGGTCGTGAGCCGTGCGGTTAAGGCTCAGGAGCTCGCGAGTCGGGGTTCAAATCCCGCCGACTCCCCTCAGGTATATTTTTTTTTCAAAGTCATTTTTAATTATTATTATTTTTAATTAAAATTTTTAATTTTAATTTTTTTAATATAGTTTTAAACTTTATAAATTAAAATTTAATTTTAATTTATTTTTTCTAAAGTTTTTAAAACTATATAAATTGAAATTATTTATTTTAATTTTAAATAAATAATGATTATAAAAATGCTTTGTTAAAGAAAGCCTTTTAAGGGGGGATATTTTTTTTCAAAAAATCAAAGGGGGATGTTGAGTAATTTTTTGAAATAGCAATTTGGCATTGTAAAAGGTGCATTTTCGGCTGTGACCGACACCTTGTGGGTTATTCTTGTGGGCAATTTTTTTTGTTGTATGTTGAATATTTCATTTTTGCACTATAACATTAAAAATTAAAATCAAAACACTCCCTAAGTCCCCGGAATATAAAACCCATCTGTGCAATTTATTTGCACTGCAGCGTTCGGTATTTGCGATACCTCTGGCCAGCACTTACAGGTAAAGCTGTCGTGATTTGGCTACTATATCCGCCGCCTAATATAGCTGCTATAACGACGTCTGAGTTTGTTCTCTATAAATCGTCGGGGAGGAATAAGTACGCCATTTTTGCATTTTTTACTCCATCCACTACCCTTTATCGCACTTGTGTTTAGGCGTAAATCCTGACGAAGTATTCTTCATAGTGTTTAGGGGAAGTTACGCCCCACGCATGAGAAGAATATTCTATGGTAGGTGCCATCAACAAGGCGATTCCCTTTCAGTACCGCTTATGTTCCACGTATCGTATGATCTCTAAAATTCACCTATAGTCTCCCTCACGTAAGGGCTGGTGATTTTTTGTTGATATTTCTAAATACCTATAGTTTCCCTCATGTAAGGGCGGGTATTTTGTACGGTATATTGGCCTAGCAAAAGGTATATCGAAAGGGGGACCAATTTGGTGATATAAGGAACCTTCACTATGGCCGCTGTTGCAAAGTTGATGACTGATCCGCATCAGTTATTGAAAGGTCCAAATTATACACCATGGAAACATAAGATGAAGGCTATTCTCCAAATGGAAGATTTGTGGGATATTGTTCATTGGAGTAGCAACCAGGCCTTCACCAAAAGCAGGATCCACAGGTCCTTCAGCAGATCAGATTGCTTTTGACAAGAAAGACAGTAGAGCAAAGGTGCTCATTTTGTTTGCTGTTTTAGATGAAGTGCAACCTCATATAGCTGACAAAGCAAGTGGTAAATAGGCATGGGATGCCCTTAGAACCATCTATGAGGGGAAGAATGAATCCACCATTCTTCATCTTCAACAACAACTTCATAACCTGAGTTTGAGGCGAGGTGAAACAGCTTGAACTCTTTCTCGTGCAGAGTGTCCGAGTTGAAAGAGAAATTGAGTTCTCTGGGAGATACCGTGGACGAAAAGCTTCTCATTTCACTTGTGATGAGAGCTTTACCTTCTTCATTTGATATGTTGATAACCTCCATCCAGGTGTCCCAACGACAAATTACCTACATCGAGTTGGTCAATCTGCTCCAACAATAGGAGGCACGCCAACTTCACAAGGATGATTCTTCCAATACAGCCCTATACACCAACAGGCAGGGTTCTAGGAAGAAAGGTAATGGGCAAAAAGGAGGAAATTCTCAATAGGATACGAAAGGAAAATGCAAACAACCTCAACAGAAGAAGAGGTGGTGCAAGATCTGTGAGAAAGACAACCATGACACCAACAGGTGTTGGCATAAGAACAAGCAGAAAGGCCAAAACAAACCACAAAATAAGAACAAGCAACCCCAGGTGAATGTTGTTGTTGAAGAATCTGACTCAGATTCTGAATGGGCACACAAGGTGCTCATGACTACCACAGATTCCATACAGAGGGATCCTATTTGGTATGTCGATTCTGGAGCTAGTAAACATATGAATGGCGACAGATCATGGTTTGAATCATTTGTGGCCAAGGAGGGCAAACCTGTCACCATTGCTGATGATAAAACCTACAGGGGTCTGGGGAGAGGGTACAGCTTCGATCACTCTTCCCGATGGCAAGTGTCAGATTGACAATGTCCTCTATGTTTCGGGATTGGCCAACAATTTGTTGTCAGTGACACAAATCCTGGACAGAAATATGGTTGTCAACTTTCGTGTTGAGAATGGAAAGAAGTGTTGTACCATTACCAGGAAGGGTAAACAGATTGCAACAGCTTCTTATAAGCATGGCTTATTTGCACTAGATGCTATCTCTACTCCACATGTTGCCATGACTGTCTCTACCAAGGAGGCAACTTCCCTATGGCACAAGAGATATGGGCATCTTAGTTCTGGCTACTTACTTGAGCTCAGCAAGTATGAGATGGTAAAGGGTATTCCTTCCCTTTCTGCCACATTGCCAGTGTGCTCTGACTGCTTGGTAGGAAAGTAGCATAGAGTACCATTTGAGAAGAGCTCTACAAGAGCAAGAAAACCTCTGGAGCTAATTCACACCGATCTATGCGGTCCTTTCACACCCAACAGTGTTGGAGGGAAGAGGTACTTTCAGTTATTCATAGATGACTACTCACAAAAGATGTGGGTTTTATTTCTCAAACTGAAATCTGAAGCTTTCGCATTCTTCCAGCAGTTCAAGAAATCCGTTGAGAAGGAGTCAGGAGCTTCTATCAAAACCCTCCGCTCAGATCGAGGGGGAGAGTTTACCTCTAATGAATTTTTTGCATTCCTAGATAAGCATGGGATCAAGAGACAGTTAACAACTTCCTATACTCCTCAGAAAAATGGAGTTGCTGAGAGAAGGAACCGTTCTATCATGGAAATGGTTCGTTGTATGCTCACGAGAGCTAATCTTGGGCAACAATATTGGGCGAAGCCGTCACCACTGCAGTGTATCTTTTGAATAGGGCACCCACAAAGGCCCTAAAAGGAATGACTCCACAGGAAGCATGGAGTGGTTGAAAACCCTCCATATCTCATCTACGTATTTTCGGGTGTCAAGCTTTCATGCACATACCGAAAGAGAAAAGGAAGAAGCTAGATGAGAAAACACTGAGATGTATTTTTCTTGGATATTCTGAGCACTCTAAAGGATATCGGTTGATAGATCCTTTGACCAAGAAAATTCATATCAGCAGAGATGTTGTCTTTGATGAAGCTTTCACATCACAGAGCACATCTAATGTACACCAAGATATTGTGGAACCTAAGGAAGAGGAGATTCCTTCGTCAACACAGACAGGAGGTCCTTCTACATCTTCTTCACCATCACCGAAGAAGAATCCTAAATGGTGTACAAATACAATCAGAGATGCAAATTTATCCACTCCTCCCAATTTGAATTTGGATAGACCTCGTACACGCAGTATGGCTCAAAATGAAAGAGAAGCCAGAGAAACTGGTGAGGTTGATGATCTTTGTCAATCTTTTGAGGAACTTTTGTGACTCCAAGTAGAGAAGTTGAGGATATGGATATTGATGATGACAGGGCATTCATGTCTACCATAGATAGTCTTGAACTCCGCATCGATGCAAGATGCTCTCAGTGAGCCTCAGTGGAAGGCCGCTATGGATACAGAGAATGAGTCTCTGATGAAGAATAAAACTTGGAAGCTTGTTGATCTGCCGCATGGAAAGAAACCTATTGGATGCAAATGGGTATACAAAGTCAAGTACAAGGTAGATGGAACAATTGATAAGCATAAGGCCCGTATTGTTGCAAAGGGCTATGCTCAAAAGGAAGGCATCGACTATGAAGAAACTTTTGCACCTACCGCTTCGGATGACCACAATTCGGGTTATGTGTGCTATGGCAGCACAATATGGGTGGAAAGTTCACTAGATTGATGTCAAAAGTGCCTTTCTTAATGGTGATCTCCAAGAAGAAGTCTATATGACTCAGCCTGAAGGATTTGAAGTGGAAGGCCAACAAGAAAAAGTTTGCAAATTGGTCAAATCCTTGTATGGTCTGAAACAAGCTCCTCGAGCTTGGTATATAAAAATGGACAATCACCTAATGCATCATGGATTTAAGAGATTTCCGTCAGATGCAAACCTCTATTTCAAGAAACAGGGTTCCGAGATAGTGTTGCTTGTACTCTATGTGGATGATCTGCTCATTACAGGGAGTTCAGAAGATATGATCTCTACTCGTCAAAAGAAACTTGTGCAAATCTTTTGAGATGACAGATCTCGGACTTCTCCATTACTGTCTTGGTCTGGAATTCAGCCAGAAGGAGCACTCCATCAAAGTGTCTCAAAAAAAGTATGCCAAGACATTGCTGGAAAAATATCGCATGACTGACTGCAAGCCAATGGCAAATCCAATGGAGAATGGACTTCAGTTATCGTGATATGATGACTCACCTCAGGTAGATGGTACTCTCTATCGACAGCTGATTGGGAGTCTCATATATCTGACCAATACTAGGCCAGATATCATTTTTGTTGTCAACTATCTTTCGAGGTTCATGCAGGAGCCTAAGACTACTCATTGGAAAGCAGCAAAACGTGTTCTTCACTATGTCCGTGGTACTATAGAATATGGCCTAGAATACAAGAGGAACAACAAATTCTTCTTGCAAGGATACACGGACTCCGACTATGCCGGATCATTTGATGATCGCAAGTCAACTTCGGATACATTTTTCATCTCGGGATCCGGTCCTGTCTCTTGGCACAGCAAGAAGCAACAGTGGTTGCTCTTTCATCAACAGAGGCAGAATATCGCACCACACGTGAAGCTGTGTGCGAAGTGATATGGTTACGTCACATTCTGACAAGTATGGGCCATCCATCAAAATCTCCAATACACTTGTTCTGACGAAAATCAGGGTGTTCTGAACCTCGTCAAGAATCCAGTCCATCATGAAAAAACAAAGCACATTGACACACAATGTCATTTCATTCGAGATGAAGTTCCAAAGCACCGAATTCAGCTTCAGACATTCCCACCGATGCTCAAGTTGCAGACATTTTCACTAAGGCACTTGGACGTGTCAAATTTGAATTGTTTTGCAGCTCACTTTGTATTGCAAAATAATGTAAGGGGATGTTAGTATAGCTATTAGTTATTACATTACCCAACTAATGTAATAAAGGGGGATGTTAGCGTACTTGTATTTTGTTAGTTGTTATTTATGTTTAGCAACTTGTTGCAGTTGTTGCAGCGGAATCCTGTTGAGATGCGCCCTCTTCGGGCTAATCCAAGAATGCAATGTATTATTTAAACGCCTGTTGAATAATACAATCTAGTTCCGTATTTTACAATTTATTTATGACAAAATAGTCAACTTAATGAACAATAAGCATTATTAAGCATTATGGAACTAGAAAAATAAAATCTAGGGAGAAATCCATAAAGCAGAATAACTATAACAAAATTATCCATTCATAGCTTTAATAGAAATGCTTAATCACTTAGTTTGGCATACATACATATTTTACAAATAATTGAGCAAGAGGTCAAACAATAATCCAATATTCATTCAAAAGGTATATAATATTAATCATACAACTATGTGATTGTAAACACTAAAGGGTCGACCATAAAAATGGCTTACATTCAAGGATATAAGTTTTTACAAATATAATTAGTTATCCCATCATCATTGTTTTAAGACTGAATTACAGGCTTTATAGGTTGTTTCAACACATGTGTATCTTCTCTAGCTCATTCTATTGTAATCGATATGGCATCATGGTGCTGATGTGGCCTGCTCTTGTTCCATCCTAAGGAGTGGTGGCTACTATGTCTTCATCTAGTGCACTGGATCCTCTAATAGGTTCATTCAATTTTTTTTTTTGGAAAATATCCCAAAAGGGATGCCACTTTTGGGTAAGACCCAAGGAGGCAGGGGTATCCATTCCACAAAAAATGCCCAGGACTCGGACCTGGCCTACCACCTTTGACATACTCAAGGAGCAAACAAACACACAAAACCAATTTAAAAATAAGTAAACAACAACAAAAATAATAAAATAAAATAAAAACATGCTCCTTGAGTGTGTCAAAAACAAAAGCACAACCAAACGCACACAATAAGATAAAAGAAACCACAATACGAACCAAATTGGAAAATACAAGAACCACATAACAAAACACAAACAAGAAAAAAACAACAAAACGCTACAAAGACATAACCCAAAGAAAAACATGAAAAATAAACACAACCAAAACCTAAAAAATTAAAAAAAATAAAATAAAATAAAATACAACCAACAACAGACAATAAAAAAAAAACAAAAAACATAGAAAACACTTACACATAAAAACATGAATTAACACAAACAAAGACAAACCCAAGAACAAGAACGAAAACACAAGAACAATAAAAAAAAATATAAAAAAAAGAACACAAGAACAATAAAAAACAACACAAGGAACACAAAAACAAAACAAAACAAAAGAACCCACCCACCTTAAAAAACTAAACAAAAAAAACAAAAAGAAAAAAAGAAAAAAAATTGAACATAACAATGACCTATCTAGACCAAAAGACTATTAAGGCAAGAATCAATAGAGGAAATAAAATAAATAATAGAATTAGCTAGTGAAATAAAAAAAACTAAATGAACCAAAGAGAAGCAAAAAAAAAAAAAAACAAGAAGAAACTGGGTAGTTTCAGAATTGGAGCCATCCAAAGAAATGATAGCAATAAGAGCTTCCGTAATTTGAAATTCTTACCCTTGACAGAGGTTTTCACAGTAGAATTATTTTGTGGGTGCACATTAGCACCAAATTCACTTGAGATATGAGTCATTTTTTGATCAACTACCTGAAACTTGTTTTGTGATCTCTTTAATCTTTGCCCTAGATGTCGTGGAAAGGAATGGTTTTCACTTTTCTTTTGTGCAGCAAATTGGAAGCCATTGTCACTCAAGTTCACAGTATGATCTGTTGAAAGAAAAATTTCTAATCCATCTTGTATCCCCTGCAACATTTCCTACTAAACTATTGATCATAAACCACAAAAATATTGGTCGCTAGGGCCCGAAGGCCCTAAAAACCAACCTCTGGAGCTGCTTGCACTCAACCTAGATTAAACCCTCGCATAGCTACTTGCAAAATATCTCGTTCACACATAGGGATGTGCTAGGATCTCTGTTGCTCCAAATGATATGAAAATTTGTGGAGATGTTCTAGGTTCATTCTATTTTAGTTATCCCACTATTGCCTTAATTATAGTAGTACAAGTGTCATTTCGGGGAGTTTGGGGATATTAATATTCTCTGATAACAAATTTTTCTTGTTGAGAATACGTTTGGGCAATCCAGCTAAGTTGAGTCCTCCTTTTACAATACACATGCTTCAAGCTCTTCTTTATATTTGATGTTCCTTTAACCTCTACTTATTGCTTTGCTGGGTATCAAATACTTTATTAATCCCTATCAAATTTTGATGCACTTTAGGCTAACATTAGAACTAAAAATGTTTGGAACTTCTTTGATATTTTAGCTAGATGAAGTGACTCTTCTTTATGTTTGATGTCCCTTTCACATCTACTTCTTGTTTTGCTGAGTATCGAGTACTTTATTTATCTTTGTCAAATTTTTATGCACCTTAGGCTAACATTAGCACTAAAAATGTTTCACACTTCTTTCTTATTTTAGCTAGATGAAGTGCTTTGTTGGATGTTAGGTGCATTCCATGCCTTAGAATTTTTGCTATATTATTTTCTTATGATAGGTTTTTATGCTACACTTTCTAACGTAGGCATTCAAAACTATCCAACATTGCATTCTCTATGGCTAAAGTTTTATTGGCAATTTTGGGTTTGAGATCCTAGCTTCTTGTCTATGAGTTGTCATTGATGTCAAAAGGAAATGGCATTAATGTTAAGAGGATGTGTTGGCTTCAAAGGTGGAAGATTCCAAGAGAATATTTTTAAGAGAATCCGGAGAGATTCCATTGGCAAGGGTTTTTCATTAAAACCAAACCGGTTTTTATTAAAACCAAGTTGGATAGGGTTTTTTTTAAAACCAAGTTAAATGGTTTTTATTAAAACCAATGGAGGTTCTCTTTATTATTTATTTAATTATTATTTAAAACCCTTCAAGGTTTTAATTAATTAATTATTTAATTAATTAAGGGAGAAATTATTTTTAATTTATTAAAAATACTTAAAGGTTTTTAAACCTTTTTTTATTCTTAATTTATTAAAATTATTTAAGGGTTTTTAAACCCTTTTTGAAAAGACTTTTGATTAATTTCGAAATGGTCTTTATTTCCGCCGACGTCAAGGTGTCTTCGAAGAGACTATTTATTCTCCAACTCCTAAGGTTGGAAGGCTAATTAATTCAAAATTCCCCGAATGCAATTTGCGGTGTTTGTGCTCTGTATTCGTTGCGATCGAAGGAAGACTTAGAAGCACGTGCGGTTGAAAAGTCTTCGGGAGTTTTTTTCGAGGGTGAAGTGGAGGGAAGTTCACTTGTGAACTTCGTAGCCCGCGTGGGCTAGTGGCAGCGAAGGCTGCTGTTGGGCGCTGCATTGGCGGAGGTCGCCGTTTCGAGTCTCGCGGGGGTGCTTTGCTAGAGTAACACACGTTTTTATTAAAACGTCTTTATGCCACGAAATTCAGAGTTTCTTGGACAGCGATTTATAAGGTGTGATTAAATTTTATGAGTTTTGGCTTTTGTGATTAGCATTGAATAAAAGCTTAGGAGAAATAAGGGCATATTTCTTTGGATGTATTTTTAAGATTATTCTTTGCTATGCTAAAATTAAAAATGGAGGTATAAGGTGTGAGTCTGTGATTGTTGATTTATTGGCATGTTATGGTGGTTGTGTTTAAAGAAGTGGAGCTAAAAGGTGTAATAAAGGAAGTTTATATTATTGCTCATTTCTTTTTATTCTAACCCTAACTTGGTTGGAAGTTTGAGAGTTGTGTGTGGTGACAACTTGAAGGTTCAATTATCTTCTACTCCAATAAGGTATGGGCACATTCTTCTTATGAGTATGATTGGTGTATGTTTTCTGAAATAAGGTTGGAGTGAAAAGGTATTCTACTAGGTATCCTTTGGCTAGGTGTAAATCCTATTTTCTGGTTTGTTGAAGACTACTTATGCATTGTTATCCTTAAGGAGAGTTTTTGGTGAATGCATAATTTCTGGTTTGAGATAGTGGAAGCTTTGTGCACTAGGGTTTATATTTGTGAGTCTAGCTACTTGCATTGAGTTGGTGGAACCCTTGGTTGGCTATTTTGAGTTTGATGGTTGAGTTGCTTCCATAGAGGTTGTTTGATCAAGTTATTGCTTTACTTGATTCATGATATTGGGCTTACTCCATTGAGTTGATTTGAGCAAGTTATTCTTTGCATTTGGTGATATTGTGTTGGTGGTTGTTTTGTTCAAATATCTTTGGAGGGAAAAGGATTTCTACTTGTTTCCTTTTCTTGTGATGATTGGTTGAATGCTTCAAGGTTGATGTTGAGTTGAATGGTGTTGGTTGACTAAACCTTGTTTGATGAGCATTGTTGTTGAAACCCTAATTGATGGTGAAAAGAACATGAGTATCATTGTTATGTGATTCTTTGCATAGTTGGCAATTGTTGGGGTTTCATGTTCTTGAAAGAAAACATTCTATCCTATCCATTTCGGATATTGAGTTGAGTTTTCAGATTTGAGATTGAGATTGAGCTGAGTTGATTTGAGTTGAGTTTTGAGATTGGGATTTGAGTATAGAACATATTGAGTCTCTAACAATTCTCTTTATGCTTCTATGAGTTTGACAAATCACATTGGGTCTCTAACAATTCACTTTGTGATTTCCTACTAAGAAAGTTTTTCTTGGTGAGCTTGTTGAGTTTTTGGACAGGTTCTAGTGGGGACTTGTGAGCAGTTCTTGGACAGGTTCCGGTGGGGACTTGTGAGCAGTTTTTGGATAGGTTCCGGTGGGGACTTGTGAGCAGTTTTGGACAGGTTTCGGGTTGTGACAATTTTGGACAGGTTTCGGTGGGGACTTGTGAGCAGATTTGGACAGGTCCTAGCAGAGGACTTGTGAGTCGAGTTTGATAGTTCTATCAGAGAACTTGAGGACAGAGGTGCATTGGTTCTATGAGAAGAACCTGAGGATAGTTGGCAAGTCTTTGAGAAGGCTTGTATATAGAGGATTGATTTGTTCAAGAGTTGGACAGATCCGACGAGATAGAGGAAGACTTGTACTAGACCGACTGATCTGTGTTTGGTACGGAGTTGCTTTGAGCTGCTGTGGACGTGATCATAGAAGGCAGAGGTCTCTTAGGCTAAGCATTGAGGACAGGAGGTCTTCGGTGGAAAGGAGTTCCACGTGTCGGCAAGAGGTAGAGGCGGTTGATCTTCCGAGGGATCATTTCTAGAGCAGAGGGGAAGGTATCTCCTTTGAGCGAGAGGCTCATAAATTCTGATTGGGGGAAGGTATCTCCTTTGGGCCGAGGCTCATAAACATTGTAATTGGGAAGGATTCCCAAAGAACTTTGAGATAACTTTTAGAGAAAAGTTTTGTGGACGTAGCCCAACCATTTGGGTGAACCACGTTAAAATTGGTGTCACTTTGTGGATGATATTGTGCATTGCTTTGATATTGCTTTGGGTATATTGCTTTACTGTTTTGAAGTATAAAGGAAAAAGTAAAAAGAGGTCTTATACTATTCACCCCCCTCTCAGTATAAGCTTGTGTTCTTCAATTGGTATCAGAGCAGGTGCCTTCGAAAAGTTTAATTGTGGAAAGTTTGGTCATTATGCTACTGACTGTACTATTCCCAAGAATGAAAGTGATGAAGATAAACAGGATTCTAAGAGCAAGGATTTTGAAAATCACAAGCATCACAGGAAAAACAAAGATGAGCACAACAATCAAGGAAAGAGGTATTCTCACAAGCACAAGAAGAGTTTCTACCTAGACAAAGCAAGTAAGTGTTCTAGTAGTGATAGTGAAAGTTCTTCAAGTGATAATGAAAATGAGATGTTGTTCATATCAGAAAAAGAGGAAGAACCGAAACATAGATTCATTATCATGAAATGTCTTAGATGTGGAAATTTTGGTCACCTTGAGGATGATTGCACAAATAATGATTTGGTTTCTAGTATGTATGAGGATGCTTCAGAAAACTATAAGGAAGATGCATGTATGGTTTTTGAAAAGGGTAGCACCTCTAGTGATAAGAAATCTGAAAAAGGCTTTGATGATTCAAAAAGCAAACAAATAAAGGAAGATATAGAGGAAGGTAAAGTAGATCTTGAAGGTGAACTTATTAGTGCTCTTAGTGCTTTGAAAAATGAAAGAAAGAAGAATGCTAGACTCAAGGATAAGTTAGATGAATGTTGTATGGAGAGAGATGATCTTATAGAAAGTCTTGACTTCTCTATGGCTAAGACACAAGAACTCAAGGATGAGTTAGAGTCTAAGGTTCTTGAGTATAGTGAGTTAGAACAGAAAATGGCTTCTTTGAAAGAGGAAACTAAAGAGTACAAGGATAAGCTTTACGGGTTTCAAGATAGCTCCAAAAAGGTTAAGTCACTCATCAAAGGTCAAAGAAAGACAACAGATAAAACAGGCCTTGGTTTTGTTAAGCCACACAAGGAACAAGTTGGAGAGTCTAGTAAGAGACTCCAAAAGGAAGAGAGTTCTGATGAGGAAAGTATTTCAGAAAAGGAGTCCTTGAATGATAGATGCACGAAACAGAAAACAGAAATTCAGAATGAGAAGAAGAAGTTTTCGGAACCTAAGAGGTCAATTAAAGGAAAGTTTCAAGGCGGATGTTTTGCTTGTCACAGGTTTGGTCACATGGCTTCACATTGCATGGCTCAAGTGAAGGAGGTAAATGACAGTTTCGAAGTGCTAGTTACTTTCAAGGGTATTGCTACTCTTGTCAATAGTTTGGGCACAAGGCAGTTTATTGCAAGGCAAATAACAGGAACAAGTTTGGTCAAAACAGGTTTGGCCAGAACAGGTTTGGTCAGAACAAGTTTGGCCAAAACAGGTTTGGTCAGAATAGGTTTGGTCAGAATTGGTGGATTCAAAGATCAGGTTTACCTCAGAGAAATAACATCGTCAAGTGTTTCAAGTGCAACAATGAAGGTCACATAATCAGACAGTGTAGAGCTGAAATTCCAGAATACAAGAACAGGAACAGTGGCATGATCAGGTCCAAGGATCAAGGCATGGACAAGAACAGGGATGAGAACAAGAACAAGAACAGTGACAGGAACAGGAATATGGACAAAGAGTTCAAGAGAAGGCCCGAAAGGAAGTTATAGATGCTGATGATGATCAGTGCCTAATGGGAGTTTTACTCCCACCCAAGAATTAATCACCTCATCGGGAGGTGGGGGAGGGACTAAGCTAAGAGGCTCATTCTTAGTCCTAAGCCCCAAAGGTGACCCTTTGCCATTGATGACAAAGGGGGAGAGATTTGAGTAAGAGGGAGAGCCTCAAGACAGGGGGAGTTGTTTATGTTGAGTTTCTGTTTTGTTGAGAAGCATGGTTTGCCATCAATGACAAAGGGGGAGATTGTTGGCAATTTTGGGTTTGAGATCCTAGCTTCTTGTCTATGAGTTGTCATTGATGTCAAAAGGAAATGGCATTAATGTTAAGAGGATGTGTTGGCTTCAAAGGTGGAAGATTCCAAGAGAATATTTTTAAGAGAATCCGGAGAGATTCCATTGGCAAGGGTTTTTCATTAAAACCAAACCGGTTTTTTATTAAAACCAAGTTAAATGGTTTTTATTAAAACCAATGGAGGTTCTCTTTATTATTTATTTAATTATTATTTAAAACCCTTCAAGGTTTTAATTAATTAATTATTTAATTAATTAAGGGAGAAATTATTTTTAATTTATTAAAAATACTTAAAGGTTTTTAAACCTTTTTTTATTCTTAATTTATTAAAATTATTTAAGGGTTTTTAAACCCTTTTTGAAAAGACTTTTGATTAATTTCGAAATGGTCTTTATTTCTATGCGGTTGAAAAGTCTTCGGGAGTTTTTTTTGAGGGTGAAGTGGAGGGAAGTTCACTTGTGAACTTCGTAGCCCGCGTGGGCTAGTGGCAACGAAGGCTGCTGTTGGGCGCTGCATTGGCGGAGGTCACCGTTTCGAGTCTCGCGGGGGTGCTTTGCTAGAGTAACACACGTTTTTATTAAAACGTCTTTATGCCGCGAAATTTGGAGTTTCTTGGACAGCGATTTATAAGGTGTGATTAAATTTTATGAGTTTTGGCTTTTGTGATTAGCATTGAATAAAAGCTTAGGAGAAATAAGGGCATATTTCTTTGGATGTATTTTTAAGATTATTCTTTGCTATGCTAAAATTAAAAATGGAGGTATAAGGTGTGAGTCCGTGATTGTTGATTTATTGGCATGTTATGGTGGTTGTGTTTAAAGAAGTGGAGCTAAAAGGTGTAATAAAGGAAGTTTATATTATTGCTCATTTCTTTTTATTCTAACCCTAACTTGGTTGGAAGTTTGAGAGTTGTGTGTGGTGACAGCTTGAAGGTTCAATTATCTTCTACTCCAATAAGGTATGGGCACATTCTTCTTATGAGTATGATTGGTGTATGTTTTCTGAAATAAGGTTGGAGTGAAAAGGTATTCTACTAGGTATCCTTTGGCTAGGTGTAAATCCTATTTTCTGGTTTGTTGAAGACTACTTATGCATTGTTATCCTTAAGGAGAGTTTTTGGTGAATGCATAATTTTTGGTTTGAGATAGTGGAAGCTTTGTGCACTAGGGTTTATATTTGTGAGTCTAGCTACTTGCATTGAGTTGGTGGAACCCTTGGTTGGCTGTTTTGAGTTTGATGGTTGAGTTTCTTCCATAGAGGTTGTTTGATCAAGTTATTGCTTTACTTGATTCATGATATTGGGCTTACTCCATTGAGTTGATTTGAGCAAGTTATTCTTTGCATTTGGTGATATTGTGTTGGTGGCTGTTTTGTTCAAATATCTTTGGAGGGAAAAGGATTTCTACTTGTTTCCTTTTCTTGTGATGATTGGTTGAATGCTTCAAGGTTGATGTTGAGTTGAATGGTGTTGGTTGACTAAACCTTGTTTGATGAGCATTGTTGTTGAAACCCTAATTGATGGTGAAAAGAACATGAGTATCATTGTTATGTGATTCTTTGCATAGTTGGCAATTGTTGGGGTTTCATGTTCTTGAAAGAAAACATTCTATCCTATCCATTTCGGATATTGAGTTGAGTTTTCAGATTTGAGATTGAGATTGAGCTGAGTTGATTTGAGTTGAGTTTTGAGATTGGGATTTGAGTATAGAACATATTGAGTCTCTAACAATTCTCTTTATGCTTCTATGAGTTTGACAAATCACATTGGGTCTCTAACAATTCACTTTGTGATTTCCTACTAAGAAAGTTTTTCTTGGTGAGCTTGCTGAGTTTTTGGACAGGTTCTAGTGGGGACTTGTGAGCAGTTTTGGAGAGGTTCTAGTGGGGACTTGTGAGCAGTTTTTGGATAGGTTCCAGTGGGGACTTATGAGCAGTTTTGGACAGGTTTCGATGGGGACTTGTGAGCAATTTTTGGACAGGTTTCGATGGGGACTTGTGAGCAGATTTGGACAGGTCCTAGCAGAGGACTTGTGAGCTGAGTTTGATAGTTCTAGTAGAGAACTTGAGGACAGAGGTGCATTGGTTCTATGAGAAGAACCTGAGGATAGTTGGCAAGTCTTTGAGAAGGCTTGTATGCAGAGGATTGATTTGTTCAAGAGTTGGACAGATCTGACAGACAGAGGAAGACTTGTACTAGATCGACTGACCGTGTTTGGTACAGAGTTGCTTGAGTTGTTGTGGACGTGATCATAGAAGGCGGAGGTCTCTTAGGCTAAGCATTGAGGATAGGAGGTCTTCGGTGGAAAGGAGTTCCACGTGCCTGGCAAGAGGTAGAGGCGATTGATCTTCTGAGGGATCATTTCCGGAGCAGAGAGGGAAGGTATCTCCTTTGAGCGAGAGGCTCATAAATTCTGATTGGGGGAAGGTATCTCCTTTGGGCCGAGGCTCATAAACATTGTAATTGGGAAGGATTCCCAAAGAACTTTGAGATAACTTTTAGAGAAAATTTTTGTGGACGTAGCCCAACCATTATGGGTGAACCACGTTAAAATTGGTGTCACTTTGTGGATGATATTGTGCATTGCTTTGATATTGCTTTGGGTATATTGCTTTACTATTTTGAAGTATAAAGGAAAAAGTAAAAAGAGGTCTTATACTGTTCACCCCCTCCCTCTCAGTATAATCTTGTGTTCTTCAAGTTTATTGACCTGACAAACTTTATTACTATGTCAAGTATTGAACTTTCACTCATGCTTAGCCAACATTTTGTTTCAATGTGTCAAATGCATCTTCAAGTTGTGTCAGACTTTTTTTTTCCTTACTAACATCATCATAATTATTCATCCAATGTGCTTCCTCTATTTACCCTTTGTTTCAATGTTGAATGCTAGATTTTTGTTGTCCCCTTGCTAACATCAGCACTCAAAATGTCTAGCTAGATTTTTTACTTAGTTAAAATTTCAACCTAGATTATATTGCTCTCTACTATCAAGTTTCGGGTATTTTTGTGGTTGTTGTTGACGTCATCACCTCAAAACTTTCAATAGCTTTCTATACTCAACAAAATTTTACATTGTTTTTGTCTTCCTAGTCTTCTTCAGATCTGATGATTATCTTAGGTATCTGGTAGCCTCTCTTAGCAAAAATGGTAAAGGTATTCTATTTAAAAAAATCATCTCCTTCTCTAGAGATGGATGTGGGTGAAGAATTTTACCCATAGGTATAATTTTAGCAGACCTCACCTTTGATGTTTTATTACATTTGGGACACATTTATTCTCATGTTCATGGAGCTTCCAACACACTAAGAGATGTTATCGATATACTTCATCAAAAAATTCACATGATCCAAGATCTTTAAAAGGTCTAATTGAAAACAAAAAAGAAGGTTTTTAATAGTAATGAACTAGTTTAAGAGTTAATTACTTCTATTTTTTACTTCAAGACTTCAAAAGGTAAAATGGAGGACATGCCCAAAACTTCACCACTTGACAAGCTCTCCCATAAATGACTAAATACAACTATAATCTCTTTATTGCTATTAGATTCTATTATTATATAGACTCAATTATGAGTACTTTACTGATAATGATAACATATTATTATTATAATACTTCCTTAATAACTTAATATAATCTAATTATAAAAATCCATTTAAAACTTAAAAATAAATATAAAAAAATTATTGTGGTGATTAAGTACACACGACTTCTCAAATGCCTAGTCCAATTGCCTAATCTTCAACAATAATCTTATTTCGTTACAAGCATATATGTTACAAGTGTGAAGAGGGTGACAAACCAAGTGGCCTAGAAATATCCTGATTTTAGGCCTCAGTGTGAATGCAATTGAAGTTTATCGACAATAATATATGTCGGCATGATTTTTATTTTTCCCTCTCCTATATTCTCTCCAACTTCTTCGTACCCCCTTTCCCTCCTATTTTCTTGCCCCTTATTCCTCCATATTTCCGCTCCTCATCCTCCTTTCCCCCCTCCCTCCCTCATCCCTTTATCCCTCCTCCATCCTCCTATATAATATGTGCTATGATGTTTGTAAATAATTGAAGAAGACGATGTGTGTAATCGAAAGGAGAAAGGAATAATTTTATTAATTTAAAATTGTGTTTTATTAATTTAATTTGGCTCTGTGACTTACACTGGTATCAGAGTGTACCAGGTCAAAACACGTCAGACTTATGCAACGATCGAGGAGAGAATGAGCTGAGGTAGGTTAGAGTGTGTTAGACTTACGCGGTGATCGAGGAGAGCACGCAGCTGAGCCAGTTGCCGCAAAGATAGAGTGAAAATCGAGATCGATGGTAGATCAGAAACTAAGATCGATGGACACAGAAGGTGTAAATTTTGAGGCACAAAAAGTAGTAGCTTTGATTTCCAAAAGGCAATCAGTTTATAATGGGACTATTCACGTTTATAAAGCGTAATTTCATCCTCGTCCTGGTGCATATGGGACAAAGGAGTTTAGTTTTTTTTTTTAAATATATCATGCATATGCTTTATAATTGATGCCGCTCTCCTTTGATTTTGTCTGATCGCATAGCACATGTGGTAAATGTTGTTGGTTGGTGGATGGGGAGTCCCAGGTTTGAAACCCTTCGGGGATAGTTGAAGCATTTCATTTTTTTTTGGTTCGCGCACCAAGATAAGAAAAAAAAGGCACGACGTGCCTTGCTCTTTCAAATACACCGCATGGTGCATCGACTAATCTCCTCACGTGCAAAGCCTACGATTGTGGGTTCGATCCGCTTTAAAAAAAAGGTTTTTTTATTAAAAGTTTTAAAAGGTTTATTAAAGGTTTTTTAATTTTTAATTTTTAAAGTTTTTTAATTAATTTAATAGTTTTTTAAAATTATATTTTTAATTATTTTTTAAATATAATTTTGTTTAAAAAAATAATTAAGGATATAAATAAAATTATTAAATTTTTTATAAAAACTTTATAAAAAAATTATTGAAAACCTTTAAACCTTGTGGAAAGGAAAATTGTTTTTCCTGGAGATTAAAAAATTATGTGCAATCTGGAAATTGAAATATGCAACTCAGCTAAATTTTTGCCATGATGAGTAGATGATCCGGTCAACCGGATGTTACCATGCCCTATGCTCTCTATTGAGGAGAGAATTTGCTGAGTCTTTTGATGAGCGGGTCCGGCGAGACGGAATACATGTGGTATTCAGTCAACTGCAGAATTCAGTTATAGCCCACCAGAGGAAGCCCGATTCTAGTTATGAGGCTAACTCAAAGGACAATATTTTCGGACAACGAGTGGAGGAGTCCGATTCAGTTGCATTTGAGCCTGTGGAACAATCCAGTGAGAGCTATACCCCACGCTCTCCAGAGCCAGAGCCAGCAGAGCTCGAGCCAGTAGTAGTTCCTAAAATCATCATCATCAGTGACGACAAGGATTCTATTGCAGACAATTTTGGGCCTCTAGTACTGGGTGATCCACAACAAGAGGAACGTGAAATCAGTGAGAGAATTAAAAAGTCTAGATTTGATTTGAACTTGTAATTACTTTGCTTTGTAATTGTTGTTTTTAGTCAAATCAAAGTTTACTTTTAAGCAATAGAAATGGCCTCAAACACAAGTCTCCCAATTCCATAATTCAATGGTAGTGATTATGAATACTGGTCAATAAAGATGAAAACCTTATTGATAGATAAAGGTTTATGGGAAATAGTTGAAGAGGGTTACACAGAACCCTCTGCTGCTTACTGGTCTACTTTAAGTGTTGCCGATAGAAAAGCCAAGAAAGAAGCCCAGAAAAATAATTCCTATGCCCTGTACCATTTACAAGAAACCCTAGATAAAATTATATTTCCTAGAATAGCATCTTATGTAACGACTCAAGATGCTTGGAAGGCTTTAAAGAAAATTTTTCAAGGGAGTGATCAAGTGAAGTAGTTCAGACTTCAAACATTGAAGAGAGATTTTGAAAATCTCAAAATGCAGGAGAATGAGAAAGTAGGAGACTACTGCGTGTGAGTCAAAGTCGTAGTAGATAAAATGATCACTCTAGGTGATGAGATTAAGCCTGAGGTTGTGGTGAAGAAAGTATTGTGAACACTTCTTCCCAAGTGGAATCATGTAGCAATCATTATTGAAGAGTTGAAATATTTGACTACACTTTCTTTTGATGCACTGATTGGTTCTCTCCTTTCACATGAAGAGAGATTGCAGGAATCTCCTTCCACCAGCCACGGAGGTGATGACAAAGCCTTTGCTTCACAAGAAGGAAAAGTCCAAGGTAGAGGTCGTGGTAGAGGTCAACAAAGAGGAAGAGGCAGGAATAGTCCACGAGGTGGAACCCCAAGCAGAGGAGGATCTTCAAATAGAGGTGGAGGTCAAAACAAAGGTGGTCAACAGAATAGAGGAAAGCATCCAGGCAGAGGAAAAGGAAGTGACAAGTCAAAGCAAGTTTGTTACAATTGTAGAAAACCAGGCCACTTTGCTCGTGACTTCTGGTCAAAATAATCACAAGGGAGCATAAGCTAGAGCAGTCAGTATGTCAGTTTTGGATAAGAGGAAGGGACCTCAAATCTCTCTCTCATATGGCTAGTCAAATCAGAACCTGAATGACACCTAGATTTTGGACACTAGGTGTTCAAATCATATGAGTGGTAAAGAAGAACTCTTTGCTACCCTAGATTCTTCCTACAAATCTAGCATCAAGTTAGGAGATGACAAGTCATTTGCGGTTGAAGGCATTGGAGCCTTGGAGGTTCCAACAAAAGAGGGCATCAAACAGGTGAATGACATCTATTACACCCCTCATCTCCAACACAATCTTCTTAGTGTTGGTCAAATGATGGAGAAAAACTATAGGTTGCTATTTGATGAGGGTAAATGTATCATTTTTGATAAAAATGATAGTAATAGAGTCATTACATAGGTTCCAATGACTAAGAACAGGTTATTTCCTTTGAAGTTTAATCAGCCAGGGGGAGATCAATTGGCAAATATTGCTATTACAAATCCAAGTGTGTTGTGGCACTTGAGATACGGTCATCTGAATCCAGCCAGTTTGAAGATGTTAACCTCTCAAGCGATGGTGACCGGACTTCCTAAAGTTTAGGACAATAAGGAATTCTGTGAAGGGTGTGCCTTGGGCAAGCACGCTAGGACCAAATTTCCTCAAGGGCAAGCATGGCGGGCTAGTTATCCACTCCAACTAGTGCATTCAGACATATGTGGTCCAATGCAGACCAAAAGCATTGGTAACAACTCTTACTTTCTTCTTTTCATAGATGATTTTTCAAGAATGTGTTGGATATATTTTTTGAAGCATAAAGATGAAGCATTTGACTGCTTCATAGATTTTAAAACAAGAGTTGAAAAAGAAAGTGGATATTTTGTTAAGTGTCTCAGGTCAAATAAAGGAGGAGAATACTCCTCAAATGAATTTTTGAATTTTTGTAAAGAACATGGAATAAAAAGGTAGTTCACTACTGCCTATACTCCACAATAGAATGGTGTGGTTGAGAGAAAGAATCGCACCATTGTAGAGATGGAAAGATCTATGCTTCAAATGAAGCATTTGAGCAATATGTATTGGGCAGATGCAGCCAGGACCAGTGTGTATATTTTGAATAGGAGCCCTACTTCAAGTTTGAAAGGGAAAACTCCTTACCAAACATGGTATGGTAAGAAACCAAATGTCAAACATTTCAAAGTGTTTGGTTCACTGGCTTATGCACACATTCCTGATGAGCAGAGGAAGAAGCTTGATCCCAAGAGTCAAGCATGCATTTTTTTAGGGTACTGTGAGACCACAAAAGCTTACAGACTCTACAATCCTAGAATTGAAAGATTGTACTTTCCAGGGATGTGATTTTTGATGAAGGGGGAGAGTGGGGTCATCCCCAAATATTTAGTGATGTTGAATCTCATGATGCAGGTTCTTCACAAATTCAACAGGCACCACAAAAAGGCAAGAAGTCTCCTCCTCCAAGCCTAAGAAAATATTCTACATCTGGTTCATCATCTTCTTCACCAAGTCCTTCTCCACAAATATCAGTTAGTTCCTCACCAATGGATATTGATTCTCCATCCAAAGGTAAGAGAACTCTCCAGCATCATCCATCTTATCAAATGTTGGATAAAAATTTTCAAAGAAGGTATACTAGAAGTCAATCTAGTGAGATGAGTTTTGTTTTACAAAGACTTGAAAATATGCATTTGTATGGTGATGATGACTCCCAGATTGAACCTCGGGAGATGTAGTTAACTATGCCTTGTTAACTAGTGCACAACTTGAACCTTCTAGTTATGAGAAGGCATGTACTCAAAAATTTGGCAAGATGCCATGAAAGAGGAGATAACCTCTATAAAAAAATGACACTTGGGAGCTGGTAAAGCTTCCTAAAGGCAAGAAATGTGTTGGATGCAAATGGGTCTTCAAGACCAAATTCAATGCTGATGGAATCATTGAAAGGCACAAAGCAAGATTGGTTGCAAAAGGATTTACACAAAAGTATGGTATTGACTATGAAGAGACATTTGCTCCTGTAGCCCGACAGGAGACCATCAGAATAGTTCTTGCTTTAGCTGCTCATAAGGGTTGGAAAATCCAACACATGGATGTTAAGAGTGCCTTTCTCAATGGGTACTTGATAGAAGAAGTGTATGTTGAGCAACCTCAAGGATTTCAAGAGCAAGGTAAGGAGCACCTTGTTTATAGACTGAAAAAGGCACTCTATGGCCTCAAGCAGGCATCACAAGCTTGGTACTCTCGCATTGATGGGTACTTCAAAGATTTTGGGTTCACCAAAAGCAGAAATGAACCCACCCTTTACTACATGAAGAAAGGTAATGACATCCTCATAGTCTGCTTATATGTGGATGATCTCATATTCATGGGTAGTAATGAAAAAGTGAATATGGAGTTCAAACACTCCATGATGAAGCAGTTTGAGATGAAGGATCTTAGCTTAATGCATTACTTCCTTGGAATGGAAGTCCATCAGATAGATACAAGGATATTCATATGTCAACATAAGTATGCTCAGGACATGATCAAGAAGTTTGTTATGGAGCATTGCAAACCAGTTGCAACTCCAGTTGGACATGGGATCCAATTAAGCAAAGATGATGGAGCACCAAAAGTTGACGTGACCACTTTCAGGAGCATGGTTGGGAGTTTGATGTTTCTCACCAACACCAAACCTGATATTCAGTATGTTGTTTCTCTTGTCTCTCGATTTATGGCTAGCCCATATAAGCTACATTTGCAAGCAGCTAAAATAATACTCAAATATGTGAAGGGTACATGGAATTTTGGAATCCAATACCATAAATGTAACACTATCGAGCTTGTAGGCTTCAATGATAGTGATTGGGGCAGCAATATTGATGACAAAAAATCAACTTCAGGGAACTGTTTTAGTCTGGGATCAAGACTAATAACATGGAGTTCCAAAAAGCAAATTGTGGTAGCTTTGTCCTCTATAGAAGCTGAGTATATAGTAGTCACCTATGCTAGTACTCAAGCCTTGTGGCTAAGAAAAGTGTTGGAAGAGATTGGAGAGCAGCAAAGTGGTCCGACCAGAATCTACTGTGACAACATCAGTGCCATTCAGTTGGCATACAATCCAATCCACCATAGCAGAACGAAACATTTTGATATGAAGTACCACTTCATTCGAGACATGGTGGAGCAAGAAATTGTTGAGCTTAAATTTTGTCGCACTTTGGAAAACATTGCAGATATCTTCACCAAAGCGATGGCTAAAGCTCAATTTATAAAGCTGAGAGACTGTGTAGTCAGTCCTCTCAACTTTAAGGGGGAGAATGTTGCAAATGTGAAGAGGGTTACAGACTAAGTGACCTAGAAATATCTAGATTTTTGGCCCTCAGTGTGAATGCAATTGAAGTTTATCGACAATAATATATGTCGGCATGATTTTTATTTTTCCCTCTCCTATATTCTCTCCAACTTCTTCGTACCCCCTTTCCCTCCTATTTTCTCGCCCCTTATTCCTCCATATCTCTCGCTCCTCATCCTCCTTATTCCTCCACATCTTCCCTCATCCCTTTATCCCTCCACCATCCTCCTATATAATCTGTGCTATGTTGTTTGTAAATGATTGAAGAAGGCGTTGCATGTAATCGAAAGGATAAAGAAATAATTTTATTAATTTAAAATTGTGTTTTATTAATTTAATTTGGCTCTACGACTTACAATATAAACATAGATTGAGATTCCTTTGATTAAGTTCACACGATGTGATTAAAATTTTAAATTATTAATTTTTATACTATGATTTAAAATATGGTTAACCATTGTATAAAAATCTTTATTTATTTTTTTCATCGTTCTGAGTAAAAATGAAAACGTTTTCAAGGCTGAGTGGCTTGAAAATTTGCATCTAATCGATGGTACAACCTACAAAGAAGACTCCTTTATCACACTACACCCGCAACTCCATGGTACGCTATACCTTACCTTTGTGTTTAATGATGAAGGGACCATACATAGGTCGTCTATAACCAAGAGATTAGATTTTGTTGCTATGCACTTAAAGCAACAGACAATAATTGAATGCCATAGTAAATGGTTGCTATGGCTATTAATGAGGATACTACAATAAGATAAAGCCATCTTTGAGTATAATTATGAAGGTCATCCGTAACCAAATGATTACATTTGATTGTTATGCACTTAAAGCAACCAAAAAACTAAATGGACACCTTCACACCACGCAATTCATTTATGATGATACTTCAATGAGGTAAGGCCAACACTATTCGTTTGACGTTGATGGTTCATACAATATTAAGTCAAGCAACAAAAGCAGAACCATTTTTTTTTACCATTTGGGCTTCTACAGACCTTTATGGATATTAAGTCAAGCAATCGAAGTAGCTATGTAGCTAAGGGAGCAATGATCAAATGGATGGTACAATGATAAAGGGAGCATACAGAGGTCGTCTATAGCTAAGAGATCAAATTAGGTTGGTATGCACTGAAAGCAATAGGCAAAGTAAATGGACATCGTGACACTAGCCAATTCATCGATGAGGATACTTCAATGAGGTCAGGCCATAACTATTCCTTAGACATTGATGGTTCATAGAATATTAAGTCAACAACAGAAGTAACACCTTTTTTGACCATTTGGGCTTCTACAGACCTTTATGGATATTAAGTCAAGCAACTAACTCCAGCTACTGACTTTTGTTAAATCACAACTAACTTCAAAAAGTAACTTGTGTTATACATAAGAACATAAGGTGTAACACACACTACTAATAGTAGAAAATAGTGACCTTACAACAATATTATTTAATTGTGAAAATAACATCGCTGTTAAATTTTCAATGCTATCATAATATCATTCATACTGGCAGTTTGATGCTTAGAATCCAGTGTAGGTATGGTAGGAGGTGCATGTAATACTAGAGTTGGCAATGTAGGGAATTTGGGTGTAGGAGTTGGAGCTACATTTGGCGAATGAGTTATTATAATTGGTGTTTATTTTTCTTTACCTATGGGATTTTTGAAAATATTGGCATGACATTCCTAGGAGGAATTTTGCCTATAGATGTTAGAGTACTTTTTGCTACTAGAGTTGCTTGGTAGATTTTTGGAAATGTCAACACATCAGATTATCGTATCATCTAATCCAGATCTGTGTTGAAGGCACATAAATTGTGATACTCTTTTTCATGTTATGATAAATCTGATATTGAAGTCCATTACTACCTCGTGAGGGTGTCTTTGTATGGTAATAAGTTGAGTTAGTAAAGAAAATGGATATGCTTGCTCATTGAATTCTTGTACTAATCTATTGACAAGTTGGCCCATGAATTAATGCAACCATCTTGAAGGGTCTAATACCAATAAAATACTTTTTATTTCAATTATATGATGAACAATATTATCATAGGATCGTCCTTCAATGAGCCTATGTCTTGGCAATGCTCATAGGCTATTTTTCCAGTGCCATCATATGTTGGCAAAGCCTTTAGTGCTACAAGAGGAATGAAATTTTGATTGACTAGATTTAGTGGTCCAATATTATTCTAGTTGAGATAAATCTATGGAGGCAGGTTTTGGGCCATGTATTCATATTTAGTTGAGTAAAATGATGTTGGAGATGTGAAATGTGTAGATCCTTGACTTTTTATAGGGCTTATAGAAGATGGTGATGTAGGATATGATGTGGATCTATGTATTTTGAATGCTAAAGGAGGTAATTCTACAAATAATATTAGTTCCTCTAGTTTCTTAAATGTTGCTCATTTGAGCATAAGCTTGCTAATCAAATGGTGGTTCAATTTCTTTTATAATATCATTTTAATAGAGTCATCAGGTGATTGGGTTTTGATTTGTTAGAGTAGAATATCACTATGGTTCTACTCAATCAATGTCATGAGATTTGGGTCCCATTAGGCATGCCAAAAAACTCTTGGTTTACAATATGCCTAGGTGGATGATTTGCACCCTCAAGACCTCGACCAATATTAGATGCCTCAAAAATAGGGGTCTCTGAGTCAACCCCTAAAGTAGCTTGGCTCCTATGAACCTAGCTAATCTAACTAAAATGGGGTTGGAGATTAAAGTAAGGAATGCATGAGGGTTAGAAGCTAAGCTAAAAGTAATGCAAATTTAGTAACATCAAGAGACATAGGATATGAGAGTTTCAAAATTTGAATTAAACTAAAATGCCTAACAAACCAACTTACTTTCTTTATGACAAAATAATTAACGTAATAAACTATAAGCATTATGGAACTAAAAAAATAAATATAGGGAGAAATACATAAAGCAAAATAACTGTAACAAAATTATCCATTCATAGCTTTAATAGAAATGCTTTATTACTTAGTTCGACATACATACATGTTTTGTAAAGAATTGAGCAAAAGACCAAACAACAATACAATCTTCATTCAAAATGTGTATAACCTTAATCATACATCTATGCAATTATAAACACTAAAGGATCGACCATTAAAATGGATTACATTCAAGTATATAAGTTTTTACAAATGTAATTAATTATCCTATCATCATTATTTTGAGAGTGGATTATAGGCTTTATAGGTTGTTGCAGTACATGTGTGTCTTCCCTAGCTCATTTTGTTGCAATTGATCTGGCATCATGGTGTTGATGTGGCCTGCTCTTGTTCCATCCCAAGAAGTGATGGCTACTATGTCTTCATCTAATGCACTAGATCCTCTAATAGGTTCATTATGTTTTGGTTGTCCCGCTATTACATTAATTGTAGTAGTACAAGTGTCATTTAGGAGAGTTTGGGACTATCAAGATTCTATGATAGTAAATTTTTCTTGTTGAGAATACGTTTGGGCACTCCAACTAAGTTTAGTCCTCATTTTGCAATACACATGCTTCAGGTTCTTCTTTATGTTTGATGTCCCTTTCACCTCTGCTTCTTGCTTTGTTGGGTATCGAGTACTTTATTTATTTCTGTCAAATTTTTATGCACCTTAGGCTAACGATAGCACTAAAAATGTGACACTTCTTTGATATTTTAGTTGGATGAAGAGCTTTGTTGGACATCAGGTGCATTCCATGCCTTATAATTTTTGCTATATTATTTTATTATGCTAGGTTTTTATGCTACACTTGCTAACGTAGGTATTCAAAACCGTCCAACATTGCATTTTCTCTATGGCTAAAGTTTATTGTACCTGACAAACTTTATTACTATGTTAGGTGTTGAAATTTCACTCATGCTTAGCCAACATTTTGTTTCAATGTGTCAGATGCTTCTTTAAGTCATCTTAGACTTTTTATGTTGCCTTGCTAACATCATCATGATTATTTGTCCAGTGTGCTTCCTTTCTTTACCTTTTGTTTCAATGTTGATTGCTAAATTTTTATTGTCCCCTTGTTGACATCAACACTCAAAATGTTGAGCTAGCTTTTTTACTTAGTTAAAATTTCAATCTACATTATCTTGTCCTCAACTATCAAGTGGGGTATTTTTGTAGTTGTTGTTGACGTGATCACCTCAAGTATTTCAAAAGCTTTCTATACATAGCAAAATTTTACATTATTTTTGCCTTCCTAGTCTTCTTCAGATCCGATGACTGTCTTAGGTGTCTGGTAGCCTTTCTTAGCAAAAATGGTAAAGGTATTCTATTGACAAAATTCATCTACTTCTCCAGAGGTGGATGTGGGTGAAGAATTTTACCCATAGGTATAATTTTAGAAGACTTGATATTTCATGTTTTATTACATTTGGAATGCATTTATTCTCATGTTTATTGAGTTTTCAACACATTAGGAGATGTTATCGATATACTTGATCAAAATTTTCACATTATTCAAGATCTTTAAAAAGGTCTAGTTGAAAAAAAAAAATAGTTAATAGTAATGAACCAATTTAGGAGCTCATTACTTTTATTTTTTCCTTCATAACTTCAAAAGATAAAATGGAGGTGCCAAAAAAAACTTCACCACTTATAAACAACTAAATACAACTATAATCTCTTTGATGCTATTAAATTTTATTATGTAGACTTAGTTATGGATGCTTTACTCTTCATCTTTTTTTCTGACAAATACTGATAACATCCTATTATGTTACGTTACTAACATAATAATATAATCTGATAATATAATATTATTATATGCTCTGTAACCAAGACCATATTTGTTAGTATAATTTGATTGGTGAAAAGTTTACAATATTAAAATTTAATTTTCATACTATGTTTTAAAACATGGTTAACCATTGTATAAAAATCTTTATTTATTTCTCGCATCGTTCTGAGTAAAAAAAGAAAACGTTTTCAAAGGTTGAGCAGGTTGCAAACTTGCATCTAATGGATGGTACAACCTACAGAGAAGACTCCTTTCTTACACTACAGAGGTAGCATACAGAGGTCGTCCGTAGCCAAACGATTAGATTTGGTAACTATGCACTTAAAGCAACCAACAAACTAAATGGACACCTTCACACCACGTAATTCATTGATGACGATGCTTCAATGAGGTAAGGCCATCGCAATTCCTTAGACATTGACGGTTCATAAAATATTAAGTCAAGCAACAGAAGTAGCGCCATTTTTGACCATTTGCGCTTCTCCAGACCTTTATGGATATTAAGTCAAGCAACAGAAGTAGCTCCACCTACTGACTTCTGTTAAATCATAACTAACTCCAAAAAGAAACTTGTGTTATACGTAAGAACACAAGGTGCAACGCACACTACTGACAATAGACAATAGCGTCCTAATTATTTAATTTTGAAAATAACAGCTACACGAGTAGTTCGCTGTGTGGTAGTGCAGTTTTAATACCCCTTTATTATGTGGTACTGCAGTTTTAATACCCCTTTATTATGACGTGGCGCTTTATTAAATCAAGCAACAGAAGTAAGCTCCAGCTATTAACTTCTAGGTGCAATTAAATCATAATTGCTCTACTTATAATAAAAGTAACTGTTGTATCTGAATGAACCTATAATAACGTGGCAATATATATTAAATCAAGTAAGGAAATTAGCAGGTAGCAGTACGTGAAGTTAAATGTGTGTCTGGTGCAGTTGTAATTGCACTCGTAAGAGCTATTATGACGTGACGTTCTATTCAATCAAGCAGGGTAGGGGAAGTACCAATTTCACTTCCAGAGGCATTACTTTCAACCATAAATGTCTTTGAGAAATTACGCATAGCTAGCAGAGGAGTAAATAACTTAATTTTTTTTTGAGTCTTAGAAATGCGTGTTCAGTAGGTTTTGACAATAGAAAGGGTTCTTTTCTAACATAGTTATCAAATGGTTTACAATCTTTTCATAATTATAGATAATTTTTTTTAAAAAGTGTATGGTTAGGACAATTCTTGTATGGCAGTAATTATTTTAGGATTCAACTAGATTTCTTCCGTTGAAATTATATGGTTTACATATTCCACTTTAATCCAAAAGAACATTAAATCAATTAGTACACAATTGAATATTAGTCAAGAGTTGAAGTGTTTGGTTTAAATGTTGTAAATGTTCTTCCTATATTTAAAATATAAACAAGAATATCATTGAAAAAGATTAAACTAAATTTATGTAAAAATGGTAAAAAGATTGTATTTATGAGAGTCTAAAAGGTGGACAAGGCATTTATAAGACAAAATTACATGATAAGGATTTCATAATGGTGTTCATAAGTGTAGAATGTTGTCTTTCGAATATCTTATTTTCATAATGTGATCTAATGATAAATTGAACGAAGATCCAACTTTGAGAAGAAACAATCACCACAAAGTTCATCCAGTAACTCATCAATGATAGTGTTATCAATCCAATATTCTCATCGGATCACAAATTAAATCAGTATATAAGATTCACATAATTCAATCCATAACAATAATGAACAATAACACACGAAATATTATTGATAAATGTATCTACTTAAGCAATGCAATGTTTATTCGATCACACTATTACAGTTCTTTGTCTTGAATATATACATATTGGATATGAGACTCTTCATATTTACAAGAATCTTGACCCTTTTTTTTATACTAACTTTTCATCTCTTCAAACACACAGGAGATCTAGAAATTCATATTTCTTATGGGAGAAAATATCACATGATAACAAATTTCTTATTGTCTCCACATATCCACATAAGAACAAAGAGTCCAATAATTTCACATACTAGATGACAAACTCTTACATAGCTCATAACTTATCACTTATTAACATGACACATCACTTACATAACTCCATACTTACTTAAATGACACCTACTATATACTCAAATATTAAACACACTCTAAACTAAACTATTTACATGGTACTTGCATTAATATTGCAAGGTACCAAATAATTGAATACTTCCAATCCCCATGTATTACATTATTAGGTATAAATATCCTCTATCTTTATTTACTTTTAGTCCTTCATTCTTAACTTTGTCTTTCTGCTCTAACTTTGGTACTTCTTTAGCTTCAAGCACTAAATTTGTCCCTCTAAGTTGTTACTTGTTCTCGTCACACTTCTAAGCAAGGCATCACAATAATACAACTCATCATTGATATCAATATTGTCCTTGATACACATGCTATTATCTGAATCCCATGGTTCATAACCTCTGATAATATTATTATCAAACTTATTATTAGTGCTCTCAAATATAGAATGTAACAATTGATCATCTTTATTAGTTGTATTTCTAGTTCTATCATATTCTTGTTTATTTTTTGAAGACTTCAAACCAATACATTCTATATCATTGATTTATTGAATAAAGTCATAACATACATTTGTTGTTATATGGCTTAAATTATTCATGTCACAATTAACATCTTTCATCATAGGTTTGTTCTTTCAAATTTTGGTTATTTTTTCTTGCCTTTTATTTGTGTCTATAAGGACTTCAAGAGTAAGTAATAACATATACATTATCTTCCCTATACTAATAGGTAATGTCATAACACCTTTAGAGTCTTCATTTGCTTTAGTAAGTTTTGAACTTACATGATTACCAAATGCTACAAAATTTTCTGGCTTCTTTAAAAATCGATTGTAAGTCTCTCTTTATTTTTATTGATATATATTTTTGTTCTTCAACATTCTATATCATGTTTCGTGTGCAAATTCTTAAGTATTTTAACCTTTTATTACTTTATTATAGTGAATCAAATTGAGTCTCTACTTCTCTTTTTGTCATGTTGTATTTCTTGTGATAAATATCCTTCGAGTAATTTGTTCTTGCCTTTGATCAATACTCAAGGTTTTCAATATCAAAATTGTTTCTTCAATAATATTTCTTCTCTATATTATAATTCTACAATCCTTTTGCTCACACAAATTTCTTATTCAATTTCTTTTTTCCTTCAATATTATTTAATTTTCTTTGTTTTTGATATCCTTATTACTCCAAAATTAATATTACAATTTCTTCAATACTACTTATCCTTCATAGAATTATTTTCCTTCAATCTTCAACTTAATACCATTAATTTCAATTTAATATATTTTTTCAAATACTTATTTTCTTCAAACAAATTTTCTTTTCAAATAAGTATTTTCTTATTTCTTTTTTTGAATTTTCAAAATAATATTGTTCTTCTTAATATTCTCAATAAACAATTTCCTCTTTTAAATAATCTTTCTCTTCTTCAAATTTTCAAATATTTATTTCCTTCAATATATTAATTTCTTCTTATAACTCCCATTAATTATAAATTTCCTTCCTTCACAGTAAAAACTATTCTCTTTTTAAATTTCTCCTATCACTTTTATAAATCAAATATGCTTCATCTTTTAATATATGCCCCTTCAATTTTTCCTTTAATATTTTAAATTTACCATGTACCTTTTACTTATGTAGTCATTGAAGGTAGATTAATTTACATTAGGCAATTTGAATATGGCACTTCTCCTCCAAATTAGGGTATTTATCCACCAAAGAATTTAATGATTGCACATACTAAATGATAAGCTCTTACATAATGTTGTCTTCTAAGACAAATTTTATTAGGGCCCAATATTATGAATCCTGAGTAGCCTCAAATATAAGAGCAATCAATATATAATTCGACCTATATAAATAATAACATTCATAAAAATATCAAATATGAATATAAAATGGCCAAAATCATCTATGCAATAACATGAAGAAACTTATAGTAGAATTGCTCACAATATGCATACAAGCTTCAATATTATTAATGCTTGAATGCAATCTTCTTTGATATAATACATGGAGCTTTATCTCCATAATATAGCCATATAAAACGACTCTTCAAGTACTTGACCATTTTTCTCCATATGACAACTCTCATGTCCTTTGGCTTCTCATCTTGTCACTTGTATACATGACTCTTGAATCTCTACTTATGTGTACACTTAACTCTATTACACTTGCACTCTTCTATATGATACTTACACATCTATATGCACACCTAATATATGAAACTTGTGCACATCCTCATATTACATATTTTCACACTTAATTATATGACACTTGTGCACTTTCTCTCATTATATACTTACACTCATTACTTACATAACACTTTTGCACATAGACTCTTACATAAAGGGAAAATATAAATCTCACTCTTAAACTATAGAATCAAACCTTAATATAATATTTACATTGTACCATAGGTACCATGGATGTACATTAGCATATACCAAATAATGTAATATTCTCCAACACCCCCTATATTACATTATTTGTCTATTGAAGACTTTAGTCTCTAGTCTCTAATTCTTGCTTTTATCCTTTTGCTCTTGGTCTAGTATTGCTCTGGATTTTGGCACATCTTCTTTTCACTTACCTATATTTTCTTCAACTATCTTTCTTTTTAGTTTTTTTATTTTTTTTTATTTTTTTCTTTTGTTTCTTTATTTGTTCTTTTATGTCCCGGTCTTAATATTACTTTGTTGTTCCTCTAAATTATTTTATATTCTTATAGTCTATTTTTCTATAACATTTGTAACATTAGTATATTCATAAGTCTTTTAAGAATTTTAATTTTTATTCTTTTCATAAAATTCTTCATTTATTACAATTCTTTCTATAAGAACTTTGAATTCACTTCCTTCTGCTAATTCTTCTATCTCTTGAATTTCTTGATTTTTTAAACTAAATTTCATTTTTTATTTTCTTCTCTTGATTGTAACTAATGTTGTTGATGTTGACCATATTGATATTGAGGTTGGTATTGCCTTGGCTAGATATTCTAAAAAGGTTTATTCATTTGATTTCCTTGATTCATATGCATATGATTCCTTTGATTCAAAGAATTATATCTAAAAATATTTGTATTATTACCCTATTTTTTGCATATGTGATAGAATCTCAGTTTTCATCTAGATTAAGGCTTTGATGTTGTTGCAAAAATACTTAAAAAATTCTCTTTAAACACCAAATCATTATTAGTCATTTCATTTTTGACTAAATTTTTAGCTTCGTCTTCTTGAAGAATATTAACTGATTCATCAAATATTGTTTTCTTATTTAGTACTTGCAAAGAAGTAACTAAATGCTAATAACTCTCTAGAATTTCTCTTAATGTATCTTGAACAAGAAATTTATCTTCTATCTTTTATCTCAGAGTCAAAATTTTAGCCTTTATATCTATTACTTTCTAAAGAAAAATTCTATACTCTCTCCACTATTAACCTTCAAGCAATGCACTTGAGATTGTAAATTCAAAATGGTTGCTTTGTTTTTGCATTCAAATATTTTACATAATTCCTCCCAAGCATCTATATATGTTTCTACTCCACTTAAGTATGGTTGAATTTCATCAAAAAAATTCCAAATGTAATTAACATAAACACTTTTGCATCACTTTCTTCAAATTTTTATTTTTCTCTTTCATCTTCACTTGGCTTTTTCTTTGTCCCATTCACTGTTTTTCAATTTTTTTCTACAATAAGATTTGATTTCATTTTATTTTTCCATGATGCAAAATTTGGTCCTTTCAATAATTGAGATTCAAAAACAAAAATTTTGTTACTTGAAATAATGGAACTTATAAGACTTTAATAAAATTTACAAATTATTATTTTTAAATCATTTGAAGTAACAAACTTTTTATCTCCCTAATTTATTAAATTTGCAAATTCTATAAATTCTCAAATTTCAAATATTCTAAATATTCAAATTTCTAAATTTTTATTTTTGGGTAGAAATCCTTACCTCTCCAAAAATATAATAAGTTTATAATTTAAAAATAAGAAAAAAAATGAAATATATTGCAATAATTAATTGCAAATAATAAAATATCAAATATTTTTCAATATTTCAAAAATAAGGTTGAAGTCCTTATAACTCCCACCTTAATATTTATTTCTATGGAGTTGAAAACCTTTTAACTCCCTCTCTTAAATAATTAAAGTTCCTAAGTTATCCAATTCCTTCAAATTAAACTCAACTTAGGACTTTAGCACCAAATTTAATAAATTTAAATTATAAGGTAACATGCTTACCTTTAATTCTTGGAATATTAGGTCTTATGAATATTTTGAATAAAATTGCTTATAGTTGATGACCATAAAAGCTCTTAATGACAAAAGTAAATGAATGTGGATGTTACACTATAACGTTCAGGTGTAACACTTATTTCTCTTCATATTATGCCATCTAAACATTCTACTCAAAAACTAAAAATTATGGGTGCTTTAGCTATTTACCTTCCTTTGGATGAATTTGAATCACAAAAGAAATGTTTATCTTTGGCTCAAACTTGAAATCATGCTCTGTCTCAAGTTATCTAGCTTAACCATGAATGACCTTTTGGTTCAGGTACTCTGGCTAGGATACAAATGACCTGCTGGTTTAGGTGCTCTGGCTCAAATAGTACGAATAACTCTCTGGTTCAGGTGATCTAGATCAAACTTGACTGGCCTTTTGGTTTAGGTGCTCTATCTTGGACAACATGAATGACTATCTAGTTTAGTAATTTGTCTTGGATAGCACAAATGGCTCTCTAGTTTAGGTGGTTTGGCTTGGACAATACGTCTTACTGGATAACAATAGCTTGGCTAGATGGTGCTCGTACACTTCCTTTTTTAAAGCATGATAGATGGATAGCATTCTAACGTGTATTACTCTAGCTAGATGGTGCTCTCGCACTTCCTTTTGAATAGCACTCTAACTTTTCACTTATCCTTGTTAGGTTGCTTTGCTTTTTTTATAACTTGGAAATCTTTGATGCTTTCACCATTTTTTTCTTCTACTAAGGATCTTGCCTGAGCTCTCTTTTTTCTCTTCTCTTAGGTTTTAGCTTAAGTTTTATCTTTTTATCTTTTATCTTAGGTCTAACCAAAGTACTATAATATTCTTAGGTTTTATCCTAGGTTCTATTCTTTTTTTCTTTTGTCTCAAGATACATCACCAAATACATCACAACTAAAATGAAGAAAAGGAAAGCAAATAAGAAGAATAGAAGAAAAAATAAAAGGAAAGATACAAGAAGACATGAAGAGAAACTTGAAGTAGAAACTTATACTCAAGATATAGACAAAATCATGAAGGAAGTTGATTGAAGACTAAAGTCTTCAATAACTAAATAATCTAATACAGGGGGTGTTGGAGAATATTAAATTATTTGGTACATACAAATGTACCTCCATGGTACCTTTATGGTATAAATGTATATATGTAATAGATTAGAGTTTGTGTCTATAGTTTAGATGAGTGATTTATATTTCCCCTTTTAAGTGTCTATATGTATGATATGCACAAGTGTCATGTAAGTAAGAGTACAAATGTGTATAAGAGAATGTGCACAAGTATCATGTATGTAAGTGTGCAAACATGTAAAGTGAGGATTTGCATAGGTGTCTTCTATTAGGAGTGCATGTAGGAGAGTAAGAGTCATGTAGAAGTGTGTAAGTGTCATAGTGTTAAGTATGCATATAAGAAGAGGGTGAAGAGTCTTGTATACAAGTGACAAGATGATAATAAATATCATTAAAGTTGTCATATGGAGAGCATAATTAAAGTACATGAAGAGTCATCTTCTATGTCTATATTATGGAGATAAATATCCATACAATGTAAGGAAAAATGGTTTGTAGTGATCACCACATCAAGCATTGATAATATAACTTGTATACAATTTTTTAGCAATATAATTGTAATTTTTTGCATGCATGTACATGAATGATTTTGGACATTTACATTTGTATTTGATATTATGGTGAATTCTATCTATCTATATATATATATATATACAAATTTTGAGCAATATTATTGTAATTTTTTGCATGCATGTACATGAATGATTTTGGTCATTTACATTTGTATTTGATATTATGGTGAATTCTATATATATATATATATATATATATATATATATATATATATTCTCACATTAAATTCTACTCTTGATTATTAATATTTTGAGATAGTTACGCTTAAAATCCAACAACCCGAGTACTATAATCTTCTCAGGTTCTAGCTTGAGTTCTATTCTTCTTTTCTTTTGTCTTAGGTCTAACCTGAGTACTATAATCTACTTAGATACTTGCTTGAGTTCTTATTTTTTTAAATACTTCTTAAGACTAAAACCTTATATGTGCACTATCTTGTTAGGGTCAAAATACCCAAAATTTAAAATGCTAAATTTTTTCATATGTGGTTATCTATCTTCAAAGAGAATCCAAAAAATCAAGATGACTTTTGATTTATCCCCTCAATCAATTCTTCAAGTCGAGTCCTAGTCTTCACTTATTTTTTGGAGTGGAAATATTGCAACATATAAATTAGGGTAACTTTTATTTGTTCCCTCTATCAATTATTCAAGCCTTTGAATAGAGTCATAGTCTTCACTTCTTTGATAGGATAAAGACACCGACATATAATAATTGGATATTCATCATATATCAATATATAAATTCAAAATTTGTAGCAATATGAGTCTATGTTTTCTTCACATGACTCTAAATATAATTCACTTTGAGGATTTCCTCTTATCCTAGAATTAGAGACTATTTGAAGTTGCTCTAACACCATTGTTAGATTTTAAGCCAAATTATCATAGGTCCTAATATTATGAATATTGCATAGTCTCAAGTATAATAGCAATCAATATATAAATAAACAAATATAAATAATAATAATATTCATAAAAATATCAAATATGAATATAAAATAATCAAAATCATTCATTAAGTAACATGACGAAACTTATAATAGAATTTCTCAAAATATACATACAAGCTTCAATATTATTAATGTTTGAATGTGATCTTATTTTATACCATACATGGAGCTTTATCTCCATAATATATCCATATAAGATGACTCTTCAAGTACTTCACCATTGCTCTCCATATGACAACTCTCATATGTCCTTTGGTTTCTCATCTTGCCACTTGTATTCATGACTCTTGACTCTCTACTTACATGCACATTTAACTCTGTAAAACTTGTACTCTTCTCTATGACACTTACACTTATACATACACACCTAATACATGATACTTGTGCACAACCTCACAATCCATATATGCATGCTTAATTACATGACACTTGTGAACTTTGTCTCATTACATACTTTCACTCTTTACTTACATGACACTTGTGCATATCCTACACATAGAATCTTACATAAAGGAGAAATGTAAATATCACTCCTAAACTGTAGACTCAAATCTTAATCTAATGTTTACATTGTACCATACGTAACATGGAGGTACATATGCATAATGCTTTAAGTATTTATCATTTACCAGAATTGTAAAAATGCAACCATCCATGTCTTGAAGCTCATATGCATTTAATTCCTTCATTCTCGAGATTAAATATGAACCAAATGATAGCAATTCCATATTTTCTTGGTTTTTCAGTTTTGCTGATCTCGATCTCACTTGAGAACTAAATCCCCATACCTAAAGGATTTCAATAATAATTTTTTATAAAATAACCTCTTCATAGTTGCTTGGTTCTGATAAAAATCATTATAGGCCTTTTCTTTTTTCCTCTAACAACAATGATTCTTATATTATTTTATCAACTAGCTCAATTTCTAATTATGATTTGTCTATGCATTTCAAGGTAGAAAATTTGAGGTTGATTGGCAACATGGCTTATTTTTTGTAAACCAAAGTATATGTTGTGGTCTTCAAAGCTTTCTTGATTGTTATTATGTCTACCCATAATTATTGGTTTAGCATTAAATGCCAAATTTTCTGATTATTGTCAATATTTTACTTAATTATCCTCATTAAATTCTTATTTGTAGATTTGACTACTCTATTGCCTTGAGGATGATAGTTTGAGGATGTCTTCCACTAAATTCCATATTTTCTTGTCAAATCCATAGTGTTAGCTTCTATGAACACTTCAACATTACTGTATACTATTGTAGCAAGGAACCCAAACTTGGTGATTAATATTTCTAGAAATTCTATAATGGTATATTGGTCTATATGTCTAGTTGCTTCTGCTTCATACCACCTAATGAAATAATCAGTTGTCATTATGAATTTGTGTCTAGTAGAAGAATTTGGGTTGATCATCCCAATGAAGTCTAACCCTTATTGATAAAAAAAATCTTCTACAATAATCAATTCTAGAGGTATTGTTGGATTCTTTTTCCAACAAATATTGAAATTTGTCACATGCATTAGTAATTTTAAAAGCATCAAAAAATAGTGTAGGTAAATAATATTTGACCTTGAGAATTTTAGTAGTTGTAGTTTGTCAAGAATAGTGTCCCCCTAAGAAACCAACGTAAAACTCCTTTAATATACCCTTCACATTTTTTCACTGCACACATCTCAACAACACACCATAAAAAAAATTAGTATAGGATGTCATTAATTAGAGTGTAGTTTAAAGCTTACAACCTGTATATGTACCTTTGAGAGGTTGTAAATCCATTTAGATACTTACTAGTCTAAAATAAATGGATCATATGGTTTACCCAAGTATTTTGCACTATCTTAGTCTCTTCTAGCTGATGTTATTTTTTATTATTTAACAAATTATAGTCTAGGCTGTAAAATTTACCAATTTTTCATATAATGCTCCTCATATAACTAGCTTAGTCAGCTTAATCTCTATGTCATACTCTTGTATCTTCATAATCTAGCTGATCAATTTTTTCCTAGTTCTCCTTGCACTATGAAGCTTTAGACATCTAGTTGTACTACATACACTAGTGTTATGTAGTATCTTAGTTTTTCGAGCGACTTCATTAGAGAAAACACTTTTATCTATAAAATTATATCATTCTTCATGATCATGTAGAGTTTGGCTTAAAAAAGCTATAGGTCACTTATTATGATCCTTATATTCCAGAGTTATCAGCACAAAGGTGTAGCTTTCTTTCACTCCAATTACATAAATAATGGTCTTTCTTGTAGTTCATATTATCCAATATCAGGGCTTTGGTAATATCTTCCTTTATGCTGACGAAAGGCTCCCTTTAAGCTTTTATCCAAGTCAATTTTGCCTACTTTTATAGTATTTTTGTCATAGGATTTACTGTTGGAGCAAAGTTAGATACTAATTTTCACATAAAGTTGGTTTATCCAAAAAATGATTGTAAGACTTTTTTATTTTGAGGTAAAGGAAGTGCTAATATAACTTTAACTCTATATGCATCAATAGTTAGACCTTCCTTTGATACTATGTGACCCAATAACTTCCCTTCGTAGACAACAAAGATTGATTTTTTTGGGTTGAGTGACATCCCAACTTCTCTATATATTTTAAAAAGTAGTCTTCTCCTTTTGATGAGATAAGACTATCATATCATCAAGATATATCAGTATAACTTTATTCATAATATCATCAAAATCTAAATCCATAGCCCTTAAGAAGGTAGCTCTAGCATTGGATAAGCCAAAAGGTATTCTTTGATAAGTAAATATTCCCATTTAGTTGTGAACGCAGTCTTATGCTGATCATCATCTTTGATCCAAATTTGATTGAAACCTAAAAATCCATATAGCAATGAAAACATTTTTCTCTGACAATTATATGCAAGATCCGATCGATCTGGGACAAAATATAATAATCCTATAAAGCGGATTTTTTCAGGTTCTTGAAATCTATGCAAAGGTGAATATCTTTATTATTTTTAATGATCGAGACCAAATAGCCCCAAGTCATATTTTACTGCATTTCTGGTATAGCTCCAATTCATCCTATATGATAATATTTTAATTTCTCCAGATGATAAAATAAACATAATACTTGCTTTGATTCCATTTTTGCACCTAAATCCATCAAAATATAGCTTCCATATCTCATTTTGTCGAAGATCTTTTTTTTCTAAGGCCAAAGAATTCTTCTTTTCTAGCTTTGAGATAGAGTAGATGTTGATTCTTGTTTCAACCATGTCATTGAAATTCTTAAGTGAAAATTGATCTTCAGTCTACAATTATTCTATGATTTCTTTTATTGGATCAATATCTTCACTAATAATGTCAATTCTATTTTCTTGCTACATCTCATATTTGAATTTCCTTATCATATAGATGAATGGCTTTTCAATAAATATTTTTACCTTTCTGCCCTTATGAGGAATATTCATGTGTGAATAATCCAAGGATAGGTATACACCTATCTTTGATTTGAACTATCAAGATAGGCACAAACTAAAATAAGTCTCTAAAGCTATCACAACCACTTCTTGTATCACTATTATCTTAGACATCCTATATAGCACCATAGTGAAGAACACAAGCTTATATTGAGAGGGGGGTGAACGGTATAAGACCACTTTTTACTTTTCTTTCCCAAATAATATTATGTAATATATAAATCGCAATATCAACAATAGTAATCAAAGAAATGCACAAATCACCATACACAATAGAGACACCAATTTAATGTGGTTCACCCAATGTGGGATACTCCACAGATAAAATATTTCACTAAAATTTTCTCAACAAATCTCTTGGGAATCCTTTCCTTATTACAATGTTTATGGACCTCTATCCAAAGGAGACACCAATCCCCTAATCAAGTTCATGGATATCTATCCATAGGAGACACCAATCCCCTAAGTTGTTTCGTGGATCTCTATCCATAGGAGAACATATTCTCCTCTACTCTTGATGGTGATCTTCTAGAAGAACTACTACCTCCACTACACTGGATTATGGATCTATATCCACTTAAGACTCCTGACCTCACTCAGAAGACATGTCTTCACTTCCCTGGCTAATGGACCTCTGTCCACTGGAGACTATTATCCTCTATACTCTGTCACCTCCAAAGCTTACTCTCAGCTCTGTCTCAAATCTGCACTAAACACAATCCTTCAATCTAGCATAAATTTGCTCAATCTCTATCTCTGATCTGCACTAAACGTGGTCCTTCGGTCTAGAACATATATTCTCAATATTTATCTCTTATTATCACTAAACACAGTCCTTCGATCTAGCATAAATTTGCTCAATCTTTGTCTTTGGTGAAAGCACGAGGATACGGAAACAAAAAGGGAAAACTCCAAGCACGATGCAAGAACGAAACTAAACTTGATGCTACAAATTAAAAATGCGTAAAATGGAGAAAGCATAGACAAATTGGAACCCAAATGGAACGAAACAACCCTCTTCTTTTATTGATGTATTTCAAATTCGGTTACAATTCGCTTCCTCCCTTTTTAGGGGCGAGGAGCATCAAACTTGTCTCTTGGTCACATCAATGGAAAGCCATCCCTCTTCCGTGTGCCCACATGTAAGATGGGCGGACCAAACGTCGCCGCCGCTTGTGTATACGAGTGTTGATTCCTTGCTGCTCTTTCGATGTTTAGACCCTGCGTTCAAAGGAACAAGAAATCGTTAGTAGCACCTGCGAATAAGACAAAGCATGCGATCCTCAAACCTACAATAAGCGGATGAGAAAATGAATTAAACTGTAACTAAAACTTATCCAAATGACATGAAAACTTGGCAAAGACATAGAAACATCACCAAGAAGGCATTGCAAAAGGAACAGTCAAGAAATTCCTCACCGATTTGAATTCGCTCCTAGGCGGGACGGATTCGACTGTAATTCGTTTCGGGGTAGGACGAATTCACCTGCAACAAAGCGCCGAAGTGATACTGCCCCAAATGTCGCATCTAGGGAGCTCCAAAAGACCTGCAAACTTGGGGTTAGCTAATTGGAGGCATTTTGGGAAGACCCAGATGGTCAGATTTCCCCAATTTGGCCTCCATCAATGGGAATTTGACGCTGCTACCTGCAAGTTAGTGAGGACAACAAAAGCGATAAAACATGATAAGATTTGATCAAAGCATTATGAAATCGGAATTACAAGCTATTTAAGCAGCATAATATGGAATGCAAAATAAAAAAATGACAAAAAGAACAATCTGCCATGAATTCCCAATCGTTCTTAAAAAAGAAGATTAGGCTCGCAGCAGTGCGGGGCGCCCGAGCGGGCCGCCCACCGTTGGAACCTGATTTCGGCACCAATCCACTTGGGATGGGCCCAAAATCTCTTGTAATGTGTTGTCGGCGAATTGGTAGATCGATGTGGTCAAGTGTCGGGTTTTGGATCCGGATTCACACTTCCAATAACCACCCAATGACCTCCCTTGCGAAAGAGATCAAGGATGTGGAAGAGGTGAATCAAAGGTAAAGCACGGTATTAATTTGGCAGCACTTCGTTGCTTAAAAATGCTTCCAACCTCTCCTTTTTGGGGTGAGGAAGCTCACCAATTTATAGACCCAAGGGGTCTCTTTGGATGGGCATGCAGGGGCGCCACTTGGCGGCCATGCCTTCCCAAGAGGGAGGAGATTCCTCCCTGACTTGGGCTTCCATGACTGCCCTTGTGACAGTCCTCTAACGTTCAATTTGCTCACCTACGCGCGCATGCAAGGCAGGGAGCATTAATTGACTGTCCTTGGCTGCCATTTGGCACAATTTCTCTTTTTGCCCGTTGAACCTGGAATTCGCCCTACCCAGGAGCGAATTCAGAATTCGTCCCTGGGTGGGGCGAATCCCATTTTGAATTCGTCCCAGGGTGGGACGGATACTGAGCAAAGTGCCTGAAGGTGCCAAATTGCTTTCTGACCTTCCAAAATTGTTGTAAAAGTGGTTAGGACCACTGTTTAACCTCTGAGGGCTGCCCTGGGGGCTGTGTGTGTCAAAGCGATCAGTGTTTGCAGTCACATAATCGGATTGGTGCTGTTTTGGTGTCTACAGATGCCCCTTTTTGGAAAGCGCTGTGGGTGACGCAGTGTTGAGCAAAAATAGATAACCAAAGCACTAATGATTAGGATTTCTTGGTAACCTAACCAACTTTTGATGCCCCAAGCATGGAAAGGGCATGCATTCTTGAATCCTTGCTTCTGACGAGCGAAGGCACTCAATTCAAGTGTTAACCTTTTTCGGTGAGGTGTTACTTGACCTTGGACATTGATCAGTCATGAATAGGCAAAGGGCGCAACCTTTTGTCTATGAGAACCTTGAGTTCATGATTCATGAAATGCCAAGTGATTTGATCAGATTGTGATTATTGCTTGTTTACTGCCCCAAGCAGGAGCGTAATTGTCTTTGTCAATGATTCTTTGAATGCATGCCATTTTCCTTAATTGGGTGTGTGTTTGTTGATTGGTGACTAAGTGTGACTACCCCCTCAAGCGACGAATCGATGAGGGAATGACCTTCATGAGAAAAGTGACGAGTCGCTTGACTCAAGATGACTTGTGCAAGGGTGCCCTTAGATGGTTTAGCGTTAAGTGTGTGCAGTTTTCTGACATTTAGACCTATTTTTGGTGGGTGGTAACCCTTTTTGCGACGCTTTTTGGAGCTAAAATTGGCAAAAATCCGTCCTCCCGTGGAGCGGTCCGGCTAAGGTAGCCTTCTTAGGGAGTAGGATAGTGACAATTTGTGACCCCAATGTCTGTTTTGCATGCCCGGGATGTCAAGTGCAATAGCACTCTCATCGGGCAAGTTTATTAGTCTTGTAGTTTGTTCAATTTTTGTTGTTTTTTTGAAATTTTTGCCCTGAATTCGTCCCAGGGTGGGACGAATACTAGCTTAGTATTCGTCCCAGGGTGGGACGAGTGCTAACCAGAGTGCTCATCCTAGGGGGAACGAATATAAGCTCAAAAGGCCTATTTAAAGGCCAAAACTAGGGTTTGGGCTCATTTGCATCTGAATTTTCTTACGATTTGGAGCTCTAGGGAGGAGGAGGTTAATTCTGCGAAGCGAAGCACTGTCGAATTTCTCCTGACATCATGAGTGCACAAACCGGATCGAGCGGCGGAGCCGAAGCGAGACCAGTAAGTGCTCCCTAGTGTTATTACTTTTGTTTAAAACTGCAAGTGTTTTGTTTAATTTTCTTTGTGATGATGTTTTTCAAAATTTAAAATTGAAACCCTGAAACTGAGCTAAACACAACCAAGACTTAGTGTACAACTAAATGACAAACGTAGTGAAAACCTAGGTAAAGAATTGTTATTTTGCTTATAACTAAAACCCTAGGATAAACGGAACGTAAAACCCTAGTTCTTAGGTTGAGCTGGTCAGTTTTAAAACGTAGGTTAAAAGCCTAGGTTTAAAACTGTTATTTTAATTTTATTTTGTTTGTGTAGACTTTTTAGACTTAGAATACCGAAATCCTACGACTGACAATAGGACTGACAAAATATTTGTGTTTTTGTTAATTAATCAGTTTAGAGTTTAAAAACCCTAGGGCTGACAAATTAATTTTTTTGAATTTTTGTTTTGTTTTTGAATTTATCAGTTAGGATTAGAAACCCTAGGACTGACAAATGAATTTTTGAATTTTTTTTTTTTTTGTTTTGTTTAAATTTATCAGTTAGGATTAGAAACCCTAGGACTGACAAATTAATTTTTGTAATTTTTTGTTTTGTTTTTAAATTTATCAGTTAGGATTAGAAACCCTAGGACTGACAAATTAATTTTTGAATTTTGTTTTGTTTTGTTTTTGGAATTTATCAGTTAGGATTAGAAACCCTAGGACTGACAAATTAATTTTGTTTGAATTTTTATGTTTGTTTTTGGCTGTACATTGGTAGGCAATGTTGTATATTCATGTTATTGTTGTATAGTTTTTTTTCATGATTTTAATGTTTTTGAATTGTTTTCTTTTGCAGGTTGTTAAGAGTCGGTACCGTGTACCTACTACTTTTGTTGAAGCATGAGGGGCGCTAACTATGGCTGACTGGGAGTGGCTTGATGCCCTTGGGCTCAAGCAGGTGGCTCGACTGGAGCCTATGGTCGGGGATCGAGCTTATCTGATGGCCCTGATCAATCTATGGGATCCCCGGACCAACACCTTCCATCTCCCAATAGGGGAGATGACAGTGACCTTGGAGGATGTCTATCGGCTTCTGCGGATTTTGATAGATGGACTGTCGATCAAGACGTCATCGCGTGATCAACGGACAGCTGTACTGATGCGATGCTTCGGGCATGGGGAGGAGCTGGGTGTGGAGGATCCAGTGGAGAGGGCAGAGGGCGACTGCCAGATTGGCAGGATTTTGGTCCGATGGTGGCTGGAGAGGGGGGTGTTGGGAGTGAGGCACGCATTCCTTATGGGCCTCATTTCCAACATGTTTCCTCGACTTGTCGGGCGAGGTTCCCATGGAACCTACTGGATTTGGTTTGGCGAGTTGGTAGAGTGCCCGACAGAGGCACCGCTAATCATGAGGTGGGGATAGACGTTGCTGGCACAGCTCTATGGTGAGTTGTACGAGGTCCACTATCGAAAGCAGAAGGGGATTAGCTGTAGCTATCTATTGCAGAGCTGGGCTTGGCAGCACATAGCGGTGGAGAGGTTACCATGGATGACTCGAGCAGAGATGGAGGATAGGGAGATAGGCTATGCGGTTCTATGGCGGCGGTCTGGGGAGCAGGGACAGAGTCGATGGTGGGCAGGTGTCGTAGGGCACTATGTTGATGCCCTCGCTCGGCTTACTCTAGGGGAGGTTCTCTGGCGCCCTTATCGGGACTGTCCAACTTGGCCAAAGGTTGGAGAGTGGCTTCGACGGGTACGTAGGAGCGGTGGCTGATTGGGCGACACGGGACCGAGCATGAGTTCTTCCCCTATAGTCGGGTGACATGATAGTTTGGGGTGCGCTAGGGGTTTCCTGGTGAGCCCGTGGTCTATCGACGTCGGGGGATGAGAGAACTCTGGACCGACCGGTCATCGCGCCACTAGGCGAGGATTTAGATGCGGTGATCGATGTCCCAGATGTGGATGACGTCGGGACTACCGTAGAGTACGACCAGTGGTGGGTACTACGGTGATGGTGGGGAGAGGGGCCACTGGGAGGCACGGAGGCGGTAGCGATGGGTGGGGAGGGTGCCGAGGCACCAGGGGATGATTGGGGAGCTCCTCGGGAGGATGCAGACATGGTGGAGGTGGAGGATGAGGATGTGGATTTGGGGGTTTCGGATCAGTCGGAGATGTAGGACATCACGGAGCAGTGGGAGCCAGAGCAGGTTGCTGTTCCAGAGATGCCCATGCCTCAGGCAGATGTGGAGGACATGGAGTCCAGGTTACGCACTGAGAATGCACGGTTGGAGGGGCTGTTGTGGAGGCGCGATGAGGAGTTGGGGGATGCATTGCAAGAGAGGGATCTCCTACGCATGCAGCTGGTGGAGCGAGAGAATGCATTGGCTGCTTACCACCGATAGGATGGGGGTACTGATGCTACATGGGAGAGGGATCTCCTACGGATGCAGCTGGCGGAGAGGGATAGGGTTTTGGCACGGTGCAAGGAGAACTTGGGACTTATCACCGACGAGGAGATAGATTGGTGTCGACATCGGATGGATATGGAGGGAGAGATTATCCACCTTGGTGGGCGGTCCTAGAGCCTCTAGGAGGTGGATCATCGTCTGAACGAGGGAGTGATTACCGAGCAGTCAGCATCATCTCATCGTAGCGACTGGATGAGGGAGGGGGTAGGCATGATGCGGGGGCTAGCAGTAGCCGCCCTGAGGGGTCCCATAGGACCCACACCATGGGGGTAGTTCCCATCGCACCGATCCTACGTGATCATGGTGGCCGATGCCCTAGGCTTGGGGGTTTTTGAGCTTTTGGATTGTGCGGGGTCAGATGACCGGTTATTGTAGCCTACGGGCATTTTTGATGATATATACAGATGACTTTATTTTGTTTATGCGAGTGATGATTTGATTTTATGCATGATGAGTGATGAGTATGGATGTATGCATGTTAATTTATTTTGATGGATGCATATGTTATGATGAATGCAAATGTTTTTGATTTATATGTGATATGCAAAATGTAATGGATGAATTGAATTTGTGTTGTTTGGTTAGGGCACCATAGACTGTTTAGGACTTTGTGATTTTGTTTTAGGGGATTGTTGTGGTAAATGACTTTGCATGTATACATGTGGTTTTTTGTATTTTCTGATGGTAATGTGAGGATGAAAAGTAGCGCAGTTGGTTTAGAAATGTAGCTAAGGTTTTCTGAGACTCAGACGGTTTTAACTCACTAGCCACGATTGTACTTTATCTTACAAGACTTTTGAACAAGGTATGAATCGGACTTGTCTTTGACCAAGCTATTTCACATCCCTCTGTGTGCAATTGAGTTCATTTATGTGGTATTTGTCAGGATACCCCCAATTGCAAGATAGGCTATCAACCAAACCTGTACTGAGGATCACCTAATTAGCTCCACTAACTCCTTTGTTGTATTTAGTCAGATTAATCTGCGGTGCTATCTAGGATACCATAAGCTAGCTCATCCACATGCAAACATTGATCTGTACATGAGTTAATGTGACAGATATATCGTCATGCGGGAGGTTTACCGCCAGTGACCGATAGGCTATCCACCAAACCGGTACTGAGGTTTGCCTCATGACCTATCGGAATGCTGAGAGTTCCAGGGATTCAAGTTCGACTCCCTTCTTTTCTTCAATTGTATTGGGATACTTGCTCGTTTGTAGTGATAAAAATCACTGTTTATTTTTATATATTTTTCTTTTGAGCAAGGGATTTGGAATTTTGAGTGATAAGAATCACTATTGTATGTGCCTTTTGATGTATGCACTCTGGTGGTGATGTCAAATTTTTGGAGTTTTGACTTTTTGCAAAATTTTGATGTTTGCAACTTTTTTTGAGAACTGGGGATTCTTGGGGAATTGGGTAGGGAAGATGCTTGTCCTTTTGCCAACTCTCAACATTCTTGGGGTCATTCGCACAGGGGGATGAGCAAGATAACCATTTCGCTTATGGTGACCTGGATTACTGTGCAGGTTTCATCTTTCATTCACACAACTTGGGAATTTTTATGTGTTTTAATTTGTGTTGGGATGCTACGTAACAAGGTGTGATCCAAGTAGAACTCTACCTTCGTAAAATCTGTCTGACTTGGTACAGTACATGGCTAGAAAGCAAAATGATGATTGAAAGATGAAAACTCTTGATACATTAGAAGACCACTGACTCTAGTGTGGTAAAAAGTAGTGAATGGCGTTTTATTTTTTTTTTTTTTTTTGGACTGCTTATAAAATGGAGAAATGTGGAACAAGATGGACTAGCGGAGTAATTACAGTCTATGGTGCCTTTGACCTGTACGACCACAAATATGCAATGTATGGGTGTGATGCTTAATGCAGCTACATATTTTTGTATTTTTGATGGATTGATTTTTGTGAATATGAAGATGAGATGCGAGAAGAGCTTTTTATTGATGAATTTGAGCATGCCTGGAAATGAGATGCAAATTTTTGTTGTTTTTGATGATTTTACTATTTTGAATTTTCTTATTTTTGACCAAGCGATTGTAGGAATCCTTGGAGCATTTTGGGATTGACCAAGCGATTGTAGGAATCCTTGGAGCATTTTGGGATTGACCAAGTGATTGTAGGAATCCTTGGAGATTTTGGGATTGACCAAGCGATTATAGGAATCCTTGGAGCATTTTGGGATTGACCAAGTGATTGTAGGAATCCTTGGAGCATTTTGGGATTGACAAGATTTGGATTAGTAATTAGGAATCCTTGGAGCATTTTGGGATTGACCAAGCGATTGTAGGAATCCTTGGAGCATTTTGGGATTGACCAAGCGATTGTAGGAATCCTTGGAGCATTTTGGGATTGACCAAGCGATTATAGGAATCCTTGGAGCATTTTGGGATTGACCAAGCGATTATAGGAATCCTTGGAGCATTTTTGGGATATGGCTCTCTTAGATATGGAATGGTCACAAATGACTGATGTTCAAGGGTTCTGGTTCCTTGATTCCATCAAGAGAGGCTAGCCGGTACGTCTCGGGTCCTATTTTGCTATCAATTACATATGGACCTAACCAATTTGCCATGAACTTGTCCCTTAGGTGGGACGACAAACTAGAGTTCTGTTGGTTTTCCTTCAAGACCAAATCACCAACCCGAAAGTCCCTCAGGTGAACTTTCATGTTGTAAGCTTTCTTAAGTCGCTCTTGATAGATACGTAAATGCTCGAGAGCATTAACGCATCATTCATCAAGCAACGTAAGCTGGTCTAACCGGGCCTACCACGCAGCGTCATCATCGATGAACTCTTGCATTGATATGCATAGGGAAGGAATTTCCAACTCGAGAGGCATGACTGCCTCGGAGCCATACACGAGCGAAAACGGAGTTGCCCTAGTGGGCATCCGAATGCTAGTGCGATAAGCCCATAGGGCAAGTGGGATTTGGATGTGCCAATCCTTATGACTATCTACGACCATATTTTTAAGGATGGCAACTAGCATTTTGTTTGACGCCTCTGCTTGCCCATTTGCCTACGGATAATAGGGTGTCAAAAAACTATGCTGAATTTTGTACTTTGTGGTCAAAGCACGCACGTCTTTGTTCTTGAATGACGTCCCATTATCCGAGACTATTTTGGATGGAATACCAAAATGACATATGATGTTATGCAAAATGAACTCCACAATGCGGGGTCCTATCGTAGAGGTAAGCGGAACTGCTTCCACCCATTTGGTGAAATACTCTGTGGCCGTTATGATAAACGTGTGATGGCTTGATGATGTAGGGGAGATCTTTCCAATTAGATCGAAGCCCCACTACAAAAATGGCCAAGCGGACTGGACTATCTGCAAGGCCTGGGAAGGTACGTGCATCAAATTGGCATGATGTTGACACTTCACGCACTTCCTGACATATGCGCAACAATCTCGCTCTAAAAATGGCCAATAATAGCCCATGCAAAGAATGCGCTTTGCGATGGCCATACCACTGAAGTGGCCACCACATGTACCATCGTGCGCTTGGGCGATCGCCCAAGTGGACTCTTGCTGGTCCAAGCAATGAAGGAGGATTCCTTCGTAGCTATGATGGTACAAAATGTCTCCTATCAAGACATACTTAGCCGCTTTCTGCTTGAATGCTCATTTTGTGGCATGCGTCAATCCAAGCGGGAGATTACCTAACTTGAGGTAGTCTCTAATGGGTAAATACCAGTCCTGCTGATCGAAAGCCTCGATGGTATGAACAACCAATCCCTCTTGAAGTTCATCCCTAGCAAACGCTGAGTGGGAGAGAACTTGTAAGAATAGCGTTGTGTTGCTATTAATGGGAGTAGGGGAGAACAAGGACCCCTAGTTGGCATGTTTCAGATGATCATGGATTCGAGAGAACTTATCCGAGGATGGTTCAATCTGGATCATGTGGATTCCTGGCGTCAAGTCAGAGCTTGCACGCTCCATCATGGATTGCGATAGGGTTTTGACTTGAATGGTTGTCATATCACCAGAAAGGTCTTGCGGGATTAGTGACCCCAAGGAGGCCATTGTGTCCGCAAAATGATTCGATGACCGAGGGAGTGCCTCGATGTCGTACCACTCAAGTTTTGCCAAGAATTTGTCCACAAGGGCTTTATAAGCCTACAGAACTGGGCATTTGCATTGGAATACCCCTTTGACTTGATTGACAATTAACAACGAATCACCAAAGATGTTCAGTCATTTGATGTTCATGGTGATTGTTGTCTGAAGACCTATGAGCAAGGCTTCATACTCTGCATTATTGTTGGTGCATGGGAAATTTAATTTAAATGATAGGGGCATTGGAGCGCCCTGCGGTGTGAAGAATACTATTCCTGCACCACCACCTTGCTCACATTTAGAACCATCAAAAAATAGGGTTATGTCAGCCTGTGACTCAGGCTCATCAGAATCTGGCGATTCTGAGACATGGAAGACCCCATCATCGGGTAGTTCTATGACTAGAGGCTGATCGTCTTCGAGAGGAGCCTCTGCTAGTTGATCGGCTATGACCTGTCCTTTGATGGATTTCTGTCCAATAAACTCTATGTCAAATTCCGTCAACAACATGATCCATTTCGTCGTGCGACTACTATGATAAGTACGACTCATCATGTATCGCAATGGATTCTCCTTAGACACAACATACGTAGTGTTGCTCAGCATGTAGTGGCATAGCTTTTTGGTAGCAAACACCACTGCCAAGCAGAGTTTCTCGACGTATGCATAGTTAAGTTCATAACTGACCAGGGTGCGGCTAAGATAGTAAGTAGCCTATTCTTTGTGAAGTTCATTCTTCTGGGCTAGCATGGCGCCCAGTGCCACCTCAGTAGCTGAGATGTATAAGTAGAATGACACTCCTGGTCTAGGTGGTGCCAATACTGGCGATGAAGCCAAGTATCATTTGATGTCATCAAAGGTTGACTGGCACTCGTCATCCTAGTGAAATGCTACCCCCTTGTGCAATAATTTGTTCATGGGTCGGCACTTGTCAGATAGCTGCGCTATGAAGCGCTTAATTGATGTGACCTTTCCCTGTAGACTTCTGAGCTGCTTAATGGTAGTTGGGGGAACCATTTCAAGGATTGCCTTGACTTTGTTTGGGTCCACTTCGATGCCTCGCTTTGAGACTATGAAACCCAAGAGTTTTCCAGATGTGATGCCAAATACGCACTTCTTGGGATTAAGTCTGACTTTATGCTCCATGAGGCGATCGAGGATCTTGCTTAAGTCATCGAGATGATCTGGGTGCAAAAGAGACTTGGCCAACAAATCATCCATGTAATCTTCCAAAGTTTTATGCATGTAATCATGGAAGATGTACGTCATGGCACGTTGGTAGGTGGCGCCAACATTTTTAAGGCCAAAGGGCATGACCTTATAACAAAATGTCCCCCAAGGCATTGTGAACACCATTTTTAGTTGGTCCTCAAGATTGATACGAATTTGATTGTATCCCGAGAAACCATCCATGAGGGATAGCATTTCGTGACCTGTTGTAGCATCTACCAACGCGTCGATGCTTGGCAAGGGGAAATCATCCTTAGGACTCACTTTGTTTAGATCTCAAAAATTAGTGCATATGCGAATCCTCCCATCAAGATTTTTGATGGGCACCATGTTGGACAGCCATGGCGGATAATCCACGTAGATGACAAACTATGCATCCAATAGCTTTTGCAATTCATCTTTGACCATCAAGGCCACTCGTTGGGTGCATCTTACGTAGTTTTTGCTTAACTGGCTTGATTTTCGGATCAAGCGTTAGATTATGCATGACTAGCTACGGATCTAGCCCCGGCATGTCTCTGTATGACCATGCAAAAACCTCCTTCTTCTCTTTGAGAAGGGCAATGTAGTCGGCTTGCTCTTCAGGGGATAAGCTTACCCCCAACTTGATAATCTATGGATTCATTGGATCCAAGCCGATGTCTACGTCAGTCATCTCCTCGATCGACATGTGGGATCCATCCTCCAACTGATGTGGAGTTGGGATCAAATGGATATCATTAGCTGAGTTTAAATCTGCGTTGGGAACCTCGGGTTCCTCTTCAGCATGAAAGATATCCTGAGTTGTCCCTGGGGTAAAATGAAGCATTTTATCGAAAGGCCAGTACTCTGATGGGGATGGAGGTGAATTGACATGATCCCAGTCAATGGCATCTATGTCTAGATGCAAGGACCATGCTGGATCAGCCGGATTGTGGATGGGTGCGGTTAAGTCAATGGAGATCATGTGGATGAAATGATTTTGGTCTCCATTACCATGGGTGTGATGACTCAAACATTCTGGATGTTCTTTGTGTTCTGGATCTGGCTCTAGAGGTACTGGCATGAATGGATCGGCCCTATGTGCTAATAGGAGGACAGGGTCTACCCTCGGCACTGATATCACCCTAGGGTCTCGGAGTGGAAGGTGCTCTTCGTGTACCTAGAGCAGTGGATCCAACACTTGATCCCACCCTCGCTGGGTCTACGTACCACTCGTGCCCTGGCACTATGCCCATCTATGCAAATATGTCATTAATCTCCAAGGGGTATCATTGTTGCATTTGTCGCATGTGGTTGAGATAGGCCATCTCAGTTTCATCTTTCGAATCACTATCGAAGATCCAAAAGCGTTCATTAGCTCCAACAACTGCTTGAGGCATATGAGGCTCATCCTGCTCAAGCAAATTAATCTGGCCCCATTGTTGTTGGTCCACGCTCCATGGGGGGACCTGATTCTCTTGACGCGACACTGGCTCGATTGGAGCCTCTAGAGGGAACAGGGTCAAAAGGATCTCTTGATAGTTATTCATGGGAATCCCTTGTGAGTGATCACTATCGGATTCGAAGGGATCATATGACACTGGTTCATATTCTGATTCATCCTTCGAAGATCCTTCTTGACACTGCTTATACCTTCCTTGAAAGTGAGTTCCCAAACTTTCGCCTCTCTCTAGCAAAGGAGAAGGGTTATTGATGTTAACAAGGGTGGTTGTTGACCATGGGAGGTAATCTCCCAATGTATATGTTGTGTTTGGGTTGGCATAAGGATCTGATGCCAATCCACCCTTGTTGCCTATTCCTAGGCCTTGCATGTTTTCCACCAAGATGTCCAAGGGCAGGGGGTGGTTGAACCCTACTCCCGACTTGTCATAAGGCATTTGGTATCTTGGCTGGCAAAGGACACGCACTCCTTGCTCATACCTGCCTAGCCCGTATCCATGCCAATTGCATTGGCCAAGATATCTCAGAGCGAAGTCTGGGTTAGACAGATAGTTGACATCTTCTGCAAAAGGCTCTTCATCCTCGTCCTTTTGCATGCATGGCTCAACACCATGGTCAAGGCCCCCATACACAAAATTGGTCTGGTTCGGTGGGTAGCCTAAAGGAACAATTGTCCCGATGGGGAGGCGAGGTCTCCCCATGTCTTGCACTGACTCTAGCATGGTCGTTGCTACGACATTCCGCACTAGATACTCCCCCAGGCCCGTACTGGCCATTTCAATAGTAATTGTTGGCGATTGAGAGGGAGGGAATGAAAGCTCTTCCTGAGTCCATTCCATGTTGGGTGGACTAGGAGCCTCAACTTCCATTGTGCTAGGCATCTCTTCGGTTGAGATGGTTGATATTGTTGGCAGCGCCTCTTCCAGGGGTTGAGCCTCTTCCAGGATTTGCTTCCCTTTGTCCTTCTGTTTAGCCATGATAGGTGGCATTGGTGGTGAAGGAGCTGACGATGAAGATGCACCTGGCTGGGGTTTTGATGGATTTATCACCAGTGGTGCTTGCGGCATCGGACCCTGTCTAGATGGATTTAACTAAAAATCCAAGTGCGTCGATGGGAGGGTCGATTGCGGCATCAACTGCACCGCATTGCAATATTTGAAGGGTTCTAAGTCCACCGGGACTACATGTACTTCCCCTTCAAATGCATACTTCAAACACTGGTGAGCTATCGAAGGGACACACTTCATGTCCCTGATCCATGGCCGCCCTAGCAATATGTTGTACGCCATCTCGCCTTCCAAAATATGGCACAATGTAGGTATCATCTTTTGTCCTACCTGAATGGGTAGAACAATTGTGCCAACTATCGAGCATATCGCATCATTGAATGCTCGTAGTGTGTAAGTGGAAGCCATGATGTGAGAGGCTGGCAACTTTAGATGTTTCAATGCTGTTGTAGTAATGATGTTACTGGACGAGCCAGTGTCTATCAACACCCTCTTATACGGGATCCCGTTGACCCACACGATAACGTGCAGGGGTGGATCTGCCATGTCATCAGACACTGATTTAACTTCATCTTCTCGAAAGGTGATGACTGGCTCCGTGCATCATTTTACATGTCCCATGAAGTTATTGAAGGAATTCGCTTCATGGGGCTGCAACTCGATGGCTTTCAAAATCTCCATGAGAGCCTCCCGATGGGGCGTTGATTGTTGTATAAGCTCATATATGGAGAGCCTAGCCGACGTGGTCCACAAACTCTGCATGAGTTTGGTCCGTATCATGGCCACGGGTCTAGGCGGAGGTAGCTGCACAGGGTGTTGTTGAGGTTGTGACGTCGATGGAACCTCTCTTGTGGCTGCCTCGGGGGCAACTCCTGGGTATTTCTTGTTCCTAGTCACTATGCTTATCATTCCTACATACCCTTGCATGGGGAAATTCTGTTGCACCTCATTGACTTGAAGGGGTTTTGCCTGTGCCTCATGGGCAGGCAAGGGGTCCTTGAAAACCCCCATCTGCTGGTTGTTTGGCGCTACGGGGTTGTCCACTGCCAATGTCTTATTGTCAATCAGGTCTTGTATCAATCCTTTGAACTTCCAACATGCGTTCAGGTCATGTCCCCTTCACCTGTGGAACCTACAATACAAGTCCTCTCTGTATCCCTTAGGCTTGGGAGCGTTAGGATCTATGGTTTGAATCTCTGGAAGGGTGATCAAGTTCGCCGCTGACAAGCGGTCAAATAGGGAGTCCCTAGACTCCGTATAAGGGGTGTACTATCGCTTAGGGTGACGCTGCTGATTTTGCTCCTATTTTTAATTTTCTCTTTCATAATTGTTAGGAGGCACTGCCTGATAATTAGCCTTTTGAGGTTGTATTTCTTGTGCAGGCTTAGGGACATTTATAGCAACTTGATTAACCGTAGTGGGTTTTTGTTGCGTAGTCCCTGTCTTTGTGTTCTTGTTCCACTCTTTCTTCTTAGGTTTGGCAATTTTGCCATCCTGTATTTTGATCTCTTCGATAATTCTGGCTTGCGCCAGAGCTTCTTCTAAGGTGGCATATTGTTGCAGCTACAATAGCACAGAGATCGATCTCAAACAACTTCATGAGAACATTTGTGTAAGGTCGGACATAGGGGGAAGGTAGGGTAGCTTGGAAAGCAGAGTCCTCCACCGATTCCCGTAGGCCACCATGGTCTCTTCCTCATATTGCTTGAGGCTGGCCAGGTCACTCAGTGACGCCTTCTTCTTGGTGTTGAAGGCGAAGCATTCAAGGAACGCATCCACTAACTGATCCAAGTTATTGATGTTGTGCTTCAATAACTGGGTGAACCAATCCGAGGTAGGGCCCATGAATGTGGTTATAAATGTCCTTAGCAACAACGCATCATTATCCTGAATGCCAAAGCATTGGCTCAGGAATCTTGTCACATGCTCTTGGGCATCCTCTTCACCCTTAAAGACTGCCAACTGAGGCAGCTTGAAGTGTTCGGGGTAAGGAGGTGCAGGCACTGACGGATGCACAGGATGACTACGGAGTTGGCATAACATGGGCTTTTGGGGCCCAGAAGCTTTGGTTTCCATAGACTCCAAATGCTCTAACAACGCTTTGTATGCATCGAAAGATTTAATCTCTTCCTCTTTAGTTTGCTCCCGTTGTGGGTTGTGGGAGACTTGAGGCCTATGGGGGGGTGGCCGGATAGCAACCCCTCCACCTTGGTAGGGCATTTTGGCCCACTCTACTTCTTGTTCATACTCCTCGTAAACTTCTTGAGGAGTCTCTGGGCGAGACCTATGACCCTGAGTGGGTCCCCGCGGAGGGTACCCATCATTGTTTCGGGGAGTGGCCTCCCTCTCAGGTCTATGGGGTCTCGAAGGCAAAACTTGATGAGGTCACGGAGACCTATCCCGCACCAAGGGATTATGCCTCTCATATGGTTCCACTCTTTGGGTGCGAGGGGTTGGAACCCTCTCAGGTAGGTTATGAAGCAGCTCATCTGTTTGGCACTGAATGCGCTCCTTGCTAAGGTGGTATAGACGCTCTAGCTACTGCTGATCTTGCTCAAGCCACGTGATCTGGGCTTGGTGGGCGGCATGTCTGGCGACTGCCAGGTCAATTTGGTCTGCCATCTTGGGCCTAGGAGGCCTGAATGCCTCTCCTATGCATTTGCCTCGGTCGTGATGATCCGAGATCTCAATGGGTTGCTTCCCTCTGTCGAGGTTGGCGGCATTTACCCGAGGCTCTGGCCTCAGTGGGTAACCATGGTATCTAGCAGGTGCGGAAGCGCAAGGCTCCCATGCTATATATTGCTCTCGAGGAATGTGATGGTCTTCCTCGTACTCCCTTTCGTAGGTGTGAAAGGGGTGGGCGGAGTTAGCTTGCCCGGTTTGGAGAGCCCTACGCTCTGGGGTTTGTCTATTGGTTCTAACAGTGATGGGAGGCAAAGGAGGGATGCCATAGTCATGTGGCCTCTCCTCATGGACACTATGCCTCTCTAGCACTTCATCGCATGGTGGCCACTCATATCTAGCTTCTAAGGGAGCTTTTCTGTCTACGTTGAGTGCCACGTGTAAATATTCTTCCCGAAAGGGGCTGTGATGAACGGGCGTGTCCCCCAGAGGGGTGTCCCTATAATTCCACCTTGACATGGAATGATGTGGACTCTCTTGGGGGTCAGGCCACCAAGGCGGTATGGCCAAGTCCTTAGGGCTAAAGCGGAGGCGACTTGTGCCCGCTCCTTGTACACTTTCCATAGCTTCTGCCCTTGATTGGGCTTGGCTACGGGTGTACACCATGGTGGTGCTCTTCTACAAGCTAAGCAGATTTTTATCTCTTTTATGATTTTTTTATGCTACACTTAAACAGAAAAGAACACACACATACACAAACGGTGATTATCTCGTTTAAAGGTTGAAAGTGTGTCCTAAAACTGGTTTAGTGTGTTTTGTTGTTGTTTTTGAGGTTTTTGTAAAGAACGTTTAAATGCAAAATGAAGGCTCTTATGGCTCCCAAAATTGGTCGCCCCTTCGATATACCATTGCCAGACCGATATACCAACCTCTCTATATACCCGCCCTTACGTGAGGGAAACTATAGGTACGTGAGAGCAGATGGTACGTGGAACATAGGCGGTACGGAAGGGGAATCACTCTGTTTATGACACCTACCATAGAAGACTTATCCTCGCATGCTGGGAATCACCCCAGCTACACTCGATCAGCTTTCATCAGGATTTACGTCTAGCAATAGTAGCGATCGGGGTGTATGAATGCAAATATTCAAGCCAAGGTGGTGATGAAATCCACCGTTGGTCTTGATCAAGGGCTAGGGTTTTACGACCAGCGCCTTGGTTTAAAAGTGCCACGTGATGTGTGTGGGGTTCATTTTAATTTGAAAAATGAAACAGGCAACAACATACTTTACCTAAGCAAACAAGTAATCACAAAACAGAAACACTGAAACAAGAAAATGATAGAAAAACTATTAAAATCCTTACCTCTTCTCTACCCGCATCCATCGGTCTCGACTCTCTGCCCTAAAACCTCATAGGCTAGAATTCATCTCTGGGTGGGACGAATTACAATACCGTATTCGTCACAGGGTGGGGCGAATTCCCATTCATCCCTGGGTGAGACGAATTACAGTTCTGCATTCGCCCTTTGCTGGAACGAACAACAGTCAGCGCATGAAAACATGGCACCTGTAAGCAAAAAAACACAAATTTTGATCAGTTTCTGATCTCAAAAATTAGGGACAAGGTCCCACCGTGATCGCCACTGAAAACATGAGATTCCGGAAGTTGAAAAGAAACACTAAAGCTATGCAATGCAAAATGAAATGTAACGCTTTAATCCTAGAAATTTGAAATGCATGAAATAGGGAAAAGAGACAAATTGAGACGAAATGAAAGAAGTATAGAAAGCACAACCCTTTTTATTTATACTCTCTCAATATCGGTTACAAAGATGTCTCCCCCCTTTTTAGGGGCTAGGAGCGTTAACATGTTTCTGGTTACAATAGTGACTAGTGATCCTCCTTCCGCGTGCCCACATGTAAAATGGGCGGGCCAAAGTGTTGCCGCCGCTGGTGTGAATGAATCTTTGATCCTTGCTGCTCCTCCTGCATTCAAAGAAACAACAAAATCGTTAGTAGCACCTACGAATAAGACAAAGCATGCGATCCTCAAACCTACAATAAGCGGATGAGAAAATGAATTAAACTGTAACTAAAACTTATCCAAATGACATGAAAACTTGGCAAAGACATAGAAACATCACCAAGAAGGCATTGCAAAAGGAACAATCAAGAAATTCCTCACCGATTTGAATTCGCTCCTAGGCGGGACGGATTCGACTGTAATTCGTTCCGGGTAGGACGAATTCACCTACAACAAAGCGCCGAAGTGATACTGCCCCAAATGTCACATCTAGGGAGCTCCAAAAGACCTACAAACTTGGGGTTAGCTAATTGGAGGCATTTTGGGAAGACCCAGATGGTCAGATTTCCCCAATTTGGCCTCCATCAATAGGAATTTGACGCTGCTACCTGCAAGTTAGTGAGGACAACAAAAGCGATAAAACATGATAAGATTTGATCAAAGCATTATGAAATCAGAATTACAAGCTATTTAAGCAGCATAATATGGAATGCAAAATAAACAAATGACAAAAAGAACAATCTGCCATGAATTCCCAATCGTTCTTAAAAAGAAGATTAGGCTCACAGCAATGCGGGGCGCCCGGGCGGGCCGCCCACCGTTGGAACCTGATTTCGGCACCAATCCACTTGGGATGGGCCCAAAATCTCTTGTAATGTGTTGTCGATGAATTGGTAGATCGATGTGGTCAAGTGTCGGGTTTTGGATCCGGATTCACACTTCCAATAACCACCCAATGACCTCCCTTGCGAAAGAGATCAAGGATGTGGAAGAGGTGAATCAAAGGTAAAGCATGGTATTAATTTGGCAGCACTTCGTTGCTTAAAAATGCTTCCAACCTCTCCTTTTTGGGGTGAGGAAGCTCACCAATTTATAGACCCAAGGGGTCTCTTTGGATGGGCATGCAAGGGCGCCACTTGGCGGCCATGCCTTCCCAAGAGGGAGGAGATTCCTCCCCGACTTGGGCTTCCATGACTGCCCTTGTGACAGTCCTCTAACGTTCAATTTGCTCACCTACGCGCGCATGCAAGGCAGGGAGCATTAATTGACCGTCCTTGGCTGCCATTTGGCACAATTTCTCTTTTTGCCCGTTGAACCTGGAATTCGCCCTACCCAGGAGCGAATTCAGAATTCGTCCCTGGGTGGGGCGAATCCCATTTTGAATTCATCCCAGGGTGGGACGGATACTGAGCAAAGTGCCTGAAGGTGCCAAATTGCTTTTTGACCTTCCAAAATTGTTGTAAAAGTGGTTAGGACCACTGTTTAACCTTTGAGGGCTGCCCTGGGGGCTGTGTGTGTCAAAGCGATCAGTGTTTGCAGTCACATAATCGGATTGGTGCTGTTTTGGTGTCTACATTTGGTCTAGCACAAACCTATCCTCAAATCTACACCAAACTATGTCCTCAAGCCTTAATACAAATCTTGACTCAATCACAAATTAACTCTACTAGATCTGCGCTAAACCTTAACTCAAGGTTTGAAAAAATAAATCAATCAACTTTGCTTACAAGTCTACTCAAATACTTACCTCAAATCTGTCCAACAAGTCCTCTCAAGAACATGTCCAATCTGCTCAACAAGTCTTCACCAAGATTTACCTTAAATCTGCTCAACAAGTCCTCACTAGAACTTGCCCAATCTGCTCAACAAGTCTTTACCAAGACTTACCTTAAATCTACTCAACAAGTTCCTACTAGAACTTTTCCAATCAACTCAACAAGTCTTCACCAAGACTTACCTCAAATCAATTACAAAACTTGCATATAAAACTCAACTCAATCTTTCATAGAAAACCTCTTCCAATCACACAAACAAGTTTCACACAGAATCTTGTTTGACTCATAGAAACATATAGAGAATGGTTAGAGACTCAATATGTTACTTACTCACAATAATACTCAATCACTTTCAAACTCTCTTGTTTAACCTTAGAAACATATAGAGAATGGTTAGAGACTCAATATGCTTATCACTCATAAAAATGCTTAATCACTTTCAATCTCTCTTATTTAACCACAAAAACATATGGAGAATGGTTAGAGACTCAATATGTTTCACACTCAATCACTTTCAATCTCTTTCTCAAATCAATTCAGAATAAAGAACAATTTGTTTCACAGAACTTGAACTATCACTCCAACACTTCCAATCAACTAGGCTCAATCAACTCCACTCAACCAATCACTCAATGAAGGCTTATTCAACAATTCTTATCAAACAAACTTCACATAACAATGATACTCATGATCTTTCACAAACCCTAGTTCAAGATAGTTCTCAACTTCACATAACAATGATACTCATGATCTTGCACAAACCCTAATCATGCATATGAAGGCTCATTCAATATTTCCAACAATGCTTATCAAACAAGGTTTTTATCAACAATTTCACTCAAAAAATCCTTTAACAATCAAACTCAACAATGCTTATCAAACAACCCTTTTCACTCCAACTTAGCATTCACAACATCCAACAATAACTCACAAGGAAGATGTGCCCATACCTTTTGTTTGATGAAGAATTAACCTCAAAACCTATCTCAATCACAATTACTCTCTTTGCCAATTTCAAAGGTTAGATGACAAAATATCACTCTAACACTCCCTCAAAATATTTCACAATTACAAAAATAATTAAACTCAAATACACCTTATTACTCCATCTTGAAATTAGCATTCACCAAAAACATACATAAAAATAAATCTCTTATTACACCTTATAAATCCACTCTAAATAAATCAATCCACCAAACAATTAAATAAAAATAATCATTTAATTTTATCAACCTTATATCTCCCTAAGCTCAAAACTATACCACACAACCTTAGGAGCCAAAAATAATTTTTAATAAAAACTTTAGTACCTCTCAAAGTGCTCCCGGTGGGATTCAATCCCGAGTCGAAGTGCCTCTAGTGCTTTAGTTGTGGTTGCCTAGCCGCGTGAGCTAAGCACTCATGTGGGAGGCAAAAGCACCCATGGTGCTTTGTCTCCTTCCTTGGTGCCAAAATCCAAAAGGAATTTGGCTTTCGTGACACAAAACCTCATGACTTTCCCCGCTATGAATCGAACGCAGCACCTTGCATTCTCGAAAGCACTACCAACTACCGCTAGCCCACCTGGCTAGGTGGTGACAAGGCTTCCAAGCCTTCTCCCCCTTATGTGCTTGTTAACCACCATGTGAGAAAAAACCCTTGCCTCTTATTCCATGTCGTTCGCTATTTTTGCATGCACTTCAATTAATTCATTCGAAGGATAACTTTGGGAATACCAAAGCACTTGGTATAAATACCAATGTGCTCTCCTCCTTGGCACATCGGTGAGTAGGAAAATAATTGACATCGATGCCATTTGATTTATTCGTTTTCCCTTTGCAACCCTAACCTTAGGGTTATTAAATTAAATTATAATTAAATTAATAATAAAATTATTATAATTAATTTATAATTAATTAAATAACTATAAGGTTAATTAAATTAAAGTACAAATTAATTTATAATAAAATTATTATAATTAATTTAATTACTTTAGATCTCACCATTAGACCTTTAATATTATAATAAAATATTATAATATTATTTTTCTTGGGCCTTCTTATTTCTCTTGTAGACCTTATCTGACCACCTTGAATATTATAATGGGAGATATTATAATATTATTTCCCTTAGGTCTAGAAGCAATCTTTCTCTTGCACTGATTATTGAAACAGACTCTTGACATCCTTCCTCTTGCACTACTCATTGAAACTGACTCTTGACATCCTTCCTTTTACCTTTTTCTATTTTTCTCCCCTTGAGAAACTGCTCCCCTGACTGAATGCTCTCCCCTAACTCAAATATCTCCCCCTTTGGGGCTCGAGGTCTAAGAATGAGACTCTTAGCTTAGCCCCTCCCCCACCTCCTCTTGAGGTGGTTAATTTTGGGGTGGGAGTATTTCTACTCCCAACAAGCACTGATCTTTACCTTTGTCCACTTTCTTCCTCATCTGATCCTTCTGATTCCTCTGACTATTCTTGTTCCTGTTTGTCTCTGGAATTTTTATTCTACACCACTTTGTTGTATGCCCATCATTGTTGCACTTATAACACTTAATATTGTTATTCCTTAAAGGTGCAAATGTCTTGGATTTTCTCTTGGTGAAGCCATATCCATTCCTATTATGAACCCTGCAATTAACTGCCTTGTGACCAAACTGATTACAAGAGTAGCAATACCCTTGAAAAAGTTACCTGTTTTTGAAACTTCCATATTCCTATCTTTCATGTGTCCTGCACTATGTAGCCTTGTGCCCAAACATGTGATATGAGAAGCATCATCCATTGAAATTGCCTTGCCTTGACCTCATTGGTCTCTTAGTCTCTTCTACCCTGTGTTGCTTCTTGTTCCATCTGTTCCTCATTTGTGCATTGTTCCTTTCCTTTTTGAACTTTCTATTGTCCAAATCATCCTCAGAAGTCTCACTTTCTCTTACACTCTCTTCTTCTAAAATTTCTTCTTCTTCAAAACTTGAGATTGACTCCTCTCCTTGTTTCTTTTGTACCTATTCAAAACCAAGACCTATCTTGTTTGATGTCGATTTTTGTGTCTTGATAATCTTATCCAAGTTCTTTGAGCTTCTCCCAAACTTGTGTAACTTGTCCTTAGACTATTTTACTTCCTTCCTTAGTGAAGCTACCTCATGCTCTAACCTTTCACATTCTAAAACTTTTTCTTCTAACTTCTCTTTGAATCTCCTTGTCTTAGCTATTGAGTTAGTTAGATCCTCTATAAGCTTTCCTTTCTCTTCATCACATTCTTGAAATTTAAGCTTGAGTTTTGAGTTTTGATTTCTTACCTCCCTTAATGTATCAAGGGCATGAATAAGCTCACCCTCAAGATCAACTTCTCCTTTCTATGATTCTTCCTCTATTTATTTGCCTTTGGGATCATCTTCATTCTTTTCTAACTCTTTTCTACTAGGATCACCTCCTTCTTCCTCTATTGCCATGAGTAGATTCTCTTCTGGTCCTTCAAGTGTATCTTCATATTCATCATCACTGAAATTGAATCCATTCCTTGTACAACTATCTTCAAGATGACCAAAGTTACCACATCTAAAACACTTGAGGATTATTGGTGACCTTTTCCTAACCACTTCTTTTTATTTTTCTAGAAATAGAACTTCATATTTATCATTATCTGAGGAACTATCATCACTATCACTTGAGCTCTTACCTGCCTTGTCTGCATAGAAACTCTTCTTATGCCTTTGGAAAAACTTCTTTCCTTGTGTACCTTGTCCATCCCTATTTTTATTTTGGTACCTGTGTTTTCCTACTTTCCTATTCTTATGATCCTATTTTTCTTCATCATTGCTATTTCCAGCCTCTGGATAATCAGATGCATAATGACCATACTTTCCACAATGAAAATATCTAACTGATTTCATACCTTTATACTTTCTTGAGTCCTTGTTCCTTCTACCATAATTTACTTCTTCATCACTGGATGACTCATTGCTTGAATCTGACTTCTTACCCTTTGTCTTCTTAGTGGCTTTGAATGTTGCTTCTTTCTAGGGAATAGGTTCCTCTTTTATTATTATCTCAAATGCTATGAGAATGCCATGTAATTCATCCCTTTTCAAAAGATCAATATCTTTCGACTCTTCTATAGCTAAAATATTTTCACTAAACCTTTTTGGGAGTGACCTTAGAATCTTATCACACACATCAGGTTCTTTAACTTCAAATCCAAGTCCTTGCATGGAGTTGACAACCTCGTCCACATGAAGTAGATATGTAGCAATGTTTTCCTCATCCTTCATTTTTAGGTCTTCAAATGTTCTCTTGTAATTTTTCAACTTTACCCTTTTGACCTTTTTATCTCCTTCATATATGCCTTGCAACTTATCCCAAATTTCCTTTGCTGATGTGCAATGCATAACCTTTATAAACTCTATTTCATGCAAGCCCTTTTGAATTGCATTCATTGCTTTTGAATTGTAATGATGTAGAAGCTTACCATATTTGTCTATAGGTGGAGTTTTTGGTGGTGTGTATCCATTCTCAACTACTTCCCATATTTCATTTCCAAGTGCCATTAGATGAAACTTCATCCTTGTACTCCAAAGTATATAATTGTTCCCATAAAACAATGGTGTTGAATTCCCTGAAGATCCACTTTGAGAATCCATCTATGTTCTTGTAATATTTTCCTTCAAGCTGTTAAAATCTTTCGAAGGAACCCACTCTGATACCAATTGAAGAACACAAGATTATACTAAGAGGGGGGTGAACAGTATAAGACCACTTTTACCTTTTCTTTCCCAAAAAATATTATGCAATATATCAATGGAAATATCAACAGTAGTAATCAAAGCAATGCATAAATCACCATACACAATAGAGACACCAATTTAACGTGGTTCACCCAATGTGGGCTACTCCATGGAGAAAATATTTCACTAAAATTTTCTCAACAAATATCTTGGGAATCCTTTTCCTATTACAATATTTATGGACCTCTATCCAAAGGAGATACCAATCCCTTAATCAAGTTCATGGATCTCTATCCATAGGAGACACCAATCCCCTCAGCTGGTTTATGGATCTCTATCCATAGGAGAACTCCTTCTCCTCTACTTTGGTTGGTGATCTTCTAGAAGAACTACTACCTCCACTACATTGGCTTATGGATCTCTATCCACTGAAGACTCTTACCCTCACTCAAAATACATGTCTTCACTGCCCTGGCTAATGGACCTCTATCCACTGGAGACTATTATCCTCTATACTTTGTCACCTCCAAAGCTTACTCTCAGCTCTGTCTCAAATCTACACTAAACACAGTCCTTCAATCTAGCACAAATTTGCTCAATATATGTCTTTGATATGCACTAAACATAGTCCTTCGGTCTAGCACAAATATTCTCAATATCTATCTCTAGTCTGCACTAAACATAGTCCTTCGGTCTAGCACAAATCTACTCAATCTCTATCTCTGGTCTGGCACAAACCTATCCTCAAATCTGCACCAAAATCTATCCTCAAGCCTTAACACAAAGCTTGACTCAATCACAAATCAACTATGCTAGATCTACCCCAAACCTTAACTCAAGGTTTGAATAAATCAATCAATCAACTCTACTCACAAGTCTACTCAAAGAATTACCTCAAATCTATCCAACAAGTCCTCTCAAGAACTTGTCCAATCTGCTCAACAAGTCTTCACCAAGACTTACCTCAAATCTACTTAATAAGTCCTCATTAGAACTTTCCCAATCTTCTCAACAAGTCTTTACCAAGACTTACCTCAAATCTTCTCAACAAGTCCTCACTAGAACTTGTCCAATCTTCTCAAAAGTCTTCACCAAGACTTACCTCAAATCAATTACAAAACTTGCATATAAAACTCAACTCAATCTATCACATAAAACCTCTTCCAATCACACAAACAAGTTTCACACAGAATCTTATTTGACTCATAGAAACATATAGAGAATGGTTAGAGACTCAATATGTTACTCACTCACAATAATACTCAATCACTTTCAATCTCTCTTGTTTAACCATAGAAACATATAGAGAATGGTTAGAGACTCAATATGTTTCTCACTCACAACAATGCTTAATCACTTTCAATCTCTCTTGTTTAACCACTAAAATATGGAAATGTTAGACTCATCCCTCAATCACTTTAATATCCCAATTTAAAGAACAATTTGTTTCACAGAACTTGAACTATCACTCCAACACTTCCAATCAACTAAGCTCAATCAACTCCACTCAACCAATCACTCAATGAAGGCTTATTCAACAATGCTTATCAAACAAACTTCACATAACAATGATACTCATGATATTTCACAAACCCTAGTTCAAGATAGTTCTCAAATTCACATAACAATGATACTCATGATCTTGCACAAACCCTAATCATGCATATGAAGGCTCATTCAATATTTCCAACAATGCTTATCAAACAAGGTTTTTATCATCAAATTTCACTCAAAAAAACCTTTAACAATCAAACTCAACAATGCTTATCAAACAACCCTTTTCACTCCAACTTAGCATTCACAACATCCAATAATCACTCATAAGGAAGATGTGCCCATACCTTTTGTTTGATGAAGAATTAACCTCAAAATATGTCTCAATCACAATTACTCTCTTTGCCAATTTCAAAGGTTAGATGAAAAAATATCACTCTAACACTCCCTCAAAATATTTCACAATTACAAAAATAATTAAACTCAAATACACCTTATTACTCCATCTTGAAATTAGCATTCATCAAAAACATACATAAAAATAAATCTCTTATTACACCTTATAACTCCACTCTAAATAAATCAATCCACCAAACAATTAAATAAAAATAATCATTTAATTTTATCAACCTTATATCTCCCTAAGCTCAAAACTATACCACACAACCTTAGGAGCCAAAAATAATTTTTAATAAAAACTTTAGTACCTCTCAAAGTGCTCTTGGTGGGATTCGATCCTGAGTCTAAGCACCTCCAATGCTTTAGCCACGGATGCCTAGCCGCGTGAGCTAAGCACTCATGTGGGAGGCAAAAGCACCCACGATGCTTTGTCTCCTTCCTTGGCACCAAAAGCCAAAAGGACTTTGGCATCCATGATGCAAAACCTCATGACTTTCCCCACTGCGAATCAAACACAACACCTTGCATTCCCGAAAGTGCTACCAACTACCGCTAGCCCACCTAGCTAGGTGGTGACAAGGCTTCCAAGCCTTCTTCCCCTTATGCGCTTGTTAACCGCCATGTGAGAAAAAACCCTTGCCTCTTATTCCACGTCATTCGTTGTTTTCGCATGCACTTCGATTAATTCATTTGAAGGATAACTTTGGGAATACCAAAGCACTTGGTATAAATACCAATGTGCTCTCCTCCTTGGCACGTCGGCGAGTAGGAAAATAGTCGACGTCGGCACCATTTGATTTATTCGTTTGCCCTTTGTAACCCTAACCTTAGGGTTATTAAATTAAATTATAATTTAATTAATAATAAAATTATTATAATTAATTTAATAACTATAAGGTTAATTAAATTAAATTACAAATTAATTTATAATGAAATTATTATAATTAATTTATAATTAATTTAATTACTTTAGGTCTTACCATTAGACCTTTAATATTATAATAAAATATTATAATATTTTTCTTGGGCCTTCTTATTTCTCCTATAGACCTTATCTAACCACCTTGAATATTATAATGGGAGATATTATAATATTATTTCCCTTAGGTCTAGAAGCAATATTTCTCTTGCACTGATTACTAAAACTAACTCTTGACATCCTTCCTCTTGTACTGCTCACTGAAACTAACTCTTGACATCAATGACAACAAATATTGCTCATATTTCCAAAATATAGGTATGTATTTCATCACTCCAACTATATTTATTAGAGTTCCATCCAGTTGTAGCACTCTAGGACTAGAACATGTGTATTCCATGCCCATTGCTTCACATATAACTTTTGGCATAATCATTGTTGTTGCTCTAAAATCCACCATGCAGTTGTGCACAACCCATCGTTCCATATGCAAGGACATGTAAAAAGGAGGCAACCTATTTTTACCTATTTTTGGAGCAGGTTCAACCTATGATAAATTTATTTTTTGTTTTTTTTGACCCTTTGACCTGATGGACTTCAAGGATGCTATGAGAAGATCAATTTATCTTGGAATCATTAATGCATCATATATGATTGCTTTTGATGGTGACTTATTCAGCTCATCCACACTGTTGAAGCTAGAGGATTTTGACTACTTCTTTTCCACCTTCTCTAGCTCATTGAATTTCTTCTAGTATTATTGTGTCCTTTCAATCCTTTGTCATTTAGTGATGGAAGGATACCAAAGTCTGTTTCTTGGTTGTTCTTGAGTTTTTGCCTCTTTTAATCGATCTGGTTTATATCATTCTTTCAGAGGCTCTACCATAAGTTGTTTTGTTTGTTAAGTGAGTTGAGGTACTTCTTTTTTTGGCTATTCACTTTACTAAGATGGAACCTTGAATGGATCTAGATTTTTGGGATCTATTTGTAATGGTTTCTTCCCTAATCACATCGACACTAAAATTAGCTCTTCTTGTTGCACCATAAAATTTTATTCCTCCTCCCACAATATGTTTATCTAACCCTTCTGTTCTCTTTCTACCTTCTCAACCATAATATTCTATATATGATGTTAGTGAAGCATGCATGTGCTTTCACCATGCAGGTCATTATAGGTTAAACACTCGTAATTTGCTTCTGATGTAGAGGTAGAAGGATTTTCCTCCTGATTATTATACACTGCATTACAATTCCCATCAAAATTGCTAGTTGAAGCTCCTTGATCTTTTACCATGTACAAAAATATTCTAGGTTAAAAATGTCTCTCAGCTCTCTCATCTTCATGGTGGTAATATCATTTGTTAAATTTTCAATGTTATCATAATATCATTCATACTGGCAGTTTGGGGCTCAGAAGCCAATAATGTAGGTATGGTAGGAGGTGCATGTAATACTGGAGTTGGAAATGTAGAAAATTTGGGTGTAGGATTTGGAGCTACATTTGGAAAATTAGTAATTATAATTGGTGTTTGTTTCTCATGCTCTAGCTATGGAATTTTTGAAAATATTGGTATGACATTCCTAGGAGGAATTCTACCTATAGATGTCAGACTACTTTTTGCTACTAGAGCTGCTTGATATAATTTTGGAAATTTCAATACATCAAATTATCGTATCATCAAACCTATATTTGTGTTGAAGGCACAAAAATAGTAGTATAGTGTTTGAGCATCTATTGGTCTAATTTATTATGATTCATTTTTCCATGTTCTGCTAAATATGATATTGAAGTCAATTATTACCTCCTAAGGGTGTCTTTATATGGCAATAAGTTGAGTTAGTAAAGAAAATGGATATGCTTGTTCATTGAATTCTTGTACCAATCTACTAGCAAGTTGGGCCCATGAATTAAAAAAACATCTTGAAGGGTCTGATATCGATAAAGTACCTTTTCTTTCAATGATATGATTAAAATTATTATCATAAGATCCTCCTTATGAATATAATGGATCACAACTAATGAGGCTATGTTTTGGCAATGCTCATAAGATATTTTTCTAGTGCCATCATATGTTGGAAAAACCTTTAGTATTACAAGAGCAATGAGATTCTGATTGACTAGATTTAGTGGTATAATATTATTCTAGTTGAGATAATTCTATGGAGGCAGTTTTTGAGCCATTTTTTCAGATTTAGTTGAGTGAAATGATGTTGGATATGTGAAATGTGTATATCCTTGACTTTTTGTAGGGATTATTGAAGATGGTAATGTAGGATATGAGGTAGATCTACGTCTTTGTAATGTTAAAGGAGGTGATTTTACAAATAATATCGGTTCCTTTAGTTTCTTAGATCTTGCTCATGTGAGAATAAGCTTACTAATCAAATGGTGGTTGTGTTTATTTTAGAATATCATTTTAATAGAGTCATCAGGTGATTGGGTTTCGATTTGTTAGAGTAGAATATCACCATAGTTCTACTTTATCAAGATCATGAGATTTGGTTCCCATTGGGTGTGCCAAAAAACTCTTGGTCTAAAATATTCCTAAGTGGATAAGTTGCACCCTCAAGACCTCGATCAAGATTGGATGCCTCAAAAATAGAGACCTCCGAGTCAACCTCTAAAGTAGCCTGGCTCCTATGGTCCTAGATAATCTAACTAAAATGGGGTTGTAGACTAAAGTAAGAAATGCATGACGATTAGAAGCTAAGATGAAAGTGGTGCAAATTTAGCAACATAAAGAGACATAGTATATGAGAGTATCATAATCTAAATTGAACTATACCACCTAACAAACCAAATTACTTTATTTATGAAAAAATATTAACGTAATGAACAATAAGCATTATTAAGCATTCTGGAACTAGAAAAATAAATCTAGGGAGAAATCCATAAAGCAGAATAACTATAACAGAATTATCCATTCATAGATTTAATAGAAATGCTTAATCACTTAGTTTTGCATACATACATATTTTACAAAGAATTAAGCAAGAGGTTAGACAACCATCCAATCTTCATTCAAAAGGTATATAATCTTAATCATACAATAAGGATCAACCATTAAAATGGCTTACTTTCAAGTATATAAGTTTTTACAAATATAATTAGTTATCCTATCATCATTATTTTAAGAGTGAATTGAAGGCTTTATAGCTTGTTGCAACACATGTGTATATTCTCTAGCTCATTCTATTGTAATCGATCCGGTATCATGGTGCTGATGTGGCCTGATCTTATTCCATCCCAAGGAGTGGTGGCTACTATGTCTTCATCTAGTGCACTGGATCCTCTAATAGGTTCCTTCTATTATTATTATCCCACTATTGCCTTAATTGTAGTAGTACAAGTGTCATTTAGGAGATTGGGGATATTAAGATTCTCTGATAGTAAATTTTTCTTTTTGAGAATACGTTTGAGCACTTTAGCTAAGTTGAGTCCTCCTTTTGCAATACACATGTTTCAAGCTCTTCTTTATGTTTGATGTCCCTTTAACCTTTCCTTATTGTTTTTTTGGGTATCGAGTACTTTATTAATCCCTGTCAAATTTTGATGCACGTTAGGCTAACATTCACACTAAAAATGTTTGGCACTTCTTTGATATTTTAGCTAGATGAAGCAACTCTTCTTTATGTTTGATATCCCTTTCACCTCTACATCTTGCTTTGCTAAGTATCGAGTACTTTATTTATCTTTGTCAAATTTTTATGCACCTTAGGCTAATATTAACACTAAAAATGTTTGGCACTTCTTTGATATTTTAGCTATATGAAGTGCTTTGTTGGACATTAGGTGCATTCCATGCCTTTTTTCTATATTATTTTCTTGTGTTAGGTTTTTATGCTACACTTGCTAAGGTAGGCATTCAAAACTATCCAACATTGCATTCTCTATGGCTGAAGTTTATTGTACCTGACAAACTTTATTACTATGTCAAGTGTTGAACTTTCACTCATGCTTAGCCAATATTTTATTTCAACGTATCAAATGCGTCTTCAAGTCATGTCAGACTTTTTATGTTTCCTTGCTAACATCATCATCATTATTCATCCAGTGTGCTTTCTCTCTTTACCCTTTGTTTCATTGTTGAATGCTAGATTTGGATTGTACCCTTGCTGTCATTAGCACTCAAAATGTCTAGCTAGCTTTTTGAATTAGTTAAAATTTCAATCTAGATTATCTTACCCTCAACTATCATGTGTCGGGTATTTTTGTGGTTTTTGTTGACGTCATCACCTCAAAACTTTCAACAACATTCTATACTCAACAAATTTTTACATTGTTTTTGTCTTCCTAGTATTATTCAGATTTGATGACTATCTTAGGTATCTAGTAGCCTCTCTTAGCAAAAATGGTAAAGGTATTCTATTGAAAAAAATCATCTCCTTCTCTAGAGATGGATGTGGGTGAAGAATTTTACCCATAGGTATAATTTTAGCAGATCTCACCTTTGATGTTTTATTACATTTGGGACACATTTATTCCCATGTTCATGGAGCTTCCAACACACTAAGAGATGTTATTGATAGACTTCATCAAAATTTTCACATGATCCAAGATCTTTAAAAGGTTTAATTTAAAACAAAAAAGAAGGTTGTTAATAATAATGAACTAGCTCATTACTTCTATTTTTTACTTCAAGACTTCAAAAGATAAAATGAAGGACATGCCCAAAACTTCACCACTTGACAAGCTCTCCCATAAATGACTAAATACAACTATAATCTCTTTATTGCTATTAGGTTCTATTATTATATACTCAGTTATGAATGCTTTAGTGATAATGATAACATCTTATTATTATAATATTTCCTTAATAACTTCATATAATCTAATTTTAAAAAATCCATTTAAACTTAAAAAAATATAAAAAAGTTATTGCCGTGATTAAGTACACACGACTTCTCAAATGCCCAGGCCAATTGCTATGCACTTAAAGCAACAGACAGTAATTGGACGCCATAGTAAATGGTTGCTATGGCTATTGATGAGGATACTGCAATAAGATAAAGCAACCTTATCTTTGAGTATAATGATGAAGGTCGTCCGTAGCCAAATGATTAGATTTGGTTGCTATGCACTTAAAGCAACCCACAAACTAAATGGACACCCTCACACCACGTAATTCATTGATGACGATGCTTCAATGAGGTAAGGCCATCGCTATTCCTTAGATATTGACGGTTCATAGAATATTTAGTCATAGCTGCAGCTACTGACTTCTGTTAAATCACAACTAACTCCAAGAAGACACTTGTGTTATACGTAAGAACACAAGGTGCAACGCACACTACTAACAATAGCCAATAGCGACCTTACAGCGATATTATTTAATTTTGAAAATAACAGCCACACGAGTAGTTCGCTGTGTCGTAGTGCAGTTATAATACCCCTTTATTATTATGTGACGCTATATTAAATCAAGCAACAGAAGTAAGTGCAATTAAATCATAATTGCTCTACTTATAATAAAAGTAACCGTTGTATCTTAATGAACCTATAATAACGTGGCAATATATTAAAACAAGTAAGGAAATTAGCAGGTAGCAGTACGTGAGATTAGCTGTGTCAGGTGCAGTTGTAATTGCACTCGTAAGAGCTATTATGACTTGACGTTCTATTAAATCAAACAGGGTAGGGGAAGTCCCAATTTCACTTTCAGAGGCATTACTTTCAACCATAACTGTCTTAGAAATGCATGTTCAGTAGGTTTTGACAATAGAATGGGTTCTTTTCTCACATGGTTATCAAATGGTATACAATCTTTTCATATAGACAATTTTTTTTTATGGTATTTAATAAGGCTTAGGAAACCTCAAATACTTTTGAGAGTGTATGGTTAGGACAATTTTTATGACAGTAATTATTTTAGGATTTATCTTGATCTTTTTTCTTGAAATTATATGGTTTATATATTCTACTTTATTCCAAAAAAAACATTAAATCATTTAGTACACAATTGATTATTAGTCAAGAGTTGTAGTGTTTGGTTTAAATGTTGTAAATGTTCCTCCTATAAATAAAATATAAACAAGAATATCATTGAAAATAGACTAAACTAAATTAATAAAAAAATGGTCAAAATATTGTATTCATGAGACTCTAAATGGTGGACAAGACATTTATAAGACAAAATTACATGGCAAGGATTTCATAATAGTGTTCATAAGTGTAGAATGTTGTCTTTCTAATATCTTATTTTCATAATATAATCTAATGATAACTTGAACGAAGATCCAACTTTGAGAAGAAACAAGCACCATGGAGTTCATCCAGTAACTCATCAATTATAGTGCTAGAAATCCAATATTCTCATAGGATCACAAATAAAATCAATCTATAAGATTCACATAATTCTATCCATAACAATAATGAACAATAACACACTAAAAATATTATTGATAAAATGTATCTACTTAAGCAATGCAATGTTTATTCGATCACACTAGTACTTACAATTCTTTGTCTTCAATATATACATATTGGATATGAGACTCTTCATATTTACAAGAATCTTGACCTTTCTTTTTATACAAACTTTTCATCTCTTCAAACACACAAGGAGATCTAGAAATTCGTATTTCTTATGGGAGAAAATATCACATGATAACAAATTTCTTATTGTCTCCACATATCCACATAAGAACAAGGAGTCCAATGATTTTGTATACTAAATGACAAACTCTTACATAGCTCATAACTTATCACTTATTACCATGACACATCACTTACATAACTTCATACTTACTTAAATAACACCTACTATATACTCAAATATTAAACACACTCTAAACTAAACTATTTACATGGTACTTGCATTAATATTGCAAGGTACCAAATAATTGAATACTTCCAATCCCCCTGTATTACATTATTAGGTATAAATATCCTCTATCTTTATTTATTTTCAGTCCTTCAATCTTATCTTCATCTTTTTGCTCTAACTTTGGTACTTCTTTAGGTTCAAGCACTAAATCTGTCCCTCTAAGTTGTTACTTGTTCTCATCACACTTCTAAGCAAGTCATCATAATAGTATAACTCATCCTTGATATGAATGTTGTCCTTGATACACCTACTATTATCTGAATCCCATGGTTCATAACCTCTGATAATATTATTGTCAAACTTGTTACTAGTGCTCTCAAATATAAAATGTAACAATTCATCATCGTTGTTAGTTGTATTTCTAGTTCTATCATATTCTTGTTTATTTTTTGAAGACTTCAAACCAACATATTCTATATCATTTATTTCTTGAATAAAGTCATAACATACATTTTTTGTCATATGGCTTAAATTATTCATGTCACAATTAACATCTTTCATCATAGGTTTGTTCTTCCAAATTTTGATTATTTGTTCTTGCCTTTTATTTGTGTCTTTAAGGACTTCAAGAGTAAGTAATAACATATACATTATCTTTCCTATATTAATAGGTAATGTAACAACACCTTTAGAGTCTTCATTTACTTTAGTAAGTTTTGAACTTAGATAATTACCAAATGCTACAAAATTTTCATATTTGGCTTCTCTAAAAACAAATCGATTGTAAGTCTCTCTTTATTTTTATTGATATATCTTTTTGTTCTTCAACATTCTATATCATGTTTCATGTACAAAGTTTTAGGTATTTTAACCTTTTCGTACTTTATTCTAGTGAATCAAATTGAGTGTCTACTTCTCTTTTTGTCATGTTGTATTTCTTGTGATAAATGTCCTTCAAGTAATTTGTTCTTGCCTTTGATCAATCGTCAAGATTTTCAATATCTTATTTATTTGTTCAATAATATGTCTTCTCTATATTATAATTCTACAATCCTTTTTCTCACACAAATTTGTTACTCAATTTCACTATCTATAAATATTAATTAACTTTCTTTTTTTTTGAAATTCGTATTACTCCAAAATTAATATTAAAATTTCTTCAATATAACTTATCCTTCAAAGAATTATTTTCCTTCAATATTCAACTTAATACCATTAATTTTAATTTAATATTATTTTTTCAAATAATTATTTTCTTCAAACAATTTTTCTTTTCAAATAAGTATTTTTATTTACTCTTTTGAATTTTCAAAATAATATTTTTCTTCTTAATATTCTCAATAAAAAATTTCCTCTTTTAAATAATATTTCTCTTCTTCAAATTTTAAAATATTTATTTCCTTCAATTTATTAATTTCTTCTTATAACTCCCATTACTCATAAAATTCCTTCCTTCACAGTAAAAACTATTCTATTTTTAAATTCTCCTATCACTTTTATAATGAAAATATGCTTCATCTTTCAATATATGCCCCTTCAATATTTCCTTTAATATTTTAAATTTCCCACGTACCTTTCACTTATGTAGTCACTGAAGGTAGATTAATGTATGTTAGGCAATTTGAATATGGCACTTCTCCTCTAAATTAGGGCATTTATCCACCAAAGACTTTAATGATTGCACATACTAAATGATAATCTCTTCCATAATGTTGGATTCTAAGCCAAATTATATTAGGTCCCAATATTATGAATCCTAAATAGCCTCAAATATTAGAGGAATCAATATATAAGTCGACCTATATAAATAATAACATTCATAAAATTATCAAATATGAATATAAAATGGCCAAAATCATTCATGCAATAACATGAAGAAACTTATAGTAGAATTTCTCAAAATATGCATACAAGCTTCAATATTATTAATGCTTGAATGCAATATTATTTGATACAATACACGGAAATTTATCTCTCTAATATAGCCATATAAGATGACTCTTCAATTACATGACCATTTTTCTCCATATGAAAACTCTCATGTCCTTTGGCTTCTCATCTTGTCACTTGTATACATGACTCTTGACTCTCTACTTATGTGTACACTTAAATCTATTACACTTGCACTCTTCTATATTATACTTACACATCTATATGCACACCTAATACGTGACACTTGTGCACATCCTCACATTACATATTTTCACACTTATTTATATGATACTTGTGCACTTTCTCTCATTATATACTTGCACTCTTTACTTACATAACACTTTTGTACATAGACTCTTACATAAAGGAAAAATATAAATCTCACTCTTAAACTATAGAATCAAACCTTAATCTAATATTTACATTTTACCATAGGTACCATAGATTTACATTAGCATATACCAATTAATATTCTCCAACACCCCCTATATTACATTATTTGTCTATTGAAGACTTTAGTCTCTAGCCTCTAATTATTGATTTTATCCTTTTGCTCTTGTTCTAGCATTGCTCTGGATTTTGGCACATCTTCTTCTCACTTACCTCTATTTTCTTTAACTATATTTCTTTTTAGTTTTTATTTTTTTTATTTTTTCTTTTGTTTCTTTATTTGTTCTTTTATGTCCTGGTCTTGATATTACTTTGTTGTTACTCTAAATTCTTTTCTATTCATATACTCTATTTTTCTATAACATTTGTAACATTATTATATTCATAAGTCTTTGAAGATTTTTCTTTTTTATTCTTTTCATAAAATTATTCATTTATTACAATTCTTTCTATAAGTGCTTTTATTTTCTTTTCTTGATTGTAACTAATGTTATTGATGTTCACCATATTGATATTAAGGTTGGTATTGCCTTGGCTAGAAATTCTTAAAATATTTATTTATTTAATTTCCTTAATTCATATTCATATGATTTCTTTGATTCAAATAATTATATCTAAAAATATTTTTATTATTACCCTATTTTTTGCATATGTGATAGAATATTAGTTTTCATCTAGATTAAGGCTTTGATGTTGTTGCAATATTACTTAATACATTATATTTAAACACCAAATAATTATTAGTCATTTCATTTTTGACTAAATTTTTGGCTTCTTATTCTTGAAGAATATTAATTGAGTCATCAAATATTGTTTTCTTATTTAGTACTTGCAGAGAAGTAATTAAATGCTAATAAATTTCTAGAATTTCTCTTAATGTAACTTGAAAAAGAAATTTATCTTATATATTTTCTTCCAGATTCAAAAGTTAAGACTTTATATCTACTACTTTCTAAAGAAAAATTCTATACTCTCTCCACTATTAACTTTTAAGCAATGCAATTGAGATTGTAAATTCAAAATGGTTGCTTTATTTTTCCATTCAAATATTTTACATAATTCCTCCCAAGCATATATATATGTTTCTACTCCACTTAAGTATGGTTGAATTTCATCAAAAAAATTCTGAATGTAATTAACATAAGGGCTTTTGCATCACTTTCTTCACATTTTTTTTTTCTCTTTCATCTTCACTTGGATTTTTCTTTGTCCCATTCACTGTTTTCCAAATTTGTTCTACAATAAGATTTGATTTCATTTTATTTTTCCATGATGCAAAATTTGGTCCTTTCAATAATTGAGATTCAAAAACAAAAAATTTGTTATTTGACATAATGGAACTTATAAGACTTTAATCAAATTTACAAATTATTATTTTTAGATCATTTGAAGTAACAAACTTTTTATCTCCCTAATTTATTAAATTTGCAAATTCTATAAATTCTCAAATTTCAAATATTCTAAATATTCAAATTTCTAAATTTTTATTTTTGGGTAGAAATCCTTACCTCTCCAAAAATATAATAAGTTTATAATTAAAAAAAAAAATGAAATATATTGCAATAATTAAATTGCAAATAATAAAATATCAAATATTTTTCAATATTTCAAATATAAGCGTGAAGTCCTTATAGCTCCCACTATTGGAAATGAAATGGCACAAAGTTAGGAGCTAGAGATTATTAACCAGAATGAAAAAATGCGACAAAATTCATTATTCAAACCCTCGGTTACAAAGCTTAAATACTAGATTAATAACCATAATCTAGATACTTTAGGGAAGGAGGAATAATAGGGAGGAAAGGAAAAATTAACTTAGGAGTCTAACTCCCTGCCGTCCATGTCGTCCAATCTTGTCGAGTCAGCTGCCGTCCATGAAGGTAAAAGGTAAGATCCAAAGCTTACAGTTGTAAAAACATTTTTACCCCCCTTTTCTAGTAAAACCCTTTTTAACTTCCAACATTCTCCCCTTAAAGTTGAGAGGACTGACTATACAGTCTCTCAGCTTTATATATTGAGCTTTAGCCATGCCTTTGGTGAAGATATCTGCAATGTTATCCAAAGTGCTACAATATTTCAGCTCAACTATCTGCTGTTCCACCATGTCTCGAATGAAGTGATACTTCATATCGAAATGTTTTGATCTGCTATGGTGGATTGGATTGTATGCCAACTGAATGGCACTGATATTATCACAATACAATCGAGTTGGACCACTTTGACTTTCTCCAATCTCTTCAAGGATTTTTCTCAACCATAGGGCTTGAGTACTAGCATGAGTGATGGCTATATACTCAGCCTCAGTAGATGACAATGCTACAACAGTTTGCTTCTTGGAACTCCAAGTTATTAGTCCTGATCCTAGACTAAAATAGTTCCCTGATGTAGATTTCCTATCATCTATATTGCTGCCCCAATCACTGTCACTGAAGCCAACTAATTTCATAGAATTACATTTGCGATAATGGATTCCAAAATCCAATGTACCTTTTACATACCTTAAGATTCTTTTAGTTGCTTGTAAATGCAGCTCAAATGGACTTGCCATAAACCTTGAAACTAGAGAAACAACATATTGAATATCGGGCCTTGTGTTAGTGAGAAACATCAAACTCCCGACCATGCTTCTGTAATTGGTCATGTCAACCTTTGGTGCTCCGTCTTCCTTGCTCAATTGGATCCCATGTCCAATTGGAGTTGCAACTGATTTGCACTGCTCCATGGCAAATTTCTTGATCATGTCTCGAGCATACTTGTGTTGACATATGAAGATCCCTCTATTTGATTGATGCACTTCCATACCTAGGAAGTATCGCATTAGACCAAGATCTTTCATCTCGAACTGTTTCATCATGGAGTTTTTGAACTCCGTATTCATTCTAGTGTTACTACCCATAAATATTAGATCATCCACATACAAACAAACTATGAGAATGTCTACTCCATGCTTTAGGTAGTACAGTTTTGGTTCACTTTTGCTTCTTATGAATCCCAACTTGCTGAAATAGCCATCAATGCGTGAGTACCAAGCTCTTGGTGCTTGCTTGAGGCCATAAAGTGCTTTTTTCAATTTGCAAACTAGGTTTTCTTTTCCCTGTTCTTGGAAACCTTGAGGTTGTTGAACATACACCTCTTCTATCAAGTATCCATTTAGGAAAGCGCTTTTTACATCCATGTGTTGAACATTCCATCCTTTATGTGCTGCTAAGGAAAGAACTGATCTGACTGTCTCTTGTCTTGCAACAGGAGCAAAAGTTTCCTCGTAGTCAATGCCATATTTCTGAGTAAAACCTTTCGCTACTAGTCTCGCCTTATGCCTTTCGATGCTTCCATCAGCATTGTACTTGGTCTTGTAGACCCATTTACATCCAACACATTTTTTACCTTTGGGTAGCTTGACTAGCTCCCAAGTATCATTATTTTTTATAGAGGTGATTTCCTCTTCCATGGCTTCTTGCCATATATTTTGATTACATGCCTTCTCATAGCTAGCTGGCTCTAGTTGTGAACTAGTCAATAAAGCATAATTGACTTCATCTCCTCTAGGTTCATGAGAGTCATCATCCCCATACAATTGCAAGTTTTCAAGTTTTTGCAGAATTGAATTCATTTCACTAGCTTGGCCTCTAGTGAATCTTCGCTGGAAATTTTGATCCAACATTTGATATGATGGATGATGTTGTAAAGTTCTTCTACCTCTTGATGGAGAGTCAATGTCCATTGGTGAAGAACTTACAGATCTTTGTGGAGAAGGACTTGCACTGGTGTCTGATGTACCTGTAGTACTCTTGCTTGAGCTTGGAGGGGGTGTCCCTTTCTTCTTTGGAGACATTTGTTGTACCTGCTGAATCTGTGTAGAATTTACATCTTGGGATCCATCATCAATAAAAAAAATTGATGACCCCATTCTCCCCCTTCATCAAAAATTACATCCCTGGAAAGGATAATCTTGTGGGTCTTGGGATTGTAGAGTCTATAAGCTTTAGTAGACTCACAATACCCTATAAATATACAAGCTTGACTTTTGGGATCAAGCTTTTTCCTCTTCTCATCAGGAATGTGTGCATATGCTAAAGAACCAAAAACTTTGAGATGCTTTACATTTGGTTTCCTTCCGTACCACCCCTCATAAGGAGTGACACCATCTAAACTAGAAGTTGGACTTCTATTTAGAATATATACACTGGTTCTTACAACATCAGCCCAGTACATATTAGTCAGATGCTTAGTCTGAAGCATTGTTCTTGCCATCTCAACAATGGTGCGATTCTTTCTTTCGGCTACACCATTCTGTTGTGGGGTATAAGCAGTGGTGAACTGCCTTTTGATCCCATTTGCTTTACAATATGCCAAGAATTCTGTTGAGGAGTATTCACCTCCTCGATCTGTCCGAAGACATTTTACATAATTCCCACTTTGTTTCTCTACATTGTTTCTGAAATCTATGAAGCAATCAAAAACTTCATCTTTATGTTTCAAGAAATAAATCCAACACATGCGAGAAAAATCATCTATGAAAGTGAGAAAGTAAGAATTGTTTCCTAGACTCTTTGTCTGCATTGGACCACAGATGTCCGAATGTACTAACTGAAGTGGATAACTGGCTCTCCACGCTTGTCCTTTCAAAAACTTTGATCTTGAGTGCTTTCCCAAAGCACATCCTACGCAGACTTCCTTCTGTTCTGTCATTTTGGGAAGTCCTGTCACCATAGCTTGAGAAGTTAGTAATTTCAAGCTAGCGGAATTAAGGTGACCATATCGCAAGTGCCAAAGTACACTTGGATTGTCTATGGCTAGATTTGCAAGTTTAGCTCCCCCTGGCTCACCAAAATTGAGAGGGAATAACCGATTCTTGGTCATAGGAACCTGTGTGATGACTCGATTACAATTGTTTTTATCAAGAATGAGACATTTTCCTTCATCAAAAACAAGTTTGTAATTGTTCTCCATCATTTGCCCAATGCTTAGCAGATTGTGTTGAAGCTTTGGAGTGTAGTAGATGTCATTCACTGTCTTGAGTCCTCGTTTTGTTGGAACTTCCATGGTTCCGATGCCTTTGACTTGCAAAGCTTTATCATCCCCTAATTTGATTTGGGATGTATAAGTGGAATCTAGAGTAGCAAATATATTTTTGCTGCCACTCATATGGTTTGAGCAACCAGTATCCAAAATCCAGGTGTCATTGAGATTCTGTTCTGATTGACCATATGAAAGAAAAATATTAGATTGTTCATCTTCTTCTCCATAGGTTCCATATTGACTGCTGCTGTCTTGAGAAGATTTTGACCAACAATCACGAGCAAAGTGACCTGTCTTGCCACAGTTGAAACAAGCTGATTTGGACTTGTCACTTCCTCGCCCTTGATTTCCACTTCGTCCTGAATTTCCTCCTCGATTTTGATTTCCACCTCTATTTTGATTGCCTCCTCTGTTGGAGTTGCCTCATCTATTGGAGTTGCCTCCTCTATTCTGATTGCCTCCTCTGTTGGAGTTGCCTCTACCTCTACCTTGTCTCTGACCTCTGCCTTGGCCTCTTCCACGTCCTCTTCTAGTATTTTCATTTGAGGTGAAGGCTTTATCATCACCTCCATAGCTGGTGGAAGTAGATTCCTGTAATCTATCTTCATGAGACATTAGTGATCCGATTAAGGCATCAAATGAAAAAGTGGACAGATTTTTTTATTCTTCTATGATCATAGCAACATGATTCCATATTTTTGGAAGTGTTCGCAACACTTTTGTTACAATTGTCTCAGGCTTAATATCCTCGCCAAGTGTAACCATTTTATCAACAATTGCTTTTACTCTGACACAGTAATCACCTACTTTTTCATCTTCTTTCATTTTAAGATTTTCAAAATCTCTTTTTAGTGTTTGAAGCCTCACTTGCTTCACTTGATCACTACCCTGGAATCCATCTTGTAAAGCTTTCCAGGCAGCTTGTGCAGTTGTACAAGCAACGATTCTAGGGAATATATTCTTCTCCAATGTTGATTGAAGATGAGAAAGAGCAGAAGAGTTGCTCTTTTGTCCTTCTTTTAGTGTTTTCTTATCTACGACACTTAAAATTGCCCAGTTTGTGGGTTCTGTGTAACCCTCTTCTACTATGTCCCATAAACCTTTCCCTAAGAGCAAGGTCTTCATTTTGATAGACCAATACTCGTAGTCATATCCATTAAATTCTGGAATAGGTATGTTGTTTCTTGAGTCCATAGTTTCTAAAACACTTTTATTTCTCGGTTACAAAAAAAAGTACTCTGCTTTTTGAAAGAAGGAAGAAAGAAGAAAGAAGAAAGAAGAAAGAAGAAAGAAGAGATTACAAATTTAAGTCAAATCTGGCTTGACTCACTCTATCACTGATGGCTTGTTCCTCTTGCTGTGGTGCTGCTACTTCTTGAGGAACAAAATTGTCTGCTATTTCTTCTTCGTCGTCGCTAATTAGAATGATCTCTGGTGGATCTGGTTCTAGAAATTCTACTGAATTACTATAATGAGTATATTCAGCTTTCTTGATGTTCAATTGCAATTGATTCGGATTGCTCAAATTCACTCCTCAATGAATTGTCTTCAAAATCAGCCTCGTACCTTGAGTCAGGATGCCTTTGATGTGCGATTACTACATTTTGAAGTTCATTAAATACAACATGGAGTCCGTAACTCCTTACTCTGTCATCAAATATTTCTGGATTTGCTCTTGCTAAAATTGCACATAAGGCATGATAACAACCATTCGGTCTTATCATCAATGCCTAGTTACAATTTTACAATTTTTTTTTTTTACAAAATTAAGCCTCTCGGGCTTTTTAATCTCAATTTGATGATTCCCCGAATCAATAAAAAAACTTTGCCTTTTACAAGAAAATTGCCTCTTAGGCAATTGCTACTATTATATTTTCTTTAAAAAAAAATTATAAACTTATTTAATAAAAAAATAATTGTTCTTTTAGAAGAATTAAAAAAAAACAATTATAATTGATTTATTAAATATGGAAATAAATTTGAATTTAAAAAAAAATTAAAACTAAAACTAAATTTAAAAAAAAAAACTTTAATCAATAAAAAAAGGCAACGGGCGGGAGTCGAACCCGTGATCAAGCGGGCGGCTACGTCTTAGGCTGGCTCCTCGAGCCAATCAGACTACGTGGCCCGATGGAAGCCAAAGGAGGCTTCCCTCCTTTGAACTGTCGTGGCCGCGCAGTTCCAAAAAAAAAATGGGACTTTAGTCCCACATTGGCTGTGCGCAGCCAATGTAAGGGTTTAAAACCCTTTGAAGACACAAAGGTCTTCGATTGCCTTCGGGCGATCGTCGATCGAGCCTTTTGCCTTCGTCGTCCGCCACTTGTCGCGTCCGTCTCCCACGTGTGTCCGCCACGTGTAGCGTCTGTCTCCCACGTGTGTCCGCCACGTGTCGCGTCTGTCTCCCACGTGTGTCCGCCACTTGTCGCATCTCTATCAGTCTATCTGCTCGCCACGTGTCAGTCTGGTTAGCTCCTCGGTCTGTGTGCTCCGATCTCCTCGAGATCCATGCTGTCCTACGGGCCTCCTCCGAGCTCGTCGATCTACGGGCCTCCTGGACCTCCTCGTGATCCGTGTCCACCTGTCGATCACCTCGGGCTCTGTGTCTCCTCTGTCTAGCCTGCTCCTCGGGATCCGTGTCCACCGGCTCTGATACCAGATATTGGAAATGAAATGGCACAAAGTTAGGAGCTAGAGATTATTAACCAGAATGAAAAAATGCGACAAAATTCATTATTCAAACCCTCGGTTACAAAGCTTAAATACTAGATTAATAACCATAATCTAGATACTTTAGGGAAGGAGGAATAATAGGGAGGAAAGGAAAAATTAACTTAGGAGTCTAACTCCCCGCCGTCCATGCTGTCCAATCCTGTCGAGTCACCGCCGTCCATGAAGGTAAAAGGTAAGATCCAAAGCTTACAGTTGTAAAAACATTTTTACCCCCCTTTTCTAGTAAAACCCTTTTTAACTTCCAACACCCACCTTAATATTTATTTCTATGGAGTTGAAAATATTTTAACTCCCTCTCTTAAATAATTAAAATTCCTAAGTTATCCAATTCCTTCAAATTAAACTCAACTTAGGACTTCAACACCAAATTTAGTAAATTTAAATTATAAGGTAACATGCTTACCTTTAATTCTTGGAAGATTAGTTCTTATGAATATTTTGAATAAAATTTCTTATAGTTGATGACCATAAAAGATATTAATAACAAAAGTAAATGAATGTGGATGTTACACTATAACGTTCAGGTGTAATACTTTCTTTCCCTTCAAATTATGCCACCTTAATGTTCTACTCAAAAACTAAAAATTATGGGTGCTTTAGCTATTTACCTTCCTTTTTATGAATTTGAATCACACAGGAAATGTTTCACTTTGGCTCAAACTTGAAATAATTCTCTATCTCAAGTGCTCTGGCTTACCCATGAATGGCCTTTTGGTTCAGGTACTCTAGCTAGGATATAAATGACCTTCTGGTTCAAGTGATCTAGATCAAACATGACTGACCTTTTGGTTTAGGTGCTCTGTATTGGACAACATGAATGACTATCTAGTTTAGTAATTTGTCTTGGATAGCACAAATGGCTCTCTAGTTTAGGTGCTTTGGCTTAGACAATACGTCTTACTAGATAACAATAGCTTGACTATATGGTGCTTGTACACTTCCTTTTTTTAAGCACTCTAGATGGATAGCACTCTAACATGTCTTATTATAGCTAGATGGTGCTCTTGCACTTCATTTTGAATAGCACTCTTACTTTTCATTTATCCTTGTTATGTTGCTTTGCTTTTCTTTATAACTTGGAAATATTTGATGCTTTCACCATTTGTTTCTTCTACTCAGGATCTTTCCTGAGCTCTCTTTTTTTCTCTTCTCTTAGGTTTTAGCTTAAGTTTTATCTTTTTCTCTTTTGTCTTAGGTCTAACCAAAGTACTATAATCTTCTTAGGTTTTAGCCTAGGTTCTATTATTCTTTTATTTTGTCTCAAGATACATCACCAAATACATCATAACTAAAATAAATAGAAGGAAATCAAAGAAGAAGAATAGAAGAAAACACAAAAGGAAAGATACTAGAAGACATGAAGAGAAAATTATACTCAAGATATAGACAAAAGCATGAAGGAAGTTGATTGAAGAATAAATTATTCAATAACTAAATAATCTAATACAGGGGGTCTTGGAGAATATTAAATTATTTGGTACATGATAATGTACCTCCATGGTACCTTTATGGTACAAATGTAAATGTGTAATAGATTAGATTTTGTGTCTATAGTTTAGATAAGTGATTTATATTTCCCCTTTTATGTAAGTGTCTATGTGTAGGATATCCACAAGTGTCATGTAAGAAAGAGTAAAAATGTGTATAAGAGAATGTGTAAAAGTATCATGAATGTAAGTGTACAAACATGTAAAGTGAGGATGTGCATAGATGTCTTGCATTAGGAGTGCATGTAGGAGAGTAAGATTCATGTAGAAGTGTGTAAGTGTCATAGCGTTAAGTATGCATATAAGAAGAGGGTGAAGAGTCTTATATACAAGTGGCAATATGATAACCCAAAGGTCATTAGAGTTATCATATGGAGAGCAATAGTCAAGTACATGAAGAGTCATCTTCTATGTCTATATTATGGAGATAAAGCTCTATACAATGTAAGGAAAAATGGTTTTTAGTGATCACCACATCAAGCATTGATAATAAAACTTGTATACAAATTTTGAGCAATATTATTGTAAGTTTTTGCATGTATGTACATGAATGATTTTGGTCATTTACATTGATATTTGATATTATAGTGAATATTATCTTATTTATATTGGCCTATATATATATATATATATATATATATATATATATATATATATATATATATATATATATATATATATATATATATATATGATTTCTCATATATTAAATTCTACTCTTGATTATTAATATTTTGACCTATAATATTATGGCTTAATTATATTGGGACTTGTGATATTTTGAGATAGCTATGCTTAAAAGCTAACAACTCTGAGTACTATAATATTCTCAGGTTCTGGCTTGAGTTCTACTATTCTTTTCTTTTGTCTTAGGTGAAGAACACAAGCTTATACTGAGAGGGGGGTGAACAATATAAGACCACTTTTTACTTTTCTTTCCCAATAAATATTATGCAATGTATAGATAGCAATATCAATAGCAATAATCAAAGCAATGCACAAATCACCACACACAATAGAGACACCAATTTTACGTGGTTCACCCAATGTGGGCTACTCCACGGAGAAAATATTTCACTAAAATTTTCTCAATCAATCTCTTGGGAATCCTTTCCCTATTACAATGTTTATGGACCTCTATCCAAAGGAGACACCAATCCCCTAATCAAGTTCATGGATCTCTATCCATAGGAGAACTCCTTTCTCCTTAGCTCTAACTGGTGATCTTCTAGAAGAATTGCTGCCCCCACTACTCTGGCTAATGGATCTCTATCCACTGAAGACTCCTGTCCTCACTACCCTGGCTAATGGATCTCTATCCACTAGAGACTATCATCTTCTATACTCTATCACCTTCAAATATCTATCTCAAATCTGTACTAAACATAGTCCTTCGGTCTAGCACAAATCTGCTCAATATCTATCTCTAGTCTGGCACAAACCTATCCTCAAATCTACACCAAACTCTATCCTCAATATCTATCCTCTGATCTACACTAAACATAGTCCTTCGATCTAGCACAAATCTATCCTCAATCTCTGTCCTCAAGCCTTAACACAAAGCTTGAATTAATCTCAAATCAACTCTTCTAGATCTACCCCAAACCTTAACTCAAGGTTTGAACAAATCAATCAATCAACTCTACTCTCAAGTCTTCTCAAAGACTTATCTCAAATCTACCTTGTAAGCTTCCACAAAATCTCACACTAATCTATCCACAAGTCCTCTCTAGAACTTGTCCAAATCTGCTCAACAAGTCCTCACTAGAACTTGTCCAAATCTGCTCTCAATCTGTATTGTAAGCTTCCACAAAAGCTCACACAAATCTATCCACAAGTCTTCTCAAAGACTTACCTCAAATCTTCTCAACAAGTCCACACTAGAACTTGTCCAATCTCATAGAAACATAAAGAGAATTGTTAGAGACTCAATATGCTTCACATTCATCACAATGCTCAATCACTTTCAATCACTCTTTTAGAAACATATAGAGAATTGTTAGAGACTCAATATGCTTCACATTTACCTCAATGCTCAATCACTTTCAATCACTCTTTTAGAAACATATAGAGAATTGTTAGAGACTCAATATGCTTCACACTCACAAACTCTCAATCACTTTCAATCTCTCTTTTATCACATAAACATATAGAGAATTGTTAGAGACTCAATATGTTTCACACTCATCAACACTCAACCTCTTTCTCAAATCAATTCAGAATATAGAATAATTTGTTTCATAGAACTTGAACTATCACTTTAACACATCCACTTGACTAGGCTCAACCAACTCTACTCAACCAATCACTCAATGAAATAAACCTTGCTCACAAACCCTAGTCCAAGCATATAAACACTCACTCAAATGTTTCCAACAATGCTTATCAAACAATCTCACATAACAATGATACTCATGTTCTTTTCACAAACCCTAGTCCAAGATAGTTCTCAACTTCACATAACAATGATACTTATGTTCTTTGCAAACCCTAGTTCAAATTCTTCACTTAACTAATCACTTCAACAACAATGCTTATAAAACAAGGTTTTATCAACAACTCTTTATTCCAGAAAACCTTGAAGCATTAATTCAAGCCACACTCAACAATGTTTACCAAACAATCCTTTTCACTCCAACTTTGCATTCACAACATTCAACAATCACTCACTTAGGAAGATGTGCCCATACCTTTTGTTTGATGTAGAAGTGCCCTTAGAAAAACCTATCTCAATCACAATTTTCTCCTTTGCCAATTTCAATAGTTAGATGACAAATATCACACTAACTCTCTTTCAAAATATTTTTCAAACACAAAAATAATCAATCCAAAATACACCTTATTACTCCTTGAAATTAGCAATCATCAAATCACTCATAAAAATAATCACTCAAAAATCTCCTTATAATATCCAAATTAATAAATCAAACTCTCAAAAATAACCCTTCAAAAATAATAATTGCCTACCCTTTTATCTCCCTCAAAACACTTAATAACCAAATTTAACTTAGGCAAAAATTAAATCTCACAAACCCTCAAAAATTATTTTTCAACCTTAGGCACATAAAAATATTTTTATTTTTCCTTCAAACTTAGCACATCCCCAAACTAAGCGACAAACCCAACAAATAACAATGCATACCTTTGTCTCATCCGCTAAAAGGCCTCGATGGGTTTCGACCCCGAAACCTCTCCATCGAGCGCCTTACCAAGGTGCTAGCCCACCACGTGGGCTAGGCACTCCCACGAGAAGGGGAAGGTGCTAGCCTCCCTTTCTTCCTTGTGCTAGGCATCATTCACAAAATGTAAACCTTCTACCATGCAAAACATGAACCCCACAGGATTCGAACCTGCATCCTTCTACCAACGAATGTCTAAACACTTGCCATCATCACCAGCTGCGCTACATGGCTTGTGTGCATAGTGGAAGGAGCCTTGCTCCTCTTTGTACCTTTTAATTTTATCGAAGACTTTTCAAAATTGCTGCTTTACTCTCTGCACTCTTTTTCAAACTTAGGGGCATTCAAAATTATGATTGCTTGGGGACTTAGGCAAAGGTTTTGCCTCCATATTTATACATAGTGCCTTGATGTTGTAATACATCGACGCTTCCCATCGAATTAATAATTCGATTTATAACTTTGCTTTATAACCCTTTTTAGGGTTTATTAAATTAATAAAAATTAATTTATAATTAAATTAAAATTAACTTATAATTAACTTAAGTAACATAAGAGTTAATTAAATTAATTAATAAATTAATTTATAATAAAATTATATTAATTAATTTTTAATTAATTTAAATCTCCTTTTTAATATTATAATTAATTATTATAATATTATTTTACTGGGCCTCTTCTTTGCCCTTTAGACCTCATCTGACTTCCTGGAACCGGGTCTTTATCAACCGAAGGTGGACTTATCCTTTTGCATTTATCGAAGAACCTGAACCTGATGTTGCCCACTAAAACTGCCACTGACTGATGCTGAAAACTTGACATCAATGACCACTCACTCTTGACATCAATGACAACTCATCTACTCAAAATGTCCAACAATCTCCCCCTTTGTCATTGATGGCAACCCAAATTCATTTTACCAAAACTTGACCTTTTTCCTATTCTTCTCCCCTGGGACATTGCTCCCCCTGACTCAATGCTCTCTCCTTAAACCAAATCTCTCCCCCTTACTCAAATATCTCCCCCTTTGACATCAATGGCAAAGGGTCACCTTTGGGGCTCGAGGCTAAGAATGAGTCTCTTAGCTTAGCCCCTCCCCCACCTCCTCTTGAGGTGGTTAATTCTGGGGTGGGAGTATTTCTACTCCCAACAAGCACTGGTCTTTACCTTTGTCATATTTCCTTCTCATATGATCCTTCTGATTCCTTTGACTATTCCTATTCTTTTTCCTGTTCATGTTCCTATTCTTTTTCTTGTTCATGCTTGATTCTGGAATGTCTGCTCTACACCACTTTGTTGTATGTCCATCATTATTGCACTTATAACACTTAATGTTATTATTCCTTGGTGGTGCAAATATCTTGGGATTTCTCCTAGTGAAGCCATATCTGTTCCTGTCATGTACCCTGCAATTCATTGCCTTGTGACCAAACTGATTACATGAGTAGCAATACCCATGGAAAAGTTGCATGTTCCTGAAGTTTCCATATTCCTATCTTTCATGTGTCCTACACTGTGAAGCCATGTGCCCAAATATGTGACATGAGAAACATCTTCCATTGAAGTTTCCTTGTCTTGACCTCATTGGTCTCTTAGTCTCTCTTACCCTATGATTGTTCCTGTTCCATCTGTTTCTCCTTTGTGCATTGTTTCTTTCCTTGTTGAACTTTCTGTTGTCCAACTCATCCTCAAAAGTCTCACTTTCTCTTACACTATCTTCTTAAGTTTCTTTTTAAAGTTTCTTCTTCTTGAACTTGAGGTTGACTCTTCTTCTTGTTTCTTTTGAGCTTGTTCAAAACCAAGACCTATTTTGTTTGTTGACCTTCTTTGTACCTTGATCATCTTATCCAAAATATTTGAACTCTTTCCAAACTTGTGTAGCTTATCCTTGGACTTTTCTAAATCTTCCCTTAGTAGAGCTACTTCTTGTTCTAACTTTTCACATTCTAAGACCTTTGCTTCTAACTTATCCTTGAACTTCTTTGTCTTAGCCATTGACTTGTTTAAATCTTCTATAAGCTTTCCTCTCTCTTCATCACATTCTTGAAACTGAAATTCAAGTTGGGAGTTTTGCTTTCTTACCTTCTTTAAAGTTTTAAGAGCATAAATAAGCTCTCCCTCAAGATCAACTCCTCCTTTTTCTTATTCTTCCTCTATTTGTTTGCCTTTGTCAACATCTTCATTTTCTTTTGACTTATCTTCTATAGGATCACCTTCTTCTTCTTCTAGTGCCATTAGAATATTCTCTTCTGGTCCTTCAAGTGTATCTTCATATTCATCATCACTGAAACTAAAACCATTCCTTGTACAACTATCTTCAAGATGTCCAAAATTACCACATCTAAAACACTTGAGAATAATTGGTGACCTTTTCTTGACTTCTTTTTTTCTTCAATCAAAAATAGGACTTCATATTTATCATTATCTGAAAAAATATTATCACTATCACTTGAGTACTTACTTGCCTTGTCTGCATAGTAGCTCCTCTTTTGTCTTTGAAAGAACTTATTTCCTTGTCTACCTTGTCCATCCTTGCCTTTCTTTTGGTACTTGTATTTTTCTGATTCCCTGTTCCTGTGATCCTATTTTTCTTCATCATTGTTATTTTTAGCTTCTTGAAAATCAGTTGCATAGTGACCATACTTTCCACAATTGAAACATCTAATAGATTTTGCATCTTTAAATCTTCTTGAATCCTTATTCCTTCTGCCATAATTAGCTTCTTCATCACTGGATGACTCATTGCTTGAATCTGACTTTTTACCCTTTGTCTTCTTAGTAGCTTTGAATGTTGCTTCCTTTTAGAGATTAGGTTCCTCTTTTGTTCTTAACTCAAATGTTGTAAGAATACCAAGTAACATATCTCTTGTCAAAGAATCACCATCCTTTGATTCTTCTATAGCTGAAATATTTTCACTAAATCTTTTTGGGAGAGATCTTAAGATCTTATCACAAACATCTGATTCTTCAACATTAAGTCCAAGTCCTTGCATAGCATTAACAACCTCATCTACCCGAAGTAGATAAGTACTAATATTTTCCTCATCCTTCATTCTTAATTCTTCAAATTGTCCTTTGAGATTTTGTATCTTTGCCTTTTTGACACTTTTATCTCCTTCATATATGCTTTGCAACTTATCCCAAATTCCTTTTGCATCTCTACAATGCATAACTTTTATTGATTATGTTCTATGCAAACCTCTCAAAATTGCATTCATTGCTTTTGAATTGTAATGTTGTAGAAGCTTACCTTCCTTATCTGTAGGTGGATCAACTGGTGGTATGTATCCATTTTCAACTGCTTCCCAAATTTCATTGCCAAGTGCCATCAGGTGAACCTTCATTCTCATACTCCAAAATATATAATCACTTCCATCAAATATTGGTGTTGAATTATCTGAGGACACATTCTTAGAATCCATTATGTTCTTGAAAGATTTTCCTTCAAGCTGTTAAACTCTTTCGAAGGAACCCGATCTGATACCAATTGAAGAACACAAGCTTATACTGAGAGGGGGTGAATAGTATAAGACCACTTTTTACTTTTCTTTCCCAATCAATATTATGCAATGTATATATAGCAATATCAATAATAGTAATCAAAGCAATGCACAAATCACCACACACAATAGAGACACCAATTTTACATGGTTCACCCAATGTGGGCTACTCCACGAAGAAAATATTTCACTAAAATTTTCTCAATCAATCTCTTGGGAATCCTTTCCCTATTACAATGTTTATGGATCTCTATCCAAAGGAGACACCAATCCCCTAATCAAGTTCATGGATCTCTATCCATAGGAGAACTCCTTTCTCCTTAGCTCTAATTGGTGATCTTCTAGAAGAACTATTGCCCCCACTGCTCTAGCTAATGGATCTCTATCCACTAAAGACTCCTATCCTCACTACCCTGGCTAATGGATCTCTATCCACTAGAGACTATCATCTTCTATACTCTATCACCTTCAAAGCTCTATCTCAAATCTATACTAAACATAGTCCTTCGGTCTAGCACAAATCTGCTCAATCTCTATCTCTAGTCTAGCATAAACCTATCCTCAAATCTGCACCAAACTCTATCCTCAAATCTCAATATTTATCCTCTGATCTACACTAAACATAGTCCTTTGGTCTAGCACAAATATATCCTCAATCTCTATCCTCAAGCCTTAACACAAAGCTTGACTCAATCTCAAATCAACTCTGCTAGATCTACCCCAAACCTTAACTCAAGGTTTGAACAAATCAATCAATCAACTCTGCTCTCAAGTCTTCTCAAAGACTTATCTCAAATCTGCCTTGTAAGCTTCCATAAAATCTCACACTAATCTATCCACAAGTCCTCTCTAGAACTTGTCCAAATCTGCTCTCAATCTGTATTGTAAGCTTCCACAAAATCTCACACAAATCTATCCACAAGTCTTCTCAAAGACTTACCTCAAATCTGCTCAACAAGTCCTCACTAGAACTTGTCCAATCTCATAGAAACATAAAGAGAATTGTTAGAGACTCAATATGCTTCACATTCATCACAATGCTCAATCACTTTCAATCACTCTTTTAGAAACATATAGAGAATTGTTAGAGACTCAATATGCTTCACATTTACCTCAATGCTCAATCACTTTCAATCACTCTTTTAGAAACATATAGAGAATTTTTAGAGACTCAATATGCTTCACACTCAACAATACTTTCAATCTCTCTTTTATCACAGAAACATATAGAGAATTGTTAGAGACTCAATATGTTTCACACTCATCAACACTCAACCTCTTTCTCAAATTAATTCAGAATATAGAATAATTTATTTCATAGAACTTGAACTATCACTTTAACACATCCACTTGACTAGGCTCAACCAACTCTACTCAACCAATCACTCAATGAAATAAACCTTGCTCACAAACCCTAGTCCAAGCATATAAACACTCACTCAAATATTTCCAACAATGCTTATCAAACAATCTCACATAACAATGATACTCATGTTCTTTTCACAAACCCTAGTCCAAGATAGTTCTCAACTTCACATAACAATGATACTTATGTTCTTTGCAAACCCTAGTTCAAATTCTTCACTTAACTAATCACTTCAACAACAATGCTTATAAAACAAGGTTTTATCAACAACTCTTTATTCCAGAAAACCTTGAAGCATTAATTCAAGCCACACTCAACAATGTTTACCAAACAATCCTTTTCACTCCAACTTTGCATTCACAACATTCAACAATCACTCACTTAGGAAGATGTGCCCATACCTTTTGTTTGATGTAGAAGTGCCCTTAGAAAAACTTGTCTCAATCACAATTTTCTCCTTTGCCAATTTCAATAGTTAGATGACAAATATCACACTAACTCTCTTTCAAAATATTTTTCAAACACAAAAGTAATCAATCCAAAATACACCTTATTACTCCTTGAAATTAGCAATCATCAAATCACTCATGAAAATAATCACTCAAAAATCTCCTTATAATATCCAAATTAATAAATCAAACTCTCAAAAATAACCCTTCAGAAATAATAATTGCCTACCCTTTTATCTCCCTCAAAACACTTAATAACCAAATTTAACTTAGGCAAAAATTAAATCTCACAAACCCTCAAAAATTATTTTTCAACCTTAGGCACATAAAAATATTTTTATTTTTCCTTCAAACTTAGCACATCCCCAAACTAAGTGACAAACCCAACAAATAACAATGCATACCTTTGTCTCATCCGCCAAAAGGCCTCGATGGGTTTCGACCCCGAAACCTCTCCGTCGAGCGCCTTACCAAGGCGCTAGCCCACCACGTGGGCTAGGCGCTCCCACGAGAAGGGGAAGGCGCTAGCCTCCCTTTCTTCCTCGTGCTAGGCATCGTTCACAAAACGCAAACCTTCTACCATGCAAAACATGAACCCCACGGGATTCGAACCTGCGTCCTTCTACCAACGAACGTCTAAACACTTGCCGTCGTCACCAGCTGCGCTACATGGCTTGTGTGCAAAGTGGAAGGAGCCTTGCTCCTCTTTGTACCTTTTAATTCTGCTGAAGACTTTTCAAAATCGTTGCTTTACTCTCTACGCTCTTTTTCAAACTTAGGGGCATTCAAAATTATGATCGCTTGGGGACTTAGGCAAAGGTTTTGCCTCCATATTTATACATAGTGCCTTGATGTTGTAATACGTCGGCGCTTCCCATCGAATTAATAATTCGATTTATAACTTTGCTTTATAACCCTTTTTAGGGTTTATTAAATTAATAAAAATTAATTTATAATTAAATTAAGATTAACTTATAATTAACTTAAGTAACATAAGAGTTAATTAAATTAATTTATAATAAAATTATATTAATTAATTTTTAATTAATTTAAATCTCCTTTTTAATATTATAATTAATTATTATAATATTATTTTACTGGGCCTCTTCTTTGCCCTTTAGACCTCATCTGACTTCCTGGAACCGGGTCTTTATCAACCGAAGGTGGACTTATCCTTTTGCATTTATCGAAGAACCTGAACCTGATGCTGCCCACTGAAACTGCCACTGACTGATGTTGAAAACTTGACATCAATGACCACTCATCTACTCAAAATGTCCAACATTAGGTGTAACCTAAGTACTATAATCTTCTTAGATACTTGCTTTAGTTCTTATATTCTTTTTACATCCTTATTTAGACTACAACCTTATATGTGCACTATCTTGTTAGGGTCAAATTACCCAAAATTTAAAACACTAAATTTTTTCATATGTGGTTATCTATTTTCAAAGAGAATCCAAATAATCAGGATGACTTTTGATTTATCCCCTCAATCAGTTCTTCAAGTTGAGTGCTAGTCTTCACTTCTTTTTTGGAGTGGAAATATTGCAACATATAAATTAGGGTAACTTTTATTTGTTCCCTCTATCAATTCTTCAAGCCTTTGAATAGAGTCCTAGTCTTCACTTCTTTGATAGGATACAGACTTCGACATATAATAATTGGACATTCATCATATATCAATATATAAATTCAAAATTTGTAGCAATATGAGTCTATGTTTTCTTCACATGACTCTAAATATAATTCACTTTGAGGATTTCCTCTTATTCTAGAATTAGAGACTACTTGAAGTTGCTCTAACAATACTATTGGATTTTAAACCAGATTATCATAGGTCCTAATATTATGAATCTTGCATAGTCTCAAGTATAAGAGCAATCAATATATAAATCAACCAATATAAACAATAATAACATTCATAAAAATATCAAATATGAATATAAAATGATCAAAATCATTCATTAAATAACATGAAGAAACTTATAATAGAATTTCTCAAAATATACATACAAGCTTCAATATTATTAATGTTTGAATGTGATCTTATTTGATACCATACATGTAGCTTTATCTCCATAATATAGTCATATAAGATGACTCTTCAAGTACTTCACCATTGCTCTCCATATGACAACTCTCATATGTCCTTTGGTTTCTCATCTTGCCACTTGTATTCATGACTCTTGACTCTCTACTTACATGCACACTTAACTTTGTAAAACTTGCACTCTTCTATATGACACTTACACTTCTACATACACACCTAATACATGACACTTGTGCACAACCTCACATTCCATATATGCATACTTAATTATATGACACTTGTGCACTTTCTCTCATTACATACTTGCACTCTTACTTACATGACACTTGTTCATATCCTACACATAGACACTTACATAAAGGAGAAATATAAATCTCTCTCCTAAACTATAGACTCAAACCTTAATCTAATGTTTATATTGTACCATAGGTAACATGGAGGTACATTAGCATTTACCAAATAATATAATATTCTCCAACACATAACTCATAAGTCCACATTTATTATCATGATATCTCACTTACATAACTCCACACTTACTTACATTACACCTCACTTACATAACTTTACACTTACTTAAATAACACCTACTATATACTTAAATACTAAACACACCCTAAACTAAACTATTTATATGGTACTTACATTAATACTAAAAGGTGCCAAATAATGTAATACTTTCAACAAATAATAATGGAAAATCTGTCCTTGATGGTGATTTTGTTGAGTTCTTAAAAATCCACAGAACCAATAAGACCTATTTTTCTTACAAACAAAAAATAAATATAAAATGATAATACACAAAATAAATAGAGAATGAGAAAGGATAAAAGTAATAGAAAATAAAAATACACAAAAACTGTCCAAAAAGTACTTCATTGATCTTGAATTTTGTATATTTTTATTTAACTCATTGCACTATATATATATATATATACACACACACAATAGAATATCTCTTAATTATATCAAGAGGTTATTGGGATTCAAATTGCCATCTTTTGTCTTTTACCTTGTTCAATATTATAATTTCCAATAATTTGGGGCAACGGTGGAGGGCTAGAGTCTCACACTATAAACCAAGGTTTCAATCACATGGGTAAAGCTTACCATGAGATCACTTGATTAAATACCTAAAATCCAAAGGAGGTCTAAGTTTGAATCTTGCTTGGTGATACATGCACAACTACCAAAAGGTTGTTGTAATATCACTTTGTGGTTGTAGAAGCTAGTTTTGACCAATAAAATAAATAATGTAAATAATAGTAGTAATAAGTGTCAAATTGTAATTCAAATGTAAAATTTAGTGTAATGAAATGAAATGTATATGAAATACAATTTTGATGTATGAGATATAAAAGGTGATGATGTCATTACTAATGAATTGTAAATATAATGTAAGTGTGGCTAATGTAGATAATGCATTTATGAATGGGAAAGTAGTTGTATAAGGTGCCCTAGTTAGTAGCTTTGGGTAACTACCAGGGATCATAAATAAATAGGACTCCTCATTCATTTGTACAAGCACTATGTACCAAGAAAAACCATGTTTTTTTTTGTGTGGAAAACATCCCAAAAGGGATGCCACTTTCGGGTAGGACCCAAGGAGGCAGGGGTATCAAGAAAAACCATGTTGTATATTAGAGAGAGCAACCATTCTAGATATTCTGTGTATCCATGGTTTCTTTGTATTGTTAAGTAGATGTTTTGTATCATTTTTCATATAGATTGAGTAATACAATGATGTTCATCCTCTAATTATGTAATGCATGTTCTCTATGTGATATTATTGTTATTGGTAGTTTGGTATATTTTGTGTTTGTCAAGTTTTATGTGAAAGTTTGGGAGAGTTGCAGCCAAGAACTTTGTATGAGGATTTTATATAAAAGTTGTCATACAATTTAATATTCAAAGAGCATCATTATAATAGACTATATTAATTTATTCACATGAGAGAACTATTGTACAAGTGTGTAATATTCCCTTCTCTACTGTAATATCCCCTTCTCTACAGTAGACACAGCAGATACATGTTAGCCTAGTCACATGGGTCCCCTAGGCAAAATAGTTTGGTTAGGAACTCAGCTTGGTAAGAATCCCAGCATTCAAAGGGTATAATTCTACCATTTGCAAGTGTTGACCTTGGAAAAGGGTCTCTAGGAAAAGTTAAAGGGGACATGTTTTAATGTTAAGTTATAACTTTAATTTATAAAGTGTTATAACTTAAAATCATAAAGTTATTTGTATAGTACTTGGGCGACCACTTTAATGATATTAAGAGACATCAATTAAAAATTATAAAATAATGACTTGTGGAAACTTAAAATGGGCGCCCAAACACTAATTTTAAAATCTCTTTAAATTGGATTTTTGAGGCTCATTTGTGCATGGAAGAATTTATGTTTTTTGGAGAAGCTTTTCAGGGATTTTCACCAAAATATCACAGGGCTTGCTGAGAGAGGATTTCTCAGCAGGATTATCAGTTTTAGATGTGGAAGATAATATCTAGCTGATCATGGATTGAATTTCTCATTACAGAGGAATTATTTGAGCTTACCAAACGTAGACAAGGGTTTGCTAATTTATGAAATCATCTGGGTTGAAAAACTGACCATTTGGATTGTATTATTTTTGCTATATTTCTTTTGGATCAGTGTCATTTTGATTTAGTTTGAAGTGTTGGATTCCATGTTGGATTTGGTCGTACAACATAGGGGTGCCTAGGGAATTCTTCCATTTGTTCATAGTTGATAAATACATTCTTGAATCATTATGGGCAATTTACCAATCTATTCAGCTCACTAGTTAATCATTTTAGTGGAATTTAGAAGTCATTTTGAGTGGGGCACAAATTTCTAGACAAGGTCAAACCTTTCAACCAATTATACATCTATTTCTAGCCACCTCGGAGTGCATGTAGAAATAAATAGAGAATCATTTTATAATTTTGAGGGTAACAACTTGGGTGGCTATATTGGGTGGTCCTTCTACACTTTACGATGACAAAATCAGAGCACCAAAGCTCAAGTTATGAGTAAATGAATGCTACATCTGTACTTTTCCTATGTAATTTCTACAAGTACAGTCAAAACTAAATAATAAATAAATTTTTCCTTGCCTAGCATTTATTGTTAGTTATTCTTTACGTATTCTGTTATTATGCATGATGATCATTATATGAACATCATATTCATCAAAATCCGTAATGTGACCTTCAAATCAAACAAAATCATAAACTAAAAACTCAACACATAAACCTCAAAACTTAGACCATCAAGTTGGGGTGTATATTATATTGGTATCAGAGTCGAGCCACTTTTTCTGCTAGCCTATGAGTCATCATTACATGAGTGAAAGAGACAAACGTGTCTATGAAAGAGAAAAGAAAAAATAAAAAAGCAGAGCATTGGTAGTTTAGATATAAGTAGTAGCCTAAACTACCTCTAGGACAAAGGATTACTTGAGATTTTGGGTATATCTGCAGACTCATCTTCATCATTTGCTATGGGGTACAAAACCAATCAATATGAAATAGAAATAAAAATGGCTGATGATATTATACAAACCCAACATAGGATGCAGTATAGTTTGGAACAGTTGGTTGGGTTGATGACACAACAGGTGCACGAGATAGACATTCTGGTGAATAATGCACAAGGCACATGAAATAAACCACCTAATGTTGCATAGGGACTAGGAAATGAGGAGTTAGTTGCCAATATAGATGACACACACACAAGAGTATATAGATATACCAGTAGCTCTAGATCGTTCATGCCTAAATTTATTGCTTACCCTAAGCTTATAGTTCCACTGGTTGAGGAGGAACCAGATCCTACTATGGTTAAATAGTATCAGCAATATAGAGCAGAATGGGATGCACTCGATCCAGACTTTCAAACTCTCATGTCTTTTTAGAACTTTGTGGATACCAAAAAAAGATAAACTCCTAGGAATATGTGAAGACCTATTCATCATGGACAACAGGGTCAAGGAGAACTTGTGTAGCATACGCCACATGAACGCTAGAAGATTCCTAGAAATAATGGAAAAATCCATATTCATTTCTTTGATACATCTGGTAAAATGACATCCAAGGCTTGGGTCCAAAAGATGGACACATATTTGCAATTGAACCAGATGACTGAATATGATGCCATAAAATTTTGTATATTTTATTTGAAGGTTGTTGCTCACGATTGGTGGCATCATGGTATGCAAACTCTAGGACATGACCGAGTGAATACTTATGCAGAGTTCACCGAGATATTTATGCAAAGGTTTGATAGAAGAGAGCAAGAGTTAGAGTTGAAAGAGTTGACACATCTAAAGCAATGGAGTTTAGTTGACTCCTACATAGCAAAATTCTAGAGACTATCGATCATGGTTACAGATATTTTTGAGAGACAATTAGTAGTCCTCTTCATGGATGGATTGATGTAGCCATTATGGGGTCGGGTCAAAGCCTTTAAACCAAGAACATTGCACGATGGTATCAAAAATGCTCGAGACATGGAGGTCACAACATTTAGGACTAAAATCTAGTTCAAAGGCAAGGAATTCAAATATTTCAAGAAATATAGGGACCAAAAACCATTCAAGAAGGAAAATGACCAGCAAAAGGTAACATTTAAAAACTAGATCCTAATACCCTTCATGAACTCCAAAATAAGGGGTTATATTCTACATGCCAAAAGACTTGATCCCCAGGGCATAAGTTTGAATTTAAGGGGAAGTTACAACTGATAGAGTATCATTAAGATGATGATAATAATTCTAGAAATTTTGATCATTGATCAGAAAGTGAGGATAGATATGGTGAACAACCTCCAAAATAATAAGAAATCACCCAGGATCAAGCAGGAAACGAGAGTAATACTCTAGCTCACGTCCATAGCATCTAGGGAGCCCAATATTTGTAGGTATGAGGTGTACTTAAGGGGCAACGTATGGTGAATTTGATTGATATTGGAGACACACATAATTTTATCGATGAGGGTTTGGTTTCACGAAGGGGATTGGAGATAGTAGAATTAGATACATTCAAATTCATGATCGCAGATGGATTCTCCATTACTTGCACTAGGAAGGTGCCACAGTTGAATATTGCATTGGGGAATTAAGAGGTATGTGATGATTTTTGTGTGGTCAACACAAAGAATCTAGACACGGTACTTGGTATTCAATGGTTGCATACGTTGGGAGATGTTATCTTCAACTTCCAAAATATGGAATTGAAGTTTAGATTTGAATATAAAAAAATAGTGTTGAGTGACATCAGGAGGAACTCAAGTAGTTTTCTTCAAATGGATGGAGAATCTTATGATACATAATCATATTGAGTGGGCAGCCCACTGTGTTATCCTACCTACATCTATATAGGAGAATAAATGAACTTATCATCTAGATATCCAGGCTTTGCTTACCAAAAATAGCAAATTTCTTCAGTAGCATACCACTAGAGGTACCACTAGACAGAGGGGCTGAGCATATCATCGAGTTGGAGGAAGATACTAGCCCTATCATCATTACTCTATACCGGCACCTGAAGAGATATAAGGATGAGATAGAGAATACCATCCATGATTTGATTGACATGGGTCACATCAGACTAAGCAAGAGCCCATTTGCTTCGTCTATGGTTTTAGTGAAGAAAAAATATGGCACTATACATACATGCATTGATTATCAGGCATCGAACAAAAATATAATAAAAAATCGATACCCAATACCATGCATAGATGAGTTATTATATGAGTTGCATAGTGTAGTTTATTTCACCAAGATTGATCTGAGATCAAGCTATCATTAGATTTGGATGAGGGAGACAAATGTGGAGAAGACTGCTTTCTAGTGAAACTATGGATATTTTGAGTTCTTAGTTATGCCATTCATGCTAACCAACACACCTACCATATTTCAGTCCAACATGAATAGGATTTTTTAGAGGCAATTAAGGATATTTGTGTTGGTGTTCTTTGACAACATTCTTATATACAACTGCACATGGGAGGAGCACCTGAGGTATCTAGATGAGGTGTTGAGTATTTTATAGGTAGAGTATATTTTTCTAAAGAGACTACGTGCGAGTTTGGGACAACCTAGTTGTTATACTTAGGTCATATCATTAGTGCTTAGGGAGTCAGTATGGACCTTGAGAAGATACAAGCGATATAGGATTGACCACCTCTGACCACTCTTACAAAACTCAAGGATTTTTTGGGTTGTGTGGTTTTTATAGTATATTTTTTAAAGGATTTTCACAGTTGGTAGCACCTTTGATAGACCTTACTAAAATGGGAGTGTTCTAGTGGTGAGACATGGCACAACAGGCATTTGAGAGATTCAAATAAGTCATGAGCAATTGTGTAGTATTGGCCATTACAGACTTCACCAGACCTTTTGATGTGGAGTGCGATGCATCAAGTGAAGGTATTTGAGCAGTGTTGATGTAGAACAAATTTCCAATAGCCTTTGAGAGCCATAAACTAAGGGGAGGAGAGACCAACTATTTGGTGTATGATCAAGAAATGCTAGCCATCATGCACGCGTTGGCTAGGTTTAAACAATATTTTGTGGGCTAGAAATTTATTTTTAGAACTGACCACAATAACCTTAGATATGTTTTGAGTCAAAAGGATCTCAATGATAGGCAGATGAAGTGGATCAGTAAGATACAGGTCTATGACTTTGACATTGAATCTATCGAAGGGAAGAAGAATGTGGTGGTATATGAATTGTCTAGACGCCCCCACTTGTGTTCATTGGCAGAGATTACTAATGATTGGAGACCCAAGCTTACAATAGATTACACCAAAGATGATTTTGCTCATTGAATCTTGGAGGGTACACAAGATGATGATAGGTATGTTGTCAGGATGATGTGATTTACTATCGAGATAGAATTTTGATCACATCATATTCCAAGTTCAAGAGACAGATATTCATATTTCTACATGATGCACCTATGGTAGGGCAACCTATAAGATCTACAAGCAGATTAGGGAGAGGTTTTCTTGGAGAGGGTTTAAGGATGATATCTTGCAGTACATCTGAGAGTGTTTTATGTGCCAACAAAACAATAAGAGCATACATTCCCTCCTGGTTTACTTCAGCTAATACTCATTCCTTCATATAAGTGGGAGATCATATCCATGGACTTTTTTATAGGACTTCCCAAGGTGCAGGGGAAGGATTGTTTATATGCAATGGTAGACAAACTCACGAAGTATGCCCATTTCTTCGCCATCACCATAGGGTTCATACCAGTGCAGGTGGCTGATCTATTTTTCAGGGAGGTATTCAGACTACATGGCTTACCTAAGACCACTGTCAGTGATTGATATAGTAAATTCATGAGTTTCTTTTGGCATGAGCTATTCAGATTGTGTGGGATAGAGCTGACACCAAGCACGAGTTTTCATCCTCAGACTAATGGACAGATAGAGATTTTCAGCAAAGGGGTTAGGGATATCTGAGGAATTATGTGTCAGGATAGCAGAAGACATGGGTTAGATGGTTGCATTTAGAAGAATATTGTTGCAATTCATCCTATCATATATCAATTAATATGTCATCGTTTATGGCATTGTACGGGTATGAAGCACCCAACTTCATGGATTTGGTTTTAGGTGATAGTTGGGTTCCTAGGGCCAAGTATTTTCTATAGGATACACAGGATATCATGCATTCACTGTAAAATAACATCAAACAAGCACATGAGTAGAAAAATAAATATGCTAATTAGAATAGTATTGAACGTTCATTTGAGATAGGTGATATGGTTTATCTAAGACTACAACCATTCAGGTAGTCATCGCTAAAGAGGAGTGGAGCTGAAAAGCTTCAACCTCAATTTTATGGCCCATTTAAAGTCTCACGGTGTGTGGGTGAGGAAGCTTATGAGTTGGAGCTACCTAAGAGCAGTAGAGTGCATAATGTGTTCCATGTATCATGCCTCAAGAAGGCATTGGGACACAATGTTACATCCTCAGTAGATTTACCTCTGGATGGAGAGGGCAAGTTGGTATTAATTCTAGAGCCAGTAATTGAGTAGAGAAAGTGTACCCTCATGCAAAGGACTATAAAAGAGTATTTGATCAAATGGAGGAACTTACCTGAGGAATATGCCACTTGGGAGGGTGATGCTATATTACAGACTCTAGGATTCCAATTTCTTGAGGAGGGGAGACTGTAATATCCTCTTCTCTGTTGTAGACGAAGCAAAGACCTATTAGCCTAATCACAAGGGTCCCCTAGGCTAAATAGTTTGGTTAGGGACTCAGCTTGGTGAGAATCCCAACATTCAGAGGGTATAATTCTACCATTTGCAAGTGTTGACCTTGGAAAAGGGTCGCTTGGCAAAGTGAAAGGGGACATGTTTTAATGTTAATTTATAATTTTAAGTTACAAAGTGTTGTAACTAAAAATCATAAAGTTATTTGTCTAGGACTTGGGTGACCACTTTAATGATATTAAGAGACATCAATTAAAAATTATAAAATAATGACTTGTGGAAACCTAAAATGGGTCCCCAAAACCTAATTTGATGTTCTCTTTAAATTGGCTTTTTGGGGTTGATTTGTGCATGGAAGAATTTATGTTTTTTGGAGAAGATTTTTAGGGATTTTCACCAAAAGATCATAGGTCTTATTGAGAGTGGATTTTTGAACAGGATTATCAGTTTCATGTGGAAGATCATCTCTACTGGATCATGGATTGAATTTCTCAATACAAAGGAATTATTTGAGCTTACCAGAGGCATACAAGGATTTGCTAATTTATGAAATCATCTGGGTCGACAAATTTACCATATAGGTTGTATTGGCTATATTTCTTCTCGATTAGTGTCATTTTGATTTAGTTTGGAGTGTTGGATGCCATGTTGGAGTTGTTCGTACAACATATGGGTACCTAGGGAACCATGTAATTTGTTCATAGTTGAGAAATGCATCAATCATTCTGGGCAATTTACCAATCTATTCAGCTCACCAGTTAATCATTTTAGTGTAATTTAGAAGTGGTTTGGAGTGGGGCTTAAATTTCTAGACAAGGTCGAACCTTTCAACCATTCGTACATCTATTTTTAGCAACCTCAAAGTACATGCATAAATAAATAGAGCATAATTTAACAAGTTTGAGGGTCACAACTTGGGTGACTACATTGGGTGGTCCTTTTGCACTTTACGGTGACAAAATTAGAGTACTAGAGGTCAAGTTATGAGCAAATGAATGCTACAATTGTACTTTTCCTATGTAATTTTTGCAAGTATAGTACTGTACTTTTCAGGTCAAAATTAAATAATAAATAATTTCTTCCTTGCCCAATATTTGTTGTCAGTTATTCTTTGCGTATTCTGTTATTATGCATGATGATCATTATATGAACCCAAAAATTCATCAAAATCCCTATTGCGACCTTCAAATAAAACAAAATCACAAACTGAAAACTCAACACATAAACCTCAAAACTCATACCAGCAAGTTGGGGTGTATATTATAAAGTGCTACCATACAAACACTTTCTATATTAGTGATTTTTTAATATTTTCATACAAGTGGGTTGTTGTGGTTGTTGTACAAGTGATTGTAATACAAGCACTTGTTCTAGTGTAGACCCAACTTGTGAAGGCCAACCTACTATACAAGTATGTGATAGTTGATTGTTGTTTGATTAGGAATGATATTATGTAAAATTGCATTGAATTTAGTCTTGCTTGACCTCCAAACTATCATCTTGTTCCTCCATCATTGGCATACTCACCACTATGCTATATTTGGATTCGTTGTTGTTATCAAGTTAAAGTTGGGTCAATTTGAAGAGGAACTAGTATGTGTGCAGATTGAGGAGGTGAATGATAGAATTTCTACCATGAGGACATGGAAGATAAGGTCATAGAAGAAGTTAGATTCCTATGATGGATTGTCAAAGTATATTCAACCAAGTATTGCAATTGTAAGTGATAAAAATCGAAGAGCCAAAATTTGAATGTGTGTGGAGTACTCAAGGGGGATAGTCCAAGTGAATCACACATAAGACGATAAACATTATTTCTAACAATGAAAGAAGTTCAATACACAACATAAGCAAACAATATTGAAACCGTGATGAACATAAAAAGTGCATGGGAGGTGAGGTTGAACAACTGGTAATATTGACACAAGAGCATGGGAGTTTACCAAGAGGTGTAGAGGATGGGAGTCAAGCACAAAGAAAAATGTAGGAGAGTGATTGGGTGAGGATACTAGAACCAACATCCATATATTTGCATAGGAGGTCACGAAGTAAAGGTGCACTAAAAGTTGGTAGACAAGTTTTTGCTAATGTAGAAGTGGAAGGAGAATAATTTCTAAGAGAAGAAGTTCAAAGTGAGGAAGTATGAAGTGAATATAATCAATTAACATGGAAAATATGGTTAGTATTGAAGCAACAACGAACAAGCAAAAGTGCCCACTATTTCTAGGTGACGGGAAGAAAGCCCAAAATTCCATATTAGAATGTGATTATTTTTGGCAATTATGGTGAATCGTAATAAATTAGCATTTTAAAAGGTAAAGAAAAAAGTCGATCAATACATGGGAGGATATGACAAAGGAATTCATCATAGAATTTAGATGACTTCAAGATGATATCAAGAGCATTGGAGAGATTTATTCCATGAAGAAAAAGGAGGATGATGTTAAATCCTACAATAGAAGATTAAAGGACTTGATTGACCATATGGAAGTATGACCAACAAACGGTCTACAAAGATGATGGTTCCTAAATGGATTGTTGCTAATGTACAAGAAGAAGTTGAAGGTAGCTCCACCAACTAAGAGAAATATATAATTTTATTTTAAGGTTAATGTGTTCGTAGTAGATCTTACCTCTAGAGGTCTTTGCATTGAATAAAAAATATTGTGCCTCATATCTAGATTTTTATAATTACAAAATGGTTTTGGTAAATATATTACATATCTAAATTTAGAGTTATTATCTCAATTAGTGTGTATGTTAGCACAACAATTTAGAAAATTAGAGGATATTTGATCCAAAAATTAGTTGAGTAGTAAAATTTCTTATTTGTTATGTTCAATACATAGAAAAATAAAATATGGATTCCTTGTTGATCTAAAGCACTTTAGTAAATGCTCTTACCAGCCTAACAAACCAAAGAATAGTGTTCATTGCGTTATAACATATAGTTATATAGAAATTAATAGAATACCAAAAAATAAAATTACAACAAACAACTTCGAATTAAATCCATATTCAATGTTAATACACAAGAACTAAATCAAAATGGTGATAAAAAATTCTATTTAAAATATAAATAAAAATAACGAAAGACCATATTAATAATATTTTTAAAGATTATATATTTAGTAAATCTCAAATAAATTATCTTGAGTTATTAATAAATTTTAATAGATATTAAATACTATCACCCATAAAAGATTTTTTTCCATCCAAATTTTGTGGTAAATATTATGAATTAAAAATCCACAAATGATAGTTAATATATAGTTTCATAACAAATCGCTTTTAGTAAAATCACTATAAATTAAAAAATAAATAAAATAACAAAATAAAAAACAATATTTTTATTATAAAATAAAAATATTAAAGGTTTGAGGTGTAGATCAATTGGTTTTACCAAACCCAATAAAGAGGGTGAAGGTCCAAGGTTCAATTTTCGGGCCTCATCAGATTGAACTCTTATCCCTTTCCTTGTGCAGTGTAAAAGGTTTAAAATGATTGTGGCATGGTGGTTATAGGGGTGGACTACGCAAAGATATGTGATGTAGGGTCAGGGTGATCAATCATTACCTACACGGCACCACAGCTCCTAAGCCTCACTTAGGCAGCGTGGACTACGCCTCCAAGTGTTCGTACCTACACAAGCCACGCCACCAAGTCTTGGCTATTCCTGTCAAATAACTGGCGACTGTTTCTACTTCTTCTATGGCAAGACAAACCACCCACCTTCTTTAAGTACTGCCCAACATCCCAGAGGAAATCATCCAACAGATGATCATCCCTGGCACCATCATAGCTCTTGGGCTCTACAAGTTTTGGTGGTCTCTTATTTTGCTCTAAAATGCTCTGTCCTCGATCCCTACTATAAGCACCCACAACCGTTGCACGGTAATAGGTGACCTCTGCTTGGACCTTCTCAAGGGACTTTACCAAATCGACATGTAAAGTCTCCCACGTCGTCTAGTCATTCATGCTATCCTCCAACCTTCTCCTCAACTCGAACATTTCCTCTATCATTGAGGAGCGCCATCGTCCTGCCTCCTCCATGGTCTTGTCAAGTTGGGACCTCAATTCCCCCAGAGACTCGTCCATAACATGAACTTGTCCATCTATCTTTTCAAACTTTTTCGAGACTCTTTGTTCGAGGGACTCGATGGCACGGTTCCTACTAGCATGGCGTCCTCCACCACGAACAATATTCACTCCTTCAGCTCCTTCGTGGCCCGTTCTTTGTGGGTCCAAAGGTAGCTCATGCTCTGGTCCAGACTCGGCCATATTGCTTTCACAAACTAGACCGATCCAGCTGGTCTCTTGCTCAAAGAAGGGAGCAAGTAGAATAGGGGTACTAAACGTACAGACCTTGTAAAGCTTTTCAAACACACTGACAAAGGGGTAAGCTCGAACCCTTTTGGAAAACAAACCTAATTCACCTAAGGCTTGACTTGACTCAAGGCAAAACGAGGAGAAATTTCGATTGCGAAACGACTCCTTGCAGACACAAACTGAAACATGATACAAGCGACAAAGTAGCTCTGATACCAACTGATGTAGGGTCAGGGTGATCAATCCTTACCTACACGACACCACAACTCTTAAGCCTCACTTAGGTAGTGTGGACTACGCCTCCAAGTGTTTGTACCTGCACAAGCCAGCAAATAGACAAGCCAAACAATATTTGTATTTATATAGCGGAAGCAAACAACACAAGGTTAGCACAATATGGCAATGCACAAGATAGACACCCACACAATGGCCAACACAAGAGTTGCAAGTAGCAAAAGCTTTATTTATATTGGATATGTCAATAAACGAATTACAATGCAAAATGGCACAACGGCCTGGCACTATTGACCCAGTTACAAAACAAGTAGCCCGAAGGCACACACTCTCTGACCGCCCAATGCCCGCAGATCGGTACGCTGAACGACTCCTGATACTATACCCGATGAGTCCCGGTACGTGTCCAATCGTACCACTCACAACCTCGGACAACTCCCTCCACCTTGCTCAACACACACCACAACTTAGCACAACACTTGGCAACACGACAACTTGGCAACACACAAAACCGACAATGAGCTTGGCAGGAGCGCTGGACGTAGGAAGCAACTTGTAGGAGACTCAAGTTGCTCATAATATGTATGGTGGTTTTCGAGGTGGACAACGCAGAATACTATGGTGACCAACCTGTTCGAATTCGTGACAGCTATCAATTCCACCATGTAAAATAAAAAATATATTTTAAAGAAATCAGATATTTCTTACATTTTCTTTAAAAACAATTAATAAATAAGATAGAAGCATTCTCTCTTAAGGAGTTTACTTTCTTTATAGGGAGGATGAATATTTACAGAGGGAGAAAAATGGTTTTAGTGCCAAAGCCCTCACCTCGGGGTGGTTTAAGTAATTAGGGTATACTTTACTCTATGTTATGTTTCTGATTTATTTGTGGAGGAAGATTTGGATGAACATCCATTTGTTCCTGTTTGAGTCCCTTAAGAAATCTATGATGGATGTGTAGAGTGGCAAAGGCCTAAATCCAATTCATCAAGGCCTTTTGCTGTTGATCTTTGATTATATTGCCAAGGAGAAAGGTCTTATAGTGGGGGACATCCTCAATTCTATTGAGTCTCAACCAATTCCAATCCCCATTATGTCCTAGGAGGAGCCTTCATATTCCATTTCTAAGGAATAGAATGAGTTTGTTGAAGAGGGTGAGCTGATTGACTCTCCAAAAAATGGAGTGATGGTAATAAGATTTGTGGTATAATTGTAACATCTAGGGGTGTTTGGAGTAAGGTGAGTCGTCCAAGGAAACAAAGCCCCAATTCTTCTTACTACGAAGAGTTGGAATGTAGCAAGACGTCAGGATGCATCACAATTTCAACCAGGGGATAAAAGGAAGAAAAACGAGGCATTCTAAAAGATTGTTGGATAAGAAATCCATGTATATGAATCCTCATATCAACCTGATTCAAAGTTCCAAGAAATCCAACGTCAAAAAGAAATCAACATATATTACCCAGCACCAAAAACAAATCCAAAGTCTTAGAAGAAATCCATAGCCTCAACCTGTATGAAGAGGGTTCGAGTTTATTACTTAAAATGGTGGAGCATAAACAACATTCTATTCTGGGAACGATGAAAATAGTGGTTGATTCATCAGAGGAGGTCATTTGTTTCGTGAACAAGATCATGGAGGAGTCAGAGGGTAAGTCCTTCACGTGTCTAAAATAACTCAGTTATTCGTTGTTCTTCGGCTGTATGATTTGGAAAGCCAATATGCTCATGAATGTCCTAAGTTTTTAAGTTTGTAAAGTTAATATAAAAATTTGAGAAAAGCCTTTCACAACCTTCTATAATCTAATTAAAAATAAAAATGTTAATGAATAAAAATTTTATTTCGTGTCATAAAAATTTGAGAAAAGCCTTTCACAACCCTCTTTAATCTAATTAAAAATAAAAATGTTAATGAATAAAAATTCTATTTCGTCTCTAGATAAAATTACGAGCATCACATATACTCTCCTATCTTAAATATGGGACAATGGAGAAATTAAGAACGCCATTTAAAGTGAGTATACAGTTTAAATAGTGAAAGAGACGACACGAGTGTTTAAACAGTGACACCTGTGGGCCCCACAGAATTCATATACTCTCCTATCTTAAATATAGGAGGATGGAAAAATTAAGAACGGCATTTTAACCGAGTATACGGTTTAAATAGTGAAAGAGACCTGAGAGACACCAGTGGGCCCACAGAATTCAGTATGTAAGAATTATATATAATAGATTTACCTAAAAGAAATTAAGAATGCTGTAAGTTGTATTATTGATAATATAATTAGAATTCAATTTTATAATAAATGTATATAAAAAATATTATTAAAAACAAATCACCAACAATACATGTACTCTCCTATAAAAGGATGGAAAAATTAATAACGCCATTTTAAATGAGTATCCAGTTAAAATAGTGAAAGAGACCTGAAAGACACCAGTGGGCCTACAGAATTCGATTTCTAAGAATTATATATAATAGATTTAGATAAAATGACGAGCATCACATATACTCTCCTATCTTAGATATATGAGGATGGAGAAATTAAGAAGGCCGTTTTAAACGAGTATAGAGTTTGAATAGTGAAAGAGACCTGAAAGACACCACTGGGCCCCAGAGAATTAATATACTCTCCTATTTTAAATATAGGAGGATGGAGAAATTAAGAACGGCATTTTAAACGAGTATACAGTTTAAATAGTGAAAGAGGCCTGAAAGACACCAGTGGGCCCACAGAATTCGGTTTCTAGTTGCTTTTGGAGCACCATGAGCATATTGGCGTTATGTGATCCAAGAATGATTAGGATTTCTACGTATGCCTGTATGCATGTACTTGAATTTGGTGAGCACCTCTTTGGAACACAAGAATGATTAGGATTTTTGGTTGTCGTTTAAAAAATTTAAGTTCTACGTATGCCTCTGTATGCATGTACTTGAATTTGGTTAAAATAAAAATAATTTTTTTTAATGTTTTTCATGTTTTATTAATGATTTAAGTTTAAATCATTTTGATTGGCATATTATAACAATTTTTTAATAAAAATCCAAATTTAATTTATGAATAGGATAGTTTTGATGTGACTTCAACTTTTCAAGGTAGTCAAAAATGACCTAAGCTTGTTGCTATATTTATGAGAGTATGGCCTCAACCCCAATAGTCCATTCATCTTAATGACTTGAATTAGAATAATAGAGAGGAAAGCCCCTACTAAATGTAGCATTATTTGTGTTACCCATTTTATTTAAAAAAAACAAAACTTTAACATAAACTGGGCAGTCATTATTTATTGTTCAAGTTCAACTATAAATTTTCGCTTTTGCTTTTTAGGGCATTTAACAGGATTAAATTATCAATTAAAACAATTTAATATCTTATGATTAAATTTTCACCAGAGCATTTCAATATTTTGTTAGCATGATTATTTTTGTTAGCATGATTAAATTTTCACTTAAAGTAATTTAATATCTTCATAAATGTTAGTTTATGGAGCAATCAAATTAATTATTCTTATCTAACATTTTAGATGACTTTCACATATAAAAAGAGATGTTATTTCATAATAAAGTAAGTAATTATCATTTATTTAGTCTAATTGTTATGGATTTTCAATTTTGTATTTAAGAATGGTAACATAATTAAATTTTCAAACAAAACAATCAAATTATCAATATCTTGATAATGTTAATACATCGATCAATCAAATTATTGATGAGTAATATCTTATATGTAGTTTTAAATATATATCAATGCAAACCTTACTTTGTCACTTATAAAAGGGTAATTATCATTTATGGTTCAAGATTTAACTTTTATGGATTTTTAATTTTGATTTTAAGAATAGGTAACATGATTAAAATTCTCAATTAGAGCAATTAATTATCTTGACAATGTTTTTTTTATATATACATGGGAGTTGGTTAAAACCACGATCGCTCGAGATTCGTACCATCATCGCTTTGGTGTGTTCTGAGAGGATTTGGATCAGACTACTACTTTGTAATAAACACTTACTAACCAACCTAGCCCTTAGGGTAACAATTTTAGGTTTTGTAAGGCAAGTGGAGAAGGCAAGCCTAGTCCATTGAACTGGAGGTCTAAGGTTCGGACCTTTGTGTATGTGTGTATGTGAAGGGGGACACAAATAAATATTTTGTGGCTTCTCTCTAGGTAATGGTATATTCGGATGGGATGACATTGCCGACAACTTAAGAGCGGATCTTGAGGTTTCTTGTGGCTTTCCTCTATATAGTCCTATATCCAGATAAGACGTTATTGCTGATCACCTCTTGAAGTTTCTTTCTAACCATTTTTTTAAAATTGAAAATGTCTAATAAACTTATATTAACTAAAAAGAGTCAAAATTACATCAAAGTCATCAGATCATATTAAAGTATAAACTATATCTTCTAATAAAGACTATCCTATATAGACCAAGCCCATTACTGCTGATTACATAACATTGTTTATACACGAGATATTATACTGTATTACAAATTCTTGAAAACACATTCTAACTAAAAAAGGAACTACATGATAGTTATACAATTGCATATTCCAACTTCGAATTTCCTGTTTACTTTGACCTTCGACTTTCTTGATCAGGATCTTCATCTTTTTCTTAGAAACCTGCATATTCTTCTCCACCTGAAATAAAATTGACAACTACACGAGTCTTCGAAGAAACCCAGTAAGACGCCTCTGCTTTTCCAAAAAAATCTCATCATTTCTAGCCTTCCAAATATACCATAAAATCTTAGAAGATAAAGTTAGCCAGAATAAATTATAAGCATACTGCATATGAGGAATAAAACCAAATAGAACATGTTGAATAAACTGCCCACTGTTAACCTTCCAACTCTGTAGAATAGAACAAAAACTAATCCAAACCTCCTTTGCATAAATACAGTCAAAAAAATATGATATATAGTTTCTGGAACTTTGCATAACGCACACAATAGGAGACAGTTATGATCTTTGGATATAGGCAACCTGTGTAAAAGCAACAATCATCTAAAATAAGCCTTCTTAGACTCTATAAAGTTGGACTAGATATGATGTAGGAACCTTTGGCCCTGAATCGGAGTAATATTCATTTACCATTTCATGTTTATATGATCAAAAATTCCATCAGAATTAGTCAGCAAGTTATATAAAATTTTAGGCTTGATATAGAAAAAGAAGTACCATCAAGCCATTTTAATTTATCTAAAAACTCCTATTCAGAAGAAATCAAAATATGATTCCTTAACTTCCTATACGCTGTTACCACAGTATTATGAGTTCTTTTATGCTGATCTGGAAGATCGAATTCAGCTTGCAAAATTTCTCATGACTTTATATTACCATCACAAAACAGATCATGAAATTATTTTATGCCTCTGCGAGACAATTGCTTTGCATTGCAACCTTGCAACATAGCTAAAAATTTATTTTTATGAGACAAATTCCACCACAGAGAGCTATGCAAGAACAACATATCATTATCCTATGAAATTTTTGGATCAATACAAATCTTTCCTTTCACATATTCCCACACATTCCATAGGCTGTTGAATACCTCTGAACCAGCAGGACGAGATTTAAAATTACCAAATAATAAGTCAATGAAAGACAGACCCTGCCAGGCCTTATTCCTTTTAACATTGACGTTCATAATATTATGTCTTACCAGAATTTTCCAAGGCTCATCGCCCTAAATACAACTAACAATCCACTTTATAGCAAACACCATACCCTGTATCCTTAGATTAGTCAAATCCATACCACATTTTAACTTATTCATAATGCACCAACCTCATTTAACATGGTTTTTATTATTTCCAAATTTCCCAGCCCGCAAAAACTATTTTATATATTTATGGAGCTCATTAACTTATACAAATTAAACAACCAAGTAGAGGAAAAGTAAATTGTATATGTAGATAAAATTTTATGGCACACTTGAAATCGGCCTGCCAAAGACAAACATCTATTATGCCATTTATTAAACTTTGAGAAAATCTTCTCTTTCACCCATGTCCACATATTCCTTAAGTTAGGACTGACAACAAAAGGGATGCCAAGATACCTCACCTGCATTTCTGGACCATGCCAAGTCAGATTGTACCTGTTAAGCCAAAGAGGAGGAATGTCATTCCAGCTCAGAAGAACAGACTTAGGCATAAATATCTTTACCCCTAAAGCACGGCAAAATAAGGCTAACTTGTTGAATAAAGCCTCAAAAATTGCATCCTCCATATCCAAAAAAATTGTAGTATCATCCGCAAACTAAGATTTAAAAGCTCCTTTTCATTGGGCAATTTAAGACCTCTAATATTAGGACCAATGGAAGACTCCCTTAAGAGATAGAATAACAGGTCATTGGCAATCACAAAGAGCGAAGGGGTTAAAGGGCAGCCTTGCCTTATAGACCTCTGCAAATGTATAGGGTCAGAAAGAGACCCATCCACTTCCACATAAGCTACTGCTTGAGACAAAAGTGTCTTAACCATCCTGTAGAATTCATCTGGAAAACAAAAAGCCATAAGCACTTTTAATATGTAATCCCATTCAACCCGATCATAAACTTTTTCAAAATCTAACAGCAACATGCCAACATTTTATCCTAAATACCTGGACCAATTCATAGCCTCCCAACTTGTGACAAGGTTTTCCAAAATATAATGCCCTTTGATAAAACTAGTTTGGAAAGGATTAATAAACTTAGGCAAGAGATTAAAAGAGTAATAGCTCTCCATTTTTTAACTAGGGATCTATCTCCCCCTTTGGGGAGAAGTCTAATTATACCAGAATTAATTTTTTACCCCAAAGTACCATTCACAATGGCTTCATGATAAACCTGACAAAGATCTTCAGATATCCAATTTAATTTCTTCTTATAAAATTCTATAGCTAGGCCATGAGGCCTCGGTGCTTTATCATATTTGATGCACTTAATAGCCTGAATAATTTCATATTTTGAAATAAGCTCACCTAATTCCATGGCTTATTGTAAATAAATCTTCCTAGGGATCAACTAACAACAAATCTTTCTATCCTATAGTCTGTCATTATTATCTTCTTAGGTAAAGAGATTTCTATAAAAGTTATAGAATAGTACTTTAATTTTAGCTGGATCATAAATCAACTCCTATCCATTAGACATGCACAATATACTCTCTTTTATTACATTTTATCTGAGAATTCTAAAGAAAAATTGTGTACCCTTATCACCTGATTTTAGCCAATTCATTCGAGCTCTCATCCTTTGAGATTGGATTTTAAAATTTTGCAACTTGCTTAACTCATTTTTAACACTGATTAGTTCAGATAACATATAGATATCATTAGGAGAATGTTGAAGCACACATTCAATATAAGATAGTGTATTCTTAAAATACTCTTCCTTTTTCCTCAACTCACAAGCCCCATGCTTACCTACAGCCTGAAATATCACATTTCTATTCTAGTTCTCAATAGCATTGTTGCCTTTATACTTAACTCTATTAATTTCCCTCAAAGTGTAGATTACATCCATGAAATCCCTATTATTCAATAGAGACACATTTAAAATGAACTTCCACTTGAAATCATAAGTGTTTTGAAAAATATCAACAATAATGACACAAGCCAAAATAGAACAATGGTTAGAGGAAATAGTCAGCTGAACACTAATTTTATCATTATTAGACATGTGATCAAAAGTAAAAAAGGGTAGGTGCCTTAGGAATTTGGAAGGGAGATGAGAGTTTATGGTGGATGGAATTCAAATCTCAATTTCAGCTGGTAGATCCTATTCAAGGCTGTAAAAATGATTTTCATGGGATCTGGTGTACATGGTGTAACATGCAGAAAGGGAGTAATAAAATGTATGAAAGGCTTGATCAATATTTCTAACCATTTTGATAATATCTTGACATTGTTAAGACTCCCATCAATAAAATTATTAATAAGTAACATCTTATATGCCTTCTTAAATATAAACCAATGCAAATCAAACTATCGATGAGCAACATATTATATGCCTTTTCAAATACAAACCAATGCAAATGTTACTTTGGGTAGTTATTGTCTATTGTTCAAGCTCAATTGTATGCAAATGTTACTCTGGGTAGTTATTGTCTATTGTTCAAGCTCAACTGTATGCAAATGTTACTTTGGGTAGTTTTTTTTTTGTTACATAGGATAGTTGGTCACAACTACACTATTTTAGTAATTGAAAAGCATAGGGTTAAAAACACAGGGCTGCTCCCACAAAACCGATTCCATGTCGTTATTGTTGACCCGACATGAAGGGAACCATCAATAAGTGATCACTTGAGATTCGTATTGTCATTGTCGGTCTAACACTACAAAATCTATTTCATGAGATTCGTATTGTCATTGTCGATCTAACACTACAAAACATATTTCACATCATTATTGTTGACCCGGCGTGAAGGGAACCATCGATCACTTAGGATTTGTATTGTTATTTTTGGTCTATCATGCATTCAGATCAAACTAATACCTTTACAAATAGGATGCCCTTCAGGTTTGAACCTGAGTGTCTTCTTGGTAAGTCCAGACAAGCACTTACCAATCCACCTAACCCTCGAGGATTAAAATATTTATTTTTTTCAATGAGTTTACAAAGGGTTTTACGAGGGATCATGATCCACTCATTTAAAATGTTAAGATAAAGCATAAATTTTTATGAGGGGTGTGATTCCATTATAGTGAGTGGGGTTTGAACTTTGGACCTCTTCAAAGAAAGGCAAAAACCGTGGTAACTTTTAGGTTAGAAAGAAATGTCTAGAGTCACTCTTAAGTGATCATAATATTCTCCCATATGGGTATATACCACTATTTAGAGGGAAGCCACAAGAGATATTTTATTCAATGGGGCTAGACTCACCTTCTTCACTTACCCTACAAAGGCAAACTACAAAAAATTACTTGGAATTACTGTGAATAGTTATTATAGATTTTCAATTTTTTTATTTGGTTAGTATGAGAAATCCTATGACCAAATACAAAGGGCTAAGCAGTCTCCTCCCAACCATGACCCCTCACCCTTACACTTACCCAAACCGCTTTTTGAACTTATACATTTTTAATTTTAAATTTAAGAAAAAATAACTTAATTAAATTTTCAACCAAAATAATTTAATATCTTTAACATGTTAATACTCCTACTAAGGAAATTATTGATAAGTAATATTTTATATTCTTTTCATATATAAACCAATACATATGTTAAACAAGTTTTAAAATTATCAAGTTTATAAATTCAACTTAAATATATGCCATTTTTATATTTTATGCCATGTAACTGTTATTACTTTCATTTTTAAATACATATAGCTTATTAAGATATTTATATGCCTATTAATATTTTTAATCAATTGATATTATAATTTAATAATACATATACTTATATTTAAATAAATAAAAGTTTAAAGTTTAAATTTAATAAAAATAAAATTATATATATATATATATATATATATATATATATATATATATATATATATATTTTATATATAATTTTAATATTAAAATTTAACTAAACAAACTAAATAAATAATGTGTAATTGTTAAAAAAAAAAATATTACTTCATATAACTTTCATCCATATTAAAAAAAAACTATTTTATCTTTAATTTTTTGATAATTTAAAAAAAAATAGTAATATTATTAAATGCAGTTAGTTGGTTAGATGAAGCTAAAGACCAGACTTTCAGTTCTTATCGTGCAACCTATCCTCTTGAACCATCCAACTTATCTCTAACCTTAAAAAAAAAAAAAACCGGTACGTTGTTCTTGGCATCCTTGGGAGACTTCTTCAAGCCAATTTCTCTCTGATACTCCAAACGAATCAAACCTTCGACAATTGACGTGTCTCATCCTCTGTCTTAGGAAATTTGAGTGAATATGATTTAAAATTTCTTAAAAAATAAGAGATTGTAAATTTTGAATCATAATTTAAAGGTTTAATTTAATAAAAAATATTGATGAATTTATGTTAAAAGTATTAATGCAAATGCATTTGGAAAAATAATATATATTTTTTTTCTTGGATAAGAAGAGGTTGTATTTTAGATAAAAAAAATGGAAGAAAAATTGTGAGAGGCGTTTTTCGCAGGATTGTTCAAATTGTTGAACTTGTTTGGGCCATATTTCACTCGTCCATTCTCGTATTGAGCTGAAATTTTGAGGGTAGATGTCTGACAAACCCTATAACGTATCCACCATATTTTTAGATAATTTGGAGCAACACATATTATAGCGTATTCCTATGTGTGAACAAGATTTTTGGCAAGTGACTGTATGAGGGTTTCATATAGGTTAAGTGCAAGCAACTCCAAAGGTTGGTTTTCGGGACCTTTGGGCCATAGTGGCCAATATGTTTGTGGTTTCTGTTCAAAATTTTAGCAGGAAATATTGAAGGGCATCCAACATGGGATAGAAATTAGTCTTTCAGTAAATCTTCATGTTGGGAACTTGAGTGACAACGACTTTCAATTTGCTGCACAAAATAAAAGTGAAAATCATATTTTCCACAGCATGTAGAGCATGAATTAAAGAGATGACAAAAAAAGTTTCAAGCATCTTATCAAAAATGCCTCAGATCTCAAGTGAATCTTGTGCTAAGGTTCACCTAAAAAATAAATCTACTGTGGAAACCCTTATCAATGGTAAGAATTTCAAAGAATCAACCCCAAAAATGAATTTTATGGATGCCCTCCATGGTGGACAACCTTAGCCTAATGCTAATATTAATCTTAGGGCTTCCCGTAAACCTCTAAGAATACCTAATATTGATCCTAGGAAAACAGAGTCACGATGTCTTAAAGTAGTTGATGGAACTCCTATAATTAAGCTTGATATGGGCAACATTCAAAATGGAATTAAATATCTAGAAAAGAGAAGACTAATTTGTCATTTCGTGCATTTTCGTTCGAGCCTATCTGCTTTCAAAGTCTAGGCTACAAAAAACTCGAAAACTAAAGGTGAGTTACAAATCTCTATTTATCCAAATGGCTATTTTATTTTTTTATTGTCTAATAATGAAGATAGAGAAAAACCTTTTCAAAGGGTAAGGCTTTTCATGAAGCCCTGACATACTAAATTTAAAGTCAAAGAAGAGATGCCTTCTACAGGTCCCGTGTGGGTTAGATTCTTTGGCCTCCCAATTGAATTCTGGAATCTGAATGTTTTTTCTTCAATTGGATACTCTTCAGGATTATTTATGATGAATGTTGATTGTACTCAAAAACTTGAACATATTATTTATGCTCAAATTTGTGTTTTAATGAATTTTGACAAACTCCTACCTAAAAAGATCACTTTACAATTTGGGGAAGAGTTTTAGGAGCAAGTAGTGGACTATGAGAACATTCCTTTTAATTATAAAATTTACCATGAATATGGTCATTTGGCTAGTGTTTGTCCAAATAAAATTCTAGATCAAAAGAAAGAATATATAAATTCAGCAGGTTTCCAAATTCCTAAGAAGAAGAACACTTAGAAAAAACCATTTATGAAGGATCAATCAAATTTATTTGCTAATATGTTTGAAATTATTTCGACAAATGAGGTCCCAAGTGAGTAAGAGGAAATAATTGAAACAAAAATCTTAGAAACACAATTTAAATATAAAGGGAAAAACTCAGAGATAAACCAACAAAACAAAGGTTTTCAACAAAAAAAAAAGAAAATATTCACAAGAAAAATAAATTTTCAATGTTAAAACTTCAAATAATACATGTCCCAATGTAGACATTGTTGAACCTTCTAATAACATGTTGAATGTGTTCAAGCATTCTTCAAGGCTAGAATCTATCTCAGATTCAATTGGAGTAAGTCAATAAACAGGGGAAAAAAACTGAAGATGGATTCTAATCAAAAGGTAGGTCGCAAGACTAATCAATATCATATAGTAAAACAAGGTGAAAATCTTGTAGATGAAGGTAAGATTAATGCCCTTCCCAATTTTTTTAGCCTTGGTATTAATAAAAATTATCACTTGGAAGAGGAATCAAAGGGAGTCTTTCAAAAGAAAATGAAATTAGAAGAATGATTTAGATAAATCACCCACATCTTGTTTTCCTTCAAGAAATGGATATTTCAATAAACAATATGGAATCAATTGCTAATAAAATTTGGCCAACTGGAAAAGTGGTTTTCCTATCTTGTGGGTCGATAAGAATTTGATTATATCCTGAATATCCATCAATAAAGGACATCATTTCAGGTCCATTAACCATTTGTAAAATGTGATAGATAGAAGGAAGAGGGTAATTATCTTTTTTTGAAGCTTTATTAAGGCTCTTGACATCAATACATAACCGAATCTCTCTATTTTTATTTTTAACAAGAACTATGTTTGCAACCCATGTGGAATTTCAGATAGGAAATATAATTTTTGCATCTAACAACTTTTAACTTCCTTATCTATGATAGGTTCCAACAATGGGTTAACTGGGCGTTGTTTCTATCAAAATGGTTTAGAATCAGTCTTAAAAGAAATAACATGCATGGTAATATTTTAATTGTACATTTTTAGATCATCATAAGTCCATGCAATACAATCCCTATAGTATTTGAGTGCATGTATTAGTCCTTCTTTGTCTTGATGCATGCATGTTTTTCCAATAAGTACATTATGTGGATCTTCATTATTTCCAATATTAACTACACCATATGTATCATTTGAAGGTGATATTTTGTCACACCTTTTGCTTTGCTAGTCAATATCAAAGAGTTTTTCATGTGAGAGAATACCTTTTGGGATATAATTAGTTCTCTTTGTTACCAAATCTTCTTCATATTCATCCTCTTGTAATCGATGGTCCTCATTAATCACTTGATTTTAAAATACAACCCAGTTAGTTACAAATAAAATATGTTTCTATCACTTTCAAATACTAGTAAATTTTTAACATTATCATGTATAGAATGACAAGGAACCAATTCTATTGAAAACTTTTTAAATTTTCTTTTATCAATGGGATTTAACGTACCTACTGCAACTGCCAAAGAATCTGTAACACAATTACTCTTTCTAGAAATTAGAGAAACATTAAAGGCTTCAAATTCATCTATTAAATATCTAACTCTAGTTTTGTAGTGAATTAGCCTTTTGTCACGATATCTGTATTACCCCTTCACTTTCCTATAAACTAACATTGAATCCCCTAAAACTTCCAAATATTTAATGTTATTATTCAAAGCTAATTCTAATTAAAAAACTAATACTTCATACTTTGTTGCAATATAAGTACATGGGAATTATAATCTAAATGCAGTGAGGGAAGACTTACCTTTAGGGCTAATGAGTTCAACCCTATCTCCACTAGCTCGTTTGGATTTACATCCATCAAATTTAAGTGTCCAAACAAGATGATCATCATTAAGTGGATCACAAGATAGAATTTCAACATTAGATTTATCTGTAACCAACTTGGTATATAATGTGTAAACACCTGACTCAAACTCATTATAAAGGGTTTCATGTGTTCTATTATACTCTGTGATCAACTCTTTGAGTCTAAGATCTCTTTAAATTTGGATTTGATTGGCTACCCATTTTCAAGGTAACCACATGTGTGAGCAGTTCATGGCCATATAGCCATTCAATTTTCTACTCCGATCCTTGGCCAATAACATAGCATACTTGTCATGAATATCAAAAACATAAATATCAATGTATTGTTGAATTCTAGGCACTGATGAAATCTGAATATGAATTTTATAAAGCATAACTACCACATTCACCTTAGATCTATATAATTATACCACCGTTCTATTTGAAGGATTGGGTTTCAAACCTAACTTTTGATAAGTAACATAAGGCATTACATTACCTGATGAGCCTGAATCTACTAGATAGATGTGTAAATTATTTCCTACAATTTTTATTGTTAGAAGGAAGGAAGGAACCTCTCCTTTATACTTTCGCAAGACCAAGTGTGGCTCTGTAGTTTTTCTAGCATTAGTTTTGCTTTGTTGACCAAGTGACTTAATCAAAGAATCTTGCTGGTTTGTCAGTTGTGCAACTTCAAATAAAGTGATGTTAGCTTTTATTTTATTTAAATCATCCATAATTTTATAAGTAATATTATCAATATTTTACACTTTTTGTGGTGGTTTGGATGACTAAATCTAAGATGGAGGTGGAGGATTGTTGATTGCATTAATATCTGGTGGAAGAATGGAATTATTTGGAGGAGTAGAAGTATTTGGGATCTTACACTTACTCCTCAACTGGTAGTTGTGGTTTGTCTTTTTAAATTTCCTAAAGGCCTGAACTTCTTCTATGGGATCATCCTCCTCTTATTTCTCATATTCTTGATCAAAATTTTCAACAACTAGAGCATTTCCCTTACCTTTGCTTGAAATATATTTATGAGAAGAGTCCTCATTAGGTACTAATTCCAAATCATCCATATATTATTGTAAAATATCTAAGGCCACCTTAAACTCTGGGTATTCATTTTCATTGTGCTCTTTAGTGAAATGCATCCTACACCAGTTGTTCATAGTCAAATATGAAATATTAACAATTGTATGAGATTTATTAGAACTAGGAGATGCATTATTATGATTAGAAACCAAACTAGGTACACCCCCATTGTTTGGTCATGTGTTCCACTATTTCCTATGAAAGCTATAGTTTCTATTTTATTGTGAGTTTTTTGGTTCTTGCTTTTGTAACTAAACCATGTCACTACTTAGCTTATGGAAAAGACACTGTAGGTATTTTACCTCTGACTTAGGCTCATTAGGTTGAAAAATAGAAGTGGTAGGATTAGTTGGATTCCAGACACCTAGAACATTATGATTTGGTACCACATTTTAATTTTGAACATTTTGATTTTGCAAGTGCCTTGAGTTTAAATATTTGTATTTTGAAATGGATTCAAACTTTTTATGGGTGTTGGATTTAATAATGTAGGCAAGGTCTAAAAATTTCTTTTTATAGATTTGTGAGTGGCCAATTGATTTTCTAAGAGTAATGGAGTGGTCATATATGCGGGTGTAGTCGGATAAGTGAATATGGATAGATAAGCAGACATGGTAGGGTAAATCTAATTGTAGGGAAAAGCATTCAACATCAGATTTTGCTATGAAAATATCTAGTTTATCATTGGGGTTTGATTATATATACCATAACCCTATGGCATCAAATACTACTCAATAGTCATGGCCTCTGTGTATGCTAAAGCAAGAGTACTGACCAAAGGGTTTCTACTAACAAACATGTAGGCCATGGGATCTAATGTCCTAAAGTATATCTGAAGGAAAATATTGATAGTGATAACATATGGAGTAGTTAGTATCGAATATAGTTTTTGAAATATTGTGTTGAACATACTTAATGGTTCATTAGGTTCCCTCTTGCAATAAGCAAATTGATGATATATTATGGTAGGATCTAAGTGCAACCTAAATTTATTCAGAAAAGCAATTTATAACTGGACCTAGGACGTAATGCAGTTGGCAGGTAAATTGATGTATCGGTCACAAACCGTCATCTAGGATCAAAGGAAATATTTTGCAAGCAACATCTTCATGTTCCACTTGCAATTTGATTAATGTATCTTTATAAGCCTGAATGTCATCCTCAACTAATCTAGTGCTATCATGTTTATATTTGGGCAATAATTTCTTTATGTTCTTGGGTATATCATGTTAGAATCCCATCCTAACATTATTTTGTAATTATTATTATTATGTAATGACCCACTTCCAACGTGGGGGATCCCATCTATAATGTTATTTTACAATATTTTGTAATGTATGTGGCAAGTTAGGCTCCTAGCCAAGTGGGGCCATTTGATGTAACCATTATCAATATTGTAACCGACGTTTGGTAGAATATTCTAGCTCATGTGGCATTTTGCATGTAAGAAAACTCTTGATTTTAGGGTAAGGTTTGCATGTAGTCGTTCTTTAAAAGCTATGAAGCCATGTACGAAGGTATATTTTTGCAAGTTAATGAAATATTGAAGGAGGTTGCCCCCTCGAAGAGGCCTATGATTCTGAGTTATTTGTGAGATTTTTTCAATTATGTAATTACTTTCTGCATAGTATTGTTCTATTTTTGCATGTATATCAATTATATTTATGTATTTTATGTGTGTGAGCTTTATTTCAATAGTATGTTCCTTACAAGTGGTATCAAAGTGCTTTCCAGGGCCGAGTTCTATTGCAACTGTGATAATTCTTACTCAACCATTTATGCTTGTTAAATATAATTTTCCTATGCTTTTCATTCTATTTTATTTTATTCAAAAAGCCAATATATATATATATATATGTATGGAAAAAAATCTAAAAAAAATACATTCTATTTTTTTTCATAGTTGAGTAGGCTAGAAACCCTATGTCGAGGGTTTTAAAATATTGCAAAGGAGCTATCATTATTGGTTAAGATATATAGCCCACAAAGTGTCTAGTGAAGTGAGGGATGATCAGGATCCAATACCCAAGCCTTAGATAACACTTGCACATGAATTCGATCTCTCATGTATCCTTAGGTGTATCGAGAGACCATTTTAGGTAGAAGAAAATTTTATCCTATAGGAATATTTTTAACCTTGTATTATCCATAGTCCATGGGATACAACATCTCAAACGATTACCCTCCTGTACTTTCAAAGAGGCAGATAGTGTGCTCAAGGGTATGTGTGGAATACTCCTTGAGTAGTGGCCAAAAATATTGGTCTAAGCACTATTTTTTGTCATTGTGGTATAACAAAGGGCCTATGGGTGTTACATACTCCTCTACCTAGCATACCCTAGTTTTATTAACACTTCAACCTACAAAAATACACATCTCCCTGTTCTGCTGGATTTGCATTCACAATCCCAAAAACTGAGCATACGGAGGACTTTCCTACCACAAAAGAATACACTTTGCATGTGCTAGAAGTTAGGATAGAGTTTGAAAGTGTCTTTAATAGTCTAAAATATTCTAGTATCATTCAGATCAGTGGTAGTAATAGCTGGTTCAATGATAGTACAAGTTAGTCAGGTTAGTGACAGTAATATTTAGGTCAGTGACAGTAACAGTTGGGTCAGCAATAGTAACAGTAATAGTCAACCGTAATAGTTAGAAAATATAGGTGGTTAAGGTCAAAAATAGAACCTTCAGTGTTAGTAATTGTAGTACAAGTGATAAGATAATGATAAGGTGAGCAATTGACAAAACACACAAATTAGAGATAGTTGATCCAGTACCCAAATTATGAAATATAGCTCCAAATTAAAAAATATGACTGCACAAGTAGACTAAAAAAATAAAAAATCTTGTAAATCAGAGCTATAATGAAGAAGTTATATTAGTTTTATCATTACTCTATTTTTAGTAAATTCTTAAACCAGAAATATGGAAAACTAGCACTAAAAAAATCATAAGCCCTAGATAACTCCAAAATTCCTCAAATTTGTTTTGTTGTCTTAGTTAACCCCTTCTACACCTCTCACAGAGTTTTTTAGTCCTAAATCCTTTTTTCTCAAAATTCCTCAAATTTATCAATTTTCCACTAGCCCTTTTTGACCAAATATTCTCCAAATACAATATCTGAGTGTGGGGTCCCCAAAAAACCGTGTTGTGGCATATAGTTCATTTTTATCATCTTTCCAAGTTGATCATATTGATATATAACCTCCAAGCACTTTTTGGATCCCTTACTAAAAATATTAACCCTACAAATCACACTTCTATTTTTAGTAATTCAGTAAAAAAGCCAAGGCTATCTCAAATGGCAATTGGCACTCATGGACATCAAAAAGAGGTAGAGAAAAACACTGCTTTAGCGTTGGATACCCTACTAAGTGTTGTTACTATATTGCAAAAAACAAGTGAACACTTTATGATAGAATTTCAAACTTTTAGAATTGAATGACATACCTCCAAAATTCACCTAGAAGAATAACTAGCAGATGTTGAGTCTAAAATACAAGGTGTTCCAAGAAAGTCTGAGTATTGTATAGAACACTCACATTTCAACCGAGGTTAAGGAAAGGGAAAATATGACTCTCACCTTCATTTTGATCGTGATACTACCTTCAATATGCCAAAAATAGACTTTTCTAAGTTCAATTGGAAGGATGCGGATGGATGGTTATGTCGTGTTGCTTAATTCTTTAGACTCCACGATGTCCCCATTTATCATCGAGTTAAAATGGATTCTTTCAATTTGGAATCTGAAGCTTTACAAAGGTACCAATGGTTGTAGAAAAATCTTCCTAATCATTCTTAGGTAGAATTTGAGTCTCAATTACTCACTTGCTTTGGCTCTAGTGAGTATGATGGTTTTATAGGAAAATTGATATAGTTGAAACAAAATTTGACAGTTTGATATCACCAAATATAATTTGAGAGATTGGCCAAAAAACTACAATATTGAATGAAGGGTTATTTATGAGTTGTTTTTTAGTGGGTTGAGCGAAGATCTCCAAGTCGAGGTCACAATGTTTAACCACAATCCATGATGTAGGTTATCCATTTGGATCGTTTAGCTGAGTCTAATTTTTTAGCTTAGAGGTGGATATCTAAATTTCCATAGGCTAAACCCTCTTTTCCTCTTAGATTCCACAATCATAATGAATAAAAACCTGTTTTACCCAAACGTTTAACCACTACCAAAATGGATGCACAATGCACCCAAGGGTTGTGCTACATTTATGATAAGAATTTTTCTCATAGGCATAGGTGCACCCAAAATAAGTTGTTCCTCATCGATGTTGATGATCCTCACACCAATGACCATAGTGATGATGATACTGAATCCGTAGAGGAACCACCCAAATTGGAGGAAGAAAACCAGGATGAACCACAGGATAAAATTTCTTTTCATGATATTTTTGGCAATACTACTCCCCAAACCATGAAAGTTGTGGGCTATTTCAAGGGCCTAAATATTACCATATTGATTGATTCTAGCAGTACACATAATTTTATTTATCCCTGCATTGCCAAGTAGGCAAATTATTACGTACATACATGTAATTACTTTGAGGTTATGGTGTAGAAAATTGTGGGACCTTACCTTGCAAAGGTAAATTTTATAATGTTAAGGTCAATTTTGGGGATTATGAGCTCAAATAGGATATGTTTGTACTTCAACTAGGGGGATGAGATATCATCTTGGAAGCTCAATGGTTGGGCACATTGGGAGTAATATCATGGTAATTTGTTGAGCTTTGGATGTGATTTTCACATAATGGACAATCCTACACTCTTCATGGATTAAAAGTAGGGTCTTCATAGATTATCAGTTCCAATCGAATGGAGAAGTTGTTAAAAAAGTCATCTCGGGGTGTCATAGCTCAGATTTTTATGATCCAACCTCATCCTTCAGATGAGGATTATGTTTCAAAATATTTGCAACTTATTTTGACCAAGCACAACTATGTTTTTACTGAGACAACAGAATTACAACCATGCTGATATCATGACCATGTTATTTCCTTGTAAGCTGGCAATGAAACACCCAATATTATATCGTATCAGTATCCTCATGATCGTAAGTTAAAAATCAATAAGTTAGTACAGGAATTGTTAAAAGCTGATGTCATTCGACCAATAAACATTCCTTACTCTCATCTAGTGTTTTTGGTGTGTAAGAAATATGGGTCCTAGCAGTTGTGTATCAGTTATTGAGAGCTCAATAAACTCACCATCAAGGATAAGGTTACTATTCTGGTAGTGGATGAATTACTGGATGAACTTCATGGCACTATATATTTTTCTAAACTTGACCTTCACTTAGGGTACCATCAAATCCGATAGGACTTCAAGTATGAGGATATTCCCAAGACTACTATTTGTACTTATGAAGGTCACTATAAGTTTTTGGTAATGCCATTCGGATTGACTAGCACCCCTTCGACTTTCTAGAGCCTCATGAACAATATTTTTCATCCATTCCTTTGAAATTTCATACTATTCTTCTTTGATGAGATTCTGGTTTATATTCGCTCATGGGAAGAGCATCTTATTCATGTAAATCAGACTCTCCAGCTGTTAGCACAACATCAAATCTATGCTAAGCATTCCAAGTATTCTTTTGGGTTGACATAAGTGGAATATTTAGGACACATTATCACTAAGGAGGGTATAAAAATTGACCCCAAGAAGATCCAAGCGATTTAGGACTTACCAAAACCTCACACTCTTAAAGGTCTTAGGGGATTTTTGGGTCTTATACATAAATTTATTTGTAACTATGATAAAATTGCAGCTCCTCTCACTTCCATGTTAAAAGACTCTTTTACTTGGATCGGACTTGCTGAATAGGCTTTCCTAGAATTGAAGCTTTCTATGATCACTACACCTTTTTTGGCCATGCTAGATTTCTCCAAACCATTTGTCATTGAAAGTGATGCTTCAAGTCATGGTATTTGTGTAGTATTGATGCAAGAAGGGAGACCCTTGACATTCACTAATAAAGATCTCTTCATCCGTAATGTTAGAAATTCCACTTATGCCAAGGAGATGATGGCAATTCTACATGCAGTAATCCATTGGTGATCGTATCTCATTGGGCATCATTTCTCCAAACCATTAGAGTCTCAAATACTTTTTGGAGCAATGATTTTCCACCCGTGAACAACAAAAATGGGTCTTTGAAATCATGGGGTATGATTATGATATCACCTATAAGAAGGTAAAGGAGAATGTTATGGCCGATGGTCTCTCTCACCAATTTGAGGATCTTAGTATGTTGTGTGTCATTTCATTGCAAGTACCCAATGGATCGATTTCTTATTCCAAGAGGTACATAAAGATTTTGAATTGAAAAATTTGGTTGCTTCCCTACACACTGAGCCTACTTCATGTCCAAGATACACTTGAGATGGCCAATATTTGCGTTACCACCAACGCATTGTTATTCCCCACAAGTCCCAACTGTGGGAACTTCTCATGACAAAAACTTCTCAAAATATATGAATGACTAAAGCACACCTTTTTTTGGAAGGGTATGAAAAGGACATTCATGATTTTGTGGTAGCTTGTGATACTTTTCAATGGATGAAAGGTGAAACGGTGCATTATTTAGGCACTCTTCAACCCTTGCCCATTCTTTAGACACTCTTCAAACCTTGCATTCTATGGATTTTATTGAAGGATTACCTAAGTCTGGAGGTAAATATATTATCTTCATGGTAGTGTATCGTCTTTCAAAATATGCTCACTTTTGTTCCCTATCCCATCCTTACATAGCATCAACCATTGCCTAAATTTCCCTTGATTCTATATTTCGTCTTCATGGTCTACCCTCTTCCATTGTGTCTAATCGTGACCCAACCTTTACTAGTCACTTATGGCAAGAATTGTTTAAGTTGCAGGGAACTCAACTCAAAATGAGTTCATCTTATCATCCATAAATGGATGGCTAGACGAATATTGTCAACAAATGTTTGGAAACCAACCTTTGTTGCTTTACCTAAGATCATCCAACACACTAGGAAAAATGGATCTCTAGGTCGAGTGGTGGTACAACACTTCCTATCACACAACAATACAGGTTACCCCTTTTGAGGTAGTTTATGGGTACCCTCCACCCACACCTTCCTATTACATTCCAGGTAGCTCCAAGGTCCATGTAGTTGACACTACTCTCAATCAGCATGCTGATATCCTCCATCAACTCAAGATGAATTTGGATGCAGCCCAGAATCAGATGTGCCAATAGGCTAACCAACATCGTTTTAAGCATAGTTTTGGTGTGGATGATATGGTTTTTCTTCTCTTGCAATCATAAAAATAATTGTTCCTCGAGCTTTGTATATTCTAGAAACTTATCACAAAATACTATGGGCCCTACCAGGCGTTACATCAGATTGGTGCCACCGCCTACAAATTGGCCCTTTTGCCTAAGTCCAAGCTCCATCCAATTTTTCATGTTTCTTCTCTCAAAACGGTGGTGGGAAATCATGTACATGTTCAATCTACACTTTTGAAGTTAGATGAAGAAAGTTCTATCTTTCTAGAACCTGAATAGCTATTGGACTATCAGATTCACACTCTACGCAACCGCACCATAAGATTCTACATGGGAGTCTCTCCATAAGCACCAACAAAAGTTTCCTCACTTTTAGTTTTGAAGATAATGTTTTTTAAAGGGGAAGTCCATGTTAGGATCCCAACCTAACATTATTTTGTAATTCTCATTATTATGTAATGACTCAATTCCAATGTGGGGGGATCCCATACATACTATTATTTTACAAAATTTTGTAATGTATGTGGTAAGTTAGGCTCCTAACCAAGTGGGTACATTTGATGTAACCATTATCAATATTATAACCAATGTTTGGTAGAAGATTCTAGCTCGAGTGCATTTTGCATGTAAGCCAACTCTTGAGCTTAGGGTTAGAGTTGCATGAAGCCTTTCTTTAAAAGCTATGAAGCCATGTACAAAGGTATATTTTTGTAAGTTAATGAAATATTGAAGGAGGTTGTCCCGTCAAAGAGGCCTGTGATTTTGATTTTTTTGTGATATTGTTTAAATTCTGTAATTACTTTCTGCATAGTATTGTTCTGTTATTGCATGTATTTCAGTTAGCTTTCAGGATTTTGTGTGTGTAATATTTATTTCAATAGTAGGTTACTTACATATCATGGGCATCTTCAACAATGTTCAAGGGGTTACTACGCCCTCCCATCCAAGCAACATTTCCAACCATTGGATTTGGTTGTGGTGTTACTAAAGGAACAATAGGAATAACAAGACCAATAAGTGGTTCAAATGAAACCCCACTAGGTGGAATAACAATTGCTTCACTCTTAGACCTTCTGTATCTCTGAGTAGGAGATAGGCTTTATAAAAGGGTATATTTTGCAGCCTTAGATCTAGTAATCTCTAGCTTAACAATGACAACAATAAGTGTTTGCTAAAATGCATCAATTAAACCATAACAATAAGAAATATCCTCAATTTATAAAAGGTTAGCATCAATGCATCATCAATTAAAGAAATTTCCAATAAATGAATATGATCACCTGTCCACAAAACCTCGTTAGTCAAGACTAATACCTTCAAATAAGCCTTTCAAGTAATAATGAACATTTTAGAATTTATAAATGAAATGACCAGTTTGGCCCTCCTTCTAGCACCAATTATGTTGAATGATAATTTTTCCCAATTGAAAAATCACCATCACAGTCAAGATATTGTTAGAAAACCCTCTCTTGCAAATAAATTCAAAATTTCTCCATGGTTATTATTTGCTTAATGTGTGTTTAAATTCTTGTGAAAATATGCAAAAAATGTTGAAATACCTTAGAGGTGCAATTAATTGTTAACAAGGGGTCTGTGGTTTGGTATTACTTTGATTTGTTATGCTCTTTATTATTCATGAAATTTGAAAACAAAATGTAACATTATTGGTCCTTTATGACCATACTAGAATGGTGATTTAATTCATTTTATCTCAAAATGTTGTAAGTAGATTTTATCTTATTTTGATGAGATTTTCTTTGAGCATAAAATAAAAGACTAAAATATAACTTTGAAATGTGAATCCTGAATGGTCATTTAATTCATTTTATTTCAAAGTGTTTTAAGTAGATTCTATCTTCTTTTGTTAAGATTTGCTTTGAGAATAAAAGAAAAGACTAAAATGTAACTTTGAAATGTGAATCCTAAATGGTGATTTAATTATTTTTATCTTGCTTTGTGAATGGATGTTATCTTGCTTTGTTAACAAATTTTATCTTATTTTGTTAAGATTGGTTTGAACATGAAATAAAATGACTAGATCTAATATTTGAAATGTTAATCACGTAATGGTGATTTAATTCTTTTTATATTGCTTTGTGAAACATATTTTGTCTTGATTTGTTAACATATTTTTATCTTGTTGTGTTAAACTAGTAGGAAACCATTTCTTAGCAATGGGGAAGAGTGGAAAACATATGTAAATGCATGCAAACAAGTAGTGTAATTAAATCACCTTTAATAAATATCACTCTGTCACTTGGAGGAATACCTACCAGTGCTCTCAATGAGATGTATATTTCTTATTTTATGGTTCCTTGTTAACACCCTTGTGAATGCATGTAAGTATATACCCTAGAGTTGTAAGGTGAAAGAACACAATGATCCATAAATAAATAAGTGAATTAAATAATAGTAATAGTTAGGATTAGGATCTTGACATGCCACCCTCCTTAAAAATTATCTTTCTCCTCAAAGTAGAAAGTGAGGAAATTGTTGTTGGATGTCATGAAGTGTTTTCCATGTAGCATATTTGGAAGGTAGGCCTATCAATTGAATCAAAAGCTCGGTGGTAGTGCGATGTCGAAGTTTTTGAATGTGGTGATCCAAGATAGATTCAGGTTCAAATATGAGTGCTTCATCCTCTGTGAACTCAAGGAGTTGAGTTTGTGTAGTAATGTGTATGCCAAATACTGGTTTAAGCTAAAATATGTGGAACATGGGATGAACTTTGGAAGATTTGGGTAACGAGTTTATAAGAAACGGGTCCAATGTGTTGTAGAAATTTATAAGGCCCATAAAATTTGGGAGCTAACTTTCTGGAGCCCTTGGTTTTGAGAGTAGTTTGGCGATAAGGTTGAAGACGAAGGAATACCATATCATCTTCTTGAAAATCTCACTCGATCCGATGTTGGTCCACTTTTTGCTTCATAAAATGTTGTGTGATGTGTAAATTATCTTTGAGAAGGTGAATAATATTATCTCTAGTAGAAAGTTCCATCTCCACTGTTGGCACATTGGTACTTCCCAGAATATAAGAGGTAATGAAAGGTGGTACTTGGCTATAAAAATCTTCATATGGTGAAATATTAATGGTGGTATGATATGAGGTATTATACCACAATTCAGCTAAAGGAAACCATTTAACCCAATGAATGGGTTGAGTAGAAATAAAACAATGTAGGTAAGTTTCTAAATATTTATTAACAACTTTGGTTTGACCGTCGATTTGGGGATGATAATCAAAACTCATATGAAGTTGAGTTCCCTGGACTTTAAACAATTCTCTCCAAAAATTTCTAGTAAAGGTGGGATCATGATCACTGACTATAGTGGAAGGCATGCCATGTAGTTTAAATATATTATCAAGAAAAAATTGGGCAATGGTATTAGTTGTGTAAGGGTGGGCCAAGGGGTAAAAATTAACATATTTTGAAAAGTGATCCACCACAACTAGAATAGTAGTTTCACTAAAATATTTAGGAAGGCCCTCAATAAAATCCATGGAAATATCAGTCCATGCTTTGGTTGGAATATGGAGAGGTTGAAGAAGACATGGGGTACCTACTGTATCTCCTTTTTGTCTTTGGTAGGTCTCACATTCATCCATGAATTTCATGATATCTTATTTCATACCTACCCAATAAAATGATCTAACCACTCTTTTATAAGTTTTGAGGAATCCATTATGTCTTGCAATAGGTGTGGCATGTAACTCATGGAGGATTTTTTTCGATATGAGGAGGTAGGGGATAGGACAATACACCCTTTGTACTTAAGTATGCTATTATTCCAAGAGTAGTGAGGCTTGCGTGTGGGGACTTGTTGTATTTGTTTAATTAATGTTTGTGTTATGGGATTATTAAACCATTCTTTAGTTACTTGGTCTATCCATTTGGTAATAGGAGAGGAAAGGACATGCAATTAGGGTATTTATTCAAATTTTCATGAAAGGGCATTGATGACCATGTTATCCTTTCATTTTTTATATATAATTTCATAGTCATATCCTAATAGTTTATTAACACACTTTTGTTGTTTAGGAGTGGATATGCACTACTCAATAAAATACTTTAGACTATGGTTGTCAGTCCAAATAATGAAATGTTTTCTAATAAGGTAAGTTCTCCAATGTTGAATAGTATGAATAATAGCTAACATCTCTTTCTCATATGTAGATCGGGCCAAATTCTTTCTAGAAAATGCCTTGCTAGTAAAAGCCAAGGGTCTTTAATTTTACATGAGAATGACTTCTATTCCTACTCTCGAAGCATCTCTTTCAGTAATGAATGTTTTGGAAAAATTTGGTATGGCTAACACATGAGTGGTACACATGGCATTTTGTAAGGTGGTAAAAGTATCGTCAGCCTTTGAGGACCAAAGAAAAACATTCTTCTTTAGTAGAGCTATCAAGGGGCTACGATCTTACCATAATATTTAAAAAATGTAATATAGTACCCTGTTAATCCTAAAAAACCATGTAAGCCTTTCAAGGTTTTTGGGATAGGCTAATTTTTCACATCTTCAATCTTGTGAGGATCCACTTTAACTCCATATTTAGAGATAATATGTCCAAGATATTCAATTTCTTATTGTATGAAGGAACATTTTGATATTTTGGCATATAATTGGTTGTCCTCCAAGGTTTTCAATGCTTGGTCTAAATGATGCAAGTGATCTTCCCATGTTTTGCTATTAATCAAAATGTCATCAAAGACAAATAAAATAATTTTTTGAAGGAAAGGTGGAATACCTAGTTTATTAGGTTCTAAAATGTAGAAGGGACGTTAGTAAGGCCAAATGGCATAACCATAAATTCATAATGCCCTTCATGAGTGTGGAAGGCATTTTTTGGAATATCACTTTACTTTACTCGAATTTGATGGAAACCTGATCGTAAATCTAATTTTAAGAAATATGTAGATCCATGAAGATCATCCAATAATTCATTGATGATGGGAATGGAAAATTTATCTTTTATGGTTAGTTTTTTAGGGGAACAAACATAAATGCATAGATGCCACGATCCATATTTATTTCAAACTAATAAAACAAGAGAAGAGTAAGGACTCACACTAGGTCTAATAACCCTTGCCTTTAGTAATTCTTGTAATAGTTTCTCAATTTCTATTTTTTGTAGATAAGGGTATCACTATGGTCAGATACTAGGGGTTTGATGCCCTGGAAGAAGTTGAATGGCTTGATAATGGTTACGTGGAGGGGTTAACCCTTATGGTTTGTTAAATACTTGAGAATGGCGTGCTAGAAGTTGTTGTAATTCAGTCATCCCTGGTTGTTCTTCATTGGTGGGTTGGATGGAAAATAATTGTGCAATTATACCTTTACCTCCTTTGCAAATAATTTTCTCCATTCTATGGGAAATTATGATTTGTGAAGGGCTTGATTTTAATCCTTTAATAGTATATGTTTGGTCCTTTTATGTGAATTGCATACATAAATCTTCAAAGTCCCATTGGATTGTGTCAAGTGTTTGTAGCCATTGTACTCCTATGATAATATCAGAACCTCCTAATAGAAGTACATATATATATGCTTTCATATTTTAATCATCCATAGTGAGTTTAATATTTTGACACTTTCCTTTGCATGCCATTCTTCCTCCATATCCAATCATGACTTCGAAATCATTGCAAGGATATATAAAGCAGTCAGCTTGTTTTACCACCCTTAGGTCAATAAAATTGTGTGTGTTGTCAAAGTCTAGAAGCATGATGAGATTTTATTTTTTAAAGTATCCTTTGACCTTCATAGTTTGTGTGGAGGAGAAACCAGTGAGGGTGTTAAAATATATTTTTTGGTGTGTCTTGTGTGTTATCCTTCGGTGTATCTAACACCACCTTCACCTCAATATTATCCTCTTATTTTGAACCACAATGATCAATTGTATCCAAAATATATAGTTTTGGAGTGATACCTTTGTGATTGGGGATAAATTTATCATAAAAATGAATACAAAGGCCTTTTTCTCTTCTTTCCTTTCTCTCTTTTGGGCTTATATGTTTAATAGGTAAGACCCTATTTAGTTTCGGTGTGGTGTAAGTATTCTATGATTTCCTGATAGGTGGTTTTCCTAGTCGATGCTGGTTATTGAATTTCTCTTCTCCCATTTATGCTAGCGTGATAGTTTGCATCATGTCAGTGGGGTTGAGCCTTTTTAATTCTAATTGAATGTCTTCCTTTAAGCCACTAATGAAAATTTTTGGAAGAATGAGGTATTTAGCCCTAATGTAATATTTACCATTTTTTCAAATTGAGCTTTGTATTCTCGCATTGTAGTGGTTTGGTGGAGTTTGGTAAGGGCTCCCATGAAATATTCAAATTTAGTAGGGTCGAATCGTACCATTAGGTTTTTTGTAAATTCTAGCCATGTAGGGGGGCCATTTGTATTTTCATACCACTAATACCATTGGGTGGTGATATTTTCCAGGTGGAAGGATGCGATGTGAAACTTTTTTTGCTTTAGGAACTTGGTAGAGGGAGAAGTATTTTTCATCCCGATAGATCCAATTGGTGGTGTTGCCTCCTTCAAATTTTAGAAAATCCAATTTAGTAGTTCAAGGTAGGATTGATGTCTGTGGTCCCCCAAGTAATTCTTGGTATGTTGGTGCTCTGGTAGATTGTCTACCTTGGATTAATACCATATTTTGTTGTACCATATTGATGGAGTGGTTAGTGGCATCAATTTTTAAGTCTATTTTTGTTATCTTGTTTTCATATTTCATATTTAGTATAGTATTTTCATATTTCCATTGGTCAAAATCCTCCTTTGTTATAATTTTATTTGTAATATCATCCTTCCATAGATTAATTTCTTGCATGAAATATTTGATAGAGTCTTGTGATCTCTTCCCATCTACCATTGTAGGTCTGGTTTACGAATTGCAAGTCTTATTTCTATCTATTTTTATCAATGGAAAATGATAATCAAAATTTATCAATTTGTTGACAACAATTGAAAAAAATTATTACAAAACAAATTGGGTTTTGAATGATCAACTAGCAGAATTTATACTTCTCTACTTTTCAAATTGGGTTTTGAAATAGAATGGTCATATTTTTTAATTGTGCACTAGCAGTAACACAATAGTTAGGAGATTTAAATTTGAATTGTGCACTAGTGGTAAACACAAAGGACATGTAGAAAGTGAAGATGAGCGATGGTGGTAAAGTACAAGCAACGGTGGCAGGGCCAGATACAAGCGATGGGGTCAGCTACAAGCGATGAGGTCAGCGATAAGTCAATTCAAAGAGAAAAATAAAGTAATTAGCAATAGAAAAGTGTCAGTAAGGATGGGGTACAATAGGGTGGCTTCGTTCACATGAGATGTGAATAGAAATCATGACCGAAGTCATGACTAACTATGCTCATCGCGTTCCCTTTAAAAACTAAATCTCCAACTCCTATTTTAGATTTGGGATAAAGATCTCGTTAAAAATTTAAACAAATATAAAAAAATTTATACGCTGCCTTCAAGTACTTGAAAGTTTCACCGACATTGAAAAATGTTTGTAAAACTTTAGTTTAAAATTAAAATTTGTATTTTCTATCGCAAGTATTTTAATGACATCACCAAAATTTCTATATTGCATGACATAATATGATTTTTATCGTTGTTCGACCTATTTTCACTTTGGTGGTGATTGTTGGGATTATACCTCACAGAATTCCTTTGGTACACGCTAAAAATAATTCTCTTTGAATTGTTTTCAATGGATATATGCATGCTCTGTCAGTGAACAAGTCAAATTTGAATAATTTAGAATTTCAACCTAAATTTCTTTTGTTGATAGATATGGTTCTTGTGGATAGATTTTTCCAAATGTTAAAATTGCTTTTTTAAATCTATTTTCACGTTTAATGGTTGCTAAATGAATGGAAGGTGGTGTTTAATGGTTTTGAAGGGTGAAATAGTTTAGTTTATACTAAGGGTAATGAATAGGATGATTTTTTTGACAATAGATAACAATGAATGAGGCATTGATGAGGTGCATGAACGATAAGGCTTTGATACCATATGGTAGGAACCTAGTTCCTAGCAATGGTGAAGAGTGGAAAATAGATGGAAATGGATGCAAACAAGAAGTAATGTAATTAAATCACCTTTAATAAATATCATTGTTTCACTTGGAGGAATACCTTCCAATGCTCTCAATGAGATATATTTCTTATTTGATGGGTCCTTGTTAACACCCTTGTGAATGCATATAGGTATCTACCCTAGAGTTGTGAGGTGAATGGACACAATGGTCCATAAGTAAATAAGTGAATTAAATAATATTACTAGTTAGGATTAGGATCCTAACATAAATAAAATTTAAAATAATAGAACATGTGGAGTGTAAGAATTCATTTTGGAACCTTAAAAAATTACCTTAAGTAAAGGTGTCCAAATAATTCAATATGTTAGCCTTAAGAAACATAATTATTTGGATGCTCTAATTACTTCAAAACCCCCCATTAATGATTTTTTTAATGTAAAACGATATAATATTTTAGGGTTTTCAGTGCTTTATGGAACTTAAAAAAATAAAATATAAAATAAATAACAACAAAATCTAGTGTTAGAGAAAAAAATAAAAAATCTAAAATAATATGAAACAAAGTGTAGGAAAATGATCAAATAGAGCTACTGTAAATTAATTTCTCCAATTTTACATAAAATGGAAGATTATGAATATTAAAATAAAACTAGGTTAGACCTACATCCACACAATCTAAATCTAGTTAAGTGCAAGAGTCTGAGGAATAAAAGCATGCATTAAAAACATTAAATGATGCTACCATATCCATGCATAAAACATCATCAAATGAACTCAATACATGTAGGAGAAAAATATGCAATAAAACATGTATTCAAAACCTTCTTTGGCTACATACAAGGTGAGAAGAAATTTGTTTGCAATAGCTTGAGAGCCTTCCAATCCCTCTTCATGCCTCCCTGTTCCAAGAAAATTCTAGCCATTGTTTTTGTATTTAAATATCTATTTAAATTTTTTAAAACCCCTCTTTAATTTTCTCTTCCCTTGTTCATTTCACTACACCTTCTACGAGTTCCTGTTATATTCACCTTACCTATTTGAATCATCTTTAATATTTATTTCAAGGTTTGCTATTACGTGGGCTTTCGTAAAGTATCCTACGTAACTACAAAGCATCATCACTTTCATTAATTTGAAACACTTTTGATAGCATCTCTACTATGGTTTCTATTTATGAGTAATGATATTGAATCCTTGGTACCTTGGTTTACCTCCATTTACTACCTCAAACTCCTTTGTTTGGCCTTGCACACTACCCTATCATACGTCCCACCTACAACGATATGATTTCTCTTTATCCTTTAGCATGAGCAATGATAAACAAAAGATGTAGATCATAACTATCTCATAACTTATCAGTTGTGTTTTCACGAGGCATCCATTCTTGGTTAGTCATATTTTCCATGATGAGAAAATATTTTAGGTGTTAAAAAAACAAATTGGTTCTGCCCATCATTGCACCAGGATAAACATGATTTAATTGTGGCTTCATGTCTATGATAGAGCTTTGACCACCTTAACCAACTCTCCCATATGAGAGTGACTACTCCAAGCTATTATTTCAAACATGAATACATCATCAAGCATTTAGTAATCCACTATGATATCATTTATAAGGTAAATAATGTTTAATGTAATGCATCACAATTTTCACTATCATATATTGACTAGTTACCATCAATCTAGAGAGACTAGAAGCTATCGGTAACAATGTTCACACGGATGCTTAATAATCCTTATGATCACAACTTATCACCACTTTTGTAGGAGTTATTATTGTCTTATTTTCTAGATTACTCTTCATCCATCTATGTCGTGCAACACATCCGTGTATATATTAGTAATACCTTCAACGATTTGAGAGTGAAGTCATGAATCAAGTTTTATATAGCTACCATTAAGACCTCGACTCTTTAACCAACTAAAATGAAAGGTAATATAACAAATTTTTGATGTGACTTCAGAGTTTCACCTTCCATAGGGTGCTCGATTGAGAAATTGATTTAAATTTAAAAGTTAAGATGAAAGAATGAAGAAATTGACCAAGATTATGCAACATCAGTAGCCACACGAACTTTGCTTGTACAAATCTCTATTGTGGCTCACATTTATTCATCAATATCACCACATTCATTAATTGGAAAAACCCATACCAGTTTTTTTGAATGCTTGATGGTTAAATTCATCAGGGCTACCATCACTAGTGCCTTCAAGATACACAACTAAATTTTTATTTTTTTTGTAATTGGACATCCATACTTTATAAATATGTGGCCACTTCAAAATTGGATCTCAGATATGACCATACAAAAATTTATTCTTACAACAATGATGTAATTGACTACCATCAATGCACCAGCTTTGTTATCTAATCTAGCCTCATCCTTTGCCTCACAAAAATACATAGTTTGGCATGATTATTGACCAAAATCCATGTTTTTGCTATAATTTTAGTCCTATATTTAGGTTACAATGAAATTAAGGTAATTCAAAATAAGTAGGGTGCCCATCATGTTTCAATAACCACATGGTAATCTCACCCCTACGTGTATCTTCCCATAACCTATCACATCAGCAGTCAACCACCTTCTAGTTGTCAGTCCATGTCCACAGTACAAACCTATCTATAGTCCACGTCATCACCAATTTCATCCAACATATCATTTGCATCATTGCCAAAATCTAGTCATTAGTTATTATCCTTGGAATTCATACCCTCAAAAACTGTGCCATTGACTGTATTGATAGAACTATGTCTACTACCATTTCTTGGCTATTGTCACTGCTTGGCTGGATTTTGACTCATCTAGAAAATTGTGGCCACTATTTTAATGACCTACCATAAAATCTAATATTAATAATATTGAATCAAAGCTTCAAAATAATCCAGTAAAACCCTAAATTAAACTTTGCAAAAGCAAAGTGCATTTAGGGTCTCATTTTAATTTACTTATATATATAGAAATTTTATTATATTAATTTTTCTCTTTTTATTTCTTTTTATTTATCTATTTATTTATTAAATATTAATTTTATACTTTTGTTGATCAATGGATAATCAAGGAGTTGGATTCCAGAGTGATTTGATATAAAGCTTTGAACTAGGCTTATGCTGCACAAAGAGCCCCAAGATAGGTCTTAGGAGAAATGACAATGTGGTATTAAAAAAAACACAAGGCTAAACACATGAGGACCAATGATATCAACCACAAAGACTTCCAATTCTAAGACCATGATAATCTCAACCAATCACTCAATGTAAACCAAAATTTCCTACAAACAACAAAATTTAAAGTGGGTCCCCATATTTGGGGTGTGTTGTGCGATGGCAACAACATTGTTATTTCCATAAAATGAGTTGTTTCCCCTACTCATACTATCATGCACATGAGCTAATCCTGAGAATTGGCAAAAGGACAAGCGCAAAGACAAAAGATAAAAGTCTTCAAAAAAAGAAAGAAAATAAAAAGATTGAATCCCTAGAATTCTTAGGTCCTTATATCATGGGCTAACATCCATTGGGGCTATAAATACTTAATTGGTACTGGAGTACACCCTATTTGGTGACATGTTTGTCACATTAGCAACCTTCTTTTTTGCATATGTATGTACACTTGTGGATGAGCTAGCTTATTAGTGTAATTCACAAATGATTAGTCCAACCTCACTCAAAATTAGAAATAAGAATTCATTACACACACTTTGGTCTTTGATAAACTTGAATAAATTGGCTAACCTTAGCATCTTCAAGTGCCTATTTGATTAATATATGAGTTTGATCGATGTCACTAGGGTGTTTGAGCATCAGGAAAGCACTTTCAAATTCTTCTTCCTTAGGACATACAAAAGTAAAAAATCATGTCATATTTACCTTCACAGTAGCACATTTATTGTAAACCATTCCATCACATCCACTCACAATTATTCCATATGTATGTCAATCCCCTTGGTTTGATGCCCTTGATTAATTGATTAAATTCATGAATAATGATACATGTCAAAGCATTTTTAAAATATAATCAAATGTATATGCATACATCATTTGCATCCATTAGCATTCATGCATTTAATAATTATTTCATCACATTGTACACATAAGAAATACACTACATAAATAAAGTGCATCATATATATATATATATCATCATAAAAGAGTTACATATCGAGTCTCGCCCGTAGGCTACATATGTCTAAACTATCAAAGCTCATAAAAATCATCAAAAATAGATACAAGAAAAACAAATAAAAAGTCATACAAATCTTGGCATCCATATATCACTCTCTGCACCCATATCTCTCACCATTTCCCTTTGCCTAATCTCCTTAAGTTGATCCAGTACTACCCCATGTTGTTGACTCTCTCCACAAAATATTCTTACCCATGCAAACTAAGGTACAAGTGGAGCAACTAAAGGACCACCTAAATCTCCACTCTTCTAACTTCGAGAATAATGAGAGGATGATGATAGTGATGGTATTATTATACCATTATCCAATAATGTGTTCTACATCAACCTCACATTATCCCTATCTCACTCTAATTGGACTAGTGTGACTATCATTGCATGACTCCCCATAGGCCCTTGTACCTGCTTTCCATATAGATCATCCTACTCTACCCTCAATGTATATCACTGAACCCATAGAAAATCCTACCCTAACCTCAATGCATTCTAGTATTACTATAGAGCATCACACTTAGACCTCAACCCATCTTACTCCCCCTATAGGATGTCTTGCTTGGCCACACTCCTAGCTCTATCTATCATGGATTGGTCATGCTCCTTGACCAACCTATCTCGATCCTCTTATAGGATATACACCTGATACCATATTGTATCCTTCTACTCCTCCTATCTCTTCCATATTTATCACTCCCCATACCACTGAATTTGCTCCTATACAATGGTAGTCTCCAACTATATCTTCTACCTCTTCAACACCCACACTTGATCAGACATAGCAATGTACTCTCTTGTAGTGTCGCTACTCCCACTATCCTCCTTCCTTATTGAGCTCTCCTTGTAAACCTCCTTCATAGCCCTTCATGATGGTCCTACTCTAGCATCCATTCTATATCACACTCATCACCCTAAAGGCTCCTCAAGTGCCTCCTCTCTGCCACCTATGACACTACCCTCTATACTTTTTTGGTAATACTGACCACTAAACCATGAATTATACTCTAGATTTGTACCAATATCCTCCACATAGATCTCTACCAAAACCACATCCACATCCACTCCCATAGGCTCACACTATGGATTTATTATCACCTCATTCTACCACTATCTATACACAATCAATGGCAAAGGAGTGCCCTATTGCACATCAAACTATCCCATGATATGGGTATACTAAAATAACTCATACTATATATTATGGTGACCCACCATCCATATTCTCCATCACACTCATGATAAGTGGCCCCCATACTCTACCTAGATTGATCCCCCTCTCCATAGCCTCCATATAACCTCCTTAGGTCATAATTTTGAAAACAAATCATCATAATACATCCACACCCCTCCAAATATTCAGATTCTACCCTCCTCTCGATCCTTAATCCATATCATAGCATAAGGAACATCACCTCTTATATCTTTGTGGGCTACCTAGGGTAACCAAATAGGTCACCCAATCGCAAAGTGCTCCCACATCCAAATATGTAGTAGAAAAGTACAACCCAAGCTAGACCTACATCGATTTTGTATCTAATACAACTCCTTGTAAGTCTGTTATAACAACAATAGAGCCCATACCATCACCTTGGACTCCTCTATCAAATACTACACTAACCTAAGAAGGTTCCATGAAAACCAAGCACTCGATGAATTCCGTAGCACGATATTAAAATTAATGTTGAAAATCAAAATTATTAGAATTACATAGTTGGTAGTGCCTATCAAATTCCATACCCCCGCTCTCCACATCAATTACCTCCAAATTATCCCTATACACCTACTATAATAGGGCATCTCTCTAATGATTCAATGCGATATGAATCCTAGCATCCTCCACTAGTAGTCACAAAATGTAATACATACCCTCAAGCATGATCATAATCTTCCTAGTAGGAATATGGAAGGTACATGTGTCAAGATCCCACCTATCCAACAATGTTATCAAATATGTATGATCTCCATGCACATTATTCAATATGGCTATATGTTGCAATCCAATCACCTTAAACCACCCCCAATACTCCTCAGATAGCCACTGTCGAGATTTGTAAAACATGCCCTTGAACCGATGCCTTGATATCAATAATTTTCACTACATAACAAACAAATAATAAAATCATTAGCACTATCATACTTTTGCTTGAAAAAAATCATCAAACAATAATCATCTACAAACATGATGACCATTGCACATCATCATTTGACCAATGGATGACTGATTAATTCAATTATCTGAGCATAAGACGACCAAATACCATCACCATCCCACCATCAAATGATAAATAATTATATTTTCAACAATTATTATCATCAATATGATCTTTTGATAATTAGATGGCCTCAATGCTTAACCGTTTGGACCACAGATGATCAACATGAAAGAACTTAAAGTGATTATTTTACATCTTCAAATGATTACAATTTACAATATATATAATGATCGATCAACTTTAATCAATCAAAAAAGCTAAAAAAGCTAAAACAACTCAAGTTACTATAAAAAACAACTTTCTAAAAAAACTAGCTTTTACATTGCCACCTTGCATGTTGTTTTTATGTAATTATTAAACTAACTAAACTTCCTAATTGGAATAAATAATAAAGAACACAATTTAATACATTTTTCATATGATTTATTTTATTTACAACTCATAATTATGGATGAATTTTGACATCACCCCTAACAATCGATCCTTTGATATCAAAGGGAGAAATGTCGAACATTTCTTTGAGTCTCCATGAGTCACCTTCAACCACTAAAAATTAGATTCTGAAATCTTGATGTGGTGTTTCTCGAAGTATCAAAAGTTTTGATATTGTATATATTTCTAATGAGGCAAGATGAAAATCATTGATCCATTGAGAGACAAGCCACTAAAGGCAAATACAAATCCACTTGTAGGAGTACCAATGTGATATCCATGATCACATAAAAAAATTGACTTGGTCTTCTTAAGAGACAACGTCAACTCCCAAACTAGAGTACCCAAATATTCCAATTATCTATAAACAATACCTCCTACTATAGGAGCACCCAAAATCATAATGGAATCTCAAGAGGGCCATGGTCGTGAAGAAAGTCTACTTCTAAAAATAGTCTCTAATGACAAAAGTGGATTGAAGAAGTTTCGGGTTCAACCTATAATGCACTTCCTATACAATAAAATTTTAGGCTAAAAAAGAACATATATAGTAGCCTCAAAACTTAAAATGAATACATCCATTGTGTCTAGCATGAAAAACTCTTTTCAACGACTACAAACATGAGTATGTTCGGTGTAGAACAAAGCCTCCAAAAGTGAGAAAAATAATAAGACTTTCCAAAATCAAAATAAAACAAGCTCATAGCCCATACGGTTAGAAAATGGAATATTCCTAAAATACCAAATGGAATATTCCTATAATATTCTCAACTATCAAATAAGTTTTTTTTTTTAAATTAGGGGTGAAATTCCACGATCAAATCTAATTGAATCAAACACTCATGAACAGGGTCTAAAAGTTGATTGTCATTGCCACTACCACATGGTAGCCTTCAAGTACACCAATTATCTAGTACATATTTTCCTCTTGCATGCATGGTTTCATAGGATAGAAGAGGTGCACCTACATGGTGCTCGCAGATCACCTGTTAGCATGCACAAGAGGCACAACTCAAAAAATATTTAAAAACTCGTGTAGCTCCATCAAATTGTAATTCGAAACTATCAAAATTCATTCTTATTTGTTGCAATTTCTCTCAAATTCAAAATAAAAAAATATAGATAAAAATGCAAAAGGGGAGAGGGGGAGGAAGGATTTCCTTGAGGTAAATACCCCTCACAATAAAATAACATAGGAAGATATTACCACTCCGATACCAAATGAAATAAAAGTAATTATTCTCTATCTTCAAATTTTTACAATTTACAATATGTATAATGATCAATCAGAAAAACTAAAATATCTAAAACAACTTGTTACTAAAAAAACTAGCTTTCTAAAAAAACTAGCTTTTACATGGCCACCTTGCATCCTATTTTTATTTGATTCTTAAACCAACTAAAGTTCCTAATTTGAATAAATAATAAAGTACACAATTTAATACATTTTTCATGTGTTTTGTTTTATTTACAACTCATAATTATGGATGACTTTTGACATCACCCCTAACACAACAAACATCACATCCAAACATGAAAAAATACACACAAAAATTAAAATAAAAACCACAAAAAATCACATCACAACAAAAATTTGTGCACAAAACAATAAATAATGGGGTTCATTTTATCCTAAATAGAATTGTGAAAATGTAACTTATATTACTTACTGGTCTTGCACTCTTTCCAAATCTAGATGCTTCATCTCTTGATGCCATCTAATCCACTCCACTCACAAATTAGGAAGACCTCCATGTCAAATTTTCCATCACACGCCTCACTCTCCACTTTCTCCCTATAATTTTTGATGAAATTAACTTCTCACATGTTGAAACCTACCTTTTATACCTTTTGATGCACGACCATCTAAGATGATCACGTCATGATCATCCTAGACGGTCAATATTATGAACCATCCTGGATAACCATACATTTGTAAAAAGAAACACAACACAACCACCTGCCAAATTTCATCCATCCAGTCCAATATCAATCTTGATAAGGTTAATCACCTCATTATCGTCATCCATTCTATATACTACCCACTCACCACTTGAGGAGGTAGACAATACCAACAAAATCACACCTCAAACAAGATCAATAATCAAACACCCATATTGGACTTAACATCTATCCAAGAACCTTGTCCATAGCTAATCATATACCCTACTCTATCAGGTCTAAATACAAATTTTCTCTTAAAAAATACAAGAGGCTAGCATGCTAGGTTGAATTATGTAAAGGCACATGTCGATGCTATAATAAGCAATTATATCACATGAGACCACTTACCATACAACTAGTTCATTCACCAAAATCAAATCACTCATAAATTTTTCAATGTTAAGGTTCACAAATATTTGTCACCTCCATCACTAGGGAATTCCACATTGTTCTTGATCTGGAGCAACTAAATGCCATCTTCCTAAAGCACAAAATCCACTTCCATTATCACTTATCCATGGAATGATAGGTGTCATTTATTTTGTATCAAATTATATTTTCACATAACACGATACAAAAAGGGGCATCTATAGACACCAAAATCAAGCACAATAATGGTAATTAACTAATCACAATTAATTAACATTATTCATTTAATATTTAATTAATAAATTAAAATTGATTAATATTCACTAAGTGTTAATTAATTAACTATTCCTAGGCTACACATCCACTCACCCCTCCGCACAGAAGCATTCACCCTCCCATCCCCCTTCAACATCATCTCCACTTCATATTCAGTTCCACCTCACATCTCTCATTTTATCACATGTGAGAAAAGGGTTATCCTTCTACAAGATTGCACATCTATTTGAGATATCCCACTCAGTTCCAATGTGCACACTCAGTTCCAATGTGCACACCCAGTTCAATTTGTATTCTTAGTTCACTGTGCACATTTAGTTAACTCTACATATATGTTTATTGAATGCTAAATACGTAATAAAAAATAACCACAAGGTCTAAAATGATCATGCAATATTAAATATAATATAATGGTAATATACATGTAAAAATCATAAGAAACTTCTGAAATTACTCATCAAATTGCCATTTATGAAAGTTCACAAAAATAGGATATTGATATAAAATGGAGATCTCAAACTCCCCATACTTCATACATGCTATACAGTGTATCTACCTTATTTTCTACTACATGTGACTCTTGGTCTTATATTACTATCACTCTTCATCTTCCTATTCTATGGACTCATGTGCACATGAACATGCACATTTATATAATTAATACTTTGCACATTCTAACAATACTTGGGCATTTATACATTGCATAAAGTAAATACTCAAACCATAATATAAGACACATTCCTAATCTAAATATGTACATAAGGTGGTACATTAGCATGAACCAAATAATGTAAATATTCCAACACACCCTTGTATTACATTATTTTGTTATTGAAGATTTTAGTCTTCAATAAGGATCTTCATCTTTCATATGTTCTTCAACTTGATTAGGTTCCTGTTCTTCTTCTTTAATCTATAGATGACCAAGTAGTCCAAAGTATTGTTGTCCTCTCATATTTCTCATTCTGAATCTTTGATTTCCCTATTGAATTTTATGATTATTGCGACTCCTTCACAATGACCCAGAATTTGAGGACCCACTTAAAATTTAAAATTTATTTGAAATTCATCTCTATATGTGGTCGATTTCATTCATCCTTGGATTTTGAGAATCCATATTCGTAATTGTTGTTTTGGTTTCAACGCCAGATGTTATCTCGTGATTCATGGATTTCTTCTTTGTTCTCGTATGGTTATGTTGTGTGGGTAAATATTAGTATGCATTATGTTTTGTTTTATAGTTATTTTATATTATTTTGTTTAGGTTTACTTGGTTATGCTATTATTATTGTTTTATGTTACATGGTTATTTTATAAATTTGTTTCAAATTAATTAAATTATAAAGTTTTATAACTTTATAATTTAATATAGTTATAATGGTTATCTTACAAATATGTTTTAAATTAATTAAACTATAAAGTGTTATAACTTTATAATTTAATTATATTTAAGAATGTTATTTTATAAATGTTCTATATTCTAATTAATATTTGTCTTATTGGGAGGATTATAAGTGAAAGATGTTTAAACTTTAATTTTTGAATGCCAATGAGGAGAAATATTAAAACCTTTGAAAAGGCTTTATTGATATTAGGGTTTCAAGAATTCATTTTTTTTTAAAACTAACGGAAGAGAGCAAACTAATCAAGAGAAACAAATTTCTCAAGTTATAAATGGAGAATTAGAAACCAAAGAGAGGGTCAGACAGGTTGGAGAAAAAGAGGAAAAATTGAAAGGAACCAAATAGAAGACCAAGTTGCATAGGAAGCTATATTTGCACATGAATACATAGACTTTGTTGGATTCATTGTAAGATCTAATAAATGGTATCAAATTTAATTTTTATTAAAAGCAAGAACTATTGTGGTGTTTTTTATTGATAAGTTTATTGATATAATTTTTTAATTAAAATTTTCGTAGAAGATAGCACCAAATTTGTGGTAGGATTGTCTAAAATCTGGTCTGCTTGAATTTGGTTTTCAAAGTTGTGTTTTTCTGTGTTGTATCAATTTTGTCCAAATGTTTTATTCAAATTTGTTTCTTTACCCTAAGACCTTTTTAATTTATTTGAGGTATTAAGATTTAAGATAAAAACCTAGTTTATTTTATAAAAGATTTAAATTATACAATAGGTTTAAGTTTGAATTTATCACTCAAATATTTAATTCTATAAATATTTCGAGTGAATAAATTTCACAGGTGGAATTAATGAACTTTTGATTTTAAATTTCATAAAGTTTATTTTTATTTTTTTATTTGTGGAAAACATCCCAAAAGGGATGCCACTTTCGGGTAAGACCCAAGGAGGTAGGGGTATCCATTCCGCCAAAAATGCCCAGGACTCGGACCTGGCCTACCACCTTTGACACACTCAAGGAGCAAACAAACACACAAACCCAATTTAAAAATAAGTAAATAACAACAAAAATAATAAAATAAAATAAAAAACATGCTCCTTGAGTGTGTCAAAAACAAAAGCACAACCAAACACGCACAATAAGATAAAAGAAACCACAACACAAACCACATAGAAAAACACAAGAAACACATAACAAAACACAAACAAGACAAAAACAACAGAACACTACAAAGACATAACCCAAAAAAAACAAGAAAAATAAACACAACCAAAACCTAAAAAATTAAAAAATAAAATAAAAATAAAAATAAAAAACAACCAACAACAGACAATAAAAAAAAAATAAAAAATATAGAAAACACTCACCCATAAAAACACGAAATAACACAAACAAAGAGAAACCCAAGAACAAGAACGAAAAAAAACACAAGAACAATAACAAAAAACATAAAAAAAAATAAAACAACAAAAACACAAGAACAACAAAAAACAACACAAAGAACACAAAAACAAAACAAAATAAAAAAAAACCCACCCACCTTAAAAAACTAAACAAAAAAAAACAAAAAGGAAAAAAGAAATAAAAAATGAACAAAACAAAGACCTATCTAGACCAGAAGACTATTAAGGCAAGAATCAATAGAGGAAACAAAATAAAGAATAGAATGAGCTAGGGAACTAAAAAAACTGAATGAACCAAAGAGAAGCAAAAAAAAAAAAACAAGAAGAAACTAGGTACCTTTAGAACTGGAGCCATCCAAAGAAATGATAGAAAGAAGAGCTTCCCTAATTTGAGAAGCCCACCATATAGGAGGGTGGCCATAACAAGTAAGATCACCTTTGTCCAAAGCCCAATTAGCTAAAGCATCAACACTCTTGTTTTGATCTCCGACCACATGATTGTAATCAACTTTCAAAAATCCCATCCTGGATTAACTCGAATCTTCTCAATAATTCTTTTTATTCTCCAATCCACCTTATGATTCTTAGAAGGATTCTTCAAGAGATTAATCATAAGTTGAGAGTCGGACTCAACTAACACCTTTTCCCATCCAACCTTAGTAGCCTCCTCGAAGACCTCTCGAGGATACCATACCCCTCAACAAGGTTATTGGAAAGAATACCCAAATTCTCAAACAAAAGTAAAAACCAGGGAGCCATCTGAAAGTCTACCAATTCCTCCCACACTCGCTTTTCCAGGGTTCCCTCTAGAGGCTCCATCAGTATTGACTTTTCCAAAATCCTTAGGAGGAGGTTGCCAATTTCTATTCCTATCCAATTTACTAATACTCACATTCCCTTTAAGATGGTTGCCCTTAGAAGGTTTAATATTCAATCTTTGCATCACTTGATCCCATATTTGGTGGGAGTTTTGGGGGTGATTAAGGAGATGATGGACTGATTCAACTAAGTTGGCTATGGTCTTTTGCCAAATATAGTGAATATCCTTCCTATCTTGATTAAAAATTTGGTTGTTCCTTTCATTCCAAATATTCCAAAGAAGAATGGTAGAACCCATCCAAACTAACTGCCTAATAAAATGATCAACACCCTCTTGATTAGGCCAATCCCTCCAAAGTCTGTTCAAAAGTAAAAAAATTGGACCACCTGTAAGCCAAGTAAAGTGGCCATTCTCCTCCATAGCTCGGAGGCTAAAGTACACTCAATAAAAATATGGTTGATATTTTCTACATTCTCTTCACACATTTCACATCTAAAAGGGCCATGAAAACCACGCTTCATAAGTTGCTCACCAGTAAGCACCCTACGATGCAATAAAAGCCAATTAAAGAACCTCACCTTAGGCCAGAGCTTTTGAGCCCACAATTGAGAAAATATGTCGAAGAATGGTTGGGATTATTATGGCATAAGGTCAAATAACCTTGAGCAACTCGAATACTCACCCTTAGTAGTGTTGTTCCATCCAAAACAATCTTTTTCATGGGACCAAGAGAGGGATCTCATATGAAGGATGCCTTGGATATCTTGTCTTTGCCTTTCTGGGATTTGAATAGGCCAGTCCTCAATAGGGATCCAATATCTACCAACCTTTGAATTACCAGTATGGTACCGACAATAATTAGCCACCTTTATCCAATTAGCTCGGTGAAGCTCCTCCATCCAAGGCCTCCAATCGGGAAACTGAGTTATCAAAGGCTTGTGACCATCCCAAGAATCTGTCCAAAAATTTGCATGTTGACCATTATGAATGATCCAAAATAATTTTTTCTTTATCAAATCCTCACCAGTCTTAAGAACTCCTAAAATGGGAGAAATTTTTGTAGGAAGTTGATAGCGAACAAGGTCTTCGGGACTTTTGTTCTCAAGCATATTTAGCACGAAGATTATTGGCCCAAAGAGCATTGGGGTTATGCAACATCCTCCAATATAATTTAGCAGCTAAAGCTTTGTTGTTATTAATTGAAGACCGTAAACCTAACCCCCCTTCACTCTTAGGAAGACATAAAGTATCCCATTTCACCAAGGCCCATTTTCTTTTCTCCTTAGTACCACTCCAAAGGAAACGATGACTGATTTGATCCAATTCTCGAAGAACAGCCTTTGGGATATTCAAAATGGAAGAAACATAAATAGGAATAGCTTGAAGGACTGATTTTACCAAGGTGATTCTACCCCCATAAGAAAGCCACTTGTTGGTCCACTTTCCAATTTTCTTCTTGACTTTGTCCAACAACCAATTCCAATATTTATTTTTTTGCCTTTGAATATTTATGGGAATACCTAAATAAGTGATTGGAAGAGAGGTCTTCTTATATCTTAGCTTATCCAAGACCATGGATTCCTCGTCTAGCAGAGCAGATGAAAGAAAATAACTTTAGATTTGTCTTCATTGATCAACTGCCCAAGTAGCCTTAGAAAAATAGCTAATGATTTGCTTAATATTAGAAGCTTCCTTAATTGTAGCTTTACCTAAAATAGTAGAGTCATCCACAAATTGAAGATGAGAGATAGGTCTAGCTCCATGAGCAATGGTAACTCCCTCAAGGGTTTTGTTTTCCCTCTTTTTGGTTATAGTCCTACCCAAGCATTCAGCAAGAATGATGAATAAATAAGGGGATAGCGGGTCACCTTGCCTAATACCTCTAGAAGCTCGGGAAAGACCGAGAAGGCCTACCATTGATAAGAACTAAGTAGGAAACTAAAGAGATACATCCCATAATCCAATCCATCCAATCCTTAGAGAAACCAAATTGCCTCAAAACTTTGATAAGGAAGTGCCAATCCACTCTGTCATAAGCTTTGGATAAGTCTAACCGAATGAACATGGAAGGAGAATTTTGCATATCCATGGAATGGATGGCTTCCCGAGCAAGAACTATCTCATCTACTATTTGACGTCCTTCCACATAACCCCCTTGCTCGGGGAAATAATCTTATGCAAAAGAGGCTTCAACCTTTCTGCCATGATTTTAGTAATGATTTTGAGAAGAACATTACATAAAGCAATAGGTCTAAAAGCTGAGATATGATCAACCTCTTGAGCTTTTGGAACAAGAGTAATATAAGTTTTATTGATAACCTTCAAAATTTCTTTGGCTTTCCTGGCTTCTTCCACCACCTCTAATAAATCAACATGAAGGATATCCCAGAACTCTTGGTAGAACTCAATAGGAAAACCATCAAGACCTAGGGTTTTCCCTTTTTGCATTTTAAAAACTACTTGTTGAAGCTCATTGATAGTAACAAAATCAGTCAAAATAGAGTTCTCATAAGTGATAAGAGAAGGGATTGCTTGAAGAACATTATATTGTGAAGCTGAGTCAAGGGGAGTAGCAACAAAAATATTGGAAAAGTAATCAACAACAATAGAGTTCATGCCATCCCAAGTATAAACAACATCTCCAGAATCTGATTTTAAGGAAGAAATAAAGTTGTGAGATCTTCGAGCTAGAAGAGATTTGTGGAAAAAATTTGTGTTTCGATCTCCTTCTTTGAGCCATTGAATTCTAGATTTTTGCTTCCATAAGATTTCTTCTCTTTTTTCCCATTCCTCTAACTGAGTTGTGAGTTTAATTTCATCTGCACTTCTCTTCTCTGTGAGGCCATCTAAATGGATTTTCTTATTCAAATTTTCAATATGAGCAATAACTTCATGTTTTTTTTTATGAACATCCCCAAACTCTTTCCAGTTCCAAGTCTTGATTTTGGATTTAATGTATTGCATTCTTTTGGCAAAACAGAACATCTTAGTCCCATGCCTAGGTTTACCTTCCTTCCACCATTGTTGCACATGAGGTCTGAAGGAAATGTCTCTAAGCCACATTAATTGAAAACAAAAAGGAGAGAAACTCACATTGGTTTTCCACATTTCCACCATGATCGGCCAATGATCCGAACCAACATTATTAAGAGTCTTCACTTTAGGAATGTGACCATGGATTAAGAAATTTTCAGAGAGCAAAAACCTATCCAATCTCTCCATTATACAAGCTAAGCCTTGCCTTCTATTAGACCAAGTCATAAGGCCATTATCTGGTTGGATATCCACAAGATGGAGGTTTGCAATATATTCGCTCATGAGGTCAATGCTTTTGTCCAAATTTCTATTTCCCCCCTTTTCTCATCCAGAGAGAGGATGGTATTGAAATCTCCTCCGATCAAGATCCAAGATTTAGGAAAATGAGAGATAATATGAGTAATATCCTTCCACTTTCTTCTTTTTTCCTCCAAAGAAGTTGAAGCATAAACAATAATGCAGAGCATAATCTGGTTGGAATGTCTACTTTGAATAGCTATAGCCAACAAACCCCAACTGCCAACCATATGGTGAATAACTACCTCTTTTGGATCCCAAAGACAAGCAATGCCACCCGAAGTCCCTTGGGAACTGAGGGAAACCACTTTTCCAGCTGGCCAAATTTTCTTGGAAATTAAGTCCATATCCTCCATTGACATCTTTGTTTCTTGAAGGAAAACAAGATGTGGATGATTTACTTGAATCATTCTTCTAATTTCATTTTGTTTTGAAAGACTCCCTTTGAGTCCTCTAATATTCCAAGTGATGATCTTCATTAATACCAGGGCTAAAAAAGTTGGGAAGGGCATTAATATTACCTTCCTCTACAAGCTTTTCACCTTCTTTTACCATATGATATTGATTGGTCTTGCGACCTACTTTTTGATTAGAATCCATCTTCAATTTTTTTTCCCTGTTTCTTGACTTATTCCAATTGAATCTGAGATGGCTTCTAACCTTGAAGAATGCTCGTACACAACCAAAATTTTACTAGATGGTTCAATAGAGTCTATATTGGGACCTGCATTATTTGAAGTTTTGACATTTGAAATATTGTTTTTCTTGTGTAAATTTTCTCCTTTTTTTTCTGTTGAAAACCTTTGATTTGTTGGTTTGTCTCTGAGTTCTTCCCTTCATATTTAAATTGTGTTTCTAAGATTTCAGTTTCCATTATTTCCTCTTCCTCACTTGGGACATCATTTGTGGAAAGGATTTCAAACATATTAGCAGATGACTTTGATTGATCCTTCATAACTGGTTTTTTCGAGTGTTCTTCTTCTTAGGTATTTGGAAACCTCGCTGAGTTTATATCTTCTTTCTTTTGATCAGGAATTTTATTTGGGCAAGCATCGGCCAAATGACCATATTCATGGCAAATTCTACAACGAAAAGGAATGTTCTCATAGTCCACTACTTGCTCCCAAGTGTCTTCCCCAAATTGTAATGTGATATTTTTAGGTAGGGGTTTGTCAAAATCCATTAAAACACAAATTCGAGCATAAATAATATGTTCAAAATTTTGAGTACAATCAACAATCATCATAAAAGTTCCTAAAGAGTTTCCAATTGAAGAAAAAATAGTAGGATTCCAAAATTCAATAGGGAGGCCAAAGAGTCTAACCCACACGGGAGCAATAGAAGGCATCTCTTCTTCGACTTTAAATTTAGTATGCCAGGGCTTCATGAAAAGCCCCGCCCTTCCAAAAAACCAAGGACCCCCTTGAAAAGTTTTCTCTCTATCTTCATTATTAGCAAATAAAACAAGAAAATAACCATTTGGATAAATAGAGATTTGTAACTCACCTTTAGTTTTCCAGCTTTTTGCAGCCCAGACTTTGAAAGCAGATAGACTCGAACGAAAACCCATGAACCGACAAATTAGTCCTCTTTTTTCCAAATCTTCAATGCCAGTCTGAATGTTACCCATATCAAGCTTAACAATAGGAGTTCCATCAGCTGCTTTAAGACATCCTGACTCCGTTTTCCTGGGATCAATCTTAGGCATTCTTAGAGGTTTATGGGAAGCCCTAATATTGATATTAGCATTGGGATGAGGTTGTCCACCATGAAGGGCATCCCTAAAATTCATTTTTGGGACCGAGTCTTCAAAATTCTTACCCTTGATAGGGGTTTTCACAGTAGAATTATTTTGTGGGTGCACCTTAGCACCAGATTCACTTGAGATATGAGCCATTTTTTGATCAACTGCTTGAAACTTGTTTCGTGATCTCTTTAATCCTTGCCCTAGACGTCGTGGAAAGGTATGGTTTTCACTTTTCTTTTGTGCAACAAATTGGAAGCCGTTGTCACTCAAGTTCACAGTATGATCTGTTGAAAGACAAATTTCTAACCCATATTGTATCCCCTGCAACATTTCCTGCTAAAATATTGAGAATAAACCACAAAAATATTGGCCGCTAGGGCCCGAAGGCCCTAAAAACCAACCTCTGGAGCTGCTTGCACTCAACCCAGATGAAACCCTCGCATAGTCGCTTGCCAAATATGTCGTTCACACATAGGGATGCGCTAGGATCTGTGTTGCTCCAAATGATATGAAAATTGGTGGAGACGTTCTAGGGTTTTTCAGGCATCTACCCTCAAAATTTCAGCTCAATCCGAGTCCGGATGAGTGAGATATGGCTGAAATGAGTTCGGAAGTTTGGGAAGTCCTACGAAAAAACTATTCATAGCATCTTAAACTTTAGGGGGAATTCTAACAAAATGAAACCTTGTATTCAACAATTAATATAAAAAAAAATCTCATAAAGTTTAAAAAGTTCATTGAATTTGTTTTATTAAAACCCTAAGTTGAATTTCAAAGATTTAGATTTATAGAAAGGGTTGTAAAATTTATTTAGGTCAAATATTTAAGTTAATAAATATTTGACAAATAAATTTCAGATATAGAGAAGGATTATATGGATTATTGATTTTAATATCATAAAATTTTAAAATCCATAATTTGAGATTTATGTATGTTTCTGGAAGTTTGATTTATTAAAATTTTCAATCTCAAATCATAAAGTCCAAAGTATACTATTGAAAGGATTAAATTTATTTACTTCAAATATTTAGTTTAATGAATATTTGAAAATAAATAAACATCACATTAAATAAATAAATAAACATCACAAAACTTTATAATTAGAATTCATACATATTAATTATTTATATTTATTTATTTCAAATATTTGAATTAATAAATATTTGGTTTAAAATGTTATATGAATTTTAATTTTTATATTATAAAATACAAAACTTTATAGTTAGAATTCATACACATTAGTTATTCATATTCTATGAAAAAAAGCAAGGATTATAAAGCTTAGACTATTCTAAAAGCCTAAACATTGGGATTATAAAGCGTTTCACATTTTGTAATTAGGGTTTTTATTTTATTCATCATTTATTAGATCTAATTTTAAGCTTCATTCATGAAATAAATGAGAGTTTTGAATTAAGATGCTTTAAAACATTCATGCAAGTTTAATATAAGGTTAAAATCATTTTTAATCAAAGTTCATATTTTAAAATAGATTTGCATTCTCAAATATTAGCTTTAAAGGGTAATTTTATTCATTTTGAGGAAGTAAATTATACTGATAAAAATGCAAGTAATGATTTCAAGATCAAAATATTCGTTATACTAGGCCCCTTGTTAACAGTTGATTGTTAATCCCTGAGATTTTATGTGCACTTAATTGACATAAATTCATAATGTGTTACGTAAAAGAACCTTGGAGAAACATATTTTCTTTGCAAGAGAGAATTACAATCCTAAGTTGTCGAGTGATATTTTTAATTGGACAAAATCACACCTCAACAAATTGGCGCTAGAAGGAGGGCATGAAAGGTAAATATTTGATTTTCATTTGAAATCATTCAAATCTGAGTTTAAAAAAAATTACAAGTTGAAGGGTGTAATTTAATGCCAAGGTTTAATTGATGCATATCTTTTTACCAATTGATTAGTCATTTCATGCTTAGTTGCAAGATATATTTCTTTGATTAATAATATTGGCATTAAATTTTGTGTTCTTTGAAGTTCACTAATGGCATCGCTTAATTCAAGAAAGGAAATAATGGCATCTTGGATAGGTGATTATTATAGCAGTTTAAACATGCCTATTCATCAAATTCTTGAAGGTGTAGAAGTTTGTTTACCCAGATTTAGGCATGATGTGGATCAAGCCAAGGAACATATTCAAAGATACAAAAGTGTGTTAAGTCATTTGCAACTTATGCAGGGAGATGTTCCTTGCATATTATTTTCATACCCATTGGATGAGGGTGCACTTAAGTGGTAAATACAATTACCTGTAAGGTTTGCTACTTCTTGGGCTAAACTAGAAAAAGCATTTCTCAAATATTTTGGAAAGTTGTATGACCCAATTATGATGTTAAATCAATTTGTATCCATTCTTAAAAAATATAACAAACCCATGAGATCATTTAATGATAAATTCCATAAGTTGTATACTGAGGTGGGGATACATTATATCATTTTAGAAGAAAGAGCTACTCAAATATACATGGGAGCCTTAGATCATGTTACTTCTATGTTTTTGGAGAAAGGTCTTAAAATTACATCATTACCTAGAGCTTACAATGAGGTAGTAACATTTGAACAACTATATAGACTTAGACCTAAAACTCATAATCAAAGATAACAAATGATTCAGGTTGAGATTGATAGTTTAGATTTCAAAACCACCTTAGATGTTGATAATGAGGTGTAGGTTTTAGAGTCAATACCCATAAATGAACATTATGATGATCAAGTTGATCAAAATGTAGAAACTGACTTAGAGCCATTATTCACAAAAGAGGATTGGGATGATCTTATAAAACAAAATACATAAATTAATCCCATTAAAGAAACCCTTGTCTTACCAAAATATGAATCTGAGGAAGATGAATGCTTTGAAATTGAGGAGGATGAATTTGAGAAAGAGGAATTTTTTGAAATTAATGAAAATGAATTTGAAAATGAATCTAAGAATATATAGAAGAAATGATAGATTTTCATCATTTGTTTCAGGAGGATAATGAATGCGATGTTCAAACAGGTAAAGTTAAAGAATTGAATGATCATAGATGTGATTTCATTGAATATTGTAAGGGATTACAAAAAAATAATACCTCGATGATGATGGTTCAAATTACTGATCCTAACATATTACTTCTTGAGAAATATGAATTGTTTGAAATTGAAGATGAATTCTTTTTTGAAGAAGGTGAATCAAAAAATGAATCCAAAGATGGTATGAAAGAAAATATGGAATGTCACCATGTGCTTTAGAAATATAATGATTTTGTTATTTTAGATCATGAATAAGAATTATTCACTTTATTCACAATATCCAAAGAAGTTCTTATCTCAGATGATGTGCAGGAAATTGAAAGCCTTGTGTCACTTAAGGATTCTAAAATGCTCATACAACATGAAATCAATAGGTCTTCATCTCAGGTGATTGATAAAGGTGAATTTGAAAATAAAATTATAGAACTATCCAAAGTTTGCACAAAATATATGGTTGAATCTCACCCTTTAACTATAGAAGATAATTTTTATAATGGTTGGGGAAGATATGATGAATGTTTTTCTTTTATTCCTAATGATAATTTTTTTTTTGTCTGATATGCAAGATGCTAAAGCTAATATCTTACATGAAGAACCTGCAATTTATGTACAACCAAAAAATCATATGTTTTTTGAAGACATGATATGATATCACCCTTCGATTTTAGAAGAGAATTATTATAATTATCGGGGTATGTATGGTGAATCATTATTTTCTCACTTTTCGACTGATGAAATTTTTGTTTCAATTAATATACAAGATGCTGAAAATTCTATCTCAAATGATGATTTCATAATTCCTATACAATTATAAAATGACATGCCAAATACATAAATAGAGAAGGTTCCAAAATTGAATCACTTTGAAGATGAATTTATTGAACACGTTGCTGAAATTGAAAATTAATAAATGGTAAATGTTTCTTATGACTTATTTATTAATAATGAGAAAGAGGTAAGGTCATCTCTTTTACTCGTGACTAATAAAATTTGAGTACAAATTCACATGAATGATTTGGATTTAATATTGGTGATGACCTAAAGGAAATTGTTAATATATCTAAAGTAACTCAGGTGGTTGATCAAGAAAATTTGTTATTTAACACATCTTGTGATTAGTCATATTTGTGGTTTGAAAAGTATAGGCATATGTTTAAATGGGTACCTAATTTTGTTGTCTTTAATAAACAAGTAGTTTGTGAAGACAAAGAAATACAAGGTGACCATTATGAAGACCATGAAAAAAAGAAAAAGTGACAAATGCTCATCAAATATTGGTAAATGCTAATAATGATGTGTTGAGTATACATAACGAGGTAAAATCTTTACCTTTCTCATTGGTTAAAAAATTTTCAAGTAATGTGTTGCATGATAAGATTTTGGATGCTAATGCTATCAATGATGAAATGTTAAATATTGTTAACAAGAAGTTGGAGACAGCTTCTAAAATTTTTCCTATAAATGAAATGATGGAAAACATGTTTGAAATTCTTAATCAAATTCATGAGTAATAAAATAATGAATCTAGGGCACAAATTTTTAATGATATTCTTATACCAAATATCTTAGATTCTTGTAGATTCTTGAATGATTGTGATTGCTTTAAAAACTTTGAAAGTGACTTGAATTTGAAATTTTTAGAAATAGGTTCTCATTTACAAGATCTCCTATTTGAAAATGGGAGCCTAGTTCTAAATTATGAATCAAATTGTGAAATTTACACCTTTTTGAATAAGCAAAGGATAATCTAAAATCATGTTTTCATTTTTAAGTTTAATAAATCAAATCTTAAACATAGAACTACTTATAATTTTGAATTGAATTCAGTGGGATGCGAAAGGCAAAATGAAATTGGTTATATTGTTTGGCCCAATTTTATTTTTGTTAGAGTTATATAATATTTGGCATGCATACAACAATATATGTCTTTTACAGTATGCCAATCGTATTTGGGATCCAGGAAGGTGACAACATAAATATGTTATCATTTTTTGTACATAGCGTATATTTTTGTACATAATTTTTTGGGTTTTTGTGTTTATGTTTTGTTTTGTACATACTTTGTTGTTCATCATTTGTTGTGTCTGTATTGTGCATGTTTATCTACATATTACTCAACTTTGTGAAAATTTTTGGATGTGTTGGTTGTTATGTTGCAATAAATTGGTTTTGCCAAATTTTGGAGTTTTGTGATGATGTTTGTTTTGATAAATTTTTAGTGAGGTTTTATGGATTAAGGTAGTTGTTACCAAGATACTAGTCATTTGATGGTTTTTTTTTTGGTAAGTGTTTGTATTTATAACGGGTTTTAACAAGGATCCCTAAACCTGATTACATAAGCAATGGACCTAGGGCATCAATCCCTTGAAACTGGACACCAAAACAGAAATCCCGCCCAACGGTAACAGTAAGCATGAAACAATCCCCCTTAGTGGGAAACAAACAAATAAGAAAGAAAGTAGTTTTGGAGATCCCGCCCAGTGGGGAGTAGCCAAAAACCACCATCGAGAAGATCCCGCCCAGCAAGAAGCAAAAAAAAACCGTTACAATAAAATCCCGCCTCACGGGAAGCAGTCAAAACCACCACAAATAGTCCCACCTAGCGGGAAGCAACAGGGAAATCCCGCCATCCGGGAAACCAACAGAAAAGAAAGGATCCCGCCTCGCGGGAAAACCGACGGATTTGGCTGATCCAGCCCTGTGGAGAAACCATCCCGCCCACTGGGAAAAAATTCAGTTCAGCGAGAGCCATCCTGCAGGAAGCCGACAACCAGCACAGAGAGGAAGTGACCAGAGATTTGCACCACAAGGAACCCGCCCCGGGAAAACAGAAGAGGATCCCAGCAGTAGGGACCAAGAATCCTGTCCAAGCATAGAGTTCGTCGAGAATTCATAAGAAAAATGGGGAAGCTATCCAAACCCTAAACCGTCACCTCCACCGCACCGAGAAACGCAGGGGACCAGATCCACACGAAAAACCTACAAAAAACCCCAGGGGGAAGCCTGAGGGAAAAAGGGAAGGGATCCCCAACCAAATAGGGATCCCTGGGAAGCACCAGTCTGAAAAAACAACCAAGGAAACCCTAGCCGACCATGAGGGGCGCAGATAGTGGAGAAAGATCTCCCCCCAGGAGATCATCTGCAAAAAACCACTCCCTAGGAGGGATGACCTAGGTTGAGCCAGGGACTGGGTAGGAACCGGGAGCCATGGGAGGGGGAGCAGGGGAGGGACCAAAGCCCTCCCCTCTCTACTTTCTTCCCATTTGATGGTTTTGTTTGATATTCAATCTGGGCCTTATAGGATGAAATTACCTATTTTAAAAACCTGTGAAACCTAGAGAAAAATAAAGGTATAACAAACCCATTCGTTAATCCTTCTTGTCCATAATTTTATTTTTTGATATAAGTATTCTTCTTCATATGGTAAAAGACCTAATCATGCCTTAGGACATACATATTCCATGTAGATTATAATTTTCAATGAAAATAGCTTTAGAAGCTATATATACTTGATTTGAGTCTCTTAAGGTAGAATTGATCATCTTATACGAAGCCCTCATACCCTAATTTCTATAAGTATGTTGGCCAAGCGTTATATTTCATCCTCATAAAAGGAGAAAATCAGCAAATGGTCCATCCAGACTAGGTGAATGCCTTGAAGATGGAGAACCACACCCATGGTAAACCATCATATATGGAATAACCACACCAATGGTTATTCATAAATCTTAGCTCCGATCCATCCTATTTAGAAGGGAGTTCTAAGACAACCATATCACTATCATGATACAAATCCATGGAATATCCTTTTTAACATGATTACATATCTTTAAGTCTCTTGGAGTTATTGGTACACACTCCATTTGGGCAACCCTCTTTACTTGTTATTATTGATTTTATTACCAATAAGGACTTCTCTTTCCCCATAAGGGTTTCCCTTCATTCTGTACATTCAATTCTTAGCATAAAATGTATGGACTATCTTGGTTTGTAATTCAGGGTCATTTTGCCTTGTTGAGAGTTCCATTCCACAATTAAACCATCTTGAGTGCTTATGAGGTGGACTTAATCCATGAGGCTCCTATATGGCAACATTCTATACAATCCTTAATTAAGCAAGGTTTATTACCCATTCAAGAATAAGTGATTAATGTTTAGATCAACATAAATCCAATTATCCCCTTAAGAGTTAACTTCTATTATATAATAATTCTTGGATTACGACATAGATTAATCAACATGAATATAACCAATGATGTATATGGAAAGGTGCATCATTCATAATTAGTTATTCCACAACACTATAGAAAGATAGACAAATTCCATTGAGCATACATCCATCACATGAGATTATTATTTGAACAACTCTACCCAACTAGTATCAAACATCATTACTCTTTATATTACAAAAAGAATGATACAATTGCATTACATTAAATCACTATCATAATAGAATTTGAGCCTACATTTCTAGCATCCATACATATTTAACCTTCTAATAATTTAGCATAAATTACAGTGCATAATTCATTCTATTTCAAATATAAATACAACATCCACAAGATATAATAAAGAACTCCACAAAATAGAGTGACACAAGATTTATACTGGAAAACCCTGACGGGAAAAACCCAGCCTCCAAAATATATTCTTCCTCATTTTCATAAAATTAAATGATAAATTTTACAATAAGAGCAGGGCATCTATAGGCCCTTCTCAAATAAATAACAAGGAATACAATGGTCTCTTTTACCTCTTTATGTAATTAAGGAATCATCCAATTCCTTTTTATAAAGCTTCAATATAAAATTCAGAATATCATTGAGGAATTCTCTAGTTACATTGTTTATGAAAGTCATAGGAATTATATTTTGGAGATATCACGTTTCGAGGGAATCCTATAAACTCCCTCAAGAATGAATTTCCAAATTCATGCTTTATAATTAACATAAAGCCTATGAATTAAATTTCCATACCTTTAATTCATGATAACCATTCTTTTAATGATCCAAAGATTGTTTTGTTTTAAAAACAACTCACTATAATTTCATACTTCCTCCTATTAAGTTTTACATCGAAACCATAAGTATTCATTCTCAGATAAAAATAATATACTTATTTGGTCTTATTGTATTGTCCATAATAATTACCTTAAATATCTACAAAGAAAGCACAATAAATAATTATATCCACCCATGTCACTTATCTTCTAAAAACTATTAAGTGCTTACCAACATGACAAATCCTTTAGTTTCCTTGCCTTGATAGAATAGATTCTTAATAATACTAGGTATCGAATAATAACCACATTAATATTATACTCTTTCATTGTTTAGAAGGTAATTTACCTAAGCAAACTCTCTCTCAAATATCCTTTTTTTTCTTTTAACATAAATTGTACCATTGTTACTTTTGTCCCAATTGGGTACTAACCCCTACTTTAACCTATTCATTACTTATACAAAAGTCTTTATATAAGACCTTATATTTGTTTATTTATTCTAAGACATACTTTAGGAAGACCCTTCTTCCTTATATGTGAAAGCACGAGGATACAGAAACAAAACGGAAATGCCAAGTGCGATGTATGCAAAAGCAAAACGTAACGCTAAGTCCTACGAACTGAAATGCATGAAAGGAGAGAAACATAAACGAATTGAAACAAGATAGAAAGCAAATTTCGAGTACAACCCTTTTTATTAATTTGCTTTAAAATCGGGTTACAACATGTCTCCTCCCTTTTCGGGGGCTAGGAGCGTTAAGTAGGGCTCTATTACACCACGGATTGGTACGCTTTCTTCCACGTGCCCACATGTAAAGTGGGCGGGCCAAATGTCACCGCCGCTTGCGTGAACGCATCTTTGATTCCTTGCTTCTCCTCCGGTGTCGAGATCCTACGTTCAGAGAAACAGAAAAGGATTAGTAGCACCTGCGGATGAAGTAAAACATGCGATCCCCAAAGCCTACGATTAGTGCATGCGTAAAATAAATAAAATGATAACTAAAACATATCAAGAATGAGCTGAAAACTTGACAGAGGCATGAGAACATTACCAGGAAGGCACTGCAAAAGGAACAGTCAGGAAATTCACCACGGATTTCTAATCGCTCCGGGGTGGGACGATTAGACCTGCAACAAAATGTCAGAAAGCACCCTCCTAAATGTCCCATCCGGGAGGCTCCAAATCACCTACAAAGTTGGGGGTTAGGTAAAACGGGGTATTTTGGAAAGACCCAGAAGGTCATATTTTGCCAATTCGGCCTCTATCACCCAAAATCTGATGATGCTCCCTACATGTTAGTGAAAGCGAGAAATAACAAAAGCATGATCAAAACTGCTCAGAATAACATGAAATTTGAATGAAAGCCTATCTGAACAACCTAGAAACAAATGCAAGAAAAATAGAAATGAAATCTGCTACAGATTTCTAATCGCTCCGGGGTGGGGCGATTAGGACTGCAACAGTGCGGGGGCGCCCGGGGGCAGGACGCCCGCCGTTTGGGGCCCGGTTTCGGCACCAATCCACTTGGGATGGGTCCAAAACCTCTTGTGGGGTATTGTCAGCAAATTTGGGTGGGATACTGTGGCCAAATGTCGGGTTTTTGGGTCCGGATTGTGCTTCCAATAATCACCCAATAACCTCCCTTCCAAAAGAGAGATCAAGGATGTGAAAGGCACAAGCAAAAGGGTGAGGACGTAAATCGGCAACACTCCATTGCTCCAAATGCTCCTGACCTATTCCTATTTTGGGGTGAGAAGACTCACCATTTTATAGACTTGAGGGTCTCTGTGAATGAGCATGCAGAGGCGCCACTTGGCGATCATGCCTTCTCAAGGGAGAGAAGATTCCTCCCTGATTAAGGACTCCATGACTGCCTCTATGACTGCCTCTTTGAGCTCAAAAATGCTCACTCGCACTCCCATGCAATGAAGGAGGAGTTAAGTGGTGGATCTGAGCTACCATTTGTCAAGGTTTGACCTTTTGCCCATCAAACTTGCTATTCGCCCCACCCAGGGGCGAATGCTGCTAATCGTCCCTGGGTGGAACGAATACCAGTTTGTAATCATCCCTGGGTGGAACGAATAAGGAGCAGAGTGCCTGAAAGGTGCCAAATTGACCTCTGACCTTCCAAAACTACTGTGAGAGTGGTTAGGACCACTGTTTAACCTCTGGGGGCTGCCCTGGGGGCTGTGTATGTCAGTGCGATCAGTGTTTGTAGCCACATAATCGGATTGGTGTTGTTTTGGTGTCTACAGATGCCCCTTTTTGGGATGCGCTGTGCGTGGCACAGTGCTGAGCAAAAATAGATAACCAAAGCACTAATGATTAGGGTTTCTCAGTAACCTAACCAAATTTTGATGCCCCAAGTATGGAAAGGGGCATGCATTCTTGAATCCTTGCTTCTGACGAGCTAAGGAACTTAATTCAAGTGTTAACCTTTTTTTGGTGAGGTGTTACTTGATCTTGGGCATTGATCAGTCATGAATAGGCAAAGGGCGCAACCTTTTGTCTGTGGGAACCTTGAGTTCATGATTCACAAATGCCAAGTGTTTGATCAGCTTGTGATTATTGCTTGTTTGCTGCCCCAAGCAGGGGCGTGATTGTCTTTGTCAATGATTCTTTGAATGCATGTCATTTCCTTGATTGGGTGTGTATTTGTTGATTGATGACTAAGTGTGACTACCCCCTCAAGCGACGAATCGATGAGGGAATGACCTACATGAGAAAAGTGACGAGTCACTTGACCCAAGATGACTTGTGTAAGGGTGCCTTCAGTTGTTTTGCTTTGAATGCTTATGCAGTTTCCCAACATTTAGACCTATTTTTGGTGGGTGTTAACCCTTTTTGGGATGCCATTTGGGGATGAAATTCTCAAAAATCCGTCCTCCCGTGGAGCGGTCCAGCTATGGTAGCCTTCTTAGGGAGTAGGATAGTGAGGATTTGTGACCTCGACATCTGGTTTGAATGCCAAGAAGCGTAGGTGCAAAGGCGCCTTGTTTGGCAATGTTATTGCTATTTTTGGGTGGGTTTGGACCCTTTTTGTGATGTCGTTTGGGGATGAAATTCACGACCATCCGTCCTCCCGTGGAGCGGTCCGGCTATGGTAGCCTTCTTAAAGAGTAGGATAGTGAGGATTTGTGACCCCGACGTCTATTTTGCATGCCAATAATGTCAAGTGCAAAAGCACTCTTATTTGGCAATTTTATTGCTATTTTTTGTGCATTTGGGTGCAGTTTTTGTTATTTTTTATTTTCTTGCTCTGTAATCGTCCCAGGGTGGGATGAATACCAATTTTGTAATCATCCCAGGGTGGGACGAGCACTAACTAGAGCGCTCATCCCAGGGTGGAACGATTACAGGCCTAAAAGCCTATTTAAGGGCCAAAACTAGGGTTTGGGCTCATTTGCAACTTGTTTTTCTAGCGATTTGGAGCTGTGAGGAGGAGGAGGTCGAGTCTGCGAAGCGGAGCACTGCCAAATTTTTTTGGACACCATGAGTTCATGAACCGGATCAAGTGGCGGAGCCGAAGCGAGACCGGTGAGTGCTCCTTCTCGTTTATTTGGCTATTTTATTTGACAGTTTTAAAATCGTAATGATTTTTTTTCTTTCTTTTGTATTTTGTTTGTAATTTAAACTAAAACAAACCCTAGTTCAAATTTATTTTGTGAAAAAAAAAATGTAATGAATTTATTTTGAAATTTGTTTTCCGTTTTAAACTAAGGTAAACCCTAGGCTAAAAAAAAAATTGCTTTTAGTTGATTATTATTATTATTTTTTGTATTTTCGTTAAAAACCCTAGATTTAAATGCGTTCTTTGTTATTTGTTTTTGTTTTTAAACTAAAACCCTAGTTTAAACTTAGGTTGAAAACCTTGCTTAAAATGAGTTCTTTTTTTTTTGTATTTATCAGTTTGAACCAAAAGTTAAAAACCCTAGGTACTGACAAATATGATTTTGAATTTATTTGTTTGTTTTTGGACTATTTTTAGCTATACATTTGTTAGATGTGGCTATACAGTTTATTTAACTGTGTTTGTTGTACATTTTTTATGCATTGTTGTATATTTATGTTATTGTTGTACAACTTTGTTGTTTTTCATGTTTTTAATGTTTGTGTGTTGTTTTTGTTTTTCAGGTGGTGAAGAGCCAGTACCGTCAGTCGACGGTATTCTCTGACGCCCGGGAGGCATTGACTATGGTGGACTGGGAGTGGCTTGATGCCCTTGGGCTCAAGCATGTGACTCGACTAGAGCCTGTGGTGGGGGATCAAGCATATCTGACCACCCTAATCAACTTATGGGATCCTCGCACCAATACCTTCCATCTCCCAATAGGGGAGATGACAGTGACTCTCGAGGATGTCTATCGAATTCTATGGATTTCGATAGACGGGCTTCCTATCAGGACTATGCCACGTGATCAGCGGATGGTAGTGCTGACATGATGCTTTGGGCATGGGACGGAGGTGGGTGTGGATAGCCCGGTGGAGAGGGCAGAGGGTGACTGCTAGATTGGTGGCATTCTGGTATGGTGGTGGTTAGAGAGGGGCATGTTGGGGGTGAGGCATGCATTATTGATGACCCTCATCTCCAACATGCTGCTGCCTGACTCCTCAGGCATGAGGTTCCTGTGGAACCTGCTGGAGGTTGTCTTCAGACTGGTGGAGTGTCCGACTTTAGAGCCCCTGATTATGAGATGGGGTCAGACACTACTGGCATAGCTCTATGATGAGTTGTACGAGGTCCACTGTCGGAGGTGAAAGGGTATTGGTTGCAGTTACCTGTTGTAGTGCTCGGCTTGGTAGCACATAGCTGTGGAGAGGCCGCTGGGTTTGTCGTGGATGACTCGGGCGGAGATGGTTGACAGAGAGATAGGGTATGCGGCTCTATGGCAGTGGTTTGAGTATCAGGGATAGATTCGATGGTGGGCAGGTGTCGTAGGGCACTATGCTGATGCCTTCGCTCGGCTTGCTCTGGGGAGGTGTTCTGGCACCCATATTGGGACTGTCCAGCTTGGCCTGAGGCTGGAGAGTGGCTTCGGTGGGTGCATCGGGGGAGATGGCTGATCGGGAGACATGGGACCGAGTAGGAGTACTTCTCATACGTTTGGGTGATGTGATAGTTTGGGGTGCTCCAGGGGTTACCTGGTGAGCCCTTGATCTATCGATGTCGGGGTGATGAGAGGACTCTGGCTTGGCCGATCATCGAGCCGTTGGGTGAGGAGTCAGATCCTATGATCGATGTCCCTTGATGTGGACAACGTCGGGGTGACTGTTGAGTACGACTAGTGGTGGACGTTGCGGCGGTGGTGAGGTGAGGGGCCTCTAGGAGGTCCTGACGTAGCAACAACAGTGGGGAGGATGCAGAGGCATCAGGGGAGGGTTGGGGGGCTCCATTGGAGGATGAGGACATGGTGGAGGTTGACGATTTTGTGGGTGATGACTTTGGGGTTTCGGAGCAGCCGGAGATGCAGGACGTCCTGGAGTAGTGGGAGCCGGAGCAGCCTACCATTTCGAAGATGTCGATGCCTCAGGCGGTCCTAGAGGGTATGGAGGTGGGGTTTCATGCTGAGATAGCATGATTGGAGGGTCTACTCTGGAGATGGGATGAGGAGCTTGGGGATGCGTTGTAGGAGAGGGATCTCCTACGACGCAACTGGCAGAGCAGGAGAATGCATTGGCTACGTACCATCGATGGGATGGGGATACAGATGCCATGTAGGAGAGGGATCTCCTACAGACTCAACTGGCACAACGTGATGATGCATTGGTGATGTACCATCAGTGGGAGATGGACTTGGTTCGGCATCGGTTGGAGCTGGAGGTAGAGATTATCCACCTCGATGGGCGGATACCTAAGTTGACTAGAGACGGATCATCGCGATGCACGAGAGGGAGCGATACTGAGCAGTCAGCATCCTCTCGATGTAGGCAGCTGGATGAGGGGGGCGCTAGTGGGCGTGATGCGGGGGCTAGCAGTAGCCGCCCTGAAAGGTCCCATAGGACCCACACCACGGGGGGTAGTTCCCGTCGCACCGATCCTACGTGATCATGGTGGCCGACGCCCTAGGCTTGGGGGTTTTTGAACTTTTGCTTTTTTGTGAGGTCAGAGGACCGGTTTATTGTAGCCTGTAGGAATTTTGATGATATATATATACATGACTTTCTTTTATTTATACACTTGTCATGAGTTATTGTTATTCTTATGTGATTGATGGATGTTGATGTATGCATGTTAATTTATTTTGATGGATGCACAGGTTATGATGAATGCAAATGTGTCTAATATATATGATATGCATATGAATGTATGAAATGATTTGTTGATAACTTGGCGGTTGCACCATAGACTGTGCAAGACTTACCGACTTTTTGTACTTATGCGATTGTTTTATACGATGACTTTGCATGATATATATATTTTTGTTTTTGTTTTGGATTTTTTGATGGCGATGTAAGAATGGGATGTACTACAGTTGTGTTAAAATGTAGTTAAGGTTTTCTGAGACTCAGATGTTTTAACTAACTAGCCAAGACTGTACTTTTATCCTACAAGACTTTTGAACAAGGTATAAATCCGACTTGACTTTGACCAAGTTATTTCACATCCCTGTGTGTGCAATTGAGTTCGTTTATGTGGTATTTTTCGGGATACCGCCAGTGCCGATAGGTTGTCAACCAAACTCTGTATTGAGGATCACCTAATTAGCTCCACTAACTCCTTTGTTGTATTTAGTCAGATTAATCTGTGGTGCTATCTAGGATACCATGAGCTAGCTCATCCACATGCAAACATTGATCTGCACACAAGTTAATGTGATAGATATATCATCATGCGGGAGGTTTGCCACCAGTGACCGATAGGCTATCCACCAAACTAGTACTGAGGTTCACCTCATGACCTTCTGAATGCTGAGAGTTCCAGGGATTCAAGTTCGACTCCCTTCTTTTCTTCAATTGTATTGGGATACTTGCTCTGCTATAGTGATAAAAATCACTATTTATTTTTGTTTTTTCTTTTGAGCAAGGGATTTGAATATTGAGTGATGAGAATCACTATTGCTTGTGCCTTTTGATGTATGCACTTTGGTTTTGATGTCAAATTTTGGAGTTTTGACTTTTGCAAATTTTTTGATGTTTGCAACTTTTTGAGAACTTGGGATTCTTGGGGAATTGGGTAGGGAAGATGCTTGTCCTTTTGCCAACTCTCAGCATTCTTGGGGTCATTCGCATAGGGGGATGAGCAAGATAACCTTTTCACTAGATGGTATCCTGGATTGCTTTGCAGGTTTCATCTTTCGTTTACACAACTTGGGAATTTTTTTTTTTTTATGTGTTTTAGCTTGTGTTGGGATGCTACGTAACAACGTGTGATCCAAGTGGAACTCTACCTTTGTAAAATCTGTCTAACTTTGTACAGTATTTGGCTAGAAAGCTAACGATAACTTGAATGACGAAAACTCTAGATACATTAGAAGACAACTGACTATGATATGGCAAAAAAATGTGAATGGCATTTATTTGCGATGAACTATTTACAAAGTGGAAGAATGTGGAGACTGATGGAATTACCCGTGATTACAGTCTATGGTGCTTTTGACCCGTATGATCAACAAATATGCAAATGTATGTATGGGATGCCTAATGCAGATATTATTTTTGTGTTTTGATTGATTGATTTTTGTGAGTATTTTGAGTATGCATGAAAATGAGATGCAAAAGTTTTCTTTATTGTTTTGATGATTTTGAGTATGCATGGAAATGAGATGCAAATTTTTGTTATTTTTGATGATTTTGTTGTTTTTGAATTTTCTTTATGGTTGGTTCATTCCATGTGAGGGCGGACCAAGTGATTCTTTTGGATCCTTGGAGGTTTTGACCAAAGGGATTATGGGCACCTTTGGGGCGTTTTAGGGTTGACCAAGCGATTGCGGGAATCCTTGGAGCTTTTGGTTTGACCAAAGGGTTAATGGGCACCTTTGGGGCATTTGTGGGGTTGACCAAGCGATTGGGGAATCCTTGGAGCATTTTGGTTTGACCAAAGGGTTTATGGATACCTTTGGGGCATTTTTGGGGTTGACCAAGCGATTGTGGGAATCCTTGGAGCATTTTGGTTTGACCAAAGGGTTTATGGATACCTTTGGGGCATTTTGGGATTGACCAAGTGATAATGGGAATCCTTGGAGCATTTTGGTTTGACCAAAGGGTTTGTGGATACCTTTGGGGCATTTTTGGGATTGACCAAGCGATAATGGGAATCCTTGGAGCATTTTGGTTTGACCAAAGGGTTTATGGGAACCTTTGGGGCATTTTGGGGTTGACCAAGCGATTATGGGAATCCTTGGAGCTTTTGGGTTTGACCAAGCGATTACGGGAATCCTTGGAGCTTTTGGTTTGGGCTATGGCTCTTTTAAATATGGAATGGCCTCAAATGATTGATGTTCAAGGGTTCTAGTTCCTTGATTCCATCAAGAGAGGCTAGCCGGTATGTTCCAGGTCCTATTTTACTATCAATCACATATGGACCTAACCAGTTTGCCATGAACTTGTCCCTTAGATGGGGCGGCAAGTTAGAATTCTGTTGGTTCTCTTTTAGTACTAGGTCACCAACCTGAAAGTCCCTCAGGTGAACTTTCATGTTGTATGCTTTCTTAAGTCGCTCTTGGTAAATACGCAAATGCTCGAGAGCATTGATGCGTCGTTCATCGAGTAACGTAAGCTGGTCTAACCGGGCCTGCCATGCAGTGTCATCATCGATGAACTCTTGCATTGATATGCGTAGGGAAGGAATTTCCAACTCGAGAGGCATGACTACCTCGGAGCCATACACGAGCGAAAATGGAGTTGCCCTAGTGGGCGTCCGAATGCTAGTGCGATATGCCCAAAGAGCAAGTGGGATCTGAATGTGCCAATCCTTATGACTATCTGTGACTGTCTTTCTGAGGATGGCGACTAGCATTTTGTTTGATGCCTCTGCTTGCCCATTTGCCTACGGATAATAGGGTGTCGAAAAACTATGCTAAATTTTGTACTTTGTGGTCAAAGCATGCACGTCTTTGTTCTTGAATGACGTCCCATTATCCGAGATTATCTTGGATGGAATACCAAAATGACATATGATGTTATGTAAAATGAACTCTGAAATGCGGGTTCTAGTCGTAGAGGTAAGCGAAATTGCTTCCACCCACTTGGTGAAGTACTCTATGGCCATTATGATGAACGTGTGATGGCCTGACGATGCAGGGGAGATCTTTTTGATTAGATCTAAGCCCCACTATGAGAACGGCCAAGCCGATTGGATCGACTGCAAGGCCTGAGAAGGTACGTGTGTCAAATTAGCATGGTGTTGACACTTCACGCACTTCCTTACATAGGCACAACAATCTCGCTCTAAATATGGCCAATAATAGCCCATGCAAAGAATGCGCTTTGTGATGGCCATACCGCTGAAGTGGCCACCACATGTACCATCGTGCGCTTGGGTGATCGCCCAAGTGGACTCCTGTTGGTCCAAGCAATGAAGGAGGATTCCTTCATAGCTATGATGGTACAAAATGTCTCCTAGCAAGACATGTTTTGCCACTTTCTATTTGAATGATCTTTTTGCGGCATGTGACAATCCAAGTGGGAGGTTGCCTAGCTTGAGGTAATCTCGTATGGGTGTATACCAATCCTGCTGATCAAAAACCTCGATAGTATGAACAACCAATCCCTCTTGAAGTTCATCCCTAGCAAAAGCTGAGCGGGAAAGAACTTGTAAGAATAGCGTTGTGTTGCTATTAAGGGGAGTAAGGGAGAACAAGGACCCCCAATTGGCGTGATTCAGACAATCATGGATTCAAGAGAACTTGTCCGGGGATGGTTCAATCTGGATCAGGTGGATTCCTGGCGTTAAGTCAGAGCTTGCACGCTCCATCATGGATTGTGATAGTGTTTTGACTTGAATGGTTGTCATATCACCAGAAATGTCTTGCAGGATTAGTGACCCCAAGGAGGCCATAGTGTCCACAAAATGATTCGATGATCGAGGGAGTGCCTCGATGTTGTACCATTCAAGCTTTGCTAGGAATTTATCCACAAGGGCTTTATAGGCCTGTAGAACTAGGCATTTACATTGGAATACCCCTTTCACTTGGTTAACGATTAACAACGAATCACCAAAGATATTCAAGCATTTGATGTTCATGGTGATGGCTGTCTGAAGACCTATGAGCAAGGCTTCATATTCGGCATTGTTATTGGTGCATGGGAAATCAAGTTTAAATGATAGAGGCATTGGAGCCCCTTGCGGTGTGAAGAATATGATTCCCATGCCACCCCCTTGCTCACATTTAGAACCATCAAAAAATAGGGTTATGTCGGCCTGTGACTCAGGCTCATCAAAATCTGGCGATTCTGAGACATGGAAGACCCCATCATCGGGTAGCTCTATTGCTAGAGGCTGATCGTCTTCGAGAGGAGCCTCTGCTAGTTGATCGGCGATGACTTGACCTTTGATGGACTTCTGTCCAATGAATTCGATGTCAAACTCCGTCAACAACATGATCCATTTCGTCGTGCGGCTACTATGATAAGTATGACTCATCATGTATCGCAATGGATTCTCCTTAGACACAACATACGTCGTGTTGCTCAGCATGTAATGGCATAGCTTTTTGGTAGCAAACACCACTACCAAGCAGAGCTTCTCAACGTATGCATAGTTAAGTTCATAACTGACCAGGGTGTGGCTAAGATAGTAAGTAGCCTGTTCTTTGTGTAGTTCATTTTTCTGGGCTAGCATGGCACCCAGTGCCACCTCAGTAGCTGAGATGTATAAGTAGAATGACACTCCTGGTCTAGGTGGTGCCAATACTGGCGGTGAAGCCAAGTATTGTTTAATGTCATCGAAGGCTGACTGGCACTCATCATCCCAATGAAATGCTACCCCTTTGTGCAATAATTTATTCATGGGTCGACACTTGTCAGATAGCTATGCTATGAAGCGCTTGATTGACGCGACCTTTCCCTGCAGGCTTCTGAGCTGCTTGATGGTAGTTGGGGGAAGCATTTCAAGGATTGCCTTGACTTTGTTTGGGTCCACCTCGATGCCTCACTTTGAGACTATGAAACCCAAGAGTTTTCTAGATGTGACGCCAAATACGCACTTCTTGGGGTTTAGTCCGACTTTGTGTTCGATGAGGCGATCGAGGATCTTGCTTAAGTCATCGAGATGATCTGGGCGCAAAAGAGATTTGGCCAACAAATCATCCATGTAATCTTCCAAAGTTTTATGCATGTGATCATGGAAGATGTATGTCATGGCACGTTGGTAGGTGGCGCCAGCATTTTTAAGGCCAAAGGGCATGACCTTATAACAAAATGTCCCCCAAGGCATTGTGAATGCCATTTTTAGTTGGTCCTCGGGATTGATACGAATCTGATTGTATCCCGAGAAACCATCCATGAGGGAAAGCATTTCATGACCTACTGTGGCGTCTACCAATGCGTCGATGCTAGGCAAGGGGAAATCATCCTTAGGACTCACTTTGTTTAGATCTCAAAAATTAGTGCATATGCGAATCCTCCCATCAGGCTTTTTGATGGGCACCATGTTGGACAACCATGGTGGGTAATCCATGCAGATGACAAACTGTGCATCCAACAGCTTTTGCAATTCATCTTTGACCATTAAGGCCACTGTTGGGTGCATCTTACGTAGTTTTTGCTTAACTGGCTTGATTGTCGGATCAAGCGTTAGATTATGCATGACTAGCTATGGATCTAGCCCCGACATGTCTTTGTAGGACCATGCAAAAACCTCCTTCTTCTCTTTGAGAAGGGCAATGTAGTCGGCTTGCTCTTTGGGGGATAGACTTACCCCCAGCTTGATTATCTATGGATTCATTGGATCAGAGCCGATGTCTACGTCAGTCGTTTCCTCAACTGACATGTGGGATCCATCCTCCAACTGATGTGGAGTTGGGATCAAGTGGATATCAATCACTGAATTCAGATCTGCATTAGGAACTTTGGGTCCCTCTTCAGCATGGAAGATATCCTGAGTTGGTTCTAGGGTGAAATGAAGCATCTCATCGAATGACCAATACTCTGATGGGGATGGTGGTGAATTGACATGATCCCAGTCTATGGCATCTATGTCTAGATACAATGACTATGCTGGATCGGCTGGATTGTGGATGGGGGCGGTTAAGTCAATGGAGATCATGTTGATGAAATGATTTTGGTCTCCATTACCATGGGTGTGGTGACTCGGACTTCCTTGGTGATCTCTGTGCTCTAGATCTAGCTCTGGAGGTATTGGCATGAATGGATCGGCCCTATGTGTGGATAGGAGGACAGGGTCTACCCTCGGCACTGATATCGCTATAGGGTCTCTGGGCGGAAGGTGCTCTCTGTAGGCCCAAAGTGGCGGATGCAGCACTTGGTCCAATTGTGTTGGGTTTAGGTGCCACCTATGCCTTGGCCCCATGTTTAGTTGTTCAAACATGTCATCAATATCCATGGGGTATTGTTGCTATCGCATATGATTGAGATAGGCCATCTCAGTTTCATCTTCATAATCACTATCGGAGATCCAAAGGCCTTCGTTGGTTCCAACAACTATTTGCGACATGTGAGGCTCGTCTTGCTCGAGCAAATTGATATGGTCCCATCGGGGTTGTTCTGCTCTCTACGGGGGGACCTAATTTTCTTGAGGTGGCACTTGCTCGATTGGAGCATCCAAAGGGAACATTGCCAAGAGGCTTTCTTGATAGTCATCCATGGGGGTCACTTGTGAGTGATTGCTATCCGATTCGAAAGGGTCCCATGGTGCTACCTCATATTCTGACTCATCTTCTGAAGATCCTTCCTGACCTTGTCTATATCCCCCTTGTAGGTGAGTTCTCAAACTTTCTCCTTTCTCGGTTAAAGGGAAGGGGTTGTTGAGGTCAACAAGGTTGGTTGTCAACAATGGGAGGTAATCCCCCAATGTGTATGTTGTGTTAGGATTGGCATATGGATCTAATGCCAACCCATCCTTGTTGCCTATCCCTAGGCCTTGCATGTTCTCTACCAAGATGTCCAAGGGCAGGGGGTGGTTGAACCCTACTCCTGATTTGTCGTATGGCATCTGATATCTTGGTTGGCAAAGAACATGCACACTCCTTGCTCATATCTTCCCAACCCATATCCATGCCAATTGCATTGGCCAAGATATCTTAAAGTGAATTCTGGGTTGGACAAATAGTTGACATCCTCAATGAAAGGCTCTTCATCTTCTTCTTCTTGCATGTAAGGTTCAATGCCATTATCAAGGCCCCCATATACAAAGTTTGTCTGGTTTGGCGGGTAGCCTAGAGGAACAATAGTGCCTATGGGGAGGTGAGGTCTCCCCATGTCCTGCATGGACTCAAGTGTGGGTGTTGCTACAATGTTCCACACCAGGTACTCCCCCAAGCCCGTATTGGCCATCTCAATGATGATTGTTGGCGGTTGAGGGGGAGGGAATGGGAGTTCTTCCTGAGTCCACTCCATGTTAGGTGAACTAGGCATCTCGACTTCCATTCGGCTAGGCATCTCTTCGGTAGAGATGGTTGAGACTGATGGCGGTGCCTCTTCTAGGGGTTTCTTCCCATTGTCCTTCGATGTGGCCATCGTAGGTGGCATCGTTGGTGAAGGACCAGATGATGAAGATGGACCCGACTGGGGATTTGATGGACTTAATAGCGGGGATGTATGCAGAATCGGACCCTGTTTAGATGGATTCAACTAAAAATCCAAATGTGTTGATGGAAGGGTCGATTGCGGCATCAGTTGCACCTCATTGCAATACTTGAAGGGTTCTAAGTCCACCGGGACTACATGCACCTGCCCTTCGAATGTATACTTTAAGCATTGGTGGGCTATTGAAGGGACACACTTCATGTCCCTGATCCATGGCCGGCCCAACAAAATGTTATAAGCCATCTCACCCTCCAAGATGTGGCACAATGTAGGAATAGTCTTTTGTCCCACTTGGATGGGTAGGACAATTGTGCCAATTGTCGAGCATATCACATCATTGAATGCTCGTAGAGTGTAGGTGGAGGCCACGATGTGAGATGCTGGCAACTTTAGATGTTTCAATGCCATTGTTGTAATGATATTACTGGACGAGCCAGTGTCCACCAACACCCTCTTATATGGAATCTCGTTGACCCATGCAATGACGTGCAGGGGTGGATCCACCATGTCACCAGTCACTGATTTCAATTCGTCCTCTCTAAAGGTGATGACTGGCTCAGTGCATCGCTTGACATGCCCCATGAAGTTGTTGAAAGAGTTTGCTTCATGGGGCTGCAACTCGATGGCTTTAAGTATCTCCATTAGAGCCTCTCGATGGGGCGATGATTGTTGTATGAGCTCGTAAATGGAGAGCCTAGCCGACATGGTCCTCAAACTCTGGGTGAGTTTGGTCTGAATTGTGGCCACTGGTCTAGGCGGAGGAGGTTGCGTAGGGTGCTGTTGCGGTTGTGACATTGTTGGCACCTCTCCTGTAGCCACCGTGGGGGTAGCTATGCTCGGGTACCTTTTGTTTCGAGTCACTATACTGATCATCCCTACATACCCCTACATGGGGCAGTTCTATGTTACCTCATTGACTTGTAGGGTCTTTGCCTATGCATCATGGGTAGGTAGGGGGTCCTTGAAGACCTCCATCTATTGGTTGCTTGGTGCCACGGGGTTATCCACCACCAATATCTTGTTGTCTATTAGGTCTTGCACCAAGCCTTTAAACTTCCAACATGCATTAAGATCATGTCCCTTCTATCGGTGAAACCTACAGTACAAGTCTTCCCTATAGCCCTTAGGTTTTGGAGCATTGGGGTCTACGGGTCGACTCTCTGGTAGGTTTATCAAGTTTACCATTGACAAGTGGTCAAACAAGGAGTCTTTAGACTCGGTGTAAGGTGTGAATTGTTGCCTAGGGCGACGTTGCTGATTTTGCTCTTGCCGATGGTTTTCTCTTTCATAACTATCAAGAGGGACTACCTGATAGTTAGCCTTTGGGGGCTGCGTTGCTTGTATAGGCTTAGGTATGTTTATAGCAACCTAATTGACCACAACGGGTTTTGGTTGCGTGGTCCCTATCTTGGCATTTTTAGACCATTCTTTCTTCTTTGGCTTGGCAATCTCGCCATCCTGAATCTTGATCTCCTCAATGATTCTGGCTTGCGCCAGAGCTTCCTCTAAAGTGGCATATTGCTGTAGCTACAATAGCATGGAGATCGATCTCAAATAACTCTTTGAGAACATTTGGGTAAGGTCGGCCATAGGAGGGAGGTAGGGCAGCTTTGAAAGCAACGTCCTCCATCGATTCCCATAGGCCACCATGGTTTCTTCCTCATATTGCTTGAGGCTGGCTAGGTCACTTAGTGACACCTTCTTCTTGGTGTTGAAGGTGAAGCATTCGAGGAACGCATCCACTAGCTGATCTAAGTTACTGATGTTGTGCTTTGGCAATTGAGTGAACCAATCCGAGGTAGGGCCTGCGAACATGGTTATAAATGTTCTTAGCAACAAAGCATCATTGTCCTGAATGCCAAAGCATTGGCTTAGGAATCTAGTCACGTGCTCCTAGGCATCCTCCTCCCCTCTAAATATTGCTAATTGGGGTAGTTTAAAGTGTTTAGGGTAAGGGGGTGCCGGCACTGATGGATGCACGGGGTGACTACGGAGTTGGCATAAAGTGGGCTTTTGGGGCCCAGAAGTCTTGGTCTCCATAGACTCTAAGTGCTCTAGCAGCACTTTATATGCATCAAAAGATTTAATCTCTTCCTCCTTAGTTTACTCCCATTGCATATTGTGGGGAACTTGAGGCCTATAGAGGGGTGGCCGGATAGCACCCCCTCTACCTTGGTAGGGCATTTCAGCCCACTCTTCTTCTTGCTCATACTCCTCATAGGCTTCTTGAGGAGTTCTTGGGTGAGACCTATAAACATGGGTGGGTCCCCGCGGAGGGTGCCCATCGTTGTTCTTGGGAGTGGCCTCCCGCTCAGGTCTAGGAGGCCTCGGAGGCAACATTTGGTAAGGTCATGGAGACCTATCTCGTACCAAGGGGTTGTGCCTCTCATACGGCTCTGCCCTCTGCGTGCGAGGGGTTGGAACCCTCTCAGGCATAGTGTTCTGGAGTAGCTCATCTGTTTGATGCCGAATGCGCTCTTTACTAAGGCGATACAGGTGCTCCAACTGTTGTTGGTCTTGCTCAAGCTATGTGATTTGCGCTTGGTGGGCGGCATGTCTGGAAAATGCCAGGTCGATTTGTTCCATCGTCTTGAGTCTAGGAGGCCTAGATGCCTCTCCTACACATTTATCTCGGTCGTGATGATCCGAGATCTCTATAGGTCACTTTCCTCTATCGAGGTTGGTGGCATTCACCCGAGGCTCTGGCCTCAGTAGGTGATCCTAATAGATAGCAGGTGCGGAGGTGCATTGCTCCCATGCTGTGTATTGCTCTTGAGGAATGTAATGGTCTTCCTCATGCTCCCTTTCGTATATGTGAAAGGGGCGAGCAGAGTTGGCTCACCCTGTCTGAAGAGCCTTGCGCTCTGGATTTGGCTTGTTATTCCTAACAGTGATGAGGGGTAGAGGAGGGATGACATAATCATGTGGCCCCTCCCTATGGACCCTATGCTATTCTAGCACTTCATTGCATGGTGGCCACTCATAACGAGCGTCTAAGGGAGCCTTCCCATTTATGTTGAGTGCCACGTGTAAGGATTCTTCCTGAAAGGGTCTATGTTGAATGGGAGTGTCCCTCGAAGGGGTGCCTCTATAGTCCCATTCTAAAATGGTGTGATGTGGACTATCTTGTGGGTCAGGCCACCAAGGTGGTATGACCAAGTCCTTGGGGCTATAGCGGAGGCGACTTGTGCCCCCTTGTACACTTTCCATAGCTTCTTCCCGTGATTGGGCTTGGCTATGGGTGTACACCATGGTGGTGTCTCTCTACAAGCTATGTAGGTTTTTATATCTTTTATGATTTTTATTCTACACTAAACAAAAAGGAACCACACAATCAAAGAAGTGATTATCTCGTTTATAGATTTAAAGGTGTGCCCTAAATCTGGTTTAGTGTGTTTTGATTTTTGTTTTGAAAGCTTCATAAAGAACATGTTGTTGTTCATGCAATATGATGGCTCTTATGTCTCCCAAAATGGTCACCCCTTCAATATACCACTGCCAGGCCGTTATACCAAACCTCTCAATATACCCGCCCTTACGTGAGGGAAACTATTGGTACGCGAGAGCAGAATGGTACGTGGAACATAGGTGGTACGGAAGGGGGATCACCCTATTTTTGACACCTACCATAGAAGACTTATCCTCATGCACTGGGAATCACCCCAACTACACTTGGTCAGCTTTCATCAGGATTTACATCTAGCAACAGTAGCGATCGGGGTTATGGATGCAAAAATTCAAGCCAAGGTGGTGATGAAATCCATCGTTGGTCTTGATCAAGGGTTGGGGTTTTATGACCAACTCCTTGTTGTTTAAATTACCACGTGGTGTGTGGGGTTATTTTTACTTATGCAAGGAAATTAAACATGCAGTAAAACCTTCCTAAGCAAGCAAAGAAACTAAAAAATACAGAGACAAAAAACAAAAAAATGACAGAAGGTATTCAGAACCCCTACCTCTTCTCTGCCCAAATCGGGTGCCTCTGAGTTTCTATTCTAAAAGTGCACAGAGGGCTTATTCATCCCGGGGTGGGATGAATAATAGAACTATATTCATCATAGGGTGGGACGAATGCCCATTCATCCCTGGGTGACACGAATTCCAGCTCTGTACTCGTCACAGACTAGAAGGAACAACAGTCCAATGCTTGAAATATTGGTACCTGCAAGCAAAAACAAACACTTTTGATCAAAAATTTGATCTCAAAATTAGAGGACTTGGTCCCACCGTGATCGCCACTGAAAGCACGAGGATACGAAAACAAAACGGAAATGCCAAGTGCGATGTATGCAAAAGCAAAACGTAACGCTAAGTCCTACGAACTGAAATGCATGAAAGGAGAGAAACATAAATGAATTGAAACAAGATAGAAAGAAAATGTCGAGTACAACCCTTTTTATTAATTTTCTTTAAAATTGGGTTACAACATGTCTCCTCCCTTTTTGGGGGCTAGGAGCGTTAAGTAGGGCTCTATTACACCACATATTGGTACGCTTTCTTCTGCCTCTATCACCCAGAATCTGATGATGCTCCCTGCATGTTAGTGAAAGCGAGAAATAACAAAAGCATGATCAAAACTGCTCAAAATAACATGAAATTTGAATGAAAGCCTATCTGAACAACCTAGAAACAAATGCAAGAAAAATAGAAATGAAATCTACTACAGATTTCTAATCGCTCCGGGGTGGGGCGATTAGGACTACATAGTGCGGGGGGCGCCCAGGGGTAGGACGCCCACCGTTTGGGGCCCGATTTTGGCACCAATCCACTTGGGATGGGTCCAAAACCTCTTGTGGGGTATTTTCGGCAAATTTGGGTGGGATACTGTGGCCAAATGTCAGGTTTTTGGGTCTGGATTGTGCTTCCAATAATCACCCAATAACCTCCCTTCCAAAAGAGAGATCAAGGATGTGAAAGGCACAAGCAAAAGGGTGAGGACGTAAATCGGCAGCACTCCATTGCTCCAAATGCTCCTGACCTATTCCTATTTTGGGGTGAGAAGACTCACCATTTTATAGACTTGAGGGTCTCTGTGAATGAGCATGCAGAGGCGCCACTTGGCGATCATGCCTTCTCAGGGGAGAGAAGATTCCTCCCTGATTAAGGACTCCATGACTGCCTCTTTGAGCTCAAAAATGCTCACTCGCACTCCCATGCAATGAAGGAGGAGTTAAGTGGCGGATCTGAGCTGCCATTTGTCAAGGTTTGACCTTTTTCCTATCAAACCTGCTATTCGCCCCACCCAGGGGCGAATGCTACTAATCGTCCCTGGGTGGAACGAATACCAGTTTGTAATCATCCCTGGGTGGAATGAATAAGGAGCAGAGTGCCTGAAAGGTGCCAAATTGACCTCTGACCTTCCAAAACTACTGTGAGAGTGGTTAGGACCACTGTTTAACCTCTGGGGTCTGCCCTGGGGGCTGTGTATGTCAGTGCGATCAGTGTTTGTAGCCACATAATCGGATTGGTGCTGTTTTGGTGTCTACAATATGGACCAAAACTTTTGATGGTTTAACCTTTTTGTTACCACCCATTTCACTATGCATTCATCTATACAGCATCTATGTCAAGAAGTGTTTACCCGACCGTATTTGGGTACCAAGGATAAATCCCATGCATTGAATTTGATACCCCGAAGGAACACCTAGGAAACTTATCCACTAAAAAGTGATATGCAATCTAGCATGAAGCGAGTGCGTAAGGTTACCATGCAAAAATTTTAGGGTTGACCATGTTATTGAGGAACCTTATTCACATGACCTGAGAGTTACTTTCTAATCAGCTACTATTCTATGAAGAAATTCATCTACCGTGACCTTTCGAGAGAAGCCACTATGATTACAGACAACGATTCTCTACCTACAGGGTTCATCGATTATCATGGTGTCTCATCATAGACTTGGGGGTAGGGTATTATTAGGGATAGTGTTACCTAATTCAGATCCCTCTGGTGTTTATCACAACACGTTATCTTCAACCCAGACCATGAAAGTGTCTAAGCAAGGAACGTATCCAACAATGTTCCCAAGAGATGTATAGATAATATCTAGCGCATTATAGCCAAAATAGTGAAAGGGCTTAGTCCTCTAATAAAATTCTACATCAACATGATCAGCATAGTAGATTGGTAATCATCTAAATTTCCATTCAACAAATACAGTTTAAGGTAGGTCACCTGGAACTAGAGGAGTTTCTATTAGATCCAACATAACTTCCCCCCAAGTCTCGATCTCACCTAGGTCATGTATTGACTGCATATAGTATTTATTTTTCTACAGGAGGTATTCTACGTGTACAGCACAGTGAAGGATTCATAGCCTCTATTATGGTTAACATTTACTAGCAATGGATCGAAATTTCTAGTCTTCTAAACATACATAAGATTCATCCCTTGGTAATGGTGAGGGTAGATAATAGAGGGTCTAGTAACTCCAATCCCTATTAACCTAGTGGCCTTTCATACTAATCTTGAAAGCAAATACATATATCAAAAATCCATTCCAAATGCTCACCAAGCGTTTTGAAAAGATCCATATGGATTTCAGGGTATTTCACCACTATACCGAAAGTTGTTTGATCGAACACAAAAAAAAATACCAAGGTCTGGTATATTAATAAGAAAAGGTGGACCTTGATGGATTCAACATTGGGTCATCCAAAAGAATATATAGCAGGGACCTATTTTTTTAAATGAATCATATGCAAAAGGCCTGAGCTACCTACATCCATTCTTAGGCTAAAGGTCTCCCATACTCTGAATGGAATAATGACAAAGGAAAAAAAAACTCATGTCTATATAGATGCTCCATAGCGATTATTCCTCCCGTCGTACGATTGAAAATGGGGAAGGAAATTAATCATAATCAATCCAAATTAACAAGATAATTAAAATATCTGGCCTTGGTCTGAATGCTATTTAAGGGAACTCTACAATCGACTAAATACTTTCAATATTACAATCATTAGTTTTTCTTCCGTATCACATTAAAACATAACCAAATCAAAGTGATTTCAAGATGGAGAGTTTCCACCTAGAATTCTTGTAGGGTAGTGAGTCTCCTTGCTTGCAAACCCTCCTCTTTGCTTACTCCTCATCTTCAAAAAACTTTCTCTATTAAAATAAAATATAGGAAATCTCTCCAGCCATCTGGTTTCTGATCCTCCAAGGTGGAGAGCATACTCCCTACCTAGGGAAATCACTCTAACTAGGTAAATATTTCAAGTCTTCCAATTTTTGATCCACACCAATGATGGAGAGCATACTCCCTAGACCATTAAGACTTCATAGATCCTAGATGGCCATTTCTTCCCAAAGTGCCTTCTATTTATAAGGAAATCCCTCACTCATGGGGCAAATAGTGGCCACATTATAATAATATTAAAAATATGCCTAGGACCATTATGACTTCATCATGTCCTTCAAGGGTCGTCTAGGGATGAGGTGAGTGACAAAACTCATACTATTGAGGCATAGAATAGTTACAAGGTTAGAACTATTTTTTATAAGCTTATGATATTCCTCTCATAATCCCACTAATATAGGGTAGCCACATGAGTACTTCCCAAAAGATAGGATGACCCTTAGGTTATTTAAAAATTCCTTAGTTCTTTTTGGGTCCCATCCACATAGGGTCCACAAAATCTACACATAATTTTCTATATGGTTATAATTTTGTAAAAGATAATTCCTCAAATTTATCTTTTACTAGACCTCATAAATAGCCCTTAAATAATTAATATTTCTTATCCCTTATAAAATTATTTTATTAGAATTTTTGTAGGATTATTTAGGGTCATGCCCCTTCTATCAGGCATTAATTGATCCCCCAAGATCAATTAATATTATTTAAATAAGGTAGGAGGGTATCGGGTCATGACATACACCCCCCTTAGATTAAACACAATCCTATGTGTTTGAACATCTACCTTACAAAAACACATTTGTATAGAAAAAACTAGCATTTATCCTGTTGTTCTGCATTCAAATTCTTCTATCATCCAATACTTCAATCTCGATGGCAAGCTCCATATTCCATCCAAGCGAGTACTTGGTCCTGCAAAAATGTAAAATATTAGCAGTACCATGTTCTTGTAAACAATATAACATCCATATTGCATATCAACAAGTATTGAAAGCATCATCAATACACAATATTAATACACAACTACAGTCTTAACTTGTTTTAAATTGCACCAACAATTGATCTAGAGAAATGTGGTATTAGAATTTTGTAAAATGATGGTACAAGGATATCTTGAAATTATGCATTTGTACCTTACTAGACATAAAACGTCTTGTTAATTTTATCAAAACTCCCACCAAGGAATATCATAGTATAATTTTAGAATCTCAATTCAAGATATTTGCATATATCCTAATATGCATTTTAATTCTAGAGCATCCACCCAGATGTCTCCTGGTTTATATCATCATGGAGAAGTCCCATACCTTCTCCAAGAATTGACACCCATCCATTATTCAAATCCATTTAGTGTTCTTTTATTTACTAAGTTTGTTTTACATACATAATCTTTTCATGATAGAATACACATTATTTTATACCAAAAATATATATGTTTCAAATAATTTTTTCTTACAATTGGTCAAGCTTATTGGCATACTAATACATTTAGTTTTATAGGTTAGTGGTTTTGGGATATCAGGGTTGTTCTCCCTCGGATATTTCACCTGCTAGTTTCCTAAATATATTTCCAATTTGAGAGATTGTTGGAGAAACTACTCGAGGAGTGGCTTGAATAGTTGCCTGAGTTGTATTCTCCTATTCACGTTGCCCCGCAGTTGTTGGTTGTACTAGAAGAAGTAAACCATGGATTATAAGTGCATCCATACAAGAAGTCAAAAATTCAGTTCGGTATATATCTTTGCCATCGCGTAATTGTGCATTCTCTACTTGCAAGGCTGTCCCAAATGTATCTCTCCAGTAGTGTATTTGTGTTAACTACAACTAAAGCCTTTCTCACTCTAATATGGTGGCTTATCTCTTAGTCTCCAACTTAAACCTTTGTTGAGCCCATTTATCTACTAACATCAACTATTGAATTTCTAACAGTCTAATTTGTTTCTTTAGCGCATCCACCTCATGTTGTGCTTCCCTCACAGGTTCCTATTTTCTTAGGTTAGAGGGTCCATATCCTGTATCCAACCATTGGTGCACACATATTTTAGAAGGTTCTTTCTCATTTCTCTTCCTAGATGAGTGTCCCACTTCTACAACTTTAGTTGTTTCTCTATAGTTTCTTTCCTCACTGGAATATTCCTCTTCGAGTTACCGCTCAGCGGTCCATCAAATATCGTAGTTAGGGGTTGTGTCCGTGTCATCCTCCTCAGGTGTCCATATAGCTTCATAAGGTTTTTAAGCTAGTGGTTCCATTGGTGGAGGTATCATGGTTGTTCATCTCTTCCTCGTGTAAACCATGGATAGATATGGTATTTGTTGTGTAATACCAAATTATCGTAATACCCGAGTATATTAAAAATACTCATATTGCATACTAGTACTTCTGATCAGCCATATTTCTCGTCTCACCTGAGCAAGTTGAACACCATCATCTACCCAAACTGGGTCCATTCTCCAAGATCTCCAAATAACATCACTAGATTGCAGATTCTCCCAAATATGGTGAAATCACTCTTTATTTCCCTTAGTTGATTTGCAGTTAGACCATTCCTTTTTCTATTGCTATATTAACACATACGGTATCTCTTGCCCCATAAATTGATGTGCATCATAAGGTAGCCCTTGGGGTCTAGCCACCACTATGTGATCCCATGCCTAAACTTGTAGCAAAGTGTTGTAGTTCAATATAATTTTTATCGTTGTTCTTAAATAGAACAACTCCCTATAGGTTTGGGCTAATAATGCTGGTACCCATGCATATATTATTGACTCTTCCACTACATCCTGCATGATTCCTAGTAAATTCCAAAGGAATCATCTACTTCTTGATTCGAGCAAAATGATACCTGATACAATTTCCATTATCACTGCATGCTTATGTGATAGTATACCCTACACATAGTGAAGTTCATGCTCTATACACCTCCTATCAGTGCTTACATTCCTCAAGTCTACTCCAAACACTCTTTCCAGAATATGTCCCATTTTTGCTTCATTAGCAGTGGTTACTACAAATCCTTCTAATGGTATTCGATATATTCTGTATACGTCCTCCAATGAGATAGTCATTTCTCCTATGGATAACTGGAATGTCCCTCTATCGGGATTCCATATTTCTAATAGGGTAGATAGATATCATATGTCTATGTGCATTGGCTCTAATAGAGCCGCTCCCTCAAATCCTGCTTCTTTCAACCATTTCCAGTCACTTGCTCCTAGTCTATATTTGGCATTCTGAAAAATCGTCTTCATAGGATATCTTACCCTAATGATATTTAATTGCCAAATATTTGATGCTTTGATAGGATTCCCACTATCGGTTCTGATATTTTTAGAATCCATAGCTCAAATATTATGTACCAATAGATTGGCTAGCAGGAGTAAGATAATTATGAGACACACTATGATGTTTGTCCTTGAGATCACTAGTATTAATAGGATAAACCCTAATACGAGCAATATGATATTCATTGCCATGAATAGTGCTTAGGGTATTTCTATTTTTTGAAACTGAGATAAATTCTACACTATTTACTCCATTCTACGATGTTGGGGTTTTACTCTAGTTTTATTCGTTGGATAGTATTTCAAGGTCCATTTATTTTCGTAGATTTGCAGATCCATAAAATTGAATTATTGGCTCTCTTCCAATTCTTGAGGGAGTAATTTTATTTTGACATGCATCATCATAACCTATGTGTCCTTTCCTTGGTTTGTATCACATCCTATCATCGACCCTTTGATGACTCCAACGGATAATTTCTTATTTATCTATTGGAAAAACACGTCTATCGCATGGTACTTTTGTTGTAAAGTGTACCCCTATTGACCTTATTCTCATATGGTAGAATTGTAATTAATTCGCATTATCATATATATTTTTTAAAATTTCAATGCTTGGTTTATACCGATTTTTTATATGTGGTTTTTCTATGCTACATACAACTGTTTCAAAACTACACTCTAGTTTTCTTATAAGTTATAATACCACATGCATGCCATAGCGACTAGTTCCCAGTTTAAATAACTTATCACCCCATATTACTTTCAACCACCACCCGAGTGGTTGGGTGTATAGCTTTCGAAATAATTGGGCAGAGCTGCATGTGGCAGTGACACTTGGGATTCTAATGCTCACTTGGTGGGGTTCCCTAATTATCATATTTGAGGTGACCTATGTGAATTTTCACCCTCCTTTCTCTCTTCACACATATCGGAGTTTCAGGTTCTGGTGTTTTTGTCGAGTGACTTCTTCTGCCATTTCCTACACCTTAGCCTCTTATCAGGAAAATCCCAAAGTGTATTGTAACATTGATCAATATGAAAATAAAGAAAATATTATTTTGTTTGAATTCCCACTTTATGTTTGTATCTCCTAAGGTTTCACTTTCAATTATGACTATAGTCATTTAAGTTGTCCAAATTGGTTGGAAAATTATAATTTCAAGTGAATCCTTAGTAAATTTGAACCTTGACTCATACACAAGTAAATATTAAAGATATATATGCTGAGTAATTTCCCAAAATATTCTAAGGTACACTGCTTAAAATCCATGCAGGAGGGTTTGCTTAGCTATTATTACTTTCAAATGACTATGGATCTACTCGTGGAGGCTAGGAACTTAGACATCATCCTCCCATGCACTTACCAAGTGTATATTTTAAAGTTATGGAATTTTATCTCAATCATAGTTTCATGCCCCAAGTATTTGCTAACCTAGACTTTCACTACAACCTATCAGTTAGACAGATCTCTGATACCAACTATAACGAACCCATTCATTACTCCTTTTCCACAATTTTTTTTTGATATAAGTATTCTTCTTCATATGGCAAAATACCTAATCATGCCTTAGGACAAAAACATTCCATGTAGATTATAATTTCAAGGCAAATAACTTTAGGATCTATAGAGACTTGATTTGAGTCTTTTAAGGTAGAAGTGATCAGCTTCTATGAAAGTCTCATACCCCACTTGGTATAAGTACGTTGGTAAAATGTTAGTTTTCATCCTCATAAAAGAAGGAAATCACCAAATGGTCCACCTAGACCAGGTGAATGCCTTGAAGATGGAGAACCACACCCATGGTAAACCATCATAGATGAAATAACCACACCAATGGTTATTCATAAATCTTAGCTTTGATCCATCCTATTTAGAAGAGAGTTCTAAGACATTTGTATCACTATCATGATATGAATCCATGGAATATTTCTTTTAACATGATTACATATCTTTAAGTCTCTTGGAGTTATTGGTACACACTCCATTTGGGAAACCCTCTTTACTTGTTCATATTGAGTTTATTACAAATAAGGACTTATCTTACCCCATAACTGTATTCCCTTCATTCTGTACATCCAATTATTGGAATAAAATGTAGGTATTATCTTGGTTTGTAATTTAGGGTCATTTTGCCTTGTTGAGAGTTCCATTCCATAATTAAACCATCTTGAGTGCTTATGAGGTGGACTTAATCCATGAGGCTCCTATATGGCAACATTCTATACAATCCTTAATTAAGCAAGGTTTATTACCCATTCAAGAATAAGTGATTAATGTTTAGATCAACATAAATCCAATTATCCCTTTAAGAGTTAACTTTTGTTATATAATAATTCTTGGATTACGACATAGATTAACCAACATGAATATAACCAATGATGTATATGGAAAGGTGTATCATTCATAATTATTTATTCCACAACACTGTAGAAATATAGACAAATTCCATCGAGCATACATCCATCATATTAGATTATTATTTGATCAACTCTACCCAACTAGTATCAAACATCATTACTCTTTAGATTACAAAAACAATTATACAATTGTATTACATTAAATTACTATCATGATAGAATTTGAGCCTATATTTCTAGCATCCATACATATTTAACCTTCTGACAATTTAGCATACATTACAATGCATAAATCATTCTATTTCAAATATAAATGCAACATCCACAAGATATAATAAAGAAATCCACAAAGTAGAGTGACACAAGATTTATCCTGGGAAACCCTGATGGGAAAAACCCAACCTCCAAAATATATTCTTCCTCATTTTCATAAACTTAAATGGCAAATTTTACAATAATATCAGGGCATCTACAGGCCCTTCTTCTCAAATAAATAACAAGGAATACACTGGTCTCTTTGACATCTTGATGTAATTAAGGAGTCACCCAATTCCTTTTTCTAAAGCATCAATATAGAATTCATAATAGCATTAAGGAACTCTAGTTCATTTAGGTTCCTTTTTCTAAACCACTTAATATCTTATATTGTTTATGAAAGTCATTGGAATTATATTTTGGAGATATCACATTTTGAGGGAGTCCTATAAACTCCCTCAAGAATGAATTTCCAAATTCATTCTTTATAAATGACATAAAGTCTATGAATTATAGTCCCATACCTTTAATTCATGATAACCATTATTTTAATGATCCAAAGATTGTTTTGTTTTAAAAACAACTTACGGTAATTTTTTACTTCGTACTATTAAGTTTTACATCGAAACTATAAGTATTAATTCTCAGATCCAACTAATATACTTATTTATTTTTTTGTCTTATTGTAGTGTCCATAAGAATTACCTTAAATATCTATGAAGAAAGCACAATAAATAATTATATCCACCCATGTCACTTACCTTCTAAATAATGTTAAGTGCTTACCAACATGACAAATCCTTTAGTTTCCTTGCCTTGATAGACTAGATTCCTAATAATACTAGGTATTGAATAATAACCACATTAATATTATACTGTTTCATTGTTTAGAAGGTAATTTACCTAAGCAACTCTCTCTCAAATGTCCCTTTTTTGCTTTTAACATAAATTGTACCATTATTCCTATTGTCCCAATTGGGTACTAACTCCTACTTTAACCTATTCATTTCTTATACAAAATCCTTTAAATAAGACCTTATATTTATTTATTTATTCTAAGACATACTTTAGGAAGACCCTTCTCCTTTATATGGCCCAAAACTTTTGATGGTTTAACCTTTATGTTACCACCCATTTCACTATGCATTCGTCTATATAGCATATATATCAATAAGTGTTTACCCGACCGTATTTGGGTACCAAGGGTAAATCCCATGCACTCAATTAGATACCCCGAAGGATCACCCAAAAAACTCATCCACTTAAAAATTATTTGCAAACCAATATGAGGTGAGTGTGTAAGGATACCATGTGGAAAGTTTAGGGCCGACAACATGATTAAATAACGTTATTCACATGACCTGAGAGTTACTTTCTAATAAGTTACCATTCGATGAAGGAATTCATCTGCCATGACCTTTCGAGAGAAGCCACTATGATTACTAACAATGATTCTCTACCTACAGGGTTCACTGATTATCATGGTGTCTCACCGTAGACTTGGGGGCAGGGTATTATTGGGGACAATGTTACCTAATTAGGAGCCCTCCGATGGTTATCACAACACATTCTCTTCAACCCATACCATGAAAGCGTCTAAGCAAGGAATATATCTAACAATGTTCCCAAGAGATGTATAGATGATATCTAGGGCATTATAGCCACAATAGCAAAAGGTCTTAGTCCTCTAATCAAATGTTACATCAGTGTGATCAACACAATACATTGGTAACCATCTAAATTTCCATTCGATAGAGATATTTTAGGGCAGGTCACCTGAAACCAAAGGAATTTCTATCAGATCCAACATAACTTCCCCCCAAGTCTTGATCTCACCTAGGTCGCGTATTGATTGCATCTAGTATTTATTTTCTATAGGAAGTATTCTCCATGTATAGCACAGTGAAGGATTCATAGCCTTTGTTATGGTTAACATTTACTAGCAATAGATCAACATTTATAGTATTCTGAACTTATATAAGACTCATTCCTTGGTAATGGTGATGAGGGTAGATAATAGAGGGTCTAGTAACTCTCCAATACCTATTAACCTAGTGGCCTTTCATACTAATCTTTAAAGCAATGAAATATATCATAAATCCAATCCCAATGCTCACCAAGTGTTTTGACAGGATCCATATGGGTTTCGGGGCATTTTGCCACTACATCGATAGTTGTTTGATTGAACACAAAACAAACTACCAAGATCTTGTATATTAACAAGAAAATGTGGACCTTGATGGATTTGACCTCGGATCATCCAAAATAATATATAGCAGGGACTTAATATTTTTAAACGAATCATATGCCAAAGTCCTGAGCTACCTACATCCATTCTTAGGCTAAAGGACTCCCATGCTCTGAATAGAATAATGACAAAGGAAAAAAAATCATATCTATATAGATGATCCATAGCGATTATTCCTCCCATCGCATGATTTAAAAGGGGGAAGGACATTAATCATAATAAATATAAATTAACAAGATAATTAAAATATCTAGCCTTGGTTTGAATGCTATTTAAGGTAACTCTACAATCGAATAGAGACTTTCAATATTACAATCATTAGCTTTTTTTTCGTATCACATTAAAACATAACCAAATCAAATTAATTTCAATATGGAGAGTTGCCACTTGGAATTAGTGTAGGGTAATGAGTCTCCTTTCTTGCGAACCCTCCTCTTTAATTGCTCCTTCTCATCTTCCAAAAAATTGGTTTAGGAAATATTTTCAGCCATCTGGTTTTTGATCCACCAAGGTGAAGAGCATACTCCCTAGGGCTATTAAGATTTTCTAGATAATCCTCACTCTAACTAGGGAAATCTTTCAAGCCTTCTAATTTTTGATCCACCCAAGGGTGGAGAGCATACTCCCTAGACCATTAATACTTTCTAGATCCTAGATGGTCATTTCTTCCCAATCATGGGCAAAATAGTGGCCACATTATAATAATATTAAAAATATGCCTAGGACCATTATGACTTCATCATGTCCTTCAAGAGTCCTCTAGGGATGAGGTGAGTGGAAAAACTTATACTATTGAGGCATAGAATAGTTACAAGGTTAGAACTATTTTTGATAATTTTATGAGATTCCTCTCACAATACCACCAATATAGGGTAGCCACATGAGTACTTCCCAAAAGATAGGATGACCCTTAGGTTATTTAAAAATTACTTAGTTCTTTTTGGGTCCCATCCACATAGGGTCCACAAAATCTGCACATAATTTGCTATATGGTTATAATTTTGTAAAAGATAATTCCTCAAATTTATGTTTTACCAGACCCTATAAATAGCCCTTAAATAATTAATATTTCTTATCCTTTATAGAATTCTTTTATTAGAATTTTTGTAGGATTCTTAAGGGTCGTGCCCCTTCTATCAGACATTAATTGATCCCCCAAGATCAATTAATATTCTTTAAATAAGGTAGGAGGGTATCAAATCATGACAAAAGGTCAGTTTCTAGTCTATATCTTCATGAACGTGAAATAAATTAAGGAAATTTGAAGTATAATAATCATATTGCAAAAGCTTCACGAGTACCACAAACACATTAAGGATTATCTTTTGAAATTCTGGATGTATGAAGTTGTCAATTTTTCAAATTAGGGTGAAAATTCTATATACTCTTTCAACCTTACTTGATATCTAACCCAAGTGGTAGGTGGATTTGTTGCAAAGTATCACATTTTAATATCAAAGAGATAAAAAAACAATTAAGAGAAAAAATGAGAAAAAAAAAAAGAGATAAAAAATGAGAAAAAAAAATGAGAGATAAAAAAAGGAGATAAAATGAGAGATAAAAAAATGATGAATATAGCTTAAAATAAAGTCAAATATATTATCATAGTCTAGATAAACTTCACCGAGGCTATAGATGCCTGACTAGTAGTGGAGCTAGGTCTAGACTAAAATAAAAATGTAACATTCAAAATTTACTTAACATTTGGGAATTTTAGATAATCTTCACTAGAGCTATAGATGCTCGACTGACAGTGAAGCTATGTCTTAAAATAAAAGAAATGTAATATTTAAAATTTAAGGAAATGCAATTCTCAATGTTCACTTAATATTTGGGAGTTTCAGATAATCTCTACCGGAACTATAGACTCTCAGCTGGCAGTAGAGCAATGCCTGAAGATAATTAGGTGAAGGTATTTTTTTAAAGAGAAACTGTTTATAGCTTGAAATGTGAAATTTAGAATGGGATGTTGAATGGTTTTATAATGTATAGAATGAATAAATTTACACACACTAAGCTGATGTTGATGGTTTATGTAGAATTTGTCTATTCTCATTCTCTAGATATTATTGACACTTATAATTTTAATATTTAGGTTTTTGTTGTTTTCAGAGTTTGGTTTTTAAGTCTGAAATATCTAGAGACATTTACTAGCAGAGTCACCATTTATTGTGACTCCTTCACAACGACCTCAAAATTTGGGGACCCACTTGAAATTTAAAAGTATTTTGAAATTCATATCTATATGTGGTCGATTTCATTCATCCTTGGATTTTGAGAATCCATATTTGTAATTGTTGTTTTGGTTTCAATGCCAGATGTTATCTCGTGATTCATGGGTTTCTTCTTTGTTCTCGTATGGTTATGTTGTGTGGGTAAATATTAGTATGTGTTATTTTTTATTTTATAGTTATTTTATATTATTTTTTTAGGTTTACTTGGTTATGTTATTATTATTATTTTATGTTACATGGTTATTTTATAAACTTGTTTTAAATTAATTAAATTATAAAGTTTTATAAATTTATAATTTAATATAGTTAGAATGGTTATTTTATAAATATGTTTTAAATTAATTAAATTATTTTTTTTGGTAGATAAGATACTATAGCATTAATATCGGGTTTTACAGGTTGACCCAAACCTTTTACAAAAATCAACCCAGTGCTATTGATGAACATATCCTTACTAAGGATCCTATATATGTAAAATCTACATGCCGCCAAAGCAATTACATCTGGTAAGGCACATAGCCTGTTATCAGAAAAAAACTTCCCATACAACATTTTGGGTATACCTCGAGAAAACACACATGCATAATAATTACAAAAAATAAATAGACACGGATCCCTTCCTTGAGACAATGGAGAAACAAAAAGTTGTATACACACATAGCAGAGTACTGAAAAAAACTCCCATAAGCTCTATATTGACAGTTACTCTTAATAATTCTTTGGTAATTGCTTTCTTCTATATATGAAATGCTTTGTTACCACATACTGTCTTGGAAAATCAGCCTTGGAGAAGTGAACCTGATGGCTAGATTTATGTCGGTGGCTATCTAGTGGTCCATGTGGCTTTGGTTCAAAGTCTTATATTGCCATTTATTTCCTTCCTTGTGATTATCAACCAACCTCAAATTACTAATATGACTAGGAGCCATGTTATCTGACATGTGACTGTCCCAATTAGTCTTTGTGGTATTTCCAAGCAACATCCACGAAGACTGACAACTCAGATAATTTTTATTGTGAGTCCAATTAAAAAAAAAATGGGAATACTCCTAGCCTTTGAACTTACAGTGCCTTCCCTGTTGGTAAATTTGACTATCATTCTTGGCATTCTTGTTGAATAAGCTCCTCTACTTCACTCGGGATATCGTGTTACCATTTGAAAAGTTCCTCACCATCAACACCCAAATTGGCCAGCTTATCAGCAATTTTGTTAGCTTCCCGAAAGACATGTTGGGCTTTTCTATCTTGTCTTCCATGGAAAAGGATCCTAGCCTCTTCAACAATTGTTTTAATCCTCCAAGGAGGTGTTCTCAAATTATTCAAGAGATTTACAACATGCATAGAGTCTCCTTTTATGATCAAATTGCCTTCTAATTCTTGATTCATTTGAAGGCCTCTCCACATAGCTCTAGCTTTAGCTTCATTGTTTTTTCTTGTTCCCAAATATTTGGATAATGCAAGCATCATATTCCCATTATGATCTCGCACAATGCCACAAACACCTACTCTGCCAAGATTTTCCTTAGATGCTCCATCAAAATAATCTTAAACCAACCCGTAGGAGGTGGAGACCACTTAACATTGGCTCTGGGGTTGACTAACCTAGGCACATACTCATCTAACAAGGTTAAGCTTAAATATTGAGCAATCGTGGTCTCCTGTAGATGAGGTTTACAACTATCAAAAGAGATAAGGTTCACATTCTCATTGGCAAAGGATAGGATCCTGGTAATGATAGTTTGATGATCATGGATAGACTCATTAAATACTCTATGGTTCCTTTCTAACCACATCTGCCAAATATAGTGATTGAGACAAATTTTCCACATGTATCTAAGTATTTGGATTGAAAAGGGGCAAGGCCACTGGATGAACAAATCAAGTACGATGGCTGGTTTAACCCATGAAATATTGAAGGCCTGAAAAACCCCACTTAGGATAGTCAAGGGAAAAGGGCACTCAAGGAAATTGTGATAAATGGTCTCCCAATTAGCCCTGCACAAATAACAATGATTAGTGATACAAATACCTTTACGCATCATATTATCAATGGTTAGAATTCTTCCTTAGATAACCAACCATGAAAATATTGTAATTTTTGGAATTAATTCTTTTATCCAAACTAAGTCCTTTTGGAGGAAAAAATCCTCATCATCAAGCAGAAGCTTGTAAGTTGATTTAATAGTGAACTGTCCATTTTTCGTAGGATCCCAGGTCACTTGATATTCCTTGGGTCTCATGGGGATAAAATGTTACCCGAGAATGTTACAAAGATCATTTGATTATGCTTGAAATCCCTGAATCCTTATTTATTTTCACTTCATTCTACCTTTGTCCTCAACCATATAATCAAAGACTTTTCTGCCAATGAGTTCTTCTGTGATATCTCTAATTTAGGATAAGTTAGGATATTGCATCAGTGGTTTGTCCTTAGCCCACCTGTCATTCCAAAAATTTATCCTCTCACCATTGCCTAAAACCCATCTTAAACCTTTTTTGATGATTTTCTTACAATTGAGAATTGCTTTCCATAAAGCAAAACCTCTGATTAGAAATGAGTCTCTTAAAAATTCCATATTTTGAAGATACTTTCATTTAATGATAACTGTCCATTCATTTTCTTCACCAGAAATGAGGCACCATGCCTGCTTAGCTAGTAAAGCTAAATTTATATGAGCAATTCTCTTCAGACCCTAGCCCCCATTTTACCTGGGTCTGCACACTTTGGTCCATCCTACAAGGTGTATCCTTTTTTTCTCCTCTGATCCAGTCCATAAAAATTATTTTTGGAGTTTCTCAATTTTTTGGAAAACCTTCACAGGGGCTTTGAAAACGAAGAGGAAATAGACTGGAATGCTCTGAAGAGAGGCCTTAGTGAGGTTCAACTTTCCTATTTGAGATAGAAGATGACCTTTCCATCTAGCAAGTTTTTTTTGAATTCTTTCAATAACCATGTCCCACACTGACTCTCTTAGAGAACCAATGAAAAGAGGGAGACCAAGATACGAAGTGGGGAGGTTTGCTATATCACATCCTAAAAATTCTGCAATCCTTCCTTACCTCTGAATGGGGGTGTTCAAGAAATATAACATAATTTTACTAAAATTAACTTTTTGACCATTAGCGTCCTCATAGAGTTGCAAGATGTATTTAATTATTTTAGCTTCAACCACTGATTCCTTAGTCAATAGAAGGGTATCATCAATGAATTGTTGGTGAGAAACAGCCCTAGTGAAAGATGTTGCCTTGATTCTCGATATTAGCCTTGAACTGTACAAATTTTTGATGGTTCTGCCTAAAGCTTCTACCACAATTATGAATAACATGGGGTTGATAGGGTCCCCCTGCCAAATTCCTCTATGAATTTGAAAGTAACCAGTAGTTGTTCCATTAACTAGAATTGAGAACCATACTTTAGAAATACATTCTTTGATCAAATTAACCCATTGGTGGTGAAAACCAAACTTAAGGAGGATAGCAATCAGAAAGTCCCAATTTAGCCTGTCAAATGCTTTATTCATATCAAGATTGAGGGAAAAAATAGACTTGTTAGTTTTAAGAGTAGAGTACAGAGCTTCATGAACTAACTCCATCCAATATTGACCTGCTCTAGATAGAGCTTCTTTGGCATTGATCTATGATGCGGGGAATAATATCTCTCATTCTATTTGCAATGGCTTTAGTTAGGATATTGTAAGAAACATTGCACAGACTGATTGGCCTGAAGTCAGCCATAGATTCAGGGGTTTGCTTCTTAGGAATTAGAGAAATAAAAGTAGAGTTGAGACCTTTTGGGATATGATTGCTTGCTTGGAATTCTCTAATAGCAGAAATTACATCCTCACTTATGATGTCCCAAAAATATTGATAGAAACGAGGGGGAAATCCGTCGGGTCCCGGGGCTTTATCTGGATCCATGCTAAACAAGGCTTCCTTAATTTCCTCATCAGAAAATGGAGCTAGAAGCTTAAGGTTTATATCCTCATTTATTATGCTAGGAATGGATTGCAAGAGAATATCTTTGGCATTTTAATTATATTTAAGAATGTTATTTTATAAATGTTTTATATTCTAATTAATATTTGTCTTATTAGCAGGATTATAACTATAATTTTTGAATGCCAATGAGGAGAAATATTAAAACCTTTAAAAATACTTTATTGATATTAGGGTTTCAAGAATTTGTTTTTTTTTTTTAAATAATGGAACGAAGCAAACTAATAAAGAGAAATGAATTTCCCAAGTTATAAATGGAGAATTAGAAACCAAAGAGAGGGTTGGACAGGTTGAAGAAAAAAAGAAAATATTGAAAGGAGCCAGATAGAAGACCAAGTTGCAGAGGAAGCTACATTTGCACATGAATACAAAGACTTTGTTGGATTCATTGTAAGATCTAATATTTTGTATCAAGTTCATTTTTTGTTAAAAGCAAAAAATATTGTGGTGTTTTTGATTTATAAGTTTATTGATATAATTTTTTAATTAAAATTTTCATAGAAGATAGCACCAAATTTGTGGTAGGATTGTGTAAAATCTGGTCTACCTGAGTTTGGTTTTCAAAGTTATGTTTTTCTATGTTGTAGCAAGTTTGTACAAATGTTTTATTCAAATTTATTTATTTACCCTAAGACCTTTTTAATTTATTTGAGGCGTTAAGATTTAAGATAAATCCTAGTTTATTTTATAAAAGATTTAAATTTTACAACTAGGTTAAAGTTTGAATTTATCACTCAAAATTTAATTCTATAAATATTTTGGGTGAATAAATTTCACAGAGTAGGGAATCAATGAATTTTTTATTTTAAATTTCATAAAGTTTATAAAGTTCATTGAATTTGTTATATTAAAACCCTAATTTGAATTTCAAAAGATTCATATTTATAGAAAGGGTTGTAAAATTTATTTAGGTTAAATATTTAAGTTAATAAATATTTGACAAATAAATTTCAAATATAGAGAAGGATTATATGGATTATTGATTTTAATATCATAAAATTTTAAAATCCATAATTTGAGATTTATGTATGTTTCTGGAAGTTTGATTCATAAAGTCCAAAGTATACTATTAAAAGGATTAAATTTATTTACTTCAAATATTTAGTTTAATGAATATTTGAAAATAAATAAACATCACATTAAGGAATATTATGTGAATTCTAATTTTCATATTATAAAGTACAAAACTTTATAATTAGAATTCATACATATTAATTATTTATATTTATTTATTTCAAATATTTGAATTAATAAATATTTGGTTTAAAAGGTTATATGAATTCTAATTTTTATATTATAAAGTACAAAACTTTATAATTAGAATTTATACACATTAATTATTCATATTCTATGAAAAAAGTAAGGATTTAAAGCCTAGAATATTCTAAAATCCCAAACATAGGGATTATAAAGTGTTTCACATTTTGTAATTAGGGTTTTTATTTTATTCATCATTTATTAGATCTGATTGTAAGCTTCATTTCATAATTTATTAGATCTGATTTTAAGCTTCATTCATGAAATAAATGTAAGTTTTGAATTAAAATGCTTTAAAATATTCATGCAAGTTTAATATAAGGTTAAAAGCATTTTTAATCAAAGTTCGTCTTTTAAAATAGATTTGCATTCTCAAATATTAGCTTTAAACGACATGTTTATTCATTTTGAGGAAGTAAATTATACTAATGAAAATGCAAGTAGTGATTTCAAGATCAAAATATTTGTTATACTAGGCCCCTTGTTAAAAGTTGATTGTTAATCCTTGAGACGTTCTCTGCACTTAATTGACATAAATTCATAACATGTTACATAAAAGAACCTTGGAGAAACATATTTTATTTGCAAGAGAGGATTATAATCCTAATTGTCGGGTGATATTTGTAATCAGACAAAATCACACCTCAACAATGATAAACTAATTTTTCATTTTCTACAATCTGTTCCTCAGAAAATCCATTACTGTTGTTTTGAACTACAATAATATCTTGTGAAATTCCAATTGAGTCTTAGAGCATATATATTGTTGTGAATTGATCTTGTAGCTTCTATCTCATTTTGATTTATAATGAGACACTTATTGATTTTATTTATATATCTAAAATCAACTATCCTTTTGCTATCTATTGAAATAAGATTTGATGTTAATCCAAGAACATACATTACAACATGTAATAAAATATTTGTAAATCATGTACTATATGTTACACACCCATATCCATGTATAAGATAGGTTTTTCCAACTGATATTTTTAACCTAAGATTGTTAGTGACTCAAGGCAATCAAACCATTGTAAATTTCTTGTCGTGTGATGACTTGCACCTGAATCAATAAACCAAATGTATTTTCCGTTTTTATTTATAGAGTTATTTGTTCTTGAAGTAATTTTACATTTTTGATATGGAATATTGTATGGATTTTGATATTGAATCCTTTCATAATATACCTTGATATGATATGTTCCTCTTTCTAACTTCTAATTTTTAAGTTGAATTTGAGTATACTATCAAATACTAACTTTTAATTCTTCAAATTTTGTAGTATACTTTGTAATTTCTAATAATCAAACAATGGTTTTGACAAGGATTTAATTTTTCAAATCTCTAGGTAAAATTCCTTTTAGCTCCCTAGTATTTTGAATATAGGATAGCTTGATAAAATACTTTGCTCTCTAAGTTACCTTTGAGTTGAATCCCTTTTGTCTCCCTAATTATTAATAGAAAGCTAAAGATAATTTTGATGCAATTTCAATTTTTGATAGGATTTTCTAATTTCAAGAACTTTAAGTTGGATTCCTTATGTCTCCTTAATTTGAGCAAGAGACTAATACCAAAAGTAATTTTCCAACTTTCCAACAACTCTAGGTTGTGTTTCTTATATCTTTCAATTTTCAATAGTAAAGTTTCTAAATTTCAAGAATCTAAGTTGGTGTTGAACTCCTTATAACTCCCTAATTAGAAATTTAAAAAACAAAGGTATTTGCAAATTTAATATTCCTATCGTTATGTGAAATTCATTATTCCTCTATTTACAAATATTTATATGCAATTTGAATTTTAAAAAAGTAATTTCAAAACCTTTCAAAAAAATACTTCTTACTTAAAAATCTTCCAAGGCATTCAATAATTCTTCTAAGGTTATAATTCATTACCTTATTTCTCCTTTTATTCAAATAACCTTAAGTATAAAATATTAATTAATATTAACCTCAAAAATATGCCTTATACCTCCTTTAATATTTGCAAAGGTTTTAAATTAAATCAAATATTTCATACCTCCTTGTATATGGTGTGTTAAACTTTGACTTGCTTCTCATGAGTCTTCTCAACTCTGCAACCTATGCTCTAAAATAGTCTTCCCTCTCTACAATTAATGCTCCTCCTTGCTCATTAAATTCAGTCTTCAGGAGTTTGACTTTCCTTTGCATCCTCTCAGGCTTTTCCAAGGTGCTCCAATTAAATTCCAATATGTTCACTTTGTTGTACTCAGACTATTTTTGGCCCATGCATTAATAAGCACTCTTATATATTGCACCTTCCTCCAATCTTGATTAGTTGTTAGAATAAGTAATTATTCTCTTAAGTTCTACTAGGATAGACTTACTTGAGTTTCCACTCCTTCATGAGTCAGGTGAACTCTCAGTTATAGTCTACATCAGATTTGATGAGTTGTTGTAATCCAACGGCTCTCAATGATCAACTTTGTTATTTATACAAAGTTGATCCATGGAATAATCAATCAGTTCTATTTTGTTTCTTCAAATATTGTAATGCTTTGTAGTTCTACTCTTGGGAAATTCTAACATGGTACCAGAGCAGGATAGATTCTGCTAGGCATTCTCTCTTGAAGGCAGCCTCTCGAACTGGTTCTTACTCTCTTATCTTTTGTTTTTTTTTAAGAAAGAGGTTTTATATCTATTGTAGATTGTTTTTTATATCTGCAATTTTTTTTTGAGGAATTTGCTTATGGTAATATCTAGATAAATATTGTTTTACCTTGTTATGCAAATACTCTCCTCATTTTTTTTGCAATTTTATGTGTCCTCCTCGTATGCCTATGTTTTAAATTTTTTCTCCATCTCGAATGCAGCTCGCTTCGGCTCCATTTAGCCATCACTACGTATCACTCAAAAGTGGAGACTAAATATTCATAGGCATTAATATTTTGGTGGGCAATATAATTTTTTTAATTGAAGTTTGGATTTCGTTATATCTTCGTGATATCTTTAATTAGAGGAAGCAACGCTCCTCGCATCAAAATAGAATGGACTTTTGGTCTAACTTTGAATAGACCAAAGTCCATTTATTTTTTTAGAAACGTGGCTTTTGGCCACCACTTATATTGGCGTGCATAGAGACTACGTCTCATAAAATAGGCATTTTCCTAATTAAATATCAATCGTTCGAAGATCTTGTGATTTCCAAATCTTCATTCAACTCGAACTTCTTCCATTTTTTTGTCCTTCGGCGCTCAGGAAGAACTTCAGTTTTTTTGTTATATAATCATCTTAACAATGTTTGAATAATATTATTCTCTTGTTTTGAATAGTGTTTCTTCGTTTAAGCATTATACTGATGATTTTTTAGTGGTGCCTATCGTCTTCTGTCCTTTGAGGATCTCTGCAAGTGCGCCATAGATGGATATTCAGTAGAACTCATTTTATGCTTTGTGTTAGGTTTTTTGATGCCTAACATCTTCTATTTTTAAGGAATATCTCTGTGTGTGTGGCACCATTGCCTTCCTCTCATATTTCGGGAAGCCTCTCTTCTCACCGCCTTCTCTGCTACTTCGGGTGCCTTCCCTACATTTCGCATACGCAACCACAAGAGACTCTCTACTAAAACGAAGATTGTAACATCCTCATTCTTGAGAGCCTCTCTAGTGTGTGACTTTCTGGCATCTTTCGGGACTCTTATCTTCTCAGTGCCTTCTCTGCGTACTACGGTGCCTTCCCTACGTATCACAATCGCAACAAGAGGTGGTATTCAATTATTTAATTTTTTATAAAGTTCACTTCCTTTATTAACCTTTTAGGTGCAGTGATAAGAAGCAAACCTTTAAAAGTTCACATTTTTTGAAGCTCCAATCCTATTTATCATGGACGTCAACCCTTCAGGTATCGTTATAATATTTTATGTTTCTGCCCTACTCAACTCTCAGTGCAACAAATCATAGCCTTTCAAAGCTCCTTCCTCATTGCCCATTGGCATCGCTTGTTCATTGACAGATGCAACATCAATGTTTCTTCATTGCCTCTTGTCCTCTATCTAACGTCAATTAAATTTTAGCTCAGATCTGCTAAGTTTTTTAAGATAAAAATATACATCTGATCTCTGTTTAAATTTGTAGCCTTCAAAAGTTTCTATCCTTTTCTTTCGGCCTCTCCTTGGCCGAAGATATAAAGGATAGTTGTAATATCTATAATATAATTTTTTTGGGGGGTTTTATAGGTGCCTTTTTGCACCTATCATAGCATCGAGGGGGGTTGTTATTGCATCAATTTTTGCCTCTTTTATTTTTGCCTCATTACCTTTGTTATAAGTCATTTGTTTATAAATCTTGGTAATGAAATATAAGTGAGGATAATTGATTTCAAATTACATTCCTTAATACATTAAATATCTTAAATAAAAATATTTTATTCTTTCTTTAATTCCTTCTTAAAGCAAATCTCTATATTAAACAACTTACTTTGTTCTAATTAATTTTCTTTCCAAAGTTCTTTAATATTATATAGAGATTTTTTTAGTGGATGAAAGTGAGGATATATCATTAATATATATTATTTCATTATTTCCTTTCTTGCAATAGGTCTCTATATTAATGAACTTATTTTGATTAATTTTTTACAAAGAGTTTCTTAATTTATATAAAAAAATTTGATAAAGGAATTTAAGTGAGGATATCTCTTTAAATTAACCCTTGTTAATCTATTTTATTCTCAATTCATTATTCCTTTCTTAAAAATTTCTAAAGAGAAAATATATTAAATCAACTATGCACCTATATTGGAAATTCTAAATAACTTATAGTTTCCCTCACGTAAGGGTGGGTTATTAAGATAACCAATATAGGAGTCTAGATGATTAAAAGCCTATGTTCCAAGTATCAAATCTACTCAATACTTATAGTTTCCCTCTTGTAAGGGCGGGTATTTGAGGAGAAAATATATATAGGCCTGGCATATTTGTTCTCATTAGCCTAAGATTAATATCAAATCTCCTCAAAATTACTTATAGTTTCCCTCTCGTTAGGGTGGGTATTTTGAGATATTTGGTGTTTCTTAAAGGCTTTTGTTCACTAATATCCATTGCATTCTCTAAATTAAAGTTAAATGGGGGAAGTTTGGGTTCACTTCAATTTTCTTTGGCAAAATGAATTCAATGAATACAATTGATCCTCTCACTCCTCATAACTACCATACATGGAAACCCAAAATATTAAATCTCATTTCTCAAAAAGGGCTCACACACCTATTAGAAGAAAAGCAACCTGAGTTTGAAAAAGAATATGAAAAATTTGTTCATAAAGGGAAGATGTATGAAACAATGGGTATTATAAGCTCTAATGTAAATGAAAGCTTATGGTTTCACATTACAGATTGTAAAAATCCTTATGAAAGTTGGGAGAAACTAAAGAACTTGTTTGGGAAAGTAGATCAAATAAGATCAATGCAGCTAGAAGCAGAATTAACAACATTATCTCCTGAAGACTTCAACAATATTGTTGACTTTCTCACCAAATTCAAAGAAGTCCTCACTCAATACAAAGGTAGTGGGAAGAATAAAACTGAATAAGAATGCATTTATCTAATTCTTTCTAAACTAAATGGTGTATTTCAAATCTTTGCAACCACCTTTCTATCTACAAAAGATGCTCTTGGTGCAACTTTTAAAATGCCCTCCTTAGAAGAATTTTGTGATAGACTAACTAGGGAAGAAACAAAACTTGCAAAATATGAGATCTCTTCCTCTTCCTCAAAAGCCTTAGTAGCCTCCACCTCTACTAAAGAAAAATTCAAAAATAAAGAAAGGAATCCCATAACTTGTACTCACTACAAAAAGAATGGTCATTCTGCAAACAAATGCTGGAAAAGATTACAACAACTAGAGGCAGCTATGAAGGATCAAAATATAGACAATAAAAAGTAGATAGGAAAAGCCCTAAATGTTCAAGGGAAGACCACCAATACTTCATCTAATTATTGGGTCCTAGATTCTGGAGCAACTCATCACATGACTGCTTCGGATGAGTCATTCTCTTCTATCTCCTCAAGTTCAACATGTAGCATAGAAGTTGGTGACTCTTCCTTTATCCCAATCAAAGGAAAGGGTGACATATCCATTGATGGTGGCTCTATCAATAATGTTCTCTATGTTCCAAACATTGCAACAAACCTCCTCTCCGTCTATCATATTTGTACTTTTGGAAAGGGGAAAATTGTTCTCTTCTCTCCAACAGGAGTTGAGATAAGAGACTTTCAAGACCCCCACTCTCTTATAGCCAAAGGAGATATTGATCACAACACTCACCTATTTCACTTCAAAGGATTCAAAAATCTAGAAGGGGCCTCCTATTTTGTGGCTCATGGAGATCTTGAAAGCAAAATTTGGCATGAAAGGTTTGGTCATCTCAGTTATAACTACCTAAAGGAATTGAACACCCATGAAATGGTAACAGGTTTACCTCAAGTCTCTTCTATTGATGGAGTATGTCCTGGATGTGCTCTTGGAAAGCAACATCAAGATCCTTTCCACCCAAGTGGTTCTCTAAAAGCCTCATCCCCTCTAGAGTTAATCCATAGTGACTTGATGTTTTTCCCAGAGCCTTCTTTCAAAGGAGAAAAATATGCTCTAACCTTCATTGATGACTTTTCCAGAAGAACTTGGGTCTACTTCCTAAAATACAAAAGTGATGTTCTATCCCACTTCAAAATCTTCAAAGCCTTAGTTGAAAATCAGGCCTCTTGCAACATCAAGAAAATTCGCACAGATAATGGGGGGAATACTGCAGTAATGAGTTCTCAATATTTCTATCAAGTCATGGCATCATTCATCAGCATTATGTCTCCCATAATCCATAGCAAAATGGCATTGCAGAGAGGAAAAACCGAACATTGAAGGAAATGGCAAACTGTATGCTCCATTCAAGAGATCTTCCAAAAGTTTTTTGGGTAGAAGCTATTAACTATGCAAACTATATTCAAAACCACACACCTCATAAAGCTCTTGACCATTTAACTCCTGAAGAAGCATGGACTGGCTCAAAACCAGATGTCTCCTTCTTCAATATTTTTGGGTGTACTTCTTGGGCGCACATCCCAAAGAAGAAAAGGAAGGCTCTAGATAAGAAAAGCAAAAAGCTCATCTTTGTTGGTTATTGTGAGGAAATGAAAGCATACAGGCTCCTTGATCCCACAACTCATGAGGTCTTTTTCATAGGAATGTCCAATTTGATGAAACATTCCCTCAGAAATATCCTCAACCATCCTCTTCCTCTATTGAGCCTTCTCCTATAGTAGAACCTCAATATAATGAAGAACCAACTTTAGAGATTAATTTAGAGATTGATGATCAATATGAGGAACCTATAACTCCAACTCAAAGTCTTTCCACTCCTTCTACTCCTTCCACTATGCCAAAATGGGCCCGCACCATTGTTAAAGAAGCTACTCCTTACATCCAAAATCTTCCATCATCCAGATTAACCAACTCCATAGGCATTGGTCTTGTCTGTCAGTCTATTTCCTCTGATCCTCAATCCTTCAAAGAAGCAACTGGTATTAAATAATGGGATGATGCCATGGAAAATGAATTCTCTTCCTTAATAAAAAATGAAACTTGGGATTTAGTTCCCCTACCTAAAGGAAGGAAATTAGTTCATTGTAAATGGATTTACAGAATAAAATATGGGCCTAATGGAGAAATTGACAAACACAAAGCTCGCCTAGTAGCCAAAGGTTTCTCTCAAATTGAAGGAATTGATTATGCTAAAACCTTTGCACCAGTTGCCAAAATGGATTCTGTTAGACTGGTTCTTGCTCTGGTTGCTTCCCAAAAGTGGCATGTCTTTCAAATGGATGTAAAAAGTGCTTTCTTACATGGGGACTTAAAGGAAGAGATATTCATGGAACAACCTATTGGTTTCACTCAAGACTCCTCTCTTGTTTGTAGGCTAAAGAAGTCTCTCTATGGCCTCAAACAAGCTCCTAGAGCTTGGTATGAAAAAATGGACTCCTTCCTTCTTTCCTCAGGTTTTTCTCATTGTGAGTCTGATAACATAGTCTACATTTGGAGAGATGAAGGAAAAATCACCATACTTGTTCTATATGTTGATGATCTACTACTCACTAGTAGTGACTTCGCTCACATTCAGACTATAAAAGACTCCCTCTCTGAAAAATTTGATATGGCTGATCTGGGTCTAGCTCATTACTTCCTTGGGATCCAAATAAATCAAACAGATGTAGGAATTTCATTGTGTCAACAAAAATACACTCTAGATCTTCTTCAAAGGTTTAAAATGATAGATTGCAAACCTTCTCCTACACCTTTTCAGTCTGGAGTCAATCTAAGTACTTCTTGCACATCCCCTCTATGTGATGCAACTCTATACCATCAGCTTGTAGGGAGTCTATTATACCTTACTCATACTCATCCAGATATCTCATATGTTGTTGGCTTAATATCCAGATTCTCACATCAACCTCATTTCAATCACTAGCAAGCAACAAAAAGAATCCTCCACTACTTGCAAGGAACTACTCACTTTGGGCTCTTATATGAGGGAAAATCCATGGATATCATTGGCTACATGGATTCAGATTGGGCAAGTTCAGTAGAAGATAGATGTTCAACTTCTGGCTATGTCTTTTGTCTTGGTTCTTCGCCAATTGCTTGGTTATGCAAAAAATAACAAGCAGTGGCCTTATCATCTACAGAGGCAGAATACAGGGTAGCAATTTTAGCAAGTCAAGAAGCTCTTTGGCTTCATCAGATTCTAAGAGAATTTGGTTTTTCCCATGACAAACCTATTACTCTTTGGTGTGACAATCAGAGCACAATTCATATTGCATGCAATCCAATTGAGCATCAACGCACCAAGCACATTGAGATACACATGCACTTCATTCGACAACATATTCAGAATGGGGACATATACTTGGACTATATTCCAACTAAAAATCAAGTTGCAGACATCTTCACCAAGTCATTTCCTTCTCCGCGTTACATACAGTTGCGAGAGAAACTTGGAGTATTACAACTACATTGAAATAGAGGTCTTTCACCTCTCCTTTTATTATTGTATTCTTTGGAGGATGGTTTTTCCCATGTGGTTTTTTTATCATCTCTCCCTTACATATTATACATGAGTACCTCATCAGGCCATGTTGTTGGGACTCATTTTTTGTTTTGTTATTAAGGACAATCTTCGCCATCCGAAGACATGCCTCTTTATTTCATAGCAGATGGTTTTTCCCATGTGGTTTTTCACCATCTCTCATATATATTGTAAATGAGTACCTCATCAGGCCATGTTGTCGGGACTCACCTTTTTTTGTATTAAGAGGACAATCTTCACAAATCGAAGACATGCCTCTTCCTTTTTTTTTTTGATAGATGGTTTTTCCCATGGGGTTTTTACCATCTCTTCAGAAAAGAAACCATTGTACATGAGTACCTCATCAGGCTCTATTTTCGGGACTCATTTGCACAATACACCCCTAGTATCACTTAAGGGGGGTGTTAGAATAAGTAATTATTCTCTTAAGTTCTACTAGGATAGACTTACTTGAGTTTCCACTCCTTCATGAGTCAGGTGAACTCTCAGTTATAGTCTACATCATATTTGATGAGTTGTTGTAATCCAACGACTCTCAATGATCAACTTTGTTATTTATACAAAGTTGATCCATGGAATAATCAATCGGTTCTATTTTGTTTCTTCAAATCTTGTAATGCTTTGTAGTTCTACTCTTGGGAAATTCTAACATTGGTGTTCTAAATTTCAAGTGCCAAATGGCACCAAATATATTTTGCACTTCAATGGCCATTTCTTATGGCACTCCACCCAATTGTTCTTTGATTAACACTTGGTAAAAACATTATATTTTTTAGGCTTGAATTACTTGAAGGTATTATGACTTATTGAATGTTGTAAGTAAAACATTTCTATCTTCCAATGGAAAATTTAACGTCATCCATGTAGTAGATGGATTCTTCAATGCTTTAACTTCCTTATAATTCTCCTAACTTGCCCTAATTTAGTTATTTTGTTGCTTGTCTCTAAAATGTTCAAAATTCGCTTGTGTTGTTTAGATTTATAAGGTATGCCCAATTATCTTTTGGATGTCTTTTCTCCAGCACTCTACTCTTGTGGTAGTTAAACCTTGTTTCGGTTTCCAACAACTTCTAAATTTTTGATGCTTTTCAATATTCCTTTGTAATGGTGCTTGTAATCAGATTTGGTGGTTCTTTAGTTTTTGACGATCAAGCTCTTTGATGTCTCATATTACCCAAGTAACACTACCTCCTATAATACTTGGAATCTCTATACAATGATGATTTTTCTTCTTCTTTTACATAACTTTCTCTATCAAACACTATGGCTTTTCTTCAATGGTGTATCAATTGCACTATGGTGGATCTTCCTATAGTATGGTGGTGCTTCTTCACTATGGTGGTTCTTCTATGCCTTTGGTGACTTGTCTTCACCAAAATTTTGCAATTATTAGCACACCTCTTGGTGTCTTTAGACACCTCAAATATGCCTTGCCTTTGATCACTATTAAATCTCTTTCTTTTACTCAATAGGACTTTAAAAAATCTGCACTTCAATTATAAAAACAACATATGCTACTTATTCTTATCACTCCTTTTCAAGCAAGTTTTAACTTCAATATTTGTTGTTTTATTTTTGCAGATTTCAAGATGATAATGATGTCTCCTTCCTTGGCTTGGAGATACTTAACTTAAACTAGATTTTTCTCCTTAAATAACTCTAATATGGTGCTTTCAAAAACCTTATAATAAACTAGTTTTAATGCTTAAATAATAAACTTTCATAGCACCACTATTACACACCTTTTGGATTCCTTTTGTAGCTAGTATTCTTGGTGATTTGATTCACCTATTTGCTGCCATGAATTTGTAATATTTGGAGATCTCATTTTTTCTTTATTTCTGCCTCAAACTTATCAAATTTATAGCTCTAATTGCTGCCCAAAAATCTCTACCTTTTAACCTTTAGCTCACTTTTAAAAAATACTTTAATTTGTAGCTTTCAACTCTGTTCAACAATCAGATTCTATGTTGTCCAAATTTCTTTATAATTGGAAATAATTATACTTCTTCAAATGCTGCCAAATAATTATTCACTTTGTTTTCTAAAGCTCTCTCAAATCTACCCTGAATTTCTCCAAATCACAACTCTCTTTTATCCTTTTAATGCTACCCAATTTTGTAATCCCAATATCTTAATTTGTTGCTCTAGAATTCTTATTTATTCTCCTTTAGATTGCTTTCCAAAAATAGAATTCAATTCCTCCAAATTGTTGTCTTCTTTTGCTATCAAGCCTTCCTTCAATTGGTTGTTCAAGGGCACTTCAAAATCTACCCAATTCTTCTTCAATTTGTAGCTCTATGTCACCTTCAACTTGTTGTCCTATGACTCTTCAACTTTTACTACAAAATAAGTAATCTTATCATTTAAAAATAAGCCTTCAAATATTTTATGGTTGTCTTCAAAAATTTGAAATCTTGTGGCCTCTTATAGATTATTTATCCTCCAATATTATTATCAAATTATGACTTCAAATATAGCCTCTTTTTCTGGCCTCTATCTCAAGAATCTGAATGTCTTGAGGTCTTCAAAATTTTTTTTCAGAATTTTACAAACTTCTTGCCAAATCCTTCTTCATTTTGGGCTTATCGTATGGTGATAATTGTCCCAAATTCTTCTTACCAAGAGCTTATCCTTTCTTGCAATATTCTACCTTGATCTTTCTTCAAATATTATCCAATGTCCACTTATTCAACATTTTAATAGGACCTATTTAGCCTTATTCTCCTTTCTCCTTCCAATTTTGCTTGAGATCTCTTCTCTTGGATCTTCAAATTTTGCAACTCTTCAATTTGACCTTTCTTTAGTCCTCCTATATATTCTTTCTCAAAAATCCTATCTCTTTTCTATAATTTTGTAATGGGAACCTCTTCTCTCGAGTCTCCTAATTTTTCAATCTTCAATAAGGCTCCTTTAGCCTCTTTCTCACTTCTCAACATTCATTATTAGAGCTTATTTCTTCAATATGCATCCTTCAATATTCTATGGGGACATTTTTATTGGATCTATGCTTTCTCAATATTTAATGTCTACTCATTTAATGCAACAAAGAACTATCCCTACATGAGGAAAACACAAAATTTTAGGCAATTAAAGATGAAATTATTCTCTATACATTTTAGGAATCTTCTCAAATTATGAAAACTAATTTTCTACAATAAAATGACTTAGAAAATAGCAAATAAATTCATATAAATCGCTCGATATCTAAAAATCAATAAACTTCACTAGTTATCCTTCAATCTAGTGGAAAGATATCTATGTTGAGTCCTAGTCTTCATGAGTTTTCCTACAACCCTATGGAAAGACTCTAGCCAATTGTTTTTTATTTAAATTCTTAAAATGAGATCTCCCTATCTCCTCTCAATATCTCTTGTGGCTCTCCCTATATCCTATCAATATCCCTTGTGGATCTGATACCACTATTAGCTTTTGAATGCTAAATACTTAATGAAAAATAACCACAAGGTCTAAAATGAGCATGCAATATTAAATATAAGATAATGGTAATATACTAAGCATGTAAAACTCATAATAAAATTATGCAACTACTCATAAAACTTCCATTAATGAAAGCTCATGAAAATAGTATATTGATATAAAATAGAGATCTCAAACTCTCCATACTTCATACATGCTCTACATTGTATCTACCTTGTTCTCTACTACACCTCTACATTGTGCCACACAAATATTTCTCACAAAGGCCTATATATAATGAGATGTGTTGGAGATTTTGAGTCCCTAAGTCAAAGTTGTCACACCAAATGAAGTCATAATTAATACAAAATATTTCAGTAGGAAACAAAGGGGATAAAAATGGTTATTTGATTTCTAGGAAGGAGGCCAAAGATCAAGTGAAACAGTGCAAAAGACAAAAATAAAAAAGGAGTTATAATATTTATTTTATAAATTATTTAAATTCAGTGTGAATTTAAATTTTATAAATAAATATTAAAGGTACTTTATCAAAGGTATAATATTATAATAGTGATTATTATAATTATAAATGTGCCAATGTGAAAACCCAAATAAAACATTTATAATTCTTATTATAATGATTTATAAGGCAAAAGTGGGTTTTATAAAGTCTAAAGATATTTTAATAAACCCAAAGTTGGGTTTTTAAAAATAAAAGGCTTTTAAGCCTTATAATTTCACTGATGATCATGAAGGAGCTAACATCGACGTATTAAGGTTGGCAAGAAATTAACATAAAATCATTTCCAAAAAAATTTGGCAATTGCCCTTGCTTGAATATCGAATTGCATGTGAAGAAGAGGAAAGAGCTCATGAAAAACATTTTCGTTCGCTGTGGAAATGTGAAAAGCAGAAGGTGCATGATTTGAGGGCACATAGGCCAGCTTGGCGTAGCGATGTGTTGATTTTATTGGATGCAAGAGGTCCCGCGTTCGAATCGCGGGTAGTGCAAAAGGGAAGACATGTTTGGTGCCCAATGCGCACGTGATTTTTTATTGAAGGCACACGTTTTTACAATGGATAGCAAACACATTGTACTTGTTGGTTGTTGTGCGAGCGCATGGCTCAACAGTGGCTTTAGTCATTGCTAAGGTTTTTAGGGAATAAGGAGATAAAGGGTTCGAAACCCTCCAAGGCAAGTTTAATTTTTGTAAAGTATTTTTAATTGCCCATGTGGAGTTATAAGGGTGTTATATGATGTGTTAAGCCTTAGGGAAATTAAAAAGTGGTTATGATTTAATTTTATTTTATATAAGGCTTGCATAAAGTTTTTTATTAAAAGTGGATTTATTTTAGTGGGAAAATTTAATTAAAACTTTTCAATAAGGGTTATGAGGATTTTGTGAATGATAGTATTGACATTATTGAGAATCAAGGTTATTGTGAATTAATTTCTCATAAAAGGGGTTATTTATTTTATAAGAATACTATGGTGAAAATTATTATTGAGTTGGAGCAAGAAGGTGTTACTGAGTTATTATTTTTGTATTGTGGTATTACTCAAGTCTTCTAACCCTTTTATGATTGGAAAGAGAAATTTATGAGAGTGGCAGATTTGTGAGAACAAATCCTTGGCATCAAAAAGGTATGGGAAAATTCCTTCTTGACTGAGTTGATTTATTGGCTTTATTGAAAATTAAGTTTGTAGTGAATAGGAATTGATTAGGGTTTCATTTTTGAAAGTGGTTGAGTTATTACTTCAAGGTTTTCTGATTTGAGAGTTGAGATTAAAACCTTGTTTTATTAGCATTGTTATTGAGATCATTGGTTGAGTGAAGTGTTTGAGTTAATGCTTCATTTTTTTTTGAAATTTAGAGTTGTGATTAAAACATTGTTTGATGAGCATGGTTGTTGAAGTGAGTTGTTATGAAAAGAACTTTAACTAAGGTTTGAAAATATCATGAGTATCATTGTTATGTGAGATTTATTGTTGAGAATTGTTGGAAACATTTTGAGTTCGATGATACATGCTTGGACTAGGGTTTGTGAGCAAGCATTTTTTCTTAAAGTTATTGGTTGAGTAGAGTTGATTGAGCCTAGTCAAGTGGATGTATGAAGTGATTATTCAAGTTCCATAAAATAAACTATTATATATTCTGAGTTGAGAAAGTGATTTAGTTTTTGAGAATAGAACATATTGAGTCTCTTAAAATTCTCTTTATGCTTCTATGGGATTGAGTTGAGAAAGATATTTAGTTTTGAAAATAGAACATATTGATTCTCTAAAAATTCTCTTTATGTTTCTATGAGATTGAGCAAGTTCTGTGTGAGCTTGTTGAGAAAATTTGGATAGGTTTTGAGTGGACTTGTTGAGCATATTTGAGCAAGTTATGAGTGGACCTATTGAGAATATTTGAGTAGGTTCTGAGTGGACCTATTGAGAAAATTTGAGCAGGTTCTAAGTGGACCTATTGAGAAGATTTGAGCAGGTTCTGTGTGGACCTATTGAGCAGATTTGAGCAGGTTCTGTGTGGACCTATTGAGTAGATTTGAGCAAGTTCTAGAGAGGACTTGTGGATAGTTTGGTGTGAGATTTTGAGGAATATTGCAAGGTAGATTTGAGACAAGTATTTGAGAAGACTTGAGAGCATATTTGATTGATTTTTTTAAACCTTGAGTTAAATTTTGGGGCAGATCAAATTGAATTGAGTCAAGCCTTGAGTTAGAGCTTGAGAACAGAGATTAAAGATAGATTTGTGCTATACTGACTGGACAGTGTTTAGTACAAATTTGAGAGAAAATTTTGGTGTAGATTTGAGGATAAGTTTGTTCCAAACTAGAGATAGATATTTAGAATATTTGTGCTAGACCGAATGAGCTATGTTTAGTACAAAATTGAGAAGATTTGTTGAGCAAATTTGTGCTAGACCGAATGAACTGTGTTTAGTACAAAATTGAGATAGAGCTTTGGAGGTGATAGAACAAAGAGGACAAAGTCTCTAGTGGATAGAGATCCATCAACCAAGATATTGAGGAGAGGTCTTCTGAGTGAGATAGTGTAGAGAGATCCACCAATTAGTGCAGTGGAGGCAGTGTCTTCTAAAGGATCACCATCCAAAGCATAGAAGGAGTTCTCCTATGGATAGAGATCCACAAATATGATTTAGGATATTGGTGTCTCCTTTGGATAGAGGTACATAAATATTGTAATTGGGAAGGATTCCCAAGATATTGATTGAGAAAATTTAGTGAAATATTTTCTCCATGGAAGTAGCCATATTTGGGTGAACCACGTAAATTATTGTGTCTCTATTGTGTGTGGTGTTGTGTACATTTATTTGATTACTAATGTTGATATTACTATATTTACATTTCATATATTGGTTTGAGAGAAAAAGTAAAAAGTACTCTTATATTGTTCACCCCCTCTTAGTATACACTTATGTTCTTCAAGATGCAACTCTTGGCTTTCCATATTCCTATGAATCTTCACCTTCCTATTCTATGGAGTCATGTGCACATGGAAAACATGCACATCTACATCATTAAGAATTGTCACATTCTAACAATATTTGTGCATTTATTACATTAGATAAAGTAAATATTCAAACCATAGTCTAAGATATATTCGTAATATAAATATCTAACCAAGGTGGTACATTAGCATGTACCAAATAATGTAATATATTTCAACAATTTGATAAATATTCTAAGGAGCACATATGTTTCAATTTGCACACACATTTGGTGATAACTCCAAGGTGTACACATCTGGTGATAATCATAAGGTCAAATTATCTTACTTTGTAAGCATGCACTCTTTTTAATAACATCAATGCAAAGACAAGACTCCTAGTTACACCACTTAACTGGTTGAACCACCACCTCATTCATTTCCTTCGAAAGTTATAAAAAATACATCCTCTCTTCCTTGGAGCATGAGTATTGTATAAGCACTACTAAAATTCCAAATCCCACTTCACATACAAATACTCAAGTCATCATATGCAACCATCCTCGTCTTTTGTTAGACATTGATCACATCATTTTGTAGGCCTAGATCCTACTTTCAGTAGAGACAATACACCACAAACCATGATAGTCCAACCCTATATGGTATTAGGTCATAGCCATCAAGACCTATATGGTAAGCATCCAACCCACATGTAGACTTCCAGATGCAACAAGACGTAACCTAATGTAATATGACACAACATAATGCAACATTACAGTACCAACAAAAATAAGGAAGGTAAGATCTATTTGAATGTACTTTCCTTGTATACATTTTACACTCATTTATTACATATTTATTTTGGTTTACATTTTTGAAAGATAGGCATAGCATATACTACTGATAATTTTGTAGTCCACGTAGATGCATACACACAGATCCAACGAGTAGATTTAGACATAGGTACATAGATCTACAAGATCCATTATATCCCAGTTTTTATAGTAGTAGGAGAATTCTACTCTCAACCATTTGAACATATATGATATCAGTTATCTATCATCCTGCATCTAGACAATAAAAATACTTAGTCATCAACAACCCTAACGATTAACATCCAAACACCATGCACTAGATGTAGGCAACCCCCAATATAGATTTAACGCATTTAATGAATCTAACATAGATGCAAATCTATAACCAGTAGATCCAGATCCAATGAAGTAGTAGTCACATGAAATCCATCCACTAGTTTTGTAGAAAAAGAAGATAGTTGCACCATTTTTACATGCAAAATGGAATCAATCCCTCGATTATTGTTCAAATTTATGAGGTTTTTATATTATAACCGAAAATAAAAACAAAGAGCATAAAAACTATATTTCCTTTTTTTTAATTATAGTTGCAATGGTACATATTTTTTTGTCTACACCTTAAGACGTTCCAATTTTTGTGGTTCCACTTGCAAGGGCTTCTTTCTGGACTTTTTCATCACTTGTATGCATTCATTGTTTATAGGCTCTTCATCCAATATGATCTGATCCAGGTCCATCAACATGTTCACCACTCCCTTTTATGCCTTTTCTACCCTTTTTGGAACTACTAATTGGGCCTAATTCTAATAGACAATGCATGTGTCTATGTTTTTAGGGCCATTGCAGGCCAAATACTAGTAATTTTTCTAAGAGGAGGAAGTTAATGGCTCTTCCTCTTGCTTAATATATGCAAAATTTGTTCTTCTAGCCAAAATTCTACTAGATGTTCCTTGGTCTTTTGTGACATAGGGGAACCTTCTAGGCTAATAGCCCACATACCTTTTATTAGTTTTTGTCTCTCCAACACAATGAATTTATTGTTAATATTCTTCAGTGTTCCTCTAATATTTAGTATATCTATGTTCTCTTTAGATTATATATCAAGCAACATGTTGGAAGTATTATGTTATTTCCCCCCCTTGTAAATATTGGTTGGGTAGTTGAATTATATTTTATATAATGTGTGTCAATATGAGATAAAGTGCAAGGTGTTAAGACAGATAATTAAGAGTCAAAATGATATGTAGCAAGATGAGAGTTTTGTCTCAATATGAAGAATATGAAACGATGCATCTCCCAGTTGTTAGAGGAAGAGAAATAGTTAGAGTAAGAAAACGTCATGTAAAATTATATGATGGAGAAAAATATCCAAGAAATGTAATCAACCAAAATCATTCTTGTAATCCTGTGATATAGAATATATTAGAAATATATTTGTGGTATATTTCATTTTTTTAATACATTGTTATCTTATGCGATGTATTTTAAGAACACAAGATTATACTGAGAGGGATGGGTGAACAGTATAAGACCTCTTTTTAATTTCTCTATTTAACTTCAACTTCGCAAAGCAATGAACCAATACCAATATCAAAGCAATGCATAAAGCAACACACAATGAGACACAAATTTTAACGTGGTTCACCCAACATGGGCTACCTCCACAAAAAATTTCTCTAAAAAACTTTCTCAAAGTTCTTTGGGAATCCTTCCCAATTATAATGTTTATGAGCCTCAGCCCAAAGGAGAAACCTTCCCCTACTCAAGTATTTATGAGCCTCTGCCCAAAGGAGAATCCTTCCCCTCCTCACGAATTTATGAGCCTCCTACCCAAAGGAGAATCCTTCCCCTCCTCACAAATTTATGAGCCTCCTGCCCAAAGGAGAATCCTTCCCCTCCTCATGAATTTATGAGCCTCCTGCCCAAAGGAGAATCCTTCCCCTCAACTCTAGAAATGATACTTCAGAATATCACCTACCTCTTATTCCACTAGCACATGGAACTCCTTTCCATAGAAGACCTCTTGTCCTCAATGCTCAGCCTCAAGAGACCTCTGTCCTCACTGATCACCTCCATAGCAACTCATCAACTTGTACTAAACACAGTCAGTTGATCTAGCACAAGTCTTCCTCACTCTGTCAGATCTATCCCAAGCTCAACTCATAAAGCTTGAACAAATCAATCTTTGCTGCACACAAGCCTTCTCAAAGAATTGTCAAAACTATCCTTAGGTTCTTCTCAAAGAGCCACTTCAACTCTGTCCTCAAGTCCTCTGCTAGGACCTATCCAAATCAACTCACAAGTCCTCCCTATAACTTTTCCAAATCAGCTCACAAGTCCTCACTAGAACCTATCCAAATCAGCTCACAAGTCCTCACTAGAACCTATCCAAATCAGCTCACAAGTCCTCACTAGAACCTGTCCAAATCATCTCACAAGTCTTCACTAGAACCTATCCAAATCAGCTCACAAGTTCATCAAGAAAAACTTGCTTAGCATGAACCCACAAAGAGAATTGTTAGAGACCCAATGTGATTCATCAACCTCATAGAAGCATAAAGAGAATTGTTAGAGACTCAATATGTTCTATACTTAACTCCCAATCTCAATCTCAAATCTCATAGAAACATAAAGAGAATTGTTAGAGACTCAATATGTTCTATAATTAACTCCCAATCTCAATCTCAACTCAATCTCAATCTCAATCTCAAAATAATAAGATAGATGTAGTATGCTTTTCTCAAGAACATGAAACACAACCCAATAATTGCCAACCATGCAATATCTCATATAACAATGATACTCATGTTCATTCCACAACCAATATATTTGCTCAACCAATTAGGGGTTTAACAACAATTCTTATAGACAAGGTTTAACCAACATCATTCAACTCAACATTAACCATGAAGCATTCAACCAATCACTACATGGAAAGGAAACTAGTAGACATCCTTTTCCCTCCAAAGGTATTTGAACAAAATAGCCACCAACATAAATCACCAATGCAAAGAATAACTTACTCAAATCAATCTCAATGGAGTAAGCCCAAATCATGTATCAAGTAAAGCATTAACTCGATCAAAACAACCTCTATAGAAGCAACTCAACCATCAATCTCAAAAAAGCCAAGGGTTTCACCATATCAATGCAAGTAGAAAGACTTACTAACATAAACCCTAGTGCAAAATGCTTCCTCTTCCTCAACCAGAATTATGCATTCACCCAAAAAACTCATCAATGATTTTAATGCATAAACAATCTTCAATATCCAGAAAATGGGATTTACACAAACAAGAATACCTAGTAGACAACCTTTTCACTCCAAACTCAATTTTAGAAAATACACCATCAACAATATACATGGAATAAGTTGCCCATACCTTTGTTTGAGGAAGAAAATAATAGTTCTTCAACCTGTTACCAACACCACCGTCATCTTTGCCACCAAGTTAGGGTTAGATCATAAAAGTAACCACAAAAATATTTATTCCATAAAACACCTTATGACTCCAATCCTTAGAATTCAACTACCAAAAAAATATAAAGCATACAAACAATATATCCTTTTACACCTTATTTATCCAAATTAATTAAACCATGCTCAAGGAATCATAGCTTCTAAGCAAATCTCACTCAAAAATCAAGCCAAAAATCTCAACCACACACTATCAACCTTATATCTCCAAAGAAGCATTTAACCTCAAAAATAATTTTAAATAAATTTGCCCAACCACTTCTTTAAAAAAATGCAGATTTTATTTAAAAAACCTTACCAAAAAAATGCTTTCGAAAATCACGGGTCAACAGTGCCTCCGAAAAAATCGGAGCGCAAAAACTCTTCTCACACTCCACGGCGGGAGTCGAACGCTTGACCTCCCTTCAAGCGCCTTTGCAGAACAGTCGTTGCCACTAGGCCAATGACGCTAGCTTGAAGGCTAGCAAGAGTCTCCTTCTCCTTAACCCTTTGGCGACGGATAAACATGGCAAAAAAAAAATGATAGCCGTAGCTTTTACTTCCCAACTTTTGCGCAATTCAAATTTCTTTCACACCTTTTCTTTAGACTATAGGTTATGGCTTATATAGACAAACTTCCATGCTATGCACAACGTCGACGGAAGGATAATTCGAATTTTTCGAATTAATATTACTTTGACGCTTTTGAAATAACTTTAGGGTTTATGAAACCCTTTTGATTATTTAAAAAAATAATCAAAGGTCTTTTAGAACTTAGATCTTAGGTGGAGAACCCATTAAATTATTAAAATAATTTAATCACTAAATCAAATAAATAATTAATTAAAAAACCTTAAAAAGGTTTTATTAATTAAGTTATTTAATTAATAAGTGTCTCCAACCTTTGCATTAAGTCGAGAGTGGTTTTGAGAAAAACCCTTAATGCATCCACCTGGTTTTAATAAAAACCCTTAAACCTACCATGGTTTTGATAAAAATCTTTTCATCTGCCACATGGAATCTCTTCGAAATCTTCTAGAAAATATTCTTTGGAATCTTCAACCTTTGAAGCCAATAAATCCTCTTGACATTAATGCCGGTTCCTTTTGACATCAATGACAACTCATAGACAAGAAGCTAGGATCTCAAACCCAAAATTGCCAACAGTATTTATGTGATTTATTTTTTAAATGAGATAATACTGATGTAAGAAAATAGTCATGGGAAGCTAACACAATAAAGGTAAATAAAGTGCACATAGTTGAGGTAACGCTTTAGGTTTTAATACAAGATAAATTTGAGGCACTGAGATTGCCAAAGTTAATGTTTGTTGAGCTTGTTGGGGTAATTCTAGAAAGTAGGTCATGATGACTTTAGGAGACAAATTGCCAACATAGATTAATACATTTTTTAGTAATTTCATCTTGTAAATATCATTGGCTAGCCAAATTTATAGATCTAGATCTAGGAAAAAGGCATGGATATAATAAATGTAAGCTTGAGACTAAGAAGGTCTAATATCTTGAGGGATCAGCTTAAATTTGATATTGAAATTTATAATATTTTATTGTAGATGTATCTAAAAAAAAGTGAACTAAGTGAATAATAGAAAGGATATCCTACCTCATTAATGTCTAATATGAATGGTTCATCTACCTAATCCAACAGGCTAATGGTACTTTCTTCAAAACTTCTATACTAGGCCAACATTTTCTTATGAAATATAAAGCTATAAATCCAACCATAGCATCTTCATGATGTATATTATGAATAGTGGCTAAAGTTATTACATCTTGACAATGCTCATAGGTAGTATTTTATACCCATCATAGGTTGGTAAATCTTTAAGGAGTGCGTGAGGTATTTCATGGAGATCTATAAGTTCAAGTGGCTTAGTACAATTCCTCCCTAGGTAAATTCATTTGGACATGTTTTTGAAGTGGGGACTAACATAATACTATCTAGGAAAAGCTTACAATGTATAGGACTTTGAACAAAGGAAGTTTGAAATAGAAATTACAAGATTTATGTGTTGATATTTTGATAAACTACAAAGGTATTTTGAAATTTTTAGCCTCAAATATTGTTAACATGTGATTATAGAGCTCATCCATTTAATAGAGTTACCAATATTAAGTTCTTCAATAGTTGAGTCACTATATGAATGTATATTTATCCACTTTGTGAGATCAAGATATTCATCAGAATCTTGATCCTTTGGGTATGTGGGGTAAATGTTGAATTATCCATCCCATTGGGCATGCTATAAATATTGGTCTATAATATACCTAGTGGTGTGATTTATACCCTAGAATATGACCAATAAAAATACCCTAGTGGTGTGCTTCTTAACTAACCTTCGGAGAAGGTTACTTCCTTGGTTGTGGAAATAAAAATAAAAGGTATAAAGACTAAATATAGAAATGGAGGGTTATAAAGAGAGGAAAAGAATAAATCTATCAATTAAATGATTTTCTATATTCAACTAAATAAATTATTGCACCCTATGCAAACACCATATAGCATAGCTAAATATATAGTCTAATAGGCCAACTACCATTTAAAAGACTAAAATTTTTAGTATTAGCTCATATCATGCATTCTACCACTTCAATAGCTTGCAATGATAATCCAAACAGTAATTCAAGACTAATAGAATAGACTACTCATAAAGTTTTTTAAAAAATGAATAAATATACAAAGATCATACATTATGCATTCCCTAACACTCTAATAGTCTGTAGTGACTATCCAAACAACAAGTCAAGCCTAAAAAAATAGACCACTCACAAAGATTTTACAAGAAAATTCTAGAGACTACAAAACATACATACACAATAAAGTTTACAATGCATCACTGTTAGAGACCAAACAACATCTAGTTCACTAAATAGTAAAGAATCTATATAGTTTATAATAATAATATACTCAAACTTTTGACTCTTATTCTAAGAAGAATTATGCTACTTATAGTTTTCTAGTGTTATCCTATCTTAATGATTACATGGATGGCCTATCGTAGGTCTAACAAGAATAATATAGCCTCACCTAGTTTTGAGCTCATGCTTGGTAAACATGCTTGGAATAACTTGTTATTACTTTTGTTATTTCTTTGCTAGTTATAAATATTCTAGCCCAACTAGCCTAATATATGTGGGTGGTGTAACCAATCATGGTCTTGGTAGCCCTACGTATTTAGCACACTTGGATTTTCCCCATTATACCTCATTTTTATACCAATTGTTAGAATTACAAGAACTTTCATTCATGATCACAAAGGATGGCCACACTTTTTGTATGTTCCAAAAGATTGGTTTTTTCTTTCTTACCTAACTACTTTGATCTAGGTGGTTGAGCAGTGATTGGATGATCCAGGTCTTTGACATGCATGGTATTTTCTAAAAATAATCTTACTGGGGCCTTAAAGACTAGACCATGAATTTTGAGAGGCTCTACTAACATCACCACTCATATCTCGCAATCATTCATATATTTTGTTCACTCGTGCCTTTAATGGCTAGGAATTTTAAGCTCTTTGGTTTGGATTATTTTGGAAAATATTGAACCAATCACTCCTTTGAACCTTTGCTTTCTTAATACTTGGTCTAAAATTTGAAACACTTATGATGACATCACCTTGAAGAAACCTCAACCACTATTGATTTTATTGGATCTAGGTTGGCTTGGTTGTTTGAATGCTTATTCTTACATAATTCTTGAGATACCCCAACCAGTATTTATTTTGGTATCTAAACTAGACGAAAGTTCTAAAGGTTTATGTTGAGGTCACTTTTGAAAAATCTCAACCATTAATGTTCTCCTTGTAGACTGACTAAGAATTTTGGGGTACCTTACTTATATTATTTGCTTGAAAGTCTTACCTACCTTAGGCCTTGTCGATAGAGTGATTCAATATTAAGTGGATAAATTTATTTGACTTAGCAGGATTTTGGGATAGGAAAGACACATTTTGCTTTTGGTCAATTATGTACAAATAATAATGACTTTTGATAATATTCCATGCATCTAAGCAACATAATTTACAAAATTGATAGTCTAGAAAAGTTTTCTAGAACCTATCTATGTGGGTAGTTTGCATTGCCCCACACATGCATATTGAAGAAGTAAATAAAATATATCAAAATCTGGTTGAGCAATACAAAATATTATAAAGATAGTCCTAATTATTGAACAAGAAATATAACAAATTGTCTTATTATGTGTGAAGCTATGAAAATGTGTGCATGTGAGAACAATATGGAAAAATATTTTTAACTCATGAAACCTAAAATAGAGCATTAGTCATTAAGATAGAGAATGTTGGAAATAATAATACTTAATGTAAAAATGGATATGAATTATTTTTGTTAAAATAAAAGGAAATACGTTGGAACTAAAATATTATTTTTGAAATAAAATGGTTATAGTAAAAATAAAGAGAGAGTTGTAAAAATAAAACAAAATTACTATATGCTTGAGAAAACCTATTATCAACACTGTAATAAATTTTTATATTCATGTTTTCACTATTAGTTGATCTATCCATCCTTATGGTAGATTGGTAAATATGTGAAATCATCCATAATTATGTTAAATTTTATGAAACTAAATGATTTCAAATCTATTAGAATGATTATTAATTTAATTAAAATAATAAATGTGTATCAATGAATTTGTATTCTCCTAGACCATTTGATTTAACAACACTTTGATTATTAGAGTATTTGATCTTAACAACTAGAAGCATAATCAAAATGATCAAAGATTTTGGTGAAGCAATGTGTGTGATTTGCTTATTCTTAAGAGGTCATGGGTTTGAGATCCCTCAACACTCGAGTTACCCTCATGGTGTATGATCTCCATGCATAAAATATAAAAAATAATTTAACAATATTTAATGGTATTCTCCATGGATACACTTTAGAATTTGTGAGTTGCAAAATCTATAACGATTTATAATAACCATCATGCACTTTTAGTAGGTTGACTAGAAATGCGTTTATATGGTGGTTTACATCTACTTTATTACCTAGATTAGACTCAATGACCTATTTGTGAGTAGCTTGTAAATTTATTATAATAATTAGTTTTTGTTGTAAAGAGGTAAATTTCAATTAAAAAATAAAACGTGATGTTTTTAATCCAACAACTACACTATGAGGATTCTTTGTATCTTGACCATCCCATATTCAATATGATACATCAATTACATATATATAAATTTAAAAGCTTATGTAATTGATAAGCCTTACCTATAGAAAATTTGACCAACTTATGAAACACAACAATATCATGTTCTTTTGTAATCTAAATGATCATGATTAGAACTATGTATGTCCCATAAAGCCTTGTATCAAGGGAAAACATGAATCCCTTTAGAACTAAAAACAAAAGTTTTTTTTTGAATAAATTATCAAGAAATGGATTAATCTTTATTGAACTATGAAGGATGGATAATTTTAAAGGGATATTCCTTTTATGATATCCACTATTCAATATTATCTAGTGATAATATACAACACATATTTATAGAATTATTTATAATTTAAACAACAATACAAGAAATAGGTAGTTGAGGATGGAGAGGAAATGAGGGAAAAATATGAATCTTAGCAATAAAATAAGTAAAATTATCAAAGATAACTCTCTAATTGAGTTATATGCAACCAAAATATTCAATAATAATCAAATTATTTTGAATATTAAAGCTAATAAGAAAATATGTTATTCTATTCATTTATTAGATATGAAATTAGATTGGTACGTAGGATGTCTTAATTCAGACCAAGGACTCTAACCATTTTGTAGAATATTTCAATAAACAAAGATTCTTGAGGACATAATGGTACATTTTGATATGATTTTTTCTTGTTGAGAATTCTCATTCTATTATCTCATCATGATCAAAGAGGTAGCTTATAATAAAGTGATAAATTTAGTTAAAACTTGATTTCTATTATATATGTATAAGCAAAAGTGGTAAGAATGTAAATTTTATTTTTCTATGTGGTTAAAAACTCTATTGTGAGGCACTTTGAAAAATTAATTAACTTCATTTAACTTAAAGTATAAATAATATAAGAGATATATTATGGACACAATTGTGTTGTTTCACCAAATGGTGTGAACAACATCTAAACATTTCACAAATATTTACATCACTATATTGATAGTATAGTGTTTTCTAGTGGGGTATCTTAGGTTTTTTTTTTTATGGTAAGTCTAGATAACTCACTTGGGATAAAGCACCCACAACTCACACACATGTCCCCTATGTCTATTGAGACTTGAACTTGAACCTTTCACATAAGATGATCCATACCAACCACTCTAGCTCTATATTGTATAAAACGTTCATCCATGTAAAACTCCAACTCTATTATATGAAAAATGGAGATTTCAATCATTATAGTAATAGATATGAGAATATTCAAAATATAGCATTTAAAATATGAGAAGATCCACCTTATTACCTTTTTCAAGAAATTCATCTACTTATATATCTAAGGCATTTAAGAGTGCATTGATAACACTAGAAGTATTCATAGGGAGAATACATATTCACATTACCAGGGTAGAATTTGGATTAGATTAAAGGACTATGGTTACATCCCTTTTAACAATTATTTATAATGCATAGGATAATATAATGATATTTCTTATTAATGTTTTTATTTTTTATTATAACATATTATGAGTAAATTTAACCCAATGTATATATGGAGACACACAACTTAAATTTCTATTTAAACTATCATGATGTGGGTGTAGGAAATTTGGTCAAGAATCAATTAATCATAGGGATTGATAAATTAGCTGAATCCTATAAAGTGGGTATGGTGTTTTAAGTGGTATCATGCTACCAAGGGAGAGGGTTAAGCTTGTCTTGTGACCAAAAGATATACTTTTAATAATATAGTTTAAAAATTAACCTAAGTTTGTTACTTTAATAATCATCTCAATAGGAATTCTACTATAAATTTTAACTTACCCATAAAATTTTAAAGGCAATAAAAATCTTACAAATAGTATGATATGAGCACAAAATTAATTTCATCCATTTAATTATTTTTGGGCAATTTCATAATGATCGATATGCCATTGAATTACTATTGATTTATATAAAAATTGCTATATTATTTTAACATTATTGATTAATGACTAAACTCCTAAATTGATGGAGTCATCACATTTAAATTTTCTTTAAAAAAAACTATAAAAACCACATATAAAGGACCATCAATGAATGTAGCTTGTTTTTAATTTTGGATTTGCTTGCTTTCATGTCAACTCTTCATGCATACCTTCTATATTAAAAAATAAATAAAGACATGATGAAAGAGAAAATAAGTTCATATATATTACTACATCTAGAATGAGGTGTGTCCCTTGTAAGCTTTACTATCGTATTATGCAAGTTTTAGGCCCATTATAGGTGAAATATTTCTTGACACTCAATACATACTTCCATGCATGGGAGCATTAATTCTACCTTATAGGATTGGTTGGAGTAAAATGATAATTGATTTTATATTGTTTATTAATAATTAGTGCAATCCACCATTTATTTGAATATCATGTGTTGATTGACTTGATCGGACGACCTACACTTTAATGACCTCATAATTTATTGTTTCCTAACATCCTCTGGAGTTGCACTGGTCCTTGGCTACCTTGGGAATAAATTATTGGTATTCTATTTTGGGATTTTTAGAGGTTAGTGACAACCATAAATTTTGGATAGTTGGAAAACTTCAACCTTTCTTCTATCAGATCATTATCTTCATTAGATCATTCATATTAGTGAAAAACAATCCTCATAATATTTTTTGAAATTATTTTAAATGGAATGAGATATTTTTTCATCCATTCTTCCTTTAATCTCTTGTAAGAACATTTGGCATGCTTCAATGGGAACTAACAATTCAAAAAGAATTTAAACCTACACAAGAAAACAAAGAAAAATAAAATTCCCAATATTAATGTTATATTTATCTCTTTGGAATATATAGGGTCAAAATGATGCTTTTTCTTGAGTCTTAACCCATTCCTGTGAGTCTATATATTGTAGGAGGATCAAAATCCTAAAATTTGGCCACCCATTGGTCCATCTAATCATCTAGGATAAAATAATGCATCTCATCAACAAAAAAATTAGATTCAAATTGCTCCTCTTTTGACATTAGAATATGATCAACATTCATACTAGATGTTTATGTATTTAATGTGGTGTAAATATAGCAACTCTAATGGGATTTTTATCTTGGTCCCATATCAATTCCTTAAAACCATGAGAGACTAGTCCATATATATATATATATATATATATATATATATATATATATATATATATATATATATATATCCTCCTAATTTATACGTAAAGTCTCTTGATAAGCATATCCCAAATGATCTAAGGAGATCAATTATTGTTGTATCTTATGTTACTATTAGGTTTGGATAAGAATTTAAAGTGATAATATCTTCCATAACTCCCAAAATTTGGACTACATTGTCATCCAACTACACAACTCTCTGTTCATAGGATGATATTATGAACCTAATGCATCTACTATACCTTTTCGTATAACAAAGGTACTTTCCCTTGAATTTATGATGTAGTTATAGATCAACTTATCCTTGTAGATAAGGGATAAACTTAAATGGGGCAGTTTAGGTTTGCTTACTCTAAGGAAGATACTTGTAAAATAGTAGGTGTTTTAATTGTCCTTGCTCTTATTCTTCCTCTAGTGCTTTCTTCAAATGCTCCTTTTGTCCTGGTATGGATAATATGTATTAAATAAGTACCACCATCATGGACCTTACTAAATAATATACTATGCTAAATCTCTAAAGGGGAGTAGCCTTTGAGTCATATGTAAAGGTAGTGGAGGCTTGGAATTATCTACAACTACTAGAATATAAGTCATATGGGATGCATGCTACTTATTGGTCTCTAATATGCTCTATTTGATTTCATTCAGAGGTCAAGGTGTGCTTGTCTTTGGAAGTACCAAGATAGGAGGTTATCATCTAGATTTAGTTGGTCTAATTTGGTTTCTTGAGGCCATTTGGTTGCTCTTGTCCTACTTCTCCATTTATTACCTTTTGTCCCTTGTCACATAGTCCAACTAAACTTGTGACCTATTGGCTACTAGATTTCCTAATCCATTAGATACTGTATACACCTCTTCCTCATCCCAATTGACTAAGATCTAAACTAGATGAGCACAATCTGAATCAGTGAAGGATGATGTGGGGTATATTGATTTTCCACTTGGGTTTTAGTCTTTGGATAAGATGTATATGCCTAGGAAGATATTATTTTTCTTAACATAGCTATCATTGGCTAAGATATTTCTCTGGGATATATCTAGATAGAGTAGGTATTTAGGTTTAGCGATACCATGTAGAAGACTCCTCTACATAGTTATTTTGTATGGGAATTATCTCCCTAGTAGGGTTGGCAGGTATTTGGTACAACAAACTAGATACTGCTACTATTTATTGATTTTGACTTTGTGCTTGATCATTATCCCTATTAGCCTTGAACTAGGGCCTTGGATAGGCATTGAATGGAGGATTGTTACACTAGATATTTTATTGAAAATGAGGTATTGGATTATTCTAATATTGAAACCTTTTATTATCTATTACCTAATTGTGATAAACATTTCATTTGTAACTAGATTGAGTAGGCTTTTCACTACTTTAAATTTAGATTTATCTAAAGCAAGGGAGACCGAAGCAAGAAGGGGTTGCATAAACTATAGGTAAGATTGAGGATGGATTGAGGGTTGTTAGTTGGATGAATTGTAAAGGTTGATATGTATATCGAACACTAGATATAAAGGCATTGGAGGCCAAGGGGCTATCTTTCCAATTTGAATCAAGTCATTTTAATACTATATGGCTATGCCATAGGCATCTAGAAAAGAGTTTCCTCCCTTGTCATTAATCATCATGGATATTTTAGAATGTAAGATCTTAAAATAGTATACAAATTATATACTTAGGAGGGAATGGATATATTTAGGTATCATATAACATACCTCATGAAATTGAACATTAAAGTTGTCCATATTCTCCATCAATACTCTCTTCATGGTAGATAGTTAATCTAAGAGAGACAACACATCCATATTCTCTTTGAATATTTCAACAAGTAGGATAGAAAGCTAGTCTTAGTCAGTAATTGAGCGGGGGAAAAGAGAGACATACCATTCTCAATACTTGCTTCTAAATGAAGACACAAAATCTTACAGCCAGATTTTGATCTATAATATTATGTTAGGATCCTAATCCTAACTTAGATTATTATTAATTTTTTTATTTAATTAATGGAACATCATGTCCTTTCATCATCACAACCATTAGATATATTTATTTACAAATTCACTAAAGTTTCATTGGGGCATCGAAGAAGAATTATATTTATAATGCCTTGTGAGCATTTTGTGGGTGAACATAATTTTGAAACAATGATTCAATAAAAAGTGATCAATTTCATTCAATCGCATTTAGATTCCATATTTCTCCACTGATTTCCATTCATTAGGAACTAGGTTCCTAACAACTGGTATTAGAGCAGAGATCCATAATGCCATTCACACTTATTTTACAATTTAGTTTTCCCTCTCATCCAGATTCATCACAACTCATTACACAAGCATAACCATTTTTAAATAAAAATACACCACCATAACACCATTTCTACCAACATTCGACCTCCCCTTACACCTAAAAAAAAAATCTACCTTATACCATCCCTCACAAGCACAATTAAATCCATTCAAAACAACTGACATAGCACATTTAATAAAATTATATGGTCTAGGGAGTAAATAGAGATTTTAGGTGATAATTTTAAGGAAGAATACGCCAAAACATCCATTGCAAACACTTTAAAATGGAATATTTTCAACCTTTTTCACTTCCAGATTGCTCAAAGTCTCAAAAATGAACGTCAAATTTTTTTTCTGCTCCGTATACCTGTGTTTTACGATGATATTAATGAAATTCGATAAAAATTTAAAATAAATATAAAGGTTAACCTAAAGTCTTAAAATTTTCGATGATCGGATAATTTTCAAGCATCGAAAGGTTTAAAATTTTGAGCGCGACATCAAAAATCCCAATAAATATAAATCCCACATACATCTGTGTAAAGGCACCCCTTCAATTTATAACAATCAATGCTTCTATATTGAAGTTACTAGTATGCTAGGCCTACACGCTCGCATGCGTAGCATTGAACACTAGTTTTGGATACACTGCATGTTGGGGCTAGTGTTGACTTGTTGACCCTTACCTGCTCTACTCCACCACTCCAATCATCACTCCAATTTCTACCCACCGCCCTCACTCTAATTTTTGCCCACTTTTATTGCCTCTCCAATTTCCACCCACTGCCCTCGCTCTAATTTTTGATCATTGTACTTGCTAGTCATGCGTGCCAAATTTTTGAAATTCAAAAATACCTTTACCCACCAAATAGACCATTCAAAATTCAAATTATCTTACTTTTTTTATCAAGGATAGAAAGGGAGCTAATTCAAAAGAAAAATAGACAAATTTTTTGCACCATACCAAGCAACTTTATAAAATTTTCAAATTTTGACAAAAATATCCCTATATATTTTTAATTTTTGTCAAAAATTGATTTAAATTTTTACTATTTTTCAAGGAGAAATTGAAATTAAAGAGGCTAAAGTTTGCAACCCTACATCAAAATGGTCGACAACAGGAGATCTCAAGACCAAATGAAAGACTTCATGGATGGATTGAATAAATGGAAAAGCGATATTGAACAAACACTCACAACAAAGATAGCAGAAATAGACCTCAAAATTATTACCACTAACCACTTTGTGGACCTATTACAATAGAATATGGTAGTCATCCAAGCTAGTCAATATCTCACACCACCAAAACAACAATCATTACTCAGAGGGCCACAAACATCAATCCTACCTTGAACCACTAAATTGGAATTTCCCAAATTTGAAGGAGCTGACCCCACAAATTGGATTTATCAAGTAGACCAATATTTCTCCTTCTATAAAATACCTAAAGCCCAAAAGGTTTGCATTGCATATTTCCACTTAGAGAGTACCACCACGCAATGGTACCAATGGTACAAAAAGACAAATGACACCCCCATATGGATAGAATTTACAAAAAATATAATGGTATGATTTGGCTCAAGCAGATTTGAATATTTCATAGGAGCCTTCACCAAAATCCACCAAACCACAACAGTACGAGAGTAAAAATCTCAATTTGAGAAGCTGGAAAATTTTACATCAGGGCTTGATGCATCATTCTTCCAAAGTTGCTTTATCACTAGTTTAAAAGAAGACATTCAACTACAAGTGCAAATTTTCAATCCTATAACATGCTACATACTATTGCATTAGTTCAAATGGTAGAGAAAAATAATAATAATCAGCATCGACTTGGGATTCAACCAATGAGAAAATCTCAAGCTTCATCCACTACCCCAAAACTAAATAGAGTTCTACCAATTAAAAGAATTAGCCTTGAAGAAATGAAGGAAAGATGAGAAAAGGGACTTTGTTTCCACTATGATGAAAAATTTATTCCAAATCATAAATGCAGTAACCCCAGACTCTATATTCTAGATACACTTGATTAAAATAATTCAGTCAAAGAGGAGACTAATGAAGTGGAAGTAGTGATAGAAACCCCATAAAATAACACAAAATACACACATGAAATCTCCTTTAATGCCCTTTTTGGTTTCTCCTCTCCACAAATTATGAAATTCAAGGGGTATTTTAAGAAACAAAAGTTCATTGTGCTTTTAGACTTTGGTAGCATGCACAATTTTATCAACCCAAAAGTGGTAAAACAAGTTAAATTTTTTATACACCCTTGTAATAATTTTGAAGTTATGATTGGAAATTATGGAAAATTTGCATGCAAGGGAAAATACAAAAATATTAAACTCACTATGGCTAATTATAATCTAAAGGCTGATATGTATGCACTACCACTAGGAGGGTGTGATATCGTTCTAGGAGTTCAATGGTTGAGAAGATTAGGTACCATCCAATGGGATTTTGAAGACCTATGGATGAAATTCACTCAAAATGGTCAAACCTATCCTATCAAAGGGTTAACATCATACCCTTCCCAAATAGTAAGTTCCCTTAGAATGGAGAAATTTATTAGAAAAAGAGGTAATATAACGATGGCACGATTGTTCTCCATTCAATCGATAAATGAAGAACACGTAATAGGACATGAATTACAACAACTCCTAGCACATCATGACAAGGTATTTAATGAACCAAAAGGATTACCTCCTCAAAGAATACATGATCATACCATCCCACTTCTTCCTGTGCACCAACCTCCTAGTATTTGATCTTACCAATACCCATATCTACAAAAGAAAAAAAATAGAAACATTAGTACAAGAAATACTAAATACATGAATTATTAGACCTAACATGAGACCATATTCTTATCCTATCATATTAGTCAAATAAAAGGATGGTTAGTGGTGCTTATGTGTTGATTTTTGTACCCTTAATAAATTAACTATCAAAGATAAATTCTCTATTCCTGTCATTGACGAGTTATTATATGAACTTCATGGAGAAACATACTTCTCCAAATTATATTTACAATCAGGCTACCACCAAATTTGAGTTAAGGAAAGTGATATCCCAAAAATTGCCTTTTGTACTCATGAAGAGCATTATGAATTCATGGTTATGCCTTTTGGACTTACTAACACACCCTCTACATTTTAAAGTTTAATTAATAAGGTATTCCATACCTTCCTTCACAAGTTTATTTTAGTTTTCTTTGATGACATTCTAATTTATAGTCGAACATGGGAAGATCACTTACGCCACATAAACCAAGCACTAAATACCTTCGAATAAAACCAACTATATGCCAAAAAATCCAAATGTTCCTTCAAAAAACAAGAAATTGAATATCTAGGTCATATTGTCTCTAAAGAAGGAGTTAAAGTGAATCCCCGTAAGACTAAAGATATGAAAAAATAGCCTATACCAAAAAATTTAAAGGGATTGTGTGGATTTTTAGGATTGATAGGGTATTATCACAAATTTGTCAAAAACTATGGCAAAATTGCAACCCCCTTAATAGCATTACTCAAGAAGAATGCTTTCCTTTGGTCTTCAAAGTATATCGTTGCCTTTATGACCCTAAAGAATGCAATGTGTACCACTCCAGTCTTAGTCGTGCTAGATTTTTTCCAACCATTTTTCATAGAAAGTGATGCTTCAAGGGTGGGAATAAGAGCAGTGCTAATGCAAAATGAAAGACCCTTGGCATTTACTAGCAAGGTTTTTTCTCTAAAGAATTTGACTCGTTCCACTTATGAAAAAATATTTTAGCTATTATTCATGTACAACATTGGTGACCTTACCTTATCGGTAAACATTTCACTATGTGCACTGACCACCATAGTCTAAAATACTTTATCAAGAAACACATCACCACTCCCGAACAACAAAAATGGATTATAAAATTACTAGGCTATGAATACGAGATATTATATAAAAAATGCAAAGATAACGTTGTTGTCGACACACTTTCCAGAAATTTTGAAGACATTTCTTAATTTTTGATTTGAGGACAAAGATTTTTTTAAGATGGGTGGCTTGTTAGGATCCTAATCCTAACTTAGATTATTATTACTTCATTTATTTAATTAATGGACCATCATGTCCTTTCATCATCACAACCATTAGATAGATTTATATACACATTCACAAAGGTGTCATTAGGGCATCGAAGAAGAATTATATTTATAACTCCTTGTGAGCATTTGGTGGGTGACCTCCATTTTGAAACAGTTATTCAATAAAAAGTGATCAATTTCATTCAATTGCATTTAGATTCCATATTTCTCCATTGATTTCCAATCATTAGGAACTATGTTCCTAACATATTATGTAGTGCACACATGCTAAGCATATTTTACAAAGTCTTAATTAGAATTGTGAAGTCTTCCTTGGTATATTATGGAAGATATTTTAATGTATATGTTGGAATATCATCCCATACCACCAGTGGCCCTAGAAGTCATAGAGGACCTCTATCATTCAATATCATAAATATATCAAGTTCCAGAGTGGACATGCTTTGGCCTCAACCTATTCTTATTTTTTAAATGGTGTTGAGAAAATGTACTAGCATGTGCATGTGTAAATTAATAGCTACAAAGGGTCTATTCATAGGTATTTCACTCATAGACTTTTGAATTCTTTGTTTTCAATGAAGTCTCTAAGTGAATATTACATTTTCTCTTCAATATAAGAGATTGAAATATTTATTGGAATCTTAATCTGATGTCCTTCTAAATGGATTATTCTAGATATTCTTCTTTATTAGAATCACTAGGTGAGATTTTTATATGCTTCACTTAAGAATATATACAAGGACCTTCATTAGAGTCAATCTATTATAGAGTTTTGACAGTGGGACCAATTAATTTAAATCAATTAGGTCCCATCGATCATACCATTAGAATATTGCCATATCCAATTGTCATAGATAATATGTGTAGGGGACTAGATGGACCTAGCAATCATATCTCATGTAGATTGACATAGTAGGACATTTAGAGATCCTAGATAGAAGTCTTGGGAAATAATCTTTGAAATTTTGTACAAGGTTATCTCCTTTTAAGATGCACTCCTTAGTGCTCTTCCACTCTATCCCAATCTAACTAGCTTTAGGAGTAAATAAAAAACCATAGGAAGCAAAGGATAAATAAAATACTAAGCTAACTAAGGGTGATGCAGCAATATTGAAGTTCCTTCTCCATAACTATGGGATAAGTGAATGTGTGAGTCTAATGCATTGATATCTCAAAGTGAACACTTTCTCTTCTCACCATGCATAGTTGAAACACATATTACACATACAAGAAATTGGAGAAACAAACAGATAGTCACAACTTTCTATACATGTGTATAAACATACATACACACAATAAACAAGACAAAAAATCCTAGTAGTCATGGCTTGTAGTGTGTATATATATATATATATGCCAGAAACAACTTAGGATTTGAGTCTGGACTATTATACAGAAACAAATGAAGGGATAGTTATCAAACTAATTGATGTTTTACAATGATAAAACTACTACTATTCATAGATACAAAAAGGAGAGATGTTCCCTTCAAAACATGTTTAGGATTTTAGACTATGCCTTTCTATTGCTTGTTTTATCTATTTTGTATTACATCATCATAGTATTTCAAGGTCTCTAGATATAGAAACATAAATTTTAATTTTCTAGATGCTTAACTACAACTAACATTCCTCAACTATCAGTCTTGGAATTTTGGCATCTAAGTACAAACACCTTATACAATCAATGCTTACTATATTTAGGAGTTATTTTATTGTGGTTTCCATACTTATTCCTTCATTAGGCTAACCATGTTTTCTAGGTTATTGAGCCAAAATAATGCTAGTGGGTGATCCTTAACTTCTCTTAGTAATGGTTCACTAGTTTAACTCATCTACCCCTTTTGGAGCATATGCACTAGTAGTGATGTATTTCAATATGATATTTATCCTATTTATCATATCTAATCATTGTTATTGTTGGTTATTTCTATACTATATATTTTTTCTCAAAATTATTATATTTATTGTTAAGTATTTTCTATATTTTAAAGTGATATGAGCCATTAAGGTTCAATAAGATAATAATTGGAACTTTTATTAGTCATTCTTGTGTTGGACCTGTACAGAACTTCTATGACTAGGCTAGACTTTTATTGGAAGGCTTGTGGATGTTGGAAATTTGAGCAATATTTGTTGTCATTGATGTCAAGAATTATCAAGAGGTTGTTGTTTCAGTTTCATCATCATTAATGTCATCAAGCGGTTTTTCCAAAATATAAGGAAGAAGTTTAAGGAATAGGATATAATATTTATTTTTAAATATTATATGCCTAAAGTGGCCTAAAAGGTTGAAATCCCAAGGAAGGTGAAGCGGGTTTAAAAGGTAATAATAATATTATAATATTTAATATTATAATAATTTATTCCTTGAAAGACCCATTGAGCAGGTTGCAAAATATTTAATTTAATTTATTTAAATTTAAATATTTTAACCTAAAGGTTAAAATTTAAATTTAAATAAATATTGGGTGCCAAAGTTAAAGGTCATAAAATAATTTATTTATTTGAATTTTTAAATTCAAAATAAATCCGACGTTGAGCACATAAGCCAAAGCATATATAAAGGGGTAAAAGTTTTAATTAAATCATCCATGCATTATTCAAATAACCAAAGTCTAAGAAAAACGTGCGTTGCTTTGTTGTGAGGAAGAAGAGATTTCACGTGATTAAAATATTTTGAGGGCAAGAAATAGTTTAAATGCATGAGGTGCAACCCAGGCATATCCATAACGTTGGTTAGCATAATTGGTAATCAAGGACAAAGTTAAGACATTCACAAGGCAGAGGTTAGGGTTTCAAATCCCCGTGCAATCATTTTGAGGAGGAAGTTTGTTTTGTTTTCAAACATAGAAATTTGTGGAGGCATCAAAGAGAAGTGCTTGCATGTTTAGACTTGTATAGATGTGTGTCCCAATGGCTACATACCTCTGGCTAGAGCACATCAACAAAAGCGAGGTCACGGGAAGGCGCATCCAAGACATGTGCTATCATTTTGCATGTGGGCAAGGTGTATAAGGTATGCATTAAAATTTTTATTTAATTTTAAATAGTGCTAAGGTTGGGGAGTACATTAAGGCCACATGAGTTTATATAGCACCTTGGGAAGTAGGGAGTCATAAGGTATTTAATATTTCATATTATTTTGTGCTTTGAAAATTAAATAGAGGTTGGAGTAATAAGGTTTAATTAAGGGATTAATTTTTTAATATTGTTTTTGAGAGATTATAAAGGAACTTGGTCTTCTATACATTGATTGATTTGGAGTTGTTAAAGAAAGTTGATTTTTATGTGTTGAGAAGTATTTTGATAAGTTTGGAGATAATAAGGTGTATTTGAGTCTTGTTAATTTTTGTAATGGTGAATTAATTTTGAGGGAAATATTTGAGTGAAGATTTTTTCTAACTTTGAAATTTGGCAAATAGGAGTTGATTGTGATTGATACATGTTTTGAGGTGAAATCTCCATCAAAACAAAAGGTATGGGTATATCGTCCTTGTGAGTGAAATTTTGGTTGGTTTAATATTGTGAAATGCAAAGTTGGATTGAAAAGGATTGTTTGATAAGCATTGTTGGAAATATTGAATGAAATTTAAAGTGCATGATTTGTGGGTTTGTGAAATATCATGAATATCATTGCTATGTGAAATTGAGAACTATCTTGAACTAGGGTTTGTGAAATATCATGAGTATCATTGTTATGTGAAGTTGGAAGCTTACAAGCAGATTTGAGGTAAGTCTTGGTGAAGACTTGTTGAGCAGATTAGATAAGTTGTTGAATGGACTTATTGAGTAGATTAGATAAGTTGTTGAGTGGACTTATTGAGTAGATTAGATAAGTTGTTGAGTGGACTTATTGAGAAGATTTGAGGTAAGTCTTAGTGAAGACTTATTGAGCAGATTAGACAAGTTCTTGAGTGGAATTGTTGAGCAAATTTGAGGTAAGTCTTAGTAAAAACTTATTTAGAAGATTAGATAAGTTTTTGAGTGGAATTGTTGAGAAAATTTGAGGTAAGTCTTAGAGAAGACTTGAGAGCAGATTCAGGAAGTTATTAAGAGGGCTTGAGAACATATTTGAAGATAGATTTTGGTGTATATTTAAGGATAGATTTGTGCTAGACCAGAGACATACTTGTGAGCAGATTTGTGCTAGATCGAAGGACAATGTTTAGTATAGATTTGAGATAAAGACTAAATAAAGTTGAGAGTAAGCTTTGGAGGTTATAAAGTAGAGGATAGTACTCTCTAGTAGATAGAGATCCATTATCTAGGGCAGTTAGGATAGAGTCTTCTAAGTGAGGACACAGGTCTTCTATGGAGAGAGATCCACAATCCAATGTAGTGGAGGTAGTAGTCTTCTATAGGATCACCAACCAGATCATAGGAGAATGAGTTCTCCTGTGGATAGATATCCATGAACCATCTTAGGGGATTAGTGTCTCAACAAATATTAAAAATTTTAATTAAATTCTCACTTACACTTTATACAATGTTGAATCACCAAAGAACCTAGAAAATATTTGTGAAACTTATATATTAACCTTGTACTTTTAAGAACCATGATGTTATTCTTGATCACCTCATCCTTGATAATAACTTATGGTTTTATAATTTCTACCTTTATAGGGTTTTCCATAAATTTTATCTTCCTCTTGCTCTTGACTAAGACACTCATCCTTCCAAATACGAATCTATAATTCCAAGTAGGACTTTCAAAAATGACTATCATCCTATTCTACCTAAATTTTATTCATAAAACTTCATTATTTTTTAAATTTATCCTAAAGTCTAGAAGAAGAAAAAGTTATGGTCACTTCCTTTTCACACTTGTCTTCGTCATTACACTTATTTCCTATGTACACCTCCTTCTTTCTTGCACTCTCAATACTAGCTTACTTTTTAAAATAATAAAAGGTAATGCTTGCTTATTTCTAGTACATGTTCTTGGATATTTTTCCATTGCTATATATATATATATCACATGAGGACCTTAGGCTATGATGGGACTTGAGTCCTTCATTGTGAATACAATGAGCACCCTAATTATACACTCAGAGTTACCACTCAACCAAAATTTTGTAACCCCTACATATATATTTGTTAATATTCTATATGATTTTGAGTTAAGTGAGAAGAATTATGTCTTCGTTATCTTGAAAATATTATGAATGTTAAATTTTCTAATGTTTCCTTTAAAAGTACCATCAAAATTAATCTTGGTAAACCTAATTTTTGAACTTTTTAATTTCATCATGGACCATTATAAAATGCCATGTATATCATATTTTCCAAGATTTATTTTTAAAATGCTATTAAAAAAATATTTGATGGACATAATTTTTGGACTTTTCTATTTTATTATCGAACATTGTAGATCATTTAAATTAAATCCATTATTGAAACTAAAATATAATTTATGCCCCTTTAAAGATACACCAATGATATATCATTGTTACTTCATTTTAATTACCTTAGTTTAAATCACAAGGAAGGAGTCCCCCTATTGCTATACCCTCGAGAGTGTGTTCCTAGTTGTTCCACTATTTGTACTTTGCATTACTTTAAAAAAAATATTCAATATTTTAATATAATTATTTATCAAATTTATGTTATTTTATATTTTTAATTATAAAAACATAAATATTTATTGTAAAATTAAAAGACCTAAGATCTAAAGGATAAAGTTAAGGTGAATCTATTATGTAAATAAGACTTTTAACCTTTAACAATATTTTTTATTTTTAATTAATTATATAGGATTAAAATGAGTTCCACATGTGTTACATTATGACTACATAGTAATATTATAAAAAATTGATTATATAACATTGATATGGATTCACCTTATCAATATGTTTCTTGAATTTTACCAATTAAATTAATATCATTTGATAATTCAATAACATTATGTCATCTCACGCGCATCTATCTATCTATGTTCACAACTTTTTCATGAGATATCCACTAACTCAGATGAGTTAATCAAGTCTCTATATTGTAACAAATGATTTTTTTAATCAAAAAAGCTATTTATATTAAATTAAGACAAAAAAGTTTACAATAAAAAAAAAATTGGTGGATTAACACACCCCATGGGAAATCAAACTAATTTTCATTGACAAGGGTTAGGAAACAAAGCCATCAACAAAACACAAGTTTACCAATCATCATTAATCAAATAAAGCATATCAAATGGAATATTGTGTCATTTTGCATAAACTTATAGTAATTATGGGATGAGAATCCATCCCTTTGCATCAGAGTTCTCATTAAGGCCTTTAGTATCCGTGTCGCTCCAACTAACAACTGGTCTAGATAAAATTGGTTGAACATCATCCCACCCCCCAACATGGCAGGATGAACAAACAATGTCAACATATAGCTCAACTAAAATTGGTTGAACATCATCCCAGCCCCACCTAGAAATATGAAAAAGTAATGTTAATATTAGGCTACTTTCTGACTAGTGAGGGCTAGACCAGTGCTTGTCAACGGGAGCACTTCTTGCATATGACAAAAGCCAATGATGAAAGCAGTATAAAAAATACTCTTAATAAGAGCGCTTTGGGGGGATCTAGTTGATTGTACACGGTGCATTGACCCATTGCACTAGAAGAACTTGTAGGTGATTCAATTCCATAGCAACTTTGTTGGCTTGAGTACATATTTTTAGCCACATGTCATTAAAAACTTCTAATTTATCTACATGAGTAAAAGTGACAAAGGATGTATACTATTTAAAAATAATTTTATTACGGGTCTTCCAAATATAAAAGAGTAGGCTAATCCTGAAAACTTGCCACAACTCAAAAAGTGGGAGAGATAAAGTAAAAGAGTCCCCAAGAAGAGCTTGGGGCCAAGAAACTGTTATAGTTGTAAATGGGAAAAAAAGGAAAGAACCCATTTCCAATCTTACCTAGATCTTCTGCAGTGCCAAAAGAGGTGAATACAAGACTCGGGTACACCACCAAAAGGGAATTTAGGATCATTAATTCCAAGGTACTTCAAACATTCTCCTAAGGTGAGACTTTGACATAACAAGTTCCATGCAAAAAAAGATTTATTGGGCTCAATATAAGCAGACCAAACATTCTAAAATGTAAAATTCCCTCTAGTCCTTGTACAAAATAAGTCCCAATGTTGATTGAGCATAGGCACCATAGAAATATTAGGATATAACCATTTATACCCCAAATGAGCCTTATTATTAAGCAAATGAGTGTCAACATGCCATCTCGAGTTTGGCCACCAAGGATGAAGTGAGTGCACGCCAATTTTGTGCAACATAAAAAAAGGGGTGAGAGAAATAACGACATCATAAGTATCTTTGTCTGCATCATTCAACCTGAAGGTTCATTTGAACTCATTCCATGGGATTTAATCCCTCGTCTAGCGAAAAAGAAATTAGCTATTGTAACAATACCCTTTTTAAAGAACCATAGAGCATGAACCCATTTCACTCGAACTAGAGATTTTATATTGTATACAACACAATTTTATATTACATGTTTCTTTTTCTCATCCTCTTCTTTCTTGTAGAATTAAAAAAAAAAAATGATTTTTTTTTTCTATTTCAATTTTGATATAATGAGAGTTTACTTTTTTTTTATTGATAATAAAAAATTTTAAGTGAAATTGCTTGAAGGTGATTTTGTTTATTATAATTAATTATTAAATTTATTTTTTAATAAAATATTTTGAATTCATATTTATTATTTTTTATAAAGTTTAATATAATCCTCTCTAGAATTTTATTTATATATTTTATTTTGATTATATTTATTTAGTATTTTTTTTTTATATTAAAAGATAAAAATATAAAGTAGTATTTGATATCCACAAGGTTATAGGTCATCTCAAAGAGATATTGTTTATTTAATATAATCATATTTTTGTTACACAACATAGTATACAACCCTACCCTCTTTGAGACTTGGACCTTAAGCTTTTATTCAAAATTTCAAAGCCTAAACTGTTAAACTACTCAAATTGTATTACAACATATAATAAAAATTAGTTAACCATAATTAATAAATATAATTTAATATATTTAATTAATAATTATAATTAATTAAATTAACAAAAAAAACCAATTGTTTCTAATCTATATATAAAGTAGTCAAAAGTATAAAACATCCTAGTTAATATTGTTTACTAAACACTAAAAAGTATAAAACATACATCGTTGTTTACTAAACAAGTAGTTATGCAACCATACAAACTATGATGTATCGTAAGAAACTCCAATGGAAATCGGTATTTTTGAAGGACCTTGATAAAATTGAAGATAATATATGGAAATACTTATCTATTTCTTTAAATAGAGAAATAAAATCCCATCTTTCACATATCATTAACCTTCCTGGTTTCCAAGGCTATCTTGAGGCCATGTTTCATGGAGAGACTCAGCCCAAACATGGGCTTCACAGGATGCCCTGGATCAACCTTCACCATGTAGCGTGCAAGAATATTGGCAACCACGCACTTCATATTCGTGTAAGCAATGTCCCTACCCAAGCAAAGGCGAGGTCCACCATTAAAAACGGGATACTTATAATCCGACTCTTTGGTGTACTCCCCGTCTTTGTTAATCCACCTCTCGGGCCTGAACTGCCGGGCATCATTCCCCCACACCTCCTCCATTCTATTCGTAGCATAAATAAGATAGAGAATTTTGGACCCTTTCTTGACAAAAGTTCCATCAGGCAGAATATTGTCTTTCACTGCCTGTCTGTAACTTAAAGGAACAGGAGGATAAAGTCTCAATGCCTCGGACAGGCTAGCCTGCAAATAGTTCAGGCCTTTTACTTCCTCCACAGTAAAATATTTGTCTTCCTTCTTCAAATAATGTGGTACCTGACACAAAACAATGTATAGTTTTTTTTCAATAAGCTAGAAAACAATGTATATTGTGATACATGCTAATAATAATTAAAACTTCCCTCACAAGGCTACTTTAACGACCACCAACTTACATAATTTCTGGGATAAAAATAAATATTGCAATAAAGAATATGAAATTGCAACTCTGTGCACTACCCTGCAGAGCTCACACAGTATCTTGTCCTCTACGCGTGGGTGCATGTTGAGGAGCCAGAAGAACCAGGAAAGGCATAAAGCGGAAGTCTCTACACCAGCAAGAAAAATGCTCAAGAGTAGATCCTGCAGCAATTTCTCGGAGGGATAACGTCCTTCTTCTGCCTCCATCTTGATGAAGTTTGACAAGATGTCACCCTGCAAAACACAACCCATGTCTTTGATCTCCTTGATTTTAGCCTTCACCATGTCTGATACATATTTGTGTATTATTGTGGCAGATCTGCTGAGATTTCTTTCAAATCCAACGTTGAGTAATCTCATCAGCTTCCATAAGAATGTGGGCAGTATAAGACGATACGTGCAGGCTCTAACGGCTTCATCGAACGCTGTGGCAAAGGGAACCTCAGGAAGGCTGGGTGTTAGGCATCCGGGGTCCTTCCCCAATACAGTAATGCATATGCTATCAAAATTGAAGCGAAGGAATACATCCTGCAGATCAAGGAAAGATTTATTTTCTTTTGCATGTTCTAGCACTGGAAAGAGCTTCTCTTGGATCAATTTCTGCAACAGGTTTGCATTGCGGTCTCTGAAGCTGCTACTGCGGAGGGTCGCTCCCACTGCCTTCCTTTGGTGCGTCCATAGCTCTTCGTCTGCTGTGAACAGACCATCGCCAAATATGGAGAAGAACACCCCCTTGAAATGAGGTCCCCGGGGAAAGTTGGGGAATTTGTTCTTCAGAATGTGCTCTAAGTTGGCTGGAGTGCATGTGACGACTTCAAAGAGATCTTTGGCCATAATGGGCCCTCTAAATCTGAATGTCCCGCCATTGTCAAGCACTAAATTAGCTGCATACTCATAGATGTCGCCAATGTGCCATAGCAGTGATGGCATCATGCCTACAATGGGCCAATTTACAGGCGCAGTGGTACTTCCAGTGCTCCATTTAATACAATGCCACGCCATAATACCCAGGACGAGTACAGTTATTACTGAAATCATACAAATCTCCATAACTTACCAGTGAAATAAGTTAAAAACCAATATATTAAAATAAAACTGGGATAATTTCTATGATACATAGTCCCATGGCTTAATTCTTTTTGAACTATGTATGCAAGCAAAGCTCGGAGAAGTATGTAATGTACAGCGCTTTTGAAAAATCCTTCCCGATGTTTGTAAACAAAATAAACAAAAGATGACAAGGATGAGATCAACCAACAGGGCTTAAAAAAATCGTATGATGTAGGTTATTTAAAATTCCAAATAGATGGGTGAAAACCTAAACCAGAAAATGAAAAACAATCAAAGAAAGGACGTATATGGTGTATAGCGGTATCGAAGAATCCATTCAGATCAGCGAAAATGGACATGCCTGAATATCACAGAGATGAAAACAATCAGACACAGCTTAGAGAAGTTGTATAACTATTGGACATTGGACCCAGGTCTGTGGAAGCCCAAATGGACATTGATCGCAAGGATCTTGCTGGTTTGCGGTAGCAGCGTCGATAATCCCTTATAAAGGCAAATGTATGTCTTCGTTTATGGATATTCCATCTGGAGGGGGCATTATGTGGATAATGCAACTAATGACTCGAGCTAGCTAGAGTACGACCGATGCATCCTCACAAAAGTTATCTGAAATACAAACTAAGGACTCGAACTAACTGGAGGATGGAAATTTTATTTTATAAGAGGTATTAAAATGAAACGAAATTTTAAAGTAAAACATACCACAAAGTATTTATTTGTAATATGAAGTCTGAGCTTCTTGGATTTTTCTTACCATGGAGAACTACCTTTATAGCTAAAGACTTATTTAACCATCAAGCTTAGAAAACATATTAAGTTCCAGACATAGTATGAAGATTTTAACGTGTTTAAGACGGATTTTTATTTTTATTAATATAAAATGTTTAATAAAAAATTTTAATTTTAATTAATTATTAAAATATTATTATTTTATTAAAATATTGTTATAATAAAAATTTATTGCATTTTAATAATCATTTTTATCTTGATCTAGTCCCATATCATCCCACCCAATATACAAACCAGGGACATTAACTTCACAACAGCAAACAAAACCTATGAAAAGAACTTACACAAGCTAACGTTTCGGTTAAAAGAGAAGATGAACCAAAGAGAACATGGTGACGATTATATGATGATAAAAATGACTGAATTTATTTATTTATTTTTTAATATAAAGTTTGGAATCATTATTAATTGGTAAGTTTTGAAACTTTCAATTGAAACTTAAAAAAAAAAAAATTATAAGAATCATTTTAAAATTTATATTAAAAATAACGGAATGAGTTTTAAAATTTTAAAGGGTTTTAGTAGTTTTGTTGGTATAAATTTTTTTATTTTGTAAATTATATATTCAAATTTTGTGGTTGGTTTTTTTAAGGTAATTACTCTCATCTTTGAATACTTTTTATTGTCTGTCCACCATTTATTATTGATATATCTTTCATTTGAATTCTAATAATTTAATACATTTTTATGTGTTTTATTTTATTTACAACTCAAATATTATTTTAATAATTATGGATGATTTTTGATATCATCTTTAATAATCCTTCTTTGATTTCAAAGAGAGAAATGTCCAACATTTCTTTGAGTCTCCCATGAGTCACCTTTAGCAGTCTCTTTGTGAGTATCTCAACATATTCAATGACACAAGTTTTATCATGTACCAAGTCTCTTACAAAATAGTGCTTCAAATCTATGTGTTTGGTCTTTACATGGAAAATTGGAATTTTGGACAATTGTATTGCTCCAATGATATCACAAAATATTTTGGTAGGCTCATGTTGAGTCTCACAAAAAATCCTTCAACACTCTCCTCAGCCAAATTCCTTGTGTACAATTTGAATTAAGGGCTACATATTTAGCTTCAATAGAAGACAAAGACACAATACTTTTCTTATTGGATGACCAAGAAATCAACCCACTTCCCAAGGTGAAACAATGCCTTGTAGTGGATTTTTGATCATCAATAGAACCTCCCTAATCTGAATCAACATAACCAACCAATCTTGAAGATCTTGTTGAGCTATAATGTATGTCATGATCAAAATTCTCTTCACATATCTAAATATTTGTCTCACTCCTTGCATATGCCTTTGAGTTGGTAAGCTCATAAATCGAGAAACTAGTGAAAGTGCATCGTTAATATCGGGTCTTATCGATGTAAGGTACATAAATCCACTCACCGTACTTCTAAAAGTCTTATCATCAACAAGAGGACTTCCATCCTCTTTTATAAGCTTCTCACCACTAGCAATAGGAGTATCAACCACCTTGTAGTTTAGAAATGAGATTTTCTTCAACATATATTGGGCGTACTTGGCTTGGCATATGAAGATCTAATATTCCTTTTTTTGTACTTCCATGCCAAGAAAGTATTTCATTTTTCCAAGATCAACCATCTCAAAATAAATTTTTATGCTCTCCTTAAAGTATTGCATCATAGCTTTGGAATTTTCTAAAAAAATGAGATCATTAATATAAAGACAATCATAAAATATGTTAGTATAAAAAAATTTCATGTAAAGGGTTAGTTCATATTTACTTATTTCAAAGCCATTTTTAGAGAACCATCCATCTATATTTTAGTAACAAGATCTTGGAGCTTATTTCATACCATAAAAGATCTTTTTCAACTTGTGTATCCAATGCTCTTTACCCTTTATTTCATAACTGTATGGTTGCTCCACTTATACCTCTTCTTCAATATCATCATTCAAGAATGCACTCTTGAAATCCATTTGGTGAACTTCCCATTATTTCTGAGCAACAACTGAAAGCATCAATCTAATAGTATCATGGTGAGCCATAGGATCAAAGGTCTATTCATAGTCTACTCCATATGTTTGTGCATACCCTTTTGCTACTTTTCTAGATTTGTATTGTTCCATCACTATGGAACTTCATCTTGTAGATCCATTTTGTATCAATCACATCATGTCACTAGTAGTTTGAATGAGATTCCATACCATATTTCTCTCAATGGACTCCATCTTAACATTCATGGTCTCAATCCATTATTTCCTTTTACTAACCTTTACATAGTTCATTGGTTCACTAGAAATAGAAGATAAGGTATGGTAAGTCAATTCATCTTAAATATTTTCAATATTATTACCTAATTTAGATTGAAGTCTTCTTGTTATCCTCTGATATTTTAGATCCAACATCTGACTTTCTAGATGTGGTAGAAACAACCTTTTTTTTACTTGGATTGAAGTTGATGGTAAACTAGTCTCTTGGGAAGAACTAGTTTTATTATCATTAACACTAGGAACTTGTGGAGGATCATGATTGACCTCCATTTATCCATACAAATGTTGCTCCCCATAACTAATAATCTCTACGCTCTTCTAGTTATGATAAAAAAATACATCATTCTAAAAAAATTTACAATCCCTAGAAACATAATTTTCTTACTAACAGGATTGAAAAACTTGTAAGTCTTATTACCATCACTATAACCTATAAAAATAAGAGGCTCACTCTTGGGGTTTAATTTTTTTATCATCATCAATGTGAATAAATGCTAAATAACCAAATACTCTAATAAGAGATACCATAGGCTTCTTATCATACCATGCTTCATAGGATGTCTTGTTTTTCACTATCATTGTGGAACTTCTATTCAGGATGTAGATTTTTATTCGCATTACTTTGGTCCAAAACTTCTTCTCCAACTTCTTATTCTTCACCATGGATCTTGTTTATTCTATTATGGTCATATTTTTTCTCTCAGCACCACTATTTTTTGTGGTGTGTAGGGAGCAGTAAAATACCTTTTTATTCTATGTGAAGAGCAAAAATCTAGAAATTCTTATGAATAGAATTCCCCAACTCTATTAGTTATTAATACCTTGATAGAACAACCTAATTTATTTTCTACCAATGCCTTGAAGGTCTTGAATACTGATAATAACCCAAATTTTTTTAAGAAGAAAACCCACATTAGTCTAGTAGCATCTTCAATAAAAGAAATAAAATACAATTTTTTACATATGCTAGGACAAGACATGGGCCCACACAAATTTGAATGTACCAGTTTTAATTTATTAGTAGCTCTCTATTTGTTGGTTTTAAAGCTTTATCTATGGTTTTTTCCAAGTATGCATACCTTGAATGCTTTCTTCAATTTGAATTCAATCCTTAGAAGAACATCAACCATATTTTTTTTAAAATACAAAAACTTTTGAAATTTAAATGACCATATCTAGAGTGCCACAACATGATTGATTTCTCAATGGTATAAAAGCAGAACTTCTAATTTAACATATTTATTCTTAATAAAAAAATTCTATTTTTTGATATAATAGACATTCCAATCAATTTCTTACCTATTTTTTTGTCATATATCAAACATTCTTCATTGTCAAATAGTAGCTTGAATCCTCTCTCTACTAGTTGCCCAACACTCATGAGATTGTACTTCATGCTTAGAATCAAATAAATATTTCTAATATCACCCTTCCTATGGTGATAGGTATACTCCACTTTCCTTCTACATGAATCACCTTTCCATCTCCTAATTGAACTTGGCTCTTGAATGAACCATCTAGCTTATCAAAATAATCCTTAAAATATGGCATATGGTTAGAACTTACTGAATCAAAAAACCACATATCCTTTTTATCATCCAAACCTAAATTACATGAAAGAGAATAATTTATTTGAACAAAATTATTCTCAACTTGGTACACCTTTTTGGATTTTTCTCACACCCATATTGATTTTAATTTGCTTGATTTTTAGTTTCTAGTTTCCTATAGTCTTTTATCATGTGACCTAGTTTATTACAATAATGATAAGTGATAATCTTCTTACCTTCCTCTTTGAATTTGATTGATTTTTCCCTTTCTGATTTGAAATTTGAGAAAAAAAAACTACATTTTGATTGGAGGGCTTTGAATTTGTTTTTTAAACCCATAATTTGGCCTCTCGTGCATGATTCAAGTCATTTGAGTAAATTTTTATTTTATCCTCATTGGAAAATAAATAACCCACTAATTCTTCAACCTTAATACAGTCCATATATTTACACTCCTAAAGTGTAATAACAATAACAACCCATTTTGGAGATAGAGATCTCAAAATATTTCTTACCATTACTATATCTTCAATGACTTCACCATACACTCTCATTTTGTGTACTATGTCATTTACTCTAATACAGCAGTCTTCAATTTTATCATCATCATGCATTTTCATGTTTTTAAAATTTATTCTTAATGTGGAGAGTTATGCTGCTCTTACATTTTTTATCCTTGATAAGATGACTCCAAGGTTTTCCATGCCTCATGGGAATTCTCACAACCATCTATTCTTTGATAAATGCTTTAATATATTGCACTCTGCATGTAGAATAAAGCTTGAGCATCATTCTTTTCTTCTTTTTCCAATGTCTTCCTTTAATCTTGAGAAAGAGCACTCCAATCATCGAAGGAGTTAATTGATGAACTATACTTTTTCAAACTTCCTTCCATAAAAATATCCTCCTCATTTGATCTCTCCAATACTTAAAATTCTCTCCTTTGAATGTAGATATATTTAAGGATGCACTATTGGTTTCCGTAATAGCAAACAATTAGCCACAAGTATTTACGATCCAAACTCTTGTAAAGTATATTGGGAATAAAAAATATTCACCCTCTCTTACTATAGCTATACCTACAAGTTCTAAAATCACACACACAACTTGCTCTAATACCAATTGTGAAATTGTAATCAACCTCTTTTCTCATTCCATATATCTTTCAACAATATATCAAAATATTCAACATGCATCCACAAATAAATTAATTGCACAATAAATTGCTCAATAAAATAGAGATTGATTATACCCTTGAGGTAGGGGAACACCATACAATGCTCCTTTTGGAAGGAAGCCACTCCACAAGATCTCTAGCTCCACGAGCCAAGACTTCTCCAAGAATACATCATAGATTTATCCTTTCACAATGGGGGTACATATCTCTTTATACAAGAGTGTGATGGTTCACCTTCCATGAGTTACAAGATCACACATGTGGAGGTTCACCTTCCATGAGTTACAAAGTGCATAATAATATGACAATATTCCTTGATGTTACATATGACAATATTCCCCCAATTGTTACAAATATGATTCTATGACATACTTATTTCTATTTTGACATGTGGCCTTCCTTACTCAATAATTAATTTATGGCTCATACCATTATACAATACAATATTAAATTATTTAATATTAAGTACCTATCTTGGTACCTAACATTCCATCCCCCTTACAAATATTTCGTCCTCGAAACATTAGAAGAGGCTAAATAATATGATCTTCTGAGCCATGTTGAATAATGGTACCAATCTCGATCATCCATCCATCCAAGTGGAACTATGATTGGTGGTGGTCTTTGTTGATGCCAATGCCATGTGTTGAAAGCATATATTTCATCTTTTTTCATCCATACCTGCTTGTATTTATGACTTGTAGCATATCCAAAGGTTTGGCTTCTTTGGTTCCTTGTATGTTCCTCATTGTTCTTATGTTGCCTCAAGCCCTATCTCCATGATTGTTGCCTCTCATGGTGGTGTGGGTGTCGATATGGTGCAACCTTAACTTGATGTTCTACTTTTTTTGACTCTTCCTTCTTGCTTTTTGTATTTGTTTTATCCCTTTCTTTTACTTCTTCCTTGATCTCCTGTTGAGATTCTATTTCATATTCTTTTGCTTGTTCTTCACTATGTTCCTTTGTAATAGCTACATGTTGTCCTTACATTGAGAAATATCCTGTAATGTTATCTTCTTCTTTCGATACCATAATTTCATGAATTTATTTTGCACATTAATGTTAATAGTACCCAAAGAATGCAACCAAGGATAACCAAGAACAATATCTGCATCATTCATCTCAATAGCATGAAAATTTGAATGTAAAACATATTTATCCATGGTGAGCTTCAAATATTCAAAAATCTGAACATTTTCTCCTTCAATTTGTATGTCCTTGATTTTCTTTTCTTGAACTTGCAACCTCTTAGTCAAAGACATATTGATAAAATTATATTTGCTGCTAGGGTTAATGGAAACAATAATTTTTTTATTTTGAATGCAACCATGAACTTGCAAAATAGAATTTTTACATTCAAACAAATCTTTTTGACCATTGTTTGGCTTTGACACACAAGGTGTAGTTTCTGTAGCCTACACATTATTATCATTTTCTTTTGATCCCCATTTGTTCAAAAATGCAACTTCAAATTCTTCCCATGTGTATGTACATTTATGGGCATCCACAAAGTCTAAAAACCAAGAAGAAGCTTTCTCTTGCATAGAAGAATAAAGGTCCAATTTCCTTAAAAACTCAAAAAAATCTAAAGTAGATTCCTTAAACTTCTGCAACCATTCCCTGGCATTACTATCATCTCTTCCAGTGAATTTTGGCAAATCCATGATTTTTTTTTTATGACAAATTTCTCAAAAATAAAAAATTTGAGATCTCATCTATTTCTCTCTTCAAACAAGTAAATTTGCAGATTTTCTTCAAAACAAAACAAATGGTAACTGATTTGCTTACCCGGATTGAAAGTTATGAATTTTTTTCCCTTTTTTTGGTAACCCAAAAAACAACACCAAAATCCCAACTTGCAATAGTTGTAACTTCCTCAATACTTATCAAAATTTCACGACTGAATAGTCATTTTTGTAGTACTCAAAATAACCTACATGCTTATGCAAAAATATTCTGAAAATGACTGCTCCAAAATTTAATATGAATTTTTCCTTTTTGAAAAAAAAATCATGCAGCCAAAAAACAACTTGAACAACCCAACTTCAAACAACTGTAACTCTCTCAAAACTTATCAAAAATCCACAAATGAGCAGTCATTTTTATAGTATTAAGAATAATCTATATGCTAGTGCCAAAAATTTTGTAAATGACTGTCTGAAAAATTTAATACGAAGTTTTATTTTTATTTTGAAAAAAAATTCATGTGGCCCAAAAAACAGCAAAAATAACTCAACTTCAAACAGCCATAACTTTCTCAATACATATCAGAATTTAACAAATGAGTAGTCATTTTTGTAGTACTCAAAAATATCTACACAATGGAGCAAAAACCTTCTGAAAATGACTGCTAAAATAAAAAATATGGCCTCCACAAAATGTGATGTTTTTTTGAAAAATGTGCCCTAGCTCTGCAAAAACAAACCCACTTTGCCCAAATCGCTGCTCTGATACCAAATGTAATGAACCTCTCTTCTCATTCCATAAATCATTCAACAATATATCAAAATATTCAACATGCATCCACAAATAAATTAATTGCACAATAAATTGCTCAATAAAATAGAGATTGATTATACCCTTGAGGTAGGGGAACACCATACAATGCTCCTTTTGGAAGGAAGCCACTCCACAAGATCTCTAGCTCCATGAGCCAAGACTTCTCCAATAATACATCCTAGATTTATCCACAATGGGGGTACATCTCTCTTTATACAAGAGTGTGATGGTTCACCTTCCATGAGTTACAAAGTGCATGACAATATTCATTGTGGTTACATATGATAATATTCTCCCAATGGTTACAAATATGATTCTATGACATACCTATTTCTATTTTGACATGTGGCCTTCCTTACTCAATAATTAATTTATGGCTCATACTATTATACAATACAATATTAAATTATTCAATATTAAGTATCTATCATGGTACCTACTAGAAATGTATATGTGAAAATAAAAAAAAAATAGCAATAAAGAAATCCTTATATATGATAAATTGAACATAAACAAAGCATGTATATCAACCAAAAAGGTCCAGGAGTGTTTAGTGATGAATTCAAAATAATTATGAATGCCAAATAATGAGGTTTCTTTAACCATATGCTCCAATTATAGCAAACTATGTTGTTGGTCCAAACCAAAAAACTAGATCTAGAATTGACAAAAAAGCACACAAAAAACTCCACAATAGTGCACCTTATGTATGCTCTAAAAATTATTGATTCTTCTCTTTTTAAATATTCCAATTGCAATAAATATAATGATTGATCAACTTTGAGCAATCAGAAAAAGCTAAAAAAAGCTAAAACAACTCAAGTTTCTAAAAAACTAGCTTTTACATGGCCACCTTGCATGCTATTTTTTTTAATTCTTAAATTAACTAAAATTCTTAATTGGAATGAATAATAAAGCACACAATTTAATACATTTTTCATGTGCTTTATTTTATTTACAACTCAAATATTAATTTAATAATTATGGATGACTTTTGACATCACCCTCAACAAGAGTAACACATCATATATGGATTTAAGATAGATGTCATATGAGTTTGGCTTAGAGTGATATATCTTATGTATAGCTAAATTATGTAAGATATATATCACTCAAGATTCCATATATTTAAAAATGTAGGACAACATAATTAGTAAGAAAATAATCCATCATATAGAGCTTGTAACACATATATATCTCTTATTCATGTTTCAATGAATATAGGATATAAGATATCTATAGGTTGTAAGTATTGAGTGAATGTTGTGTCAAAATTATTATTTAAATCTATGGGGTTTTAGTTCTACTTTTTTTAACCTTACAAATCAAATATTTGAATATTTTGTGTTTCTTATTAATTAATCAATTTTTTATTATTATCATGGTATTCTTATTAAAATACTTATCTCTTTTATTTAACTATCATTTGGAAGTGAAACGAAAAATAATAATCTATTTGTTTCTTGTTTATTGTTTCTTCTTTGTATCTTATATGATTTTTTTTAAGATGAAAATCTTATTAAAATATAGGTCCAAAGTTACAATAATTGGCCTGCCCCAAGATCCTAATAAAACTAACTCTAATATTTCCTTGGATCATAAATTTTTTAATGTGATCCAAAGAGCAAAAAATCCCATCCTAATTACAATTTTTATTTTTTTGATAGGTTAAAATTATAATAAAAGCAGTTTTTGAAAGGGCCCCAAAACCTTTTCACAATATGTCAACCAACCACATCAAAGGCCAAAAATAACCAATTTGAAAAATCCTACCCAATGGAAAACATACAGATTGGAAAATCCCGCCTAGTAGGAAACAACCAAATTTGAAAAATCCTGCCTAGTGGAAAACCACAAATTTTGATTGATTTGAAAAATCCCACCCAGCGAGAATCTACCGAATTGAAAAATCCTGCCCAGCAGGAACTAAGCATAATGAATAATCCTGCCCAAGGGAAAAAGAAAATCCTGCCTTGCAAGGAAATTGAGATTTTGAAGACAAAAATCCTTCCCAGAAACCCAAAGCGAGAAATTTGAAATTTGAAAACTGAATAGGGTTCCTGCCCAAATTATAATTTTTATTAATACAATTCTAGAGAACTCAAATTAGATTCTTTCTCTTAGCATGACTTTGGGGACTACCCCAATTTGGGACTGAGAGCACTACAAGTAGTGTGATGTTAAAGTAGAGGTTAATCATCATAATAATCTACCTTGGTCAAACACACTTCACTATCTAAATTCATATTGGCTAGTAATAAAACTTGGTTCATCTCCATATAATCTATAATATCCCTAGTTTGATTAGATTTCAATAAGTAACCAACAACATGCTCACTTTCCTTTTAGGCAAAATGTTTGTTGTTGTATTCTTTTCTTTTTCCTACATGTACCATAATGGCATCCTCAAATTATTTCCATATGGCTTTAGTCTGACTCACTATGTTCTTGATCCACCACACACTTAATATAAAATTCCTAATCTCATTTAGTGACCCCACAAAAATATGTGAGTCAAACTCCACTATGATATTTTAAACTCCATTCTTCCAAACATTGAGAGATACTTGTATGATTAGAAAAGACTTTGCTTAATTATATGTTGCTACTCCTAGACCTTCCAATTCCTAATGAAGGACCTTCCACTTGTAGTGTCTTTTAAGAAGACCAATGCTTGTTGACCCTTATCTATGTTGGTTTTCCTAGTCTAGGATGGCAGTGTCCAAGCCCAATGGATCTACCTCATAGTAAAACTTTCTTCCTTAAAGGTTTTCTACCCCCTCATATAAAATTTTACTATTTTTATAATCTTGTTTAACATTTTCTACCAAACTAGATCTATCAGAGTGTATTCCTCTCTAAACATTATAGTATTTCTTTCAAGTCATATGTTCCACTAGATAAAACTTGAACCTAGAAAATAACCCAACTAAACTAATTTATATTTTTAACTTTCATTTCTGGACCTCCCATATATTAATAAGTGTTAATTGCTAGTTAAGATGGGCCTTGAAGAGATCAACCCATTGGCTTTATAACTCTAAGGTGAAGTCACACTAGAAGAGAAAATGATCTATGATCTCCTCTTGGGTATTGCACATAACACATTTAGAGAGGCCATGAAAACCCCTATTCTATGAATAATCATAGGTAAGGAAGTTATAATTCATAACTTCTAGGCAAAGAAATTGATTTTTGGTCAACCCTTTGCCAACCATACACTATCCCATGGAACATCTAGCAACATCAATGGTGAACAAAGCAATTCATTATAACCATCTCGTACTGTATAGATTCCTAAATTCCAATAACCCCCAGTTATCTTATCCTCTTCCTCTTTTCTTGTAAGATGGTATTGCTTTAATATCCTCTCTATTAGTGACACCAAATATTGAGATATTAGGACTAGGCACTCTACCCATTACTTTACTTTCATGAGATAAGGTCACAATCTACCTTGTATCTAGATAGCATATTGCCTTAATACAACCTATAGCCTCAAGGCTCTATTGAAGGGGTTACAACTCTAGGAATTTTGAAATTAAGGGTGATTTTTTATCCTAAGAATAAATCAAAAACTTTGCTTTCTCTCCCGTACCCACTCTCTAAAATAGTCTTGGTTTTACCACTTTCTCTTCTAATTATGACACTTTCCAATCAACATAATATTATCCATTCATAAGTATGTGACTTGCTTCCTCATGAGAAATGTTAACCAAAAAATTACTAGTAAGGACTTTTCTAAACAACACTTTTAAATTGGAAATCCATATTCAATAAATTTTATCTACTAGAGCTTGGTTATTTAATGTTGCTTATTAAATTCCTAGTCCTTCACTTGCTTTAGGTTGGTAGATTTTGTCTCAACTTACTAAAGCCTATCACTTATCCATCCGTAGGTCATCCCAAAGGAATTTTCACATGACCAAGCCCAACTCCTTCAGGAGTCCAACCAAAGTAGCAAGGATAGAAAACTTGTAAACTGGAATTGCTTGAACAACTTATTGAGGAAGAGTCATACTTAATCCAAAATAAATCTAATTATGTATCTAATTATTTATCTTCACACCAATTTTTTCTACTAGTATTTTCTATTCCACCACCTTCAGCTTCTTATAGTGGAGTGGAATCCCTAGGCAGTCCAATGAGAGGGAGTCTTAAAATATTTTGAATATGATATTGGATCTTCCTTTAAGTATTAAATAACATTACCTCAGACTTGACTACATTCACTTCCTAGATTGTAGCTTTCAAATAGGTATTTAAATCAACATTGACTGCTCTTGTATCCCTTACATTGGATGACCCAAGCAAACTTGTATTATCCACAAATTATAAATGGGTTAGATTCACCACTCTGACTTGCACCCCTGAGATATATCCTTATGGTGTGTTCCTTTGAAAATATATCCAATCCTTCAGCAAGAATATTAAAGAGGTACAATGATATACAATCTCCATTTCAAATTCATATCTATTCCTAAAAGGGTGCTGATGGAATACCATTGATGAGATTGAGAAGGATTTTGAAGAGACACGAATCATGATCCACATTGCCTACCCTTGGGAGAAACCAAATTTCTCTAACATTCGATCCGAAAACTACAAAGGGATTCTATCATAGGCCTTAGACATGTCTCATTTCATACATGCCTCTTTGATATTTTTGATACACTGTATGAACTATTTATTATGGTAAGATTACTCTATCTAGAATTTGTTGGCCCTCCATAAATCCTCCTTATTTTAGAAATATAAACTATCTAGTACCCTCTTTATCATTTTAGACATCATTTTTGTAATTATCTTGTAGACTACATTGCAAATTATGATTGAGAAAAAGTCTTTAGGGCTTGAAGCCTCTCCTACTTTAGTAATTAAATCAAGGAAAGTGTGGTTCATAACCCATAGCATGCTTTTATTTTTTTTAGATTTTTCCACTACCCTCGTTATAGATTCCTTTATGCCATCCTAAAAAGACTAGAAAAAATCAATCAAGAACCCATTCGGGCCTAGGGACTTTTTGGTTCTTATGTTTAAAACTATGTTTCTCACCTCCTCTAGATCCATAGCTCTAAAGAGGGCCTAGTTTTATTTATCTTTTATAATCTATAGGATACAATTAAGTATCTCTTGTTGCACTACAAGATTAGGATGGGTAGAAGTAGAGAAAAGTTTTCAAAGTAGATATTTATAGCTTGCAACATACCTAGATAGTGTCCATCACATTACCATGAAGGTCTTTTAGACTAGGAAATGTATTGGAGTGTCTTCTTTCCAAGGCCAATTGGTGGAAGAACTTAGTATTTCGGTCTACCTCTAGCAGTCAATATGTTTTGGATATTTATCTCCAATAAATATCCTCTTATTTTTCTATACTCTCTAATTATTTTTTGAACAAATTATCTTCCTAATTCAATTATTTTGTATTTGATTCATTCTAAAAGTGTGTGGTTAGATCCTCCATCCTTATAGCTAGTAGAACCCTCTGAAGTTGAAAGTCTAATTTATTATTCCTTTTCCAAATTTTGAATTAGGATTTGACATGTAGTTTTTTAAAGACTCCAAACAATATTGTACCATGGGTAGAGCACCTCTCTTCCCACCACACTAGTGTTTTATACCTAATCTACTCCTTTTCCAACAAAAAATTCTCAAACAAAAATGGTATAGAGAAATATTTATGGCTCATATCCCATTCTAATAGAATTGGAAAGTGGTCTGATTTTGTACGATTAAGTATTTTTAGCCTGAGTGACTATCATAAAAAGATCCTCTTCGGACACCATGAACCTATCCAACTTTACCTTCCCATTTTCCAATCTTAATTATTTTTTTTTCCATGTATAAGAATTCCCCACATACTAGACATCTATCAAATTGACCTGATTTACTTTTGAGATCATAAATTTATCATTTTTATATAAATACGGGATGCCCCCTTTCTAATCCCTAGCTAAAATATTGGCATTAAAATTTCTAGTAACTATCCAATTCACATCTTACTTTCATATTCTACTTTCTTGTAAAATTATTTGTTTGAAGAATTACTCCCCAAATATTTTTGAACCATAGAAATTTGAAATCAACAAAATTTCTCCCAAAATCTTACTCTTGAAGAGAGATGAGAGAACCCCATTTCTTGTAATATAATCAATTGTTGTCTAGTTTAGAGGATTCCACAATGTCACTATACCCCCTAAATAACCCTAGGATGATACAACCATATGTTCTACTTGTCTCCATATTTTCTTGGCCATACTATCCATCACCTATATTGAAGATTTTATCTCTTCAAGGAAAAAAAAATCTGAATGATAACTTTCAATTAAAATATGAATAACAACTTGAGGAGACCTACTATCTAGGCCTCTAATATTTCATGATTGAATAATCATTGGGAACATAGAACTCAATAAGTATCAATCTACTTTGTGCTTCCATGGTTTACTAGTTGGTCACCCTTCATTCCCAACTCCTCCTACTTTGATTTTCTTCCCACACCCTTAGCTTGGATGTATTTGAATCCTTTCTCTACTTGCTGAATTCCAAGAGTGTGCTTACCTATATATGTATCTCTATATTTAATTAATACATCCTTATCAACCAATACCATATCAAGGTTGAGGTTCTCTAAAGTTATTATGGAAATATGGTTTGGTATTGGTTGGCTATTATTCTCTAATGCTAGTTGACTTATACTTTGCTATAGTACTACATGTTTGGAGGGCATATTTTCCCTTTATGGTTACCCTATTGCAACTGTATAATTCTCCATGTCCATTGGGGTAATATAAATTCCATACCTATTTAGGTTTCTCTCTTTTTTCTGGTTTGATCGCACCACCACCTTATTTTGCTTCTTCTTCTTTTTAGGTGCTTCAAAATCCTCTTCTATTATATTTAGGTTTGAGATTGTATGTTGAGATTCTACCTTCTTCTTAGGAATATTATTATCATTAACATTAGCTTTCAATAGTATGGGATCCTTCTATATAGTCTCAAGGCATAAAAGGGCAAGATGTTCATACTTATGATAAATTCTACACTAAAACAGGATAGCTTCATAGTCTACTTGTTAGATACAGGTTAAATCCCCCATATATATTTCTATTTCAACTAGTATTAGGTGATTAAAATCCATCTCAAAATAGATTTAAAATAGCTAAATCTCATCATTATATCTTTAGCTACTCCCATGTAGCATCCCAAAAAATTACGTAATCTATCAAAAACTGGTTCACACTAATATTCAATTGGTAGAGCATATGATCAAACCCAAACGACCAATATAGTGGGTTACATTTATGGATCAAATACTAGATTCCATGGATACATAAAAACACTTGTTACTCCAAATATTTTCTTCCCTAATTCAAAATATTTATCCCTATCTACTCTTGGAGAGAAACACACTATATAGTATCCATTATTGATGAGGGATATTGAAATATCCCCTATATTTTTCCAATTATTTTTAATATATGTCATAAACCCTAGACATTGTATCATATAGATAAATTTGTATATTGGATCATGGTTACTCTTACACAAAATATTTTTTACCACGAGACTTTGTTCAATAACAAGATTGGGATGGTGGATAGCTTGGGTATGACAACCATTAACTATGGATTGGAAACCTTTATCCATTAGCTTCTTAGTAGCAATAGTAGAGAAGATGGATTTTAAGGTATCACTTCTCAAAGATTAATTCTCAAATTCTTGTCCCTTCCTCGCTATGTCTGCAAAGGATATCTTAGGAGAAGTGTGTAGACAAAGAGCCGCAAAAGGGCCCTCACATGTTTCAATGGATAGGTAGAGATAAATTTCAAACCTTGAACCTCTCTCAAACAATAGTCAATCTAGACAAAAGAAGCAAAATATGAATCACAATTATATATATGTCTAACATGATTTTAGAGTTAACTTTTATTAAATTTACCACATGTTCTTTTATAAAATTGTAATTATTATTGGCTTAATTTTTTTTTTTTTACGGTCTATTGATCTTGTGAAGAATTTTTCTCAACTTGCACCATTGTCTTTTTCTATCATACTCTATTCTTCCTCTTTATATTGTAAATCATACAATTTCCTTCTCATCTTGTTGTACTTACATTATTTGAGAGGATTTTTTTTATATTTTTGGTAATGTTTTATAGTTTTAGCCTAATTCTGATGGATGGAAAAAGTTACACATTTTTATTTTACCTTTTCCACTTTGGAACTATTCCTCCATGGTTTTTATTTGGTCTAATAATAGGTTTTAGACTAATCAATGGTAAAGAATGCATGTCGCTACATCATTTTATTGTTACTTTGCTATACTTGTTGATGAAAAGCTTTGTAATGACCATTGTTGGAATAAGCTCTTTATCCCATTTCATTACTAAGACTTATTTCTCATGCACATTTTTTATTTCCATGGCACTCACTTACTGATATTCATACAATGACACTGAGAGGGGGGGGGTGAATCAGTGTAACTATTAATATTAATATCTACAACATTTAAAAATGAAGCAAAGAGAACTTAACAACCAGAAAAGCAAATTGAACAATAGAGCACACCACAACACTCAATATACCAAGGTTCACCAATTTGGCTACTCCTCAAAAATGACTGCTTGGACTCCAATCCAAATCCAGTCTTTGCAAAATACCAATTTTACAAACACTTTACCAGCATCTACTGGAAGGAGCACCAACCCCTTAGTTTTCTGCTGCAATAGATAGGAGCACCAACCCCTAGTACCAAGCACCAACTTGGACTACAATTCTGATCATTTTAAAATGACATTAAAATGTCTTCACTTCATACACAACCCTGACTGGTCTGCAATTAACCAAACTCTGCACACTCTCACGGGTCTGCTAATTTCTCTCTTAGCTCTTTTCTAACCCTCTTTTCATAGCAATTTCCCTCTTACAGCAGCAAAAGAATTCTCTGCACGACTGTCCTTTTATACCCTCATTTTCTCATCGGGACTCTTTGTCTTCTATAGCGTTTCAATCCTGCATGCAGTCGGATGACATTCTCGAGCTGTTCGAATTCTTTTCTCCTCTCCATAAGCGGTTGTTCGAATCCTTGCAAATACGACTGTTCGAATGTTGCACATACTTCTTTTCGAAAGCTTTTCGATCCTTCATATTTGGCTGTTCGAATTCTGCAAATACGGCTTTTCGAATACTTTTTCGATTCTCCATATGTGATTCTTCGAATGCAGCAAATACGTCTGTTTTAATGTTTTTTAAATCCTGCATATTCGGCTGTTTGAATCCTTGCAATGCGGTTGTTCAAATGCTTTTTCGAACTTGCCTATACGACACTTCAAAAGCTTTTCAATCATGCAAATACAATTGTTTCAGTGCATGTTCGACACCTGTCAATGTGTAACTGCCGATCTAACTTCAGTTACTTTTTACGTAACTGGCTGCATGATTTTCTGTATGCTTTTCCTGACACGTGTCACCTTGCATGTTCCTTCGGCTTTTACCCGCCAAACTGTTACCTGTCGTGATATCGTGAAACTTTTTGTAGCCGCACCCTTCATGCCCTTGCTGTCGCAAGATCGCGACCATTTTGGCTTTTGAAAGCTTTCCCACCGTTCATGTCACGAAATCATGACACTTCAAACTTTTGCTGATGTCATCATTAATGTTGTCACGAAATCGTGACGCTTTCGGCTTCCTGAGATCTCTTTTGCAACTTGTCACGAAATCGTGACACTTTCAGCTTTTGCTGACGTCATCCTCAATGTTGTCACGAAATCGTGATGCTTCTGGCTTCCAGCGGCTTTTCTTTCACCCTGTCGTGAAATCGTGACATTTTCAATTTTGCTGACATCATCCTCTTCTTTGTCGCAAAATCGTGATGCTTCTTGCTTTCGTACAATCCTTGCTTCATGCAGTAGCGAAATCGCTACACCTTTGTGCCTTGTGCTTTCGATTTGCTTCAACTTTGAGTTCTGATCTTTTGACTGGTAGTGAAATCGCTACACCTTCACGTTGTGTATTTTGGACTTGTAGCGAAATTGCTACACCTTTGTTGCCATGCATTTTAACTTGTAGCAAAATTGCTACACCTTTGTTGCCATTCATTTTAACATGCAGCGAAATCGCTACACCTTTGTTGCCATTCATTTTAACATGCAGCAAAATCGCTACACCTTTGTTGCCGAGCATTTTAACTTGTAGCGAAATCGCTACACCTTTGTTGCCATTCATTTTAACATGCAGCAAAATCGCTACACCTTTGTTGCCGAGCATTCTCTCTCCTCTTCGGGTCGCGAAAACCTGACATGTCGCGATATCGCGACACTTTTCGTTGCAAGCTCCTTTCCTCTATTTATGTTGCGAAATCATGACATTTTTTCACCTTGCTTCCTTCTCTGCCAACATGTCACGAAATCATGACAGTTTGCCTTGCGCCTTCTCTCTCCTCGACCATGTTGCGAAATCGTGACAATTTTGCTTGCACCTTCTCTCTCCTCGGCCATGTCGTGAAATCATGACAATTTTGCTTCCGCCTTCTCTCTCCTTGGCCATGTCACGAAATCGCAACAATTTTGCTTACATTTTCTCTCTCCTCGGTTATGTCATGAAATCACGGCAATTTTTCTTGCATTTTCTCTCTCCTCGATTATGTCGCGAAATCGCGACAATTTTTCTTGCATTTTCTCTCTCCTCGGTTATGTCGCGAAATCGCGACAATTTTTCTTGCATTTTCTCTCTCCTCGGTTATGTCATGAAATCGCGACAATTTTTCTTTCTGCCTTCGGACCTCTCAACCTATCGCGATATCGTGACAGAAAAAATGTCGCGATATCGCGACAGTTTTCTTACTTGTCTTTTTCTGCAAATTTCTGAATCTGGGTCACTTCTGTTTTTCTAAAAATTCACTGTACTTGATCCGATCGGCTTCGAATTCTTGTCCATTGCTTCAACTGCATCAATTGTTGTCTGTGTTGACAACAATGACAATACTTTTGTTGTACCTTGTTCAACAATCTCCCCCTTTGGAATTGTTGGCAACACTTATGCACTCTCCTATAATTCTTCTCCCCCTTTGACAATAATACCAAAGGGCTGCTGTAGACTCCCCCTGAGTCTCTACACACCATTCTCAGACAAATGTTGTTATAGTTAGCAAAAATCATAAGTATAAGCAAAAATATAAGTATAGGCATAAATGCACCCCTTGAGAATGTGATCCCAAATGATAGTCAGTTCTTGGGAATTGTGACCACTCCCAACTTATTTTGAAGGTACTCAAAAACATCCTTGGGCAATGGTTTTGTGAATATATCAGCTACTTGCTCTGTTGTTGGAAAAAAATCCAATTTGACCTCTCCTGCAACTTTATCCTTCAATAAATGATACCGGATTGCAATATGTTTGGTTCTTGAATGCATAACTAGATTCTTGGATATGTTGATAGCACTAGTGTTATCACATTTAATTGAAATTGGATCTTTGAAATGAATACCAAGATATTTCAACGTTTGTCTCATCCATAATATCTGAGTACAGCATGTTGTTGCTGCAATGTATTCTGCCTCTGTAGTGGATAGAGAGACTAATTCTTGTTTCTTGCTGTGCCATGCTACCAGCCTGTCTCCAAGATAAAATGCTCCTCCACTTGTACTCTTTTTGTCATCAATACATCCTACCCAATCTGCATCAAAATATGCAATCAAAGTGAAGTCTTTACCTTTTGGGTACCACAACCCATAATCCATAGTACCCTTGAGGTATCTGAAGATCCTATTTATAGCTGTGACATGAGTTTCTTTGGGACTAGCCTAAAATCTTGCAACCATGCATACTGCCTGTAATATATCTGGTCTAGTGGCTGTTAAATACAGCAGGCTTCCAATCATAGACCTATACATTTTTTGATCTACATTTGGAGATTTATCTGTTGAGCAAGGTGTTGCAAGAAGGTTGTCATTTTTGTCAACATAGGCAGTTAGATCCAAGGATGCAGTGGGTAGACAGATCAGAAGTCATTCAGATGCAGAAGATAGAAAAAATTTGAAGAAAAAGATAAGTTAGAAAGGAGAGAGAAGGCGCAATCAAAAATGTCGTGATTTCGTGACGAAAATGAGGAGAGAAAGTGCAGCCGAAAATGTCACAATTTCACGACAAGTCGGAGGCCAAAAATTCAAGTCGAGAAACTGTAGTGATTTCGCTACATGTTGACTTTTCGCTGGCAGAAATAGGGAGAAAGTGTTAAGTGAAAAAGTTGTAGCGATTTCGCTACAAGTTACAAAGACGAAGTAAAGGTGTAGCAATTTCGCTACGAGCTGCAAAGGCACAAAGTAAAGGTGTAGCGATTTCGCTACGAGCTGCAAAGGCACAAAGTAAAGGTGTAGCGATTTTGCTACGGGTAAAAGATGCACAAAACAAAGGTGTAGCGATTTCGCTACAGGTCTAAAGTGCAGACATCAAAGGTGCAGCAATCATACTTCAAGTCGAAAGTGTAAGGCACAAGTCAAAATTTCTCAAGAAGAAGCAAGTTGGAAGCACAAGGCAAAGTTGTAGAAATTTCACTACTGCATGAAGCTCAAATTGTACGAAAGCCGAAAGCGTCGCAATTTCGCGACAAAGATGAAGATGATGTCAGCAAAAGCTAAAAGTGTTGCGATTTCGTGACAGGGTGCAAGAAAAGCTACTGGAAGCCGAAAGCGTCATGATTTCACAACAAGAATGATGATGACGTCAGCAAAAGCTAAAAGTGTCGCAATTTCACGACAGGGTGCAAGGAAATCTACTGGAAGTCGAAAGCGTCGTGATTTCACGACAGCATTAAGGATGACGTCAGCAAAAGTTCGAAGTGTCACGATATCGCGACATGAATGGTGGGAAAGCTTTCAAAGGCCAAAATAGGAGCGATATTGCGACGACAAGGTCAAGGAGGCATACGGCCACAAAAAGTGTCGTGATATCGCGACATGTTATTTTTTCGGGGCAACAGCAATAGAAAGGTGACAGAGAAGCAGCAGGGTTTGAGGCCGACAAGTTGAACCGAGGCTGACAATTTTTAGGGTTTCGAAGCTGACTTTTTCTAGGGTTTTACAGCAGAAATTTTTAGGGTTTTGAAGCCGACAGTATCAAGGGTTTTACAACGAACATTTTTAGGGTTTCGAAGCCGACATTTGCTAGGGTTTTTACAGCGGAAGTGTTTAGGGTTTGCAGCCAAAAATCATCAGGTTCAAGCAACTGAAAAACTCTAGGATTTGAAGACGACATCATTAGGGTTTGCAGCCGACGTCTGAGAGTTACAGCCAACTATGATTTAACATTTGTCTTAAACATTTCTTCTATAAAAGGAGGGCTAATTGAAGATGGAAATTGAATTGGACGAACAAAAAGTGCGTATGCGAAAGTTACTGTGTGAAGAGAGTGAGTCGGTTCGATCTGAGCTAAGACCGAAGCGATATTTCTTCAGTGATGCAGTGAAGAGTGCATATCAACTATTCAAGAATCAAGAGCACAATGTGCAGAAGGTGTGTTTCAAGTCCGAAGCAATAATGCACAGACTGCAGATGTGAGAGTTCTTTGGAGTTGCAGTAGAGTGTGCATTGTGACAAGATAGTGTGCATTGTGATGAGATGATGTGCGAGAGTGAGCAGAGTGACTTGTGCGAAGATAAGAGCGTGATGTCTAGAAGTTGTGTTCTAAGTCCAAAGTGACAGTGCGCAGTTCACAAAAGAGATCAATCGGCTGAATATAGCAAAGAGCACGAAGAAGTATAGAGAAGCGGTCGGAGAGAGTGAATTATTGTGCAGAAGCAGTAGAATGTAGAAAATAGCAGATCGTGAAAATTGAGGTGAAAGTTTTACTCTAGAATTTTTTTTTTTGTCTTCCAAGTTGTAGCCTGGCAAAAGGGGTTAGTGCCTCTTTCTAGTAGGTGCTGGTAAAATAGGATTTGGTGCTCCATTCTGTTGAAACAGATAAAGTTAAGGGGTTGGTGCTGGTAAAGGATTATGTAAAGTTGTATCTTTGCATTGACTGGATTTGGATGGTAGTCCAAGCAGTCATTTTTTAGGAGTAGCCACATTGGTGAACCTTATTAAATTGCCTTGTTATGTGTGATGCTTTCTTGATGCATTTAGTATTCTTTTCATCTGCTTTAAACTACTGCTGGTTCTAAAATCATATGTTTTAGAAATTTTTAAAGAACACACTGATTCACCCCCCCTCTCAATGTCATTGTGATTATAACAATTGGTATCAGATCCAAGTTCCTGAAGAGGCTTAAACAGCTAAGGTGATCTTGGAAGTTACGCAATGGCAAGTGGTGAAGGATTCTCTTCGAACAAAGCACCATTGTTTGATGGGACCAATTATGCGTTTTGGAAAATTAGAATGCAGACATATCTCAGTGCTTTGGGTTTTGACATTTGGGGTGCGGTAGTTAATGGTTACAAAGCTCCTGCCACCTCTCCAATAGACACTGTAGGTAAAAAGGCATTTGAATATGATTCAAAAGCAAGAAATGCTATTATGTGTGGACTAGTTGACAGTGAGCTAGTCAAGGTCATAAACTGTGAATCAGCAAAAGATATCTAGGATAAACTAGATAACATTCATGAAGGAGATGATAGGATCAAGGAGGCCAAACTTCAAGCACATCGAGCTCAATACGAATCTTTAAAGATGGACAATGATGAGAACATTGAGACCTTCATGCAAAGATTCAATGGGATCACCAATTCAATCAGAGGTCTTGGTGAAGAACTAACCGATGCTGCTATCGTGAAAAAGGTATTGAGATCACTTCCTCCTAGATTTGATTCTAAAGTCTCTGCCATAGAAGAAGCCAAAGATTTAAATCATTTTAGTATGGATGAGATGCATGGTTCTTTGACTAGCTTTTGAAATGAGAATAGGAAGATCTAATCCCACAGATAGAGAAGCGACCTTCAAAGCCTTAAAAGGCAAAAGCACAAAACAAGAATCTGAAGAAGAGAATGATTCAGATGAAATGGAAGCAAATTTTGTAAGAAAGCTGAAGAAAGGAAAAGGAAAATACAAAGGAAAGCTACCTCTTAAATGTTTCAATTGTGGAGGCATTGGAAACTTTGCTACCAAATGTCCTTTCAATGACAAGAACAAAGGTGAAGAAACTCAGCATCAAGAAAGAGGTGAATGGAGGAAGAAAACAAACTTCAGAAAAAGCAATTTCAAAAAGAAAATCTTTATCTCCCGAAATGCAAAATCTTTAGAGGACAGTTCTAGTGAAGACTCTGAAGAAGGAACAGGTGAGGCTCTCTTTATGGCGTTTGAAATAGATGAATCAGAAGATGCAGAAAACACAGAAAACAAAGAGGGAATGAACTCTGAAGTATCAATTGAAGAAGATGAGGCTGAAGTTGATTTAGAGGGTGAGCTGGTGTCTGCTCTTATGGAATGAAAATCTGAGAAAAGGAAGAATGAAAAACTGTCAAGGAAACTTAAGGATGCAAATGACATTATAGCCAGTCTAAAGACATAAATAGAAGAATACAAGAAAATGTCTGAAGATATTGAAATTCAGGTAACCATGAAGATAGATTATTGCTGCAAATTGGAAGAAGAAAATGTTAGTCTCCGAATACAGATACAAGAGCTGGATCGAAAAATCAGCTGTCATTTAAAACGTGAAGAAAGTTTGATGAAGCTGGACAAAATTCTAAGCGATCAAATATCCACAGGTATCAAATTTAGTCTGGGCTTTACTGAAGTAGAATCATCAAGTGGACCAAAGGCAAACAATGTTGAAAGTAAAAAGAGTAAAGACAAGAAACATGCTGTGGAAAGAAAAACAAATCAGGCAAAAGAAAGCTGTAATGCCAGTCCTGAAATAGCAGCTGACAATGATGGCTTTACCAAGGTCATACATCAAAAGAGAAGAATATCTAAGGCTCCTGCAACAACTTGGCCAAGACCATCTTTCAGGTTTAATCATTATTTCTATGGTTTCTGTTTTAAATGTAATGGTTATGGGCATAAAATTGTTGACTGCAAATACAATATAGGCCCAAGAAGTGTCACTAGTAGAAATGCTTTTGCTCCTCTAATGAGTTATGTTGTAGAGTGCTTTAAGTGTCATAACTTTGGGCATATTGCCAAAAATTGTCGTAGTATTTCTGTTTCATATCAATCTCAGAAAAGAAGAACTCAACCGTATAGGGTAAAACAAAATAGAATTTCTTTTGAATAAAATGTGCAAGACTCTGAAAAGGGGAAATCCCAGCTAGAACCCAACACCACAGTTAAAACAAAATGGCAACAAAAAGAATAGCTCAGGAAAGAACATGAATCTTTAATAGTGCAGACAGCGTTTAGAGCTCAGAATAAGTATGTACCGTGGATTCTTGACAGTGGTTGCTCAAGTCATATGACAGGTGATAAACAAAAATTTGAAAATCTATAGAAGTATGAGGGTGGTTCGGTGAAGTTCGGCAATAATGGTGGAGCCAAAATAATAGGTAAAGGATCGATCAAAATTAGTGAATGGAAAATCAAGTCAGAAGAAGTTTTATATGTGGATGGTTTGAAACATAATCTGTTAAGTGTGAGTCAAATTTGTGATAAAGGACATGAAGTGGTTTTCAAGAAGCAAGGTTGTGAAGTCAAAAAAATAAAAAGTGGGAAATTGATAGCAACCGGCTCAAGGACGTCTGGTAACCTATACACACTCTCAGAATTTTCAGAAGGTATGTGCTTTATTGGACAAGAAGAAGAGAACTGGTTGTGGCATAAGAGACTAGGACACATAAGTTTTGATAATTTGGTGAGAATCAGCTCTAAACAAGCAGTAAGAGATATTCCAACTATTAAGAAACCCTCAAACAGTGTTTGTGCTTCATGTCAGAAGGGAAAGCAAACCAGAGTTTCATTTAAAACAAAAGAATATCACACGAGCAGACCCTTGGAACTCATTCATACAGACTTATGCAGACCCATGAGGACTCAAAGTATAAACGATGACAAATACTTTATGCTGTGTATCGATCATTATTCTAGAATGACATGGATATTCTTCCTAAAAGATAAAACAGAAGCGTTTGAAATGTTCAGAACCTTCAAACAGCTAGTCGAGAATGAAACAGGGAAAAGGATTAAATGCTTGCGATCAGACAAAGGAGGATAATTCATTTCGAATGAATTTGCAGAATATTGTGAAAAATATGGTATCAGGAGACAATATTCAGCAGCCAGAACTCCTCAAAAAAATGGTGTAGTAGAGAGGAAGAACAGAACTATATAGGAAATGGCACGCACCATGCTGGCAAAAAACAAAATAGTAGACAGGTTCTGGAAAGAAGTAGTTCACACAGCAGTATACATTCAAAACAGGTATATGTTAAGAACTCGTGAATGCAAAACACCGTATGAGTTGTGGTTTGGTAGAAAAGCAATAGCAAAACATCTCAAAGTATTTGGCTGTAAGTGCTACATCAGAAAAACTGATGACAACCTTGGAAAGTTTGAAGATAGAGCAGATGAAGGTGTTTTTGTTGGTTATTCTCCACATAGCAAATCTTACAAATGCTACAACAAGAGACTCAAGAAAATTGTAGATAGTGCAGATGTTAAATTCGATGAAGGGAGGAAACAAATAGTTAATTTTCAAGAAAACTACCCAATCTACGAAGAAGTAATTGAAAGTGATGAAGTTCATGGCACAGAAAATACATCTACGACTGATACAGATGACTTATCAGATGACTCAGAGATGCAAGAAAATAGAGAATTCAAAATAGGCAGCTGGCATAAAAATCATCCTTGAGACCAAATAATTGGAGATCCCACAGCTGGCATTCAGACAAGAAATAAAGTAATAAGTAATTACTCTCTTTTATCCAGCATTGAGCCCAAAAACATAGATGAAGCAAGCAAAGATGATAGCTGGATGAAGGCAATAAATGAAGAATTAGATCATATTGAAAAGAACAGAACTTGGGAATTAGTACCTAGACCTGCAAATAAGAATGTAATCGGCACCAAGTCGATATTTTGAAACAAATTAAATGAAGACAGACAGGTCATTAGGAACAAAGCAATACTGGTTTGTAAAGGATATGCACAGGTCAAAGGCATTGATTTTGAAGAGACGTTTGCTCTAGTGGCTAGATTAGAAGCAATTAGAATGTTTTTGGCCTTAGCAGTTCACAAAAACTTCAGGGTGTATCAGATGGACGTAAAATCTGCCTTCTTAAATGGGAAACTCGAAGAGGAGGTCTTTATTGAACAACCGGATGGATTTCAAATTAGTGAGGATCCTAACCTTGTCTACAGATTAAAGAAAGCACTGTATGGACTAAAGCAAGCACCACGGGCTTGGTATGCTAGGCTAGATAACTATCTCTCTCAACAAGGATTCAAAAAGGGTTTAGTAGACAGTAATTTGTATGTGAAAACAGAAGATGGGCATCTCATTGTTTTAGTTGTCTATGTAGATGATATCATATTTGGTAGCAACAAATATGAAGCTTGTAAAGACTTAGCAAATAAGATGCAGAAGGAATTTGAGATGTCTATGATTGGTGAACTGTCTTACTTTCTAGGGCTACAAGTTAATCAAAATGAGAAAGGAATATTCATTTCCCAAATCAAATATGTGAAAGAAATGCTAAAGAGGTTCACTATGGAGGACTGTAAGCCAGTAAGCACTCCCATGACAACAGGCTGCAAATTGAGTAAAGAAGACAAATATCCACCCGTAGATCAAACCATGTATAGATCAATGATAGGAAGCTTACTATTTTTAACAAAGAACTGGACTCGATATTTTGCAGGCGGTTGCATGGTAGCCGATTTCAGGCCAGTCCCAAAGAAACTCATGTAACAGCAGTTAAAATGATATTTCGGTATCTCAAAGGCACCATGGAGTATGGGCTGTGGTATCCAAAAGGCAAAGATTTCACTCTTATATCATATTCAGATGCAGATTGGGTTGGATGTGTTGATGACAGAAAGAGTACCAATGGAGGAGCATTCTATTTGGGGGACATATTGGTTGCATGGCACAGTAAGAAGCAAGAGTCAGTTTCTCTATCTACAGCTGAGGCAGAATATATTGCAGCAGCAACATGTTGTACACAAGTTTTTTGGATGAAACAAACTTTGAAATATCTAGGCATTAATTTTAATGAACCAATATCAGTAAAGTGTGACAACACCAGTGCAATCAACATTTCTAAGAATCCAGTAATGCACTCACGGAAAAAGCACATTGCTATAAGGTATCATTTCTTGAAAGAAAAAGTTGCAGAAGGAGAAGTTAAATTGGACTATGTCCCAACTACGGAACAGTAGCGAGATATTTTTACAAAACCTTTTCCCAAGGAATTATTTGAGTATCTTCGAAGCAAATTAGGAGTAGTCACACTTCCTAAGAAGTGACTAGCTACGAGGATCACTTTCTCAGGGGGAGCATTTGAGTATTTGAGGATGGACTCAGGGGGAGTCAAATTGTGCCTGAGAAGTGTGAGGATGGACTCAGGGAGAGTCTGCAGCAGCCCTTTGGTATTATTGACAAAGGGGGAGAAGAGTTACAGGAATGTATACAGGTGTTGCCAACAATTCCAAAGGGGGAGTTTGTTGAGAAAGGTGTTGCAAGAAGGTTGTCATTGTTGTCAAAATAGGCAGTTAGATCCAAGGATGCAGTGGGTAGACAGATCAGAAGTCATTCAGATGCAAAAGATAGAAAAAATTTGAAGAAAAAGACAAGTTAGAAAACTGTCGTGATATCGCGACATGTTTTCTGTCGCGATTTCATGACAAGTCGGAGGAGAGAGAAGGCGCAATCGAAAATGTCGCGATATCATGACAAGTCGGAGGAGAAAGAAGGCGCAATCAAAAATGTCGTGATTTCATGATGAAAATGAGGAGAGAGAAAGTGTAGTCGAAAATGTCACGATTTCACGACAAGTCGGAGGCCAAGAAGTCAAGTCGAGAAACTGTAGCGATTTCGCTACATGTTGACTTTTCGCTGGCAAAAACAGGGAGAAAGTGTTAAGTGAAAAAGTTGTAGCGATTTCGCTACAAGTTACAAAGACGAAGTAAAGGTGTAGAGATTTCGCTACGAGCTGCAAAGGCACAAAGTAAAGGTGTAGCGATTTCGCTACGAGCTGCAAAGGCACAAAGTAAAGGTGTAGCGATTTCGCTACGGGTAAAAGATGCGCAAAAAAAAGGTGTAGCAATTTCGCTATAGGTCTAAAGTGCAGACATCAAAGGTGCAGCAATCATACTTCAAGTCGAAAGTGTAAGGCACAAGTCAAAATTTCTCAAGAAGAAGCAAGTTGGAAGCACAAGGCAAAGTTGTAGAAATTTCGCTACTGCATGAAGCTCAAATTGTACGAAAGCCGAAAGCGTCGCGATTTCGTGACAAAGATGAAGATGACGTCAGCAAAAGCTGAAAGTGTCACGATTTCATGACAGGGTGCAAGAAAAGTTGTTGGAAGCCGAAAGCGTCACGATTTCATGACAAGAATGATGATGACATCAGCAAAAGCTGAAAGTGTCATGATTTCACGACAGGGTGCAAGGAAAGCTGCTGGAAGCCGAAAGCATCACGATTTCGTGACAACATTAAGGATGACGTCAGCAAAAGTTTGAAGTGTCGCGATATTGTGACATGAACGGTGGGAAAGATTTCAAAGGCCAAAACAGTAGCGATATCGCGATGACAAGGTCAATGAGGCGTACGGCCACAAAAAGTGTCGCGATATCGCGACATGTTAGTTTTTCGGGGCAACAGCAACAGAAAGGTGACAGAGAAGCAGCAGCGTTTGAGGCCGACAAGTTGAACCGAGGTCGACGATTTTTAGGGTTTTGAAGCTGACCTTTTCTAGGGTTTTACAGCGGATGTTTTTAGGGTTTTGAAGCCAACAATATCAAGGGTTTTATAGCGGACAATTTTAGGGTTTCGAAGCCGACATTTGCTAGGTTTTAACAACGAAAGTGTTTAGGGTTTGCAGTCGACAATCATCAGGTTCAAGCAGCTGAAAAACTCTAGGGTTTGAAGACATCATTAGGGTTTGCAGCTAACGTCTGAGAGTTACAGCCGACTATGATTTAACATTTGTCTTAAACATTTCTTCTATAAAAGGAGGGCTAATTGAAGATGGAAACTGACTTGGACGAACAAAAAGTGCATATGCGAAAGTTACTGTGTGAAGAGAGTGAGTCGGTTCGATCTGAGCTAAGATCAAAGCAATATTTCTTCAGTGATGCAGTGAAGAGTGCATATCAACTGATTGAGAATCAAGAGCACGATGTGCAGAAGGTGTGTTTCAAGTTCGAAGCAATAATGCATAGACTGCAGATGTGAGAGTTCTTTGGAGTTGCAGTAGAGTTTGCATTGTGACAAGATAGTGTGCATTACAATGAGATGATGTGCGAGAGCGAGCAGAGTGACTTGTGCGAAGATAAGAGCACGATGTCCAGAAGTTGTGTTCTAAGTTCGAAGTGACAGTGCGCAGTTCATAGAAGAGATCGATCGACTGAATATAGCAGAGAGTGCGAAGAAGTATAGAGAAGCGGTCGGAGAGTGCGAATTATTGTGTAGAAGTAGTAGAATGCAGAAAATAGTAGATCGTGAAAATTGAGGTGAAAGTTTTACTTTGGAATTTTTATTTTTGTCTTCCAAGTTGTAGCTTGGCAAAAGGGGTTGGTGCCTCTTTCCAGTAAGGTGCTAGTAAAATAGGATTTGGTGCTCCATTCTGTTGAAACAGATAAAGTTAAGGGGTTGGTGCTCCTTCCAGTTGGTGCTGGTAAAGGATTATGTAAATTTGTAGCTTTGCATTGACTAGATTTGGATGGTAGTCCAAGCAGTCATTTTTGAGGAGTAGCCACATTGGTGAACCTCGTTAAATTACCTTGTTATGTGTGATGCTTTCTTGATGCATTTAGTATTCTTTTCATCTGCTTTAAACTGTTGCTGGTTCTAAAATCATATGTTTTAGAAATTTTTAAAGAACACACTGATTCACACCCCCTCTCAGTGTCATTGTTATTACAAAATTATCATCCTTACTCAACTTGCAGCCTATTGTCATGGGAGTGCTAACAGGTTTACTATCTTCCATTGTGAACTTTTTCAGCATTTCTTTTACATATTTAACTTGAGAAATAAAAATGCCCTTTTCATTTTGATTTACCTACAGTCCTAAGAAATAAGAAAGTTCACCAATCATAGACATCTCAAATTCTTTCTTCATTTTAGTTGATATGTCTTTGCAATATTCATCCATGCTGCTGCAAAATATTATATCATCTACATAAACAACAAGAACAATAAGATGTCCCTTCTCTGTTTTGACATATAAATTGTTGTCCACCAAACATTTCTTGAACCCTTGTTTAATTAGATAGTTATCCAGCCTTGCATACCATGCTCTGGGTGCCTGTTTCAAACCATATAATGTTTTCTTTAACCTGCACACAAAATCTGGATTGTCACCATGTTGGAAGCCATCTGGCTATTCAATGTAAACCTCTTCTTCCAGTTTTCCATTCAAAAATGCTGATTTTACATCCATTTGATATACTTTGAAGTTTTTATGAACTGCTAATGCCATAAATATTCTGATTGCCTCTAGTCTAGCTACAGGTGTAAAAGTTTCCTCAAAATCAATGCCTTCAACCTGAGCATAGCCTTTACAGACCAATCTTGCCTTATTTCTGACAACCTGTCCATCTTCATTTAATTTATTTCTAAAAATCCATTTAGTGCCAATTATGTTTTTATTTGTTGGTCGAGGTACTAATTCCCAGGTATTGTTTTTCTCAATCTGATCTAGTTCTTCATTAATTGCCTTCATCCAAATTTCATCAGTGCTTGCTTCAGCAACATTTTTAGGTTCAATGCTAGATAACAGAGAATAGTTCCGCACTCGTGCTCTTCTTGTCTGAATACCATCTGTGGGATCCCCAATAATATGTTCACTTGGATGATTTTTTTGCCAGTTGCCTGTTTTAAATTTCCTATTTTCTTCTTCTTCTGATTCAGTTTTTACACCATCTAGAACAATTTTCTGGTTCTTATCTGTTTCCTTTTCATCATCACCTTCAATGACTTCTTCATAAATGGGGTAGTTTTCTTGATAAGTAATTTTTTGTTCTCTACCTTCATCAACTTTCACATCAGCACTCTCAACAATTTTCTTTAGCCTCTTGTTGTAACATGTGTAGGCTTTGCTTTTTGTTGAGTAACCAAGAAAGATACCTTCATCAGCTCTATCTTCAAACTTACCGAGATTATCTTCAGTCCGTTTGATGTAGCACTTGCTGCCAAATACTTTGAAATGTCTTGATGTTGCCTTTCTGCCGAACCACAGCTCATAAGGTGTTTTGCTTTCATGTGGTCTTAGCATGCACCTGTTTTGAATGTAAACTACAGTATGTACTGCCTCTTTCCAAAATTTGTCAGCTATTTTGTTCTCAGCCAGCATTGTTCGTGCCATTTCCTGCACTGTTCTATTCTTCCTTTCTACAACACCATTCTCTGAGGTGTCCTAGCTAATGAAAACTATCTTCTTATCCCATATTTTTGATAGTATTCTGCAAATTATTCTGAAATAAACTCTCCTCCTCTGTCTGATCTTAGGCATTTAATCCTTTTTCCAGTTTGATTTTCAACCTATTTTTTTTAAATCTTAAACATATCAAAGGCATCTGATTTAAGTTTTAAGAAAAATATCCATGTCATCCTGGAGTAATCATCTATTAACAGCATAAAGTATTTGTCACCATTTATGCTCTGTGTTCTCATGGGTCCACACAAATCGGTATGAATTATCTCCAAAGGTTTGTTGGTGAAGTATTCCTTTGATTAAAAGTGGATCGTTTGCTTCCCTTTTTGACATGAAGCACAGATGCTATTTACTGGTTTGCCAATGGTTGGTATATCTCTTATTGCCCTTTTTGAACTTATTTTTGCTAGATTGTCAAAACTAATATGACCGAGCCTCTTGTGCCACAACCAATTTTCATCTTCCTATCCAATCAAGCATGTTCCTTCTACAGTTTCTGAGAGAGTATATAGATTTCCAGAAGTCCTAGATCTAGTAGCTATCAGCTTTCCACTGTGTGCTTTTCTCACTTCACAGCCCTGCTTCTTAAAAATGACTTCATGACCTCTGTCATAGATTTGACTTACACTCAGCAAGTTATGCTTCAGACCAATCACAAACAAGACTTCTTTTGATTTTATCTTTCCATCACTGATCTTGACTAATCCCTTTCCAACAATCTTTGCTCCATCATTATTCCCAAATTTCACAGAACCACCTTCATAATTCTGTAAATTCTCAAATTTTTGCTTATCACCTATCATGTGACTGGAACATCCACTATCAAGTATCCATGGTGCAGATTTGTCTTGTGCTTTAAAAGCAGTCTAAACAATCAAATATTCTTTTTCTTTCCATTCTGGTTTGATGACAGATTTGGCTACTTGTTTTACCTTTGTCCTATCATTAGCATGTGCCTGTTTTTTAGGAAATTTCTTGTTTTGTTTCAACCCACTTGGTTGATATTTTCTACCCTGATGATTATTTGCTGCAAAAGTGCTTCTACAGTTTCTAGCAATATGTCCAAAATTATGACAATTATAAAATTCAACTACATAATTCATTAAAGGAGAAAAAACATTTCTGCTGGTGAAATTCCTTTGAGATACATTATGCCTGCAATCTGAAATATTATGGCCATAAGCATTATATTTAAAAAAATAACCAGAAAAGGAATGATTAAACTTGGGTGTAGGTCTGTGCCAGTTTGAAGTAGAAGCCATGAATCTTCTCCTTCTTGGATGTGTGACTTTTGTGAATCCATCTTTGTCAGTACTCTTCTTGAGTCTGGAATTATTGCTTTCTTTGGCATGATTTGCTTTTTCTAGTTCAATCCTAATCTTTTCTTCTTTATTTATGGGTTCTACATTCAAGGCATTTGAACCCTTTGATGATTCTCCTTCATCGAAGCCTAAACCAAATTTGATGCCGGAAGGCCTTTGGTTATTTAACATTTTATCCAACTTTTACAAGTACTTTCTTCAAACTTATGAAAACAGCTCAATCTTCTATTCATCTCCTCTAGCTGCATTCTTAACTTAACAATGTCTTCCTCTAGCTTGCTGCATTCAACTGTCTTTACAGTTAATTGTTCATCAAGAACTTCAAAAATTTTCTTGAATTCCTCTGTCTGTATTTTTAAATTGTTTATTATGTCAGTGGCATCCTCTAGTTTTCTTGAAAATTTTTTGTTCTTTTTCCTTTCTACACTCAACTCTTCAAGTGCAGCAACCAATTCTCCTTCCAGATAAACTTCAGCCTCATCTTTAAAGCTTTCATCACCTTCCTGATTTTCTTCTGTTCTTTTCTCTTCAAGTGCCATGAACAGAGCTTCACCTGTTTCTTCTTCAGAATCCTCACCTGAGCTTTCTTTAGAAGAGCTGACATTCTTGGATATGAAGCTTTTCTTCTTGAAGTTATTCTTTCTAAAATTTTGTCTCTTCTTCCAGTCACCTTTTTCTTGGAGTGACCCTTCACCATTTTTAGTTTTCTCATGCATTGGGAATTTGGCTACAAAATGACCGACTCCTCCACAATTGAAGCACTTGAATGGTAGCTTTCCTCTATATTTTCCTTTTCCCTTTGTGAGTTTTCGAACAAAATTTGCTTCTATTTCATCCAGTGTCTCTTCATCCTCAGATTCATGTTCACTTTTTATATTCTTATGTGCTTTGAAAGCAGCTTCTTTGTCTATAGGCTTAGTTTGTCCTATTCTCATTTCATATGCAGTCAAGGAACCATGCAGCTCATCCATGCTAAAATTGTTTAGATCTTTTGCCTCTTCTATTGTAGAAACTTTGGAGTTAAATCGTTTGTGAAGGGTTCCGAGAACCTTTTTCACAACAACTCGCATCATCTATTTCTTCACCGAGTCCTCCGATTGCATTGATGATTCCATTGACTCTCAGCAAATAGGCCTCTATGTTCTCATCTTCCTTCATTTGTAATGCTTCAAACTGAGCTCGATGAGTTTACAGCTTGACTTCCTTGATCTTGCTGTCTCCTTCATGGATGCTCTTCAATTTATCCCACATGTCTTTTGCCGATTTACAGCTCATGAATCTTATCAGTTCACTGTCTACAAGTCCACACATTATGGCATTCTTAGCTTTGGAGTCGTTCTCAAATTTTTTCTTGTCAGCAGTATCTGTTGGAGGAGTAGTGCGTGCTATGTATCCATTATCTACAGAATCCCAAATTTCATATCCCAATGCACTCAGATATGTTTGCATCCGGAGTTTCCAGAAAGTGTAATTAGTTCCATCAAACAAGGGAGCTTTTTTGGATGAGAATCCTTCACCGCCTGCCATTGTTACTTCCAAGATCACCTTAGATGATTAAGATTGTTCAAGGAACCTGTCTCTGATACCAATTGATATTCACACAATGACACTCGAGAGGGGGGTGAATCAGTGTAACTATTAATATTAATATCTACAACATTTAAAAATGAAGCAAAGAGAACTTAACAACCAGAAAAGCAAATTGAACAATAGAGCACACCACAACACTCAATATATCGAGGTTCACCAATTTGGCTACTCCTCAAAAATGACTGCTTGGACTCCAATCCAAATCCAGTCTTTGCAAAATATCAATTTTACAAACACTTTACCAGCATCTACTGAAAGGAGCACGAACCCCTTAGTTTTCTCTCGCAATGAGATAGGAGCACCAACCCCTAGTACCAAGCACCAACTTGGACTGCAATTCTGATCAATTTAAAATGATCACTTCATACACAACCCTGACTGATCTGCAATTAACCAAACTCTGCACACTCTCACGGGTCTGCTAATTTCTCTCTTAGCTCTTTTCTAACCCTCTTTTCACAGCAATTTCCCTCTTACAGCAGCAAAAGAATTCTCTGCACGACTGTCCTTTTATACCCTCCTTTTCTCATCGGGACTCTTTGTCTTCTATAGCATTTCAATCCTGCATGCAGTCGGATGACATTCTCGAGCTGTTCGAATTATTTTCTCCTCTCCATAAGTGGCTGTTCAAATCCTTGCAAATACGACTGTTCGAATGTTGCACATACTTCTTTTCGAAAGCTTTTCGATCCTTCATATTTGGCTGTTCGAATTCTGCAAATACGGCTTTTCAAATACTTTTTTGATTCTCCATATGTGATTCTTCGAAAGCAGCAAATACGTTTGTTTTAATGTTTTTTAAATCCTGCATATTCGGTTGTTCGAATCCTTGCAATGCGGTTGTTCAAATGCTTTTTTGAACTTGCCTATATGACACTTCAAAAGCTTTTCAATCATGCAAATACAACTATTTTAGTGCATGTTCAACACCTGTCAATGTGTAACTGCCGATCTGACTTCAGTTACTTTTTACGTAACTGGCTGCATGATTTTCTGTATGCTTTTTTCAACACGTGTCACCTTGCATGTTCCTTCGGCTTTTACCCGCCAAACTGTTACCTGTCGCGATATCGTGACACTTTTTGTAGTTGTACCCTTCATGCCCTTGCTGTCACAAAATCGTGACCATTTTGGCTTTTGAAAGCTTTCCCACCGTTCATGTCGCAAAATCGTGACACTTCAAACTTTTGCTGACATCATCATTAATGTTGTCGTGAAATCACGATGCTTTCGGCTTCCTGAGATCTCTTTTGCAACTTGTCACGAAATCGCGACACTTTCAGCTTTTGCTGACGTCATCCTCAATGTTGTCGCGAAATCACGACGCTTCTGGCTTCCAGCGGCTTTTCTTTCACCCTGTCATGAAATCGTGACATTTTCAATTTTGCTGACGTCATCCTCTTCTTTGTCGTGAAATCGTGACGCTTCTTGCTTCTATACAATCCTTGCTTCATGCAGTAGCGAAATCGCTACACCTTTGTGCCTTGTGCTTTCGATTTGCTTCAACTTTGAGTTCTGATCTTTTGACTGGTAGCGAAATTGCTACACCTTCACGTTGTGTATTTTGGACTTGTAGCAAAATCGCTACACCTTTGTTGCCATGCATTTTAACTTGTAGCAAAATCGCTACACCTTTGTTGCCATTCATTTTAACATGCAGCGAAATCGCTACACCTTTGTTGCCATTCATTTTAACATGCAGCGAAATCGCTACACCTTTGTTGCCGAGCATTTTAACTTGTAGCGAAATCGCTACACCTTTGTTGCCATTCATTTTAACATGCAGCGAAATCGCTACACCTTTGTTGCCGAGCATTCTCTCTCCTCTTCGGGTCACGAAAACCCGACGTGTCGCGATATCGCGACACTTTTTGTTGCAAGCTCCTTTCCTCCATTTATGTCGTGAAACCGTGACATCTTTTCACCTTGCTTCCTTCTCTGCCAACATGTCATGAAATCGCGACAGTTTGCCTTGCGCCTTCTCTCTCCTCGGCCATGTCACGAAATCACAACAATTTTGCTTGCACCTTCTCTCTCCTTGGCCATGTCGTGAAATCACGACAATTTTGCTTTCGCCTTCTCTCTCCTCGGCCATGTCGCGAAATCGCGACAATTTTGCTTGCATTTTCTCTCTCCTCGGTTATGTCGCGAAATCGCGACAATTTTTCTTGCATTTTCTCTCTCCTCGGTTATGTCGCAAAATTATGACAATTTTTCTTGCATTTTCTCTCTCCTTGGTTATGTCACGAAATCGCGACAATTTTTCTTTCTGCCTTCGGACCTCTCAACCTGTCGCGATATCGTGACAGAAAACATGTCGCGATATCGCGACAATTTTCTTACTTGTCTTTTTTTGCAAATTTTTGAATTTGGGTCACTTCTGTTTTTCTGGAAATTCACTGTACTTGATCTGACTGACTTCAGAATTCTTGTCCATTGCTTCAACTGCATCAATTGCTGTCTGTGTTGACAACAATGACAATACTTTTGTTGTACCTTGTTCAACACTTACTAGTTGCATCTGGTGTTTGCTTGTTAGATAAGCCATACTGCCAATAATAATTTGTATGAGACATTGATTTCTAACCAATATATTTATTTTTGAAACTTCCTTTCCTTACTTGCTAGTGTCTTGTATACTCCTTATTAATGTGTAATTTATGAGAAATTACATGAAATGTGTAGGTATATTAGAGTATGAGGCCTACAAGATCTTATGAAATATTAACAATATCGTTCTAGATATGTTCCAATAGGTTTGTGATTTATACAAATAAAAAATTATTGATATTTTTCCTACCTATATTTTTTTATTTTATGTCTAAATTGTTGTATTTATATATTATGTTCTCTTAACTTTGTTTGCAATGTTTAATTCCATAATATTTGCATTAATTTATTGCATCTATTTGTTGGAGATGATTATATAATTTTTTATATACATGCTTAAACATAATTTTTATTTGTATTTTATGATATTTATTGTGTAAATTTGAATCATTTTTAAACATATTTATTATGCACACTAACATTACAACATAAATCTTCTTAAGGCTTCTATATTATCTTTAGTAATAGTATACACATATATGCGTGCACATGCACACACATATATATCTATATATATACATACATATATATATATATATATATATATATATATATATATATATATATATATATATATATATATATATATATATATATATATATATATATATATATATATATATATATATATATATATATATATATATATATATATATATATATATATATAATATATATATATATATATATAGATAGATAGATAGATAGATAGATACACACACTATATAGTGTGTGTGTGTGTGAATATATCTATCTATCTATGTATATATACATAGATAGATAGATATATTCACACACACACATGCATACACTCACATGATACTTATCTATAAGTGATTGCAAGACAATGTCCTCATGTATGAATAAGTGTTACCTCACTTAGAGAATGCAAAAGAAAAATCCTACATTTATTATTCTAATAAATGAATGATATGAAGGATCTCTAGTTTGCCTAAATTTCAATGAGTCTAACTCTTAGCTAATGACAACATTAGAACTAGTCCAATTCAAATAAAACCCCTAGATATTGAAGTTCATATTTAGCCTATTACTTATTTAAATCAATTAAAGAAGTCTTGGATTTCTTCCTAAAATGACTTTTTAGATTTGTTTATACCAATTTAGTGTGTCTAATTAAATTATCAAGAATATTCATTAGATTGTTGTCCAATTCAAGTTAGGACCAAATAAATTCAAGGGATTTGATTTGGAATTTTCCAAATGAATTGCCCTTAGTTGGTCGGTTACTTTCAGCGATGAATTCATGATAAACTTGATATTGTTTGAATATTTCATTGGTTTTATTGCTGAGGGAGAATGCATTAGGAGAGATAAACACTCATTGGTGGTAGATATGGGGAATTATTTTTATGATTATGAGCATCCTCATCGAGAGGAGAACAAAGTGGCTAGAGAGCTTCTGATGCCCTAGAGAAGAGTGGTCCAACCCATTATAAATTACATCACTCTCGATTTAAAGGTGTTCATTGTTCATAGTTTCTATTTTTCTTTCCTTAATTTTTTAAGATGAGAAAGGAGAATGAACATCCTAGCTTTTCTCTTTAGGTCCATTGAAAAAAAAGTTACTAATGTGCAAAAAGGGAAGGTGTCTACCCAATTACATCAATGCCCATTTCTTATAATTTTTAAACATGTCATGACCAAGGAGGGCTTAGTGGATAAATTAATTTTGGAGCCTAACGTGGTAAAGTTGCAGGGCTTGAAAGACTCAATGGTGAAGATAAAGGAGAAGTAGGGGCCCATATATTCTAAGAATAATTTCTCAGAGGATAACTCTAATGATTCAAATAAGAAGACTTTATTGGTTGAGAAAGAGATGGCTCCTAAAATAGAGTTCCAGCTTGACGAGAAAAATTTTGAGAATTAACTGCTAATTTCTAAAAGGACCTTTACACGTCGATGTATGGAAAGTATGGTTTCAAAAGTAAATGTGAATAATATTTTAGACCAAGGAGATAAATATTTTGAGGATAGACATTTTAGGATTGATATCTAAGATTCATTTACTCTTAATGTTCCAAAGGACTACATTCAGAAGAAGCCTACACATACTACTATTGGGAAAGGTCCTATGTCTAAAAAGGGATGCCAAAAATGTAAGGAAAGTTATGTTGATCAACTGATGACCACTAAACGCACTATTAGACATCATGGAATGATCAACTCATGCTCAAAAGTGAATTCAATATAGGATGAAAAAGAATATAATGAGGACCATGTTGAGTCTAAAAGGTCTTCCTTCCCCAATGCTCGTTTGGATTTGAAGCAAGGGTATTTAAAGAAAATATTCAAATAAAAAATACTTGACTAGGGGTCTCCCAATAAAGCATTCACTAGAAAATCTACACCAAAGTTACTTGATCCTTAAATATATGCTTGATTTTGGAATGAGATTTAGCGATATGTTGGCTTGAAACTTTTAGGAATATGTTAACCAGCTAGAGGACATTAAGAGTAGAACAAAATCTTTGATCAATGTGTAAGTTTTGATGTGGGTATTTTTCTCTTTTGAGTTCATGTTCTATTTGGTCCTAGTAGACCATTACTCTGTAAGTATAACTACACATGGGTTTGTTTTGTGATGTCTCAAATTTGAGATTGTTAGAATATTTGTAGGTGCTTTCTTGTAAAAGGTTTGGGATCCCTTTCAAAACCTCTTTTTCCATCCTAATAAAAAATAAATTTAGGACCAAGTAATGCAATTTAGAAGATCATATAGGGCTTTTAGAGTCCATTTGTATCATCAAGTTGATGTTTAATAATTAAAATATTTATAAAATCTACTTAGGCACTCTTGAGATAATAATATTTTTGGGTGATGGTATTTTATATGATCTAATGATGACCCTAACTATGTTTACTTGGTCAAAAATATAGGTACCTTAGGTATTTAAGTCTTATGATCCCCAAGGCTTGTCATCCACTTACCTTGAAACTAATCAACCAAGAAAGGATTAGAAATTATACTTGAATGTGTATTTTGGTATTTAAAATTGGATTTAAAATTTTTCTAGTATACATGTTGCCTCTAGAAGGTGCTTTATTTTCTATGAGTTAAAGTAAAATTGAAGCACATTATAAAATTCCATTGTAACTTATAAATATAAAATAACAAAACACACTCAAGTGCAACATGGGTTTGTTATAAACAACTGTATCGCTCCAAATTTTTTGCATCCCTACCTTCAGGCTATTGGATCCATGCCCGAAAGGAGGATGGGAAAAGGATGATGCGGTACCTCGGACGAGAGGACTTTACGAAGGTCCCGCCTCTCAAGGGAGGTGTATTTTGGTGATTTTTCGACGGATGGTGGGTTCACCAGGAAACATTTAATGGCAGTTTCCACGCCTAGGTTTTGGAATGTGTTTAATGAGTTCGTTTTGATCTTAAACATTCATCCTAGGTTTGGCCGAATGAATCTAAATTAAACTACATGAAAATGCAATTTTCATGAATACAGCAAACAAATTTGAAAGCAAAAAATAGAGAATTTATAGGAGGAAAACAGGGAATACCTGATCCGGATGTCTGAAGAAGATTCTAACGTTTGAGGTAGTCTGGATCATCTGGAATTCGATAGAATCGCTTGCAATCTGACAGAATCATCCGAAAACTGACAGATTCATCTAGAATTTGACAGAATCGTTTGAGACTGACAGAATCGTCCGAGATCTGACGAATTCGTCAGACGAATTCGTCAGAAACCTGCAAAACAGAAAATAGATGCAAAATACAAGAAATCCTACTGTGCAAACAGAGGCAAATTACACCAAATAGCAATATGAATACTGAACAATATTTAAGAATAGAAATTAAAGCAAATTATTGTACTTAAATGACAAAACATGATCTTAATATGCAATCTAGGCTAAATGGGTGAACTCCAGATGCAAAATAATGTAAAAATTGAATAAATTGTCTAATTTGCAGCATAAGATGACAGAGAAAAAGGTGAGAAAAACAAACTCCAGGCACTGATTGCCTCGATGTGGATTGCAGTCGAGATCGTCTCGCATCAGTACGAAATCATCTCGTATTTGACAGGATCGCCTCCGATCTGGACAGGTTCGTTGGCGACGATGGGTGCTGGCTCCGGTTGAAAAATAATGTTGTACCTGCAACAAAATAATATGAAACTAATGCAAATGCAAAGTAGGGATGTTTCAACGTAGGGGGAATCAATTTACCAAGAATTTCAGCCAGGGGTTGGGGAGGGAAAATCCTAGAGGTTAAATAGGCTTAGAGGGAGTAGGTAGGAGGTTGGAGATCATCCCAATTTGGGAGATCTCCAACGGGGAAGAGTCCCAACGGCGCGGACACGCTTCTACCCGGATTGGAGACCCGTTGGAGCAGATTCCAACTATGCAAATTCAGTTTTGCGACAAGATCGTACGGACGTCCTAGTCCAGAAGAAATCGTCAAATGCAGGGCGATATCGTCTGATCGGCGACGATATCGTCAAACGGTCAAAACAACCTCTAAAATTGGCACAAAAAAAAGGGGAAATGGAATACCGGTGGTTAACGGGCGGTTTGGGAGGTTAAATTTGATTTTAAAATTATTTACTAAGGTGAATGTAAATTTTATAATTTTCTTGCGCCAATTTTAGGGTGCTACATTTTGCCCCCTCTTTAGCGAATTTTCTGAAGAAAATGCGTTAAAGATGAGTTCTTCTCGATCTATGAGAAAGCAAAAAATTATACCCATTTTTAGGCGACGATTCTTGGTCAAATCATACGACAGCTTACTATGGTGCCCCCTCCGTGTTTTTACCCAAATCGAACGTTTGAGGTAAAAACATGAAAAAGCACAAAATTATTGTTGAATAAAATTAGGAAAAATAGGGTAAAACCCTAATTCATTATTACTGTTCATTTTCTAGTTTTAGAGCTCTGAAGCAAAAAATGGTGGAGACGACGCACAGATCTGCAGAGGTCGGCGCGGTCTATGGGTAAGAGTCTAAACTTAGTTTAGAACTGATTTAATTTGAATTGACATGCTTTTTAAGTGATTTTTAGGTGAATTTTGAGCATCGCGGCCGTTTTTGGGCCGTCGACGTCGTCGGGACAAAATCGTCTCAATTTCGACAATTTCGCCCAAGGGCGAAATCGTCGAAAGGGGGACGATTTCGTCAAATTAGAGACGATTTCGAACTACGAAATCGGAGACGATTATGCTCAAATTTGGGACGATATCGTCCAATAGTGGGCGATATCATCAATTACATGAAATTGATCTTTAAGTTGCATTATTGATTACTTGAATTATTGATTAATGATTGTTTATTGTTTTGTTGTTTATGTTTGTAGAGAGGATTACTAAAGAGCAGGGAGTGGAAATATGGAGGTTTGAGAGATGACTTGGCCACGCTCACACAGGCAGAGCGGGATCTGATGGCACAGGCTGGCTTGCAACATGTGGCGGAGATGCCACAAGTATCTATGGACATGGGGCTTCTAACGACCCTAGCGAGAGAGGTGGTATTCGGGTTATTCCTGTTTCTAGCTACTAACAAGGGAGATGGCTCCCACACTAGAGGATGTATGGAGGATTTTGAGAATCCCCATACAAGGACGGCTCATCACTCCTATGGCCAATCAGGGCCACGCTATGGGACGGTTATGCGGTGACCCGAGCTTCGCCCTGGAGAAGGGCGGAGTTAACATCGAGGCACTACGCCAGATGCAGGGGCATCTACACTCACACGAGTTTTGGCTGGGGTGGTTGGTGGACTTCTGCTGTGCCACCGGAGTGGGTGCGGGGTACCATGGATGCTCGTAGATGTGATCTACGATATGCGGGACCATGGGTACAGGTTTTCTTGGGGCGGCTTTGTACTATGCCGATTGTACAGGATCCTGTATGGGGTCGTGTACAAGGGCCGGCGATGTCTGGTCATGACATCGCTCCTACAGGTTTGGTGCTAGGAGCACATTGCGGTGCGGAGGCCGGTAGGGCTTCCAGCGATAGGGGTGGACGGGGAGAGGCCCGAGTCTTCTCTTGGTGGCTCCGAAGAGGGTCACGGTGGCGGATCGACCTACCGATGTCCCGGAGGCTACTGGATGACCTAGTCCCAGACCAGATCACCTGGAGACCATGGAGAGGGCACCCAGGGTGGGCCGAGGATGGACAGGAGCTGGCTCACATCAGGCGAGTCTGCTGGTTGAGGATGGAGAGGGGAGAGGTGGAGCTCCATCGCTACGACCGAGTTTTGAGGCAGTTCGGTCTATAGCAGGGGATCCCATCTCTCAGGGATTACGAGTTTTCTCGGACTATCCGGGATAACACCACTGTTAGCGGGGCTCCTGACATGCAGCGGTTCTGGAGTCAGGACGCAGACGATGCCCCCATCCAGCCAGTGGATGGGGATGACGTGAGGGAAGCCGACGGCTACGATGCACGTACGTGGGCATCCGCCCTCCTCGGATGACGAGGGCTCGGGGTCTGATTCACGCGGTTGTGCGTCGGATAGGGAGGCGGCGCCAGGCAGCGATAGAGGCGGCCCAGGGTCACGACGGGAGAGAGCAGAGGAGGCCATAGGCACAGGAGAGGCCATGGCAGCGGGAGAGGAGGGAGGAGAGACCCCCATCTCCATAGAGGCCACCATCGCCTGATAAGGGCAAGGGTGTGGACACAAGAGAGAGTAGCGAGATGGCTACTCTTCGGGCGGAGAGAGATCGTCTACAGGCTCAGGTGCAGACGCTACAGGATGCGGCTGCACGACACCATGTTGAGGTGTCACGGCTACAGGATGAGATTGCACGCCTCGGGGCATGGGGCAGAGGGGCGAGCTCGGGAGAGTTGACACGGGCTATCACCCAGTTGACATTCTATCAGACACTGTACTTCTAGCTGGTGCCAGAGGTAGATAGACTACCCCTGCCAGCTAACATCGTAGATCCGATCAGGATCGGGTCATCGAGGACCACGTCCCGGTCGAGGACTAGGACTACACAGACTGCGATGGGGCCACCTCGTCCACCTCAGGGCGGGGGAGGAGATGAGGGAGAGAGCTCGAGGGGCTCTCGAGGCTAGAGGGCTGCACATTGATGTTGTATTATATATATTTTTTGTTTGATAGAGGATTGAGTATGCCGAGGTGTAGATTGTGGCATACCAATCCGGTTTGATGATGTACATATATTTGTGACATATATAGATGAGATATTTTTGATCATATGACTTGTCTTATGTGATGCTTATGATGCTTTTATGTTTGATTGATTGATTTCATGTGATTATGTCGGTGGATATATTATAATTGGAATGTCATGCTTGTAATATTTGAAATGAAATAATATGATGTAACAATTTGGTTGTTTGTAATGAAAATGTGATAAAAATAAAAAGAGACTTCTAACAATAATTTCAAAGGACATTGTCGCTATTATAGACCATTTCATGGAGTCACTGCTCACTCGGTCGTCAAGCTAGTCCCATTTATAGAAATATTGTTAAAAGTAAAAAGAGTGCTTAAGAGACTGTCTTAAGACTTTGGTGCAATAGTGCAAATGATGATGATGATGATGATTTGTTTTCAGATTTCCATGAAAATATTATGCATGAAATATTTTAAAATGATTTTTCGCTAGGCATAAATTCCTAAGTGTGATAAAATTTTTGGATAATTCCCTAGGAATTATACCATCATTGCAAAATTTAAAGGTTGACATAATGATATGAAATAATGAAAATGTGTTTGTTGTTGAAAAGCATAATTTGTGTAACATAATGAATTAAGTCATATGGTTTTCATGATTTTTGAATAAATGGAAAATAAAATTGGTACAATGGTTTGCGCTAGGCATAGAATATGTAGGTATAGACTTATACCATCATCACGAAAATCAAAGAAAAATAGATAGTTTTATTGCATGGTTGATTTTTTGATGAACAGAAAAGATGAAAATGAGGACTTGCGCTAGGCATACAATTCCAATTTTGGTTTTGGAACTATACCATCGTCGCGAAAGTCGACACGATATATATGATATGTTTTGAAAGAAATTTTTGATTTTTCTATTATATAGTTGTCTTTGTGGTAAACAACTGTACTTGATTTATTCCAAACAAGTTGCAAAAAAAATAATATTTCAAAGTATTTTGAAGACAAAAGTTAGATTTATAAGGAATCCCATGTGCATATGTGCATTCATTTCCGATCTTGATTTATCCTAATGATAAACAAAATCTCTCAAATACAAATGTGTGTGCAATTGCATTGTTCATTTACCAGATTTGAGCAAGATACTATGATACAAGTGATTTGAAGAAACCAAATAAGTGTTCATTAACCATGATGTAGATGCATATAACCATATTAGACTACTATGTAGATCGGATTATCAAGAGCTAGCTAATCCATAAGCAGACATAGGTCTGTACAAAAGAAGGTCGCTAATGTGACAGACATATCGCCACGCTAGGAGTTACCCAAGGCCAAGCGGGTTGGGCACAAACCACTTGTTATGGGGCTTACCTCACAGTTTTCGAATAATTGAGAATTCCGGGGATTCAAGCTCATCAACCCTTCTTTTCTTTTCAAAGGGTAGGGAAAGGGATTTTATTGCTTTCTTGCTTTCTTTTGAACTTTGCATATTTTTCTTTTGTATTTCTTTTGCTTGATAATGCTTGGAACATTGCTATAATGATATAAAAGAACATTTCTCTTTTCTCTTTTTCTTGAATTTTTTTCTTTTCTTTTTCTTTTTCTTTTTCTTTTTCTTTTTCTTTTTCTTTGCTAGGGATACTTGCTCAGATTAGTTGTAGAGCAAGGGATTTTTATTATGGGTAGGGGTGAGCTTGTCCTTTTGCCAATTCTCAAAGATTCTAGACCATGTGCATGATAGGATAGCAGGGGAAACTTTTCGCTCAAGAAATCGGTTCTACTATGTAGCAAAACATGGAAATTACAAATATAATCATTTTATTGTGAAAAGATGTGCTTGGTTTAAGTAAATAACAAGATCAATTCTCTGTGCTCAAACTTTATTTAATTGACTTTTGTGGACTTTGATATAAGAGAGATTAGTAATCATGCCAGATAAAATCAAGATATTTATTGTTGTGAGTGTGCTAGTGAGGGATGCAAAATAAATGCTAATTTATCCAAAATAAGTTGAAACATATAATTGCAATAATTGTAAGAAAATATATATAAACATTTTTTGAGAAGTTTTGAGAATGTTGACTCTCTCTTTCTTTCTGTATATTGTTTTATTTTGGTTTCGAAAGAGTCAAGCATATAGCTGTTTTTAGATTTTGATTTTTGTTTTGAGCAAAAAGAATTTAACAAGTGCTTTAAATAAATGCAATAGATAGTTTTGAAGATTTTTAGAGATTTATGAATGTTTTTTTTTTTTTGGTGTTTTTGAATTTTTTTTTGAAAGAAATACAAAATAGTAATTTGGAACAAATATATACATGGATGAAATGACCAAATTTATGCATAATAACGTTTAAGATGCAAAATATTCATGGGTTCTTTAAGTTCTTTACCATCTAAGGTAGATAATTTATATGCTCTGATTCAAATTTAGCAGTAATGATGTATGGTCCGAGCCAGTTGGGCTCAAATTTACCTTTAAGTTCTTTGGTTGCATTTGTATTTTTTTTATTTTCTTTTAAAACAAGGTCGCCAATCTCAAAGGATCGATGACGAACTCTCTTAGCATATGATCTTTTAAGCTTGTTTTGGTAAGCACGGAGATGCTCCAAAGCATTGATGCATTTTTCATCGAGGAGTTCCAGTGGTGAGTCTGCCAGCACGATATTCATCTCCTACTTCGGTATCTTGAAGTAGCAGAGCCAAAGAAGGAACTTCCAATTCAAATGGAAAAACTGCTTTAGCACCATATACCAAAACAAATGGTGAAGTGCCCATGGGGGTTCGAACACTAGTTCGATAAGCCCACAAGGTGGATATAATTGAATATGCCGATCCACGGCCAGTTTTATTGACTAATATTTTGAGAATTTTGATTAAAGTTTTGTTAGATGCTTACGCTTGACCATTACCACGAGGATAATAGGGGGTGGACCAGCGATGTTGAATCTTATATTTTTGACATAATTTTTTAACATCTTTATTTTTGAAAGGAGTTCCATTGTCAGAGATGAGGTTGGCGGGAATTCCGAACCTGCAAATAATTTGATTAAAAATAAATTTAGAAACTTGTGTGCCAGTGCAGGAAGCTAAAGGCATAGCTTCGACCCACTTCGTGAAATACTCAGTGGCGATTATGATGAACTTGTGTCCATCAGATGACACAGGATTGATTTTGCCAATAATATCCAAGCCCCATTTAGAAAAGGGCCAAGGAGATGAAATAGCCTGCAACTCTTGTGCAGGCGCATGGACAAGGTCAGCATGTTTTTGACACTTGTCGCAATGGCGCACATACTCATGTGCATCCGTTTCCATGGTAGGCCAAAAGTATCCTATCCGAAGGAGCTTTTTAGCAATGACACTACCACTAAAGTGTCCTCCACAAGATCCATCGTGGGCTTCACTCAAGGCTGATTTAGACTCATCTGAATTTAAACATCTTAATAGGATACCTTCAAAAGATCTCCTATATAAAGTATTGCCAATTATTACAAATCGACTTGCTCATCGACGTAATAACCGACGTTGGTTTCGATTAGAATTAGCAAGGAAAGTCCCATTTTGGAGAAAATCAAATATGTCTGTATACCAAGGTTTAGGAGTAGTTTCATTGATTAGAAACACATCCAAAGGCTCTAAGCATGACTTATTTGAAGCGGGTTCCTGGAGTCGACGAATAATGATAGTGGCATATTCGTCGTCTAACTCCAAGGGCAAGAGAGATGCAGCGACGGCCATAGCGTCGGCTGCACGGTTGCTAGTCCGAGGAATGGCTTCCAAGGTAACTTGATCAAACAAGGACATTAGTTGTAAAACATAGGCCTTATATGGGCGAATTTTATCATCTCTGGTTTGATAAACTTCATTAATTTGGTTTATAACTAATTGGGAATCCCCAAAAACTAAGAGGTTTTTAATTTTTAGCGCTAAAGCAGCTCGTAATCCAAGGATTAGAGCTTCATACTCAACGGTATTGTTGGTGCAAGCAAAGGTCGGTTTGAAGGATAGAGGAATAAGATGTTTTTGTGGAGATATTAAAATAATACCCACACCAGCCCCACTCATGCATCGGGCTCCATCAAAGTATAAGGACCATTGTTCAGGATGGTCTGCCTCTAATTGAAGGCATTCATCAGGAAACTCGATAATGAGGGGATGAGTAGACTCTAAGGGTGCAACAGCTAATTGATCTGCTATGATTTGACCCTTAACAGACTTATGTCCTATGAATGTGAGATCAAACTCGCTTAGAGCAAGAACCCACTTGGCTGTGCGACCCGATAAATAAGGTCGACTCATGAGATATCTTAAGGGATCATATTTGGCAATGACATACGTTTTTTGACTAAGCATATAATGTCATAATTTTTGCGTAGCAAAAATGACTGCTAGACATAGCTTCTCTAACACTGTATAGCGGGTTTCATAACTGATGAAGGTTCGGCTAATATAATAATTAGCACGTTCTCGTTTTTCATCATCGAGTTGAGCTAACATAGCTCCTAAGGCAGAATCTGAAGCAAAAATATAGAGGAGAAATGGGCGATCAGATTTAGGCGGTGAAAGCACCGGTGGGTTAAGGAGATATTGTTTGAGAAGTTCAAAAGCTTCTCTACATTCCGTGTCCCAATTGAAAGGGACATCCTTCTTAAGAAGTTTGAGAAAAGGACCAGTTTTGTCCGCGACTTATCAATGAAGCGACGGATAGCTTGAAGTTTACCCTGTAAACTTCGTAATTCAGATATATTAGTAGGTGCGGGCATATCGGTGATAGCCGCAATTTTGAGAGGGTCAATTTTGATACCACGTAAAGAAACTAAAACCCCCAATAGTTTGCCGGACTTAACTCCGAATATACATTTTTCTGGATTTAATCGAATGAGATATTCTCGTAATCGATTAAAGACTTTTCGCAAATCATCCAAATGATGATCTTCAATAAGAGAGCGAGCTATAATATCATCTACATAATCATGTAGGATATCATGCATCATATCATGAAAAATGTAGGTCATAGCTCGTTGATAAGTTGCACCTGCGTTCTTTAAGCCAAATGGCATCACTTTCCAGCAAAAGGTACCCCAGGGGGTAATAAAGGCTGTTTTAGCTTGGTCTTCAGGAGCTATCCGAATTTGATTATAACCGGAGAATCCGTCCATTAAGGACATCATCCCACTTCCGGAAGTAAAGTCAATAATTTGATCCATGTTTGGAAGAGGAAAGTCATCTTTAGGGCATGCAGCGTTGATATCTCTAAAATCGGTGCAAACTCTAACTTTGGTAGCTTCTTTCTTGGTGATTGGAACTACATTTGAGATCCATTCAGCATAATCAATAGCTTGTATAAAGATAACATTCAAGAGTTTTTCTAACTCCCCTTTGACTAGCAAAGCCACTTTGGGATGCATTTTTCTAAGTTTTTGTTTAACCGGTTTAGCATCCGGATGGACCACTAGATGATGCATGACTACAGAAGGGTCTAGACATGGCATATCTTCATATGTCCAAGCGAAGACATCTTCATACTCTTTAAGGAATGCAATGTATTGTTCTTGTTTTTCTTGACTTAGTTCTGCTCCAATATTGATTATGTGAGGATTGTCCTCAGTTCCAATATTAATTTTAATGACATTTTCTACCTCCATGTGTAGATCTCTTTCAAAATTAGGTGGGGCGGGTGAAACGCCCAATTCTTGTAATTCTTGTAAAGTTAATTTAGATAAGTCATCTTGAGGATTAGTGGTCTCAAGTTGAGCTATGGTTGGTATAGAACCATCAAAATAAAATCCATTGTGCAACATCTCTTCAACGAGAGACATCATGGAAGATATCTCCTTCCAACTCTTCATCGGGGTCAACAATCATTTCAGGGTATGCTATGGATAGCATGTTGCATGAAAATGACTGATTTTTAAGAGGCAAATCAACATGCCTATCCAAATAATCTTGATAGCATATGAGGTGATCATCATCCTCAAAAGGAAAGGGTTGTCCCTTACTAGGAAATAGGCCCACACCACAGCGGGCAGGCCACGGTTCTACCTCGAAAGGTTCTTTCATGCCATTTTGGAAAGGTCCTAAGCCTTTCCCTTCATATCCCATTTTAAGCATCATGGGTTTAGCTTTAATATAATCATTGGTAAAATAACACCGAGCGTATCCTTCATGGTGAGTTTTGATATTCTGAGGGATTCTTCCCCAGTCATATCCTTTATAAATGAAGGCACAACTCCCGACTTGGTAAGTACTTCCCATAGGTTGTGGGAGGCCCAAAGTACGAGGAGATGGCGGCAACTTATTTAAAAGGTTTGAATCTTGCATGAAAGCATTCATTTTTTCTGATATTAAGGTTGTAGATAAATCTGGTAAAAGTTCATCAGAAAGGGCATAAGATGTAGAAGGTTTATTACCTATGTCTTGAGATGTGGAAGGGATGATAGATGTGTCTAGAGGTTTTGAATTTGTAGGGGTAGTAGTTGAAGAATTGGTTGTAGATTTGAAATCTTTTTGAGGTTCTAAAGTAATTTGTTTAGAGGGTTGTTGATCTATATAGGAGGATGAAGTTAATGGAGGGGAACTTGGTGAAGTTATGGGTTTATGTTTCATAGTTTTAGATGAAAAAGAAGAACTAGGATGTGTGGATGACGAGCTGGGCAAAATTGCACTCCAACTGGTTCTGCCAAAGCACACATATCAAAAGGTCTAGGGTCACCGTGAATAGTGACCAACTAATTTTTAAACTCAAATTTAACACATTGGTGTAAAGTTGATGGGACCACTCACATGGCGTTGATCCAAGGGTGACCCAAAAGTATATTGTACGATGCTGGGCAATGTACAATAAACACGGTTGTTTCTAGGGTTCTAGGACCAACTTGCAATGGGAGGGTGATAACTCCACACGTTTCTTGTGTTTCGTCATTAAAAGCTTTGATGATCATATCAGTTTTCTTCATTTCATCACTTCTAAATCCAAATCGTTGGTAGAATTCAAAGGTGCAAATGTTTAGAGATGAGCCATTATCAATCGAAACTCATTTGACAGCTACATCCCCAATTAAAGTAGTAATGTATAAGGGATTTTCCTTATGTAAACTGTGTTGTGGGATATCTTTATCCCGAAAATCAATACAATCAATCTCTCGAGTGATGATAGTATTGGCCATAGCTTCAGGTTGAATGTTTTGAGGCACCATCATTTGGCTCAATGTAAGCATCAACTCATCCCTATGGGTGGGAGAGGATCTTAATAAATCTAAGAGGGAAATTCTGGCCGTGGTATTGGACAATTGCTCATTAATGTTGTAAGGGGGTTTAGATTGGGCATTAGAAGCAAGATTCCCTTTATTAGGGTTTTTCAGAATGAATGGAGCTGATCCATCGTTCTGGTTTGATTCTTGCTAGGAATTTTGAGCTTGTTGTCAGGTGACGACTCCGATGGTACCTACAATGTTATAGTGACGACGTTGAAACGGTCTCGGTTGAGAATTTATGGCTTGTTCATAGGGAAGGACTACATTAGAAGAAGGTCGAGTAGTGACTCTTACGGGAAATGGTTCTTCCGGAACATTAGCATCTGTGACAGGTTGAATAGGATCTGATTCGTTTTCAGAACTATTCGATCGAATAGTGTCTACTTCACTTTCACTATCCGACTCTATATCACTAGAATCGAAGTTTGAAAATTATGTAAGGGCTTGGTTGTAACTAGGGATAAGGTTGTGTCAAATATTTGAGAATCCTGAATAGGTAATTGTCCGCTAATGGTTCCTACATATCGGGTAGGAGGGGGAACATTATGATGTTCGATTTGATTGGCCACCTCTTTACCATGTCTTGGTAAAGGGTGTTGAAATATGTCTAGAGTTTGATTGGCATTTTGATTTTGATTTTGGGGAATGGTATTTTGAGTATTATTAGGAGGGTTTTGTTTGGGTTGGAAGGCTTGCACTTCCATTTCATTATTGTCAATAAAATCTTGTATTTTATGTTTCAACCTCTTACAAGCGTTGGTAGAATGTCCAGGTCCTCTATGGAAATCACAGTGCAAATCGGCTCTATATCCGGGTATACTTGGGTCAGGTTCCCGGATAGCGGGTAATTGGATCAAACCTCTTTCGAGTAATTGAGGTAAAATAGTTGACAAAGGTTGGTTTAATCTAGTGAATTCTCGAGGAGGCTTATCAGGAGGTTTCAATATGAATTTTTCTGTTGTCTTTGTTGCATTGATATTAGCAACATTTCTGCTGTCAGTGACTCCATCACCGACAACCTATTTGTTTTTATATTGATTTCTAGATGTTTTCTCATCATCCTTCTTCCTAAGTTGGCCTCTTCTAATGAGGGCATCTTCTACTCTTCGAGCTAAATCTATAGCTTGATCGAAGGTAGTTAGGGTAGCAGTTGATAGCTCATAAGAAAGTTGTTCTTGTAAATTGTTGATGAAGATGTCCAACATTTCCCTATAGGGTAGCACAAAGTGCAGTTTTCCTGTCAATTGCCTCCATCTAGCTAAGAAATCGGCAAAGCACTCATCCTTATCTTGTTTTAGATTGTATAGGTCTTTAATAGTTACATGCCTCTCGATGTAGGCACTAAATTGATGGACAAATGATTCAGCTTTTTCTTCGAAGTTTCTCAAAGAATGAGTGGGCAATTGATAGTACCACTCTAATGCCATTCCACCTAAACTTTTAGGGAACATTTTTAGTAATAGCAAGTCGTCATGCGATATGTCGTGACATGCTATCCTAAACATGCGAAGATGCTCTATGGGATCTTCGGTTCCTTTATATATAGGCAGAACAAGCATGGGAAAATGTTTAGGATATGGTTGAGCTACAACTATGGGATCCAAAGGTTGACTATAGATCTCTCGATAATTATACGAGGGACGGTAGGGATCTATCTGGTCCATACGTGAAGCTAATTGTTTCACCATGGCTTCCAGATTACTAGTTTGCCCCCCATATTGGTTTGGTAGGGCATTGCCATAAGTGTTATGAGCATAGGATGGAGGAACATGCAGATTAGATGTCATGTCACTGTTGTGTAAATTATTGGTAGGAAAAGTATTATGGAGGAATTTTGAAGCTGTATTATGTTGTATTCCAGATTTTTGAAAGTTTGTATTTGGCTTAGTTTTAGGTTTCTATTTATTTAAAGCATTTTGCTCAATAGTTTGGCGGAATAAAGTAGTGAAGGGAATTTTCTTTTGTGCGGGAGTGATTTTAGGTTGAGTAACAGGTTCCTTAGGAGGTTGGGTAACATGTTGTTTTGACATGCTTTGGGCTATAGTGACCATATCTGTATTAGATGGTCCACCCTTGTCACTTTCTTGATCAATGAAAGACAAGGGATTAGTCTACATGTTGCACATATATTCCATGGTTGCTTGAGTTTTACTAATTTGCCATTTATCAAGGCGAATGGCCACATTAAGGTCATCAATGTTTTCCATGAGAAATCTCTTGAAATGCTCTGCATTGTCAAAGGCAATATTTCCATTTGGAGCTACTCTAGGGGATGAGGATCCATCCTCTTTAACATTTGCTTCTTGTTCTTTATCTTCCCCTAAGTCTTCATCTGATTGACCTAGAGTTTCTCCTTTCGGATTTGAATCTCCAAGAAGGACATTTGGGTTTTCAGTTGTATCTTGTAACCAATCTTCTCCTTCCCCTAAAGTTTCTTTGCCATTCCTAAGTTTAGGCATGGTGCTAAGTTTTGATTTCAGAAAATATATATATATATATATTTATATATATATATATATGCAACAAATTAAAAGGTATATATTTATTATATACCTACTATAATATTTTAAAAATGAAATGTTTAGGTTTTTGCTAAGTTTTTTTATTTTTTTATTTTTTCTTTAATTTTTTTGAAATAATACAATAAAGACAGCAAATGAAACAATAAATGCACGCAATAACAAGACTGAAAGTAAATGAGCTAGTTTTCTATGAATAACTTAGGAATATCATTAATAGGTTCGAGTTGTTCAGGGGTCATGAAATATTCTTCTTCAAATTGAAAGTTTTCTTTTAATAATTTGATAAAAAGGGCTATGGTAATATTATCTGTTTTAGATGCTGGTTGATAGAAGTAAAGCTCATGGCAATACTCTCGATATAACACAGCACGAGGAAATCTATTCCATCTTTCCCTATCTGTAAGAACAACCTCTTGGTCTTCTACAAGGCCTAGGAATTGGTGCACAATAGCTACATTCTCGAGGTATTCCTCGAAGGTGAACAACTCTGAAGATACTAAGGCTCTCCTATAGGCTAACCATCTATGGCAGGCTCTCCGAAGTTCATGATAAAAAACTAATTGATGAGGATCCAGGATTCTATCCAAGACTAGCCTCTTAATCTTTTTAAGTTGTGTGGACCTAAATGAGATGAGACTAAGTCTCCTATCAAGTTCGTTCCATAGGAATTGATTTCTACTTGTTTCAGGGATACTAAGGACAGAATTAACTTCTATAGCTGCCAATTGATTTTCTACGTTTATAGTAACTGCTAACCTCTTTTTAGGAGCTACCATCTAAACATGACTTTAAACCTTAAATGTTTTAAAATGCATCTAAGTTTTAGTTGTTCTAATTTTTTTGTTTTTTTTTTTGTTTTTTTTTTTGTTTTCAAAAGGTTATGATGCATTCATGTCGGGTTCACCAAAATGTATCGCTCCAAATTTTTCGCATCCCTACCTTCAGGCTATTGGATCCGTGCCCGAAGGAGGATGGGAAAAGGATGATGCGGTACCTCGGACGAGAGGACTTTACGAAGGTCCCGCCTCTCAAGGGAGGTGTATTTTGATGATTTTTCGATGGATGGTGGGTTCACCAGGAAACATTTAGCGGCAGTTTCCATGCCTAGGTTTTGGAATGTGTTTGATGAGTTCGTTTTAACCTTAAGCATTCATCCTAGGTTTGGCCGAATGAATCTAAATTAAACTACATGAAAATGCAATTTTCATGAATACAGCAAACAAATTTGAAAGCAGAAAACAGAGAATTTACAGGAGGAAAACGGGGAATACCTGATCTAGATGTCTGAAGAATATTCTGACGTTTGAGGCAGTCTGGATCATTTGGAATTTGATGAGAATCGCTCGCAATCGCGAGAATCATCCGAAAGCGACGATTCATCTGGAATCTGACAGAATCGTCTGAGACTGATAGAATCATTCGAGATCTGATGAATTCGTCAGACGAATTCGTCAGAAACCTACAAAACAAAAAATAGATGCAAAATATAAGAAATACTACTATGCAAACAGAGGCAAATTACACCAAATAGCAATATGAATACTGAACAATATTTAAGAACAAAAATTAAAGCAAATTACTATACTTAAATGACAAAACATGATCTTAATATGCAATCTAGGCTAAATGGGTGAACTCCAGATGCAAAATAATGTAAAAACTGAATAAATTGTCTAATTTGCAGCATAAGATGACAGAGAAAAAGGTGAGAAAAACAAACTCTAGGCACTAATTGCCTCGATGTGGATTGCAGTCGAGATCGTCTCACATCAGTACGAAATCATCTCGTATTTGATAGGATCGCCTCCGATCTGGACAGGTTCGTTGGCGAGGATGGGTGTTGGCTTCGGTTGAAAAATAATGTTGTACCTACAACAAAATAATATGAAACTAATGAAAATACAAAGTACAGATGTTTCAACGTAGGGGGAATCAATTTACTAAGAATTTCAGCCAGGGTTGGGGAGGGAAAATCCTAGAGGTTAAATAGGCTTAAAGGGAGTAGGTAGGAGGTTGGAGATCATCCCAATTTGGGAGATCTCCAATGGGGGAGGGTCCCAATGGCACAGACACGCTTCTGCCCAGATTGGAGACCCGTTGGAATAGATTCCAACTATGCAAATTCAGTTTTGCGACAAGATCATCTGGACGTCCTAGTCCAGACGAAATCGTCAAATCTGGGGCGATATCGTCTGATCGGCGACGATATCGTCAAACGGTAAAAACAACCTCTAAAATTGGCACAGAAAAGGGGGAAATGGAATACTCGACGGTTAACGGGCGGTTTGGGAGGTTAAATTTGATTTTAAAATTATTTACTAAGGTGAATGTAAATTTTATAATTTTACTACGCCAATTTTAGGGTGCTACAAACACCATAGATTATTCTAAAATTATATGAACTTAATATGTCATAGAGTGGGTGGATGGATACATATGATGAAAAATCAGCAAATTGATGTCTCATAAACTAACTTCTAGTGGTTAAGACACTAATAACTAATAATAAACGTAAATAATATGTAGTTATGGTTAAAAAGAGAAATCTATAAGCCAAGTCATCTCATTTGGACCTCCATGAACAGAAATTTGGCTCAATGGGCCCAAAATCCATCGATTATTGGATGATTCATTGAATTTAGAGGTATTTTAATCTCTACCACCTTGTCGATGTATACTGATATCAAGAACATCCTAACGTGAACTATGTAAAACAATAAGGAATAAATATGTTTTCTTATATTTTGAAATATCACCAAATGGGTGATAGGGGGATGACAATTTGATCAAGTTGATGACTATCAAGGATCTAATAGTCAAAAATAGTTTATTGAAGAATAAATAATTGCCCTTGAATTAAACATAATGAAGTAGTAAAATTTGAGAATGATGGGTAAATATTCCATGGTTGTAATAATTAGTTTTTGGAATATATGGTTTTAAGCTTCACTTGATGTTATGATTGAAATTTGCATTATATTTATTATTTAACCCTTTGAACCTTTCTACATCTTATATATGTGAAATATTTTATTAGTGAACTGAAAGATCAACTATTTAACTTTGATCTCAAGGCCATTTGTTATTCAATATTTATATTCCTTGAGACTAATCATTTCTTTATTAGTTGGAGTATTGTTTTTTCCTTTAGTGAGATTATTTTGGTGTTTATAAACACCATTTATATTATGTGTGTTCTTTATATGAGACACTTTTTTAGTTAATGTATTGATTTTATTTGTTTCTTTAAAGTATTATGAAAACTAACATAGAATAAGAGTGGATGTAAATTACCATTACTTGGTTACTTGCCTTTAGAGTTCTTTTTCAGTGATTTCTCCAATAAGTAGTGCATTTTATAGATGCAATTATTTTGTGGAAACTTTGTGTGTTGCTAACACTTTCTTTGCTAAAATCCTAGGTGGATTGGAATATGAGGATTTCATTATGTTGTAACCATTTTTGTTTCTTTAGGATAAATATTAATTGATGCTCTTCCTCTCTTGTGGTTCATTCTATTTTATATTGACTAGATGGATGCCTTAACTATTGAATCATTTTTTTTGTTTAAAATACTTTAGTCTTTTTTATGTATTTAAAAAAAAAAAAAATCATTTTATCCTTAGGTTTGTTGGTATTTATGTAGTACATATGAGAGGATAGTATAAATATTTTTTTGTAGATATTCTATGTCAAAAGAGTTATAGGAAGATTTTCGTGCATGATATATCCCTACGAGTCACTTGATAAAGTTGTTAAAATGGTGTGACAATTGTTTTGTTGAATTGAAAAGAGAGGATTATTTAATTGGTTCTGTTCAATAAAAAGGTTCTAAGAAAAACCGTTCTAGATATGGATAAAACATCAAAAATTTGGATTCACTACAAAATTTTAGTGGAGGGTTCTAATTTCAAAATTTTCATCATTCCACTTCATGGTAGTTACTTTTTTCATTAATTTTTTTATTTTTTTATTTTTTTAAGTAGGAATGGCATGTGGAAATAGAAGATGTTTTTTTTCGACTTGAGGTGTCCAGATGTAAACTCAAAACTTATTATAAATCTAGGGAGAATGATTTAAAGGGCAGAAATCCAATCTAGATTATACCAAATGATTAATCATGAGACTTTATTTTGTTTCTCTTAGTTTTAGTTTTGTAGAAAATAATCATAGTTACAAAAAAACAAATTATGTATAATTTGAAATAAAATGCAAGTTATGAATTAGAACTACCTTACCTATGATTATTCATAGAATAGGGGTTTTCATGGCCTCTCTAAATGTGTCATGTGCAATACCCAAGAGGAGATCATAGATCATTTTATATTCTAGTGTGACTTCACCTTAGAGTTATAAAGTCAATCAGTTGATCTCTTCAAGGCCCATATTAACTAGCAATTAACACTTATTAATATATGGGAGGTCTAGAAATGAAAGTTAAAAATATGAATTAGTTTATAGGTTCAAGTTTTATCTAGTGGCACATATTACTGGAAATAAATACTATAACGTTTAGATAGGAATACACTCTGATAGAGCTAGTTTGGTAGAAAATGTTAAACAAGGTTATAGAAGTAGTAAAATTTTATATGAGGGGGTAGAAAACCTAGAAGGAAGAAATTTTTACTATGAGGTAGACCCATTGGGCATGGAAACCCCCATCCTAGGCTAGAAAAAATCAACATAGATGGAGCAACCAAGAATAACCTAGGGTCAACAAGCATTGGTTTTCTCAAAAGACACTACAAGTGGAAGGTACTTCATTAGGAATTGGAAGGTCTAGGAGTAGCAACATATAATTAAGAAACTTTTTTGCTAATAATACAAGTATCTCTTAATTTTTGGAATAATGGAGTTTAAAATATCATAGTGGAGTTTGAATCACATATTTTTGTGGGTTCACTAAATGAGATTAGGAATTTCATATTGAGTGTGTGGTTGATCAAGAACATAGTGAGTCAGAATAAAGCCATATGGAAATGATTTGAGGATGCCATTATGGTACATGTAGGAAAAAGAAAAGAATACAATAAAAAACGTTTTGGCTAAAAGGAAAGTGAGCATCTTGTTGGTTACTTGTTGAAATCTAATCAAACTAGGGATATTGTAGATTATATGGAGGTGAACCAACAAGTTTTATTACTAGCCAATATGTATTTAGATAATGAAGTGTGTTGGACCAAGGTAGATGATTATGATGATTAACCTATACTTTAACATCACACTACTTGTAGTGCTCTTAGTACCAAATTGGGGTATTCCCCAAAGTCATGGCAAGAGGAAGAATCTAATTTGAGTTCTCTAGAATTGTATTAATAAAAATTATAATTTAAGCGGGAACCCTATTCAATTTTCAAATTTCAAATTTCTCACTTTGAGTTTTTGAGCAGGATTTTTGTCTTCAAAATTTCAATTTTCTTGCTAGGCAGGATTTTATTTTTCCCTTGGGCAAGATTATTCATTATTCTTAGTTCTTGCTGGGTGGGATTTTTAAATTCGGTAGATTCTCGATAGGTGGGATTTTTCAAATCCATCATCCTACTGGTTTTCTCGCTGGGTAGGATTTTTCAAAATTAGTGGTTTCCTGCAAGGTGGGATTTTCAAGCTCTATGGTTCTTCCTATTGGTTTTCTCATTGGGTGGGATTTTCAAATTGGTGGTTTTCCGTTGGGTGGGATTTTCAAGCTCTATGGTTCATCCTGCATGTTTTCCCACTAGGCGAGATTTTTCAAAATTGGTGGTTTCCCACTGGGCAAGATTTTTCAAATTTTGTTGTTTCCTACTATGTGGGATTTTCCAATTTGTATGTTTTCCGTTGGGTAGGATTTTTCAAATTGGTTGTTTTTGACCTTTGGTGTGGTTGGTTGACCTATTGTAAAAAGGTTTTGGGGCCTGTCAAAACCCGATTTTTTTATATTTTTAACCTATTGAAAAAATAAAAATTGTAATTAGGATAGGATTTTTTGCTCTTTGGATCGCACTAAAAAATTTATGACCCAAGGAAATATTGGAGTTAGTGTTATTAGGATCTTGGGGCAGGCCAATTATTGTAACTTTGGACCTATATTTTAATAAGATTTTTATCTTTAAAAAAATTATATTAGATACAAAGAAGAAACAATAAACAAGAAACAAATTGATTATTATTTTTTGTTTCACTTCCAAATGATAGTTAAATAAAAGAAAAGTATTGTAAGGAGAAAACCATGATAATAATAAAAAAAATGATTAATTAATAAGAAACGCAAAATATTCAAATATTTGCTTTGTAAGGTTACAAAAAAGTAGAACTAAAACCCCATAGATTTAAAGAATAATTTTGACACAACATTCACTCAATACTTGCAGGTTGTAGATATCTTATATCCTATATTCATTGAAACATGAATAAGATATATATATGTGTTACAAGCTCTATATGATGGATTATTTTCTTACTAATTATGTTGTCCTAAATTTTTCCATATAAGGAATCTTGAGTTATATGTATCTTACATAATTTAGCTATACATAAGATATATCACTCTAAGCCAAACTCATATGACATATATCTTAAATTCGTATATGATGTGTTACTCTTATTGAGGGTGATGTCAAAATTCATCCATAATTATTAAATTAATATTTGAGTTGTAAATAAAATAAAGCACATGAAAAATGTATTAAATTGTGTGCTTTATTATTCATTCCAATTAATAATTTTAGTTAATTTAAGAATTAAAAAAAACTGCATGCAAGGTGGCCATGTAAAAGCTAGTTTTTTAGTAACTTGAGTTGTTTTAGCTTTTTTTAGCTTTTTCTGATTGCTCAAAGTTGATCAATTATTATATGTATTGTAATTGGAATATGTAAAAAGAGAATAATCAATAATTTTTAGAGCATACATAAGGTGCACTATTGTGGAGTTTTTTGTGTACTTTTTTTGTCAATTCTAGATCTAGTTTTTTGGTTTGGACCAACAACATAGTTTGCTACAATTGGAGCATTTGGTTAAGGATACTTCATTTTTTGGAATTCATAATTGGTTTGGCTTCATCACTAAACACTCCTGGACATTTTTGAGTGATATACATGCTTCATTGATGTTCAATTTATCATAGATCAGGATTTCTTTATTGATGTTTTTTTTTCCTTTTCACATATAGATTTCTTGTAGGTACCAATATAGATACTTAATATTAAATAATTTAATATTATATTGTATAATAGTATGAGCCATAAATTAATTATTGAGTAAGGAAATACACATGTCAAAATAGAAATAGGTATTTCATAAAATCATATTTGTAACCGTTTGGAGAATATTATCATATGTAAATAAAGTAATATTGTCATGCACTTTGTAACTCATGGAAGGTGAACCATTACACTCTTGCATAAAGAGATATGTACCCCCATTGTGGATAAATCTTGGATGTATTCTTAGATAAGTCTTGGCTCGTGGATTGGCTTCCTTCAAAAAGGAGTATTGTATGGTGTTCCCCTACCTCAATGGTATAATCAATCTCTATTTTATGGAGCAATTTATTGTGCAATAAATTTATTTGTGGATGCATTTGAATATTTTGATATATTTTTGAATGATTTGTGGAATTAGAAGAGACGTTCACTACATTTGGTATCAAAGCAGTAATTTGGGCAAATTGGGTTTTTCTTTACAAAGCTAGGGCATGCTTTTTCAAAAAATATCACATTTTGTGAAGATCATATTTTTTATTGTAGCAGTCATTTTCATAAGGTGTTTGCTCCATTGTGTAGATATTGTTTAATTGGATGATCCATTAAATGGAACATTATTTATTTGAGCTATAAATTAAACATCTTCTACTTCTTTGACCTCAGGATCTTTTATACCAATATTAATAGCCAAAATATATTTATAATTTTTGGTATTATGGTTCTTGTCACAGATATTACAACAAGTAGAGATGTTGGAAATGTTTGTAATGTTGAGAGGACATAACCTCAAGTTGTGTTTCTTCCAACATCTATGAAAATATATTTCTTCGATTTTTTGTTCCTTTCTTTTCTTATGCATGAGGTCGAGAGATGATATTAATGTACTCAATAATCAATTTTGAGACTCTCCAGCATATTACCAATCTTGGCTTGTTTTACTCCCCCTCCTTATGATGGGTGCTTATTGCTTCTTAATGGCTTATATCTTAAGTAAGTTTTGCAAAGATTTATGATTTCTCTCAATCCAATCTGATGGATATCCTTTTTTTCCATAAGGTTTAGTATATCTAGGACATATTCCTTTAGCCCTTTAAGAAAAAAATATTTTTAAACTTCCTCATCCAACTCAATGTTTATCCTTGATCCCACAAACCAGAATCTCTTGAGATAATATTCAAGGGATTCATCATATTTTTGATTAATAAAAAATAATTCGGCATTCTTATCCCAAACTCTATGGTATCTCTCAAGGAATATGTCTTTTAATCCATGTTCTCCATCCCATAAGTTGCAAATACTTTCTCCTAGATCCATGAACCATCTTAAGGATGCGTCCTTAAGCATAGAAGGGAATAATATTAGATTTTGCTCATAAGTAGTGTAAAATTAAGCTTGGCACACCACTTCAAATTAAAAGATAAAGGCATCAAGATCCTCATGTGGTTTCCCCTGAAAGGTATGCAAAATAGCAACAAAGATTGATTTTGGTTCTCTTGTTAGCCTATGTTCAGAAGAAAAAATTAGAAATGTAAAAGTCTTTCTCTTTCCTCTCCCCTTTGGTTTTCTACTTCTCCTTGATTATTAGTCATTTTCCTTTGGTTTCTATTTACTTCCCCTTGTTTGCTACCTTTATCAACCATAGGTTCAGAAAAGAGAGAAGAATGATCTATATGATCATCAAATTCTGGTTTGAGTAGTAGATATATTTTGGGATATTGTTCTATAAATTCAATCTTCTTTTATGGTGCAAAATTTATAGATGTTTGGAACGTAGTTTTAGTTTTTTTCAACTCAGAAGTTTCAAATTTATTACTAAGGTCTCTTTGGAATTCTGCTTTTGGTTTACATATTTTAATAAATCTTACCTTTGAGTCTCTAGGTCTATTCATAACAAATTTGAAGTTATTTGGTTCTTTTAACAAATTTTCATCTTTTTAATATTCCTTGCACAATCTATGGATGTCATTAATTGGATTGAGTTGCTTATGAGTCGTATAATGCCCCTCATTAAATCCAAAGTCTTTTGTTACCATAGTAATTAATTGGATAATAAAAGCCTATTTTGGAATTGAGTTAGGGCTCTCGAGCTGTAATTTGCAAGACAAGTCTTGACATAGTTCTCTAAAGTGAACTACTCTAGGTGCCCTATGATATATGTTGCTATATTCTAGGTTCACTTTCATGTTTTCTATTTTTGTTAAGATATTGTGAATGGTAAGGGAATCCTCAAAATACTGGTCCCATGGGTAGGTGACTAAATTTATCATTGCTCTCCTATCCCCTAGCTACTGCTCACAACTTCTTATAAGGTCAAGGTAGGGTGAGTGAAAATATGGCCCTAGAATTTTAGCTATGTTTACTCTCTTAATTTTACTCAATTTTTCTGATATGTATTTTATGATAACAATATGTTTGCACAGGTGTTCCCACTCTTCCCCATATGTTTGATGTATTTTCTCGAAAAGAAGGTTAACTTCATTTTCCAACAATAATTTTCTAATTTTAATGGATGCAAACTGTTTGATGTAATTTTCTATCATCTAGCAACATTTTTACTTCTCTTTTGTTTGTCCCTTTGTTTTATTTATTTTTGTTTTGGTTCTATTTTTATTTTAATTTAATTTTAATTTTTTTTGGTAAATTCAATAAAATCCTACTATTGTTAAGACTTAATCTATAATTAACATGCAATGAATTTATATAGTCAACCCTTAACATAGTAAGAGAAAAGTAAAATTTTATATTTCTAAAGCAATCCTATTGTTATTAACACTAGGGGTGATTCATAGACACTAAATCTATACAACTAATCTTAGCACAATAGGTGGAGAATAAAGTTTTTAATTCTAAAGTTATCCTGTTGTTACTAAAATTAGGTGTGATTCACGAACAATGAATCTATACAACTAACCTTAGCACAATAGGAGAAAAATAAAGTTTTTAATTCTAAAGCAATCCTACTATTACTAAAATTAGGTGTGATTCATGGACAATGAATCTATACAACTAACCTTAGCACAATAGGAGGAAAATAAAGTTTTTAATTCTAAAGCAATCCCACTCTTATTAAAATTAGATGTGATTCACGGATAGTGAATCTATACAACTAACCTTAACACAATGGAAGGAAAATAAAGTTTTTTTATTTTTAAGTTATCTTGATGTTACTAAAATTAGGTGTGATTCATGGATAGTGAATATATACAACTAACCTTAACACAATAAGAGTAAAATGAAATATTGCTTGAAAAGTAAATTTTGTTGAAAATATAATTGTTGAAATAAAAGGTTAAATTGTTGTTACTTCTTTTATTATTTAGGAGTATTTCACTATGATTGTGTCACTCAATCATACCTACTTTCTATAATATAGCGGTGGAGTATTCCCGGTGGGGAGGTATCTTCCGATGGTCAGAATAATCCCTAGGATGAGCTTGATCTTAAGTACCAAATCGAACAATCTTCCAAGTACCCGAACTACCCTCGTACGGACTGTCAATATCTTGTACGACCTTCCACACATACATTGTATGATCTGAGATCGTACAATGGCCAATATGGTATGATCTTGCACTCAAAAAAACTGATGGATGTTGTTTTGGAGGCTGCCATACACAGTTTTGTAATCGTTCAAGCCGATTACCAAAACTGCCAAATCGGGTAAGTTTCTATCAATCGCCTGTTTTACCAAATCGGGTAAGGATTCTATGTACGATTTGTACGATGTACGATCTGTACGATCCAAAGGTACAAAAAGATAGTATTTGTAATGCTCTTCTGCTCCAATCTCTCTCCGGAAGGTTTTGTAAGGTTTTAACAGTCCAAACAAGATGATTCCACACACAAGCAAAGCATCCAATCCGGGATTATAAGTGATTCTGTTCAAGCAATTATGCCCAAAAATTATACAGTCTGCTTCAATACATCCTTGAAAACGTCCTCATGCTCCTAGATCATTCTCCATGATTCCCACCAGTAGCAATCTGCTCACAACCTGCAATGAAGCCTAAAACTAACATATGACAATAAGGAAGAAACTCAATCACACAATAATCATCCACAATGCATCAACCATACACACAGGATCATACACTGTCATCCACAATGTTTGTTCTTTATTATTAATGGTGATCAACTCAGTACAATGTGGAAACTCTATCCATACTATAGCAATAACTCAAAAATATGGCTAACTCTCTATCCTAGCAACTATGAACAAGTAAACTAGTAGCCAGACTCATAAATTCAAAAATGGGGCCTTATATAACGTTGCCCAGGCCGTTCCAAAGTGGTTCCTGAGACAATACATTATTCACAACTGCCCAATTACAACTGAATACATTATTTTGGCCTTTTCCTAAGTTTACACCTTAGGTTAGCAAATCCATGCGACATTTCATCCCAAAATTGCATTTCCTTTACATTTCAATGAATTTTGGTGTGCCTTGTACGATTTGCCACTGCTCTGTACGGTTTGCCACTTCAGTTGTATGGTCTTATGTATGATTTTCTCCCTACTGTATGGTTTCACAAAACTAGAGCAAATCATCTCCAAAATAGTCAAAACTTTAGCAAATCACTTCTTCTTTCTCTGGGAGGTGGATTTGTTGCCTACATCTGCCCTCCCCTTTATTTGAGTCGGCGTCCTCGACGAATCATTTCGCTTCTTCTATAATGTTTCCAGTCGAGCTACCTCAGCCTCCAAGTCCTTGACTTGGGTCTTGTACATTTCTCTCTCATTTTTTAGCTTGGCTACGTAGCTCCCCATCTCGATGGCTTTGGCTCTATGAAGGTTAGCCTTTTCCTCGATGGCTTTCACGAAGTCCATCATCTATTTCTCTCGGTCGGAGGCACTCTTTGACAACTTATCTTTCCAATGAGCCTCTACTCTAGCAGCCGCTTGAAGCTCTTCATTCTTCTCATCAATCATCTTCAAGTGATGCTCGATGTCAGCTTTGAGAGCTCGTATCTAGTCTTCCTTGGTCCTTATTTGAGCCTTCTTGTCCAAGACCATCTCATTGAGCTTCTTGTCATCCATCATCAATTCCTCTATCTACTTGGCCTGCATAGCTATTTTCTTATCTTTCTCGACCAACTGAGCTGACATCTGCTCATCCTTTACTTTGAGTTGTGCCTCCAACTCCTTGATCCTGTCTTCTACCGTCTGAGTGATATGTCGCTTCTCTTCCTCAAGCATTGTAATCTTGGCTTCAAACTCTATTCTGAAACCCAATAGATCCTCCTCCAACTTCCTTATCTTTTCTTCTATCACTGCCCTACTTTTCTGTAGTTCTTCCTCCATTGTGGCCAATTCCTTTTGAGTGGCTGCAGTCTCCTCTACTTGCGCCTCCTTGAGTCGATGGATTTTTGTCAACCCAACGCTCAGCCACTCTATCCAATGAGTCAGGAAGTTCAACTTCCATAGGGTAATGGACACACCTGTGGCAACCCGTCTATACTCCACATCTGCCATATTGGTTGGGCAGGTTGGATGACTCACTCTATCCAGGTAAATCCTTGGGTCCCTCTTATAGTTTGTGACCGTCCCTTCTGGCAAGTCTTCTCTTCCCAACATCATTGTTACCTCTTCCCTGGGTAACCTCCATGGATGTTGTGCATGGATCTCTTCTGTCTTCTTTATCCGCTCCACACTAATCACCCATTCCGTTATACGCTCCAACTCAAGAGACACTTGTTGTTCCCATAGTGCCAATTCTCCTACATGGCCAATACAAAATGTCATTCTTGCACTATTCATCACATGGCCTAATTGATTGAAGAAGTGCTCCACCTTATCCTCTACACCTCGTGCCTCCTCTTTCATCGTAATTCTTTCAAACCGTGGTATCTCCAAGAGATAATTGGATTGCATTCCCCACCATTCTTCCTCTGAAGGAGTCCTCAGTTCGTCTTCTTCTCTAAGGTGGCTAGAGCTTCCTCCAAGCTCTCTAAGTGCTCTCTCGGTATCAATATTTTCTCGAGGTGGAGACTATTTCTCTTGTTCCTCCTCCCCCTCATTATCTACAATGTTTATGATCTCTTCCTGAGATCATTGCTCGTCCTGTCCCTGAGCCTTCTCTGCTCCATATGAGCCTCCCTGTGGCTCCTCCGTATTATCTCAGCCTTCCTCCTTGCCCTCCACTTGTTTCTCTTCTACCACTCTTTCCTCCTGCAGCTTATGTGCATCCTCCATTGTGACCTTCGGGGCAACAAGTGCTTCGCTTTCTTATGGCACTTCCTTCTCCGAGACTTCATGTCTGCTAGAGCCTCCTGATACAAATTTGTATCGCGTCTTCTTCTTCGGCTCTGCTACTACTTCCTCTTGGGTAGTGGCCACTCCATCGTGCCCTACCTCAAATCCTCTAAAGAAGTCAGAGGCATCCATATTCTCATATTGAGAGAAAATTTTTGGTGAGCGTACTATTTTCTCTGCCTCTGCCCAATACACTTCATCCAACTCCGTCACTTCTAAATCTGACTCTTCCATTCTTCGTACTTCGAGAGCTAGTTTTCCTACCATCCTCTCTCTCTGCCTTCTCATCCTGATCTAAATCGGACTACTCTCCCTTTATTTCTCGAGAGGCTGCTCCTGCTACCTTCTAGCAGGTATCAATTGTTCCAATTCTGGCTCCAACCATCTTGGGCATTTCCTCCGATGATGTACATCGACATCCTTCTCCAGAGAAGTATCTTCTTGAGCTTCACTCTTGTGTTGCTCACTCTGTGTCCATGGTTTCTCTAGAGTCACCTTGGCTATGGGTATAGTATTTACCCATTTCAGTATAGTTGGTTGATCTGGCCTAATCTCCCTAGGCTGCGTCAACCCTGGGAATGTCATCCCTGCTTCCATCACTACATTGAGAAGCAAACCAATAGCCTGAAAGGCCATCCCAAAGTTCTTTGGTCACTTCGTCAATGCTTCATGCATTCTTCACTCCAGATAGGTACCCCAATCATACGAGATCCCCTGGGTAATACCTTCTGTGTATTGGGCCATCCACATTGGCATCTCTGTCTTGTTAGGCTCCTTTGGCTTTCATTGATTCCAAAGGTCTGCTACAACTGGCATCTCTTCATTATGTAGCTTACACCACCATGTGGCCTTAAACATGATAAATATGAATAACATCATCAATATGATGGGTAACATCCATCGCCACCTATAATGGGGGTCAAGGGGGTGGGAACCCCCTTGTAGGGTCAAGGGACAGCATCCCTTGCAGGGTCGAGGGATAGCATCCCTCGCGTGTTCCCTGTCACGAGACAGGGTGGGGTCAAGGGGCAGTGCCCTCACGGGGTTTGGGGTGGAGCCCCGAAACCTCAATGGAAAAATTGCTAAGACCTTCAATGTCAAAGTCAAATTTTTCCCTTCATTAGCACTTTGGGGTTCTTTACTCAACCTCCTTAAACAACTCCACATTGACTCTCTTTTACCCTGTCTTAACCACTAATGGAACACTTTGTATGGTTCTACTCTATACGATTTCATCTTGTACGATTTCCTATTGCACAATTTCTTCTTGTACGATCTCACATTGTGCAATTTGACTTGAAATCGTACAATCTCTGCCCACTATACGATTTCACCCAACCAACGTACAATGCCCTCTTGCAAAATCATACAATCCCATTCTTCCTTAGGGAATTTTGAGTTTATGATGGGTTGTTCTATTTGGGAAACATCTTCCATAACAACGTCTTCCATAAAAACATCCTCCATGTCAACATATTCCATGTCAACATCTTCCATGTCAACATCTTCCATGTCATACCATATTCTGCATCTTTTATTATTGTGAGGAGTGTCACAAACTACATCACTAGTGACAACCTTCCTCTTTACACCATTTTCCCTCCAAATGGTTATGCAAGTTCCTACATGCCATGTGGGGTCTTCCTTACCCTCACCTAAAAATGGTGGACATCTTTGCTTGGTTGCTCTATTAGCCATCTTGGGAGAGTCGTCACTCTCACTCGAGGTCTCCCATGGAATCTCGATCGAATTCCTCCTCGAAGGTGTCTTACTTCCATTGTCATCAGAAGAATCAATTCGAGGTATCTTATTCTGTCCCATCACTCGATGACCAAATTCTCGTGCGTCCTCACTCTGTGACCTTCTTCGTTGATGTGATGGAGATTGTCTTGGTCTATCTTCTTGAGTCCCCGCATCCTGTTGCCTTGGTGACTGACTCCCATCCTCTGCACCCTCTCGCAACCCTATTGCCACTTCCTCAGGCCTTACCATCCACTCTCCATCATCGTGCACTTTCTCTTTGTCACCCGTCTCCTCTACGATCGATGGGTTTTCCTCCTCGTCTTATGTCTCAATCAACAACGTCTCAAAGTCTCCTTCTTCGGATGTCCAAAATTGCTCTATATCTGGTTCATGCGTACTCTAATATAAGTTACTCATGTTTCCTCTTTGAGAAATCCTTATGCTCCTTCTTATTGGAATGTTCTCTCGTGGTTCTCTTCTCCCATGGCTTCGTGTATTGGTGTCTGTCATAAGAAATCACCTCCAATTGTTTCGTCAAATTCGACCCATTTTAACAAAAATGCCAAATTCGATAAGGCAACGATGCCAAATGTAACATAGTGGTGGAGTATTCCCGATGGGGAGGTATCTTCTGATGGTCAAAATAATCCCTAGGATGAGCTTGATCTTAAGTACCAAATCGAACAATCTTCCAAGTACCCGAACTACCCTCGTACGGACTATCAATCTCTTGTACGACCTTCCACACATACATTGTACGATCTAAGATCGTACAGTGGCCAAGATGGTATGATATTGCACTCAAAAAAACTGACGGATGCTATTTTGGAGGCTTTTGTACACAGTTTTGTAATCGTTCAAGCCGATTACCAAAACTGCCAAATCGGGTAAGTTTCTATCAATCACCTGTTTTACCAAATCGGGTAAGGATTATGTGTACGATTTGTACGATGTACGATCTGTATGATCCAAAGGTACAAAAATATAGTATTTTCAATGCTCTTCTTCTCCAATCTCTCTCCGGAAGGTTTTGTAAGGTTTTAATAGTCCAAACAAGATGATTCCACACACAAGCAAAGCATCCAATCCGGGATTATAAGTGATTTCGTTCAAGCAATTACACCCAAAAATCATACAGTATACTTCAATACATCCTTGAAAACATCCTCATGCTCCTAGATCATTCTCCATGATTCCCACCAGTAGCAATATGCTCACAACTTGCAATGAAGCCTAAAACTAACATATGATAGTAAGGAAGAAACTCAATCACACAATAATCATCCACAATGCATCAACCATACACACAGGATCGTACACTATCATCCACAATGTCTGTTATTTATTATTAATGGTGATCAACTCAGTACAATGTGGAAACTCTATCCATACTATAGCAATAACTCAGAAATATGGCTAACTCTCTATCCTAGCAACTATGAACCAATAAACTAGTAGCTAGACTCATAAATTCAAAAATGGGGCCTTATATAACGTTGCCTAGGCCATTCCAAAGCAGTTCTTGAGACAATATGTTATTCACAACTGCCCAATTACAATTGAATACATTATTTTGGCCTTTTCCTAAGTTTACACCTTAGGTTAGCAAATCCATGTGACATTTCATCCCGAAATTGCATTTCCTTTACATTTCAATGAATTTCGATGCACCCTGTATGATTTGCCACTGCTCTGTATGGTTTGCCACTTTAGTTGTATGGTCTTATGTATGATTTTCTCCCTACTATATGGTTTCACAAAACTGGAGCAAATCATCTCCAAAACAGTCAAAACTTTAGCAAATCACTTCTTCTTTCTCTAGGAGGTGGATTTTTTGCTTACACTTTTTGTTTCCATAGGTCAAATAACCCACACCAAAGTAATCGATAACAACCATCCAATGCTTATAAATTGTTGGAAATAGAAATTACTGAAATCAAATATTAACTACAAAAGCAGTAAAATAATCCTAAGAAAAAAGAACTTGGCAATGTCAAACAAAAGTATTTTGAGACTTCTTGTGCCACTATGACTCATATGCATGCCAAGGGCTCGTACCTCTTCCCACATACAAGTAAGCCTCTTTTCTTGCACAACCAATAGTATTTGATTAAAAATTAAGGCAATGCTCTTCCCGAAAATGATGCCAAAATGTATAGGTGTAAACTCAACACTTATTATCAATCCAAGGAGAATGATTTAAAAGGTAGAAATCCAATATATATTATACCAAATGATTAATCGTTAGACTTGATTATGTTTCTTCTAGTTTCAATTTTGCATAAAATAATCATAGTTATAGAAAAATAAATTTTGCAAAATTTGAAATAAAATGCAATGTATGATTTTATATTTAATTAAATGCTTTTTATATTTGCTGATGTGGATCCATGTGCATATGATATTAAATATCCATTTTTACTTTATAATCTATGATGACACAAATTATGTTAATTGATAAATTAAAGTTAATATATGTACTAATAATTCCTATTCTATTTTAGGAGGCAAGAGAATAGGGACTGACTATAGGAGTGGGCCTTGCCTCCTAGAGGACAGTGTAAACTTTATCCCCTAAACTATTTTACTTCAATAACTATTGTGCATCAATACTACTAACATTATTCTATTTTATGAACGCAGGAAAATACATTAAAGAATACATACACAAGTAAATCATAATAAATAAAATGACATAGTTACCAAAGACATGATGAAAAGTATTGTTGCTTTATTGCTATAAATTCAAATGTACAGTATCCTTGAGCATCAAATCTTCAAAAATTATATATAGAATATTCAAAAATTATACATTTCATCATTTCTTTGGTCTTCTAGTATTAGTTCAACATTTCTCGATTCTAACATTAAACCATTTCAAAGGTCTCTCTTCTAATATATAATGTTGTTTGGACATTCTTTATAAAATTCTTCCACGTATTTTCCATGTGGCTGTGTTGGCTCAATGATTCAAATATTATATTTTCAACACTAAAAAGCTAAACTTATACTAATTTGTAACCAACTTAGACTTTGTCACAATCCTTATGGTCCAAGTGGCAACTAACAAACTAACATAATCATAAGTTCTTAATTTAAATAATTCATTGATGCAACAATACAACTATATGCCCCTTTATTCTAGGAGGAGACAAAATAGCTTGCATCCGAATCAAAACAACTTAACAATATAATAATTTTACAACTTTACAACAAATTTATAACAACTTTAATAAACATAAAATTCTCATGCAAAATGCCAACATGACAGTCAACTATGCTAACTGGATATGCCTTGTAATACTACTACATTGTCACTGGATGTGGCATATTGATTTGTTGGATAGTTTGACCTAGTCAACATCCTTTTTGTAACATATTTTATTAGACACTTTTTGTAACAACTTTCTATAGCTATATTTCGTAGCATCTTTCTGTAGCATTTTTCCACGTGGCTCCTTGACATGTCATCCTCATGGTTGATCTGTCCACACCTGTTATCTAGTTTGTGCCTTACCTCATCCTACTTTGTGATGCTCTTGCAATGTTCTCCTACCAAAACACATAGAACTTGCACACTTTTGCATAAAATATATGCATAAATCACTTTTATCATCAAATATCAAATTCATTCGTAAATCACATAAATAAGATAAGAATGATCATAAAACTATATTTATTTTCATGAATATATAGACAAAAAATTAATCAAAATGCATAAAATACATGTTATTTTAGCACTCATCATGAGGTCTATCTATAAAACATCTTCATCATAATCACATTGAAGGTAGTGCTTTGTTATTTTCTTCTTGTACCTTGGGAACCCTATGTTATGGGTTTGAGTTAGGATGAGGTTCCTATATTTTTGACAAATTGTATAGGCTTCATGGTGTGAGTACACTCTCTTTTTATCCATGTAATTTTATAACAAGGATGGAAAATTTTCTTTTAGAATGTGAAGTGGTAATTGGTTTAATTCTATAGGGTATGTCTTTAGATTCCAACCATTTTACCTTGGATGAAAGGAACATGATGCTTTTCATGTTGATTAGATCTATGATATCAAGATCAATAGTACCTTAGATACACAAGATCTATTGAAGAAGTTCTAAGACGTGATATTATTAACTCTACGTAGGTTATTATATTAGACAAAAATATTACAAATTTGAACACTATGAAATTTGAGACTATAGATAAGTACATTAGTTTGATCAAGAATTTGGAAGGTGACATTTGCAATGTCAGAAGGTGACAGTAAAAAATGAACTTTTGATCTTCTTAATATTATATTTAACAATGTTTTTTATATTTGTGAGATAAATGTCATCATGTTTGAGATGCTTCAAGTGTACTATCATATTATTGATCCTCATCTTAATGATGTGTTCAAGCACCTTCATAACAATTACACTTAATGACAAAGTCATAAGATTTATTCTCTTAGTATTCAAACTCATCCAAATGATGTGGTTAAAACAAAAATTGTTAAAAAGCTAAAGCAAGGAGATAATAAATTCAAGAAGTCTATTTGCACTTTTTTTAAGAAAGAACACAAGGTAGACTTTTGTTAGTTATAGATTAAGAAGCTTGAAGAGGAAACCAAAATGGGTTTTGGTGGTGTTGTTATTTTCCATGCTATGGATGAGGAAAATCATGATGGCGAGATCTCACAAGCACATGCAATTTTTGATTTAGTATATTGGACATCCACCTTTTCTCAAGAGTGGATTTCAAATTTAAGGGTAACTCGACACAATGAATCAACACCATATCTTGCATGATAACATCACACAATATTCTAGATATAATCTGGTTATTAGGGATGACTCCCTTTATTGTTGGATGGATGTGATAAGGTAATATTTCCTTCATCTTCATTTGATGAAGTTTCCTATTCCAAGTATTGGTTCCAATATTGGATCTATTTACTACATCGAACATTTAAATAAGAGGGTTGATTTTTGGTTGTATCAATGAGTGACTAAGGATATTGATGGTGAATTCAAGAAATTTATCTCAATATATTCTGATAAGTTAGATAAAATGTATAATCTTAGTGATTTCTTGACTTATTATTCTACTTCATAGATGAATAGAGACTTTATGGATATGGTGGAACAAGCATACAATGTTAAAAAGTTATGGAATCATATACTTATGCATCTTGTCTATGGATCCTTGGATTATATGAGTTGATGTTAGTTGATGACTAGTATTCCTCCTATCTCTCTTCCTAATGATGTTTACGAGTAGCACATTTTAAGAAAGCATTATTGAGATTCCATCATAGAAGGCACTCCATAGCATGCTACTAGACCCTTAAAGCTCATTCATAGTAATATTTGTGGACCTATAATAGCATCATCTCTTTCTTGAAATAATAACTTTCTCAACTTCAATGATGATTCTTCCACACACATCTATTTGTACACCATTAGTACCAAAGATGAAGCTTTAACAAGTTTAATGACTTCAAGGTTCTTATGAAGAGAAAATTCAAGAGGAATACCAAGTGTTTGTAGACAAGTGAAGGAGATGAGTATGGGAGTCATGCCTTTACTAGTTTTTTAACTCTTCACAATATTTCCTCTTAGAGATTTTTTCATTATACCCTTTAATAAATGGGATTCCCAAGTGAAAGAAAAGGGTTATTATAGATATGGATAGATTATGTTATATGTAAAGTAAATAGAACCTATTTTTGGGTTGAAGTAGTGACTTATATAGCACATAGCATTAATCAAACTCTAGCTCAAGTCATTTAAGGTATGAATCCTCTTGAGATATTGATAGGTGATAAGCTTGATGTATCTTACTTCATATCTTTGGATCTACAACATGGTTACAATATCCTAAATATGCAAGGAAGAAGGTGGATGTGAAGAGCCATAAATATATTCTTGAGATATTTTAACACCTCCAAGAATTATCACTTGTATAATGCTAATAATGAGGACATTATCATTTAGAGAGATGTGATAATTTACGAGGTATTTCTATCTCTTCTTGACCTCTTCTTATTCTTTTGGAAACTCTTATTTATTAACTCCTTTAGTGCATTCTAGGAATCACTTAGAGATTCTTATTGGAATTATTTTAGTTTTTATGGCATGTTTAACTTCTTGTAAAGATACTTGAATAGGAAATTCTAATTGACTTCTCTTTGTTTGAATTCCTTTCCATCACTTATAATTTAAATCTCATAGTAGATGATATTAATCCCTCTATACCTTTTGTGAAAATTATGGATGTTGATATGGATGGTGAGTTTGTATTAGATACTTTAGTATAGGGTTATAATTATATTTCTCCATAGAATATACCATAATATTCCATTAGTCATCTAACACCCAAGTGGGTCCAAACTCTTCATAGGGATTTCCATTCCTTTCTTTCTCATAAGTGTCATTGGAAGGCCAAGGTTGTCACTGTATTATGTAATATTGGATAGGTCTAGTGGTGTTTATTATACACTATGTTAAATTTATTGTAATATATTATTATGTAATCCCTATGGATTGTGGTTAACCTTGTTATGGTTAAACCCACCTTATAAAATTAAAAAAAAAAAAAATTATGTTGGATTAAGTTAAAGTTTATTTATGTATTGTATTGGTATAAAAAACACTATCACGCCCCATTTAATCACCTAAGTGTTTGTAATTATTATCTACCGATAATATAGTGATTATTTATGGTTCCTCCAAGAACCCACTATGTATTTTGTCTTTTATCATTTTTAATTATTTATGTATTAGCTTTGAGTGAATGGATTATTTTTGCTTATGTCTAGAAAAAGGTAAACATGGTATAATAGTGAGTATGCAGTTGTCTCACATTGTCACACAGAAATATACTTTAAATCCTATAATATTTCTTCTAAATCCTAGGGCAAAGAGTCAAAAATGAGTTCTTATTCTTCTTTTTTAGCTATTTTTTTTAGATCATTGAAGAAAATCTACATTCCTTTTTTCAAAAGGAGTTAGAAATTAGAAAATGAAGGATTATATTATCTAGTCTTAAATATTCTAGAAAACCAATATTCAAAAGATATTTTTATTTTATTTTTAAAAGGGGCAATGTGGCATGAAAATTTGAATTTGAATAGGATTACTTTCATGTGCTTTGAATTTGGCTTGGCACCCTCATGATTTGGGCCACATAAATTTCTCTTCATAGAGAGGCATCATGCCCCAACACATGGAAAAGGGTGTCTATTGTAGCTAGGGTAATGTACTACATGATAGTTAGATGTGAGAAGCTCAATTTTAAATCGAATTAGGGTCATTTTTGGCCAAAATTAAAAGGCACCTTTTCCAACGCATTACTAGTAACAAAGAATATTTTAAAATTTATTTATGTATTATAATTGGTGGCATGTAATGGTGGTTATAACTATGCATTGGATAAACCAATTCATAAGATAGAGTCATAACACCTTATTGTTTTTCATCAATAGGGAAGCACGATATCTTCTATGGGAGGTATAAGGTTTCAAAACACCATTGTGCACATTGGAAAAATACTAGCAAGAATATTTTGGGGAAAGGATGATGCATGTTCAAATATTACACTAATATTTTTGCTTTTTTTCCATGATTTGGAATAGGATTGTGTATAGGGGATATGATTTTACATCACAACTATGCAGTTGTTGAATTGGCTACCACAATACAGTTAGCATTTGTGCAGTCAAGGTTCAAACTTCTTTGTCATTTCTCATACTTTTTGCAATGATAAATAGATGATCTTTAGATAATATGGTACTCATGTATGCCACATAACTCTCTTTCATGTATTTATATACACCTTCAACAAATAATTATGAAACAAATGACAATATCCCATCCAATCAAAGGCAGTGGTTATCATGGATAAATGAGCAATGTACCAAATGGTAGGGTGAAATTGGCTATTAACCTTCTAAGGTTTGAGGTGCTAATTTATTTTACATTTTTCATGGCTATTTGGTCAAAAATTCCAATGGTCATAACGTTTGAATATGAAATCATTTTAATCATTTTTTTTAATCGCACAATTTTTCAATATCTAAACATTGATGATATTAGTTTACAATAATTTTCTAGTATTAGGGGCCAAAATATATGCAATAGTTCTCAAGAAATATTGCCCTATTTCAAAATGGTAGAGTATGCAATCAAAATATTTGGTCCACTTATTTAGGAAAGACAATTGTGCTTATGATAGATGCAATAGATTTTGAGTCTTTTGGAGGTTTATATGAAATGTTTTCAATATGTTCTTTAGTTAGTCCTTCTTCCTTATTTTAATGTTTCTTTCAACTTATTCATGAAGATATAATATTTTATAATCTCTTCCTTATTCTATTTCATATCCACGGACTCTTGAAAGTTTATTAAAGATTTTTTTTAAGTAGGTTCAAGAAAATATTTCTTTGGTAACTGATATTAAGTGGACTAAGGGTAAGATAAAGTCTTCAAATAGGGTGATCTATGTTCTAAAATAAAAAATATTTGATTTCCAGTCACACCTTGTGTGACTATGGAACACGAAAGAGGCTTAACTTTAGAGGAGGTGGTGATATTAACTTCTCTTTTTCATTTGGATCCCTGGTGGAAGTATTTTTGGATGTGTGTGGGAGTGTCTAATAATGTGAGTGATGAAAATGGTCCATCCTAACAAGATATTTATGTAGAACGTATTTTGTAGTAATTGATTTCAAATTATGAGAGGGTTTAGATGAATCTACCTCAAAATGCAAAGGTCCATTAGAGCATCCATTATGGGGGGAGATATTGTTATTACAAATATATTTTCTCCTTAGACCCATAGTTCAAATTATGAAGGGATGTTAAAATTAAAATATAGTTCATGGTAAAGGACATCATTGTATGATGTAATATTGGATGGGTGTAAGGATTCTCATTGTACACTTTATTATATCTATTATAATGTTTTATTATATAAGCCATATGGGCTACCATTAACCTTGTTATGGTTAAAATCATCTTATAAACGTGTTATTAACCTTAAATAATTTCTTTTTATGTCAACTTAAGGTTAAGTTTATTTATATATTTGGTTATATGATATTGGTATAAATACCCCACCATTGCTCATTTATTTATCAATATTGTGATTCTTATCTATGGATACTATAATGATTCTTTATGGTGCCTATGTGTGCCTACTATATATTTTTCTCTTTTGTCCTTTTTTTTATGCTTTTTGAATAAGATTTGAGTGTATGGATTTCTTCTATTTATTTTTGGAAATGGGTGTCAATTTGAATAGGATCCTCACAAAAGAAGGAAAACAACTACTTAGATACTTTTATCCTAGTTCCTAGGATGCACTCTATTTGTATGATCCTATTTAATTGCTTGTTATAGTTAGTATATTTATCAAATAGATGTGAGGACTGTCTTTCTTCATAGTAATATTTTGAAGGAGATCTACATGTAACAACTACCTCGTTTTGAGCTTGATGAACATATTACCTTGTTATGTTGACTAAATATCCTTGTATCAAATTATTTAGGATCCTTGTGTTTGTTATAAGAAGATAAATTTCTTCTTTTTCAAATGTAGTTTTAGTCATTATGAGGTAGAGCATGATGTCTACATCAAGCATTGGGATGATTAGACTTTGATTATTGTGTTGTATTTTAATGATATTCTCATAATTGAGAGTTCAAAATTATTAATCTATATTATGAAGTCACGGCTTTATAACATTATTGAGAGGATATATGTGGTTCTTCTTCATTATTTTCTATAGATATACATTGATCATTCCCCATTCAAGATCACCATTTCTCATCCCAAGTATACCTTGAATATTTTATAATGGTTAATTATGGAGGTTTGTTAACATATTCTAGTGCCTTTTATTTCTAGTTTGAAGTTATAATTATATTGTGCTACTCCTTTTGTGGATTCTACTCTATATAAATCACTGGTTGGGGGTCTTCTCTTCCTTATTGACACTTGACTAGATATAACATGTATTGTTAGTTATTATTATAGATATATGTAGACATTGCATGAGAGTCATTATAAAGTGGTTAAGTTGATCTTCGATATCTCAAAGGCACATATTAGTTGTGTCTTCACTACTTAGTTAGATGACCTTTGCTTTTAAAAATATTTTTTAATATTGATTGGATCAATAATTTGGACCAATGAAACTGCACTATTAGATTTTATTCCTATCTTAGCTTTGGATTACACTCTTGGTGTTGTAGATGATAATACCCTATATATGAGTCTTCTACATAAGTTGAATATTTTTTTGTCAATGAGGCTACCAAATACCTCCAATGGATGCCCACAATCTTAGTGTAAGTGAATATTTCTTAGTAATTTTCAATTACTCTTTATTGTTATAGTCAAATTTCCATCTAGCCTATCTAGAATCCCATGTTTCATCAATGGACCAAACACATTGGTCTTTGGATTTACCATGCATAATGGCTTTATGCCTATGGGATGTTTGATATAGTCTATATGTCATTAATAGATAAAACAATAAATATTTTAATCAAGTTCAAGCATGAGGTGCATTTTATGTGATTATGATAGCATCTTATAGTGAGGGAGTACCCCTTAAACAAGGATTAATGATAAATTTTTTATAATAGATTCGAGGGACTATGTATTTACCAAACTATTTTAAGCACCATGTTAGAACTACTACCTCATACCTATTAAATTCTAAAGAGAAAGTGTTGTAAGTGTTATTTAATGAGTGTAGCTTAGTTCATCCAAGTTGTGTCAAAGTGATCACTTATTTGATTGGTTGCCATAATGTAAATTGTTTTAGTGACTTTGTATAGATTATTTTAAAAATTTATGATAAAACTATAAAATTGGTTCACACTAAACAAGGGGCATATATAGATAGATAAAAAGGGGCATATATAGATAGCTAAAAATGATCATTTTTAGAATACTACACACATGGAACCTTCTTAGGCCATATGACCCACCTTGGGAATCCTCATGACTAAAACAATGGTTTTCACCACTTAAATAGGAATATTTCTCTTTGCATCCCCCTTGTCCAATTAAGCTCCCTCCTACACCTAGCCCTTGGTCACCATGTGACCATCCCCCTAGGTTAACCTTAGGTGCACACACCTTCCCCCAAGGTCAATTCTTGACTTGGGTCAATCCTTGACCTAGGTTAACCCTTACTCTGGGTCCACCTAATCCTAGTCAAACCCCACTTACAAAATGAGGCATTTAATAATTTAAATGTCCATCCTCCACTAATACACCCATTCTCCACTCAATCCACTCATGTATTTCATATTCTCCTCTTAATCCTCCCTCAATCCACTAAGAAATTTTAAATTCCTTCCCTAGATGGTTTTTTCCTCCACCCACTTTTTTCTTCATCCTACCTCCATATAAGACAAAATATGCACATCCACCTAGCATCCTACTAGGGAATTTTAAATTCCCTCTCTATGCCACCTTGCATTCCACTTATTCATTATCCACTTTTATATTCCTCCACTAAGCATAGTGCTAGGCCACCATATTGTCCTCCACTAATCCTATGTGGAGGCCATATCACCACCACCCTCACCTTACCTCAAATTCTATAAATATCCCTCCCTCATTTTATGGGGGAGGACAAAGACATACACATGAAGGTAGTAATAGAATACTGCAAAAATCATTTTGAAGGTCAAGCATGTAATCTCACGCATTTAAATTTGTACTTACATTTTTTCACTTTTACAAACATGTAAACAAGTGCTACTAGCATCTTTCTTATTTCCATGTGTGTAGGCATATAGCTCAACTCAAGGTGCAAAGCTCATTTCAATGGTGGTCACAACAAACCCACCTCCAACATCGATTGTAGCATAAAGAGATGAAGACACCATGATTAATATTTAAAAGGGGATTATTTCCTTATTGTAATATGCGGATCTCAACATTGTAAAACACCCTCCATAAGAATTTTCAAAATACAAAGACATGGTTTTATTGCTATGGTGTGTCATTTTATGTATTACAAAATTAAACTAAACTACCTTAAAGAATTCAGGTTATACAAATGACTACTAGCATTCTAAATAACACTCAAAAGTGTAATGAGAAAAATACCAATATGGATTAAAAACTTGATGAATTACAATGATGGACAAAATAAATGCAAAATAATTTTTGAAATAAAAAACCATGTTGAGTAAGATTCATCAAATGAATCTAATGATCAAAAATAGGGAAATATTGATCAACATACAAAGGAATAGCTTCAATCATGCACATATGGTTAGAAATTCTTATCAAAGAAAATCACAAATATGATACTCCTAAAATAGATTGCAAAATTATCATATCATCACTACAGTGCACTCATTGTAATCAATATGGTCACGATAAGACCAATTATTGGAGTATACATTCATGTAGGAATTGTTATGGAATAAACCACTCATATTTTTCTTGCCACTTCAAATACAGAGAAATGGGTCTTACATAAATACAAAGGAAAGAAGAAGAATGAATTCAAATCCAATCAATACATACCATACCATGATAACAATGGTCCATAAAATACATATAACATCAAGGAATTCAAAATGGAAAAGGACAAGAGGACTTGACATGAAGATTGAGGCAATAGAAGTGGAACCAGATCAAGACTGCTCTGAACAAGTAGGAGCAATACAATGCAAAATCACTTGAAAGAAGAAGTCTCAGCTCTAGCTTACCCTACATCTTAGGAAAATGCATATTACCTACTGAACCTGAACACAAAGAATGCAAAGATAGAGACAAAGTTCAAGAAGAAAAATAATATCTATATTGAAGACTAAAGTCCTCAATACCCAAATAATGTAATACAGGGGGATGTTAGAAAGAGAGTTTATTTCATAATTTTGGTTATATAAATGTATCTTCCAAGGTACATACTTATATTACTTTAGGGAGAAGTTATCTAGTTACTTCATGCAATGTAATAAGTGCACAAGTGTCATTGTGCAAGTTGTCCCTTGCACAACTAGATAGAGTGTTGGCCAAGTATCCTATTTTACCTATATAAGGATGGCCTCTTAGGTAGATAGACATAGAGTAACAATTACAAAGTCTAATATACATAGAGTGTAGCATAGTGTATGACACCATCCATTGGTAATGGATGTAATGTATTTTAGTAGCTTTATATTGGAGTGTTCATTTCCTCCATAGCTACATTGTGATATTTTATATTTTAGTCATTCAGTATATTTACTTGCTAATCCCCTAATCTCAAATTCGTGGATCTCTTCCATAGGAGAACTATTTCCCCTTCTTATCTGGGTATGTGATCTTCTAGAAGACTTTGTCTCTTTGCTGCACTAACTGGTGGACCTCTATCCACTTGAAGAATCCACTCAGATCTATCTTCAACTATGTTGGTTGTTGGATCTCTATCCACTGAGACTCTATCCTCTGTACTTTGTCACCTCCAAAGCTCTATCAATAGGCTCACTAATAACCTACTCAATAGGTTCACATAGAACCTGCTTAACAATCTCACACAGAACTTGTCAAATCTGCGCTAGCAAGCTCACCAAGAACTTGCCTAAATCTGCTCTAGCAAGCTCACCAAGAACTTGCCCAAATATACTCTAGAAATATCACCAAGAACTTGCCCAAATATGCTCTAGCAAGCTCACCAATAACTTTCCCAAATATGCTCTAGCAAGCTCACCAAGAACTTGCCCAAATCTCATAGAATCATAAAGAAAATTGTTAGAGACTCAATATGTTCTATACTCAAATTTTCAATCAATATGTCAAATCAATCTCATAGAAGCATAAAGAGAATTTTTAGAAACTCAATATGTTCTATACTCAAATCCCAATATCAACTCAAATAAATCTCATAGAAGCATAGAGAGAATTGTTAGAGACTCAATATGTTCTATACTCAAATTTCAATCTCAACTCAAATCAATATTATAGAAGTATAAAGAGAATTGTTAGAGACTCAATATGTTCTAATCTCAATCTCAAATCAACTCAAATCAAATCAATTCAATCTTATAGAAGCATAAAGAGAATTACTAGAGACTCAATATGTTCTAATATTATTCTCAACCTAAATCAGAATAATGGTATAGTTCGTTTCATAGGAATTGAACAATCACTTCACATATAACTTGAGTAGGCTTAATCAACTCAACTCAACCAATCACCACAAGGGACAACTCGCTCTCACACAACCCTAGTCCAAGTATGTATCAACCAACTCAAATGTTTTCAACAATGCTCAACCACAAATATCACATAACAATTATACTCATGTTCTTTTCTAACTCAAGTTCTTTCACAACCAATGGGCTTCAACAACTATGTTTATCAAACAAAGTTTAGACACAACTCTCAATTCAGAAAACCTTGAAGCATTCAACCAACCACTTTCAAAAAGGAAACCACAAACAATCCTTTTCCCTCCAATAATATTTCAAAAATCAACCACCATAAAAAATCAATAGAAGAATGTGCCCATACCTTTTATGAAGATGAAAAAAACTCTTTGTAAATCTGCCACAATCATAAAATTCTTTTTCCAATATTCACAAGGGTTAGTAGATCACAAAATAATCAACATTACTCCACTTTTCAATAATCATCACCAAGGTCTTTAATTGCACAACTTCCTTATCTCTCCTAAAACTACTTGTACCATAAAATAAAATAAATCAAAATATTGCATACCTTGTCACCTCATGAAAGAATTAATCCTCTTGAAAAAAGAACAAGGCAAAATTCACTTTTGGAACCCCTTTGTAAAATCATAAATATCTCTTTACACACACCTTATTTCTCCTTCTAAATAATTTAGTTAAATAGCCCTCGAAATAAGCTTCCTGACGATATATAATATGATATACTTTCAAAAATACAAAACACCAAAAATATCTCTTTTTCTAACCATGCATCAAGCTCCTTTCAAATAATATCCAACACCATGGGATATTTAATTTCTTCCTTAAAATATATTCAAAATCATAGAACAAAGACCTTCCTCCAAAATATAATTAACATCAAAAAAATTCTAACCATTTAAATCATCATCAACATCATACATCCTTTTCTCTCCATTAGACTTTAATAAAACCAAAAAGATAATATTAATTTTGCCAACGTTATACCTCCCAAACCAACTTTGGAAATACCATATACAATCCAAAATATCACGACCCTTCTGCATAAATTGGAGTTGATGAGCATACATCCTTTTCTCTCCATTACACTTTAATAAAACCAAAAAGATAATATTAATTTTGGCAACGTTATACCTCCCAAACCAACTTTGGAAATACCATATACAATCCAAAATATGTTTTATTCACTACCCTTCCGCATAAATTGGAGTTCATGAGCATACCTCTTAAACCCCTAAAAAGTGGATTCGACGTGATTTGATCCACCATCTCCTCTATCCAAGTCATTTGGCTAAACCGCATGGGCTATCCATGCCCACGTGAGGAAGGGAGAGGGGCCTCCCTCTTATCTATGAAAAAGTCTCTTCCTTGGCACAAAAAATTGAACCCTATTCCCTCTTTGACCAGAGCGCAATCCACGCTCCTTTTACTTGCACAAAAACCGAGGTGCATGCATTAATCAAATTACCTTCGTCCACTTTCAATATTTTGGGGCTTCCTCCTTTTATACTCGAAGGAGTATTTTTATTTTACGTCGGTGATTTTAATCATCTTTATTCACCATGTTTTGTCCTTATGCTCAAGGGCTTCGATGACGTCGACAATAATAAAACATTAATTTTAAATTTTAATTTTAAATTTTAATTTTAATTAATTAAAATTTAAACTTAAATATTTAAAATTAAATATCTCCATCACCGGGACATCTTTTTTGACAAAACGAAAGCCCAAACCGGGTTTTAAGAAAAACCCATTTCAAATATGCCATAGATGGTTTTAAATAAAACCTTTTATTTTTCTTGCCTTGGTTTTCACAAAAACCTTATAAATTTCCATGCTTTCCAAAATATCATAAATGCTTATTTATGAAATATTTTGGCCACCAAAACCAAATATGATCCATGTGACATAAATGACAATATAAAATGCCTCAAATTAACTCAAATTTCCAAAAATCTCCCCCTTTTTCATTGATGGCAACACCTCTAATGCAAACACCACAATCACTGCAAAAACCATCTTTGAGAATCAAAGCTGATCTCCCTGACTCAATACTTTCTATGGAGGTTGCTCCCCCTAACTCAATACTCTTTTTGGAGGCTGCTCCCCCTAACTCAAATATCTCCCCCTCTGACATCAATGGAAAAAGGGACACCTATGGAGCTAAAAAATATGACTCTTAAGCATAGCCCCCTCACCACCTTCTCTCTTGAGGTGATTAATTTTGGGGTGGGAGTACCTTTACTCCCATCTTACATTGATTATTTCCTCTATCAACTTAGTTACATGTTTTTCTGATATCCTTCTCTTGATGAATTACTTGATCTTCTTGTATTTAACCTTTTTGAACTTCTTGCCTTGAACCTATTTGGAATTGAGTCCTACACCATCTTGCAATATGCCCAAATTTATTGCAATTAAAACACTTGATATTGTAGCCTTTGGATGGTTCTCATGTCTTGAATTATTTCTTGAAGTAATTTCCATATCCATTCCTTTCCTGAACCCTGTATTGTGAAGCTCTATTTTCATGACCATTATGACCATGACTTTTGAAATGTGTAGCTCTAAAACCAAAACCATGTTGCTCATTTCCTTTGCACTAAAAAGCTTTATGACCGATCCTATTACATGAGAAGCAATGTCCCTGAAAAGCATACCTTCTTCATTTGAAGTTTTTTCTAGCAAAATCAAACTTTTTTATCCATGGATTCTACAATGTATAGCCTTGTGTCCAAATCCATTACAATAAAACAATGTCCTTGAAAATCCCTTTGTTCATACCTTGGTTCCTCATACCTTTCTTGACCATTATCCTTATGATCATATTCAACTTGTGCATTGCATTCTTGAACCTTCTTTGTAGTATCTAAAACCTCTTCCTTACCTTTCTATTCAAGAATTTATTTTCCTTTTGAACTCGATTCACCTATCTCAAAACAAGAACCAAACTAAATATTTGGAGCCATAGGAACTTTGGAACTTTCCTCACAAATATTAGGTGCTTCCTTGCTTTCATATTTTAGAACTTCCTTTCCTTTTGAGTGTGACTTTTCTTGGAAGTAAGATATAACCTTAAAATAATTTCCCACTCCTTTTTGAATATTTTCATATAATGTATCATGTTTTGTCGTTGTTACCCTTAGTTCTTCATTCATCCTTGCATTTTGAAGCTCTTCTCTGAGATTATTGATTATTTGAAGTAGTTCTTCTCTGATTTTGACATTTGTTTGAATCTTGTTTTCAATATTCCTGCATTCTTCTTTTAACCTTTTGATTTCTAATTTTTGTTTACTTGGCTCATCCTCTTCCTTTTCTATTACCAAAATGAGACTTATTTGTTTTCATTGCTACTAGAATTATCACTAGAATTGCTGATTTATTTTTCAAATACACTTTCCTTGTTGTAATTATTGCAGTATGTGCAATCATCATCTATATGTCCAAAATATCCATATGTGAAGCATTTTAGTATCCTTAGACCTTTCTTGTACCTATATGCTTTCCCAATGGCTATGGCAATATCTTCATATCTTTATTCAATAGGCACATCCTCTTCTTTAACTTTAATACCCAGGAATAGGTGTTCTTGCTTTTCTTCACTTATTCCAAAGAATATACATTCTTCTTCATCTGACTGATCTTTATCACTGTAATATAAATTATCACTTGCTTCTACAATGTAGTAATATTTCTTTGCCAAATTTACCTTGGAATCTCCTTCATAAGTATTCCTCAACTTGGTCCACATCTCATTAGCTGAAGTACATACCATGACCTTTGTAAAATCTGTCTCATGTAGCCCACTCAAAATATAATTCATTGCTCTTGCATTTATCTCAACCAATTTCCTGGTAGTCTTATCTTCCTCAGGATCACCTTCAACCCTATACTATTTTTCAACCATTTGCCATACCTCATATCCTTGTGATATCAAGTAGTTCTTCATCCTCATGCTCCAGAAAGCATAATTGTTACCTTAAAATAATGGAGCCTTATTTGTAGATAATCCATTCTGTGAAGCCATATGTGATCTTGTAGAATTTACCCTCAAGCTATTAGACTTTTCGAAGGAACCCGCTCTTATACCAATTGAATAACACAAGCTTATACTAAGAGGGGGTGAACAATATAAGGCCACTTTTAACTTTTTCTTCCAATTCAATATTATGTTGTATAAATATAGTAGTATCAATAGTAGTAATCAAAGCAATGCATAAAATACCATACACAATAGAGACACCACAATTTATGTGGTTCACCCAATGTGGGCTAATCCACGGAGAAAATATTTTACTAAAACTTTCTCAATCAATCTCTTTGGGAATCATTCTCAATTACAATGTTTATGGATCTCTGTCCAAAGGAGATGTTGTTCCTCTAATCTCAAGTTCATGGATCTCTTCCATAGTAGAACTCTTTCCTCTTCTTATTTGGCTATGTGATCTTCTAGAATACTATGTCTCTCTTCTGCACTAACTCGTGGACCTCTCTCCACTTGAAGACTCCACTCAGATCTATCTTCAACTATGTTGGCTACTGGATCTCTATCCATTGAGACTCTATCCTCTATACTCTATCACCTCCAAAGCTCTTTCAATAGGCTCACTAAGAACCTGCTCAATAGGCTCACACAAAACCTGCTTAACAAGCTCAAACATAACTTGTCAAATCTATTCTAGCAAGCTCACCAAGAACTTGCCCAAATTTACTCTAGAAAGCTCACTAATAACTTGCCCAAATTTTCTCTAGCAAGCTCACCAAGAACTTGCCCAAATATTCTCTAGCAAGCTCACCAAGAACTTGCCTAAATATACTCTAGCAAGCTCACCAAGAACTTGCCCAAATCTCATATAATCATAAAGAGAATTGTTAGAGACTCAATATGTTCTATACTCAAATGTTCAATCAATATGTCAAATCAATCTCATAGAAGCATAAAGAGAATCGTTAGATACTCAATATGTTCTATACTCAAATTCCAATCTCAAATCAAATAAATCTCATAGAAGCATAGAGTTAATTGTTAGAGACTCAATATGTTCTATACTCAAATCCCAATCTCAACTCAAATCAATATTATAGAAGCATAAGGAGAATTGTTAGAGACTCAATAAGTTCTAATATTAATCTCAACTCAACTCAACTCAAATCAATATCAACTCAAATCAAGTCAATCTTATAGAAGCATAAAGAGAATTGTTAGAGACTAAATATGTCCTAATCTTACTCTCAACCCAAATCAGAATAATGGTATAGTTTTTTTCATAGGAATTGAACAATCACTTTACATATCACTTGACTAGGATCAATCAACTCAACTCAAGCAATCACCACAAGGGACAACTCTCTCACACAACCCTAGTCCAAGTATGTATCAACCAACTCAAATGTTTCCAAAAATGCTCAATACAAATCTCACATAACAATGATACTCATGTTCTTTTCTAACTCAAGTTCTTTCACAACCAATGGGCTTCAACAACTATGCTTATCAAAAAAGGTTTAGACACAACTCTCAATTCAAAAAACCTTGAAGCATTCAACCAACCACTTTCTAAAAGGAAACCACAAACAATCCTTTTCCCTCCAATGATATTTCAGAAATCAACCACCATAAACAATCAATAGAAGAATGTGCCCATACCTTTTATGAAGATGAAAAAAAAAACTCTTTGTAAATCTGCCACAATCACAAAATTCTTTTATCAATATTTACAAGGGTTAGTAGATCACAAAATAATCAACATTACTCCACTTTTCAATAATCATCACCAAGGATTATTCCTTTGATTATTCTTTAGATGTAGGGTTTGCCACAAGCATGGACATTTGGCCTGTTTCTGTCCTATTAATATGAATGCCAATATGGAGGCCCCATCAGGAATGCCAAACCTACATAAAGAGGATAAGGCTGCACCCAATAAAGATCCTATTAGCACCAGTCAGGGTCAGGAAGCTCAAAGAGAAGGTTTTGGACAGATCAGAAGAAAAATACGGACAAAGAAAAAGGAGGGAAAGGAGCAATCTCATCTTAGGCCTGCCAATAGGTATGAGATTTTTAAGTCATTGGTTGATGAAGAGGATCAATCTATGGAGGGCTTGGAGGGTTTCAAGGAAACTTTTGTTGTTCCTAGGCAACTCCCCCTCTCATCTTCTCCTGTCATTCAGCAGGTTGTTGATCCCTCTGAGGTATCACAGCCAGTGTGTTCTGGTGCCTTAGTAGTCCATAACCAGGAGCAGACAGTTTCTCAGGATGTTCGCATGGGGATAACAGAGAAGAACAAGGAAAGGCCATCTTTGGGGATAACCCAGGTAGAAAAAAGATCAAAAAATAGCAATTCTCAGGGAGTCGGTAGAAGATCCAATAAGGAACTGCTAGCAGCCTAGGGAGACAAATTGATCATGGGAGGATTGGTGAGGACAATTGACTCTTATTGCTCCCAGGGTAACCCATGATTATACAATCTTGGAATGTGAGGGGTTTAAACAGTAGAACCCATCAATATGTTGTTCAAATATTATTAGAGAATAGCAATACTGATTTTTTGCTTTTACAAGAGACCAAGATGTCTTTGGATCTTATGTCTAAAACAGTCCACAGAATTTGGAGGGGTGCTGGTCATATGGATGTGGCTGCCCAAGGTGCCTCAGGGGGGATTGTTACTCTGTGGAACTCTCTGGAATGGTCTGCAATAGAACACCTTGCCTGGAGGGGTGTTCTCACTTCTCTTTTTAGGAATAATGTCTCTGCAGAATTCGTTCTAGTCACTAACTTTTATGGTTCTCAAAACCTAGAGGGTCAGAGGCGGCAGTGGAAGGTTGTGCATGACATGCGAGCATCAAGGGAAGATATAGACTGGATTATAGCGGGGGAATTTAACGCTAAATTATCTTCTAGAGACCAGGAATGGGGAACACCTCTTTTGGATCGAGGGGACCGTTTCATGATTGCTCAAGTCCAGGCTTTGCACTTAGTGGACATTAAATGTCCTGGCAATAACTTCACTTGGACTAATAAAAGGTAGGAGCCACATAGTAGGAAGGTGAAGCTAGATCACTTTCTACTTTCAGAGGAGGTGTTTGTAAAATGGAATATCAATTTTCAGATTTTGGCAGGCCCTGTTTCTGATCACTGTCCTATTCTGTTGGAAAGCGGGACTAGGATGGGGCACCATCACAAACCTTTCAGATTTGAGAATTTTTGGCTTCAGAAAGAAGAACTTCGGGAGAAAATCCCCCAGTGGTGGGAAGAGGGCCGCCCAGCTTATGGGAGAGCAATGTTTAGAATCCACAAACAACTTCAATATGTCAAATCTCAGTTGAAGTATTGGAGGCGTTCTAATAAATCTGACTTCCAGGCCCAAAGAGCTCCATTGGTGGCCCGCTGGGATGAGGTCCAAAAATAGTTTAGAGAAGGAGTAATAACTGACCAGCTCAAAGTTGAGGATGATGCCTTGCGTACAGCGGTTGAGGACATTGACAACCAGGAGGAGATCTATTGGAAACAGAGAGCAAGAACCTCCTGGTTATTAGAAGGGGATAGAAATACAAAATTCTTTCATCGGACTGCTTGTGCTCGAAGACAGATGAATAAGATGGAGACCCTTCAAGATGAGAACGGTCATTCCTTTGATACTCTTCCAGGTATACATTCCCATGCTATGGATTATTTTTCTAAGATTTTTAAGGAAAGTGTGGTTCAAGATGTAGAGGCCCAAAATGAAGTTATTTTTGTCATACCTGCTATTATTTCGGAGGATGAAAATCAGGCCCTCCTCAAACCCATTGATAGGGATGAATTGAAAATTGTGGTCTTTGGAATGAGCACTGGTAAAACTCCTGGTCCAGATGGCTTCCCAATTGAGTTCTTTCAGGCTTTCTGGGACTGCTTAGAGGAAGATGTAAGGGCTGTTGTTGAAGAGTCCAGAGAAAATAAGAGAATGCTTAAAGCTATAAACCACACGTTCATTACCTTGATTCCAAAAGGGGAGGAGGGGGTTCATATTTTAGATTATAGGCCTATTGCCTTATGTAATGTGGTATACAAAATAATCACAAAGGTAATGGTTGAGCGCCTAAAACCTCTTCTTCACAACATTATCTCCTCTGAGCAAGGGGGCTTTGTTGAGGGACGACAAATTCTGGATGGGGTGGTTGTGGCCCAAGAAGCAATCCATTCAATGCACACTTTTGGTAATAAAGGGATGTTCATTAAATTGGACATGTCAAAGGCTTATGATAGGGTTGAATGGAGTCTCCTAGCTAAAATGATGGCAGCCTTCGGCTTCTCTCAGGGCTGGATTGAGTGGATCATGAGTTGTGTCTCTTCCCCGACTTACTCTGTGCTTATCAAGGGCCTTCCTTCACAACCTTTTGGAGCTTCTCGAGGTTTGCGCCAGGGGGATCCTTGTTCCCCTTATCTTTTTCTCATTCTGGCTGAAGGTCTTGGCAGACTTTTCTTGAGGAGAAGACAACAAGGCAGATTATTGGGTATTAGGGTGGGGGATGAAGTTGTATCGCACCTGCAGTTTGTGGATGACACTGGTTTGATGGGAGTGGCCAGCATCAGGGAAGCTAGAACGATTAGGGATACTCTTAATGTCTATCTCAGGGCTACTCAACAGGTCATTAATGACAAGAAATCCAAAGTGGTCTTTTTTAATCTGGAGCAAAGGCTTCAGAATAGAATTTTAGAAATCCTGGGATTCACTAGGACCTCTCTCCCTATGGTTTACTTGGGTATCCCCTTGCACTTCAAGAAGCTAAAATTAGACACTTGGAGGAATTTGTTGGAGTGTATCAAGGACAGAATTAATCACTGGTCTCACAAGTGGTTAAGCTATGGTGGTAGATTAACATTCTTACAGTCAGTCATTCAAGCCATGCCAATCTACAAATTTTCTATTCTGGCTGCCCCGCTTACAATATGGAAAGAGTTGGACAGGATGGCTAGGAAGTTTTTGTGGGAAGGAGCTAAAGGAAAAAGAAAGTGGGCCTTAGTGGGTTGGGATAAAGTCACCCAGCCCAAGGTAAAAGGTGGGCTGGGACTGAGAGGATCCAAGTTAAATAATCAAGCCTTGGCTGGAAAGTTGTACTGGAGGTGGATTTCCCAACCAACTTCCTTATTCAGTAGAATCCTAACAAGTAAATATTTGGGTCAAGTTAACCCCAATGAGGTGGGCCGTTTCCCTCTGGATGGTACTGGATCCTTAGTGTGGCAGGCTCTCAAGCTAGGATCTCAGGTTATTAAAGACCAACTATTTTGGAAAGTGGGGAGAGGGGAGAAGGCCCGTTTTTGGACTGATTCTTGGGATCAGTACCCACCCATCATTGTTGAATTCCCCGAGTTACTTCCAATAAAATTTGCCATAGAAACCAAGGGTTGGGTCCAAATTGAAATTTATTTCAACACTTCTCAGCTGGGGGAGTATAAGTTTAAGAAGTTTAAGAGATTGGAGGAGTGGCCAATTCCAATCCCCCCAGAGTTGGCACCCATCTTGACCAAAATCTTGATAGAAAGGTTTCTCACAGGGAGAGACGAGGAGGATGAATTAGCTTGGGGCTATGGGAGCCTTGGTGTTTATACAGTGAAGGACGGGTATGACAAGATCCTCCCAGAGCCTCCCCCCATTCTTTTTTGGTTGAGGATTGGAGAAATATTTGGCACTCTAAGGGCTGGCCGAAAGTAAACTTTTTTGCTTGGCAGTTTATGCACAATGGTATTCTCACTTTTGACAATCTCAGATGTAGAGGAATCATCGGCCCTTCTCAATGTGTTTTATGCCACAAGAATGAGGAAACAGCTGATCACCTGATGTTTGAGTGTCCTTTCATGCGTCAGATTTGGAAGCGATGGCTCTCTCATTATAAAATACAGGTTAATGGTGACATGAATCGGACTAATATTTGGGAAAGATGGAAGCGGGGTAGATTTAAATCCATAGCTCTTCAAATTGGGTGGGAGCTTGGTTTATACTTCATTTGGTGGCAAGTGTGGTTGGAGAGAAATGCTAGAATTTTTAGAGAAACCTTTTCCTCGCTCGATGGAGTTTGGCAGGTCATCTGGAGCAAAGTCACAAAAACTATTGCCGTCTATGCTAAAGAGGAAACTCAGGTTGGTCCTGGGCCAATGGAAGAGGGAGTTGAAAAGCGAGAGGGACAGGACAGAACCAGTTGGAAACCACCCCCAGCAGGCTGGATTAAAATCAATACTGATGGAGCTGCAAAGGGCAATCCGGGTAGTGCCAAAATTGGCGTGGTCTGCCGAAATCATGAGGGATCAGTGCTCTATTGGGAACTACAGGGCTTGGGTAGAGCCACAAATAATGAAGCAGAAGCCATTGCTATCAAATCTGCTTCTATTTGGGCAATTACTCAGGGCCACAGGAGGATAATTCTTGAATCTGATTCTCAAATTCTGGTTGGAGCTCTAGACTGCATGAGGAACTTTTTGTTGAACGCTTGGAGGTTGAGGATTCTGGTCTCTCAAATCAAGGAATTATGGAGGGAATTAGATGATGTGATTCCAGTATATGTGAGCAGAGATTTAAACAAAGCGATCGATTTCTTGGCTAAGATGGGTGCTGCGAAAGAGGTAGGAGTGCAGTTGCATAGTGACATGCCTATTGAAGATGAGGTGATTAGGCAGGGCCTTGAAATATCCTTGAGCCAATGATCAATGAAAAAGCTAAGGATGGTTTTTGTCACGATATCACGACCTGTTGCGCCATCGCGGCCATTGGAGGAAAGTTGTCACGATATCATGACATGTTGTGCCATCGCGGCCGCTGGAGGAAAGTTGTCGCGATATCGCGACATGTTGCGCCGTCGCGATCGTTGGAGGAAAGTTGTCATGATATCGTGACATGTTGCGCCATCACGGTCGCTGGAGGAAAGTTGTCACGATTTCGTGACATGTTGCATCGCCATGGTTGTTGGAGAAAAGTTGTCACGATATCGTGACATGTTGCGCCATCACGGCTGCTGTAGGAAAGTTGATGCGATATCGTGACATGTTGCGTCATCATGGCCGCTATGGGAAAGTTGTCACGATATCATGACATGTTGCGTCGTCATGGCCATCGAGGGAAAGTTGTCGCGATATCGCGACATGTTGCATCGTCGTGGCCAAAGGAGGAAAGTTGTCACGATATCGCGACATGTTGCGCCGTCGCGACCATCGAGGGAAAGTTGTCACGATATCGCAACATGTTGCGCCATCACGGCCAAAGGAGGAAAGTTGTCGTGATATCGCGACATGTTGCACCGTCATGGCCGTCGAAGGAAAGTTGTCACGATATCACGACATGTCGCGTCGTCGTAGCTAAAGGAGGAAAGTTGTCGTGATATCGTGACAAGTTGCGCCGTCGCAGCCATCGAGGGAAAGTTGTCGTGATATCGTGACATGTTGCACCATCACGGCCAAAGGAGGAAAGTTGTCGTGATATCGCGACATGTTGCACCATCGCGGCCGCCGTGGGAAAGTTGTCGCGATATCGTGACATGTTGCACTATCACGGCCACTGGAGGAAAGTTGTCGTGATATCGCGACATGTTGCTCCATCGCGGCCAAGGGTGGATTATTGTCATGATTTCGCGACATGTCATGATTTTGCGACATGTTGCGATTTCGTGACAGGTTGACTTTTTGCGGCCAGAGGAGTCTTGTGTCACGATTTCGTGACTTGTAGCTTTTTCACGGCCAGAGGTGACGTTGGTGTTTGCTGCGCATTTTCACGATAAGTTGTTGTAACAGATCTATCAGCTCTCTCAGCTAGCTTGGTTTTGGTTCAAGAGATTTGGATCCATTGCAAATCTTCCTCTTCTCTTGTAATCATGTGCTTTCATTATTTTCGGCTGGGATGTGTCTTCTCCCAATTGTAACTGATCTTTGTTTTAATACAAGTTTTTTCAAAATTTTCAAAAAAAAAAATAATCATCACCAAGGCCTTTAATTGCACAACTTCCTTATCTCTCCTAAAACCACTTGTACCATAAAATAAAATAAATCAAAATATTGCATACCTTGTCACCTCATGAAATAATTAATCCTCTTGAAAAAAGAATAAGGCAAGCTTCACTTTTGGAACCCCTTTGCAAAATCAGAAATATCTCTTTACACACACATTATTTATCCTTCTAAATATGTTAGTCAAATAGCCCTCGAAATAATATTTCCGACGATATATAATATGATATACTTTCAAAAGGAAAAAATACCAAAAATCTCTCTTTTTCTAACCATGCATCAAGCTCCTCTCAAATAATATCCAACACCATGGGATATTTAATTTCTTCCTTAAAAAATATTCAAAATCATAGAACAAAGACCTTCCTCCAAAATATAATTGACATCAAAAAAATTCTAAGAATTTAAATCATCGTCAACACCATACACCCTTTTCTCTCCATTACACTTTATAAAACCAAAAAGATAATATTAATTTTTCCAACATTATACCTCCCAAACCAACTTTGGAAATACCATAGACAATGCAAAATATGTTTTATTCACTACACTTCCGTATAAATTGGAGTTCATGATCATACCTCTTACACCCCTAAAAAGGGGATTCGGTGTGATTTGATCCGTCGTCTCCTCTAACCAAATTGATTGGCTAAAATGTGTCAGCTATCCATGCCCATGTAATGAAGGGAGAGGGGCCTCCCTCTTATCTCCGAATAGTGTAATCCATGCTCCTTTTACTCGTATAAAAACCGAGGCACATGCATTAATCAAATTACCTTCGTCCACTTTCAATATTTTGGGGCTTCCTCCTTTTATACTCGAAGGAGTATTTTTCTTTTACGTCGGTGATTTTAATCATATTTATTCACCATGTTTTGTCCTTATGCTCAAGGGCTTCGATGACGTCGGCAATAATAAAACATTAATTTTTAATTTTAATTTTAATTAATTAAAATTTAAACTTAAATCTTTAAAATTAAATATCTCCATCATCGGGACACCTTTTTCGACGAAACGAAATCCCAAACCAGGTTTTAAGAAAAAACCATTTCAAATATGCCATCCATGGTTTTAAATAAAACCTTTTATTTTTTCTACCTTGGTTTTCACAAAAACCTTATAAATTTCCATGCTTTCCAAAATATCATAAATGCTTATTTATGAAATATTTTGGCCACCAAAACCAAATATGATCCATGTGACATCAATGACAACATAAAATACCTCAAATTAACTCAAATTTCCAACACTAGCCACCTAGAAAATGGTTTTTCTTACTTATCCTATTAATTGCATGATCCAACCATGAGGATCCAAAGAGGATAAGCTACCAAAATGGAGAGAGAGGGAGAGAGAGAGATAACATAATAGAAAAATAGAATACAAAAGAGCACTACCAAACAACTTGACTCCTTGGTATCCTCAAGAATGTTATATGACTCCATGAGGGCTATATACGCTTGGATAGTAGTGGAGAAACGTTGATAGATTATGGGGATAACCTTCATCAAGGCTATAAATACATGTTTTGTAGTGGAGGATACCTTACAAGAAGTGACATGTCTTTCCCATTAGCAACTTTTTATACTTAGGATGGTAGTGGAGTATGATCTAGCTTACATTAGCTAAGTCTATAATTGGTTAGTCCAACCTCACTCAAAATGGATAAATGAACATCATTGCACACACATTGGTTCATGATAGGCTTAACCTCACTTAGGATGGTCTAGATTTTAGCAGAATATCACTCGACTAATAGATGAGTTTGATGGTTAAACTTAGATATTTGACTCCCTAGAAATCCTTCTAGCATCTAAAAATCCTTAGCAAAAGGAATAAACACACATCATTCCTAGTTTCACAACTACCAAACCATCAGGAACCACATGCATTGTCCTCAAGTTAATAATCAACACATCACTATAAGCAATTACATACATGCATCCTCAGATCTACATTCATCATATATATTATATGTTTATATATTTCATTATATGTTCATATGTCAACATGATTGTTAAATTGTCATTGATTAATTCTACCATACATGATTGTACAAATCAAATACACACATCCAAAATATTTGATTACATTAGAAGTTTCAATATGCATTTACACAACCATACAATTTTATTCATAGCATCTACAATATCAAATGAATGATAAATATCACATCACATCCATATCAACTATCATACATCTAATCACTACCATAATAAAAAATAAGCAGCATAATCAATCAACATGCATATATATAGCAATAACTACACATACATATATTATCAAAATGGCCCATAGACTACATCATACATATATCCATATACATGATATTGTACCTTTATAGCATCGACAAACCTAATATACAAGAATTATGGTACATCGACCACACCAAAAGCAACATCAATCTTGTTGACCATTGGGAGTCTCATAACTCCCCTCCTATCATCCAAGAATCTCATTACCACTTCTTCATCAACTCCCACCTATTTTTATTGGGGTTGATACTCCTACCTATGATGCTATTGGCCCTGTAAATTGTGGTACTACCAGAGTCACTAACACTATACTCCTATAACTATGTTGTGACCCATAACTCAAATATGAGGTCAACACCAAACCATGTACAATCAAAACCTTCTTCTAGGTCACCACCTTATTCGTCTCCTATATATAGACTCTCCCATAATCATATCTAATATGACACATTTGCATGACCTTTTCCTAGAGAGTTAACTTAGCTCTATATGCCCTAAGTCGCTCTACCTCCTCTCATAGTGGACCTATTTTTGCTATAATTGTATCTCACTCTTGCTATAGCACATCCACTTATGCCCTTATACACTCTATTGTCCCATTAACATCTCCTATACCCACCATTATTTTATCTCATTCTCATTATAGCTCAGCTACCTGAATCCACAATCACTCCATCTCTCTCTCCACATCCCCTCTACTAGCCATAGCTATATCTTGATCTAGATACAACTCATCCACCTACACCCTGATCCACTTCATCCCCTCTCTAAATCCATCCCTCTAAAAAACCAATTCCATCCACTCTAATTACCATGCAATCTCTTGATCTATCATATCTACCTTTATCTGTTCTCCCCTATCACATAGTGTATCAATCTCATACATACAATTTAGAATCTACTACATAATCATGTATTTATTATCCTCTTGACCCCCAATATTTGGTGCCAATATCTCCTCTTCTCACTTCTTAGGATTAATTTCCTCCCCATATCCTCTAAAGGGCCTTGTTAGAAATAGAGTATATTACATCATTTGGATCATGTAAATATACCTTTCTTGGTACATACTTAGGATATTATATTACTTTAAGGGGAAGTTATCTAGTTACTTCATGCAATGTAAGAAATGCACAAGCATCAAAGTGCAAGTCGTCCCTTGTATAACAAGGTAAGGTGTTGGCCAAGGAACCTATTTCCTATATAAAGGCTCATAGGTATAGAGCAAGATATAAAAATAGGAAGTAGAGATCAGTGTGGTGTGATGTAGTAGTGTGATGTAATATGATGGATTGTGATATGTTCAATGTCCATTATTGAGGAGTAGCTTTATTCATGGTGTGTTCATTTCCTCTAGATATATATCTGCAAACATCTCCATCATTTCTATTTATAGTATTTTTAGTCATCTCACAGATTTACTTTATTTCATATTATTCTGCATCTTGTGATTGCTATCTCCCATTACATATTGTATTAAAATCTAACAGTGTTATCAGAGCAACAAAATATCAATAGGAAAACCACCATTATCATTGAACCTGAGTTTTTTTCAACCTGATGCGCCATTGAACCAGTCACCATAAAAAACTCTTAGAAGAGTCTAGGTGGTAGAATTAAGGAGAGCCACAAGTTAGGACTGAAATAAATCTTAGTTTCTGGAATAATTATATTGCATATATCTAGAGTCTTTCCATAGAGTTTCAAGGGAAAACTTGTGAATACTAGGACTTAGCATTTGTCCACTTGTTTTATGAATCAACTAGTGAAGATCATATAAGAGATATGGATAAATTGACCTAAAGTTTATTTTTTTGCAGGGAATTAATTCTCAGATGATTAGAACACCTCCTCCAATAGAAATATAGGAGATTTCAACTTCATTTAACGAATTTTGGAGTGTCTTCATAGTGCAAATATTAGTTGTTGCAAGAGAAGAATACTACAAAATAAACTTCTGGAGAAGAATTATGGTGAATTTAGGAGACATGGTATCTCCATTGCTAGATTGGAAACTTCACAAGAAGAAAAGTCCACAAAAGCCTTATGAGTCCATAGAAGCCTTGATCCAAAAGAAAATTCCATAGAAGCCTTGATCTAGAAGAAAAGGCCATAGAAGCCTTGAAGAAAAGGCCATATATTCCTTGGTACTAAAAAGACCACATAAGCCTTGATACTAAAAAAAGGCCACATAAATATTGATCCTGAAGAAGACTTCAGAAGAGAATATCTAATTCAAAAACATATTTCAGTACTAATACTTTGTTGTAGGAATAGGAAGATTCAGTAAGTTGGAAAATTTATTGGAAATTTTGAGTATTTTGGTTGTCATTGATGTAAAAGGTAAATCATCTTCTAGGTTGAAATATTAAAATTGCAAGGCAAATATCTCCACTGAAAAAGGAAGACAAGGTAGACAAAGCTCCTTTAAAAAAGGTTCATTATTTGCAAGGTTGAAGAATTTCCCAAGGCAAAATACAAAGGTTCTAAAAACATTAATTATAATATTTAATTTGAAAAACTAAATATTTAATAATATTTTGAATTTCCTATGGCACTAAAATTTAAATATTTTTTAAATGGTAAAGCGCCGACGTCATTTTTCCTAAGTTGAAGTACATATATAAGGTGGAACCAAAAATCATTTGGTGGAGTGAAAAAGATTATTTTTTGGCAATCAAATTTACTATGTTCTATTCAAAAGCACAGTACACAGTGTTTGAATGAAGACAAAGAGGAGAAATAAATGCACGTGTTTTAAAGCAAGCTAATAGTTCACGTATTTTAAGTAAAATAAGGTTCATGGTTGTTTCCAACTGAGTGGATAGCTCAGGTGGTAGGTGGACCCTGTGTAAATCATGGCACAAAGAAGTTTTTGAGATCAAGTCTTGACGACAACAGGTTGTTCATATATATTTTTTTTAAAAGGTCCATGACAGGTTAAAGTAAAGGTTTTACATTGAGATTGTTGCATGGATAGTTAGCCCATGCGATTATCTATCAAGCGCTAGAGCATGGGCTTCATGAGGTCATGCGCTTAAATCCTCACGGTAGCATAGGTTGGTAAGGGAAAAATTTTCTTTTATAAAGTCTTTGTTTGATTTTAGGGAGTCATAAAGGTTAGATTTTAATTAATACTGCCATAAGGGTTCAAAATAATGAAGCATGATTTTTGCTATTAGGGATTCATAAGGGTTAAGTTTAATAAAGTTTGAATTTGCACTTAGGGAGTTATAAGGGTGTAATTTAATAAAATATTAAGAGTGCTTTATATAGTTTTATTTTTTCAAAGTGCATAAATGAAAAATATGTTTTGCATGCAAGAATAGGAGTAATAAGGTGTAATAGTGACTTGACATTTTTTTGTAATTCTTGTATGGTGAAAAGTGATTTTGAGGGCTTTTGATAAGTATTAATGCTTCTATTTTGAGAACAAATAAGAGTTATTAAAGATCATTTTCAGATTTCTTTGAGCACATCGTTTTGAGAAGAAAGTTTATGTGGATGTATTGAGAGAGTATTTTGCTATCTAATACTTGAAGTGGCACTAGAAATATTAGTCGTTTGTGAGACATATTTTTGAGGACATATCTTAATCAAAGTAAAATAAGAGGTATGGGCACATCATTCCTTATTTAAGGTGTTTTGTTGAGTAATATTTTCTGGAACATAATATGGATATAAAAGGGTTGTTTGGTATGCATTGTTGGAAATATTTGAGTTAGGGTTTGTGAAACAAATTTCATTGTTTGAATGAATTTGTAATCCTTGTAGCATTGATTTGAATGTATTGAGTGTGGATGAGCAAGTTTTGTAAAGCAAATTGTGTATTGGGTTGAGTTAAATTGAAAATAATATATGATGGAATCATATTGTATTGAACAATAATTATTGATAGAATATGATTGAAGTATTATAATCAAGAAAATATTATGAGCAGTTTGAGCATGTATTAGAGGAGAATTGAGTAGAGATAGTAAGCAAGTTTGAATCTGACTTGTGAGAAGGTTTAAGACAATGTTTTGAGTATATTGGATCATATTTATGGGCATGTTTGAGGTAGACTTATGAGCAGGTTTGAGGTAAACTTATGAGTAGGGTTAAGAAAGTACTGTGAGTATATTGGATTAGTGTTGTGAGAAAATTGGATTAGAGTTGTGAGAATATTTAATAAAATTTAACCATAGCAAAGGGGATAGAGTTATCCTATGGAAAGAGATCCACAAACTAGAGTAGTGGGGGCAGAGGTCTCGTGTGGATAGATATCCATGAACTTAAGCATAGGGTATTGGTGTCTCCTTTGGATAGAGGTCCATAAATATTGTAATAGGGATTTGGTTCCCAAAATATTCATTGATAATATTTATAAGGAATATTTTCTTTGTGGATGTAACCCACATTGGGTGAACCACGTTAAATCATGTCTCTCATGTGTGTGATGATGTATGTATTGTTTATTGCTTTGATATTATTGTTGTTATCTTTTGTATTGAAAAGTAAAAAATTTTATATTATACTATTCACCCCCCCTCTCATTATAAGTGTATGTTCTTCAAAATTTTCCTACAAAATGGTTAGGAGTAGTATCTTCTTAAAAATAAATCTAGCACCTAAAGCAAAAGATATCAGGATATCTCATTGATGAATAAGTACTAGGAGAGTCTACTTGAACACAAAGGTATCTGAATCAGAGATCCATGAGAATATCTTACCATAAACACTTATAGAAGCATAATATTGAATATAAGGTCTCAATTAATACTATAATAAGTTGCAATATCAAATGCCTTGGAGAGGTATCTACAAGAATCTAGTAAAAGGCTTGGAGAGCCTTATTGAATAAATCATCAAAGGAGTTCCAAGGAGAACTCATTGGAGAAATTCACTATTGGAGATAGTGAAATATTTGGGATAATTATTGGCATCCGATAACAAGCCCAAGAAGAATAATTTGACAAGGAGTGCCAAATCTCAGAGGACCTCAAGACATAGAGAATATTGATAAGAATATCCTAATTGAAGTTAGAATTTGACAAGAATATTGAAGAAAGATTCAGACAAAAGAACCCTACCAAATCCAGGAGACTTGGATATTACCTCTCCCATAAAGAAGGCACCACTTCAAAACAAAAATCTATTCATATCTAAAATAAAAGGAGGGGACTACAAGAAGAGAACAAGCCACCAAAAATTCTAGACTCGTGAAAGGGAGATCATATTTTAGTGAAGATAAAGTTGGTCAAGGAAGCCTACAAAGAGCTACAATATCTTACTCAAGGTAGCAACTTGGTGATCATAGACACCAAGATCTACATCCTCTATAGAAGTGGTGAAAAGGACCTTCAAAAATAGGTAAGCAACTATTGGTTCAAGTATATTCATTAAGTGGATTACTTATCAGATTATTTAAAGCACCTTAACTAGATTGAAGTTGCAAAAATGAGAGTTGAATTAGAGTCTTCAAAAAGTGAAAAAAAAGTATTATTTAAGGTTCATTTGCACTTTAGGAGTTTATTAGATTTCAGAATCTCAAAATATATATCAACTACTTATAATCTGTTAGAATAATACATTAGTTAATATTTTTTTAAATATTGATAATTAAATGGGTGTAACCGTACGTCTCTTGGACTACCCATATTTCTTGTATAAATACTCTTTTATGATATAATGAAAAATATACTTTGCTTCTTCCATTCACTACTAATATGGTATTAAAGCATGGTGTAAGAACAATTATCTTCCTTGTATTACATATTCAGAGTAAAATATGGTGCATCCACTGTCTACCAAATTTTTCTAAAGTATCCAACATTTATGGAGAACTTGTGGAGCACCCAGACCACTATGGAGACCATTGTGAAGTACCCAATACTAAAGGAGAAGTCGAGAAGGCTGCTACACGGATGGTATTGTGATGACCCACACTTCCATCTCATCTAAAATTTCCAAGACCACCTTCATGTATGGTGACTCTGTGCATTGAGAAATTCTAGAACCTCAATGTGTTGTCCAAGGTTTCGACCAAAAAAACTTGTCGTTGGGCATGAACTTAATGAATGAAACTGATAAATTCTCATCATCAATAAGAATTTTTAGGAAGTGCCCAATGGCTGAGTCTCATACACGGTAAAGTCCATCGTTGTTACTAGAGACCATCAAAAACCCATTGCAATTAAAGTTAACAACCATTACGGGGTCTGAATGAGCGAGCAAAACCTTGAGATATTTTTGACTTTTTATGTCCCAAATCCTGATAGTCTCGTCGAAAGAGCCAAAAACTAGCAAATTATTTCGTGGGTAAAAATTGACGTAAAAAACATAATTTGTGTGGAATTTTAGGATTTTGATCTAGAAAGGCAAAAATAGCCACACAACGAAATTCATCTTGTGGCCGATCTCGTAATAGATCCTTGACGCGTTCCAAAATTTATCGATAATTTTGTAATATTTTAGTTTGGTGCATGCTCTCGGTGTAAACAACAATGGATGTAAAAAAATGCTCTTGGTGAGGGAGTAAGAATATATTCACCTTATATTTTGTTTTAATATAAATTAAGAAAAAAAATTATTTTAAAATAAATAAAATAAAGGTGAAGGTGAATATTTTTTTTCCCAAGTGAGATGGTGCAATTGACTGCTCCAAAAATTTTGCTTTTCGATTCTCAAGTCCTCAAAGGTGATAATTATGTGATCTAGAAAACAAAGATACAAGCCATTCTTGAATTTGAAGGCTTATGAGAGATTGTTACTAGGACTAAGCAATGTACACAAATGTCTGACAGATGCAAGATCAAATATTTATTTCTCAGATGATGTACACCAAGAAGTGCCAATCCATGCCCATGCCAATTTAACCTGATCTACATCTGTCTCACCATGATAGCTCTCCATAGGTAGATGAAACTCTCTATCATCAGTTGATTGGAGGGTTAATTTACCTGACATATACCAGGTTGGATATTTTCTATATCGTTAGTTATCTATCTAGGTTTATGCATAAAACTAATAAATATCAATGGACAATGACTAAGCATGTGTTAAGATACATACATGGTATTGATAGTTATGGTATGGAGTATAAAAAGAATAATAAATTTTTCTTGAATGGATACACAGATGCAGATTATAGAGGATCCTTGGATGATAGAATATCGATGATAGGATATGTGTTCTTCCTTGGATCTAGATTAATTTCTTAGGGTAGCAAGAAACAGAGTAGCACATCAAATTCTACCACAGAGTTGGAGTACCATGCTACTATAAATGTTGTTTATGAGGCAGTATGGTTACGTCACATTTTGATAGACATTGGGATTCCATAGACTCATCGTATAGTTATGCACTGTGACATTCAGGGTGTTTTGAAATTGGTTTGCAATCCTATTTTTCATGAGTCCACCAAAAACATTAAGATACAAGTGCAATTCATTCGTTACCATGTTTCATTGCACAATATTCAGCTCCAGTACATTTTCATGAAAGAGCAAGTTGCTGATGTTTTGACCAAATATATAGATCATGGAAATTTCGAATACTTTCAAACCATCCTCTCTTGTTCTCTAAAGACTTAATATATTATGGGGGGAATGTTAGAATAATACACTAGTTAATATTTTTTTAAATATTAATAATTAAATGGGTGTAAGTATACGTCTCTTGGACTACCCTTATTTATTTTATAAATACTATTTTCTAAGATAATTAAAAATATAATATGCTTCTTCCATTCACTACTAATATCATCTACAATCTCTCGCCTCACATGTTGTGGATATGTTATGTAATGGTTCCCTCGTGGTCACAGTCTGTTTACCCCTTGTGGCCACCACCAAAAAAAAAAAAAAAATATCATCTACTCTATAAAGGAAAAACAAGACTAGCTCCTATTACCTTACTCTTAAAGAAATTACAAAATAATTCTTGAAGATTCATTTCAGATTATTCTTGATTAGTTGGAGTATATTGATTACGTGCATTATTTTTTAGAGTTAATTGGAGAGATAAGGTGATATTATTAGTGCATTAAAAGTAAAATATTATTAGATTTGCACTATTATATTACTCTAAAAAATATTAATGTTTGTGTTCATGAGAAGGGCACAAAAATAGAATTTATCAAAGTATCTAAATATACTATTAGCGCATAGAGATTTGCAACTTTGGGTGCCTTTAGGAAGCCACAAAATGATATCAATCCGAAAAGTATTGGAGAATAAACTAACCACGAAAAGAGCATCAAAGGAAGCATCGAACGAGACTTGGTGAGTCTCAAGTTCAAATCACAAGAAATAGTGCAAAAAAAATAGCAAAAATAAAGCTTCCATCATGTGGTTACAAGCTTGGATCCATTCATAAAACATCCAAGAAAAAATGGGAAGGTGTCTAATCAAAACCTAAAAACCCCTATATTGCACTCAAGATTCTACCTCAAAACCAGAAATTTAGATGTGAAAAGAGGAGTGCAAAATAAGGTGCTATTTTACATTGTATTTCACTATCCTAATTTGGTTGTACAGGGAGAAAAGGCAAATTTAAAGGTGCCCCAAATGCACTATACTTGTTGGAAAAACCAGTCGAAAGTGACTATATGCTAGAAGCAATGCAAGCTTAGCTTATGGAGCCAATTAAAGGGCTCATACTTCTCACATCTTGGATGAATGAAACTACAAGATACAATGTACAAAATCAAAGGGAGAAACAACGTAATTCAAGAGAAATATCATATACAAAATGAGGATATAATCAAGTACTAAAGAAAGGGAAAATTGAAGCACAATTGGAGTGTCACTTACTCCACATCCACTAGATAAAATCGATGCTCAAATCCTCCATATTGTTGCTCCATATCCTAGTTGAAAATAGTGCAGGTGAATGAAAGAATATTTGGGGATTTTTAAAGGTAAAAGGATATCCAAAAAGGTTTGTTTGAACCAACAAAAGGGAGGACATCCATGTAGAGAAGAAAGTGACACTTATCACCAAAGGAAAACCCTAACGCTCCAATCAAGAGAACACTCATCTTCAAGAAAGGAGTTACATGAACATGATGGTGCATTGAGTGTATGGGATACACTTTTCCATTGGGAGACCAAAATATTTTCTAAAGAACATAATGCTCATATGTTACAAGAAGGAACACAAATATTTATTTTGCACCAAACTCTCCTCAAGTTCTCGAAGGGAAATATATGTGCCACATGGCACTTTAGACAAGAATCTTCTCCATATTAAGGACATCAATGATCGAGGTCAACAAGCAAATTTTTTATCTCGATATTTATCACTTCATCATATATGCACATAGGGTAGAATTATAGCATGGAAAGAAGGTGTTAGAGCCTTCAAAACTCAATTCAAGTGAGGTCAAAGGAAGAGAATAAGTAGAACCATATTTGGAATACTTTAAGCTCTAATTTATTCCATTGAAGGGTATAGTCATAGCATTCAAGATGTCTACTAGCTTCTCAAAAAATGGCATCGTATATTGCTTGGTGAAAGGTAAAGTTTCATTCCCATCCTTATGTTCTTTCTTTCCTCGGGAGTTATAAGGTTATAATTGAAGGAATTTAACTATATTTAAATCCATTCATCAAAGGGAATACTTTATAAAATAAATATAATATTTGCAATATAAAACCTAGTAGTAATAAGGGTTTCTACCAGAATAATTAATAAATAATTACAAATATTATTGTGGTCTAATTTATCCAAATATTAGAGTCATAAGGGCTACTCCATCAAATTAATTAATTGGAAAATTAGAAACACTAAACCTAATTCCCAAAGGGCTATCTATAAATATTTTTTCAAAGGTTGGATATTCATAATATTATTATCTCAAACTTCTCAAAAGAAGACAAAATATTCAATATTATATTCTCCCTAAAATTTGGGAACAATGCTTAGTTCAATAGGAGAAATAAGGGATAATAAGAGTTGATTTTGGGTATTTACAAAACCTTTACAAAATCAATCAAATATTAAACTATAATTTATAAAAACACTATATCTTATCCATAGCATACTAGGGAATCATAAGTCATTCTACAAAACTTGGTAATATCAACATTTATCAAAGATTATCAAGTTACAAAATATAAGCTTTCTTCAAAAACCTAAAAATACTTAGGAGTATATACTCGCATTACTTGGGAGACATAATACAATCTACATAAGAAGGATTAATAAAGGTTTTATCAAATTAAGCTTATATTATTCAATAAGGAATCATATATCCTAATTAGGGAGCCATAAGGATGTCTACTTCCAATAAATATGCAAACACCAACAAGGATAATTGTTTTAGCAAAGAAAAATTTAGTGCTATAAAACTTGGGATCATGAATCTTCTCATGAAATCTGAAAGAATGTTAGATCTAACTTCAAAATTAATTCATATTGAAGCCTTAGAAGATAATTTTGATACTATGGAATAATATCTTCAAGCTTGTTTCAATGAAGCTATTGAAGTGAAATTACACTTTCCTTAGATCTTGTGAACATATTATACATGGCATTGCTCACATATAATTTTAAAAGAATGAATATGTAGAACAAAGAGGATTGATAGAACTACTCAAAAAGAAAATCAAACTTAATGAGTCATATCTAGAAAAGTGTTTCCAATCCTCATGCAACATTGATATTTTAAGATCTACTAATTCAAGATATTATCATGATTCCCTAAGTGGTTGTTCAGAAAATTTTGTATATATTGAAGGTAATAAAGAGGGACCCTCTCTATAGGAATCAAGGAGTAGAACAACCATTTATGAAAGCACAGAGATTGGATCCAAAGGCAAAGCTAAAGAAGAAGAAGAAGAAGATAGATCTGAAGGAGGAATTCAGTGCAAGGTCAATTGAAAGGAGAACCTACAGCTTCAACCTATTTTTGTATCATCCATATTGAAGCAAACCTAGAAGAATCAAATATCATCATATGAAAGAATATCCACATTGAAGACTAAAGTCTTCAATATCCAAATAATGTAATAAAGGGGGTGTTAGAAATAGAGTATATTACATAATTTGGATCATGTAAATATACCTTTCTTGGTACATACTTAGGACATTTGATTAATTTAGGGGGAATTTATCTAGGTACTTCACGTAATGTAATAAATGCACAAGTTTCAAAGTGCAAGTTGTATATGTGCAAGTTGTCCCTTCCATAGCTAGGTAGAGTGTTGGCCAAGAAATCTATTTCCTATATAAAGGTCCATAGGTATAAAGCAAAATATAGAAGTAGAAAGTGGTATAGACCATTGTGGTGTGATGTAGCAGTGTGATTTAATATGATGGACTGTGATAGGATCAATACCTATTATTGAGAAGTATATTTATTCATGGAGTATTCATTTTCTCTAGAGCTATTTTTGTAAACATCTCCATCATTTCTATTTATAGTATTTTTAGTCATCTCGTAAATTCACTTTATTCATATGATTATGCATCTTGTGATTGCTATCTCCCATTACATACTGCATAAAAATCTAACATTACTTTGCTATCACACCATCATCACATATGTTTCCTAAGTGGTTACCCCTCCTAGGACACCCTCATCATCATCGATACCTATTGCTATCCTTGAACCATCAACACCTACTACTATCCCTAAGATCCATATGACTATTTTTGTTCTTAAACCCCTACTTGCTACCTCTATCCCTATTCCACCACACTTGTCTATCACTCCTACCCTAATATCCCAACTTTGAGTCACCCACCAAGCATCAAAATCAAGCATAATCCCTACATCATCTACATTCAATAGCACCAACTACTCATCCAATGATACATGCAAAGGTTACCCTTGTGGTTACACCTCACGATCTCCCTCAATACTTCAAATCACTATTGGTGGATCACACGCATTCTATTACAAACCAAACTACCTCTACACATGACTAAATACAAAGAAATCAACCTAGAAGTGATAGTGGTTAATCACCCATCTACCCTACTTGACTCGAGCTAGCTCCACTACATCCTCCCTCCACATTAGTGCTTCTCTATACATACGCCAGATGAAATACTTATGCCTCAAGCTCCCAAACTATCCCTAGTAATAAAGTACATTACCCTAATGATCCCTCATAGTACTCTCCTCCATATCAGTCTACTATCTCAAAGCATAAGATACATATGCATCCATTACTATATGTGCCTTAAAAGGTATCCCAATTAACCTCATCACAACTATATACTCCCATAATCATAACTAAATAAATAAGTTGCAACACAAGGAAGTATGTTTCATCATCCACAGAACATGCAACTCACGATAAACATACACCAACAACTCGGGTGCCTATAAAAAATAAATATTTTGTTCTACCATATCACATACAATACCAATCATATTCTATGAAAACCTTACCCTTGAAGAATATGGCAACACACAACTATATATCATAACCATTGCTAACGTATGTTGCAATGATAGCACCTTTCTCTTATAATACTCCCCATCTATGACACCCTTATTGTGAATTTTCACTATGTGCCAATCAATACCAAAGGCCTCTCTAGTGAAGTATTTATACTACCTCCACCTTGGGGCCATCATAGTCACTGCCTTCATAGGAAGTCTATAAATCTGATATATATTCTCTAGGGTAATGGTCATTTACCCCATTGGAAAATGAAAGTTGTTCCTATCTAGATCATAACACTCACATAGTGCTATTAGATAAGAATGATCCCATAATATAGTCTCCATGGTCTCCACTCCATAAAGGCCTACCTCACATAACCACTCCCAGTACCTCTTCTACCACACCCTCTCCAAATAATTAAATAGTGGCCAAAATTGATGTCATGGTTGTAAATCCTTGACCTACATCACATCAAACATATTTACATGAGTACACATACATCCAAGTTCACAAAAAAACTTGTAGAGATCCATATGTTCTATAAAAAACTTATGGAGCTATATGTTCAACATGAAAGCATATTTTCAAATACCCATTTGTCCCAAACACCTATCCCAAACAAAAATTTCAAACAAAATCACACATAGTAACAATCATGCATGTATGCATCCACACCTACACACTAATAAATGTGCCCATACAAGCGCACACACACATACAAATACCCCCTTATTTTATTCCATCCCCATTACACACACAACCTATCCTTACTCTACCATTTTCATTTCACTACAAACTGGGTACTAGGGTTTATTTTATCTTAAAAACATAAAAATATCAACCCACCATGGGCCATCTCAACCACTTGAGTTGTCACTCTAACAGTACTTTGCATCACAAACTCACTCTCCCTTTCTCCTCTCCTTGTATTTTTTGAAAACGCATGGCACAAATGAGGTGTGTGCCCATCTGATTTGTGTCCTTATAAGTACATTTTAGGAAAACATTCAAATAGGTATATTTACTATAAAATATACCCATATGTACATTTTATTTTTTCATATACAAAAATTCTTAATTGTAAACTTTCACAATTCTTAGCCTCTTTGCGATCCTACAATGACATTTTTTTCGAGCGATTCATTGTTGTATGTTAATTCTTCACCCATAAACTCATTGCTTGAGGGGATAGATATCACACACTAAAAATCTACCTTGTGCATGATAAATATTTTAAATTCTCAATTTTGGAATCACGTTCATCCAAGAACCTTTGCCTGAGACTATCACAAGTCCTCATTTTTTGGGGTAAACAAAAGCAAAAATTTAATTCATCAAAATTTGATAGATGTATTTCTAACCATTGTACAATTACTCGCACAATTGCTTCATCAAGGTGGAAACATAATTCCACTTACAAATCTAATGAAGCATCACAAGGACACCTACCTTTGGCTCATCCACTTATTAAATCAATCAAGTTAAATATTTTTTTCAAAATTAAAGTCTCAAGGATATGTGTCCCTTCTATAATTGGGGAATATTACATTGATTATGGTTCAATATATATTGCATATTCCTCCCTCAACAATCATCATAGCACAACAAAATATACAACCAATCATAATCAACCATACATCAACCATGACCAATCTTCTTTGACCCATCCTTCGTATAAATCAACCATCGATCAGGTTTCATATTTTTGTTACACTACATCATGTTCTAACACAATGTAGTACAAAAAGGGGTAACTATAGACACTTGATATATCACACTCAACCTCATGTATTACCAATCGAAGATCAATTCACAAAACCTATAAAATCAACATATTTCTCTAAACCCTAGGTTACTCTAAACCCTAGGTCAACCTAGACCTAGGTCTAATACATCCCAATTACACTCCACTCACACTTCTCTAGACACCTACCCCTCCCTTTTTTGTAACACCCACACTCCCCTTTAAGGCATTTAAGGTAAAGTAATTAATAAAAAGGCTTTTCTTCCCTAGGTATTAAGAGGGTATGGTACACCCATGCCCACTTAATATGCATGAGTGGGAAGTCCTTATCCTCATCCCCTACCCATTAATTAATATATTATCTCTCCTTCCACTTAATCACCATCTCACACCCCTCTTAACTAAGTAAAAACTCTATAAAAGGAGTCAATTTCTACCATGTATGGAGGAGGAGCTTTTGATATTGTTATTTTTCTAAAATTACGGTAAACTATATTCTCAAGCATTTAGACATCATGTCATCCAAATCTCATTCATTGTTTCTTTCTCTTTGTGTGTTATTATGTTTGTAGGTGCAAATCCAAATTCTCCAACATTCGATAAAATATTAGCACACACCATGAAGGTCTCTAGATGAAAAACCATTCAATCTGAGCATGACAATGGAAAACATCAAGATATGTTTATTCATTTGGAAAACATATGGATAGTTATATTTGCTTCAAAAAACTTACCAAAATCACCAACTAGGTAAAGAATTTTTTCTACATAACTTTCAATATCTTACTACACTTCTTTCATACATTTCAATTAGCTTTCTAAGTCTTTTTGTTTGTTATCATGAGAGGTCTGATTGAGACATGCCTAAAAATATTACTAATGCTTTTTGTAGGGTTACACATGTTTAGAGGATTGATGTCGCTAATAGTGACCCAAACATATCAATCCCACTCCCTTTAAGGGTCTCACAAAAGACTGTTATGATGTCGTAATGATGTTTGTGTTGGCAATTTTGGGTACTTTGGGTACATTGCCTTTGCTCAAATGTATAAGTTGTCATTGATGTCAAAAGGCATTTTTGTGTTGATATCAAAAGAGTGTGATGTCAAGAATATCTTGAGAAGCTTCATTATGTTAAAGGGTTTTTATTAAAACCATGGTGACAAGGCTAAAGTTTTTTCTTAAAACCATTTGGACTCATTAAGGGTTTTTATTAAAACCAAGCTTAACTTAATGCAAAGGTCCATGTTTATTATTAATAATTAAATTAACTCAAACCTTTTTCAAAGGTCCAAGTTTAATTTATTATTAATAAAATAATAATAATTATTATTTTAATTATTATTAAAGGGTCTTTCAACCCTTAAGCGACGGAAGAAACAAAAATTCTTTCGTCGATATGTTGCCATCGTTGGAGGAGCGCCGACGTCAAACAGTTAAGGAAAAATGGCTATATAAGTTGGCATGATTTTCAAAAGTGAGTACCTCCGATTAATGTTGATATCTGTGATTTGTGGCTACTCTGTTTTAGTTCGATTTGCGCTTGGCATCTACGATTTGTAGTTGCTCTATTTTGTTCGATTTGTGCTTGGCATCTATGATTTGCATTTGCTCTGTTTCGTTTGATTTGCGCTTGGCATCTGTGATTTGCTCTGTTTCATTTGATTTGTGCTTGGCATCTGCGATTTGCATTTGCACTATTTTGTTCGATTTACGCTTGGCATCTACGATTTGCATTTGTTCTATTTCCTTCGAACAGCGCTTGATGTCTTTGAGTTGAGCTTGCTCTGTGTTTTTGAATCTTTGATTGACGTCTTTGAAATCGTGCTTATTTTGTGTCTTGGAGACTGTGCTTGGCAAACTCGGATTTGAGCTTGGGTTGCATCCTTACCTTTTTGCTTGACAGTAGTGGATTGTTTGCATGAGGTTTTTGGAAGATGTTAATGTTTTCCAGATTCTTGGCGTCAAAGGAAGATAAAAGAGAGGGCAGCGGTGTATTACTTTGTTGGGAACTTGTGACCCAACGACGGTGTCGTTTAAGCGGAAGCGCTAGAAGGCAGAGGTGTCGCGTTCAATTCTCTTTGTTGGATTTTCTTTTGGTCGCGGTGTGCAAAGGATGGTGGCTGTGAATGCGCGGGAGGTATAAGGTTAAGGTATCATAATTGTTTTTGACTTTGTTTTATTGATGTTTAATGTTTATGTGGAGTAATAAGGTGTAAAGAGGTTTTACTTTGTATGTTATTGTACTTTGGTGGTTTTTACTAAGTTGGAGAAATAAGGTGTTATATTTGGATCTTTATTATTGTGTATTATTGTATAGTTGCTAACTCTAATTGGTGGAAAATTGAGAGTTAGTGTTGTGACAGATTTTGAGTTCTCCTTCTTCATCAAAGTAACGGTATGGGCAACTTCTTCCATGTATGTTGTTTATGGTATATTTTTTGAAATTGAGTTTGGAGTGAAAAGGTTGTCTACTAGGTATTTTTGGTGTAAATATTATTTTCTGGATATTGAAGATTGTTTATGCATTAAAGTCATTGATGAATTTTTGGGTGAATGCATAATTCTGGTTGAGTAAGAGGAAGCATTTTTGCACTAGGGTTTATGTTAGTAAGTCTTGCTACTTGCATTGAGATGATGAAACCCTAGTTGTTGGTAAAAAGAATATAAGTATCATTGTTATATGAGATATTGCATGTTTGGCAATTGTTGGGTTGTGTTTCATTTTCTTGAGAAAAGCATACTACATCTATATTATTATTTTGAGATTGAGATTGAGTTGAGATTGAGATTGGGAGTTAAGTATAGAACATATTGGGTCTCTAACAATTATCTTTATGTTTCTATGAGATTTGAGATTGAGATTGGGAGTTAAGTATAGAACATATTGGGTCTCTAACAATTCTCTTTATGTTTCTATGAGATTTGAGATTGATATTGGGAGTTAAGTATAGAACATATTGAGTCTCTAACAATTCTCTTTATGCTTCTATGAGGTTTATGAATCACATTGGGTCTCTAACAATTCTCTTTGTGGGTTCATGCTAAGCAAGTTTTTCTTGGTGAGCTTGCTGAGGTTTTGGACAGGTTATAGTGGGGACTTGTGAGCAAGTTTTGGACAGGTTCCGGTGGGGACTTGTGAGCAGGTTGTGGACAGGTTTCGGTGGGGACTTGTGAGCAGATTTGGATAGGTCCTAGCAGAGGACTTGTGAGCTGAGTTTTTGAGAGTTCTATTAGAGAACTTGAGGATAGAGGTACATTGGTTCTTTGAGAAGAACCTAAGGATAGATTTGGCAAGTCTTTGAGAAGGCTTGTGTGCAGAGGATTGATTTGTTCAAAGACTTGGACAGATATGATAAATAGAGGAAGACTTGTACTAGACTGACTGACTGTGTTTGGTATAGGTAGTTGAGCTGCTATGGACGTGATCATAGAAGGTAGAGGTCTCTTAGGCTAAGCATTGAGGACAGGAGGTCTTCGGTGGAAAGGATTTCCACGTGCTGGCAAGAGGTAGAGGCAGTTGATCTTCTAAGGGATCATTTCCAGAGCAGAGGGGAAGGTATCTCCTTTGAGCAGAGGCTCATAAATTCAGATTGGGGGAAGGTGTCTCCTTTGGGCTGAGGCTCATAAACATTGTAATTGGGAAGGTTTCCCAAAGAACTTTGAGATAACTTTTAGAGAAAAGTTTTGTGGACGTAGCCCAGGCATTCTAGGTGAACCATGTTAAAATTGGTGTCACTTTGTGGATGATATTGTGCATTGTTTTGATATTGCTTTGGGTATATTGCTTTAATGTTTTGAAGTATAAAGGAAAAAGTAAAAATAGGTCTTATACTGTTCACCCCCCCTCTCAGTATAAGCTTGTGTTATTCAATTGGTATCAGAGTAGGTGCCTTCGAAAAGTTTAACAGCTTGAATGAAAAGCTAGTAAAGAACACAATGGATCATTCAAGTGGCAATGCAACACCTATTCTTGATGGGTCGGATTTTGGTCTTTGGAGTGCAAGGATGAAGGTTCATCTAATGGCACTTGGGAATGAGGTTTGGGAAGTGATTGAAGATGAGTACACTATTCCTGAACTTGGTCCTAATACTAAAGAAGAAAGGCTCCTACATCACAGCAATTCAAAAGCAATGAATGCAATCTTGAAAGGCTTACGGAAGCGAGATCTCACCAAAGTGATTCACTGTAAGACAGCTAGTGAAATGTGGAATCAGTTGAAGGTGGTTCATACAGGTGATGCAAATGTTAGAAAGGTAAGTTGATACACTTCAAAGGTATGTTTGAACAACTCAAGATGAATGATGATGAAAATATTAGTGACTACATGCTTCGTATGGATGAGGTTGTTAACTCCATGAAAGACTTAGGTCTTGATCTTGCTGAAAATGATGTTTGTGATAAGATTTTAAGATCTCTTCCTAATAGATTTAGTGAAAATATTTCTGCTATTGAGGAAGCTAAATATTTGGATAAGTTGAAAAAGGATGAGCTCCATAGTATACTTGCAGCATTTGAGTTAAGAACTCAAGTGAAATTTGATGTCAAGAAGGAGGCAACTTTCAAGGCTACCAAGAAATCCAAAGGTAAACAATTTCAAGAGAGTGATGAGTCTTCTAGTGATGAAGAGGCATATTACAGCAAGAAAGGCAAGTTCTCTAGAAAGCACAAAAATATGAAAAACATAAAATGTTTCAATTGTGGAAAGTTTGGTCATTATGCTACTCGATTGTCTTGTTTCCAAGGATGAAAGTGATGAAGATAAACAGGACTGTAAGAGCAAGGATTCGAAAAGCACAAGCATCATAGGAAAAACAAAGATGAGCACAACAATCAAGGAAAGAGGTATTCTCACAAACACAAGAAGAGTTTCTACCTAGACAAATCAAGTAAGTGTTCTAGTAGTGATAGTGAAAGTTCTTCAAGTGATAATGAAAATGAGATGTTGTTCATATCTGAAAAAGAGGAAGAACCAAAACATAGATTCATTATCATGAAATGTCTTAGATGTGGAAATTTTGGTCACCTTGAGGATGATTGCACAAATAATTATTTGGTTTCTAGTATGTATGAGGATGCTTCAGAAAAATATAAGGAAGATGCATGTATGGTTTTTGAAAAGGGTAGCACCTCTAGTGATAAGAAATCTAAAAAATTCCTTGATGATTCTAAAAGCAAACATATAGAGGAAGGTGAAGTAGATCTTAAAGGTGAACTTATTAGTGCTCTTAGTGCTTTGAAAAAGGAAAGAAAGAAGAATGCTAGACTCAAGGATAAGTTGGATGGATGTTGTATGGAGAGAGATGATCTTATAGAAAGTCTTGACTTCTCTATAGCTAAGACACAAGAACTCAAGGATGAGTTAGAGTCTAAGGTTCTTGAGTATAGTGAGTTAGAACAGAAAATGGCTTCTTTGAAAGAGGAAACTAAAGGGTACAAGGATAAGCTTCACAGGTTTCAAGATATCTCCAAAAAGGTTAAGTCTCTCATCAAAGGTCAAAGAAAGACAATAGATAAAACAGGCCTTGGTTTTGTTAAGCCTCATAAGGAACAAGTTGGAGAGTCTAGTAAGAGACTCCAAAAGGAAGAGAGTTCTGATGAGGAAAGTATTTCAGATCATGAGTCCTTGAATGATAGATGCACAGAAACAAAAAATAGAATTCAGAATGAGAAGAAGTTTTCAGAGCCTAAGAGGTCAAATAAGGGGAAGTTTCAAGGCAGATGTTTTGCTTGTCACAGGTTTGGTCACACAGCTTCACATTGCATGGCTCAAGTGAAGAAGGTAAATGACAGTTTCAGAGGTGGTAATTTCTTTCAAGGGTATTGCTACTCTTGTCAACAGTTTGGGCACAAGGCAGTTTATTGCAAGGCAAATATTAGAAATAGGTTTGATCAGAATAGGTTTGGTCAGAACAGGTTTGGTCAAAACAGGTTTGGTTAGAACAGGTTTGGTCAGAATAGGTTTGGTCAGAACAGGTTTGGTCAAAATAGGTTTGGTCAGAATAGGTTTGGTCAAAATAGGTGGATTCAAAGAACATGTATGCCTAAAATAAATAACATTGTTACTTGTTATAAGTGCAACAATGAAGGTCACACATTCAGACAGTGTAGAGCTAAAATTCCAGAATACGAGAACAGGGAACAATGGCATGATCAGGTCCAAGGATCAAGGCATGGATAAAAATAGGGATGAGAACAAGAACAAGAACAGTGACAGGAGCAGGAATATGGACAAAGAATTCAAGAGAAGGCCTGACAAAGAAGTTATAGACACTGATGATGATCAGTTCCTAATAGGAGTTTTACTCCCACCCCAGAATTAATCACCTCATCAGGAGGTGGGGGAGGGACTAAGCCAAGAGGCTAATTCTTAGTCTCGAGCCCCAAAGGTGGCCCTTTGCCACTGATGACAAAGGTGGAGAGATATGAGTAAGGGGAAGAGCTTCAAAGTGAAGAGGAAAGCTTCAAGTCAAGGGGAGAAAAACTTCAAAGGAAGATTCTCAGTTGTTAGTACAGTTGGTTTCAGTTTTGGCTCTTGAGAAGTGTTTTCAGTAAAGGTTTGCCATCAATGACAAAGGGGGAGATTGTTGGAAATTTTGGGTACTTTGGGTACATTGCCTTTGCTCAAATGTATAAGTTGTCATTGATGTCAAAAGGCATTTTTGTGTTGATATCAAAAGAGTGTGATGTCAAGAATATCTTGAGAAGCTTCATTATGTTAAAGGGTTTTTATTAAAACCATGGTGACAAGGATAAAGGTTTTTCTTAAAACCATTTGGACTCATTAAGGGTTTTTATTAAAACCAAGCTTAACTTAATGCAAAGGTCCATGTTTATTATTAATAATTAAATTAACTCAAACCTTTGTCAAAGGTCCAAGTTTAATTTATTATTAATAAAATAATAATTATTATTATTTTAATTATTATTAAAGGGTTTTTCAACCCTTAAGTGATGGAAGAAACAAGAATTCTTTCGCCGATATGTTGCCATCGTTGGAGGAGCGTCGATGTCAAATAGTTAAGGAAAAATGGCTATAGAAGTTGGCATGATTTTCAAAAGTGAGTACCTCCGATTAATGTTGATATCTACGATTTGTGGCTACTCTATTTTAGTTTGATTTGCGCTTGGCATCTACGATTTGTAGTTGCTCTGTTTCGTTCGATTTGTGCTTGGCGTCTGCGATTTGCATTTGCTCTATTTCGTTTGATTTGTGCTTGGCATCTACGATTTGCATTTGCTCTATTTCGTTCGATTTGCGCTTGATGTCTGTGATTTGCATTTGCACTGTTTCGTTTGATTTATGCTTGGCGTCTGCGATTTGCATTTGTTCTATTTCCTTCAAATAGCACTTGGTGTCTTCGAGTTGAGCTTGCTCTGTGTTTTTGAATCTCCGATTGACGTCTTTGAAATTGTGCTTATTCTGTGTCTTGGAGACTATGCTCGGCAAACTCGAATTTGAGCTTGGGCTGCATCCTTACATTTTTGCTTGACGGTAGTGGATTGTTTGCATGCGGTTTGTGGAAGACATTTACGTTTTCCAGATTCTTGGCGTCAAAGGAAGATAAAAGAGAGGGCAGCGATGTATTACTTCGTTGGGCACTTGTGACCCAATGACGGTGTCGTTTAAGCGAAAGCGCTAGAAGGCAGAGGTGCCGTGTTCGATTCTCTTCATTGGATTTTCTTTTGGTCGTGGTGTGCAAAGCATGATGGCTGTGAATGCATAGGAGGTATAAGGTTAAGGTATCATAATTGTTTTTGACTTTGTTTTATTGATGTTTAATGTTTATGTGGAGTAATAAGGTGTAAAGAGGTTTTACTTTGTATGTTATTGTACTTTGGTGATTTTTACTAAGTTGGAGAAATAAGGTGTTATATTTGGATCTTTATTATTGTGTATTATTGTATAGTTTCTAACTCTAATTGGTGGCAAATTGAGAGTTAGTGTTGTGACAGATTTTGAGTTCTCCTTCTTCATCAAAGTAAAGGTATGGGCAACTTCTTCCATGTATGTTGTTTATGGTATATTTTCTGAAATTGAGTTTGGAGTGAAAAGGTTGTCTACTAGGTATTTTTGGTGTAAATCTTATTTTCTAGATATTGAAGATTGTTTATGCATTAAAGTCATTGATGAATTTTTGGGTGAATGCATAATTCGGTTGAGTAAGAGGAAGCATTTTTGCACTAGGGTTTATGTTAGTAAGTCTTGCTACTTGCATTGAGATGATGAAACCCTAGTTGTTGGTAAAAAGAATATAAGTATCATTGTTATATGAGATATTGCATGTTTGGCAATTGTTGGGTTGTGTTTCATTTTCTTGAGAAAAGCATACTACATCTATCTTATTCTTTTGAGATTGAGATTGAGTTGAGATTGAGATTGGGAGTTAAGTATAGAACATATTGGGTCTCTAACAATTCTCTTTATGTTTCTATGAGATTTGAGATTGATATTGGGAGTTAAGTATAGAACATATTGGGTCTCTAACAATTCTATTTATGTTTCTATGAGATTTGATATTGAGATTGGGAGTTAAGTATAGAACATATTGAGTCTCTAACAATTCTCTTTATGCTTCTATGAGGTTTATGAATCACATTGGGTCTCTAACAATTCTCTTTGTGGGTTCATGCTAAGCAAGTTTTTCTTGGTGAGCTTGCTAAGGTTTTGGATAGGTTCTAGTGGGGACTTGTGAGCAAGTTTTGGATAGGTTCTAGTGGGGACTTGTGAGTAGGTTGTGGACAAGTTTCGATGGGGACTTGTGAGCAGATTTGGACAGGTCCTAGCAGAGGACTTGTGAGCTGATTTTTTGAGAGTTCTATCAGAGAACTTGAGGATAGAGGTACATTGGTTCTTTGAGAATAACCTGAGGATAGATTTGGCAAGTCTTTGAGAAGGCTTGTGTGCAGAGGATTGATTTATTCAAAGAGTTGGACAGATCTGACAGACAGAGGAAGACTTGTACTAGACCAACTGACTGTGTTTGGTACAAGTAGTTGAGCTGCTGTGGACATGATCATAGAAGGCAGAGGTCTCTTAGGCTAAGCATTGAGGACAGGAGGTCTTCGGTGGAAAGGAGTTCCACGTGCTGGCAAGAGGTAGAGGCAGTTGATATTCTGAGGGATCATTTCCAGAGCAGAGGGGAAGGTATCTCCTTTGAGCAAAGGCTCATAAATTCAAATTGGGGGAAGGTGTCTCCTTTGGGCTGAGGATCATAAACATTGTAATTGGGAAGGTTTCCCAAAGAACTTTGAGATAACTTTTAGAGAAAATTTTTGTGGACGTAGCCCAGGCATTCTAGGTGAACCACATTAAAATTGGTGTCACTTTGTGGATGATATTGTGCATTGTTTTGATATTGCTTTGGGTATATTGCTTTACTTGTTTTGAAGTATAAAGGAAAAATTAAAAATAGGTCTTATACTGTTCACCCCCCCCCCTCTCAGTATAAGCTTGTGTTCTTCAGTTTGGTGAAGGGTCCCTTCTCTCAAAGGCCCTATTTGTAGCCCTTGTGGAAAATCTATAAAAATGAAACTCTTTGTAACACCCTCTAAATTATTAATGAATATGGCATGATTTCTATGATTTCAATCATAAACACTTTGGTGATAGGTTAATAGGGGTCAAAAAAATTAAGAATTTGAATTTCCAAGAAAGAATATTAAATAAGACAATTAGAATGAGCAAAACAATGTAAGAATTTGAACTTGTAGGAAGAAATATAAAATAATTAAACTAGAAAATTAAAAGGATCCAAACAATGTAAAAACATGAATGTCTAAGAAATAATATAAATAATTAAAATATATAATAAAAAGGAGAAAAACAATGTAATAATTTGAACTTTGATGCAAAAATATAAAATAATTAAAATAGATACTTAAAAGGAGTAAGACAATGTAAGAACTCAAATGTTCAGGAAATATTATAAATAATTAAAATACACAATTAAAAGGAATCATACAATTACAGGGAAAAAATATAAAATAATTAAAATAGACAATTAGGAGTGGGATAGTGACTTAGTCATTCATGGTATAGTAGAACAACAGTAAACTATTGATGCAAATTGAGGTTATGGAGCACACTAACAGTTTTGGTAACATCACACAACTATTATAATAACTGAGAAAGTTCACAATGTCTCCTTATATGCCTATTTTTATCTACACTTGTCTTTCTTTTCATATTTTCCTCCTCAAAAGAATTCTAGCCTCTCTTTTTATAGGTAAGGATGGTGGGTGGTGTACTTGAGAGAAGGTGGACCAATGCATTCCTTTTGGCTGGACATTGCATTATTATGATTTATTATTTTAATGCTCATTAATGTATCTTTGGCATTTTTGAGAATTAAAGATAATTTCTTCCTCAAATAGGCTGCCATATCTCTTTGCTCATTGAAATTATCCATCAGGTTTTGTGTATATAATTCTATTTTTTCAACTTTTCTTCATAATTTTTTGAAAATGCATTTCTAATAATTTCTTCCATCATGATTTTTCAAAGCAATTTCTTTTTGATGTTGAATTCCTTATTTCTCCTTTATTTAATTCAAAAAATCAACCAATCTCAAATATTTATTTTTAATCAATTAGCGATGCATCTATTCATCAATTTCAATTTTAATCTTCTTATAACTCCCACAATTATCAATTTTCAAATTTGAATTTGTAAAATTAATCAATTAATTTTGCATTCATCAACCGTAAAATTTCTTCAAATCAATAATCAATCAATTTTTCAAATAATCAATTTCAATCTTTAATCGTGCAAGCATTCATTCATTTAAGTTGATCAATATTAATCTCTTCAAAAAAAATAATTATTTTAAAATTTCAAATATTCCTTTCCTTTATAACTCCTATCAATTCATTTTAGTCAAAAGCTTGAATATCAATCAATTTGTAATAAAGGCCTTATAAACCTTATAACTCCAGTTTTAGAAAGGTGCCTAAAACATACTTGAAATATACCCCTTTTTAACTAAGAAAGTTCAAATTTAATTCTCTTAGCTTTCTTTTCATCACATCCACCTTGACATGCAATAGGGAATAAAGTTATTATGTGCCCTAATATTTTATAGAAAATATTACACTTTGACTACATCTACTTTCTAGGCTTTTGTATTTTCACATTCATCATTTTGTTCTATATCCTCAGTTTCAAAGAAAAATCTCCTTATAGGCACTTGGCTTCTATATTATGCACTCATTCTCTAGACTAGATATCTCAACAATTCTTTATCAGCCCTTCTATAATGATGGCTCTTGCCTCCATTTATACGTTCCTCTCAGGTGCTTCTACAACTATGGATCTCACCTCCTATTCTAGGTTCCTCTCTGATGCTTTTGCAATAATGGCTCTTACCTTATTTGTCATGTTCTTCTTGATACTTTTTTAAATGATGTCTTTTGTCTCCTTTTCTAGGTTCTTCCTTGGTTCTTTTTCAACAATGACTCTCATCTTATTTTATAGGTTCCTCCCTAGTTCTTTCTCAAATATTTTCCATGCTGATGATTCTCGCATTCTTTTCTAGGTTCCTCCCTAGTTCTTCATAAATTATTTTTTTTGATGATATATATTTTCCTTTTTTCTAGGCTCCTCATTTGTTCTTCATTGAATCATTTTTTGCAATGATGAATCTTGCCTCTACCTCCTTATTTTATTAAGCTCCAAATTTTTGAACAAACATTTCAACTATCTCTCCAAAATTCCTCAAAGAATGATTAGATAGTTGATAATACCATTCTAATGCCATACCACCAAGGCTCTTAGGGAAATTCTTTAGAAACAACATGTCATCATATGTGATATCATGACATACTATCCTAAACGTTATTAAATGCTTTATTGGATCTTATGTTCCCTTATATATAGGCAAAACCATCATTGGAAAATCTTAGGATATGGCCTAGAGGTAACAATAGGGTCTAGGGGCTGATTGCACATTTCTCTATAGTTTTAGGTGAAACTAAGAGGTTGAATTATATCCATATTGAAACTAATTGTTTCACCACATTTATTAAACTTTGCATTTCAATATTGTTGTTGTGCAATTTCCCTAGGTTACTTAGGGGAGAGGTATAGGTAAGTTGTTGAAAGGGGACTTGGCCAATGTTGGAATTTGACACTGTTATAAAATGGATTATGATATGTGGTATATTTTTTTTTTGGTAAGTTGATATTTTTATTAAAAAAAAGTGGGCATTTGAAAGACACCCCAATGCCTTGAACAACAACAGATTAGAATGAAAAACACCAGAGGAACCAAGAAAGGAACACAACAAAGAGGCAGTTAGCCTACAACAACAAAAAGGAATACATCCTCTGATAGGAAGGAATAAAATGAGATAGGCCTACAACTAGCTAAACAAAAATAGAACAAAACCTCCAAATTGAAGGAACAAGAGAAAAGAAGGATTGAGTCAACATAGAGTGGATCCACAACCATGCTTAGAGGGTAATGTCAGTTTACATTGGTGATACGACAGTGGCCTCCAACATGGTATCCTTTACTTCATACTTTGGTGTTTCCTTTGGGTTTTCCTTTAGAACATCAATGCAATATTCCTTTGCAATATCTACCACGTCCTCTTCTTTAGCATCACCCTTGGCATCAAAAGGTACCTCAACAACAAAAATGACAGGAATATCCTCAAATATATCAAAAAATAACATGAGACTGAGTGCTTGGCATTGTTCCTTGAGGTTCGAAATTGCTTTTCCAATAGCCATGTGAGTCATTTCTAGATGATAAATTGTAGTAGAGGTTCTAGATGATAAATTGTAGTAGAGGTTGCTTGGATAGAAAGTTTATGGAGGTACTTTTCAAAAATATCAGGCGAATTGGAATGATCCTTTATAGGTTTTATAGACGTGGAAGGAGGGGTTTCAACAATTTCTTTAAGTTTGAGTCTCTGGGAACATCGAACAGGCATACTTTCAACCTTGACCTTTTTTTTGATGTTGAAATCAGAATGAGGTTTATCGTTCTTATCCTTCCTCTTAGGTCTAGAAATTTTAGGACTGGGGTTGAGGAAGAATTTTCTTCATTAGACTCCAGTGCGGGGATTTTTCCTTTAGAGAACTTTAGGATGAGGAACCTATAAATGACTCTAAAAATCCCTTGATGATAGGGCAAACCCTCTTCCTTTTTATAATGGGTGGAAGTTATGGTGTAATCCATGGACCAATAGAGGGCAGCGGGAATGATATGTGGTATCTTTTTGTGGATGATAACTAATATTTAGTGGAACAAAATCATGAATGTTTATATTAGTAGAATGATAAGGAAATTGAACATAATCTTTAGTGGCACTACTAATTGGGAGAACGTGTAAAATTCTTTCAATATTGGTGGTCATAGTAGTAGCATATGTTGGTTAATGAAAAGGATTAACATGATATGATGATTCAAACAAGGGGTTATTATAAACATTCCTAGGAGATATGGTAGGATGAGGAGGTATCCCACTCTCTATGGGTTGAGCTTCCTCTACCATAGCCTTAACCAAAGCCTCCTTATGGAGCTTCATAAAACTCCATAGATGATAAAATGATGTAAAAGTGAAGCCAACATTAGGCCCCTCATAGGAATCATAATTAGCATCAGTTTCCACATGTTCTTGTTTTAATACATTAATATTAGGATTATCTCTATCAATATGATCATCTTCTTGAGTAATCTTATCATATTCTAAGCACCTTCATTGACTTCTAAGGAACAGAGCTGTTAGGAGAAATAAAAGGATAGAGAAAAAACTAATAAAAGATACACAAGAAGATTATTAAGATGTTTTTAAATTTTTTTATATTTCTATGTAAACAAAATTAGTGGTCTTATTTAAATTTTCAAGAGAAAATCAAAGGAGGAGGTTTCTATCTTGTCCACTAAGACATGTTTTCATGTTGAGTTCACAAAATATGTAGAGGAAAATTGCCCTACTGCACATAATTCTCGACTAGATCCGCTAGGAGCCAAGGTGATTGTAGAGGTGTGTTATAACACTACACTTAGAACAAAAAAATGGGTTCACTAGGAATATTTTTAGGACTCGTTCCAAGTCTAGGGTGGAATTGTTTAATGTATGATTTAAGCAAACACTTATGTTTGGCCTTTCTAAACTAAACTATGGAAATTAAAGAATAATGCAAAACACACAAGATGTAAGAAGACAATGACTAATCCTAATATGATTCTTTGATTCAATGATATCTAACCCTAGGTTGCAAGAGATTAAATCCTTTTCATTCAACAAGAGACCAAGAGAATGTGAAAATAAGACTAAACCCTAGATGTAATACTATATGTTCTTTTATTCTAGATACCTAGAAAGCAATCAAATATTATTTATATATTTATTTATAATTTTGGCTGTAAAAATATATAATAAAATCAAACAGCACATAACCTAATAGTTTTACTTAGGGCACTTATTTGATTTGATGTTTGATCCAAGGTTTATCTTGCATCCAAAATATTCCACAACTTCAAATCTACAAAATAGCTTCACAAAACATCTAGAAAATATGGTCACTATTTGGGTTCTTGCTTAGGCTACTATAATATTGATCTTGGAGGCACAAAAATCAAGCTCCCTAGGTCATTTTAGTTGACTATTCAAAATAAAATGATCTTTGACCTTTGGAACAAACACAACAAAATATGATAACATGTAGAATGAACACAATGAGATGAACAAGAATGCAACTTTGAAACCTAAGGTTTATTAGAGCACAACGAATAAATATTTTATTGATATTTAAAACTATATAATACAAATCAGGCCAACTATAGCCCGTAGGAAACGAATCTGAAATCCTAACTTAGGAACCATGCTAACAATAAGGTGCAATAAATAAAATATGCTAACAATATAATATTCCTAAAGTCTATCAATATCCCACTAATTATACAATGGATTAATATGCTAACATCCCACCTTATTACATTATTTTTAAATACAAATGGAATTACGAAACAACTCAAATTTGACATGTGCAAGTGCCTTAGTGAAAATATCCACAACTTGTTTGTTAGTGGGAACGTATTAAATCTAAATTTTGTGTCTTGGAACTTCATCGTGAATGAAGTGATATTGAGTGTCAAGAACTTCATCGTGAATGAAGTGATATTGAGTTTCAATGTGCTTGGTACGTTCATGATGCACTAGATTCTTAACAAGCTTCAAAACACCATGGTTATCGTAAAACAAGGGAATTGGATATTTGGATGGAAAACCCATACTTGTCAAGATACAACGCAACCATATCACCTCATACACTACTTCTCATGCAATGTGATAATCTACCTTTGTAGATGAAATAGCAACCATGTGTCGCTTCTTGTTGTTCCAAGAGATAATATCGGATCCAAGATGAAAAATATATCTTGAAGTTGACTTTTTATCATCATATGATCCAGCATAGTTAGAGTCTGTGTATCCTTGCAAGAATAATTAATCATTCTTATTGTACTCTAGGCCATACTCAATAGTACCACAAACATAGTGAAGAACACATTTTGCTACTTTCCAATGAGTGACCTTAGGCTCCTACATGAACCTAGAAATATAGTTGATAGCAAACATGATAGCTGACCTAGTGTTTGTAATATATATCAGAATTTCGATCAATTGGTGATCAAGAGCACCATATACCTGAGGTGAATCATCATACCATGATAACTGAAGCCCTAATTCCATCGAAGTTGTAATTGGCTTACAATCAGTCATGTGATACTTTTCTAACAATGTTTGCATACTTTTGCTATGACACCTTGATGTGGTGCTTCTTCTGGTTAACTTCCAAGCTAAGATAATAGTGGAGAAGTCCAAGATCTATCATCTCAAAATATTTATACAAGTCACTTTTTACAACAGTTATAAAAGTTTTTGAGTTGTCTGTGATAATCAGATCATCCATGTAGAGTACAAGTAACATTATTTCATAACCTTATTTCTTGAAATAGAGGTTTACATCTGAAGGACTTCTCTTAAATCCATGCTGTATTAGGTGATCATATATCTTAATGTACCAAGGTCATGGAGCTTTTTTCAAACTATACAAGGACTTGACCAATTTGCACACTTTTTTCTCTTGGTCTTCCACTTCAAATCATTTAGGTTGTGACATATAGACTTCCTCTTGGAGATAACCATTAAATAAGGTACTATTGACATCTATCTTATGTACTTTCCACCTGAACTATGCTGCCATAGCACAAAGAACTTGAATGGTAGTCATTCGAGAAGTAGGTACAAAATTTTCCTCATAGTCGATGCCTTCCTTTTGTGTATAGCCTTTTGTGCATAGCCCTTTGCAACAAGATGGACCTTATGCTTATCAATTATTCCATATACCTTATACTTGACTTTGTACACCCATTTGCATCCAATGGGCTTCTTTCCATGTGGCAGATCAACAAACTTCCAAGTCCAATTTTTCTTCAGAGACATGTATTTTGCATCCATAGCAGCCTTCCATTGTGTCTCACTAAGAGCATCTTGTACTGTGGTGGGTTCATTATCATCAAGTGTATATAAAAACTTGGTCATAATCCACTTATATATCCTCTATTTCTATCTCTGTATATACAAAAAGCTCCTTAAAATATTGACAGAGTTCATCAACCTCAGTAGTCTTTGCTATAGGTTTCTCTTGTTGAGCCATACTGCGAGTACGAGGTTTATTCAAAGTCATATCTGGTGGTGTGGATATCTTTGAGTCTCTGATAGTACTAGTATACCACTTAGGAATATTTTTCTCTGGTGAAGAAGAAGGAGACTTCTCAACCATAGACTCCTCAAAATCAAGGTATACATTGGATGTGTTTTATGATGTGAAAGCTTCATCAAAAAAACATCTCTAATGATATGAATATTCTTGTTCAAAGGATCAATCAACCAATAACCCTTAGAATTCTCATCATATCCAAGAATAAAATATTACAAGGCCTTATCATCTAGCTTTTTCCTTTTCTCTTTTGGTATATGCATAAAATCCTTACATCCAAAAATGTGTAGATGAGAGATGGAGGGTTTCGAACACTCCATGCTTCCTATGGAGTTATTCTCGATAGGGAGTTTGTGGATGCCCTATTCAGTAGGCACACTACTATGGTGACATATTCTAACCAAAATTATTGCTCTATGGGCTCATATGAGCATACAACGAATCATTCTTACCCTTATAGATGGTCTTAATGGCATCCCATGCCTCTTTACCTTGTTCTTTGTCAGCTATATGAGGTTGAACTTCATCTAAAATAAAAAGCAAGATGAACACTCTTGCCTTACTATCCTTCTTTTCCAATGCAATTTGTTCTACAGTAGGTCATGTAGGTTGAGTTGTGTTGGCTTATGGTGAAGGTTTTATTTTTGTGCCAAAGACAACATCCCACAAATCTTCCATTTGTAGAATAGCCTTCATCTTTGTTTTCCATGATGTGTAATTGAAAAATTTGAGTAACTGAGAATATTTCAGGTACTTATGGATAACGGTCATAATTAGGGTTCCTTATAACACCAAATGGTCCTCCTTTCTTTATACCTCCCAGGCCTTTATACTAAACCTCTCAATATACCCACCCTTACATGAGGGAGACTATAAGTACATGAGATCATAATGATAAGTGGTACATAGGCAATACTAAAAGGGAATAATTTTGTTTATGATACCTACCATAGAAGGTATTTTTGCATGCATGGGGCGTAACTTCCCCTAAACACTTTGGAGATAACACTTCTTCATGATTTACGTCTAGAAACAATAACGATTAGGGTAGTGAATGGAGTGAAAAAATAATAAAATGATAAATTTATATCTCCCCTATGATTTATAGAGAACAAGCTTAGACATCATTTTTATAGCTATATTAGGCAATAGATACAATAGCCCAAAGCACAACAACATTACCTGTAAGTGGGGGCCAGAGGTACCATGTATACCGAAAACTGTGGTGCAAATAAATTACATAGATGGGTTCAATTTTTGGGGACTATATTGTGCTTGATTTTACTTAATGATGTAGTGCAAAAACAATAATGAAATGTAAATGAAACTAACAACAAAAAGTTCCCACAAAAAATGAAATTTTAGGTGTCAATTTCCACCGAAAATGCACCTAATTACAATGCCAAATTACTTTTCAAAATGGAAAAATCACTCTCTATTCCCCCTTTTCATCCTTGTTTTATAATTGTGCAATAATATGACATCAAAAAATACCCCCCCTTGAGTTTGCAAAATAAACTTGGATGAAAATAATTGTGTTTATTCAAATGTACTTAAACTTGGGTGCAAAGAAGAATTTTTAATGTAAAAAAAAAAAATCAATAAAACCAGATATTAATTTTCTTAATTTTTTGTCAAATAAAAAACAAATAAAATTAATAAATTAAATATTTAAGTAAAAAAAAAAATTAAACATTAAAAAAAATAATTTGCACATATCCCTGATGATTTGAGAAGGAATCTGGACAACAAGTCAGAGAAATGCATATTTTTGGGTTACAGTGAAAGTTCCAAGGCATACCAGTTGTACAATCTTGTTACAAAGAAAATTGTAATTAGCAGAGATGTCAAGTTTGTAAAAGAGGAAGCATGGGATGGAAGCATAGAGAAGACCCTTAATGTTGTAGGAGTTGGTCTATTTGAAGATAAACAAGGGACAACAGTAAACACCCCTGCAGTATAAAATTAAAATCAGCAAGGACCATCAACATCATCTGCAAGTAGTTCAAATGCACAACAAGCACCACCACCAGCTCCTAGTAGTCCAACATCAAGTGATTCATCAAATATGTGATTGGCAAGGTTGAGAAACCATAAGTTCAAGAGCTTGACTGATATTTACAAAAAAAGAGCAAGGTGAGCAATATGAAGGCTCAAATTTATTGTTCGCATTGTATTCTCCAATTGAATATCCAATTCATTTTGAAGAAGCCATCAAGGAGGAGAAGTGGATAGCTGCAATGGATGAGGAAATAGCATCTATTGAGAAGAGTGAGACATGGGAGCTTGTAGATCTCCCCCAAGGTAAATATGTCATTGGAGTCAAGTGGGTCTATAAGACCAAATGTAATGCAGAAGGAAAAGTTGAGAGGCATAAAGCAAGATTGGTAGTGAAGGGATATAAACAATAGTATGGCATTGACTATGAGGAAACATTTGCACCAGTTGCAAGGATGGAAACCATTAGAACTGTATTAGCCATAGCAGCCCAACACAAGTGGAAAGTCCATCAAATGGATTTCAAGTTGGCATTTCTTCATGGAGTGTTAAAGTAAGAGGTTTATGTTCAACAACCACCTAGATATGAAGCCATATGAGAAGAAAGGAAGGTGTATAGGCTGAAGAAGGTTCTTTATGGACTGAAGAAGACATCAAGAGCCTGGTATAGCCGAATAGACTCATACTTTATGAGCTATGGGTTCAGCAAATGTGATGGAGATCCCACACTGTATATCAAATAAAATAAAGGTAAGTTATTTATTTTTGTTTTATATGTGGATGATTTAATTTTCATGGGAAATGATGAGGCCATAGTAGATGATTTTAGAGCAGAAATAAAAAAGAAATTTGAAATGTTAGATTTAGGCCTTTTAAGGTATTTCCTAGGCATAGAAGTTCAACAGTTGGATCATGGTATCTTTATATCTCAGTCAAAGTATGTAGTAGACATTCTCAAAAGGTTCAAGATGGAGAATTACAAGCCAAATCCAACACCAGTTGCTATGGGAATGAAACTAAAGAAGGAGGATTTGAGCAAGGATGTTAATCCCACCATGTATAAGAGCATTGTTGGTAGTCTAATGTATTTTACAGCCATGCAACAAGATATAATGTATGCTATTAGTTTGATATCAAGGTTTATGGAGACCCCAAAGGTCACACACTTGCAAGCGACCAAAAGGATACTGATATATGTCCAAGGAACAAAGGAGTACGGTATATTATATAAGAAAACTGATGATTTTAGACTAGTCGGATACATTGATAGTGATTGGGTAGGTAGTGCGGATGATCGGAAGAGTACTTTTGGGTATGTATTTTATTTGGATTCTGGAGTTGTATCATGGGCATAAAAGAAGTAGACCATCGTGTCATTGTCATCAAAAGAAGCATATTACATCGTCGTGACAAGGGCAGCCTATCAAGCCATATGGATGCGATGAATGTTGAAAGACTTAGGGCATGAGCAACAAGAGGTGATAAAACTATTTTGTGACAATATATCTACCATTTCCCTCTATAATAATGCAGTATTCCATAAGAGGACGAAGCACATAGACACTCGCTACCATTTCATCAAATATTTGATCAATGTCAGGGAAATCATCTTGGACCATTGCAGAACAACGGAGCAGTTTGTAGACATATTTACCAAGCCATTGGGAACAAAGACCTTCACACAACAACGTGATAATCTTGGTGTCACTTATGGTGGAGGAAATATTGCGGTTGAGATTAAGGGGTGGTGTTGAGAGTAATCTCAACCTAGTGGAAAATTTTGATTTTTGCCACAGTGCACCACGTTGCACAACACTTAGTTTTTTTCCAGCCCATGTTTGTTGTTTTGTGCACATCATTATTTTTTTAGTGGATAAGATAGTGTTTTAATTTATTTTTGTACACATCCTTATCTATTTAGTGGATAAGATTTTTTTTTTTTTTTTCATGCTCATCCTTATCCCATAGAGGATAAAAGTGGTTAAAAATGGTGGCTAGGAAAAGATATAATTAAGGGTAATCTGTATACATTATAGACAAGAGAGAAATGATAAGAGATGTGACTTTGTTTTTCAACAGATAGTGTGGTTGTTTATTTTTAGTAATTTTTCAAAATAAAAAAATTAAAATTTCAGCTCTTCGTTGTGTGTACTATTAATATTAGTCTCTATGTGTTTATTTTCCTCTAACCTCTTGAATTTCTATCATGAACCCCTGACCAAATTTCCAAGAATCTTATCTATTGGCTCCAAACCACCCTGGCTACCACAGTCAATGGGTTGTAAAGGGGATGAACCCCTATTGAATGGGGTGCCTCTCCAAGCTCGCACCACGTACAAGGTAGCGCTCCTCTGAGCGACACTTCCATGGTGGCTCCTCTACTACGGTAGCACCTTGCAATTTGATTTGCGCTCATCCACCAGCTTCCATCACCATGGTGGCTCAATAAAATGGTCTGTAAATCAATAGATATGCTACCTAACTGATTTGTTATGTCTCTTGGAATATACTAATGCCCTCTGCTATAAATCAATCACTGGATAAAAGCGAGTCTAATTCAATGGCCTCTAAATCCATAGAAGTGAAACCGTTGAGAAAATTAGAGCAAAAAAAAAGAGCAAAAGCCATAACTTCCTACAGGCAACATCTACAACAAATAAATTGGCATATTTGGTTAGCCTAATCGCCAATATACTGCCATTATTACAACTTTCCACCCCAATGAAAAATAAATTAATCTATACTGGCATCGTCGGAGTATCCAACACACAATACCCCATCACCTGTGACAAACGCAGGTCTACGCATAGCTAGAGAAAACATCATGAAATTTTATTTCATGGAAAATACTTATCCCACATGCGACGGGCATTGGGCATTGAAGGGGTATAAGAAACAATACACACCCTATGTTATTTTACCACCATATGGTGGTCTAGTTCAAGCTCAAAAATTTTGCCTAGGTACGCAATCCACATGATCCACATCACCCAATCAATCACAATCTAGCTTGTTGTCCATCTAACAAAGTCATGCTTGCATCTTAGTCATATGTCTGTCCTCGTTAGGTCAAACCCTTCTAGGTGTCTTGTCTACGTAGGTCTAGGATTCCATGTTGGGATCGTCCATGTCTTGTCCAAGTGTCCCTACTAGCTCTGTTGGCTTAGGTCTATCTAGCATGTACATGTGTCCAATGCCTCAGGTTCTCCAAGAATCGAGGAGAATTTTTGTGGTAGAGCATACGTGCACAGTCTGTGGCATTTGCATCAGATCCAAAACAAATTCTTCACTTTCTATTGTCAGTGACAATATCAAGATCTGACATGGTCAGATGTTGTCAGAATGTGGTGGTCAAAAACAACAGATGTGCAGATCTATGGGATACAAACGACCAATGAAGATCAAGAATTTAGATAAAAAATTCCAACATGCAATAAAATTTACTAAAGATCTTGAACAAGATATCGAGCCACTAGCTCTAATACCATATTAGAGCACAACAAACAAATATTTCATTGATATTCAAAACTATATAATACAAATAAGGCCAACTATAGCCCGTAGGAAACGGATCTAAAATCCTTAGGAACCATGCTAAAAATAAGGTGTGATAAATAAAATATGCCAACACTATAATATTCCTAAAGTCTATCAATATCCCACTAATTATATAATAGAATAATATGCTAACAGGGTTTGGGAACAAGTGATTTCTTCCAAGATAATGTGATATGAAATGCAAGTAAAATAGAATAATAAAATTCTAAACAAAAATGAAATAGGTCACAACAGGCATGCAAATCAAAACCCTAGGGTTTTGGAACAAACAATCATCCCAAAGTCTACTTAGACCAACTTAGCACCCTATAAATCATCGAGCATAGATTTGGTAACAAAGAAGAAGTAGGTACAAAATATACGATGAGCAAAAGTAGAGATTTCATCGAATATACACCCTACAATATATGGGGCATGAATTTGCACAGAAGGTTCTAAAACCTTAAAATAGAGATCATAATGCAACAAAATATATAACGAAGAAATTATGAACTAACGAATGCAAAGGAACAACCTATTGATCTTATGGAAGAAGCAAAAGCAAAGGTGGAAGATCTCTCCTACTCCAAGAAGACAAGTTGTCATAAAGGCTTTATCCACTTGTAGATCACAAGGAACACACCAACAATAGAACACCAAAACACCAAGAGCACTAGAATATTGCACAAGAAACTAAAATAACTCGTATTTTGCATGAAATTTTGATAGTTTGATTGCAAAAGGAACTTAAAGTTATCGGGAGTAACTAGGGGTCCAACCCCTTTATTTACAGAGGGTTTGGAAGGCTAAATGTGGAAAAATAAAAGTTAATATTTATTAAGCTAATACCCCAAAAAGGGTCAACTCAAAATTTAGGTTTTTCAAGAAAAACCCTAAAATTGTCGAATTTGTGACCCATAATTTACTGGGTGTGGATTTAGTCAAGGTTAAGAAAATAAAAGAAAAATATATATATATGGGCCAAAGTTGATCCTAGCAAGTTTGAGAGCCTCCCAAAGGAACCTAAGGAAAATGACTCGTTTGGGTGGGTCAATTTTTGTGTCTACAAATATAATCAGTCAATATGATCTTCAATTCTTTATTTTAGCCAATATGAATATTACTACTTTTACTTCTCCAAATATTCTTCTTTCTTCTTTGTTCTTTGATGGGGCATCCAAGGAAAATTTAGACATAGCAGTAGTAGGGGGTGTTATCATGGCAAAAGGAAATAACCTACTATCAATTATTACATTAATTTTAGGTGCCACTTCTAATAATGTCATGGAGGTATTGGCTTCTGAAATAGAAGTGAAAATGACAATAAATCAACAAATAAGAAATCCAAATATCTATGGGGACTCTATCCTCATTATAAAATCTATTTCTAATGACAAAAAAGGTCAACTCTATTTAGCTTCACATCATATTGAATAGAATCAAGATGTTCATTCAACAATTTCTTCATGACCAAATTTTCTACATTTGAAGGGAATTTAATAAACATGTAGATGCACTTGCCAAAAATGTTATAAGGGGAAAGAGTTTCATTCTTAAAATCACAAGGGAAAGAACTCAGTAATAGAGGAATGGCGAACAAGAATGTGAAATCAATAGAACATATGCAAATTCCAAAAATACTTAAAACTTTGTATTTTTTATTTTTTCTAGCACTTTAAAAATATTTATGCTCTTGTATTTGACTCTTAGTATAATTTCTTGAATTTTGTCTAAGCTCTAGAGTCCCAAGCATCAAAATTTTGCTATTGTCTTGAGCATCAAAGTTATTCAAATATTATGAGTGTTGAAGCTTTTAATAAGACTCGAGCATAATTTTTCATAGACTCATGTGCCAAACTTATGATCCTAGTGACATTTGTCTGAGTGATGTCTTCTTGCATTTTGGATTATGGTATATTTAAAAAAATTTAACTCTAGCTTTTCTATATATATTTTTGGTGCATTCTATATTTTTGGTACCTCTAATTTTTCAGTGCTTGTGGATTTTTTAGTGTCTCTAATTTTTCCAATGCTTATGGAAATATTGAAATGCTTGCATATTTTGGTGCCCTTGTAAATTATAGAGTCTCTAATTGCTCTCTTGTTACAAATTTATCATTTATTTTTGGTTGTTTTATCTTCAAGATAGTTTCTCCAAGCTATGTACTACATAAACTTGTTTTGCTCTTGCATTAATATAAATTTCATTTTCTTTTAAATAATGTTGTTATGCCTAGATTTGCCTTGGTTGAATGTGCCATTGGATATAAGAACTCCCAATATTCTCTTAGTTATTGAAGAAAATTTTGAAATAGAACTCACTATTTAAATATATGTCATAGACAATAAAGAAATAGAGAATTGAGTAATAAAAAAATAAACATACTTTTGAGAATGACTAAAATTCATAATTATTATAACCTGTATTAGATTTTTTACATACTTTCATACATAATTAACAACAATGTACACTTTGCAATCTATTTCATAATAATTAACAATCCATAATATACAAAATTAAAGATTTTTTAATTGTAATTTATCAAAATTAGTATTAATCTTATTCTAAAATAATTCATAATATTTATAATAAAAAACATCCTGCAATATATTTCATAATAATTAACAATCCATAATATACAAAATTCAAGTTTTTTTATTTATAATCTATCTAAATTAGTATTAAGCTTATTCTAAAATAATTCATTATATTTATAACCTCACCAAAGGGTTTTTTTGTTTTGTTTTGTTGATCCTGCTCAAGCCAAAGTGGTCCTTAATCGTGGGCCTTGGTCTATTCGTAGCTCCTTGTTGATTTTTCAATATTGGACCAAGGATGTTTTGATCAATAATATTTTTTCCTTGTGGATTCCAGTTTGGATTGAATTCCCTGGTCTTCCTCTGCCACTCTAACCTAATTATCATAACATTATGGCCCCCATTGGTGAATTTTTATGTTGTGAAAGGGATAAATTTTATGCCTCACGCCCTCAAAAGCATTTTTGTGTCAAAGTCAATCTTTATAAAAACCTTAGGGAGACTAGTTGATGTCCAATTTGGTGACTATAGGTTCAAGCAACGTGTTGTCTACATAAACCTGCCTAACACATGTTATCATTTCCAAACAGCTTCCCATAAGATAAATGATTATCCTTTAATGGTAGATAATATTAAAGCTAATAAGATGAGTGTGACTCCTATTATTACTAGCTATGTCCTTGCTTCCAAAGGGGAACAAGATGAATGGAAGGTAGTCCTAAAGAAGGGTAAGAATAGAAAAAATGTAAACCCTATGGTTACTCCTAGCAGCTTGCCTCAACCCCTTGTGTCTTTTGTGCCAGTTGGGCATGGTGTGATGATGGAGCAACATACCACATAACCAACAGTACCCACTGCTAGGGCTTCACATATGGTTTCTAATGTACCACCGACTAGTGCTTCCTTTGCCAAAATCGTTACTTCTTTTGCTCCAACTTAGTCTTCATATTCTATAGTTCTACATATCAATGAGCAGTCTTCCTTAAGATTCATGTAACTTGAGTGGGCTTCTATCAATGGCCAATGATCCTGTAGCCCACCATAGGGAGGATCCCTGGTTCACCAAGATAAAAGGTGTCAAACAAAGTTTTGAAAAGTAGGCTAGGAGCATTTTCTCAGTAATACTTATGATTCTCTTTCAATCCTTGGAGATGTTGAATATGTAGCCAGACATATGAGTCTTGATTTATCTGCATGATTTTTTTATCATGGAATGTTAGAGGGCTAACAAACCCAATATGTAAATACTTGGTTCGAGATGAGATTGCTTTAAAGTTTTATGGTAATCTTGACTTTCTTTGTCTTCAAGAGTAATATTTTTGACTTTATTCTACAATGTACTTGCCCTTTTTCTTTGGACAGGTTTTTTTTATGCCACCAGTCATTCCCCTGGTAGAGAGGGAGTTGTCATTCTTTTGGAAGCTAGGTGGAAAAATAATTTTGTATCGTAGGATGTGGACCCCTCCAATCATGTATTTTGGTTTTTACTTGAGGTTAGTGGGATATATTTTCACATTATTAATATATATGCCTCCAATAACGCTCAAGATCATTGTAGCCTCTGGCGATGGTGCAATTTTTATTTACCACTTGTTGTTTGGGTTATGTGCGAAGATTTTAATATGACTGGAAAGCCTCTAGACAATATATGACAACTTCCCATGCGGTGGGATACTAGGGAAATAGAAGTGTGGCACTTCATGAAAAACAAATTGGGTTTGTTAGACCCCAATTCTTTTTTTTCTCCTTAGGATTTTCCTAAAAACTTGTGGTACACATGGTCCAATTTCCAGGCTGGCCATGCAAGAATTTTGAGAAGGTTGGATAGAGCCATGCTTTCAAATCATGTGTAGTTTTTCTTTCATAGGATAAATGCTTTATATTTGTTTGTGGAAACCATTCCTAGTACCACTACTTTCGACCATTCATCCATCATATTTAATGTTTTGATGAAATCCCTGCCTCAGAGACACTACAAGTCATAATTTTTTTTAGTACTTCCTTTCTTCAGAACCCTTCCATGGTTTGTCATATCTACAAAGCCTAGAATCTAGTTTCTAGACCAACTAGAGAGTTTTATTGGATAGAATAGTGGAATGATGTAATTTTTTGTACAACTATCTTGCTTCATAATTTGGGGGAAAACATGGTGAAGTAGATCAAGCAACATGAAACAAACAATACATAGGTGTTTTTCCTTTGATCATGTCAAATGAACCAAGAATTTCCTTACTTTCATTCCAAAAAGAGGATACAAAAGAAAGAGTCCCTTTTACAATTTCGAAATTTCCCTCAAATACCCTGTTTTCCCCTTTTTATGCCTAAAACAATGAATTTGAAATTTGAATTTTCAGAGGCAAACTTCCCAGGGTCATAACTTCATGCTCATTGCACTGATTGCCTAGCACAAGACCTTTTCGAAAAGGTCATGAGATGAACTAAATGAGGCAAGACTTAACTAAGTCCTACATCTATTTAAAAATCCTCAAATGCATCCTCTAAGACCCTTAAAATTCACCTACAAGTTCGGGTATCTAGATTTTCACTATTTTTGGTAGGGTTTTTCCATAAAATGTACAAATCTCCCAAACCATTTAGAGTATTAGGGTGATTCTTTCACCAATGGCTCTAATTTTCTATCCCCTAGACAAATAAATACACTTAGCAAATAATTACATCAAATATAAATCTTAGGTGATGCAAGATCACTCTTACACCACTGGATGCTCCTACATCAAACACCTAGGATAAATTGAGAAGTGACCTTCACTTCTCTAATGTTGGAGGAAAACCAAGACGATCAAACTCCATCTTGCATAACCAAGTTGAATCTTCCATAGGCCTACCATTCCACTTAACAAAATATTCTTCATACTACCTGTGTCTTGTGCTTTTGCGGATGCAGGCATCTAGGATCTCTTCTATCTCTTCTATATTTGGAGTAGATGCTAGAATACTCCACAATTTTGCAACTGGTCCAACATTATTATCATCTTCATGATACTCTGCAAAATCATAAATGTTGAACACGGGTGATATGTTAAACCCACTTGGTAATTCTACCTCATATACATTTCTTGAATCCTGTCTCTTTGTGATTCTGCATGGTGCAAACTTCTTCATTTTTAGCTTGTTATAAGTTTTAGTAGGAAACCTTTATTTTTTTAGGTGAACCATAGCTTCATCTCCCACTTGGAATTCCTTAAATCACCACTTTTGGTATACTTTTATCTTGTACTGAGTGTTCATTTTATGAATATTCTTCTTTACTTCCTCATGCAAACTCTTTAGGTGCTCTGCAATGTTCTCAGCCTCAACACTACACTTTTCCCCTCTATCCATATTTCTCAACTTAGAAGCATTTTTTGGGATACTCCCATATATAATCTGGAATGGGGACTTATTAGTAATTTTTTTGATAGAATTATTGTATGCAAATTTTACTTGTGGAAAAACTAAATCCCATCCCTTGGGCTTATCTCCTACCAAGAATCTCAGTAGATTACCCAAACTCCTATTCACCACCTTTGTTTTCCCATCAGTCTATGGGTGGTATGCAGGACTGAATTTTAAATTTATCTTCAACTTCTTCCATAAGGTTCTCCAAAAATACCCAACAAACTTGGTATCTCTGTCAGAAACTATACTCTTTGGCAAACCATGAAGTCATACCACCTCTTTGAAATACAACCCTACAACATGAATTGCATCATTAGTTTTCTGGTAGGGAATGAAATATGCCATATTTGAAAACCTATCAACCACCACAAATATATTCATTCCCCCTTTGTGTCCTTGGTAGACCAAGAACAAAATCCATGATGATGTCCTCCCATGGTCTCTTTGGTATAGGTAATGGCTGATGTAATCCAGTGTTCTATCTCACACCCTTGGCAATATGAATACTCTACAACTTTATACAAATATCTTCACATATTGTTGCAAATGTGGCCAATAGTAGTTCTCACTAACGAGGGCAATGGTCTTATCTCGACCAAAGTGCCCATCCAACCCACCACTATGCTTCTTCTTGACCATATTCTCCTTCATCGAACTCCTTGGAATGCACAAATGGTTCCTTCTAAAAAATATTCCATCTTGGATTAAGAAATCCAACCACTTGGTTCCATCTAAAGTAACTGGTGCTAAACAAGCTCTCCAAGCCTCTGCAAAATTTGGGTCTTCAGGGTACAAACTCTTAAGTTCATCAAACCCTACAACTTCCACCTTCATTTATGTCAAAAAACATTGCCTTCTACTTAAGGCATCTACAACTCTGTTTGAATTTCCGCTCTTATGCTTCAACACAAAGTTATAACTCTCTAGAAACTCAACCCATTTTAAATGCCTCTGATTCAATTTCCCATGACTATTAATATACTGCAATGCCTAATGATCAATATATAAAACAAACTCTTTTGGAAACAAATAGTACCTCCATTTCTTCAAATCTTGAACAATAGCATAAAACTCTAGATCATATACATGATACTTCTTCCTAGAATCATTAAGCTTATCACTTAAATAGGTAACATGTTTACCTTCTTGACTCAACACAGCTCCTATGGCACTACCACTAGCATCACAATATACTTGAAATATCTTATTGAAATTTGGAAGTGCTAAAACAAGTTGCTCTATGACCTTCTTCTTCAACATATCAAAGCTCTTATCTTCTCCTAAGGTCCACTTAAATTATTTCTTATCCCCTCTCATTATTTATGTTAGGGGTGCACAAATACTGCTAAAATTTCTAATAAATTTTCTTTAAAAATTTGCTAGACCATGAAATGATCTTACCTCAGTTATGCTCCTTGGGTTAGACCATTCAATGTAACCCTCACTTTTTTTGGATTTATTTTTAGACCTTCAGTTGAGATGACGAATCCCAGATACACCAACTCCTTCTTCATGAAACTGCACTTCTTCAAATTAATTAGCAACTGCTCGTCCCTCAACTTCTCAAAAACTCTTTTGATACGCATCAGGTGCTCTTCTAGGGTCTTGCTAAATATTAAAATGCCATACAAATAGACAATGAATTTTTTTTTCTAAAAATACCTTCAATACCTCATTCATAAGTTGAATGAATGTGTTGGGTGTGTTGGTTAGCCCAAATTGCATGACCAACCACTCATATAGAACCTCTCTGGTTTTGAAGGTTGTCTTCCACTCATCTCCTTCTCTGATGTAGATCTGATGATACCCACTCTTTAGATCAATCTTAGTGAAGTATTGGGCTCCACTCAAACAATCCATTATATCATCCATCCTTGGTAGTGAAAATCAATATTTGATGGTGATCTTATTAATAGCTTGGGAGTCTGTACACATTCTTCACTCTCCATATTTCTTTGGTTCTAGTACTATAGGTACTGCACATGGGCTCAAGCTCTCCCAAATCATTCCCTTATTTAGCAGTTATTGGACTTGCCTATTTAGCTCTTCACTTTCTATAAGAGTCATTCTATGTGCTACCTTATTAGGAAAACTAGCTCTTGATACCAAATCTATTTTGTGACTGATCTTCTTCACTGGTGGAAAACCCTCAGGCACGTTATCTGATATGATATCTGGAAATTCTTCTAACAAAACTGATACTTCTACTAGGACATCCTTACATTGCTCTTCTTTAACTCTAGAAATTAATGCATAGCACATATGATCATGCTTTAGACCATCCAAAAACTTCCTACCATCAACTAAATAGATTCTGGCACTGTTACATACCTTTTCATCCACCTCCTTTAGAGGCTTCATCTTATGGTGCACTCCATCCTTTGTCAGGAAGTGTTGGCATGTCCATCATGTATTTCATGTTGATCAAACTACCATGGCCTTCCCAATAGCAAATGGCAAGCATCCATAGGTAGGATGTCACATAGGACCTCATCACGGTAATTCCCAATATTAAATTTTACCAAGAATTGCTCACTGACCAAAGCCCTATGATCCTTCATCAACCACACAATATGATATGGATGCGGGTGTCTCTTCCTCTCTAACTATAGCTTGGTAAACATTACTTTTGAAACCAGGTTATCTATGATACCATTATCTATGATAACATTACATACCTTACCTGCACATTTACACCTTCTACAAAATAAGCTCTTCCTCTAATCTGGATCTCTCTCTTCATTCAGCAAGGCTCTCCTTTTGATTAGAAATTCTCCTCTTTCTACTTCTTCAGAATGCTCATAAAAACCTTCATCTATAAGAATAGATCAGGCATTATCTTCGGTCCTCTCTTTGTGTTGTGGACATTTGTATGCTCAATGTCCTTATTTCCCACAATTGAAACAGGTTCCATGAAATCCTCCTCTTCCATGTCCTCGTCTAGACGTTCCTCTTCCTCTCTGGTAGCCATTGTTCTGATCATGGGGGCAGTAAGTATTACCCCCCTTTTGGTCCTGACTAACGTTGGCTTCTCTATTCTTCTTTTGATCTTCATTTTTCCCTCCATTTATTCTCCCACCAGTTCTTTCACCATGACCTCTTCCTCTTTGCTTGCTATCAAACCTTCTATTTAGCTTCTCTTCAACCCTCAAGGCAAACTGGTAAGCATCCTCTATGGTAGTCATCCTGACCAGACTTAACTCCTCTTGAATACTTACTCTTAACCCATTAATATAATGGGTTACCTTCTCCTTGTTGGCCTCAGAATGGCCTATTCTGATTAAAATTTTGTAGAACTCCTCTATGTATTCTTTGACATACTTACTCGACTTTCTCAAACCTTACATTTTATTCAGTAAATCCAACTCATAATCGGCTAGAATGAACTGTCTCTTCAACTTCTCCACCATCTACTCCCACCTTGTTATCCTTTCTTTTCCTCTTTTTTTATGTCTAGTTGCACTCCCTTCCACCATATGATAGCATGACCCTTCAACTTGGTCTTAGAAAATCTAACCCTCTCAAGATCTTCTACCTCCTCATACTAAAAATATTCCTCCATATCATTGATCCAGTCGATCAACTCTTCTGGGTTAATATTTTCAGAATATGAAGAAACATCAAACTTTGATCTCTTCCTAATCTAGGATATGGCTTTATATAATCTAGTTTGTGTGGGGTCTACTACCTCTTCTTCTTCCTCAAACTTGTCCTCTTCTTCCTTAGCTTCATATTCACTCTCATATTCTCTTCTGGGATCAAACCCTCTATGCAACTCCTCTTGCAGAGCTTGAACTTACCTCTATAAGGCTCCAAAATCCTCTTCTAACACCATAGCATTTCTCCCACCACCACAATTTATTTTTGGAGGTATTTTTGCTCTCATTTCTCATAGAACCTAACCACAAATCCTGGTGTAAATTGACTCATGTTTGATGATTTATTTACACACTCATGAACTCCTGCTCTGATACCACTTGAATTAGATCAATCAACATGAGACAAACAATACATAGGTGTTTTTCCTTTGATCATGTCGGATGAACCAAACATTTACTTACTTTCATTCAAAAAATAGGATACAAAAGAAGGAACCCCTTTTACAATTTTGAAATTTCCCTCAAATACCTCGTTTTCCCATTTTTCCCACCTAAAACAATGCATTTGAAATTTGAATTTCGAAGGCAAACTTCCTAGGGTCATAACCTCGCGCTCGTTGTTTCGATTTACTGGCATGTGACATTTTCGAAAAGGACACAAGACAAAATAAATGGGTCAAATCTTGATCAAGTCCTACTTCTATTTTAAATCCTAAAATTCATCATCTAAGACCCTCAAAATTCGCTTGCAAATTCAGGTATCTAGATTTTCACTATTTTTGGTAGGGTTTTGCCATAAAACATACAAATCTCCCAAACTATTCAAGATATTGGGATGATTCTTTTTCCAATGGCTCTAATTTTCTATCCCCTAGACAACTAAATACACTTAGAAAATAATTACATCAAATATAAATTTTAGGTGATGCAAGATCACTCTTACACCACTAGATGCTCCTGCATCAGATAATGCATTTCAAAAGACATTCCAATGTTGTCCTTCATTATGAGCTTGCCAAAGCTTCTCTCAAGCTTGAGACCTATCCGTTTAATATTTAACTTCAATCTCATGTTGCCCAGCTAAGGTATGAACTCAAACTTGCTGAACTTTATGAGGCTCGAGGAGCTCAAATTAAAGCCATATTCATTGGCTTAAAGTTGGTGATAGGGTCACCAAATATTTTTTCAAAGGCTTCACCCTCCTAGGTAAGCTACTCAATTCAAGTCCATCCAAGATCATGGAATAAGGCTTACCTCTCTTCCTGAGATGATTGATGCTTTTTCAAGCACTATAATAATATTTTTGCTACTCAAGCTTATTCCCTGAGTGGGAGCAAGCACTATCAGCTTGTATGGTAGTTGTACCAGTTAAGGTTTCAAAGTCTCAAAGAGCATGGTGTGATAAAATACTCTCCCTTATAGACCTGGATGATGCATTATCTCAAATGGTAAATAACAAAGAACTAGGTCTGTATGGATTTCCTTGTGAGTTCTAAAAGGGTCTTTGGGACTTAGTTGGTCCTTATATGCTTAAATTTATTTGGATGGTCTTCGAGTAGGCTCTTTGAGAGTAATTATTAGCAGGGGTAGTATAAAATTCATACCCAAGTAAGTTGACCTAGAGTTGATAACTAATTGGAGGCCTATTACTTTATTGAATGTTAGTTACAAGATCATTGCCAAATATTTGGCTCTTCACCTTAGGCCTCTTCTTCATTTGATAGTCAGATCAGAGCAAACTAGTTTTATTCAAGGAAGTTACATTCTCAAAAATGTTTTGGTTATCTAGGAGGACATGGAATGGGCTCGGATGTCAAACCAGAATATGCTTTTTATTAAGATTGATTTTAAAAAATCTTATGACTGCATTGAATGAAGATTCATTATTGCTATGCTCAAATATTTAGGAATCGGGTTAGTTTTCATTTAAACTATTGCTATGATATTCATATATGATTAAAGTATCATCAATATAAATAATTCACAATATAAATCAGTGGGCATTTTTAGGTTTGTTCGACAAGGGTGTATTATTGCTCTCTCTTTATATGTGCTTACTACTGAAGCCTTGGGCTATATTTTAGCTACTCAATATTATGTATGTCTTATTAAAGTAATTTATCTTCTGAATGATCAAGGACATATTATTAATGGTCACTCTACTAATGACTCCTTTCTTACTATAAAGGAAGAGGATCAATCTATTTCTAATTATTTATTTTGTCTGAACACCTTTTGCACAGCCTCTAGTTCTAGTATACAATGGAAGAAGACCTCCTGCTTTAGACAGTCTCCCTTGCCTATGATGCCTTGGCTTCAAGGGTATCATTGGAATTGGATCCCTCCTAGAGAATTTTTTAAGTTTTTTGGTAGTCCTTTTATATTTCAAGGCTCCCCTGCTCACCTTTAGAATTATGTTCTTCAAAGAGTTGAAAAGAAAATTGATTTCTAGCTTACTAAGAAGCTATCATTAGTAGGTAAATTTTAGATTTGCTCTAATATTTTAGCTGCCACTCATGTATACTATTCCTTTTGTTGGATTCCTTCACAGACTTGCTATAAGAAGCTTGAGAAACTCCTTAGATATATTTTTTTTAAATAATTCTTCTAAAATAAAAGGATTTCATAGAGTTTTTTGGGATATTTATTGTCTTCCCAGAGAATCTGGCAAAATGGGTCTACTAGATTGTAGAAGGTAAGATATTGCTCTATGTGCTAAGTGGGTGGTCAGGGCTCTAAGGTTATTTGAAGCTTAGAAAGTTCTACTTTGACATTTCATTTCCTTTGATCTTCTCTTAAATCGTAGAGCATGGAGAGTGTTGAATTTTCTCTCTCTCATTGTTGCTCTAGTTTTGGTTAATATTTTTGGCTTGTTTGTTATTAAAAGTATATGGAAATCTTGGCAACAACTCACTCCTTGGATCTATTAGAGAGGAGATATCTTTCATAAAGGCTTATCCATAAGTTTTATAAATATTTGCTAGTCCCCTATGGTTCTTCATCAAGGTTATCCCTTAGCTCAGGTGCAATGGATTCATACTCAATGGTTTTTTTAAAAAGGGCATTGTTACAATAGTTGATTTCTTTTCTCACCAGACCAAGGATTGGATCCCATGGAATGAATTCAAATGCACCTTTAGGTTGAATGGTGTGAACAAAGATACGTATGATATTGTTATTACTCTCATCCATTTTTCTATGTTACACAAGATTGGTGTGCACTCACAACATCCTTGGTGGTTATATTGGAGATGGCATGTTGACACTCCTTTTCTTAATTATAAGGATCATTTGGGGTATAAATGGTTAACTCCTCATCTTCCTTTGATGCTTTTTGGGCTACTTATGTTGAGCCTAAGAAATATTTTTTGTACGTGTAACTTGTTGTGTCAAGGCCTTCCCTTGGGGGAACGTTTGAAGCACCTTGGAATTCTTGATCCTAAATGTCCTTTTTGGGGTATACTTGAGTCTTTACTCACCTCTTTTGGAATTGCAAAAGATCTAGATTCAGAATGGGTTTTTTCCTTTTTTTCCCATTTATAGCTGCAAGAGTTTCTTGGCCCCAAGCTCATCTTGGGGAATATTTTACTTTGTCTCTCTCACTTTTTTAAGTGTGGTAGGATTTCAATATTAGTCTGCTCTTTCATATTTGGAAGGCCCATATTAGAATTGGTTTTAAATAGTATACACCTTCTATCACATTTACTCATGCTGATAACTTAGAAGTTTTTAATGACATGTGGCTATAAATATGTATTCAAGCCAACAAAGTTGCTATGGATTTGGATCATCTACAAGTTCTTCTAGCGCATTTGGTCAATGATCCATGTACAATCAATCAGATCCCCTAGAGTGCTCTTCTCAAGAGTGTTTTTGATCCCACTCTCACCACTAGGCTCCATCATATGCAAGAAGTGCTCTCACAAATAGAAACTAGTCCTAGTCCTCATGAGTCAGGAAGCAGCCTAATGTTGGCATTGCTTGTTCATCCCACCAGGTTGGGGGGTGGTATGATATTCAACCAATTTCACCTAGGCCAGTTGTTGGTTGGAGTGACACAGGTTTTGAAGACCTTAATCGTGATGTAGAGGGATGGATTATCATCCCATAATAACTAGCATTTTATGCAGGACAACATGTCAGGGTGCATTACCCCATATGATATACTTTCTTTGATGTAATGATCATCAATGATCATGATTGGTAAACTTGCATTTTTTTGGTGGCTTTGTTTACTAATCCTTGTCAACGAGGGTTAGTTTGATTCCCCATGGGGTGTGTTAACCCACCTACCTTTTTTTATTGTAAAAGATTTTATATTAATTTAATATAAATTTTCTTTTTAAATAAATAAATAAAAATTAATAATAAAAAACATCCAATTTTTTGAATAATTTGCAAAGTTTGTTAGATAACTTTCCTTTTTAAGAAATGTTAAAAAATAATAATTTTTCAAAATGTTTTAATTTTAAAAATATGAAATATGTAAAACTAAACCTCCAAAATGCTTATACCACTTAATAATCAAAAGACTACTTTTATATCATATTAAAAATTATATATATATATATATATATATATATATATATATATATATATATATATATTGGGTTGATGTTGTGTGGGATGGATGTCGAGTTGTGAACATCGAGGGTTTGGATGGATGTCGAGTTGTGAACACTAAGGATTTTGAATGGAGGTTGAGCTGTGAACGCCGAGGGTTTTGGATGGTTGCCAAGCTGTGAACACCGAGAGTTTTGGATGGATTCCTTGAATGATAAAAACTTCCCCTCGTTAGGGAAAAATGGTGAAATTAGGGATCCAGATGGGAGAGCTAGGGATCTAAGGAATGTTGATCGATGTGTAGAAAAGGGAATGACAGATGCAAAAAATGTTCTACAGGAAGGATCAGGAAAGGATTCTTGGGCATCGATTCTCAAAGGAAGAAAGGAAGCGATTAAAGGAGAAGTTGGTACAGAGATATCTCATGAAAATGGAAAGGTATGTATTGTTGACTCCCTAATCAAAAAAATATTGAGGGATAATGAGTTTAGCATGGTAGGCAAATTTCTAGGGCCCAGACCAGATTTAGATGTGCTTAGGAGATGGCTTCATTCTAAAATTCAAACAAAGGGTTCAATGAATGTTATTGGTCTATCAAAGGGATACTTCTTAATCTGGTTTAATATTGAGGAGGATCTAGTGGCAGCTTTATCATGAGGTCCATTTTTCTTTGGGAAAAGACCAGTTTTCCTAAAATGTTGGCATCAGGGCTTCAACCCTCAAAAGGAAGAATTTTTTTCATTCCCATCTGGATTAGGTTCCTAGATCTACCTATAGAATATTGGGATGATCAAATTATTAAGGGCCTGGCAACACAAATTGGATAGTTTATAACCATGGATCCACCCACCCACAATAAAACAAGAATGTTGTGTGCAAGAGTCTGTGTTAATGTGAAGCTAGAACAAGACAAAGTGGAAAAAGTGAGTATCAAATCGATGCTTGGGGAATGGGAACAAAAAGTTGAATATGAAAATTTTTTGGTATACTGTAAGCAATGTAAAGTGTTTGGACATGTGGAGGGGAAATGTCATCCACAAAGACAAACCAAATTTACTAAAAAGTGGCAACAAAAGGAGAATCAAATAAACCAGAGGACTACAAGCATGGAAAAGGAAACTTCTAGCCCACAAGAAAGGGCACAAGAAAAGGAACAATATCAAGAAATTTACTAGGAGGTAAATGAAGAGGCAGAAAGTAAAATTAGTAATGGATGTTCTATACAGTACAAGGAAGAACAATAGAATCCTAATAAGATAATGGAGTATGCAAGTAAATGCACAGAGCTAAACCAACAAGCAGATGAAGAACATAATGAGAAACAAAACTTGAGTGGTTTTGGAAATAACACTAATCAACAAGAGAATAGTCTCAATCAAGAAAAAGAAAATAATTATGAAGAAGGTAACCATAAGATGAAAATAAATATGATTGAAAATCATATAAATCTAGATACCAAGACACAACAACAAAATGTGATTGCAATCAACATAGAGAATGCATACAATAATTTGGAAGTTGAAGAAGAAATATTAGTAGATGATGCTAAAATGGTAGAGGATACCCCATCCACTCAAATGGACTCAAAATAGGAGAAGGATCAGATTGAAGGAGTTTGGGGGTTTAAAATCAAAGAAATAGAGGGATGGAAAGGATTAGATCAAGTTTTAAGTTCAAAGAATGAAACTAAACAATTTGAGGAACATAAGGATCTAAGCATAATAGAAAACTCAAAGCAGTCTAAGGAGGGTATGCAAACAAGATTCAACAAAAGACTAGAGTTGGGTAAAATAACTCAATCAATAACAGAAGAATCTCCGATAGGATGTAATCAAATGGGAGAGAATGATCCTCCTGGAAAACATACAAAAAATACAAAGAATACAGGTAATTATGGGAAAATAAAGCAAGGAAGACCCCCCAAACAAGAAGAACAAAAAGTACCAGAGAATAGGGGACAAGAATTAGATCCAAATGAAGAATGTATGGTTAAGGGTAAAAGCCCATCAAACAAAACCAAAAAATGAAAATCCTTTCTTGGAATGTGCGGGGGCTAAATTCCCCTAGGAAAAGAAGAATTGTTAGAGATCTACTCATGGAAGTAAAACTTGATATTGTTTGTCTTCAAGAATCTAAAATTGACACAAAAAAACTTGACATTATTCAGAAAGAGGTTTGGCCGAATGTTGAATGGATCATAAGCCCAACACAAGGTACTTCTGGAGGTATTTGCATCTTTTGGGATAGAATGAATTTTGAGGGCACTTTAATTGATCAAGAAGAGAGATTTTGCATAGTCAAATTGAAGAACAAAAAAACTAACTTTTGTTGGGTAATGACAGGGGTTTATGCTCAAAATGATGATCGTGAGAGATTCCATCTGTGGAATAAGCTATCTTTTTAGAGGAGTCTTTTCATTAATTTGCATTGGATGGTTTTGGGTGACTTCAATACAGTCTTAAGAATAGAGGACAAAAGTGGAGGGAGGATTAACATCACTCAAGGTATGCAAGATTTTAATGATTTTATTTAGAATAATAAGTTGATTGACCTGGATATGTGTAAAGGTAAGTTTACATGGACAAACAGAAGGATGGGGGATAATCACATTCAAAGGCACCTGGATAGAGTTCTTATTTCTGATAGTTGGCTAAGTATAAACAGTATTCATAGACTTACATGTATGCCCAGAATAGGATCAGATCACAATCCCCTCTTGCTGGATATGGAAAAGGAGGGGAAGCAGGGAGGAGCACCCTTTAGGTATGAGCTCATGTGGAATATGCACCCAGACATTACAAATAAAATTCAATCTTGGTGGCAGGAGGAGGTTCAAGGATCAACAATGTACAGAGTTACCCAAAAATTAAAGAACATCAAGTATCGAATCAAAATTTGGAATAAAGAGGTTTTTGGTAACATCAATTTAAGAAAACAACAACTTAAAAAGGATATCCAAGATATAGAGGAAACAATGGAGAGGGAAGGTAGAAAACCAGAGTGGCATGAAAAGGAAAAACAACTCCTCACGGAGTATCATAATACCATTGCCCAAGAGGAAATTCATTGGAAACAGAAATCCAAGAGTTTTGTGGCTCAAGGAAGGTGATAGAAACACTAAATTCTTCCATGTTTCGACTATGAGACATAGGAACAACAATAAAATCCTCTACCTTATGGGGGAATATGGAAGAAAGTATGAGGATTTAAATGATATTAAAAATTTGGCCATTACTTTCTTTCAGAACCTTCTTAGCAAAGAAAAAATAGAGTGCAACATGGAAATAGAAAGCATCATTAACAATGTTCCCAAAGGAGTTAATGATAGCATGAATGAATATCTATGCAAGGTAATCTCTAAGGAGGAAATTAAAAGAGTTGTGTTCTCTATGGGAGCATCCAAGGCTCCGGGGCCAGATGGTTTCCCACCAGGTTTTTTTCAACATCATTGGGATATTGTTGGAGAAGATGTAGTCAATGCAATCCAAGAAGCCCAAGAATCTGGTAAGTTGTTGAAAGAATGGAATAATACCTTCCTTGCTCTAATTCCCAAGAAATATGGGGTAGATAAATTGTAGGACTTTAGACCAATTAGCCTATGTAATACAATTTACAAATTTTTTACTAAAGTTTTGGCCAATCGGTTGAAAAACATCATCCCTTCAATCATTAATGAAGATCAAGGAGGTTATGTGGTAGGTAAGCAGATTACTGAAAGCATCATTGCCATTTATGAAACAACACACTCTCTTCAAAGGAGGAAAGGGTTAGGCATGTTCCTTAAGTTGGACATGAACAAAGCCTATGATAGGGTTTCATGGTCTTTCTTAGATAAAATAATGGAGCGAATGGGTTTCAGTGAAAAATGGAGGGCATGGATTGGTATGTGTATTTCTAACCCCCACTTTTCAATCTTGATCAATGGACAATCTATTGGGTTCTTTCCTTCTACCAGAGGAATCAGGTAGGGAGATCCATTGTCTCCATATCTCTTTATCATTATGGTAGATGCCTTGGGAAGAACTTTGGAAAGAAAGAGAAAGGATGGTAATATCAAAGGTCTAAAACATTCATCCATTGGTGAAGCTTTATCTCATCAATAGTTTGTGGATGATACTTTCTTGCTTGGGGAAGCTATAGAGGAAGAAGCTTTGGAGTTTAAAAAAGTCCTTGATTCTTATGAAAAAGCTACAGGCCAAAAAATAAATTATGAAAAAAGCAGGATTATGTTTTTAAACATGGAGGAAAGTATAAGAGATCAAATAGTTAAAGTGTTGGGTTGTAAGGAGGAAAATTTCCCTATCACCTATCTTGGTTTGCCTTTGTTTATAGGCAAGATGAAAGATGAACTTTGGAATCCAATTATTGATAAATTTAATAGGAAACTTCAAGGTTGGAAGGGATCTCTGTTATCCTCTGCAGGGAAAGTACAACTCATAAAACACACGCTTCAAAGCCTCCCTATTTATTTCATGTCTTTCCTAAGGATGTCAAGGAAAGTGGAAGAGACTTTAGAAAGACTACAAAAAAATTTCTTATGGGATGGCACTGAATGCAAAAAATGTATACATCTGGTAGCCTGGGATACCTGTTGCCAGCCTTTACAGAATGGGGGTCTTGGTTTGAGGAAGTTGAGAGATCTAAATAGAGCCCTTCTAGCTAAACATGGTTGGAGGCTTTGCACTGGAGCATCAGGGAAATGGGCTAGCATTATCCAAAATAAATACTTGGAGGGTAGAAACCACTTTATCAGTTGTTCTAATCCTCCACGTGGGTCTATTTTTTGGCAAAATATAATCAATAGCAGGAAAGTTCTATGGCAAGGTCTAAAATGGAGAGTAGGCAGGGGAGACAAAATTGACTTTTGGAAAGACCCTTGGATTCAAGAGGAGCCTTTAGCGAACTACAAAAAGTTCAAAGATATTAAAGAACATTTAACCAGAACCTATGGTAAGAAAATTAATGGTTACATTCATAGGGTGGGTGATTTTTAGGAGTGGAAAATCGTGCAAGAAGATATGCAAGGCTCGGGGGTAAAGATCTGCAAAACCTCCTAAGGAGTTATTATTTAGGTAGAGGTTTAGAGGAGGATCAGATAATTTGGGGAAGAAACCAGCAAGGCCAGTACTTGGTGAAGGATGGATATAGAGTCTTGGGCAAAGTAACCTCAGAGAAACCCGAGCTTAAAAGAATTTGGAAGCTAAACATCATCCCTAAGGTTGCTATGTTTTTTGGACTTCCATTCTCAATAAGATCCTTACAAAAGACAATATGTTCAAAAGAGGGATTGTGGTTCCAACTGTTTGTGTCTTATGTAACAAAGAGGATGAGTGTGTGGACCACCTGTTTGGAACTTGTGATTTTTTTGTGATATCCTAAATATGTTATTGAGAGAAGTTAATGTTGCTTGGGTCATTCCAGATTCTCTAATCAAGATTTGGGAATAGTGGCACTTAGGAAGCAGTATTTTTTGGCAAAAATGCATTCCACATATTTGTTGGGGGATTTGGTTGGAAAGAAACAGACGAGTGTTCAAAAATAAAACCAGAGGAATAATTGGGGTTTATGCCAGGATAAAAATAACCCTATTGGAGGATTGTATTAAAAATATTGTTGGCCAAGAAAATCTTGCAATGATCCTCTCTAGAGAAAAATATATCTTAAATATGGAAAAAATCAATAAGGTGAGACTAGATACTAGATGGGAACGTCCCCACAAATACTGGGTAAAAATTAACTTTGATGGAGCTGCAAAAGGTAACCCGGGTCATGCTGGTGGTGGGGGCCTCATTAGGAATGACAGAGGTCAGGTAGTGGTTGCATATGTTGAGGATCTAGGAATTACCACAAATCACCAAGTTGAAGCAAGGGCAATGCTTACAGGCCTCCGAATTGCAGTGAATTTGGGTTTTAGGAGAATTGTTCTTGAGGGGGATTCCAAGAATATTATAACTTCCCTTCAAAAAGGGAGTTAAATAATTCTAGCATTTTCCAAATAATTACATATGCGAGGAGTATTTTGGGAAACCTAGAAGAAAGTCAAGTTAAACATATTTATAGAGAGGGAAACAAAGTTGTCGATAAAATGGTGAATATGGCAGTTAAATCTGAGAATTTCAAGGTCTGGTCATATGCCCCCATGGAGTTGGAAGAGATTATAAGAATTGATAATGAAGCTAGCAGATAAAGAGGGTAGAGCAAAGCAGAATACTTATTGGGATCATGCGATGAAGGATTTGAGCACACTAAATTACATTATTGTCAATAGTTTCTTTATCAGTTATGTAAAGCATTGAGCACTGCATCAGCTATGTTAAATAGAAGGATAGCGGGAGGAATATTATTTTAGCTTCTCCATCAACAGGTTTAGCCCAGGTTTGTTTGTTTTACTAAGATAGGGCTATCTTGCATTTGTATGATCTTCTCTTATTTTTTCTTGTACATCTTTCGAGCTCTGTGTAAAGGGTCGGGGCCCTTCAACCCCTTTTTTTATCAATACCAAAAAAAATTATTTATTTATTTTAATATATATATAAAGATAAAGGGTGGTTGGTTGTGCCTTCTTTTTGATGCCTCATGTCTTGTCGTCTACTTTAACAGACAGTCGCCGAATATGAAGAGGAAGATCCCCTTGACATACATGTTAGGGAAATAATTTCTCAGGATGTGCTTTAAATTGGCTCAAGTGGAGGTGATGGCTTTAAAAAGATATTTGGCCCTGCGGGGACCTCTAAGTCTGACGGTCCTGCCATTGTCAATTACTATTTTCGCAGCATACATTTAAAGGTCGCCATTGTCAAGTGGAGGTGATGGCTTTAAAGAGATGTTTGGCCATCCGGTACCTCTAAGCCTGAAGGTCCTACCATTGTCAATTACTATTTTCGCAGCATACATTTAAAGGCCCACTGCCACTTCCCCTGCCTGATTTAATACAACGTCACGTCATAATAGCTCTTACCAGCGCTGTTACAACTGCACCGACACACAGCTAACCTCCCTCGCTACTACCTGCTACTTCCCGTGCTTGACTTAATATATTTCCACGTCATTATACATTTGGGTTAATCTGAGTGCCCGCCCCTTAAGCGCCACACCACTCAAAATAAAACTCTTAACAACTATTAGTGAGAAATTTTCAACTTTTTACTTACAAACCTGTACATACCCATCGTAGCATGAGTCCATCTACGTTTCTGTTCATGTTTTTATGGATATCAAGACGGTCTTATTGAAGTCTAGCTGAAAATTATGTATCCTCATTAATGAATTAGATGCTGTAACGACGTCCATCTACTTTGGCAGTTGCTTTAAGTGCACAGCAACCAAATGTAATCTCTTGGCTACGGACAACCTCCTCATGAATGAATTCGCTGGTGTGATGGTTTCCATTAATTTTGAGTATTGCTTTAACTGCATAGCAACAAAATCTGATCTCTTGGCTACGGACGACCTCTGTACGCTACGTTCATCATTTTTTTTTTTAATATTTTTTATAAGCAATCGTTGTGAGAATTGAACTCAAATTACATCACAAGAATCCTCGTCAAGGAATTAGCTGGTGTGACGGCGACCATTTACTTTGTGTCCCTTCATCATTACACACAAAGCTGAGGTATTATTGAAGAATCCTCATCAAGGAATTAGCTACAATGGAGCCCCGGGCGTAGTGTGAGAAATGAGTTTTCTGTGCAGGTTTTACCTTCCATTAGATGCAAGTTTGCAAGCCACTCAACCTTTAAAACTAGGCTTCCTTGGAGTCAAATACATTGAACTCATCTGCCTTGAAAAATTTGAGCCTTTTCCACGTTGTTGTGCTACTTACAGGAAGAATGAACTTTTTTCATTTTTATTCAAACAATGGGAAAAATAAATAAAGACTTTTATATAAGATGTTTTACGATGGTTAACTATATATTTTAAAACATACTATTGTAAGATTGAAACTTAAATTTTATTTTTAATTTTATTTTTTGAGTATGTATCCTAGGAACTGAATCCGGGTCACGAATAATGCAAGTGACATTTTTATTGGTAAACCACACGAAAACATTATTTTTTAATTTTCATTATCAAATATTTAACATTGTTAAATCAACATTGATTACAACAGTAGTACGTTCGAGTCCTTGAATGGTTACAGGTGCAACTTCTACGATAGCTGTTCTTTTTATACTGGCTACATTTCTACCATGATCTAGCAGTTGAGGCATAATTCACGTTGAGTTTTGTTCTTGAGTTTTTTCCTTGCATGAATAAGAGGGATTCATCCCTGGCTGGTTTGAGAACAACTTTTTGAGAGAAATTCTTGATTTGTTCTTATATGAGAAACAAATGAATCTAATTCTATGTTTATATGCTTGTAACGAAATCAGATTGTTGTGGAAGCTTTTGCAATTGGCTTTGGCGTTTGAGAAGTCGTTTGTTATCTTATCAGTGCAATAATTTTTTCTTTTATATATTTTTTTAAGTTTTAAATGGAGTTTTGACGAAAATAGTGTTTGTAAGGTCGGTTTTACTTTGTCACACCGTCTTTCCGCATGATATATTAGTTCTCAGCGCTTTTTTTTTTTTAAGACGGACGTACAAATGGTGTTCTCTTTATAAGATTAATCTTTTGCTTGATACTTTCATTTCTGAATTTGATATTATATGTAAGTGGCTTGAGATTTATACCTTAATTGGGTATTTTGTGGGTAGAAATTTTTTAAAAATGTTTTGAATGGTTAGGCTAATATTGTTTGGGTCCGCTGTAGAGTCTGGTCTGAAGTTGTCTAAAATTTTACTAAAGTTTTGTCCATATCATTTATTAACATGGTCATGGCCCATGATATGTTTGTAACTTTTTTTTGTTTTCTTCTTTTAGAGCTAACATTTCATTGTTTTTGAGGAACACGTTAAATGGGTTCCATTTTGGATCGAGTTCCTTAGACTTTTGTTATCTTTATGGCCTTGTCTTAGTCACATTATAGTATCTCTTGGTAATGTTGTTTGTGTCGAGTTAGAAAACGTTTCTGACTCACCCTTACAAAAGGGTTTTTGTTGAGATGAATATCTCCAAGAATCTCAAGGACACCATTGATATTTAGATTGGTGCCTAGTGCATATCTCAAAAGGTTTTATACTTGAATCTAATACATGCTTTAAATGTCAATCCTTTGAGCATAAGATCAATAATTGTCCTCTAGCCAACTAAAGAGCTCAATTGTCTTCAAAGCCTTATAATACACTAACTCCTCAATCTACTGAGGAGGGATGGAATTTTGTGAACAAATAGAGGAATAACTATAACAATGGTTCCATGGGATCTACACACATCGGGGCTTAGATCAAAGTTCCCAAGCAATATAGTAAGGGTGAGGAAGTTTCTCCACCACCTCTTTTGAAAATAAGCTCAAATAAGCAGTCAGGCCTTGTTACATTACAACTCCCCTTGTTGATAGCTTAATCTCTATCTAGGTAGTCACTTAGATAAGTTCTTCTTTGTCATCTCCTCAAACAAACACTAGTTACTCGCATAGTCTAACCTGCAAGGAGGAGGTTGACAAGTTTATATCGGATAAATACCCACATTTCACAACTATGTAGTTGGGAAGTTAGAGGCTTGACCAAGAATCTATGCAGACACAAAATAGCTATGGATTTTTGGCTAAGATCAATAGTGAGGATATGTCGCTCGATCAACATATTCCATGAATTTTCTTTCATGGAATGTTAGGGATCTAACTGACTCCAAAAGAAATTATATCGTGTGAGAAACTCGATAGATGTATCTTGATCTTGATATTCTATAGGAAATACAAATCTTAGTTTTTTTTGTTCTTTGTTTTTTGTAATGCCATGTGTCCAGCTAGTTTTTTTCTTCCATAGCGATCATGGTCTAGGACATGGTGGAGTTGCCATCTTTGTCTTATCTAGGTGGTAGCCACATTTGATTTACCATGGATATGACCCCACTTACTAAGCCTTATGGTTGCTTTTTAACATTAATAATCATTCATTCAAGATTATTAATATTTATGCCTATAATGATTTTGTCAAACGATATCACCTCTAACATTGGATCATAGATGCACTGCGTATTACATCTTGGATATTGTGCAGATATCTTAATATGATTGAATGTGTGTCAGATAAATACAATAATATTTCAATGCATACAATAGTTGGTGAAAGGATTACATGGTACAACATGCATAACAAGCTAGGTTTTTTAAAATCCAAGACTAGTCATCATCATTCTAATTCCATTTGATACACATGAAATAACATCTAGTTTGATGCAAAAATAATTCTCAAATGGCTTGATAGAGCCATACTGATAGGTTAATTAATTTTCTCCTTGAAATATTTTCTCTATTGGTGGAGCTTATCCCAAATATTGTCTTCTCTGACCACTTTCCCATTCACTTTTGTAATGAATGGCTAATCAACACCGCCAAGAAGAAAAAATATTAGTTTTTCTAAATACATTATTGTTGGAACATACATGCATGCTAGACCACATCTAGAACATGTGGAATCTTGAGCCTCACCCCTGCAAAAAGATTTGCTAGATCCAATTGTAAAATAATGTGATAAAAATACATCACATTTTCTTTGCATATATGACCACTAGCTAGTGCTTCTATGTTGTTGCTCCTATGAGGCTACCACCTTAGACCTAAACCGAGCTAGAAACATTACCATTCTAACCCACTTTGTAATTGTAAGTAGCCAAGCTTTGGTAAAAAAAATCACTTTTACACATCTCAAGGAATTCAAATCAATATCTTCCTCCATTGTCTTAAGGTTAGATATCAAGTTTCCAAAGAATTATTTCAAGTTTTACAAGCTTCTTAGGTCTCCCAAAAGATCAAACACATCAAGGAATGTTAACATGTTTAATCAGAACTCAATATCCTCTAAGCCTTTGTTCAATATTATCAATAGGTTTTCAAGGCCCAATCTTCTTCTTCAAAGTAGAATCTTGCTTTACAACAATATACAAATGTGGTCCCTTGTAGGCTCTCCACTTCATAGCACACCTTATGTGACCAATTGTTCACTAAAGATGAACTGTAAAAGGTCATTTTATCCATAGTCACTAATAAATCCCATGGTTATGATGACTTCCCCTATGAATTTTACAAATCCTTATAGGATATTGTTGGTCAAGATTTGTTCTAGGTCTATTTGTAAGCATTGCATAACAATACATTAAATAATCTTATCAACAAGGGTAATACCTTAAACTAAAGATCTAGAGAAAATCTGCAATTAGAGGCCCATTACTTTATTGAATTTTTCTTAGAAAATCATCACTAAATATTTGATGTTTCATATACGAAAATTGCTTTCACCTTTGAATAGATAGGATTCATTCTAGAAAACGTAATTACTAAATGGGAAGGTATGAAAAGGACTTGAACATCTCAGTAGAAATCCTAGCTCAATTATAGCTCAGGTTTATCAAGTGGCCTTATGATCAAATCAAGTGGCCACTTCATCAAATATTATGATCATATCAAGTGGTATTTCATCATTACAATGTTACAACCTTTAGGATTTGGGTCAACCTTTATTTGCTCTATCAAGATACTTCTTGCAGATGCCTCTACTTGTTTGACCATAAATGGTAAACAATCCTCCTCCTTTGGACTTTTTTTGTCTATTCAATAAGGTTGTACACTTGCTCTAGCACATTTTCTATTGGTTATTGAGGGATTTGGGAATTTACTTACCCATGCAGTTTCTCAAGGTCTATTTAAGGGCATATCCCTTATCCATAGTACTTAACATCTTGTTAACGACCACTTTTCAAATGACTCCTTCCTCACTCTACTAGAGGAAGAAACTAACATTAAACAAATATTATAATGCATGGACACATTTTTCCAGGCATCTAAATCCAATGTTAAATGGAAAAAGACACATTGTTATTGTCAATCCTTCCTTCCCAATCCTTTATGGCTTAATCAATTTGGTTTAAAATGGTTTGATCATGGTGAAATATTTAGGATTTTGGAATCCCCTTTGCCTTTCTCTCTTTGTCCTCTGCTCTTTGACAATTTGTAATTCTTAGATTTGAGAAGAAGTTATAGCAATGGATTTTAAAGTTGTCTTTAGCAAGCAAATTCTAAATTTACTTCATGGTCCTTGTTGCAACCCATATGTACTACTCCTCTTATGGGGCTCCCTCTAAAACTTCTTACCAGAAGCTTGAAAAACTTCTCAGAGACATTTTATGGCCTTGCTTTAAGAAATGGAAAGGATTTCATCTTGTTACCTGGAAATTTTGTTGTCTTCCACATGATTTTGATGGTATTGGACTTTTGGAAATCCATCACTGGGGGCTTTCCCTCTATGCAAAATGGGTCATTTGATCCCTAAAATGCAACAAAACCTGGGAATTTTTACTTTGTCATTGCATTGATTCAAGCACTACATACGGTTGATAGTCTTCAAAGGAGCTTGGCCTTCATACCATCCTTACTCTCAAGGTGTTTGTCCAAATTCAAGGTATCTTTATAGCCAAAAACATCTAGAAAGCCTAGGAGACCATTAAATTTTGGCTAATTTTGAAATAGGAATGAATTTAATAATGGACATTCAATTAACTAGTAGTATTTGTGGCGGTTGTTTGTAATCACTCACCTATACCAACCCTCTACAAATATTTATTGGATTCATATGTTAAAATTATTTCATTGAGGGATTTAAGTGGTTTTAGATCCCTTTTCCAAAGATAATAAATTGAATTTCATGGTATAAAGCCAAAGCCAAATTTCGATTGTCTATTCAGGATATGGAATCTTTCTAGGCTATTGTGAACTTTTTCCCTCTATACATGCGTTATAAAATTAGGATTAGAGCCTCGCAGCTTAAGTGGACAGATTAGAAATGGTTCCCAAATACCTTATTTTGCAAGTACAATTCTAAGAAAGGATATGAATGGATTCTCTTAATGGTGTGAAAATTCAATGATACATGGATTCTATAGTCTTTCAATAACATTTCGCAACATAGATTTTAAATTGTCTAGTCCGCCATCGTGGAACCCAAGATCATCCATTTTGCATGGTGTATCCTCTATCATTGTCTTCTCCTTGGAAATAGACTAACTCATTTAGGGATTTCCAACCCACGATGCCCATTCTGTGAGTGATATGAAAACATCAAATATCTCTTTTAGTTTTGTCCTAGAGATCAAATTGAATGGACATGGATTCATGATTTCTTTAGGTATTTTAGACTTGAGTCTTTCTCCTAGAACATAATTATTCTAGGTGACTTGCCCATCATGCCAACCAAATAAATCTAGCTATGATATATTTTTAGAGTGGATATTTTATATAATATCTAAAAATATAGAAATACAATTATTCTTTCTAAATCATCTGTTGACATCCATTTGTTATTGACTACTAAAACTCTTAGGTAATGGAGCCAAATTGATAAGAAAGGAATTAATTTCCAAGGAGTATTGTTGATGGGCAATGATCAACAATAAGCCCTTGAATGAGGTTCCAAGGGGTAGCATTAAATATTTAATTAAAATTAAATATTTAATTACCATTAAATATTTAATTAAAATTAAATATTTAATTACCATTAACTATTGTTGATGGAGAAAATTTTTATTGAAAATTTATGGCTGGCAATTTAACTGTATTTTCTTGGTGAAAAACACTTGTCATAAGAATGTGATAAGCGTATGGGTGGTTATCAGCCCATGTTTTTGGCTCATTGTATTCCAACACCACTATGTGGTTTCGGGTAGAGGAAAAGCCATGAATCTCTATATATTTTGTACTGTAAAGACTGCCTCTATGGTAGAATGCTCTTTTTTGGTTTGGAGGAAGAGAGGGGAGGAGACATTGTACAAGAGGAGAAGATTGTTGTATTGTTAATAATACAAAGGATTGATTGTTTCTCTATGGACATAGGGTACACTACCCGAACCACGTATATCTTACGTCTCTTACATTTGTGTGATTACATATTGTTTATTGCATTGCTTAACTAGGGTTTGAACTATTTTTCCATTGCCACTATTATTAATTATTTTTTAGTATAGGTTGTTTATTGTTTGTACATGGTGAATTATTAACAACTGGTATCAGAGCTATCTTGTTAGGAAAGGGCAATCACAGGAGAGTTTTCTGTTAGAGTGGAAGAAATGAGAGAAAGTTTGAAGTTTAAACTTGAGAAGTTTACTGGACAAAATTTTGGTATGTGGAAAATCAAAGTGGAGGATTATCTATATCATAAGGATGATTTATACTTGGCTCTGAAAGGGAAGACAAATGGTAAACATAGGATAATGGATGATGATGAATAGGATCTGATAGACAAGAGGGCACTGGGGGTGATCTGGTTGATCTTGGCTAATTCTATTGCATACAACATCGGGAAGAAAAAGACCACCAAAGGAGCCATGGATACACTAGCTAAGTTGTATGAAAAACCCTCATCTTAAAATAAATTTTTCTTGATTAGAAAGCTATTTACTATGAAGTTGCAAGAGGATGGATCTATCTAAGAACACCTTAATGAGTTTTATGTTGTTATGGGTTCTTTAAAATATATAGAGCTTTATTTTGATTATGAGGTTATGACTTTAGGGTTTATTTATTCTCTACTAGACTTGTGGGGTAACGTTGTAATGACAGTGAGAAATTATGTGTCTGAATATGAAAAGCTGGTATTTGATGATGTGATTAGCACAATCCTCAGTGAGGATATGAGAAGAAAATCCTTAGGGGATGCTTCATCATCTGGAGTAGCACTATCTACAAAAAGTAGAGGTAGAAACAAAGAAAGAGAAAAAATACAAGCTAGAGGAAAAATCTAGAATAGAGGAAAGTCGAAGGGTAGATATAAAAGCAAAGACAAAAGTAAGATTGATTGTTGGCATTGTGGGAAGAGTGGACACTTCAAGAGGGAGTGCAAATACAGAAATAGTAATGAGGATAATAGTGGAAATGATGCTTAAGAGGTAAACATTGTAGGTGTAATTTATCAGGATGCCCTGATTCTTATAACAAATTGCACGAGTGAGTATTGGGTTATGGACTTTGGAGCTTCTTATCATGTCACTTCTCATAGGGAGTACTTTGCTAATTATACTCCAGGTCATTATGGATAGGTTTTGTTGGGCAATAACTGTCCATGTGAGATTGTGGGTATTGGAACAATGAATGTAAAGTTGCTAAATGGAAATATTTGGGTGTTTAAAAATGCTGGGCACATTCTTGATCTGAAGAGGAACCTGATTTCATCCAGTGCACTTTATTTGGAGGGATGCAACACTACTTTAAGAAACCAAAAATGGAGAGTGAGAAAGGGTTCAATGCTGATTGCAAAAGGTGAGTTGACTAGAACTTTGTATTTATTGCAGAACTTATCTTATTGTACATTGAAATATGCTGCTCAGGATGATGCGAAAGCATGGCATTTGTGATTGGGTCATATGAGTGAGAAAGGGATGAAAATCCTTCACTATAGAAAACTATTGCCAAAAATCAAGGAGGTTGATTTGGGTTTCTGTGAAGGTTTTGTTGGACATTTTGAATCCCTAAGCTAAAAGTTGTCATTTATATCAAAAGGACCTATGTAAGTAAGCACTATGATTTTGCTCCACAAAGAGCTTCATGAGAAGCCAAGGTTTTGATCAAAGGTTCTAGAAGGGATGCATGGCATTTGGTTCCAAAAGGAGCTTCAAGGGAAGCTTAGAAAAAGGTTTTTATGAAAACCAAGGAAGGCAAGGAAAGGTTTTATTTAAAACCAATTGATGGCAGATTTGAAATGGGTTTTTCCTGAAACCCAAGTTGACTTTTTGTTTCATTGAAAAATGTGCCCTGGTGATGGAGAAATTTAATTTTAAAGGTTTAGTTTAAATTATAATTTATTTAAAATTTAAATTTAAATATTAAAATTAAATAAAAGGGTTTTCCCTCATTTCTTATTGGCACCGCCAATGTCATGAGGGCAATGTTAAAAGGGCCAACGTATTCGCATTGAAGGATGGCTTATATAAATAAGCCAAAGGTTCTCCATTTAATAAACCTGAGTGTCGCATGATTTTTGAAAAACCTAAAGTTCTTGGCATCCGAATATTGCACAACAAATTTCATGGAGTGTGACATGGGCAATCAAGTCATGGACGATCAACGTTTGGTGCCTTGTGAGGAAAGCGCATGCGGCTTAAGGAAGAGAGTGCCCAAAGCACTCACGTGGGTAGTGTTAGCTCATGTGGCTTAGCTGCCACTTGGCATCACGGTGGGCAGAGGTTCAAAATTCCAAGGCCCTTCGAGGGCTCCTTTGAGGTATGCACTCTGACTTCAATATTTACGGGGGTAAATATTTTAATTAAAATATTTGCTTGCTAAGGTTTGATTATGATTTTTGTGGGATATATAAGGTTGAGCAAGCTTTAATAATTTAATAAGGTTTGATATTTTATTAATGTGAGATATTTCCTAAGAAAACTTTGTGATTATTTTTGAGTGCAAAAGTATTGAAAGGAAGGATATAAAATATTTGATTTATTTTATGGTATAAGTGGTTTTTGGAGTGACAAGGTTATGCAATGTTTTGATTTATTTTATTTTATGGTACAAGTGGTTTTAGGAGTGATAAGGAAGTTGTGCATTAATTCTTAAGAAGGTTTTCTAATTAAAAGCCTTGGTGAATATTATTGTGAAGTGGAGTAATGTTGATTATTTTGTGATCTTCTAATCCTTGTGAAGATTGGCAAAAAAATATTGTGATTGTGGCAGATTTCCAAAGAGGCTTCTTCATATTCATAAAAGGTATGGGCACATTCTCCTATTGATTTATTATGGTGGTTGATTTCTAAAAATATCTTTGGAGTGAAAAGGATTGATTGTGGTTTCCTTTTAGAAAGTGATTGGTTTAATGCTTCAAGGTTTTCTGGATTGAGAGTTGTGATTAAACCTTGTTTTATAAGCATTGTTGTTGGAGCCCATTGGTTGTGCAAAGAACTTGAACTTGAGTTATAAGAGAACATGAGTATCATTGTTATGTGAGAATTGTTGTTGAGCATTGTTGGAAACTTTGAGTTGATTGATACATTCTTGGACTAGGGTTTGCGAGAAAGGGTTGTTCATTGAGGTGATTGGTTGAGTTGAGTTAATTGAGCCTAGTCAAGTGGATCCATTTGGTTGTTCAAGTTCCATAAAAAAACATATTCTATATTCTTGATTTGAGTTGATATTAAGATTTGAGAACATAAAATATAGAGTCTCTAACAATTCTCTTTATGCTTCTATAAAATTGATTTGAGTTGAGATTGAGATTTGAGAATAGAATATATAGAGTCTCTAAAAATTCTCTTTATGCTTCTATGATATTTATTTGAGTTGATATTGGAATTTGAGTATAGAACATATAGATTCTCTAAAAATTATCTTTATTCTTCTATGATATTGATTTGAGTTGAGATTGGGATTTGAGTATAGAACATATTGAGTCTATAACAATTTTATTTATGCTTCTATGAAATTGAGTTGAGATATTGATTGAGCATTTAATATAGAACATATTGGGTCTCTAACAATTATCTTTATGACTATGAGATTGGACAAGTTCTGTGTGAGCTTGTTGAGCATATTTGAGACAAGTCTTTGAGAAGGCTTGTGGACTTATTTTGAGTAAGCTTTTGTGGAAGCTTGCTATGCAGATTTGAGCAAGTCCTAGAGAGGACTTATTGAGCAAATTTGAGCAAGTCCTAGAGAGGACTTGTTGAGAAGATTTGAACAAGTTTTGTGTGGACTTATTGAGCAGATTTGGAAAGGTTCTATGTGGACCTATTGAGCATATTTGAGAAGGTTCTGTGTGGACATGTTGAGCAGATTTGGACAAGTTCTGAGTGATCTTGTTGAGTAGATTTGGATAGGTTTTGTGTGGAACTGTTGATCATATTTGAGCAGGTTTTATGTGGACCTATTGAGTAGATTTGGACAAGTTCTGAGTGAGCTTGTTGAGAAGATTTGAGAAGGTTTTGAGTGAACCTATTGAGACAGAGATTTAGAGGTGATAGAGTATAGATGATAGATTCTTAGTGGATGGATATCCAACAACCAAGACAATTGAAGATAGATCTACGTGAGGAGTCTTCAAGTGGAGAGAGTTCCACTAGTTAGTGTAGCAAAGAGATAAAGTCTTCTAGAATATCACTAGCCAGAGCAGAAGGGGAAATAGTTCTCCTGTGGAAGAGATCCATGAACTTGAGATTAGGGTATCAACATATCCTTTGGACAGAGGTCCATAAACATTGTAATTGGGAAGGATTCCCAAAGAGATTGATTGAGAAAATTTTAGTAAAATATTTTCTCCGTGGAGTAGCCCACATTGGGTGAACCACATAAATTGTGGTGTCTCTATTGTGTATGGTGTTTTGTGCATTGCCTTTATTACTGCTACTGATACTACTATCTATAAACTACATAATATTGAATTGAGAGAAAAAGTAAAAAGTGGTCTTATACTATTCACCCCCCCTCTCAGTATAAGCTTGTGTTCTTCAATTTGTATCAGATAAGGTTACTTCAGAAGAGTTTGATAGCTTGAAGGAAAAGCGGTATAAGAACATAATGGATCAAAAATATCAAAGATATGGACCCTTCAATAATGCAGTACCAGTATTTGATGGAAGTGACTTCTTATATTGGTGTATGCTAATGAGATTTTACTTGATGGCACTTGGCAATGAAGTTTGGGATGCAGTGGAACTTGGATATGATTCAATAGCCAATCCTCCTACATATAAGGAAGGTAATATTATAATGCATGCAAATTCAAGAGCTATGAATGCAATTATCAAATGTCTACATAGATCAGAACCTTTGAAGTTTATGGAATGTAAAAAAGAAAAAGAAATATGGGAACTTCTGCATGAAATATATGAAGGAGATAAAGGAGTCAGAATGGCTAAGATCAAAAATCTCAAAGGAGAATTTGAGAACCTAAGAATGAGGGATGATGAAAACATTCATGACTATATCAACAAGGTTGATGAACTTGTACATGATATGAAAGGTCTTGGAATGAAGGTTGATGAATCTAATGCTTGTGATAATATCTTGAGGACTCTTCCAAAAAGATATAGTGAATTTTTTTTTGCTATAGAAACAACAATTGATAGGGATTATTTGAAAAGGAATTATTTTCTTGGAATGCTTACTACTTTTGAGATAAGAACAAAATATCTTATTCCTCTGAAAGAAGTTGCTTTCAGAGTAGATAAAAATAAAAAGGGAAAGACGATAGAATCGAGCAATGAGTCATATAGTGATGAAGAATCAAATTATGGCAGAATATATAGAGGTTCCAGAAGACCCATAGATCTAAGATATATCAAATGTTTCAATTGTGGACGGTATGGACACTATGCAACAGAATGAAAAGAGCCAAAAGGTAAAAATGATGAAGAAAAATAGAATCACATATACAAGGAATCATAAAGATATAAGTACTAGAATAAAAGCAAGGATGAACAAAACAGATAAGGAAAGAAGTTCTTCTAGAGACAAAAGAGAAGCTACTATGCGAAAAATGCAAGTAAGTACTCAATTTATAGTGATGCTAGTTTTTCAGACAATGATAGAGATGAAGTCCTATTTATGGTTAAAGAGAAAGATCCAGTTAAGAAAAGGACTCCAATTATTCTCAAGTATTTTAGATGTGGTAAATTTGGACATCTTGAAGATGATTGCACTAGGGATGGTTATAGTTTCAGTGATTATGATTTTAAAGATGCACTTAAAGACCATATGAGAATATTCAAATGGATTTGGAAGATAAAGAAAGTGGTTCTATAGAAGACAAGTCAAAAGGAAGTAATGATAAGGACAAAGGTAAACAAATAGAAGATTATTCAGTAGAGAATGGTTATGATATTAAGGGAGAACTTATCTATGCCCTTGACATAGTAAAGAAGGTTAGAAAGCAACACTCCAAGCTTGAAAGTTAGTTTTAAGAATGTGATGAAGAAATATTATTGCTCATAGAGGATTTAGAGAAGTCAAAGTCTAAGGCAAGCAAGTTCAAGGATAAGTTAGAAGCAAATATTTTGGAATGTGAGAAGTTAGCACAAGAAGTGGCTACTCTAAAAGAAGACTTAAAGGACTCCAATATCAAAATGAAGATTTTCACAAATAGCTCTAAGAACATGGATAAGTTCATCTGTGGACAACAACGAACATCATGTTCAAAAGGTCTTGGCTTTGGAAAGGTTCAAAAGAAACAAGAAAAAGAATCTACTTCAAGTCTTGATGAAGAAGAAAATTTAAAAGAAGATACATCAGAAGAAGATAGTTTAAGTGAAAGTGGGAAATTAGACGATGATTTGGACAACAAAGATTCAAAAAAGAGAGGAATAATGCACAAAGAAGATACAAATGAAAAAACAATTAGAATATGAGACCAATGAGGTCAAGACAAGGAGGCTTCAATGGAAGATGCTTTTCATGTCACAGGTTTGGACACATGGCTTCATAGTGTAGGACTCATGAAATACAGGTATATGGAAAATAACAACTTTTCTAAGGTTATTGCTACTCATGCAATGATTTTTGTCACAAGGCAATGAATTTTAGAATTAATGACATAAGAGGATATGGCTTCACTAGGAGAAATCCTAAGACAATTGCACATCCAAGGAATAATAACATTAAGTTTTATAATTGCAATAATGATGGTCACATAGCAAGATGGTGTAGAGCAAATATTCGAGAAACATGCATGAACAGGAATAGGAACATGAACAGGAACATGAACAAGGACAGGAATATGAACAGGAACAGGAATATGAACAAAAATAGGAATATAAATAGAAACAAGAAGATGAACAGTAATAGAGACTCAAAAAATAATAAGAACAAGAAAAAGGATGATAACCAGAATAGGAACATGGATGCGAACAAGAACAGGAACAGGAACAGGAACATAAGTGATGATAGGAACATGGATGATGACTTGGAAAGAAACAGTGAGCAGATTCAAAAGACTCACAAAAGAAGAGAGAAAGATAAAGGTACATATCTATGCTTTTAGGGAGTAGAAATACTCCCACACCAGAATTAACCACCTCATGTGGAGGTGGGGGAGGGGCTAAGCTAAGAGGCTCATTCTTAGCCTTGAGCCCCAAAGGTGACCCTTTGCCATTGATGTCAAATGGGGAGATATTTATGAATTAAGGAGAGATTTGGTATGATATTTGATATTTGAGATAGCATTGAGCCAGGGGGAGCAGAAAATAAGGCCAGGTTTCAGTAAAATGAATATGGGTTACCATTAATGACAAAGGGGGAGATTTTTGGACATTTTGAGTCCTTAAGCTAAAAGTTGTCATTGATGTCAAAATGACCTATGTAAGTAAGCACTATGATTTTGCTCCACAAAGAGCTTCATGAGAATCCAAGGTTTTTATCAAAGGTTCTGGAGGGGATGCATGACATTTGGTTCCAAAAGGAGCTTCAAGGGAAGCTTAGCAAAAGGTTTTTATGAAAACCAAGGAAGGCGAGGAAAGGTTTTATTTAAAACCAATGGATGGCATATTTAAAATGGTTTTTTCCTAAAACCCAAGTTGGCTTTTTGTTTCATCGAAAAAGGTGCCCCGATGATGGAGAAATTTTATTTTAAAGGTTTAGTTTAAATTTTAATTTATTTAAAATTTAAATTTAAATTTTAAATTAAATAAAATATTTTTCCCTCCTTTCTTATTGGTGCCACCGACATCATGAGGCAAATGTTAAAAGGGCTGACGTATTCGCATTGAAGGATGGCTTATATAAATAAGCCAAAGGTTTTCCATTTAATAAATCTAAGGAGTGTCACATGATTTTTGAAAAACCTAAAGTGCTTGGCATCCAAATATTGCATAGCAAATTTCGTGGAGTGTGACTTGGGCAGTCAAGTCATGGATGGTTAAAGTTTGGTGCCTTGTGAGGAAAGCGCATGCGGCTTAAGGAAGAGAGTTCCCAAGGCACTCATGTGGGTAATGTTAGCTCATGCGGCTTAGCTGTTGCTTGGCAACACGGTGGGTAGAGGTTCGAAATGCCAAGGCCCTTCGAGGGCTCCTTTGAGGTATGCACTCCAACTCTAATATTTGCAAGGGTAAATATTTTAATTAAAATATTTGCTTGCTAAGGTTTGATTATGATTTTTGTGGAAGATATAAGGTTGAGCAAGCTTTAATATTTTAATAAGGTTTGATATTTTGATTAATGTGAGATATTGCCTAAGAAAACTTTGTAATTATTTTTTAGTGCAAAAGTATTGAAAGGAAGGATATAAAATATTTGATTTATTTTATAGTATAAGTGGTTTTTGGAGTGACAAGGTTATGCAATGTTTTTATTTATTTTATTTTATGGTACAAGTGGTTTTATGAGTGATAAGGAAGTTGTGCATTAATTCTTAAGAAGGTTTTCTAATTAAAAGCCTTGGTGAATATTATTGTGAAGTGGAGTAATGTTGATTATTTTGTGATCTTCTAATCCTTGTGAAGATTGGCAAAAGAATATTGTGATTATGGCAGATTTCTAGAGAGGCTTCTTCATCTTCATAAAAGGTATAGGCACATTCTCCTATTGATTGATTATGGTGGTTGATTTGTGAAAATATATTTGGAGTGAAAACGATTGATTGTGGTTTTTAATCTCAAGTTAAAGTGCTTGTGGTAGTACCTAAGGTAGACTATCATGTCTTATTGAAATATCTTTTGCCTACACCAATGAAGGATAGATTGCAAGAAAAATCGTCAACTTCGTAACCTTTGACTACACAAATACAGATAGAAATAAAATAAAAGATAAAGGAGATGCTCAAATACTCATCCTTGACCAAGCATCAGAGGGTAGAAGCTACAAAATAGTATCAAAGCAAGTACAAAACTGCTAGTGAAGGAAGAGAACCCAATGCACAATCATACAATATTGTCAAATAACTAAAGAGGATTCCTACCAAGGTGAGCCTCTATGATGCACTAAAACTACCTGGACAAGTGGACATATTGCAAGAATAATTTAAATTTGTGAAGGATAAGAGTAAAAACCTTATGTAGATAGTGCTAGCTCAAACATTGTCCACTTTTGCTACAAGAAAAAATAGACTTCCCCCATTCTATCTGTCTCTCATAATAGAGGGTTGGATCATGCACAATTGTATGATTGACTCTGGCATAGCAACAACTATCATGCCAAATTTATTTTGAAAAATCATGGTATGGAATATAAAAGAAGAAGAACAAGCATATTGCAGTTGGATGGTACTCCTATCAAGATGGTGGGGTGATAAAAAATATCTTGATTATCTTACATAGCATGCCCCAGATAACTATCATTCAAAAAGTCATTGTGGTAGATTTGGAGCCATACTTCAGCATGTACCTATCAAGGGAATTCATATCCAAGTTAGGAGGCTATCTGTCTCTGGACTATTCTCACCTAGAGATTCCATTCAAAGGGATAAGGATACAAATTTACAATGAGAAGGCCTCCTCGTATCATATTGAAAATATTGAAGAAGAAGAAAAGGTTGTAGATTCGATTAATATGGTGATTAAAGAACTACAAGAGATGGATCTAATGGAGGAAGCTCTAGATGAGCTTCATTTAGAGGACAAATTTTCAATGCAATGATGGAGACCGAAATTAGTTGTTACACCATTACTAATATTGAAAAGTGTACGATGCTAGAATGCATGCACCTACACTATTTGCATCATAATATCAAAAAGATAAAACAAGAATCATACAATAACAATGAATTAATAAAAATATAAAGCCTCCTTTTATTAATTCATAATGATATCCTATTACATGTACATCACTTTTAGGGATACCAAATCTTGATACAATGATTACAAAGATGTAAAGCCCTTAAACGAGGGTGGTACAATCCATGGATCTTATAGATCGACACGAATTGATTGAGGGCTCACAAGGATACCTCCTTCTCCATTTTCAAGAGGAACTTGATGTTGAGAATGCTTTGAAGCTTGAAAGAACCTGTAATCTATAGATAAGAAACAACAAAGAATAATTAGGAACATATGCAGCCTCTCATGATGAGGCTTTTGACAAGAAATGTAATAAATAAGGCTAAACTTGAAATAAGCATGTATGCAAAGATAATCAATAAATAGATAAATAGGTACAAATAATACCTAAAAACAAATAGATCTAGCTAATCTAACATGTTATTTGCAATAAAAACATGAAATGAAACTAATCTAAGAAGATTAATTGAATCTATAAAATATGACTAAATCAAAGTAAAGTTACCTCTAATCTTGCTAATTAATTATACAAATGCACTAAAAATGATAAATCTACTCTAAATTAAGCTAATAGAGCAAGAATAAACAAGAATCTAGGCTAAAAATGAGGAAATCATGCATCAAACCCAAGTCATTGATGTCATTAGTGGCAGAGGCCTATGAGCCACTGTTAGTGATAGTGACCTCAAACTAAGACTTCTGCAAATTGAATCAAGGTTTGCAACACACAATTCACTAGTTGAATTGATGGTCAAGGGTCACCTACTTTTCTAGAAATGGATTTGCGATTGAAATCAAGGTATGCTTCTCAATACTTTGGAAGCTCCATTGTCAGTTTCATACTTGTCACTCCACAATTGGGTAGCATTTCTACTCTCCTCAAGGATTATCAAGTCACTATACAATTCAGAAGATATTCACTGCATGAAAGTTGTATATCTTTTGCACTCATAGGAGGGCCTATAAATAGGCTTCTCGAATTCTAATCTTAGCTTCATGGAGAAGCCAAGATCAAGAATTTCTAGTCTGTGGTAGTTGGGAGGAACCTTCTAGAAGATTCCTCACCCAAAACCACCTAAGATCAGTTGCATTTGTTTGTTACAATTGATTTTGGCTCTGCCCGTGAGGCAATGATAGTTTTAGAGTTAGCCATTGTCAACAGGAGCGACTAAGATTGTAGCTACTCTAAGCATCAGTAACTATGTTGGCAACCACTCTAAGCATCAGTGACTGAGCCTGCACATGACCAAATTGCCCCAGATGAGTAGTTAGAACCACTTTTATTCGAAATTTTGAGTAGTTTTGTTGTCATTGATGTCAAAAGCGTATTGGTTCAATTTCATCATCATTAAGGACATCAAGTGGTTTTTCCAAAAGCAAGAAGGTCTTGAAAAGGAATAGGATATAGTATTTATTTTTAATATTATATGCCTAAAAAGTCCCAAAATATGAAGACCCAAGGAAGGAGAAGCAAGTTTGAATTAAATAATAATATTATATTATTATAATATTTTGGGCCAAATAACAAGGTGAAGAAGAACAAGGTTCAAGTTAAAAAACCCATGAGCAGTTTACAAAGGATTTAATTTAAATTAAAATATTTTAATCTTTGATTAAAATTAAAATTTAAATTAATAATGGGTGCAAAGGTTTTAAATTTAAAATATTTAAAATCTATTTCAAATTTTTAAATTCAAAATTTTTCGATGTGTGAAAGACAAGAAGCGTGTGTATTAATAAAGGGAAATAAATTTCATTTCCTATGTTCTTTGAAAATATACACCTTGGAATAAAAAGAAATTGTGCACTGTATATGTTGGAAGAAGAGAGTTTGCATTTCAAAGCTTTGGTGGCAGACGAAGTAAATAAAGGTAGCATCATGGACAGAGGAATCCATCAGCGGTGGATAATCCAGGTGACAATTGAGAGAGCGCTAAGGCTTGCAAGGAAGGGATTATGGGTTCGATCCACACGATTGACGTTTTGCATGTGAGAGGCCTTCATTTTTTTGTGGGTACTTTTTGAGAGGAGGATAAGGAGAGAAACGTGCACCAAGGGTCCTATGTGGGCACATAGCCCACTTGGTAGCCTAGCTTGAGGCTAGGGTGTTGGAGAAGCTATGTCATGTGTTTGAATCATGCCAAAAACATTTTATGGGTAGAATTATTGAGAGGTATGCTATGCACATTTTATTTCTCCAAAGGTTTTGATTTTCAAAAAAGTGCTTAGAGGTTTTAGTGAGTTCTAAAAGTAGTTATAAGTGTTTGAGGGAGTTATAAGGTAAAGAAAATTAAAATATTTTATTTTTAATTTTTGGTGATTGAAATTTATTTTATAAAGTTGGAGTGATAAGGTGTATAAAGGAAATTGTTGTGTATTTTGTTATAATGAAAATGTTGACTTATATTATGTAAGTTTGGAGATTATAAGGTGTACTAAGAGAGTTGATATTTTGTATGGCAAAATAATTATTGGGAAAATTATTTTGTGGAGATCTTGAAATAAGTTGTGGCTACCTAACCTTGATATTGGCAAAGAAAGTTTAAGACAAGTTTTGAAGACATATCTCCATCAAAACAAAAGGTATGGGCAAATATTCCTTGTGAGTGAAATATTGTTGGTTTGGATGTTGTGAATGCTAAATTGGAGTGAAAAGGATTGTTTGATAAGCATTGTTGAGTTTGGTTTTGAGACATCCAATATTGATTGATGAAGGTTTTTCTAGAATGAAGGTTGTTACTAGAAACCTTGTTTGATAAGCATTGTTGGAAATATTGAGTGAGCCTTCAAAGGCATGATTAGGGTTTGTGAAAGATCATGAGTATCATTGTTATGTGAAGTTGTGAATAATATTGAACTAGGATTTGTAAAAGAACTTGAGTATCATTGTTATGTGAGGTTTGTTTGATAAGAATTGTTGAATAAGCTTTCATTGAGTGATTGGTTGAGTGGAGTTGATTGAGCATAATTGATTGAAAGTGTTGGAGTGATAGTTCAAGTTATATGAAACAAATTGTTCTTTATTTTTGGATTGAGTTGAAGGAAAGATTGAAATTTATTAAGCATTGTTGTGAGTAAAACATATTGAGTCTCTAACCATTCTCTATATGTTTCTGTGGTAAAACAAGAGAGAGATTGAAAGTGATTGAGCATTGTTGTGAGTGTGAAGCATATTGAGTCTCTAACCATTCTCTATATGTTTCTGTGGTAAAATAAGAGATATTGTAAGTGATTGAGCATTTTTGTGAGTGTGAAGCATATTGAGTCTCTAACCATTCTCTATATGTTTCTATGAGATTAAACAAGAATCTATGTGAAGCTTGTTTGTGTGATTGAAGAAGTTTTTTGTGATAGATTGAGTTGAGTTGAATAAGATTTTGTGAAAGCTTGTGAGTTGATTTGAGTAAGTCCTAGAGTGGACTTAAGGACAAATTTGTGTGAGCTTTTGTGGAAGCTTACAATCAGATTGGACAAGTTCTAGTGAGGACTTGTTGAGTATATTTGAGGTAAGTCTTGGTGAAGACTTGTTGAGCAGATTGGACAAGTTCTAGTGAGGACTTGCAAAGCATATTTGAGGTAAGTCTTGGTAAAGACTTGAGAGTAGTTTGAGCAAGTTCTAGAGAGGACTTATGGACAGATTTGAGGAAAGTCTTTGAGAAGACTTGAAGAGCTAAGTTGATTGATTGATTTGTTCAAGCTTTGTGTTAAGGCTTGGGGTAGATCTAGCAGAGTTGATTTGTGATTAGATCAAGCTTTGTGTTAAGGCTTGAGGATAGATTTGAGGATAGAGTTTGGTGTAGATTTGAGGATAGGTTTGTGCCAGTATAAAGACAGATATTGAGAATATTTATGCTAGACCGAAGGACTATGTTTAGTGCAGATCAAAGATAGAGATTGAGCAAATTTGTGCTAGACCGAAGGACTATGTTTAGTGCAGATTTGAGATAGAGATTGAGCAGATTTGTGCTAGACCTAAGGACTATGTTTAGTGCAGATTTGAGATAGAGCTGAGAGCAAGATTTGGAGGTGATAGAGCAGAGGATAGTAGTCTCTAATGGATAGAGATCCATTAGCCAGGGTAGTGAGGACAAAGATCTTTTGAGTGAGGATAGAGTCTTTTATGGATAGAGATCCACAAGCTAGTGTAGTGGAGGCGATAGTCTTCTAGAGGATCACTAGCTAGAGAAGAGGATGAGATCTCCTATGGATAGAGATCCACGAACCAACTGAGGGGATTGGTGTCTCCTATGGATAGAGATCCACGAACTTGATTAGGGGATTGGTGTCTCCTTTGGATAGAGGTCCATAAATATTGTAATAGGGAAAAGTATTCCCAAGATATTTGTTGAGAAAATTTTAGTGAAATATTTTCTCTGTGGAGTAGCCCACATTGGGTGAACCACGTTAAATTGGTATCTCTATTGTGTGTGGTGATTTTTGCATTGCTTTGATTACTACTATTGATATTACCATTGATATATTGCATAATATTTTTTGGGAAAGAAAAGTAAAAAGTGGTCTTATACTGTTCACCCCCCTCTCAGTATAAGCTTGTGTTCTTCAATTGGTATCAAAGCGGGTTCCTTCGAAAGAGTTTAACAACTTGAAGGAAAATATTACAAGAACACAGATGGATTCTTAGAGTGGATCATCAGGGAATTCAGCACCATTATTCGATGGGAACAATTATGCACTTTGGAGTACAAGGATGAAGTTTCATCTAATGGCACTTGGAAATGAAATATGGGAAGCAATTGAGAATGGATACACACCACCAACAACTCCACCTACAGATAAATATGGTAAGCTTCTACATCATCATAATTCAAAGGTAATGAATGGAATTTTGAGAGGTTTACATGAAACAAAGTTTATAAAGGTTATGCATTGCACATCAGCAAAGGAAATTTGGGATAAGTTAAAAGGCATATATGAGGGAGACAAAAAGGTAAAAAGGGTAAAGTTGCAAAACTTCAAGAGAACATTTGAAGACCTAAATATGAAGGATGAGGAAAACATTGCTGCATATCTACTTCATGTGGACGAGGTTGTTAACTCCATGCAAGGACTTGGACTTAAAGTTGAGGAAATAGATGTTTGTGATAATATTTTAAGGTCACTTCCAAAAAGGTTTAGTGAAAATATTTCAGCTATAGAAGAGTCAAAAGATATTGAAATTTTGACAAGGGATGAATTACATGGCATTCTCATAGCTTTTGAGATGAGAATAAAAGAGGAACCTATTCTGCATAAAGAAGTAGCCTTCAAATCTACTAAGAAGACAAAGGGTAAAAATTTAGATTCAAGCAATGAGTTATCCAATGATGAAGAAGCAAATTATGGTAGAAGGAACAAGGACTCAAGAAAGTATAAAGGTACAAAATTAGTTAGATGTTTTAATTATGGTAAATATGGTCACTATGCATCTAATTATCCCTAGAAATAACAATGATGAAGAAAAATAGGATCATAAGAACAGGGAATCAGGAAAGCACAGGTACCAAAAGAAAAATAGGGATGGACAAGGTACACAAGGAAAGAAGTTTTTCCAAAGGCATAAGAATATTTTTTATGCAGATAAGGCAAGTAAGATTTCAAGTGATAGTGATGGAAGCTCTTCAAGTAATGAAGAAGAAGAAACCCTATTTATGATAGTAGAAAAAGAAAATGTTAGAAAGAAAGGTCCAATGATTCTCAAATATTTTAGATGTGGTAACTTTGGTCATCTTGAAGATAGTTGTACAAGGAATGGATTATGTTTTAGTGAAGATGAATATGAAGATGCAAGTGAAGGTCCAAGAGAAGAAAATATTCTTATGGCAATAGAAGAAGAAGGGAGTACTTCTAGTGGAAATAAATCATAAAGGAATGAAGATGATCCCAAAGGCAAACAAATAGAGGAAGAATCAGAGAAAGGAGAAGTTGATCTTGAGGGTGAGCTTATTTATGCCCTTGATGCATTAAGAGAGGTAAGAAAGCAAAACTCAAAACTCAAGCTTAAATTTCAAGAATGTGATGAAGAGAAAGGAAAGCTTATAGAGGATCTAACCAACTCAATAGCTAAGACAAGAAGATTCAAAGAGAAGTTAGAAGCAAAGGTTTTAGAATGTGAAAGGTTAGAGCATGAGGTAGCTTCACTAAGGAAGGAAGTAAAAGAGTCTAAGGACAAGTTACACAGGTTTGGGAGAAGCTCAAAGAACTTGGATAATATTATCAAGGTACAAATATCTTCAAATAAAATAGGACTTGGTTTTGAATAGGTACAAATAAAACAAGGAGAGGAGTAAATATCAAGCTCCGAAGAAGAAGAAGCTTCAAAAGAAGAAAGTGTAAAATAAATTGAGACTTATGAGGATGAGTTGGACAGTAGAAAGTTCAATAAGGAAAGGAACAATGCAAAAATGAGGAACAAATGGAATAGGAAACAACACAGGGTAGAAGAGACTAAGAGACCAATGAGGTCAAGGCAAAGTAGTTTCAATGGATGATGCTTCTCATATCACAGGTTTGAGCACAAGTCTATGCAGTGTAGGATACATGAAAGACAAGAATATGGAAGTTTCAGAAACAAGCAAATTTTCAAGGATATTTCTACTCTTTTAATTAGTGTGGTCACAAAGCAGTAAATTGTAGGGTTCATGAAAAAAATAGTTATGGCTTCACCAGGAGAAATTCCAAGATATTTGCACCTTCAAGGAGTCACAATATTAAGTGCTATAAGTGCAATAATATGGGACACATAGCTAAGTGGTGTAGAGCAAAACTTCCAGAGACAAGTAGGAACATGAATAGTCAAAGGAATCAAAAGGATCAATTGAGGAAGAAGGTGGACAAAGGTAAAGATCAGTGTATGTTGGGAGTAGAGATACTCCCACCCTAGAATTAATCACCTCAAGAGGAGGTGGGGGAGGGACTAAGCTAAGAGTCTCATTCTTAGCCTCGAGTCCCAAAGGTGACCCTTTTCCATTGATGAAAAAGGGGGAGAGATTTGAGTTAGAGGGAGAGCATTCATATAGGGGGAGCGGTTTCTCAAGGAAAGCAAATTTTAAAAAAGAAAAAGGAATGGTAAAAATAAAGGGGTTGCCATCAATGACAAAGGGGGAGATTGTTAGAAAATTTTAGTAGTTTTTTTGTCATTGATGTCAAAAGCGTATTGGTTCAATTTCATCATCATTAAGGACATCAAGTGGTTTTTCCAAAGCAATAAGGTCTTGAAAAGGAATAGGATATAATATTTATTTTTAATATTATATGCCTAAAAAGGCCCAAAAGATGAAGACCCAAGGAAGGAGAAGCAAATTTTAATTAAATAATAATATTATATTATTATAATATTTTGGGCCAAATAACAAGGTGAAGAAGAACAAGTTTCAAGTTATTAAACCCATGATTAGTTTACAAAGTATTTTATTTAAATTAAAATATTTTAATCTTTGATTAAATTTTTTAAATAATTAATTAGGTGCAAAGGTTTTAAATTTAAAATATTTAAAATCTATTTCAAATTTTTAAATTTGAAATTCGTCGACGTGTGAAAGACAAGAAGCATGTGTATTAATATAGGAAATAAATTTCATTTCCTATGTCCTTCAAAAATATACACCTTGGAATAAAAAGAAATCATGCGTTGTATATGTTGGAAGAAGAGAGTTCACATTTCAAATCTTTGGCGATAGACGAAGTAAATAAAGGTAGCATCATGGATAGAGGAATCCACTGGTGATGGATAGTGCTGGTGGCAGTTGAGATAGTTCTAAGGATTGCAAGGAATGGATCATGGGTTCGATCCACACGATTGACATTTTGCATGTGAGAGGCCTTCATTTTTTCATGGGAACTTTTTGAGAGGAAGATAAGGAGAGAAAAGTACACCAAGGGTCCTATGTGGTCATGTAGCCCACTTGGTAGTATAGCTTGAGGCTAGGGCATTGGATAAGCTACATCGTGTGTTCAAATCACATGGAAAACGTTTTGTGGGCATAATTGTTGAGAGGTATGCTATGGACGTTTTTATTTCTCCGAAGGTTTTGATTTAAAAAAAAATTCTTAGAGGTTTTAGTGAGTTCTAAAAGTAGTTATAAGTGTTAGAGGGGGTTAAAAGGTAAAAAAAATTAAAATATTTTATTTTTAATTTTTTATTTTATAAAGTTGGAGTGATAAGGTGTATAGAGAAAATTGTTGTGTGTTTTGTTATAATGAATATGTTGACTTATATTATGTAAGTTTGGAGATTATTTTTTGGTAAATTAATTATATTAAAAATAGGGCATTTGAAAGCTGCCCCAACACCTTATACATCAAAGGAATATAAAGGAATAGAGAGGAAAAATGAGCCACATAACTGCTTGCAAGAACAAAAGGTTACATCTTCAGACTAAAAGGAATAAAAAGAAGTAGGCGAAAGCCTTTCAGAACAAGGTTGCAATCTCTGAAAAAAAGAAACAGAGATAAATAGGCAAAAATATAACAGAGCCCAAAAATAAGTGAAACTCTGCCACACAGGAACCTGAAAGCAGAGAAAAAGTCATCAACCATCGAGGGGGATGTCCATCTACATGAGAGACAAAACAACATAACCGTTTGTAGAACCTCTTTAGTGTTGTCCTTATGAACATTGGTAAAGGCCTACTTGGCAATTTCCACTACCTATTCATCATTGATAGCATCTTTGATGTCAATCTTGGTATCAATGGATACCTTAGAACTGGACATGACTGGAACATTTTCAAAATTATCATAGAAAAACAAGAGACTTAGCGCATGGTGTTGTTCTTTGAGAGTTGAGATCATCAATTTTTGGTAAGTTTGGAGATTATAAGGTGTACTAAGAGAGTTGATATGTTTTATGGAAAAATAATTATTTGAAAAAAAAAATTGTGGAGATCTTGAAATAATTTGTGGCTACCTAACCTTAATATTGGCAAAGAAATTTTAAGATAGGTTTTGAAGACATATCTCCATCAAAATAAAAGGTATGTGCACATATTCCTTGTGATTAAAATAATGTTGGATTAGATGTTGTGAATGATAAATTGGAGTGAAAAGGATTGTTTGATAAGCATTTTTGAGTTTGGTTTTGAGACATCGAGTATTGATTGATGAATTTTTTTTCAAAATGAAGGTTGTTACTAGAAACATTATTTTATATGAATAGTTTGAAATATTAAGTGAGCCTTCACATGTATGATTAGGGTTTGTGAAATATCATGAGTATCTTATTTTTGTGAATTTATGAATAATATTGAACTAGGGTTTTAAAAATAACTTGAGTATAATTGTTATGTGAGGTTTATTTGATAAGCATTATTGAATAAGCTTTCATTGAGTGATTGGTTGAGTGGAGTTGGTTGAGCGTAATTGATTGAAAGTTTTGGAGTGATAGTTCAGGTTCTATGAAATAAATTGTTCTTTATTTCTAGATTGAGTTGAAGGAATGATTGAAAGTGATTAAGCATTGTTGTCAGTAAAATATATTGAATCTAACCATTCTCTATATGTTTCTCTAGTAAAACAAGAGAGAGATTGAAAGTTGTTGAGCATTATTGTGAGCGTGAAACATATTGAGTCTCTAACCATTCTATATATGTTTCTATGGTAAAACAAGAGAGATATTGTAAGTGATTGTGCATTTTTGTGAGTGTGAAGCATATTGAGTCTTTAACCATTATCTATAAGATTGAGCATTTTTGTTAGTGTGAAGGATATTGTAAGTGATTGAGCATGTTTATTTGTGTGATTGAAGAAGTTTTATGTGATATATTGGTTTTATTTGAATAAGATTTTGTGAAATATTGTGAGCTGATTTGAGTAAGTTCTAGAGTGGACTTAAGGACACATTTATGTGAGCTTTTGTGGAAGCTTACAAGTATATTGGACAAGTTATAGTGAGGACTTGTTGAGCAGATTTGAGGTAAGTCTTGGTGAAGACTTTTTGAACATATTGGACAAGTTGTAGTGAGGACTTGTGGAACATATTTGAGGAAAGTCTTGGTAAAGACTTAAGAGCAATTTGAGCAAGTTCTAGAGAGGACATGTGAATAGTTTTGTGGTAAGTATTTGAGAAGACTTGAAGAGTTTATTTGATTGATTGATTTGTTCAAGCTTTGTGTTAAGGTTTGGGGCAGATCTAGCAGAATTGATTTGTTATTGGATCAAGATTTGTGTTAAGGCTTGAGGATAGATTTGAGGATAGATTTTGGTGCATATTTGAGGACAGGTTTGTGCTAGAACAAAGACATATATTGAGAATATTTTTGCTAGACCAAAGGACTATGTTTAGTACAGACTAGAGATAGAGATTGAGAAGATTTGTGCTAGATCAAGGGACTATTTTTAGTGTAGATCAAAGATAGAGATTTATAAGATTTGTGATATACTGAAGGAATAATTTTAGTGTGGATTTGAGATAAAGATTGAGTAGATTTGTGCTAGACCGAAGGACTATGTTTAGTATAAACTTGATCAGAGTTGAGAGTAAACTTTGGAGGTGACAGAGTAGAGGATAGTAGTCTCTAGTGGATAGAGATCCATTAGCTAGAGCAGTGAGGACAAAGATCTTTTGAGTGAGGATAGAGTCTTCTATGGATAGATATCCATAAGCTAATGTAGTGGAGGCAGTATTCTTCTAGAGGATCACCAACCATAGTAGAGGAGGAGTTCTCCTATGGATAGAGATCCACAAACTAGTTGAGGATATTGGTATCTCTTATGGATAAATATCCATGAAATTGATTAGGGGATTGGTGTCTCATTTGGAAAAATGTTCATAAGCATTGTAATAGGGAAAGAATTCCCCAGATATTTTTTGAGAAAAGTTTAGTGAAATATTTTCTCCATGGAGTAGCCCACATTGGGTGAACCACGTTCATTTGGTGTCTCTATTGTCTGTGGTGATTTATGCATTGATTTGATTACTATTGTTGATATTGCCATTGATATATTGCATAATATTGTTTGGAAAATAAAATTAAAAAGTGGTCTTATACTGTTCACCTCCCCTCTTAGTATAAGCTTGTGTTCTTCAACTGCTACCTCTTGGAAAGGTCCAAGATCATTCATATGGTCTACAAAGTTGCCCATATGAGTAGTCTCCTAAATATGATGTGATTTAGGTGTCTATAGATACCCATTTTGTGATATGTTGTAGGAACACAACATTGAGAAAAAATAGACCACCTAAAGCCATATTCTATGTTGCATTATGAGCATTGATATGATCAACATTATATGCCCCAATCATGAAAAGGGTATGCATATCTAAATCATTACCTCCAATTAGATGGAAGGCTTAATTTGTATAAAACTTTGAAGTCCTCTATAATATCGTGTCGTGTTTCTTATAATTAGTAAAAGATCAAAATATAGATCATAAAAGGTTTAAATTAGTGTATTTTCTTTTGCCCCAAGAGACAAGGTAGGCTTATGATAGTTTTTAGCAATGATTCATAATATGAACATGATTAACTTGATTAAGTTATCAATTGTTGATTTTGATTATAAATTTGTTATTATGACTACCCCCTCAAGTGATGAGTCGATGAGGAAAAATAACTAGTGATGAAAATGACGAGTCACTTGACCAAGATGATTGATTTGGATGATTTAATATGATTATTTTTTTTTGTTATATGGCAGGTCCTATTACAAGTGTGATTTTAACCAATAATAGTAATTGTACATCTCTATCCTAGGGAGCAGTTAAGTCACAATGGTCTTATTAGGGAATCAATATGATAGCAATTCCATTTAGCATGTGGTGAATCACTCGATGATATGATGAAAATGTCATAGAAAAAGGAAATGAACACCTCATTCCTATGGGGCAATCTGGCTACCAGGGCTTTCTTCGAGATTGAAGTGAAGCATTTCAATTCGATGATGAATAATTTGGTTCAAATGACCTTATGGTAATTTAATCATATTACCAAATGGTATGGATTGCAAGTTGTTGCAACCGCCAAGTGTATAGGGTAAATAACTACATACAATGTGCATTTGAAATTTTGATGTTATTTGATTTTTTTGTTATATTTTATGATTTTTGATGATTTTGGATTGGTAGATCTGCTTATTTTTCTATTTTGAAGCTTTTATGGTTATAAATTTAGGGCATTTATTGTTGCTTCCTAGTCACTTTCAGCATAAGTGACCCAATTTTACAATTTTATAGTTGTTGTCAACATAGAAGGCCCACACTTTCTAGCCATTGATGCCATCAGTGGTCATTACAAAACTAAAAAATATAAGAAAAAATTAGGGTTTTCAATTTTATTATTTCCCAGCTATCAGTTTGCAATAGTGCTCTGAGGAGAGAAAGATAAGAGTTGGCCTAGAATGTTGTCCATATTACCTAACACCATGGTGGAGCACAATGAGGCATCTATGAGTAGAGGAGTTGGAGTTTCATGGGTATTTATCAAACCCTAACCTATTCATTTAACCAGTAAAATGAATCTCATTAATAAATTGGTAAATAAACCTCATTACACTTGTTGGCAATGAACTGCACCCATAGCTAGGCATAAAACTAGGCTAATTTAGGTGGGTTTAGGTTAGATTTTAGATCTTGTCAATTTTTTTTTTGGATTTTTGGCGAGGGGTAAACGTCATCTACGTGTCACCTCATGGTCATTGTCACTCATGGTGAATCCCAATTGGAAAAGAGGGGTCACTTTCACTGAGGGTGGCTGGTTTAAACCCCAACAGTCAATTTTTTTACCATTGGAGGCTAGCCACTATCAACATCGACAACTACTATGGTAGCCATTGTTAGCCTAGGTGACCCAAAACCTTAGAAAAATTCTTCGTTTTTTTATTTTTTGCTTAGTTTTTATTTTTTTATTTTTAATGCAAGTGCATCTGATTATGCATGTTTTTTTACATATTTAGCTCTTGATAGCACGGGATAAAGATCCTGAGTTGCTTGTAGAGTTGTTTCCCTTTATGGATAGCATAGAGTGGGATTGGTTTGATGTATGAGAATTGATGTATGTTGCTATATTGCCAATGATAATGTCATATCATACATACATCATAGCCTTGGTCCACATATGGGACTGTCAGACCAACACCTTTCATATCCCAACTAGTGAAATGATGATCACTCTTGAGGATGTTTATAGTATATTCAGGATCCCATTCGATGGAACAACCATCGTATTCTCACTGATCAATGCTAGAGTAGTAGTATTTGATAGGGTTTTCAAGGACCAGGCACATGTTACACTTGGGTACATTTAGCATGACGAGGTTCTTGTCAATCATTGGTATCAAGACCAAGTATTCTCATGGTACCAGTACATCTTGATGTACATTATCTACAATGTGCTACTACCTAAAATATCAAGAGCAAGGTTCCCATGGAACCTCATGGCTATGGTGTAATATTTGCTGGACATCCTTAGGTTAATCATTATGGCTTGGGGAGTGCTCTATTGGCACAACTCTATGATGAGCTATATAGGATTCAATAATGAGGTTGGGCTAAGGTAGCTTGCAACTTGCTCCTACAAATATAGGGTTGGGAGCACATCATAGTAGACCATCCAATAGGGTTTCCCTAGGATATCATCATGATAGCGGCCAAGTCCTGGTGCTATGGAGCTATATGGTTGCGGGATGTAGAGGAGCGACATAGTCATCATCATGTAGGGTATTTGGCACACTATGCGGGCACTCTGACTAGCCTATAGGTGAGAGATATCATCTAGATACCCTAATTGGATTGCCCTACTTGGATGAAGGTAGATCGATTCTTAGTTTGGACTAGGCATGATTGATGGGTCATCAAGCACAAGGGAGGCATCGGGGAGTTCTTTAATTTCTCCTGGGTGACTAGGAAGTTTGGAATATAGTAGGACATCCCACTAGAGCCAATTTTGTACTGGCACATTTAGGTAGAGAGGTATATATTGGTACCACATGTGACAACTTTAGCAGAGGAGGCAAATCCTCCTACAGTGGATATCGATATAGTGGATGCCAAGACTACCAAGGCATATACCTAGTGGTGGGTGATGTAGCTATGGCATGGTGGTGGTAGCCTAGTGTGATCCCAGGATGAGGCACATGAGGATGATCCTAATGAGTGATGGGTGTAGCCTAGGATAGAGAAGTAGTGGGGTTAGGCTACTGAGGAGTAGGCAGCACCAGAGGAGGAGGAGGTGGCTCCAGAGTAATGGGAGTCTCCTCTTTGGGTAGATCTACATAGCTTAGAGGTTGAGCTATAGATGACCCATTGATATATCCTGGAGTGGGACACATCTCTCGATACAACATAGAGCCAACTAGTAGTAGGGCATGCGAGATGACATGGGTATGAGGAGGAGAGGACCTCTCTTTAGACTTGACTAGATTCAACACTAACTAGGATAGATCAACTCACTACGAAGAGAGATCTGATGAGTACTACTATAGGTTCTTTGACTGGTGAGTCAAAAACTCTACAATAGTAGCTAGGGGTTTCTCTGGTAGGACAAGTTGTACCATCTAATCTATCTATTTAGGGACCAAGAAGGTTGGATATGGTGGTAGAGCTTTAACAACTACAGGCCATCGTAGTAGACGATGCAATGTAGTAGGCTTCAAATGTAGCACATATCACTCTACTAGAAGGTAAGTATAGATTATGTGATGATGTCATTCCAACTAGATCGACACCCACAAGGACTCATTGGACTAGGATAAGTGTGTTTGGGTAGTCATCCATGCAGCCCAACCATAGGACTACTTCTCGATCTGAGAAATTAGGAGGGAGCTCTAGTTGTCATCGCAGATACAGAGCTGAGGGTGGGGCCTAGCAAAGGGGTGCAGGCCCAGTATGATATGACATGAGATATGTATCATTTTTGAGCGTAAGATATGATGAATTACATAGTTGTAACCTATGAGAAGTTTTGTACCTATGACACTTGGACACATATATATATTATATTATATTTTATTGCTCGTTATGTGTATTATATATTTGCTTTATTTTCATGTGATATAATATGTATGCAATGCTTATATGATTTGATTATTTCTATATGGTGTGATGTACTAATGACATGCAAAAGTTAGATGTTGTATGATTAGATGATGTGATCTATATGTGTAGATAGACTACTTATGATGTATGCATATATGGATGCAATGTGGGATGTTAAATGCATGTTTAATTTTGATTTAATTGTATGCATCTAATTTGTGTTGTTATGATATGATAAATGCAATGTGTGTAATGCATTATTTACATGATGTAATCTTATGTAAATAAAAATGTATGCTTTAATCACTGAAAACATAAGGAATGAATGCAATCTGTGTTTAACAAACTAATGGATGACACCACAGAATATATCAAAATTATGAATGTAAATTATAACTCTTACCATAAGCATTAATCATTTAAGCATCCAAATATGAAATTAGATGATATGAGATGTATGGTTCTCCTATATGAGCTTCTATAAATTAAAATATATGCACAAAATAGTCAGTGGTTGTCTAAATATCATTGTTGATATCCATTCGATATCTATCATATTTCCTGAATGTTCCTTAATAAGAAAAAGTTCACAAGTAAAATTGATGATTTTTTGATGAGATGATTTGATGTTATAAGGTATTTTTGAGGTTTTCCATGATACTCAAACACATTAGTTTATTAATCAAAATTTGTATACTGACTATATAGGATTCTTGAAAGACCAAATTGTTGTTATGAAGACCAAGATATTCACTATTCTTGTGTGTGCAAATGAATATATTAGATGTGACATAAGACTACCTCATTGCTAAGTGAGATTCATTCAACCCATTTTTGTAGTGAGGATCACCAAATGTTCACCATGATCCTAATTTTAGACGTAGTTAGACTAGACCACTAGGTAATACAGGCCACCTAAAGCTAGATCATTTGTAAATTGCTTAGAACTACCCCAATGCCAGGAAGGATTTATTCAACCCATTGTTGTATTGGGGATCACTCAATGGCTTTGAGTATTGAACATTCCAGGGATTCAATCTCTTCACCCCCTTATTTTCTTTACTTTTATTTGGATACTTGCTCATGCTTAGTGATGAAAATCACTATTCATTTTACCTTTTATTTTTGCTTTATTTCAAGATTTTGCTCGTTTTGATGAAAGCAAGAGGTTTCTTTGGGTAGAGGGATCTTGTCCTTTTTTCAATTATCAATACTCTAGACCATTTTCATCACAAGATGAGCAAGTAAAAACCCTTATTTAAGGTTACTAGGACCACTTTGTAGTGTTCATATTTCCTTGTCTAGACTTGGATTTTTACTATGTTTAATTAGTGATGGGATTTTAACATATGCTAGGTGCTATCAAAACTAGAACTCATCTAAAAAATCAAATATAACTTTCTACAAAACTTGATAAGATCACTAGGTATGGATAAATTACCAAAAAACCCTAGTATATTCCTTATAGCAATAGGAAGGGTTGTGTTGAAAAACACAATTACTCACAAGGGTGATGGATGATGGTGATGAATAGATGCATGATTAGGATACAAATGTTATGTCATTTGTAAGATTGTAAATACGACCTATATTAATGAAAATGCAATTGATACAAATACCTAATGCAATGTAAGTAAATGAATTCGTATGCAAAATATAAATGTTTTTGTATTTTTGATGTTTTCAATTGTTTTTGAAATTTTATGAATTGTTCAATTATTTTTGAATTTTTTTATTTATTTGAATGTTTTTTAATTTTTGATTTTATGTGTGGAATGCCTTAAGATGAAGAAAGTTGAGATGTTAGATCTCTTAAACACCTTCAAGTGATGTTAGGTGATACGTTCCAGATCCAATATTCTCTGAGATGATATAATGACCTAACCAGTTAATCACAAATTTATCTTGTAAGTGTGGAAATAGGTTTGAGTTTTGTTGGCTCTATTTCAACACAATATCTCCAACCTTAAAGTTCTTTAGGTGAAATTTATTATTTTAAGCTTATTTTAGGTGTTCTTGATAAACATGGAGATGCTCAAGGGCATTCACACAACGTTTATCAAGAAGCATCAATTGGTCGAGGTGAGCTTATTACACGGTATCATCATCGATGAACTCTTTCAATGTGATGTGTAGGATTGGAATTTCCAACTCCAAGGGTATAATGGCATTAGTTCCATATACCAGTGAAAGCGGTGTTGCCTCGATGAGTGTTCGTACGCTATTTCTGTAAGACCATAATGCAAGGGGTAATTGCAGATGCCAATCCTTATGATTCTCTTGAACCATATTTTTCAAGATGGCTACTATTATTTTGTTTGAGGCTTCTACTTGCCCATTTTCTTGTGGATAATATGGTGTTGCAAAGTTGTGCTAAATTTTATATTTGGATGTTAAAGCCTGCACATATTTGTTCTTGAATGATGTACCATTATTCAAAATTATCTTGGATGGGATCCCAACGTGACATATATTATTATGAAGTATGAACTCTGTAATTCTTGATCCTATCATTGATGTTAAGGGGGCCACTTCCACACACTTGGTAAAATACTCAGTGGTCGTTAGTATAAACATGTGTCAACCCAAATACGGGGAGAGATCTTACCAATTAAATCAAAATCCCACTGAGAAAATGGCCAAGCCTCTTGAATGGGTTGTAAGGCCTGTGAAGGTAGGTGCATTAAATTCACATGATGTTGATACTTAATGCAATTTGTGACATACAACCAATAATCCTTCTCCATGGTGGTCCAATAATAACCCATCTGAAGGATGCGCTTGACGATGGCCATGCTACTGAAATGGCCATTGAATGTACCATCATGAGCTTACAAAATTGGCCAAGTTGATTCTTGGGGCTCAAGACAATGAAGGAGGACTCCATCATAGCTTTGAAGATACAATATGTCTCCTAACAAGACATATCTAGTCACATTTTTTCTAAATGCTCATTTTTTGGTATGTGACAATCCCTGTAATATAATTCTAAGTTTAAAAAATATTGTAATTGGCTTAAAAATCTTGAAAAGCTACAACTTTAATAGATAAAATAACTTGTTCTCCCTACAATTTTATGTACACAAATACAAACTAGGAAATAACCTTGTGGTGAATGGTGGTACCATTCCCCATAGGACCCTGCAATATCGAAGACCCCCAAGGTGCCTTCTTAAGAAAGTATCTAGCTCTATAGAATCACTCATGGTTTGGTTCTATATGAATCATGTTGACTAATTCTTGATTTTTAAAAGCATCATGCTGCATCATGGTGTGGAAGAGCATATTTCCATGAATGATAGTAAAGTTAGCAAATGGATTCTAAGGGATTAACTATCCCAAAGATGCCATGATTTTTACAAATTTGTTTGGCATCGAGGGATTGCCTTGATGTCATACCACTCTAGCTAGGCTAGATAAGTTTCAAAAAGATCTTTATAAGCTTTCAAGATAGGACACCTACATTGATATATGCCCTTAACTTGGTTGATAATGAGAAGGGAGTCACAAAATATTTTTAGCTTTTTAATATTCATGGTGATTGCTATTTGGAGACCAAAAATTAGGGCCTCATATTTAGTGTTGTTATTGGTACAAGGGAGGTCAATTTTAAATGACAAGGGCATTGGATCACCTTGCGATGTGAAAAATACAATTCTTGCACCATCCCCTTGCTCACACTTTGAACCATCAATGAACAAAGTCATGTTAGCTTTGTTATTTGGCTGTTTAGGTTCGGGTGACTCCAATAATACAAATACTACATCATCAGTAAGTTCAATGATGAGAGGTCTACTATCCTAAAGAGGTACCTCTGCTAGCTGATCAACTATGACTTATCCCTTGATATAATTTTGGCTAATGAATTCCAAGTCAAATTCTATCAGTAGCATGATCCACTTTGTAGTACGTGTATTATGATATGTCTTGCTCATCATATACTGCAAAGGATTTTGTTTTGATATCACATATATCGTATGACTTAGCATATAGTTTCACAACTTCTTAGTCACAAAAACTACTACTAAGCACAAATTTTTTATGTATGCATACCCTAGCTCATAGATCACCAAGGTGTGGCTGATATAATATATCACTTGCTCTTTGTATTACACATTCTTCTGGGCCAACATGGTTTCTAGTGCAAAGTTAGTAGCTGATATATAAAGCAAGAATGACACATCTGGACTTGGTGGACCTAGTACTGGTGATGTTTCCAGATATTACATGATCTCAACAAAGTCTTGCTGACATTCTTCATCCCAATAGAATGGGACACCCTTATGTAGCAGTCGATTCATGGATCAACATTTGTCTGATAGCTGTGTGATGAATCACTTTATGGATGCTACTTTACCTTAAATATTTCTTGGCTCTTTAATGTTAGTGTGTGGGGCCATTTATAGGATAGCATTTACCTTTTTTGGATCCACTTTGATTCCTCGTTTAGAAATGAAGAACACAAGCTTATACTGAGAGGGGGGTGAATAGTATAAGACCACTTTTTACTTTTCTTTCCCAATCAATATTATGCAATATATCAATGGCAATATCAACAATAGTAATCAAAGCAATGCATAAATCACCACACACAATAGAGACACCAATTTAACATGGTTCACCCAATGTGGGCTACTCCATGGAGAAAATATTTCACTAAAATTTTCTCAACAAATATCTTGGGAAACCTTTCCCTATTACAATGTTTATGGACCTCTATCCAAAGGAGACACCAATCCCCTAATCAAGTTCATGGATCTCTATCCATAGGAGAACTCCTTCTCCTCTACTTTTGTTGGTGATCTTCTAGAAGAACTGTTGCCTCCACTACACTGGCTTATGGATCTCTATCCACTGAAGACTCCTACCCTCACTTAGAAGACCTATCTTCACTACCCTAGCTAATGGACCTCTATCCATTAGAGACTATTGTCCTCTATACTCTATCACCTCCAAAGCTTGCTCTCAGCTCTATCTCAAATCTACACTAAAATTAGTCCTTCGATCTAGCACAAATCTACTCAATCTCTATATTCAAATCTACACTAAACATAGTCCTTCGGTCTAGCACAAATCTTCTCAATCTCTATTACTATTCTAGCACAAACTTGTCCTCAAATATGCACCAAAATCTATCCTCAAATCTGCACTAAACATAGTCCTTCGGTCTAGCACAAATCTACTCAATCTCTATCCTCAAGCCTTAACACAAATCTTGACTCAATCACAAATCAACTCTACTAGATCTTCCCTAAACCTTAACCCAAGGTTTGAACAAATCAATCAATCAACTCTACTCTCAAGTCTTCTCAAAGACTTATCTCAAATCTACCTTGTAAGCTTCCACAAAATCTCACACTAATCTATCCACAAGTCCTCTCTAGAACTTGTCCAATCTACTCAAAAAGTCTTCACCAAGACTTACCTCAAATCTATATTGTAAGCTTCCACAAAAGCTTACTCAACTCAACTCAATATAACACAAAATCCTCTTCAATCACTTAGACAAGCTTCACATATAATCTTGTTTAATCTCACATAAACATATAGAGAATTGTTAGAGACTCAATATGCTTCACACTCACAACAATGCTCAATCACTTTCAATCTCTTTCTCAAATCAATTTAGAATATAGAACAATTTGTTTCACATAACTTGAACTATCACTTCAACACTTCCACTTGACTAGGCTCAATCAACTCCACTCAATCAATCACTCAATGAAACACTCCTTTCTTACAAACCCTAGTCCAAGCATATGAACACTCACTCAATTATTTCCAACAATGCTTATCAAACAATCTCACATAACAATGATACTCATGATCTTGCACAAACCCTAGTTTCAAGATAGTTCTCAACTTCACATAACAATGATACTCATGATCTTGCACAAACCCTAATCATGCATATGAAGGTTCACTCAATATTTCCAACAATGCTTATCAAACAAGGTTTCTATCATCAACCTTTATTCTAGAAAAACCCTCATCAATCAATATTGGATATCTCAAAACCACACTCAACAATGCTCATCAAACAATCCTTTTCACTCCACCTTGTTTTCAGAAAACCTCAATCAATCAAACACCTCAACCAAAGAAGAATGTGCCCATACCTTTTTTCTTGATGAAGAGTAGACCTCAAAACCTGTCTCAATCACACTCAATCTCTTTGACAATCTCAATGGTTAGATGTCACAAATTTATCCTTATTAATTTTCTTCAATAAGATGCTCAAAGAATTCTGAAAATAACTCTTTTATTGTTCTCAAGGACCATGCATTAACTCACACAAGTTCTCTTAACAAATTCCCTTCAAAAGGTTGTAAACAATAACATCACCCTTTACACCTTATTACTCCAATACCCTCAACCTAACATTCAACATATTAAAAAGCATATTACAAAATAATATTCCTTTTCTACACCTTATAACTCCAATATTTGACTTCAAAAATCATAACCCAACTAAACTTTACAACTCCTTATTTCTCCATACCACATAACCTTTTAACATTTTATAATAACAAAAATTAAGTCCTCATACCTTGAAAATATTAATTATCTCCTTCTCCACTTGCAAACGTGCTCACACGAACAACCTGTCCTCTCTACCTAGAAAAATAGTGATCGTGAGGTTTGAACCCATGACTCTCTTCCTACTAGCACCTTAGTGCTAGCCTAGCGACCAGCTAGGCTAGCCACCCACTTGGAAAGAATCTTACCCACACTTTATCTTATACCTTCTCTCTGCCGAAAATGTGTTTCAACTGTCTTACTCTACAAAAAGTATCTATGGGATTCGAACATGAAATATTCCTTCCACCAACGCTCTAGCGCTAGCCTCATGACCAGCTGGGCTAGCCACCCATGTGGAAAGTCTTCCACCACTGCTTTGACTTATTCCCTTCCTTCACCGATCGAATGAAGTGCTTAGCACTCTTCTCTGCTCCTTCCAAAATCGAATCGATTGCACTTAGACTTAGACATTGGCATAAATGAAATTTTTGGTCCTCTTAAATATGCATTTCCAAAATGCTTCACACGTCGATGGGTAGGAGCTTGAAGCTTTGAAAAAATATTATTATTATTTTTATAAAGTTTAATCTAAACTTTTAATTAGGATATTTAAATATTTAAATTTAAATTATTTAAATATTTAATTTAAATAATTTAAATCCTTAACTTCTTGAGCCCATAGCACAACTTTTAAACCAAACACTTTGGCTTATAATATAAAATATTATAACCATTTATTTTTTCCAAATTCCTTGTACCATTATGAACTTTACCTTTCGCCAAGTACTTGACATCAATGACAACATAATTACTCAAAATTTCCAACAATCTCCCCCTTTGTCATTGATGGCAACCCATTTTCCTTTTACCATTTTCTTTATCTTTTTTTGTTCTACTCCCCCTGAGAAACTGCTCCTCCTGATTGAATGCTCTCCTCCTAACTCAAATCTCTCCCCCTTACTCAAATCTCTCCCCCTTTGTCATCAATGGCAAAGGGTCACCTTTGGGGCTCGAGGCTAAGAATGAGACTCTTAGCTTAGCCCCTCCCCCACCTCCTCTTGAGGTGGTTAATTCTGGGATGGGAGTATTTCTACTCCCAACATGCACTGATATTTACCTTTGTCCACTTTCCTCCTCATCCGATCCTTCTGATTCCTCTGACTATTCCTATTCTTGCTTGTCTCTGGAATTTCTGCTCTACACCACTTTGTTGTATGTCCATAATTATTGCACTTATAACACTTAATGTTATTATTCCTTGGAGGTGCAAATATCTTGGGATTTCTCCTGGTGAAGCCATATCTATTCCTATCATGAACCCTACAATTCATTGCCTTGTGACCAAACTGATTACAAGAGTAGCAATACCCTTGAAAAAGTTACCTATTTCTAAATTTCCCATATTCTTATCTTTCATGTGTCCTGCACTGTGTAGCCTTGTGCCCAAACCTATGACATGAGAAGCATCATCCATTGAAACTACCTTGCCTTGACCTCATTGGTCTTTTAGTCTCTTTTACCCTATGCTAGTTCCTGTTCCATCTGTTCCTCTTTTGTGCATTGTTCCTTTCCTTGTTTTTCTTTCCAACTCATCCTCAGAAGTCTCACTCTCTCTTACACTCTCTTCTTCTGAATTTTCTTCTTCTTCAGAACTTGAGGTTGACTCCTCTCCTTGTTTCTTTTGTACCTGTTCAAAACCAAGACCTGTCTTGTTTGTTGAAGGTCTTTGTACCTTGATAATCTTATCTATTTTTTTTGAGCTTCTCCCAAACTTGTGTAACCTATCCTTAGACTCTTTTACTTCTTTCCTTAGTAGAGCTACCTCATGCTCTAACCTTTCACATTCTAAAACCTTTGCTTCTAACTTCTCTTTGAATCTCCTTGTCTTAGCCATTGACTTATTTAGATCCTCTATAAGCTTTCCTTTCTCTTCATCACATTCTTGAAACTGAAGCTTAAGTTTGGAGTTTTTCTTTCTTACCTCCTTTAATGCATTAAGGGCATGAATAAGCTCACCTTCAAGATCAACTTCTCCTATTTCTGATTCTTCCTCTATTTCTTTGCCTTTGAAATCATCTTCATTTCCTTCTGATTTGTCTTCTATAGGATCACCTGCTTCTTCCTCTATTGCCATGAGTAGATTCTCTTCTGGTCCTTCAAGTGTATCTTCATATTCATCATCACTGAAACTGAAACCACTCTTTGTACAACTATCTTCAATATGACCAAAATTTCCACATCTAAAACACTTGAGGATTATTGGTGATATTTTCTTAACCACTTATTTTTCTTTTGCTAGAAATAGTACTTCATCATTTTTTGAGGAACTTTCATCACTATCACTTGAATACTTACTTGCTTTTTCTGCATAGAAACTCTTCTTCTATATTTGGAAGAACTTATTTCCTTTCTTGCCTTGTCCATCCCTGCTTTTCTTTTGGTACTTGTATTTTTCTATTTCCCTGTTCTTATGATCTTATTTTTCTTCATCATTGCTATTTCTAGCTTCTTGAAAATCATATGCATAGTGACCATACTTTCCACAATTGAAACATCTAACAGATTTTATACCTTTAAAATTTCTTGAATCCTTGTTCCTTCTGCCATAATTTACTTCTTCATCACTGGATGACTCATTGCTTGAATATGAATTCTTACCCTTTGTCTTCTTAGTAGCTTTGAAGGTTGCTTCTTTTTGGGGATTAGGTTCCTCTTTTGTTCTCATCTCAAAATCTATAAGAATGCCATGTAATTCATCCCTTGTCAAAATATCACTATATTTTTATTCCTCTATAGTTGAAATATTTTCACTAAATCTTTTTGGGAGTGACCTTAAAATCTTATCACAAACATCAGATTCTTGAACTTCAAGTCCAAGTCCTTGCATGGAGTTAACAACCTCGTCTACATGAAGTAGATAAGCACTAATGTTTTCCTCATCCTTCATTTTTAGGTCTTCAAATATTCCCTTGAGATTTTGCAACTTTACCTTTTTGACCTTTTTATCTCCTTCATATATGCCTTGCAATTTATCCCAAATTTCCTTTGCTGATTTGTAGTGCATAACCTTTATAAACTCTATTTTATGCAAACCTCTCAAAATTGCATTCATTGCTTTTGAATTGTAATGATGTAGAAGCTTACCATATTTATCTATAGGTGGAGTAGCTGGTGGTGTGTATCCATTTTCAACTACTTCCCATATTTCATTTCCAAGTGCCATCAGGTGAATCTTCATTCTCATACTCCAAAATACATAATCGCTCCCATCAAATATTGGTGCTGAATTATCTGAGGATCCACTCTTAGAATCCATCTGTGTTCTTGTGAGATTTTCCTTCAAGCTATTAAACTCTTCTGAAGGAACCCACTCTGATACCAATTGAAGAACACAAGCTTATATTGAGAGGGGGTTGAATAGTATAAGACCACTTTTTACTTTTCTTTCCCAATCAATATTATGCAATATATTAATGGCAATATCAATAGTAGTAATAAAAGCAATGCACAAATCACCACACACAATAGAGACACCAATTTAACATGGTTCACCCAATGTGGGCTACTCCATGAAGAAAATATTTCACTAAAATTTTCTCAACAAATATCTTGGGAAACCTTTCCCTATTACAATGTTTATGGACCTCTGTCCAAAGGAGACACCAATCCCCTAATCAAGTTCATGGATCTCTATCCATAGAAGAACTCCTTATCCTCTGCTCTAGATGGTGATCTTCTAGAAGAATTGCTACCTCCACTACATTAGCTTATGGATCTCTATCCATTGAAGACTCCTGCCCTCACTCGAAAGACCTATCTTCACTACCCTAGCTAATGGACCTCTATCCACTAGTGATAGTTATACTCTATACTCTATCACCTCCAAATATTACTCTCATATCTGTCTCAAATCTACACTAAATATATTCCTTTGGTCTAGCACAAATCTATTCAATATCTATCTTTGATCCGTACTAAACATATTCCTTCATTCTAGCACAAATCTACTCAATCTCTATTCTTAATACACAAATAGTCCTTAAATCTACACAAATTCTTCAAATTTGCACTAAACATAGTCCTTTGGTCTAGCACAAATCTACTCAATCTTTATCCTCAAGCCTTAACACAAAGCTTGACTCAATCATAAATCAACTCTGCTAGATCTACCTCAAACCTTAACCCAAGGTTTGAATAAATCAATCAATCAACTCTACTCTCAAGTCTTCTCAAAGACTTATCTTAAATCTGCCTTGTAAGCTTCCACAAAATCTCACACTAATATGTCCACAAGTCCTCTCTAGAACTTGTCCAATATTCTCAACAAGTCTTCACTAAGACTTACCTCAAATCTGTATTGTAAGCTTCCACAAAATCTTACTCAACTCAACTCAATCTAACACAAAATCCTCTTCAATCACTTAGACAAGCTTCACATAAAATCTTGTTTAATCTCACAGAAACATATAGAGAATTGTTAGAGACTCAATATGCTTCACACTCACAACAATGCTCAATCACTTTCAATCTCTTTCTCAAATCAATTTAGAATATAGAACAATTTGTTTCACAGAACTTGAACTATCACTTCAACACTTCCACTTGACTAGGCTCAATCAACTCCACTCAATCAATCACTCAATGAAACACTTCTTGCTTACAAACCCTAGTCCAAGCATATGAACACTCACTCAATTATTTCCAACAATGCTTATCAAACAATCTCACATAACAATGATACTCATGATCTTGCACAAACCCTAGTTTCAAGATAGTTCTCAACTTCACATAACAATGATACTCATGATCTTGCACAAACCCTAATCATGCACATGAAGGTTCACTCAATATTTCCATACCCTCATGAATCAATATTGAATATCTCATCAAAACACACTCAACAATGCTCATCAAACAATCCTTTTCACTCCACCTTAGCATTCAGAAAACCTCAATCAATCAAACACCTCAACCAAAGAAGAATATGCCCATACCTTTTTTCTTGATGAAGAGTAGACCTCAAAACCTGTCTCAATCACACTCAATCTCTTTGACAATCTCAATGGTTAGATGTCACAAATTTATCCTTATTAATTTTCTTCAATAAGATGCTCAAAGAATTTTGAAAATAACTCTTTTATTGTTCTCAAGGACCATGCATTAACTCACACAAGTTCTCTTAACAAATTCCCTTCAAAAGTTTGTAAACAATAACATCACCCTTTACACCTTATTACTCCAATACCCTCAACCTAACATTCAGCATATTAAAAAGCATATTACAAAATAATATTCCTTTTCTACACCTTATAACTCCAATATTTGACTTCAAAAATCATAACCCAACTAAACTTTACAACTCCTTATTTCTCCATACCACATAACCTTTTAACATTTTATAATAACAAAAATTAAGTCCTCATACCTTGAAAATATTAATTATCTCCTTCTCCACTTGCAAATGTGCTCACATGAACAACCTATCCTCTCTACCTAGCAAAACGGTGATCATGAGGTTTGAACCCATGACTCTCTTCCTACCGGGCACCTTAGTGCTAGCCTAGTGACTAGATGGGCTAGCCACCCGCTTGGAAAGAATCTTGCCCACACTTTATCTTATACCTTCTCTCTACCAAAAATGTGTTTCAACTGTCTTACTCTGCAAAAAGCATCTGTGGGATTCGAACATGAAATATTCCTTCCACCAATGCTCTAGCGCTAGCCTCATGACCAACTGGGCTAGCCACCCACGTGGAAAGTCTTCCACCACTACTTTGACTTATTCCCTTCCTTCACCGATCGAACGAAGTGCTTAGCACTCTTCTCTACTCCTTCCGAAATTGAATCGATTGCGCTTAGACTTAGGACATTGGCATAAATGAAATTTTTGGTCCTCTTAAATATGCATTTCCAAAATGCTTCACACGTCGGTGGGTAGGAGCTTGAAGCTTTGAAAAAAACTTATTATTATTTTTATAAAGTTTAATATAAAATTTTAATTAGGATATTTAAATATTTAAATTTAAATTATTTAAATCTTTAATTTAAATATTAAATAATTTAAATCCTTAACTTCTTGAGCCCATAGCACAACTTTTAAACCAAACACTTTGGCTTATAATATAAAATATTATAACCATTTCTTTTTGCCAAATTCCTTGTACCATTATGAACTTTACCTTTCACCAAGTACTTGACATCAATGACAACATAATTACTCAAAATTTCCAACAATAAATGATGAATCCCAAGAGTTTTCCATAAGCTACACCAAATACACACTTCTTGGGATTAAACAAACATTATGCTCTATCAGGCGATCGAAGACTTTTCTCAAAACCTCAGTATGCTTTGAACGTAGCAATGACTTGGCTAGTAAAACATTGATGTAATCCTCTATGATCTTGTGCATGTAGTCATGAAAGATATATGTCATGGCCTGTTGATATGTGGCACCAACATTTTTAAGACCAAATAGAATTACCTTGTAATAGAAGGTCCCCCATGGCATTGTGAATGCAGTTTTGTGCTAGTCTTCAGGTTTGATCTGAATCTAATTGTAACAAAAAAAATCATCCATTAGGGAGAGAATCTCATGACCCATAGTTGTGTCTACAAGAGCATCTATGTTGGGTAATGGAAATGAATCCTTTGGTGTTGCCTTGTTGAGATATTTTAAATACATGCAAATACAAATTCTTCCATCATGTTTTCCTATAGGTACCATATTTGATACCCATTCGAGATAATCGATGGGAATAATAAAGAATACATCCAATAGCTTTTGAAGCTCATTGTTTACGATCAAGGTGAAATTAGGATGCATCTTCCTGAGTTTTTGATTGATTGGTTTCTTTGCAGGATCTAGAGAAAGGTTGTGAACAACCAATTTTAGATCTAGACCCAATATATCCTTGTAGGTCTAAGCAAAGAGATCAGGTCTCTCTTTTAGCAGAGGTATGAGGGTGGCCCATTCCTCAAGAGATAAGATTTCTATGAATTCAAATTTTTGAATCATTATTTATGTCCACTTCAAAATGTTCCTCTACTAACATGTGTAACCCCTTCTCAAGTTGATGAGGTGTAGCGATCAGATGGATATCATCTACTAGATTTAAAGGTTCGAATGAATTAGGATCAAAACTAGTGTATTAAACATCATGTGCATAGACTGGTACAAAATAAAATTGTTGTAAAATTTCTTTATTGGGGAAGAAATCTTCAAGCTCCAAGGGTGAATCAACATGATCCCAATTGATAGCATCTAGATTAAGACACAATGGTTTGGACAGATCAGTTGCATTGTAGAGTGGAGTGGTAAACTCAACGGAGATCCTGTTGATCGATGGGATATAATCTCCAAGACCACATGGGTGAAACTCTACATTATTGATGTGATTTACATACCCAATATGTGGCTCTAGGGGTATGGGGATATCAGGATCCAGTCTATGAAAAAATGGTAATATGGGATCATTTGGCTGTAGTAGCTATCTAAATGTAGGAGGATCAGGGAAAACTATATGATATATCTCATATGCATTGGTGGGTCTTCCCCTGAAGTGAGGGCCAAGATATACTCTATGATACATCTCATATATGTCAAATGGTTTGTTGCGATGATGTAAGTACCGAGGCCCAAGGTAGGCCTCTATGATACTTGCCTCGAGAGAGAAATTTGGATGATACACAGTAGGTGGTTCTATAGTTACCATGATCACCAACCTATCATCCATGTAACTTATGTTTGGGTGATACATATTCCATTCGATGTCTTCCATAAATCCTAAGCTCAATATATCTAAAGATGTTGGTAATAAATCATCATGGATTTGGATGTGATATCCTAGACCAGACCTATCAATCGATAACTGATATTGCGGTACAATAGGGTTTTTTCACCCCTTATCATATAGACCTAAACCATAGTCATGCCAATGGTTGCATTCATAGTATCTAAGAGTAATATTAGGGTTGGACAGATAATGGATATTTGTTGTAAACGACTCATCGTCATCCTATTCAATGTTTGAAGCATCATGGGCTTGATCTAAACTAGCATAAATAAAATTAGTTTGGTTGGGTGGCATCCCCAATGGAACCACTATTCCTATGGGTAGGTTTGGGACTATTTGTCATCTTATATCTTGTGCAGTCTTTATTATTGGAGTGAAAGTGACATTTTGGACAAGATATTTACCTAGTCCTGTGTTGGCTAAGTTAACAGTCATCGATGGTGCAGACAATGCTAATGATGATGCAGGTGAAGCAGGTTGAGGAACCTCTTTGACTATGTCTTGAGGATCTTCCTCCTACATGGGAGTTGGAATTTCTACTATTTCTATGGTTGGAATGACCATAGGTTCTCCCTCCACCATGTGAGATTTTAAATTTTGAGAGCCCATTATTTTAGATGTTGTTGGTTTCTCGAAAGCACCAGTATTCTTGGAAGCAAGAGGTGACATCGATGTGGACAAATCACCTCAAACTGATCTCAACTTACTTATTGTATGCATGGTAGAGGATGAAGTCCTAATGTATATGTGAGTATATGGAAGGATGAAATCCCCTGATAGGTCCACCTAATGCACATATTTGAATGGTTCTTCATCTAATGGTACCAAATGCACCTGTCCCTTGTGTACGTATTTAATATATTGATGTAGGATTGGAGGAATACACTGCATGTTTTTTTATCTAGGGATACCCTAGGAGGATATTATATTGCATAGCCCCTTCTAACACATGACACATCATAGGAATGGTCTTATTTCCTACATGAATAGGTAGAACTATTGTACCCACTGTGGAGCACAACACATCATTAAAATATCTTAATGTGAAAGAAGAAGGGACTATGTTTAACTTAGGGATATTTAGGTTCCCAATAGCTTTGGTTTTTATTATGTTAATTGATGAGCCTATGTAGATTAGAACCCACTTAAAAGGTGTGTAATTGATACACATGATGATGTGCAAATGTGAGTCTTCTATGGTAGTTGGGACCACCTTTATTTTGTGATTGTAAAAATGAATCATGGGCTCTTGGCACTATTGTACTTGCACCACAAAGTTTGTAAATGCTTTAGGGTTCTAGGGCTGGAGCTCAATAGGATTCAAGATTTCCATTAAGGTCTCCCTGTGCCTAGGAGATTGTTGAATGAGCTCGTATATTGATAATATAGTTGGCATTGTTTGAAGGCTCTCTGTAAGTCTATTCCAAATTGTTATCATAGGTTGTGATGGCAGACCTAAAAGATTATTCTACCTTGGCCTCTATTGAGGCATAGCCATGATACGTATGGGAGCATTTGGAGGATTTGTTTGGTTTTATCATTGATTTCTTGTAACTATATTGACCATTCCAATGAATCCCTGAGTGGGAGGTTTGACTTGGACTTGATTAACTTAAGCACACTAAAAACTAAGGGCTTCATGATTTGGCAATGGGTTTTTGAATATGCCCATGTTCCTATTATCAAGAACTAGCAGACTGTCAACTTGTAGCTCACCCTTTTCAATCAATTTTATACAACATTTTTGAAACTGATGCACACTTCAATATCATGCCCTTGTATTCTATGGTAGGGGAAATAATGGTCATCTCTATATATGGTTTGTGAGAGAAAAATTAGGAGCGAATAGAAAATAATATATATTGAACCTTAGAAAATTGAGATTACAATGGTATTTATAATGGTAACTCCAAATGACTTTAGGGAATATAGGGAAGTTAGGAAAATAGGAGAAATAGGGAGGAAAAGAGAAAGGGAAATAGAATTGGTTTGCCTTTCCACCCTTGCTGTCCAATCCGCCCAGACAGCTATCGTCCAAGTCAACCTACCTGCCCAGTTAGCTTCCATCCAAGGATGTAAAAGGGGTAAGATCCAAAGCTTACAGTTGAAACAAAATTTTACACGTTTTTACTCCTTTTTACTCCCTTTACTAGATTTATTTCCAAAATTCCCTCCCTTAAAGTTGAGAGGACTAGCTATACAGTCTCTCAACTTTATATATTGAGCTTTAGCTATACCTTTGGTGAAGATGTCTGCAATATTATCCAAAGTGTTACAATATTGAAGCTCAACTATCTACTATTCCACCATATCTTGAATGAAGTGATACTTCATATAGAAATTCTTTGATCTGCTATACTGGAATAGATTGTATGCCAACTAAATGGCACTTATGTTATCACAATACAGTCGAGTTGGACCACTCTGACTTTCTCCAATATCTTCAAGAACTTTTCTTAACCATAGGGTCTGAGTACTAGCATGAGTGATGGCTATATACTCAGCCTCATTTGATGATAATGCTGCAACAGTTTGTTTCTTGAAACTCCATGTAATTAGTCTTGATCCTAGACTAAAACAGTTTCGTCATGTAGATTTCCTGTCATCTATGTTGCTGCCTCAATCACTGTCACTGAAGCCAACTAATTTCACAAAATTAAATTCTTGGTAATGGATTTCAAACTCCAATGTACCTTTTACATATCTTAAAATTATTTTAGTTGCTTGTAAATGCAGCTCAAATGGACTAGTCATAAACCTTGAAACTAGAGAAATTGCATATTGAATATCGGGCTTGGTGTTGGTGAGAAATATCAGACTCCCAACCATACTTCTGTAAGTGGTCATGTCAACCTTTGATGCTCCATCATCCTTGCTCAATTGGATCCCATGTCCAGTTGGAGTTGCAACTGATTTGCATTGCTCCATGGCAAATTTCTTGATCATGTCTTGAGCATACTTGTGTTGACATATGAAGATCCCTTTATTTTATTTATGCACTTCCATACCTAGGAAGTATCACATTAAACCAAGATATTTCATCTCGAACTCTTTCATCATGGAGTTTTTGAACTCCATATTCATTTTATTGTTACTACCCATAAATATTAGATCATCCACATACAAACAAACTATGATAATACCTACTCCTTGATAATACCTACTCCTTGCTTTAGGTAGTACAAATTTGGTTCACTTTTCCTTCTAGTGAATCCATACTTGCTGAAATAGCCATCAATACATGAGTACCAGGCTCTTGGTGCTTGCTTGAGGCCATAAAGTGCTTTCTTCAATTTGTAAACAAGGTTCTTTTTTCCTTGTTCTTGAAAACCTTGAGGTTGTTCAACATAAACCTCTTCTGTCAAGTATCCATTTAGAAAATCACTCTTCACATCCATGTGTTGTACATTCCATCCTTTATGGGTTGTTAAGGAAAGAACTGATTTGATTGTCTCTTGTCGTGCAACAGGAGCAAAGGTTTCCTCATAGTCAATGCCAAATTTCTAAGTAAAACCCTTTGATACTAGTCTCGCCTTATGCCTTTCAATTCTTCCATCAGCATTGTACTTGGTCTTGTAGATCCATTTACACCCAACACATTTTTTTCTTTTGGGCAGCTTTACTAGCGCCCATGTATCATTATTATTTATAGTGGTTATTTTCTCTTTCATGTCTTCTTGCCATACATTTTGAGTACATGACCTCTCATAGCTAGCTGGTTCTAGCTATGTAGTAGCCAATAAAGCATAATTGACTGCATCTTCCGTAGGATCATGGGAGTCATCATATCAATACAATTGCAAATTTTCAAGTTGTTACAAAACTGTATTCATCTCACTAGCTTGACTTCTAGTGAATCTTCTTTGGAAATTCTAATCCAACATTTGAAAGGATGGATGATTTTGTAATATTCTTCTGCCTCTTGATGGAGAGTCTTTGTCGATTTCCATCGGGGAAGAACTTATTGATCTCTATGGAGAAGGACTTAGAGTTTTTGTTGAAGTACTTGATGTAGTACTCCTGTACAGGCTTGGAGGGGGTAGTGTGCCTTTGCTTTTATTTGGAGACACCTATTGTACCTATGAAGAACTTACATCTTGGGACTCATCGTCAACAAAAATTATTTGATGACCCCATTCTCCCCCTTCATCAAAAATTACATCCCTAGTGATTACAACTTTATGAGCCTTCGGATTGTAGAGTCTATATCCTTTTGTAGACTCACAATACCCTACAAATATACAAGCTTGACTTTTTGGATCAAGCTTCTTCCCTTTTCTCATCAGGAATGTGTACATATGCTAAAGAACCAAACACTTTGAAATGCTTTACATTAGGTTTCTTTTCATACCACGCCTCATAAGGAGTGACACCATCTAAAATAGAAGTTGGAATTCTATTTAGAATATATAACCTAGTTCTTATAGCCTATGCCCAATACATATGAGTTAGATTCTTAGACTGTAGCATCGATCTCGTCATCTCAACTATGGTGTAGCTTTTCCTTTTTGCCACACCGTTCTGCTATGGGGTATAGGCAGTGGTAAATTGCCTTTTGATCCCACTTGCTTTACAATATTTCAAAAAACCTTTTGAGGAGTACTAAAATCCTCGATCTGTCCTAAGAAATTTTACATAATTTTCAATTTGATTCTCTACATTGTTTCTAAAATCTATGAAGCAATCAAAAGCTTCATCTTTGTGTTTCAAAAATTAAATCCAAAGACATTCTAGAGAAGTCATCTATGAAAGTAAGAAAATAAGAACTATTTTTGAGACTGTGTGTTTGCATTGTTTGTATAGGCGCACGTTATCTCTAAAAAATTAACACAGCAAAATATAAAATTGGCAGCAGAATAATATTATTAAAAGTACCCCCTCAACAACATAAAACATTATAAATTATCATATATATAAGTGGATGAGAAGTTGGAGGGATAAGGGGAAAGGGAGTTGGAGAGATAAGGAGGAAGAAGGGATAGTGGAGAAAAGGGAGGGATAAGGAGGGAATATAGGAGGAGAATAGGAGAGAAAATAGGAGGGAGGTTAGGGAAAATTAAAACAAAATTGCCGACAAAAAAAAATTGGTCGATAATCTTGAAGGCATTTCACACTTAGGGCTAGAAAAGGATTTTTCTAAGCCACTTAAGGTGAAACCCTTTTCACACTTGCAACATTCTCCCCCTTAAAGTTGAGAGGACTGACTACACAGTCTCTCAGCTTTACAAATTGAGCTTTAGTCATCGCCTTGGTGAAGATGTCTGCAACGTTCTCCAAAGTGTGACAGTATTGAAGCTCAACAATTTCATGTTCCACCATATCTTTGATGAAGTGATACTTCATATCAAAATGCTTCGTTCTGCTATGGTGGACAGGATTATATGCCAATTGAATGGCACTGATGTTGTCGCAGTAGATTATGGTTGGACCACTTTGCTGTTCTCCAATCTCTTCTAGTACTTTCCTTAGCCACAAGGCTTGAGCACTTGCATAAGTAACTGCTATATATTCAGCTTCTATTGAAGATAGCGCTACTATCGTCTCGCTTTTGGAACTCCAAGTTATTAGTCCCGATCTCAGACTAAAACAATTTCCTGATGTTGACTTCCTGTCATCAATATTACTACCCCAATCACTATCACTGAAGCCTACAAGCTTGATAGTGTTACATTTATGGTACTGGATTCCAAAATTCAATGTACCCTTCACATATCTCAAAATTCTTTTAGCTTCCTGCAAATGCAGCTCAGATGGGTTATGTAATGTCCCTAATTTTTAATTATTAGGATTATACATAAAATGTGGTGTGTTAATGTTTATGTGGCTCGGATAAGAAAAAATAAAAAATAAAATTAAAAAAAGGGGTTATAAGGGTTAACGCCACATTAGGGAGTTATAAGGTTAATTTAGCTATTTTATTAAAACAAAATAAAATATAATTCTCAATGGAGAATTAGGGTTTTGGCTAATAAAAGGAGGCTTGGGCTTCATTCTACACATCCATTGTTATTGTAATTGATCTCTTTCTCTTGTATTTGGTTGCAAAGTCATTTGCAATTCTTCTGTGGACGAAACCCCGCAGAAGTGAACTCTTGTAGACGGAAACCTGCAAGAGTAAAGCCTTGAGGACGGAGACCCTCTTGGTTTAGAGGCAGAGGACGAAAACCCTTTTGTCTCAGGGGCAAACTCATCCAGGGTTTGCATATGATCTTGTATTGATCAGCATTTGTGGGCGGAGTTTCAACATTTCAGCCATTGAGGGCTTTATATCAAAAATTGATATCCAAATCAGCATTCAGGGTTTTTTGGCATTTGTTTGGAGGGATTCCGTTTTCCACAGGCCAGATATTGTTGATTCGACTTCCGAATCGGATAGAGAATTTCATGCCATTCATTTTGACAGGTTACACGACATGGTTTCGTTAAGAAACGAAAGAGTTATGGCATTTTGAAGTTCGCTTTGCAGTCCAGATTTCTAATATCGCGCGCGCAGGAACTTCAAGTTGCAACAAATTTTGGACCTGTTCTTCATCGCTTATTATTTTTTGCATTTCAGAGACTTATGCACTTCCCCATTGATCAAATTTGTGAGTTAAAATATTGGTTGTAATTTCCCTCTTTTCAGATTCAATAAAAGCAGTGTTTCAATGAAAAACTATGGTGTTTTTCCATGATTATTGTGTTAGATAGATAGGATTTAATTGATTCCTAAATTATTGCAAGAAAATTACTATTTCATTAGCTAGGGTTTGCCAAATTCAAGTTAGGGCAGCACATTACAGTGGTATCAGAGCTGGTTTTTCCTGCCAGCCTGTTTAGGGTTTGCTAAACATTTCAGAAATGATTTAAGTATTGTGTGGAAAAAAAAAATTCAGCTGCCGTGAGTATTTTTCAGACTTGGAAGTTAGGGTTTGGTTGCCGTTTTCAAATCTAGGGTTTCCAGTTTTTGGGTATTGGTGATTTGAATACCCTTTTGGTTGATTTTGGCTTTAAGAGTTCTGGGTATTGTTAATTCAGAGCTCAGGCTATTCTTCCAGCTTGTAGAAGCCTAATTAAATTTCAGATTCATGGAGTCTTATAATGATTGGTCTAGGAGACAACATGATTGGGATAGGACTCAGAGTGAGATACAAAAATCCATCAGTCAATTAACTGCAATGATGCAAATTTCTCTACCTTCAGTTTTTCCTCAAGATAAGGTTGATTTTTCATTCATAAATTTGCCGAAGAAAGTTGGAGTTGAACAAAATACTTTACAAGATCCTAAAATTGCAGCTAATATTGTGGCTAATAAAGTTGAGCTCGCTGTCCCAGAAAAGTTGGAAAAGCAATTTGACAGTAGCTATGTCACCTAAGTCAGGACCTATGGTTCCCTCTAAGGCTAAGGTTGAGCATCACACATCCAATAACAGAAAACATATTCAATCTACAGAACATATCAAGAAAAGAATGGATGTAAGTTGTAAGCTCTATGCTTTGGGGAAACAACTTGAGTCCCAAAAATTGTCAAAAGATGTTCTTCTTGACAGTCTAAAGGAAATGGATACATGTCTAGTTGAACTAGATCAATCTGATCGTGAGGTTTTGAATTGGGCAACGAAAGTACCTATAGTTGCATTAGGCCAACATTGGATTATGAGACATGCAGATAGGGATGTGAGACTTGCAGTCACCTCTTGTCTCAGTGAGATCATAAGGATTACAGCTCCGAAAGCACCCTACAATGACGACATCATGAAGGAGGGATTACAACTGATGGTTGACAGTTTTCATGGTTTGAATAACATCAGGGACCGATCCTATGGTAAGAAGGTTAGAATTTTGGAAGTGATGGCAAAAATTAGAATATATGTCTTTTTGCTTGATTTAGATTGTGCTGATCTTAGTCTCCAGATGTTTCAACATTTTATGGCTTCTATCAATGAAGATCATGAAGACATTATATCCTCTTACATGCAAACCATCATGGTACGCATCATTGAGGAAAGTGATGACTTTACCCAGCCCATCTTGCCCAAGTTGATGGCTGTTTTGAGGCAAGGACAGATTACCTCTTCAACTGCACGTAAATTAGTTGACAATGTTTCCAAGCAAGCAGTGAGAAGAAGCTGAAACCTCTCTTGGTACAGGAGGAACAGGAGAAGGAAAAGAGACCGAGTGACTTACAGATGCAAGGACTACCTCTCAAAAGCAAGAATCAATTGAGAAGAGAACAGCGTTGCTTCACTTGCCAAGAAGAGTGGTCACTTGGACATATATGTGGGCCCATAACCCACAAGTCCCAGGACAACTATAGTACCGAGGGTAATGACAGGACAACAATTGTGGAATTGCTTCCAGAGCAATCCAATGAGCTCTGTGAGACCTTGGACATAAGGTATGATGAGCCTTGCATTTTTCCTAGCAACAGTTCATTGTTGCATGGTGTTTTTTTTCATGGTGAAGACTCCAAATTTGATGAGGAGATCAATGTCGATGAAGATGTCTTCTGGTTAAAGTTAGAAATAGAACATACCAAGCAAGTGGTTGGATGGTGGCTTTCCCGATGAGTTGGAGAGTTATGCCGATGAAGTAAATGAGAAGATTGATAGAGACAAATTTCCTTTTGATCGTGGTGCTGACTTGAACATTCGGATCGCTGAAATTCAAAATATAAACATGCCACCTCTTCAAGAAACTTGTGTGGAAGTACAGGAGGGCAAAATTGATGAAGATGAAGTTAATTCATCTTGTGGATCTCATTTTGGTGAGGGGCATAATGAATTTCGTGATAGTGGTGAGATCATAGAGCAAGCTGATTTTGACATTGTTAAATCAGCAGCTGGTGAGGATGTGCATGCAGTTGATAATTCTTGGGTTGAGCATGAGTCAGTCCTAACTTCAGTGCACGAAGTTGGAGAGTGTAGTGTCAAAAGGAATGCTGATCTAGTTGGGCAGCAATTGTCAGCCCATGAAAGCATCATCTGTACAAGTCTGACTCAATCAAAAGATAAGCTTGATGACAGTGTTGTTTCGCTTCTCTCAAAAGAAAAAATAGATTGCAGTCAAGCTATCGAGCAAATTCCTAGCACCTTGACTTCTAGACAAGGAATTGGAGTAGTGGAACAAGAGCAGTCATATCTTTATTTTGAGAATAACATCTCCAATAAAAGTCCCAAATATCATCTTTGTGATGCCACTGGTCAGCAGCTTTCTGAACAAAATATCATCTCTAATGAAGCATCTCAGCAAGCACTTCAGGAGCCAGAACGGTCAGATTTTCATTTTGAACATGAAAAGAGAATCTCCAATGGTCATAAACATCACCTTTATGAAGATGTCACTAGTATACAACCTTCTGAACAATATATCATCTTTAGTGAGGGATTTAATCAAGCAGCACAGCAACAAGAGCAGCCATACTTTCTTTTCAATAATAATGAATGGACTAATATTGAAGAAATTTCCTATATCTTGAGTATCTATCCCTTGAAAGATTTAATTCACATTCAGCCTAGTATTGTAAATATGGCAAATGCATTTTCAGTTTTGATGTCTAGCATTCCACCTACAGCCATGAGACACGTGGACATAATATGTTTTAAGTACTTAAGCAGAATTCAGTCCTCATATGTATTCGGTACAGTCACGGAACAACAACATATAAGTTCATGCAAATTGGCCTTAGAGGAAGAAGTTGCACTTGAAAGAACGTTTGAAGAATTAGTGCATTGCCCTGCCATAAATAGAACTGCAGATCGTTTCAGATCCAAGCTTATTTTAATGAAAGTTAGGGAGTATGGATGCTTGCACAACACAAAGGCGGAGAAGATACTTCAGAAAGAAGCGTGTGTAGATCTTGATGTTGGGAAAATAAAGAATGGCTATTATCAAAAGGAAACAAAGTTTGTTGGCTCAAAATTAGATTTCTCTTTCATTATGTCTACAGCTTGTTGATCATTTCCTATGTAGTTCGAGTTTCAAACAATGATGGTGGACTGGGTTTGGTCGATGTTGGAAGAATTGGGCAATTTTCACTCATTGCTATTCATGAAGTTCTTTTCTTGATATGCCTCATGACGAAATCAGAATTGCTATGCTCAGTGTTCAGTCATGTTTTTAGCAATTCCATCACTCTTTTACATGATACTCTTGTTGAGAATGATGTGGGAGTGATCCTAGGAGAATTGGGAAAAATTGGGAAGATTCATTTTATTATTGCTCACACCAAATCAGATTTGGTAAGAGCTATATCAGACCTGTTCTTGTTCAGTTTGAATGAACGTGGAGGCATAGGGCATCATGGAGACAGTTTAGAGATATCCCTGCATGAGCAAAATTCAGTTTGGAAAAGGCTTTTGGGCAACTTTGGCAAGATTATGTTGGTGAGAAGCAAAGGATTGATTGGCTTCTTACTTGGTTTGGATATTTGTGCACACTTGAGACAGTCTTCACACAGCTTTGAGAAAGTCTCATTTGGGCAAGCTTTTTACAAGGCTGGTCTTAAAGAATCAGGCTTACTCCACATACAGTTTTGAATCGGGCAGCGAAGAAACAGCTTGGTTTCTCACTTGACTTGGATAAATGTGCACATTTGGGAAAGTTTCTATACAGGTCTGGCAAAGAATTATTGGACAAACATCACCAGGTGATCAAGAAGGTATGTAGATGGATTGGTGAAACTCTTGGTATCCTTCTTGACTTGGTAGAAACACATGGGTTAATAGATTTCACTTATGGCCATAAAAATAATGATAGTATGATTGCTGTACTTCCATTTCTCAGTCCATGTTTCATGGATGCACTCATCACTATTATTGGTTTGGCCACATTTATGCATGATATGACTAATAGAGATGATGAGGGAAAAAGTTTAGATGTCTTTCTCAGTGCTGTATTGAAGAAATCAGACCTGTTGAACTCACTTTTCAGTCACTCATCCATCATCATTGCTGGTTTATTAATACTCATACATGGTACAACTTGTAAGGAATGATAGAGCACTTAGTTTGGATGCATTTTGGGAATATGAACAGACATTTTTTGCTGCTGTAATCAGAAAATCAGAGTTGTTACATGTTCAGGATTGGTTGGGCAGCAAAGAATTAGCTGGGTTTTCACTTGGCTTGGATGTATGTGTACATTTGAGACAATTTCTATACAACCTTGGTGAAGTATTATTTGGGCAACGTATAGGTTTTGCATTCTTCTTTGGTAAGAAACCAAGTTTGGGACAGTTTGGGAAAATAATTATGATGTTGTCCTTTGCATTCACCCTTGGATCAACACTGTGGCAGTATGGTAAGATTTTCTTGAAGTTAAATTGGGACCCTGGAATCATTCTTGCTTATGACTCTGAATTGATTTGATGGAGTTTGTGTTCGATTGCTTGAGGACAAGCAATCTCAGGGGGGGATGTATTGTAATGTCCCTAATTTTTAATTATTAGGATTATACATAAAATGTGGTGTGTTAATGTTTATGTGGCTCGGATAAGAAAAAATAAAAAATAAAATAAAAAAAGGGGTTATAAGGGTTAACGCCACATTAGGGAGTTATAAGGTTAATTTAGCTATTTTATTAAAACAAAATAAAATATAATTCTCAATGGAGAATTAGGGTTTTGGCTAATAAAAGGAGGCTTGGGCTTCATTCTACACATCCATTGTTATTGTAATTGATCTCTTTCTCTTGTATTTGGCTGCAAAGTCATTTGCAATTCTTCTGTGGATGAAACCCTCGTGAAGTGAACTCTTGTGGACGAAAACCTGCAAGAGTAAAGCCTTGAGGACGGAGACCCTCTTGGTTTAGAGGCAGAGGACGAAAACCCTTTTGTCTCAGAGGGGCAAACTCATCCAGGGTTTGCATATGAGCTTGTATTGATCAGCATTTGTGGGCGGAGTTTCAACATTTCAGCCATTGAGGGCTTTATATCAGAAATTGATATCCAAATCAGCATTCAGGGTTTTTTGGCATTTGTTTGGAGGGATTCCGTTTTCCACAGGCCAGATATTGTTGATTCGACTTCCGAATCAGATAGAGAATTTCATGCCATTCATTTTGACAGGTTACACGACATGGTTTCGTTAAGAAACGAAAGAGTTATGGCATTTTGAAGTTCGCTTTGCAGTCCAGATTTCTAATATCGCGCGCGTAGGAACTTCAAGTTGCAACAAATTTTGGACCTGTTCTTCATCAGTTATTATTTTTTGCATTTCAGAGACTTATGCAGTTCCCCATTGATCAAATTTGTGAGTTAAAATATTGGTTGTAATTTCCCTCTTTTCAGATTCAATAAAAGCAGTGTTTTAATGAAAAACTATGGTGTTTTTCCATGATTATTGTGTTAGACAGATAGATTTAATTGATTCCTAAATTATTGCAAGAAAATTACTATTTCATTAGCTAGGGTTTGCCAAATTCAAGTTAGGGCAGCACATTACAGGTTAGACATAAATCTAGAAACAAGAGATACAACATACTGAATATCTGGTCTGGTGTTGGCGAGAAACATCAAACTCCCAACCATGCTTCTGAAAGTGGTCATGTCAACTTTTGGTGCTCCATCATCGTTGCTTAATTGGATCCCATGTCCAACTGGAGTTGCAACTGGTTTGCAATGCTCCATAGCAAACTTCTTGATCATATCCTGAGCATACTTGTGTTGACAGATGAATATCCCTGTATCCGATCGATGAACCTCCATTCCAAGGTAGTAGTGCATTAAGCCAAGATCCTTCATCTCAAATTGCGTCATCATGGAGTGTTTGAACTCCATATTCATTTTTTCATTACTACCCATAAAAATGAGATCATCCACATACAAACAAACTATGAGGATGTCATTACCTTGCTTTAGGTAGTAGAGTGTGGGTTCATTTTTGCTCCCGGTGAACCCATAATCTTTGAAGTACCCATCAATGCGTGAGTACCAAGCTATTGGTGCCTGTTTAAGGCCATAAAGTGCCTTCTTCAATTTGTAAACAAGGTGTTCCTTACCTTGCACTTCAAATCCCTATGGTTTCTCAACGTACACTTCTTCTGTCAAGTAACCATTGAGAAATGCACTCTTTACATCCATGTGTTGGACTTTCCATCCTTTGTGTGCAGCTAAGGCAAGAATTGTTCTGATAGTCTCCTGTCTAGCTACAGGAGCAAAAGTCTCTTCATAATCTATTCCATATTTCTGAGTAAAACCTTTTGCCACTAATCTTGCCTTATGCTTCTCAATGCTTCCATCAACATTAAACTTGGTCTTGAAGATCCATTTACAGCCAACACATTTCTTTCCTTTAGGAAGCTTCATGAGCTCCCAAGTGTCATTGTTTTTTTATAGAGGTTATCTCCTCTTTCATGGCATCTTGCCAAATCTTCTGAGTAAATGCCTTCTCATAACTAGAAGGTTCAAGCTGTGCACTAGTTAACAAAGCATAGTTAACTTGATCTCCCCTAGGTTCCCGCTGGGATTCATCATCACCATACAAGTGCATACTTTCTAATCTGTGTAAAACAGATTCCATTTCACTAGCTTGACTCCTAGTATATCTTCTTGAAATTTTTTTATCCAACATCTGAGATGATGGATGATACTATAAAGTTCTCTTACCTTTGGATGGAACATCAATGTCCATTTGGTGAGGAACTTACTGATCGCTGTGGAGAAGGACTTGGTGAAGAAGTTGAATCAGAAGATGAACTTGGAGGAAGACTGCTTTACTTTCTGTGGGAGCTGCAGTTGCACCTGCTGAGCAACTATATCAGTGGCTTCAACATCACTGAATATTTGGGGTTTACCCCACTCTCCCCCTTCATCAAAAATCACATCCCTTGAAACCACTATATTTCGAGTCGTAGGATTGTATAGTCTATAACCCTTTGTGTTTTCACAGTATCCTACAAAAATGCATGCCTGAATCTTTGGATCCAACTTCTTTCTCAGCTCATCAGGAATGTGAGCATATGCCAATGAACCAAATACTCTGAAATACTTCACATTTGGTTTCTTACCATACCAGGCTTGGTAAGGTGTCTTCCCTTTCAAACTTGATGTAGGACTTCTGTTCAAGATGTGAACACTAGTCCTTGTTGCATCTCCCCAATATGAATTACTCAAATGCTCTGTCTAAAGCATTGATCGTGCCATATCCACAATGGTGCGATTTTTCCTTTCTGCTACACCATTCTGCTGTGGAGTGTAGGCAGTTGTGAACTGCCTCTTGATGCCATGATGTTTACAAAAATTCAAAAACTGATTAGAGGAGTATTCTCCTCCTCTATCCGATCTAAGACATTTTATAGAATATCCACTCTCACTTTCAACTTTTGCTTTAAAATCAACAAAGCATGCAAATGCTTCATCCTTATGCTTCAAAAAATATATCCAACACATTCTTGTGCAATCATCAATGAAAAGTAGGAAGTAAGAGTGGTTACCTAGACTCTTGGTCTGCATCGGACCACAGATGTCTGAATGTACTAACTGAAGTGGATAGTTGGCCCGCCATGCTTGTCCATGAGGAAATTTTGATCTGGCATGCTTGCCCAAGGCACACCCTTCACAGACTTCCTTACTATCTTGAATTTTGGGAAGTCCAGTCACCATTGCTTGTGAAGTTAGCATTTTCAAACTTGCTGAATTCAAATGACCATATCTCAAGTGCCATAGGACACTTGGATTGGTAATAGCAACATTTGCTAACTTATTTCCTCCTGGCTGGCCAAACTTCAAAGGGAATAATCTATTCTTTGACATTGGCACTTGTGTAATGATTCTATTACTATTGTTCTTGTCAAAAATGGTGCATTTACCCTCATCAAAAATCAACTTATAATTCTTTTCAAGCATTTGACCAACACATAAGAGATTGTGTTGAAGATGAGGTGTGTAATATCTATCACTTACTTGCTTGATGCCTTCTTTTGTTGGAACCTCCATGGCTCCAATGCCTTCAACTGCCAATGATTTGTCATCACCCAATCGAATGCTGGATTTGTATGAGGAGTCTAAAGTAGCAAAGAGTTCTTCTTTGCCACTCATGTGATTTGAACACCCAGTGTCCAAAATCCATGTATCATTCATATTTTGCTCTGTCTGGCCATAAGAAAGAAAGATATTTGAGGACTCTTCCTCTTCTCCAAAATTCCCAAACTGACTGCTCTGGTTGTTGTTGCTTCCTTGCGAAGTCTTTGACCAACAATATCGAGCATAATGGCCAGGTTTGCCACAATTGTAGCAAACTTGTTTTGATTTATCTCCTCCTTTTCCTTTGCTAGATTGTTTCCCTCTATAGTGCTGCTGTCCTCCTCTATTCTGATTTCCACCTCTGTTGGATGATCCTCCTCTGTTAGGAGTTCCCCTTCTTTGATTATTCCTTCCTCTGCCTATTTGTTGTCCTCTGCCATGGCCTCTACCTCTTCCTTCATGTGTGGCAAAAGCTTTGTCATCTCCTCCATAACTCGGTGGTAGGAGTTTCCCGTAACCTCTCTTCATGTGAGAGAAGTGAACCGGTTAATGCATCAAAAGACAATGTGGTTAAGTCTTTGGATTCTTCAATAATTATTGCAATAGAATTCCATTTAGGAAGAAGTGTTCTCAACACTTTCTTCATCATCATCTCTGGCTTAATATCCTCCCCTAGTGTGACCATTTTGTCAACTACTGCTTTCACTCGCATGCAGTAATCTCCGACTCTTTCATTCTCTTGCATCTTGAGATTCTCAAAATCTCGTTTCAAAGTTTGTAGTTTTACCTGCTTCACTTGGTCACTACCTCTATAGCTTTCTTTTAGGGCATTCCAGGCATCTTGTGCAATTACATAAGATGCAACCCTAGGGAATATACTTTTATCTAAGGCAGCATGAATGTGATAAAGGGCGAAAGCATTGTTCTTTTGTGCTTCTTTTCTAGCCTTTTTATCAGCATTAGAGAAAGCTGCCCATTCAGCAGCAGTTGGTTCAGTATAGCCTTCTTCGACTATATCCCATAAACCTTTTCCTATCAAAAGGGTTTTCATTTTAATAGACCAATATTCATAGTCTCCTCCATTGAACTCAGGAATCGAAAGACTAGTATTGGATGCCATTGCAAAATAATAATAAAACTTTATTCGAAGCAAACAAGTACTTTAAAGCAGTACAAAGAGATTAATTATTCAAATCAAATCTCGCCTTTTTAGTACATTCAAGTTCTGCTTCGGAACTGCTGCTGATGATGATGATCTTAGGTTCCACTTCCTCTGGATCTTCTTCTACTGCTTCTTCTTCGTCTTCTTCTTCTTATTCTTCTTCCTCTTCTTCCTCTTCCTCTTCTTCCTCTTCTGCTTCCTCTTCTTCTTCTGGTTCAGGTTCAGGAGAGCGTGGAGTATAGCTCTCACTCGATTCAGCTACCGGTACACCTGGTGTGTAACTGGAACTTGATCATATATCCGAAACAAATTGCTCAGTCTTGAACTCTTCAACCCTCTATTCGAAGATATTGTCTTCTGAATCTTCCTTGTACCCTGAATCCAGCTTTCTCAGATGAGCATTCACCTGATTTTCTAGCTTGCAAAACACTATATGCAGACTAGTTCGTCGAACCCTTTCATCAAAGGATTCCGGTGTCTCTCGTCTCAAAATCGAGAGAAGTGCATTATAACACCCCTCAGACCGGAACATCTAACATTTCATGGGCACATTATTTCTCCTTTTCAAAAAATCTCTTCAAACAAGGCTTTAAAATTTTTATAAAGTTTTTTTTTTTTAAAATTTAATAAATTTTTTATATTTTTTTAAATTACCTTTTAAATTATTTCATTTAAAAAGATAATTTTAAAGAAAATATAAATTAAATTTATTAAATAATTTTAAAAAACTTAAATAAAAAATTAAAAAACCTTTAAAAAGTTTTTTTTTTAATCAAAAAAATTTACCTTTGCCACGATTTGACCCCGCGACCTCCCTGAGCACGGCGAGCGTGCTTTGCCGCTACACCACGGCGGCCGGCTGAAACGAACCAGGGCTTCCGCCCTTTTATCTTGGACGACGGTAGATTTAAAAAAAAAAAAAAAAAAATTGAGCGACGGCGGGATTCGATCCCGGGTCGTCTGCGGGCTAGCGGACAACCTTAGCCGCTGCAATACGTCCGTGGACGTGTCTTCAATGGCATCGGGAAAATTTAAAATAAGGGGGGGCAGAAAAAAAAAAAAAAAATGAGCCTTCGATTATCCCACATTCACTGCGCAAATGCAGTGATGGGATTTTTATACTCAAAGGCACCTACAATTATTCGACCGATCAGATGCTATGTTTTGTCGCCAAGTCAATGAATCGAAAATCGCCACGTCACACACTCGCCACATGGCAAAATTTTGCATGTCGATTCGGGAACCTTCTGCCACTTCATCCGCCACGTTAGCCAATCACACACTGCCATGTCAACCTCTCTACCTCGATCCGCATGCTATCAACTGCCAATCGATCATCGCCATGTGTCACCTCGAAATCCGTGTCGAGTCGAGCCTGCTATTTGCTACCACGTTGCACCTCGAGATCTGTGTTGCTGCCACGTTTCGCCTCGCTTGTGCACGATTCACCTCGAGATCCATGCCCGAACTACCTCAGGGACTGTGCTCGAGTCTACTCACGATCCTCCTCGAGATCTGAGCCGATTGACTCCTCGGGAATCGTGCCCAAACGACTACCGAATTCTGCATCAGAAACCGTGTCCGGGCTGACTGGCTCTGATACCAGTGTTCATATAGGCGCACGTTATCTATAAAAAATTAACACAGCAAAATATAAAATTGGCAGCAGAATAATATTATTAAAAAGTACCCCCTCAACAACATAAAACATTATAAATTATCATATATATATAAGTGGATGAGGAGAAGTTGGAGGGATAAGGGGAAAGGGAGTTGGAGAGATAAGGAGGAAGAAGGGATAGCGGAGAAAATGGAGGGATAAGGAGGGAATATAGGAGGAGAATAGGAGAGAAAATAGGAGGGAGGTTAGGGAAAATTAAAACAAAATTGCCGACAAAAAAAAATTGGCCGACAATCTTGAAGGCATTTCACACTTAGGGCTAGAAAAGGATTTTTCTAAACCACTTAAGGTGAAACCATTTTCAAACTTGCAACATGCATTGGGCCACAAATGTCTGAATGTACTAACTGTAGTGGATAGTTGGCTCTCCATGCTTGTCCTATCGAAAACTTTGACCTTGATTGCTTTCCCAAAGCACATCCTTCATAGACCTCCTTTTGTTCATTGATTTTGGGAAGTCCAATCACCATATCTTGAGAAGTTAGAAGTTTCAAGCTAGCGGAATTAAGGTGACCATATCGCAAGTGCCAAAGGACACTTGGATTTTTTATAGCTACATTTGCAATTTGAGCTCCCCTTGGCTCATCAAAATTGAGAGAGAATAACCTATTCTTGGTCATGGGGACCTGTGTGATGACACGATTACAATTATTATCATAAAAAATAATACATTGTCCTACATCAAATACAAGCTTGTAATTATTCTCCATCATTTGTCCAATGCTTAGCAGATTGTATTGGAGCTTTGGAGTGTAATAGATGTCATGCACTTTCTTTAGTCCTTTGGTTGGAACGTCCATGGCTCCAATAACCTATACTTGCAATGTCTTATCATCCCCTAATTTGATTTGGGATTTATAAGTGTAATCGAGAGTAGCAAATAAATGTTCTTTACCACTCATATGGTTGGAACAACCAGTATCCAGAGTCCATGTGTCATTCAGATTTTGTTCTGATTGGCCATATGATAGAAAAAGATTAGAAATATCATCTTCTTCTCCATAATTACCATATTGCCTACTGATGCCTTGTGAATATTTCGACTAGTAGTCACGAGCGAAGTGACCCGACTTGCCATAGTTGAAACATGCTGATTTGGACTTGTCACTTACTCACCCTTGATTGCCACTTTTTCCTTGATTTCCACCTCGATTCTGATTTCCACCTCTTTGTTGGTTTCCTCCTTTGTATTAGTTGACTCCTCTATTGGAATTACATCCTCTGTTGGAATTGTCTCCTTTGTAGTTGCCTCTGCCTCTGCATCTTTGCTTACCTCTACCTTGACCTCTTCCTCATCCTCTTCCATTATTTTCATTGGAAGTGAAGGCCTTATCATCGCCTCCATAGCTTGTTTAAGGATTTTTAGGAAACCTCTCTTCATGTGACATTAACGATTCGATCAATGCATCAAATGTTAAAAGGAAAAGATCTTTGGATTCTTCTATTATTATGGCAATATGGTTCCATTTTTGTCTAAGTTTTCTTAACACTTTTGTTACAATTATCTCAGGCTTGATTTCTTCGCCTAGTGTAACCATTTTATCTACAATTGATTTTACTCTAACACAATAATCATCAAATTTTTTATCATCTTTCATTTGGATATTTTAAAAATCTCGCTTCAATGTTTGAAGCCTTACCTGCTTCACTTGATTACTACCCTGTAATCCATCACTCAATGCTTTCCATGCAACTTGTGTAGTCGTAAAAGCGACGATTCTAAGAAATATGCTTTTCTCTAATGCAGCTTGGAGATGATAAAGAGCGGATGACTTGCTCTTTTTCTCTTCTTTTCATGTTTTCTTGTCTGTGGCACTAAGTGTTGTCTAGTTTGAGGGTTCTGTGTAGCCCTCTTCTATGATGTCCCATAAAACTCTACCTATGAGCAACGTATTCATATTTATAGACCAATATGCATAGTCATAACTGTTAAATTTTGGTATAGGTAAGTTATTGTGTGAGGCCATAGTTACCAAAAAACTCTCTTTATTTCACGGTTACAATAAAGTACTTTTGTTGTTTGAAAGAAGGAAAGAATAATAAGAAAGAAGGAAGAACTTACAAATTTAAGTAAAATCTGACTTTTTTGACTTTATCATTGACTGCTTGTTCCTCTTGATGTGGGGATGCTATCTCTTGATTTACAAAGTTATATGCCACTTCTTCTTCATCGTCACTTATCTGTGTGATTTTTGGTGATTCTGGTTCTAGGATTTCTACTAAAATACTAGTGTGTGTACTCTAATTCTTGTGGTGCAGCTTGTATGGATTATGATTGTTCAAATTGACTCTTGAATGAATTATCTTCAAAATTCGCTTCATACCCATAGTCAGGATGTATTTGATGTGCGATTACTACATTTTGAAGTTGACTAAACACAATGTTGAGTCCATAACCTCTTACCTTTTCATCAAACCTTTTTGCACCTTATCTTGCTAGAATTGCACATAAGGCATGATAACAACCATTCGATCTTATCATAAATGCCCTTTACAAAAAAAACTAAGCCTCTTAGGCTTATTACACATTCTTTCCTCTTAGGAAAGTTTTAACCTCTTTTACAATCTCTGAAATTTTCACAAAATGTGAAATTTACCAGGCTCCAATAATTGACAATATCAAGCCTCTAGGGCTTTTACAATAAAATTTTTAAAATTTAAACTTAATAAAAAAATTAAATATTCATATTTAATAAAAAAATAACTTTATAATTATTAAAAACCTAAGTTTTAAAATAATTATAAATTAGTTTTAATTTTATTAAATAAATATTTAATAATTTTAAATATTCTAAAGTTTAAATGATACATTTTTTTTAATAAAATTTATCCTCTAGCCCATTTGAATCCATGACCTCTTGACTGTCACAAAACTTTTGACCAATGCGCCATGATGTCTATTTGAAACATAAAGGATCCGCGATCCTTTTCTAGCTTGTGCTTCCCGGAGATTAAAAAAAAACAAACTAAAAACATGCCTGGCAGGATTCGAACCCTAGACACCCTACTCATAAGTGCTCCTCCTTAGTCGCTCGAGCTACACCCAGGGATGGGTATGAAGGAGGAATATTTTCTATTTAAAATGTAGTGGACGATGATTTTAATAAAAAAATTGAAATTCTTTTGTCCCACATTAAGCAAGATGAGGGCAAAATAGGGTTTATAACCCTGGATGGACGAGTAATGAAGCGATTGCCTTCGGGCAATCAACATTCACCCCTTTTGCCTCCTTTCTACCAACCGCTCCTTTCCACGTTGCTCCCTTTATTGCCATGTTGCTTCTCCTCCTCGTGCCATGTGTCTGTCTGTGTCATCTTCTGAGTCGTCCTCCTCTCACCATGTGTCACTTTGTGATAGGTCCTTCTATATCACTCCTATATCCACATGCTTACTATACTGGCATGCTCCAGACTTCACCTCGATCCACATGCTTTAGAATTATCTCACCTCAAGCTACGTGCTATGGATCCCACCTCAACCTCACTTCGGGCTGTGTGTTGTGGGCTTCTCTCACCTTGGTCCTTGGGCCTCCCTCACCTCGATCCTCATGCCCTCTCGGCTTTGGATCTGATACCAAATGTGGTTTATGAGAGAAAAATTAGGAGTGAATAGAAAATAATATATATTGAACCTTATAAAATTGAGATTACAATGGTATTTATAATGGTAACTCCAAACGACTTTAGGGAATATAGGGAAGTTAGGAAAATAGGAGAAATAGGGAGGAAAAGAGAAAGGGAAATAGAATTGGTTCACCTTGTTGCCCTTGTCATCCAATCCACCTAGTTAGCTACCATCCAAGTCAACCTACCTGCCCAGTCAGCTGTCATCCAAGGAGGTAAAAGGGGTAAGATCCAAAGCTTACAGTTGAAAGAAATTTTTACACCTTTTTACTCCTTTTACTAGCTTTATTTCCAACACTATATACCTTTGGATTGGGATGGTTAGGATCAATAAGTTGAACCTTGGGTAATCTAAGTACCCCTACCTCACTCAGTTGATTAAATATTAATGCCAAAGATTCTGACAATGGCGTGTATTGGTGAGGCGATCGACGTTACTTGTCTTGGCCCTAGTTCTTGTTATTTAAGTTGTAGTTAGTTGGGGTGGTTGAGCTTGGTAATTTTGTGGCTATTGTTTATTTACCTCTTTTGGCATATTTAATACAACCTGATTGACTGGTGTAGTCTTCACTTGCTACTGTTGATTACGGTTGTTGCAGTTGTTACAGTATTTTTTGTTACTTATATTAAGATCTCCTTCTACTTTTATGTCCTATATAATATTGGATTGTGCTAAGGATTCCCAAAATATTGCATACTATTGAAGTTGCAGAAGTAGCAAGATGTGCTTGGCACAACTCTTGGTGAACATCTAGGTGAGCTTTATAGTGGGAATAGAAAATGGTAGTTTTACCATTAAATTTTGCCACCTATTCCCGTAATCTTGGACCGGATTCTCATCATACTATTTAATATTGTCCAGGTTTGACAAGTTGATCTTCTTCCCGATGCCAAATGAAAAGTGTTCCAAGAAGGTACTCACTAGTTTCTCAAAACTAATGATGCTATTTTTGGGTAGTTGGTTAAACCACTCTGTTGTTGCACCTAATAATGTCATGATGAACGATCTTAACATCAGGGTATCATTGTATTGGAGCTAAAAGTACACATTAATTAAGTTGATAACATGCTCTTGTCCATATTCATCTCCTTTAAACTTATCTAACCGAGGCATCTTGAAGTGCTTCGTATAGGCAGGACTTGGTACTGATGAGCACAAAGGTTGATTGTGTATCCTTATTAAAGTTATCTTCTGCCTAACAGTATATTGCTTCTTGAGAGACTTAATTCTCTTAGTAAGTACCTTGTAAGCTTTTGAAGAGATGATCTCTTCCTCTTAAAGGTTGTTTTAGGGTGGCTAAGGAGGTAATCATTCTGCATTGGACCGAATTGGTCGATTATATTCCTCTTCCATGGATGATGGTTCAAGATAAATTTGTTCTTGGTCATCCATATCTACATCTTGTTCTTGTTCATGCTCCACCTATTATTATACTATGCACCATTGGTGTCTTGAAACATGCTGTGAGGTACGATTAGTGTGATCATCTACCTATTTGGCGTGCCTCTTAGGTTGAGAAGCAGCATGTCTATTTATATGGTAGTACTCACTACCCATATGTAGATTAGCTCGAGCCAACCTATCTGCTTGTTCCTCACACTCTATTTGTTCTAGGGCATGTTGTTCCCTTAGGCATTGTTCATATAGATGTTGGAAACATTTTATTTGTGCTTTCACCTCTTCTTGTTCAAGTCTATCTAGGTGCTATTGCTCTATGCATAATGCCTCTCTTTTGTCTTGGAGTACTTTTTCTTGATATTGTGCATCTTCATACAACCCACGCACGCGATCATATTGATCCACCACTAAAGGTATCTAATTTTATAACTCTGTGCGAGGAGTAACTATGGTAAGGTTCCTTTATAGACCCCCCACAATGCTTTTACCTCTATCTATAAACGTAGCATTGAAGAACATAAGCTTATACTAATAGGGGAGGGTGAACAGTATAAGACCCCTTTTTACTTTTTTTTCCAATTCAATATTATGCAGTGTATAGATAGCATTATCAATAGTAGTAATAAAAGCAATTCACAAAACACCATACACAATAGAGACACCACAATTTATGTGGTTCACCCAATGTGGGCTACTCCATGGAGAAAATATTTTACTAAATTTTTCTCAATCAATCTCTTTGGGAATCCTTCTCAATTACAATGTTTATGGACCTCTATCCAAAGGAGATGTTGATCCCCTAATCTCAAGTTCATGGATCTCTTCCATAGGAGAACTCTTTCCACTTATTATCTAGCTATTGATCTTCTAGAAGACTCAGTATCTCTGCTACACTAACACCTGGATCTCTCTCCACTTGAAGACTCCTCACTCAGATCTATCTTCAATTGTCTTGGCTGCTGGATCTCTATCCACCGAGACTCTGTCCTCTATACTATGTCACCTCCAAAGCTATGTCTCAATAGGTTCACTCAAAAACTTATCAAATATGCTCAACAAGATCACTCAGAACTTGTACAAATATGCCCAACAAGCTCACTTAGAACTTGTTAAAATATGCTAAACAAACTCACTCAAAAATTGTCCAAATTTGCTCAATAAGTCCTCTATAGGACTTGCTCAAATCTACATTGCAAGCTTCCACAAAACCTTACACAAAATTAGTCCACAAGCCTTCTCAAATACTTGACTCAATCACATAGAATTATAAAGAGAATTGTTAGAGACTCAATATGTTCTATACTCAATGCTGAATCAATATATCAACTCAATCTCATAGAAGCATAAAGAGAATTTTTAGAGACTCAATATGTTCTATACTCAAATCCCAATATCAACTCAAATCAATCTCATAGAAGCATAAAGAGAATTGTTAGAGACTCTATATGTTCTATACTCAAATACCAATCTCAACTCAAATCAATCTCATAGAAGCATAAAGAGAATTGTTAGAGACTCTATATGTTCTATTCTCAAATATCAATCTCAACTCAAATAAATCTCATAGAAGCATAAAGAGAATTGTTAGAGACTCAATATGTTCTATACTCAAATCCCAATATCAACTCAAATCAATATCATATAAGCATAAGGATAATTTTTAGAGACTCTATATGTTATATACTCAAATCCCAATCTCAACCACATGCATCCACTTGAATAGGCTCAATCAACTCAACTCAACCAATCACCTCAATGAACAATCCTTTATCACAAACCCTATTCCAAGCATGTATCAATCAACTCAAAATATTTCAAACAGTGCTCAACAACAAATCTCACATAAAAATGATACTCATGTTATCTTCTAACTCAATTTCAATTTATTTGCACAACCAATGGGCTCCAACACCAATGCTTATAAAACAAGGTTTAATCACAACTCTCAATCCAAAAAAACTTGAAGCATTAAACCAATCACTTTGGAAAAGGAAACTACAATCAATCCTTTTCACTCCAAATATATTTTTAGAAATAAACCACCATAATCAATCAATAGGATAATGTGCCCATACCTTTTATGAATATGAATAAGAATCTTTGGAAATATGCCACAATCACAATATTCTTTTACCAATATTCACAAGGGTTAAAATATCACAAAATAATCAACATTGCTCCACTTCACAATTATATTCACCAAGGCTTTTAATTAGAAAACCTTCTTAAGAATTAATGTACAACTTCTTTATCACTCTTAAAACTACTTGTACCATAAAATAAAATAAATAAAATCATTGCATAACCTTGTCACTCCACAAACCACTTATACCATAAAATAAATCAAATATTTTATATCCTTCCTTTCAAAACTTTTGCACTAAAAAATAATCACAAAGATTTCTTAGGCAATATCTCACATTAATAAAATATCAAACCTTATTAAAATATTAAAGCTTGCTCAACCTTATATCTCCCAAAAAAATCATAATCAAACCTTAGCAAGAAAATATTTTAATTAAAATTTTGACCCCCACAAATATTGGAGTTGGAGTGCATACCTCAAAGAAGCCCTCGAAGGGCCTTTGCGTTTCAAACCTCCACCCACCGTGCTATCAAGCGACAGCTAAGCCGTGTGAGTGCCTTAGGAACTCTCTTCCTTAAATTGCATGCTCTTTCCTCACAAGGTGCCAAAAATTTGACCGTCCATGACTTGAATGCCCATGTCACACTCCACAAAATTTGTTACGCAATATTCGGATGCATAAATACTTTGGGTTTTCAAAAATCATGCGACACTCCTATGGTTTATTAAATGGAAAACCTTTGGCTTATTTATATAAGCCATCCTTAAATGCATATATGTTGGCCCTTTTAACATTGCCCTCATGACGTCGACGACGCCAATAAGAAAGGAGGGAAAAACCTTTTATTTAATTTTAAAATTAAAATTAAAATTTTAAATAAATTAAAATTTAAACTAAACCTTTAAAATTAAATTTCTCCATCACCGGGGCACCTTTTTTGATGAAACGAAAATCCAACTTGGGTTTTAAGAAAAATCCATTTCAAATCTGCCATCCATTAGTTTTAAATAAAACCTTTCCTTGCCTTCCTTGGTTTTCATAAAAACCTTTTGCTAAGCTTCCCTTGAAGCTCCTTTTGAAACCAAATGCCATGCATCCCTTCTAGAATATTTGATCAAAATATTTTCTTCTCATGAAGCTCTTTGTGGAGAAAAATCATAGCGCTTACTTACATAGGTCCTTTTGACATCAATGCCAACTTTTAGCTTAGGGACTCAAAATGTCCAACAATCTCCGCCTTTGTCATTGATGGTAACCCATATTCATTTTACTAAAACCTGACCTTCTTTTCTGCTCCCCCTGGGACTTTGCTTCCCCTAGCTTAATACTCTCTCAAATATCTCCTCATATCAAATATCTCCCCCTTTGAAATCAATGGCAAAGGTTCAACTTTGGGGCTCGGGGCTAAGAATGAGCCTCTTAGCTTAGCCTCTCCCCCACATCCAGATGAGGTGGTTAATTCTAGGGTGGGAGTATTTCTACTCCCTGAAATCATAGATCTATGCTTTTATCTTTCTCTCTTATTTTATGAGTTTTCTAAATCCTCTCACTGTTTCTTTCCAAGTTATCATCCTTTTTCTTGTCGTCACTTCTATTCCTGTTCTTGTTCTTGTTCTCATCCATGTTCCTATTTCGGTTCTCATCCTTGTTCCTACTCTTATTATTTTATGAGTCTCTATTCCTATTCATATTCTTATTTCTATTCATATTCCTATTTTTGTTCATATTCCTATTTTTGTTCATATTCCTGTTCTTGTTCATATTCTTGTCTCTGTTCATGTTCCTATTCATGTTCCTATTCTTTTTCATGCCTATTTCTAGAATATTTTCTCTACACCATCTTACTATGTGACCATCATTATTGCACTTATAACACTTAACATTATTATTTCTTGGATGTTCAATTGTCTTAGGATTTCTCCTAATTAAGCCATATCTTCTTCTGTCATGAACCCTGCAATTCATTACCTTTTCACCAAAACCATTGCATGAGTAGCAATAACCTTGGAAAATTTGTTCTTTTCCATATACTTGTCTTTCATGAGTCCTGCACTGTGAAGCCATGTGTACAAACCCATGATATGAAAAGCATCTTCCATTGAAGCTTCCTTGTATTGAACTCATTGGTCTCTTGTTCTGATTGTTATTCCATCTGTATATTCTTTGTGTATTGTTCCTCTCTTTGTTGAACTCTTTGTTGTCCAACTCATCCTCTAATGTCCCACTTTCACTTAAATTGTCTTCTTATGATGTATCTTCTTCTGAAGTTTCTTCTTCATCAAGACTTGAAGTAGATTATTTTTCCTATTTCTTTTGAACATTTCCAAAGCCAAGACATGTTGAACATGATGTTTGATGCTGTCCACAGATGAACTTATCCAAGTTATTAGAGCTATTTGTGAAACTCTTCGTAATGATCTTGGAGACCTTTAAGTCTTCTTTTAGAGTAGCCACTTCTTGTGCTAACTTCTCACATTCCAAAATATTTTCTTCTAACTTATCCTTGAACTTGCTTACCTTAGCCTTTGATTTCTCTAAATCCTCTATGAGCAATAACCTTTCTTCATCACATTCTTGAAATTGAATTTCAAGCTTGGAGTGTTGCTTTCTAACCTTCTTTACTATGTCAAGGGTATAGATAAGTTATCCCTTAAGATCATAACCATTCTCTACTGAATAATATTCTATTTATTTTCCTTTGTCCTTATCATTACTTCCTTTTGAATTGTCTTCTATAGGATCACTTTCTTTATCTTCCAAAGCCATTAGAAGATTCTCATATGGTATTTCAAGTACATCTTCAAAATCATCATCACTAAAACTATAACCATCCCTAGTTCAATCATATTCGAAATGTTACCACATCTAAAATACTTGAGAATAATTAGAGTCCTTTTATTAACTGGATCTTTCTCTTTAACCATAAATAGGACTTCATCTCTATTATTGTCTGAAAAACTAGCATCACTGTTAATTGAGTACTTGTATTTTCTACATAGTAGCTTCTCTTTTATCTATGTAAGAACTTATTTCCTTGTCTGCTTTGCCCATCCTTGCTTTTCTTCTCGTACCTTTGTATTTTTGATTCCTTGTATTTGTGATCCTATTTTTCTTCATCATTGTTGTTCTTTAGCTCTTTGCATTTTGTTGCATAGTTTCCATACTGTCCACAATTGAAACATTTGATAGATATTAGATCTATGGGTCTTCTGGAACCTCTATCTCTTCTGCCATAATTTTCTTCTTCATCACTAGATGACTCACTACTTGATTCTATCTTCTTTCCCTTTTTCTTTTTGTCTACTTTGAAAGCAGCTTCTTTCGAAGGAATAGGATATTTTGTTCTTATTCCAAAAGTAGTAAGCATGCCAAGAAAAGAATTCCTTGTCAAAGAATCACTATCAATTGATGTTTCTATAGTAGAAACCTTTTCACTATAACTTTTTGGAAGAGTCCTTAAGATATTATCACAAGCACCAGATTCATCAACCTTCATTCCAAGGTCTTTCATATCATGTACAAGTTCATCAACCTTGTTGAGATAGTCACGAATGTTTTCATCATCCATAATTCTTAGGTTCTCAAATTCTCTTTTGATATTTCTGATCTTAGCCATTCTGACTCCTTTATATCCTTCATATATATTATGTAGAAGTTCCCACATTTCTTTTGTTGTTTTACATTCCATAACCTTCATATATTTTGATCTATGCAACCCTTTTATAATTGCATTCATAGCTCTTGAATTTGCATGCATTAGAAGCTTACCTTCCTTATCTGTAAGAGGATTGGTTGTTGAATCATATCCAATTTCCACTGCATCCCAAACTTCATTACCAAGTGCCATCAAGTAAAATCTCATCACCATACACCAATATAAGAATTCACTTCCATCAAAGACTAGTACTGCATTATTGAAGGGTCTGTCTCTTTGATCCTTTTGATCCATTGTGTTCTTAGACCACTTTTCCTTCAATCTATCAAAATATTTTGAAGGAACCTGCTATGATACCAATTGAAGAACACAAGCTTATACTGAGAGGGGGGTGAATAGTATAAAACCCCTTTTTACTTTTTCCTTCAATTCAATATTATGCTGTCTTCACCCAATAGTATAGAATTATCAATAGAAGTAATCAAAGCAATGCACAAAAAACCATACATAATAGAAACACCACAATTTACGTGGTTCACCCAATCTGAGCTATTCCACAGAGAAAATATTTTACTAAAATTTTCTTAATCAATCTCTTTGGGAGTCCTTCCCAATTACAATGTTTATGGACCTCTGTCCAAAGGAGATGTTGATCCCTTAATATATTCCATAGGATAACTCTTTCCCCTTCTACTCTGGCTAGTGATATTCTAAAAGACTTTGTCTCTCTACTGCACTGACTAGTGGATATCTCTCCACTTGAATACTCCTCACTCAGATCTATCTTCAATTGTCCTAGCTGTCTGATATCTATCCACTGAGACTCTATCATCTATACTTTGTCACCTCCAAAACTCTATCTCAATAGGTTCAATTCGAACCTTCTTAAATCCACTCAACAAGCTCACTCAGACCTTGCCCAATTTTTGCTCAACAAGATCACTCAAAACTTGTCCAAATCTGCTCAACAAGATCACTCAGAACTTGTCCAAATTTTCTCAATAATTCCTCTCTAAGACTTGCTCAAATATTTATTGCAAGATTCCATAAAAGCTTAATCAAAATTTATCCACAAGCCCTCTCAAATACTTGTCTCAATCACATAGAATTATAAAGAGAATTGTTAGAGACTCAATATGTTCTATACTCAATGCTCAATCAATATCTCAACTCAATATCATAGAAGCATAAAGAGAATTGTTAGAGACTCAATATGTTCTATACTCAAATCCCAATATCAACTCAAATAAATCTCATAGAAGCATAAAAATAATTGTTAGAGACTCTATATGTTCTATACTAAAATCCCAATCTTAACTCAAATCAATCTCATAGAAGCATAAAGATAATTGTTAGAGACTCTATATGTTCTATTCTCAAATCTCAATCTCAACTCAAATCAATCTCATAGAAGCATAAATATAATTTTTAGAGACTCAATATTTTCTATACTCAAATCCCAATATCAACTCAAATCAATCTCATATAAGCATACAGAGAATTGTTAGAGACTCTATATATTCTATACTCAAATACCAATCTCAACTCAAATAAAGAATATAAAATAGTTTGTTTTGTGGAACTTGAACAACCACATGCATCCACTTGACTAGGCTCAATCAACTCAACCCAACCAATCACCTCAATGAACAACCCTTTCTCACAAACCCTAGTCCAAGCATGTATCTGTTGGTCCGACTTTCATACACACCCTGTGAAGAATGAGCACAAAACTCTGATAACACTTATATGGGATAAATCCCACTCACTTTAGGATCTAGCTGGTTATCCAAGGTGTGAGTTACAGGGTCGGGTCGAATGTCAATTCACTCTTTTTCACTTCTGGAATAGATTTCAATATGGACTGCCTGTTACCTTACAACGGGCTCTGAACTTGCTCAGTAGTGTTTAGGAGTTGTCACTTGTTGACAATCAGATTTAAAATTAATTCTTTGATCTAGCTCTTATGGGTCAGCAGATTTAAATAAAAGACAAATAAAGAAAATAAAAATGGATCATTTCACGGTAAAACAAAGAGGGTAGGGTAAGGCAGAAAGAGAAGTTTATCAAACTTAACTGTAAAACCTAAACTACCAATTTTATTTATACTATCGACTTCACAATGGAACAAATCAAAGAAGAAAGTGTCCAGTTTTCTAAGATCACTTTCTACTAAGAGCATAAGGCAAAGATGGAACAGATCTAACAAAAAATTATAAACCGAAGGGAAGTCGGTTAAAATTGATATCTTTCACCGGTAGCCTAGCTCGCACAATGAGGACAGAGCAATTAGAACAGACTTGAACCTCAAATCTGTAATTTTCCCTAGAATACAATAGAACAAATGAAGCCTAACAACATATTTAATCTTGATAACCCAAATTCACAGCATATATTTAATAAACTTTAATGAAATGGATAACAAAAGAAAATGAACTTATCACAATCTGCAAAAGATTAGGCTCCTGGCCATGCTATCACAGAAAACAAAAGCACATCAACTCCAAGTCCAGAAACAAAGTATTTAACAAAATTTGCAAGAAATTGCTTCAATAGCATTTTATTTCTAAGTCTCCGCCTCCTACGATTACATTGAGAAGAAGTATTTATAGACTCAGGACAGACCCTGATATTTTTAGAAATATCTTCTTCTCAAACCCTAAATCTTATCAACTTAAACCCTAGGACCCGGGTTTTACAAAATAAAGCCATTTAAAACAAAGTCTCGATAAAACTTAACCACTCTGCAACTCAGTGCAGTCACTTGCCATAAATGGAGAAGATAGAATTCGAATGCCACTTGCATTCACCCGTAACTGTGAATAAATGCCCTCATTAATTCCCTCGGGTAAGATGGATGAGTCACCACTTCTTCGAAATTTCATCTTCGTAGAGCCATCCCTGAGTTGAAAATATCTGCACTCCATTAATTCTGCCATAAATCTTCATTAAATGTATTTACCGGCAAATCCCGGTAACTGTGTGCAGATATTTCATTTTTTGGCCAATTCTCGACATACTCCATCAAATGGGCAGCAGCTTAGTCACCGTAAAGCTTCTTTGTGGCCAGATCTGTAAAAAACTAGATGAAACAGCAATTCTCGGCATCTTTTCTTTCAATATGGCTGTCTTTGATTAATTTGCATTTGACTTTGTCTTTATGGCCCTTTCTCCGTTATCATGCAAGTGACAGATGGCTTCCTACATGAAAGAACAAAAGACGGATTAGTATTTTAAAAATATTAAATCATAACTTTAATTACTAAATCAGATTAAAAACCCTAATGTTTACTTGCATGTCGGCCTTATTTATCTGATACGTGCTTTGAAACGTGTCACAAAATCGTGACACGTGTCAACTTCTAGCTGTCTTCCTTTACGTGCTGTCTTTTCTGCCAGGGTCACGAAAATGCGACATGTCACGATTTCACGACATGTCGCGAAATCGTGACATCCCCTGCTCTTTGGCAACTTTTCTGCTTCAGGCCGCGAAAATGCGACATGTCACGATTTCATGACATGTCACGAAATCACGACCGTTTTGCCCCTTCGACAACTTCTTTCTTTGTCTTCCCTTGGAGCCTCACCTTGCATTCTTCCCTGCGTTGTTCTTGTCTTCACCATGTCGTGAAATCGCGACATGGTGGCATCCTTTGTTGCTGCCCCTCCACCATGTCATGATTTTGCGACATGGTGGCGTCTTTTGTTGCTGCCCCTCCACCATGTCACGATTTCGTGACATGGTGGCATCTTTTGTTGCTACCCCTCCACCATGTCGCAATTTCATGACATGGTGGCATCTTTTGTTGCTGGCACTCTCTACCGTGTCATGATTTCATGACACGACCATCCTTGGGCTCCCTCTGATGCGTTGTGTCGTGATTTCACGACGTCGAGAAATCGCGACATCGCGATTTCGTGACACCTTCCGGCGATTACCCCTTTCTCTCAACTGTGTCACGATTTCGTGACACTTTCATGCCTTAGACTTTTCTTTTGGCAACTTTGATTTCTTTCTTTGCTGGCTTTGCTTCCTGACTTGGACCTGTCGCGATTTCGCGACATGTCGTGAAATCACGACAGTCCGTACACCCTCCGAGCTTTCCTCCGAAAACGTCGCGATTTCGCGACACCTTCTTGACTTAGCCAAATTTCTCCTTCATCAACCGCGAAAACGCGACATGTCACGATTTCACGACATGTCACGAAATCGCGATGTTCCGTACGACTTTTCTTTCTCTCTCCAGATTTGTCGCGATTTCGCGACATGTCACGAAATCGCGACCATTTCATGCCTTAGTCGATTTTTCTCTCTCAACCGCGAAAATGTGACATGTCGCGATTTCACGACATGTCGCGAAATCGTGACGTTTCGTACGATTTGCCTTTCTCTCTTGTCGGTGCGATTTCGGCATTTCCCAAAATGGATGTGGTTCGATTTAGGATGTATCGACATTTCCAAAAATGGAAATGTCGCGATATCTCGACATTTCCAAAAATGGAAAGTGTCACGATTTCGCTACGCTTCTGGGGCTTGGCGGATTTTCTGAAAACCTGTCGTGATTTCGTGACATTTCCATAAATGGAAGTGTCACGATATCGTGACTTTGCCAAAAATGAAAAGTTTTGATTTTTCATGAATTTATCTATCTGTTTTTTGCATTTTTTTCGTACCGATGTAAGATTTTCTTTATCCATGAATGATTCTAGCATGTAAAAAGTGAAGTCTGAGATAACAAAGCCAGAATGCAAGAAAACTTGGATAAAGAAATAGGCAAAACTTGAAGAAGAAAGAGGCAAGTAAAAATTGGAATTAAAACCTGAAAATCATCAAGAGGGTCCCTACTGCAAAATGAAAGCTTAATGTTTTCAAAGGATGGAAAATTATTTTTCAGTGGGGGTGTGTTGCTTCTCAACAAATGGCGATATCTACGGGTAAAATAGTAGCATTATTTTAGAACCCAGGACTCTAGTTTCAAAACAACATAGACCATGTATCTTGCCTTGCCACGGATATTCTTCAAAATAAATTGACTACTAACTGATAGTTGTTAAAATTTCCCAAGGACATACTAGGCTGAATTACTTAAGGAAGATTTCTGATGTGCAATTACAAGGGTATAAAACTTTCTTCAAGAATGATTGGATCGAATGTTGAACTCGGGATTGATCAACTTTTCTAGATTGTAAAAAGGGGAAACCGAGTAGAGCTCTGTTTACTAGTTTAGCCTTTTACAACCCCGACAGAGTTACCCTTTAGATTTACACGACCCAAATTTACAACTGTAAGGTAGAATCTACAACTTGGTAGAAGAAAAACATCTTTTGAAATCTTGGCTGCCTCTTTGATTATATAACTCTTTTTTCTTTTTCTTTTTTTTTTTTTTTTTTTATATATATTGGAAATAACAGAGTGCCAATTCAACTTACATCTCTTTCTTTTTGAAATACATCAACATCTGAAAAGCCTTAGAAAGAATAACAATTTTCTTTTAACATTTCATCAATCTGGAACTGCTTCAGCCTGGGCACTGATAGCTTCTATGGATACTAAAATAATTACATGAATCATAGTCCCCTCTTATAACCAACTTTTCTTGGATTCCTCGGGAGTTTCTCCAACCAAACAAAGATAGCAGTTTCTTTATAATTAAAACAACTGTGGCAAGTAAGACACAAAATCCAATCATCCTTCCACTGTTGTCCTAACTAAGAAAATAGTTCCACTGTTCAGTTCAAACAGACTATCTCACAATTATGATAATGAACACTGGATTGATCAGCTCAGAATAAAACAATTTTTAGAAGGCTGACTTTTCATTGATGCTCAGGCAAAGGCTAAAGAACAGAATCTTAAAAGCTAAAGAACTTTGTACAGACTTCCAAGGACAGACACAGGCCTTCAAAAACAAAATAAAATAAAAACTGCACAAACTTTAAAATAAAACTGTACAAGCATTTAAGAAAACAAAACTGTAGGGCTATTTACAAGGGAAACAAATAAAACTGTACAGGCATTTAAAGGAAATGAAATAAAACAAGACTGCAGAGCTATTTACAAAGGAAATAAACTGCACAGACCTTAAATAAAAATAAAACACAGAACTTTAAAATAAAACAACACTGTACAGATAGCAAAGGAAATAGAATACATAAATGTACAGACCTAAAAGGAAATAAAACTGCAGGGTTATTTACAAAGGAAATAAAATACAACTGTACAGGCAATTGAAACTAAAACTAAAAACTGTACAGGCAGCTAAGATTAAAATAATTAAACAGCACTGCACAGACATCTAAAATTAAAACTAAAGCAATCAACTGTACAGACATTAAAAGTAAACTAAACTAAACAACTGTACAGACATGAAAAGTAAGCTAAGGCAAAACAACTAAAAACTATACAGGCAATTAAAAGTAAACTAAAACAAAATAAAACTAAAACAACTAAAATAAATAAACTAAAAACTGCAGAGCTATTTACAATGTATACACATGTTACAACTTCTTTGTGACTCAAAATATGTAGCAGATGGAAAAGCAGAGAACTAGTGCCTTAAATTTTTTTTTGACCATTTGCAAGTAAATTTAGAAAAATTACCTTTCAGGTCCTGTTGACGAAATGCACTCCAGACTATGCTTCCAAATTTTTCTGTTACCTGGGAAAAACTTGTGTTTACCGTCTTCCCTCTCTCCTTTTTTTTTTATTTTTTTATTTTTTATATGGATCTTGTCCCATTGAAAAACAAATCTGCAACTCTTTCAAATTAAACAAATCATATAATAACAAATCATATGATAACATGTTTATGCTTCTACTTGAAGGGTTTGCAGAATTTTTTCAAAGGGACTGAATGTAAAACCCCCTGGGATCAAATACCTTAAAGCCCTTATAGACCCAAACCATCACATCTTCGATTTATGTGACAACTCAAAGAGATCATATTTTATCCGTATGTCCTGGTTCTTAACAACTTGAACACTTTGTGGTTGCTTTACCGCTTCAATATCCAAGACTTCAATTTTTATCCCTCTAGCAGAATTCTCATAATTTGCTTTTTCACCTGAGACTTGCTTAGATTTAACCCTATCAATGTGTAATGTCCAAATATCATTGTTGTGATTGATTAGAGCTGTAATTATTCTCACCTTCTCAGCTGCCAAATTATAAGATCCAATATCTACATCAACACAGTTTACAACATTTTCTTTGATATTATGTTCAGTAGTTACAGGCTTATATTGAGACTCTTCACCTATTCCAAGTTGGCTGACCACATTCACATTTACTATCTTTTCCTCTTCTTCTTGAAATTCAATAGGTGGTCCAGAGTAAGCTTCAATCAAGTTATCTTTTTGTTCAACAATCTGGGCCAGTTCATGGAGGGTGATGTCAGCTTCAATTTCTTTCATATCCTCAATGATGTTATCCTTCTCCTCAGATACTTCTGCATAGTGATATTGAATCCCACTTTCATCATCCTCTGATGAGGAAGGATCATTATTAGGTTCGGACTCTCACATCTCAAATTATAACTGTCCCCTTTGAACTGTTGAAAATCTTGCATTTCATCCATAGGAGTCTCTACAAGACTTTTTGACTCTTCGGGAAAAGTGAAAGAACCTGAAACCCTGGTTGTACTATTTTTGGATGAACCAAAAATATCAACATTTCTTTGGTTTCTAGGAAAATTTAACTCACCAAGAAAAACTTCAGATTTGGGTAATGCTAGATCACAAATGTTTACTTCAAGCACTTCCACTTTGAACTTGTCAGAACCTTTCTCTATATTTTGCACATGCTGAGTGGATGTCACGGTTAACGAAGTCTCCTTGGGTAGAGCATGACATGTTGGTACTAACTCATGATGTGGAATGGGATCCGAAATAGGCATGTTCTGTGTAACATAGGATATCAAAGGACTGCTCAAAATTTGAGGTCCTAACCTGTCTTTCAAGAATTAAAGCCTCTTTATAAGCTCCTCGCCGGGGTTGTGATATTGATGTCTCTCTTGAGAAAAATAGAGGTCACTAAATCCAATGCATTCTTATAGATTTCTAAGGCCATATTTGCATTTGGGATGTAATGACCAGTCATTCTACCATAAGCTCTTTGGAACCTCATATTGAATGACCTAACAGTTTCTCCCGACTCTCTCTTGATGCTGGAAAATTATTGGTATAACACACTGGGGTCTATCACTTCCCCAAATTGTGATATAAAAACTTTCTCTAGGTCATCCCAACTGGTAACATAATTGCTAGTGAGATTTAGAAACCAGTCATAAGCTCCTTCTTAGAGAGTGAAGGGGAACAATCTGCAGGCAACATCCTCATGCTATATATTTAATAATTTCAAAGCATTCTTGAATGCTAGCAGATGTTCCTCTGCTGTCCTTGTCCCATCATGTTTATATCTGGGGGAGATATCTTTCTAGATTTCTAGGCAGGTCATGGGCTATACCCAAAATATTCAAAGCAGTGGCACCTAACCAGCCTTGCCATTTTTAAATGTTGGTGTTAAGTTCTGTTGTTCAGGCAAAACTCAAACAACAAAATTTTAAAGGCTGAGGAGGAAGGAAAATTGGCTACTAGACCTTGGATAAAATACAGCTTTTGTCAAGTACCACATACAGTCAGATTTCTCAACTCAAGCACACTAAGAATGCAAGTTCAGGCCCTCCTTCTAGCGCCATTTTTAAATGTTGGTCCGACTTTCATACACACCCTGTGAAGGATGAGCACAAAACTCTAATAACACTTATACGGGATAAATCCCACTCACTTTAGGATCTAGCTGGTTATCCAAGGTGTGAGTTACAGGGTCGGGTCGAATGTCAATTCACTCTTTTTTGCTTTTGGAATAGATTTCAATATGGGCTACCTATTACCTTACAACGGGCTCTGAACTTGCTCAGTAGTGTTTAGGAGTTGTCACTTGTTGACAATCAGATTTAAAATTAATTATTTGATCTAGCTCTTATGGGTCAGCAGATTTAAATAAAATACAAATAAAGAAAATAAAAAATGATCATTTCACGGTAAAACAAAGAGGGTAGGGTAAGGCAGAAAGAGAAGTCTATCAAACTTAACTTTAAAACCAAACTACCAATTTTATTTATACTATCAGCTTCACAACGGAACAAATCAAAGAAGAAAGTGTCCAGTTTTCTAAGATCACTTTCTACTAAGAGCATAAGGCAGAGATGGAACAGATCTAACAGAAAATTATAAACCGAAGGGAAGTCGGTTAAAATTGATATCTTTCATCGGCAGCCTAGCTTGCACAGTGAGGACAGAGCAATTAGAACAGACCTGAACCTCAAATCTATAAATTTCCCTAGCATACAATAGAACAACTGAAGCCTAACAACATATTTAATCTTGATAACCCAGATTCACAGCATACATTTAATAAACTTTAATGAAACGGATAACAAAAGAAAATGAACTTATCACAATCTGCAAAAGATTAGGCTCTTGGCCATGCTATCACAGAAAACAAAAGCACATCAACTCCAAGTCCAGAAATAAAGTATTTAACAAAATTTGCAAGAAATTGCTTCAATAGCCTTTTATTTCTAAGTCTCCGCCTCCTACGATTACATTGAGAAGAAGTATTTATAGACTCAGGACAGACCCTGATCTTTTCATAAATATCTTCTTCTCAAACCCTAAATCTTATCAAATTAAACCCTAGGACCCGGGTTTTACAAAATAAAGCCATTTAAAACAAAGTCTCGATAAAACTTAACCACTCTGCAACTCAGTGTAGTCACTTGCCATAAATGGAGAAGATAGAATTCGAATGCCACTTGCATTCACCCGTAACTGTGAATAAATGCCCTCATTAATTCCCTCGGGTAAGCTGGATGAGTCACCACTTCTCCGACATTTCATCTCCACAGAGCCATCCCTGAGTTGAAAATATCTGCACTCCATTAATTTTGCCATAAATCTTCATTAAATGTATTTACCGGCAAATCTCGGTAACTGTGTGCAGATATTTCATTTTTCGGCCAATTCCCGACATACTCCATCAAATGGGCAGCAACTTAGTCACCGTAAAGCTTCTTTGCGGCCAGATCTATAAAAAACTGGATGAAACAGCAATTCTCGGCATCTTTTCTTTCAATATGGCTGTCTTTGATTAATTTGCATTCGAATTTGTCTTTATGGCCCTTTCTCCGTTATCATGCAAGTGACAGATGGCTTCCTGCATGAAAGAACAAAAGACGGATTAGTATTTTAAAAATATTAAATCATAACTTTAATTACTAAATCAGATTAAAAACCCTAATGTTTACTTGCATGTCGGCCTTATTTATCTGATACGTGCTTTGACACGTGTCACAAAATCATGACACGTGTCAACTTCCAGCTGTCTTCCTTTACATGCTGTCTTTTCTACCAGGGTCGCGAAAATGTGACATGTCGCGATTTCGTGGCATGTCGTGAAATCGCGACATCCCCTGCTCTTTGGCAACTTTTTTGCTTCAGGCCGCGAAAATGCGACATGTCGCGATTTCGTGACATGTCGCGAAATCATGACCATTTTGCCCCTTCGGCAACTTCTTTCTTTGTCTTCCCTTGGAGCCTCACCTTGCATTCTTCCCTGCGTTGTTCTTGTCTTCACCATGTCGCGAAATCGCGACATGGTGGCATCCTTTGTTGCTGCCCCTCCACCATGTCGCGATTTTGCGACATGGTGGCGTATTTTGTTGCTGCCCCTCCACCATGTCGCGATTTCGTGACATGGTGGCGTCTTTTGTTGCTGCCCCTCCACCATGTCACGATTTCACGACATGGTGGCATCTTTTGTTGCTGGCACTCTCTGCCGTGTCACGATTTCGTGACATGGCCATCCTTGGGCTCCCTCTGATGCGTTGTGTCATGATTTCGCAACGTCGCGATTTCGTGACACCTTCCGACGATTACCCCTTTCTCTCAACCGTGTCACGATTTCACGACGTCGTGAAATCACGACGTCGCGATTTCACGACACTTTCATGCCTTAGACTTTTCTTTTGGCAACTTTGATTTCTTTCTTTGCTGGCTTTGCTTCCTAACTTGGACCTGTCGCGATTTCGCGACATGTCACGAAATCACGACAGTCCGTACACCCTCCGAGCTTTCCTCCGAAAATGTCACGATTTCGCGACGTCGCGATTTCACGACACCTTCTTGACTTAGCCAAATTTCTCCTTCATCAGCCGTGAAAACGCGACATGTCACGATTTCGCGACATGTCACGAAATCGTGACGTTCCGTACGACTTTTCTTTCTCTCTCCAGATTTGTCGCGATTTCGCGACATGTCGCAAAATCACGACCATTTCATGCCTTAGTCGATTTTTCTCTCTCTCAGTCGCGAAAATGCGACATGTCACGATTTCGCGACATGTCGCGAAATCGCGACATTCCGTACGATCTGCCTTTCTCTCTCCTGGAAATGTCGCGATATCGCGACATTTCCAAAAATGGAAAGTGTCGCGATTTCGCTACGCTTCTGGGGCTTGGCGGATTTTCTGAAAACCTGTCGTGATTTCGCGACATTTCCATAAATGGAAGTGTCACGATATCGCGACTTTGCCAAAAATGGAAAGTTTTGATTTTTCATGAATTTATCTATCTGTTTTCTGCATTTTTTTCGTACCGGTGTAAGATTTTCTTTATCCATGAATGATTCTAGCATGTAAAAAGTGAAGTCTGAGATAACAAAGCCAGAATGCAAGAAAACTTGGATAAAGAAACAGGCAAAACTTGAAGAAGAAAGAGGCAAGTAAAAATTGGAATTAAAACCTGAAAATCATCAAGAGGGTCCCTACTGCAAAATGAAAGCTTAATGTTTTCAAAGGATGGAAAATTATTTTTCAGTGGGGGTGTGTTGCTTCTCAACAGTATCAATCAAGTCAAAATATTTCCAACAATGCTCAACAACAAATCTTACATAAAAATGATACTCCTGTTCTCTTCTAACTCAAGTTCAAGTTCTTTGCACAACCAATGGGTTCCAACAACAATGCTTATAAAATTAGGTTTAATCACAACTCTCAATCCAAAAAACCTTGAAGCATTAAACCAATCACTTTCAAAAAGGAAACCACAATAAATCCTTTTCACTGCAATGATATTTTTAGAAATCAACCACCATAATCAATCAATAGAAGAATTTTCCCATACCTTTTATGAATATGAAGAAGCCTCTTTGGAAATCTGCCACAATCAACATGTTTTTTTGCCTATCTTAACAAGGGTTAGAAGATCACAAAATAATCAACATTACTCCACTTCACAATTATATTCACCAAGTCTTTTAATTAGAAAACCTTATTAAGAATTAATGCACAACTTCCTTATCACTCCTAAAACCACTTGTACCATAAAATAAAATAAATAAAATATTTTATATCATTCCTTTCAACAATTTTGCATTCAAAAATAATCACAAAGATTTCTTAGGCAATATCTCACATTAATCAAATATCAAACCTTATTAAAATATTAAATCTTGCTCAACCTTATATCTCTCACAAAAATCATAATCAAACCTTAGCAAGCAAATATTTTAATTAAAATGTTGACCCCCACAAATATTGGAGTTAGAGCGCATACCTCAAATGAGCCCTTGAAGGGCCTTGGCATTTCAAACCTCTGCCCACCATGCTGCCAACCACCAGCTAAGCCGCGTGAGCTAACATTGCCCACGTGAGTGCATTGGGCACTCTCTTCCTTAAACTATGTGTGCTTTCCTCACAAGGTGCCAAAAATTTGACCGTCCATGGCTTGACTGCCCATGTCACACTCCACAAAATTTATTCCACAATATTCGAATGAAGAAATACTTTTGTTTTTCGAAAATCATGCGACACTCCTTTAGTTTATTAAACGGAAAACCTTTGGCTTATTTATATAAGCCATCCTTAAATGTGAATACGTCAACCCTTTTAACATTTCCCTCATGATTTTGGCGAAGCAAATAAGAAAGGAGGGAAAAACCTTTTATTTAATTTTAAAATTTTAATTTTAATTTTAAATAAATTAAAATTTAAACTAAACCTTTAAAATTAAATTTCTCCATCACCGGGGCACCTTTTTTGATGAAACAAAAATCCAACTTGGGTTTTAAGAAAAATCCATTTCAAATCTGCCATCCATTGGTTTTAAATAAAACCTTTCCTTTCCTTCCTTGGTTTTCATAAAAACCTTTTGCTAAGCTTCCTTTGAAGATCCTTTTGGAACCAAATGCCATGCATCCCTTCTAGAACCTTTGATCAAAACCTATGCTTCTCATGAAGCTCTTTGTGGAGAAAAATCATAGTGCTTACTTACATAGGTCCTTTTGACATCAATGACAACTTTTAGCTTAGGGACTCAAAATTTCCAACAAGCATTGTTAGTGTGCAACGACCTATGTTATATAACTCCATGATTGGAAGTAGTGTGAGTGTTGCAAGGATATTTTGAAGCTTCCTTTTGCTCATGAGTGTAGATCATTGTTTGCTGATTACATGAAATTGTATAAACAAAGTGTGCAGTAGTAGTTTTTAACCTCGTAGACCTTAGGAAAACCTGGTCCAGTTCGTCTAGTTGTCTAGTTCTCCATGGCTAATCTTGCGGGGTGCCATTTACTCCAATAAGACTAGTGTCTATTATAATTCTACCACTCTCAATGTTGTTAGGAGCTATGGTGGGTCTATGCTCGGATGCAACCCTTATGTTTTACCCCTCATTGGGATGATCTCATCTAGATCTATCCTATGAGGATTGGGGCCTTGAAGCTCCTTCCTTTATAATGTGAGAAGAACCTAGATCTAGTTCTCTAGCTGGGGTTCCTTGAGAGTTACCCCCACAGGTTGAGTTATCCCTCCTGAGGCTCACTGAACTTCATATAACGATGTTCTGTATGGATGGTTCAACATTAGTGTTGTTATTTTTATTAGGTGGAGCTCTAGTTATCGCCTTGATGTTGGATTGAGGGTAGTTGCGTCGTGTGAAAACCATGACAATGTGAACTTATCTCTTGTGTAAATTTTTAATACACGCAAACAAATGTTTTTATATCTTGTAAGTATTAGATGTGTGTCCTAAGAACTGGTTTAGTGTGTTTTTTATTTATGTATTTTAAAAGAGACCTCATGTCAAGTGTTTTATTTTATTGGATGATATTATTTTTTTAAAGGGGTTTTTACCTGTATGCTCACATCTCAACAACTGGAAAATGAAATTCTGGTCATGTAAACCCACAAAATTATGGATATGAAGCCCATACCCAGTTAGGGAGCACAAGTCCTACCTGTCCTCGCCCAGTCTCACTTGGTCGGCGTTATACCCTTCAAAGAGAAGTATATGTAAATTTTCCAAGATATGTCAGATCTTGGAGCTGATCTTGGAAAAAAATAGGGAGCGTAGTATTTAAGCAAATGGATGGAGATGAAACCCACCATTGTTGAACTCTATTAGTGGTTGGTAATGAATTCCAACTCACTAATGTTTAAATGTGGCATAGTGTGTGGTGATTTTTAATTTTTCATGAAAATGAAATGCATCATGGAACAATCAAATGATATTTCTACATGCTTAAAATTAACGTTTCCATTTTAGATAATGCATGTCTAAAAGATAGATTATATTTGAAAAATGCAAGACTAGTTATGAAAAATGGCCTCTAATTGGATCTCAAGCATGCAAACCCTAACATACAATCTAGACCGCTAGAGACTAGGGTGGATTACAATCAGAGATCGTTGTTCCTAGCAACGGATAGTATAAAATCTAAGAGAATTCATTTAAAATTTCTCTATGTTATCTAATTAACATTCACCTACTGCATTTTAGACAATAAAAACACAGACAAGGAAGCAAAAATATAGAGAATTTCATCCAACCTAAAATCCAAGTTTGTTGATGATCTGGCTATCTGTTATTTTTAGATTTTTTTACCAGTTGTCACTCGGGGTAGCTCTGAATCTGGTCACTATATTCAAAAGTGGTTGATCTCTACTAGCCACTATCAATCATAGTGGTTGAACTTGTATGGAAAAAACATACAAAATATCAGTAAACAACACAAATTTTAGATGTTTCCACCATGATCACCATCTGTACGATGCTAGAATGCATGCACATACACTAATTACATCATAATATCAAAAATATAAATCAAGAATCATACAATAACAATGAATTAAAAAAATTTTAAAGCCTCCTTTTATTAATTCATAATGATATCCTGTTACATGTACGCCCCTCTTAGGGATACCAAATTTTGATACAATAATTACAAAGATGTAAATCCCCTAAATGGGAGTGGTGCAATCCATGTGCCTTCTAGATTGACATGAATTGAATGAGGGCTCACAAGGATGCCTTATTCTCCCTTTTTCAATAGGGACTTGATATTGAGAATGCTTTCAAGCTTGAAAGGACATGTAATATGTAGACAAGAAACAACAAAGCACAATTAGGAATATATGAGGCCTCTCATGATGAGGCTTTTGACAAGCAATGCAAGAAATAAGGCAAAAATTAAAATAAGCATAATGGTATGAAAACATAATCAATAAATAGTTAAATAGGTGTAAATAATACCTAAAAACAAATAGATCTAGCTAATCTAACATGTAATTTGTAATAAAAATATGAAATGAAAGTAATCTAATAGGATTAATTGAATCTAGAAAATATGACTAAATCAAGGTAAAGTTACCTCTAATATTGCTAATTAACCATACAAATGCACTAAATATGATAAATATACTCTAAAATAAGCTAATAAAGCAAGAATAAACAAGAATCTAGGCTAAAATTGAGGAAATCATGCATCAAACCCTAGCCATTGCTGTCATCGATAATAGAGGCCTACGAGCCACTGTTAGCGATAAGGATCATGAACTAAGACTTTTGCCTCTTGAATCAAGGTCTGTGACATACAATTCACTAGTTGAATTGATGTTCAATGATCACCTTCTTGTCTATAATGGATTGGCGATTGAAATTGTTTAAATTTGTGTTATATTGGAAAGGAATTGCAAGGTATGCTTTTCAGTCCTTTGGAAGCTTCATTGCCATTTTCATGCTTGTCACTCCACAATTGGGCAGCATTTCAACTCTCCTCAAGGGCTATCAATTCACTATCCAATCCGATAGATCTTCTCTACATGAAAGTTATATATATTTTGCACTCATGGGAGGGCCTATAAATAGGCTTTTCAAATTCCAATCTTAGCTTCATGGAGAAGCCAATATCAAGAATTGCTAGCTTGTGGTAGTTGGGAGGAACCTTATGGAATATATCTCATTAAAAACCACCTAATATCAGTTTCATTTTGTTTTTACAACTAATTTTGGCTTAGACCAGGATGTTGAGACAGTTTCAAAGTTAGTCACTGTTAGTAGGAGCAACTAGGATCGTAGTCGCTCTAAGCATTAGTGGCTAGATTGGCAGTCGTTTTGAGCATCAGTGATCAATATTGCATAGTACCAAACTACCCTAGATGAATGGTTAGAACCACTACTACCTCTTGGAAATGTCCAAGATCATTCATATGGTCTACAAAGTTGCCCATATGAGTAGTCTCCTAAATATGGCCTGATTTAGGTGTCTACAAAAATATTGAAGGTGTTTTACCATCAAGTTTCTACCCCTGACCAATTGTGGAAGATGTACCTTGATGGTGCTAGATGCAAGAATGGTTCTAGAGCTAGAGTATTTTTTATCTCTTCTTTATTAATTTAGAAGACATATTTGTACTGATTGACCTAGAGTTGTATGAACTATATCACTAAGTACGAAGCACTGTGCTTAGGCCTAAAGAAAGTGAAAAAGCTAAAGATCAAACAACTATAGATTTTTAGATATTCTAATTTAATTTTCAACAAGGTGACTAGCAAGTGCAATTTGAAGTAGCACTACTCGAAGGCATACCACAACAATGTATGGGATTTGTTTGAGTCTTTTATTGCATTGAATGTTCAAGTGGTTATGTGGGAATGAAATAAACATGCAGATATCATGACATCCCTTGGTGCAAAATTCTCTCCTATTGAGCATGTGGTGATAAATCCTTAGACTATAAGGTCAATCTATAGACCTTCAATCCCTGACAAACATATATACTAGCAAGTTTTTGACAATGATGAGCATATTGTGAATTTTTGATTAAAGAAGTCAGTAGTGTGGAGGTAAGAATTTTGGATGGAGATGAAGCTGAGGGTTTAATCCAACTCAAAAATAATCACATCCCAAAAGGATTAATTACTCTTGAGAACCTCTTTTATCAAAATAATAGAGTAGAAAAGTGTAGAATAAAAGTGGATGAGAAAGAGTATACTGAGCTAAAGTTGGAACATGACAAGATAATCAAATTTGGAACAGATTGATCTCTAGAAGAGCTCAAACAAATTAAGAAGTTATATTTTGAGTTCCTAGATATTTTTTGCCTGGAGCTATCATGATATTAAAGTCTACAACAAGGATGTGATCCAGCATACCATCAAGTTGCAAGGAGTAAAATCCTTTGGAAAAAAACAACAGCCTATTAATCTGAAGATCGAGGTACTAATGAAGGCAGAGTTACTAAATATTTTGGAGGTGAAACTCATATATCTTATCAAAAATTAAGCTTGGGTGGTAAATTTGGTTCTAGTGTGAAAGAAGAACATAGAAATTCGCTTGTGTGTGGATTTCTGTAGTTTGAATCAGGAATCACTGAAAAATCATTATCTCTTACCATAAATCAACCAAATTCTTCATGTAGTTTCCAGAGCACAAAGATTATCATTTCTAGATGGTTTCTCCAGATACAACCAAATCTGGGTTAAGTACAAAGACCAACACAAAATGGTGTTCACTACCAAGTGGGGAACTTTCACCTACCAACGAATGCCTTTTGGTCTATCAAATGCATGCACTACCTTCCAGAGAGCAATGAATGTATATTTTGGTGAGTTTTTGATTTGTATTATTATGATATATCTGGATGACATGAATATTTTTTCACATGATAGGAAAGGGCATGGTTCTCAACTAAGACATGTTTTCAAGAAATATCATGAGTTTGGAATTTCTATCAACTCCAAAGAAATAATTTTTTACTGTTAAAGAGGGAAAACTCCTAGGCCATGTGATATCGAAGGAAGGGTTAGCCATTGATCCTGCCATAGCTGAAGCTCTCTTGAAGTTGCCACTACCAACCAACAACAAAGAATTGTAGTTACTTTTTAGACATATTAATTTTATTTGAAATTTCATTGCAAAATTCACTCAAGTCTTGAAGCTGATGACCGATATTCTTAAGAAGAATGTAAATTTTAAGTGGATAGAGTAGAGGAAGTAATATTTTTAGGAAATCGAAGAAAGAATTGCCCAAGACCCTATTCTAATCAATCTAAATTATTCAAAGGATTTTATCCTTTATGCTATGGGTGATCAAGAAAGCTATGCAACTATGCATACACAAAAGAGTTATAATGGAGAAAAATAACCAATTGCTTTCTTGAGCAAGCCATAAAACCACACGAGGAAAAGTATAATTTTATCAAGAATCAAGTCTATGCAGTTATAAAATCTTTGAAGAAATTTTAGCACTTTGTTTCGCAAATCAAGACAATTGTTTGTCATTCATCTATATGTAAATAATTTCATTATTTAGGGTAAACTTGGTGGTAAGAGAGTTAGTTAGGTTTCCAAAATCTAGGAGTTTGATGTAGATATTTGGCCAACTAAGCTAGTTCATGGTCAAGCACTCTGCCAAGAGCTTACCAAGAGCGTGGCTTCTCAATCAGCTAATCTCAAATTTGACAATCCACCAAGTGAGAGTAATCTCACTAATCAAGCTTTGGTTGGTCGTGATTGGACAAAGGACCTTATTGAATATTTTAACTCTAGGAGATATCCATCACACCTCAACTCCTCACAGAGAAGGAGATTCATATTGTAAGCCCTCAAGTATGTGTTATTTCCAAGCGACTTTTTTCACAAAAATATTTATGGAGTCCTTAGATGCATTAAGGAGACAGAGAAATAAAATATTCTAGAGGAGTTTCACTCTAGTCTATAAGGTGGTTACTATGCAGGAATACCCATGGCACTTAAGATCATTTGAGCATGCTATTTTTGGCCAACTCTCTTTTTAGACACATTAAAAGTCAGTCAAAACTATGATAGCTTCCAGAGCTATATCGGTAGAAGCACAAAGGTATATTTACCCTTCATCCCATACAAGTCAAAGTACAATTTCAACAATGGGGATTAGAATTTATCAGGGTTATTGATCCCAATTCTTCTACTTAACACAAGCACATTATGACTACAATAAACTATTTCACCAGATGGGTGGAGGCTATTCTAACTAAGAAAGCAGATCAATCCATAGTAATCTCATTTTTAGAAGGTTTAATTACCCGTTATGGCATCCCAGATGTAATTGTGATGGATAATGGGACCCCCTTTATCGGTGCTAAAATCAATAAATTTACATGGAATTTATCTAAAAATATCTTCTAACTTCTATCCGCAAGGGAACAATTTGGTTGAATCTACAAATAAGAACTTGTTGATAATTTGAAAGAGGATCCTTAGAGACAACAAGAGGAGTTGGCATCTACTGCTAAACCAAGCCTTATGGACAAATCACATATCGATCAAGAAATCAATCAAGGCTTCTCCTTATTCTCTGGTATGTGGTAAGGAGGAAATTTTGCCTAAACACATTGAGTTACCTATCCTCCGAACCTTGCAAATGCTCACTGATAAGAATGAAAATTTTGACCCTATTAAATCCTAAATAGAACAACTCCTACAACTAGAAGAAAAAATAGAGAATGCATACAATGCTTTCATGGAACATGCCAGGATGACATAGAAATGGTTCAACAAGAAGACATCTAAAAGGGTATTCAAAGTCAGTGATCTAGTGTTAAAATAGAATCCAGATATAGCAAATCCCATCATAATTTTAAAGCTATATGGGAAGGTTCATTCCATATTTTTGTAGTAAAATTAGTTAATGCCTATTATCTTCAGGACATGGATGGCTGAGAATTATTGATCCCAGTAAATGGTATTCATTTGAAGGCCTATTATAGTAGAAATTTTCAAGAACAAGTATGTATATATGTACATATGTTTTTATTTATTTTTCAAGTATTTTGTGCTTATAAATAATAAATAATAAAAATAAAAATAAAAAAAATAAAAGGAGTGATTTCATTCTACCTCGGACAAGTGATTTCGCCCCAAAAACACATATTCATCAGGAAAAAATTCAATCCATCATGAAAAGAGTTTTCAGCACCTCATTATTAATTTTGAGGATGAAAATCATTAAATTGGCTCTTTGACAAAGTGATTTTGGAAGAAAAGTGAAATTGATTTATTAGAGGAGTGAAAAGGGGAGGAATAACCTATATATATATATATATATATATATATATATATATATATATATATATATATATCATATATATATCTATACATATATATATATATATGTATATATATATATATATATATATATATATAACATATATATATCTACACATATATATATATATATGTATATATATATATATATATATATATATATATATACATATATATATCTATACATATATATATATATATATATATATATAGTATATATATATGTATATATATATATGTATATATATATGTATATATATATGTATATATATATGTATATATATATATGTATATATATATATATATATATATATATATATATATATATAAAAGAAGTTTTAATTTCGCCCCAAGTTTTAATTTCACCATGCAGTTTTATTTGGGAGGTGAAATGCTATTTCGAAGCGAAACTCCTAGAATGGAAAAGCAAAAAAAAAAAATCTCTTGCTTTTGAAGACTCCCAATTTAAAAAAGATATTTTTGATGAAAGAGGGGTAATATTAAATTTTAATTGCTTTTCAGATTAAAGCTCTTGCAGTAAAAGCTTGTTTTTTTAGCAAGGTGCTTCTCGGGGCAAAATCTGAGAAGAAGAATTATTTTAAAAGGGCAACCAAGCTTATGAATTCACCAAGAAAATAGGGAGGATGATTTTCGAGCACCGATTGATTAAAGAAGCAAGTTGTAGAGTTGTTTTCATCCATTGAATATTTTTTGTTGATATAAGGATATTTCAAAGTGCTTAAGTGATGTTTTTCAGTGGGAGGGTGCACCCGAAGCCAAGTAATTTCACCCATTCATCCTAAATTTATGATTTTATGTCCTCAAGCGGTAGATTTGATTGGTTTTCATTTCGAAGGGTATCCATTATTAACACATGGCACTTATCATTCTCGATATTAGTTGTTGATATCTAGGTTGCACTTTTCAAGATAAAAGGCAGCCAATCACAAGGTTCAAGGAATATTTTAGGTTCAAAGGAAGTTAATGGCAGTTAAAAAATTATTAAAAATTGTTCTTGCTAAGAGAATCAAGAAGCACGTTCACCCAACTTCTCCAAAAATTAGCACATGCATTAAATCTGGTAGTTGAAGGTATAGTTTATAAATTTGGTGCATCCATGGCTTGGAGGTATTTTTATATATTTTTTGGAGTATTGCCACATCTGGTTATTTGATTACAGGAATTACAGAGTGCCCAAGAGTTGTTAAAAATGGGGAGAAAAATTGCAGAGACGAAGAGCACCACTGAGCCAAAGAAAGTGCATAAACAATCTAAGGGAGGAAAGAAGTCCAAAAAATCTAGGCAAAATTAGGATATTGACCTAGATCTATATTTTGATGCATTAGCTCAGGTTGGAGACTGCATTATTTTTAATAAAGGCATTGAGAAATTGCACCAAGATGTAGATTTTATAGTCATACAAGGGTTGACTCCATAGAGTCCTCTCACTATCGCATATGACACTCAAATTTTATGGTATTTGTGCACACCGGTACATTTTTACCCAAAGTTAGTGAAGTTAATTTAAAGATTTTATAGTCTCGACACCATAGATTTCTAGAACACACAAGGAAAAGTATTGTTTACTATTTCATCTGATGATGTCCAGGAGGCATTTTCTTGTGGGATTAAATCTCCTTCAAATTTTGTTTTTAAGAGGTTTCATATTGGAGAATAGGAGAAGAAGTATAAGTCAACAGTAATGTTGCATTGGTTTATGGAGACTTAGCTGATAAAGATGCCTCAGTATGGTGAATTTTCGACTTTATAGAATCCATTAATAGACTTCAAGAGTCTAGATTTATTTTATATGATAGCTTGGATTGTGGGTCTCTCGAGTGATTTGATAGTGCACAAGTGGTAGGTGAAATTGGTGCAGTGCATTTCTCAGGTCAAATTCTATGCTCCTACTGCAATGATGGTGAGGACAAATATGATTTTCTTCGATTGGGATAACTATATTTCTAGAAGGACACATTACCATATGGAGCAAATGTAGAGTGAAGAAACCATGTCGTTCAGGAACACATCATTTTTGATATGGTATTTATTCTTTCATATGTATCAAAAAAATTTCTTCATAGAATTTATGTAGGTTGAAAGAGATAATATGAGATTTCCAGTGTATTTATGGACCTCTATCTTATCAATAAATTAGTCATTTTATCATTTTAACCACATGTTTGTCGGACCTACCATAGAGATGTTTTTTGGCAAATGTGAGAGAGTACCAAGTGCAATGAGAGAATAAATCATCCCAAAGGAGAAGGTCGATATATGTTTTCTAACGTAGGGTGTTGTCATGCACTTTTTAGATATACTGGTAAGCCACTTCTTCTTTTGTACTTTGCTACAAAATACCTTTTTGCTTTGGAAGTCGTTCACCAACATGATTTTATCAACAACGTTTATGGGACAGGATGAGGAAAAAAAACCACATGCACTATGCATTTTCACTTTGGAGGCATTGAGGTGATCCTGGTAGGTCAGAATCAATTAATTACCCAAGCCCTTTATGACATTGATATGGTGTAATTGTCACAATGGCAAAAGTATGATCCTTTGGATCATTTTATGGAGCTAATTAAAGACAAGAGTTTTCATTGTTGTCCTAGGCCAAACATTGAGCGATGCCAAAATAGTCTAGAGGGGCATGATTTAGAATGACATGTGGAAAATATGATGTCACTCCCACCATGACATGGATTATATGAGATGGAAGCCAAGTACAATCTTGTAGTGCATAAGCATCAGATTCTACCTCCATGGTTATTTATTTAGATGAAGGAGCAACTTCCTGATTGGTTTGAAGAAAATATTACTGAAGAACACAAGCTTATACTGAGAGGGGGGGGGTGAACAGGATAAGACCTCTTTTTACTTTTTCCTTTATAATTCAAAATAGTAAAGCAATATACCCAAAGAAATATCAAAACAATGCACAATATCATCCACAAAGTGAAACCAATTTTAACGTGGTTCACCCAGAATGCCTGGGATACATCCACAAAACTTTTCTCTAAAAGTTATCTCAAAGTTCTTTGGGAAACCTTCCCAATTACAATGTTTATGAGCCTCGGCCCAAAGGAGACACCTTCCCCAAATATGAATTTATGAGCCTCTGCTCAAAGGAGATACCTTCCCCTCTGCTCTAGAAATGATCCCTTAGAAGATCAACTGCCTCTACCTCTTGCCAGCATGTGGAACTCCTTTCCACCGAAGACCTCCTGTCCTCAATGCTTAGCCTAAGAGACCTCTGCCTTCTATTATCACATCCATAGCAGCTCAGCTACCCATACCAAACACATTCAGTTAGTCTAGTACAAGTCTTCCTCTATCTGTTAGATCTATCCAACTCTTTGAACAAATCAATCCTCTACACATAAGCCTTCTCAAAGACTTGCCAAATATGTCCTCAGGTTCTTCTCAAAGAACCAATGTACCTCTATCCTCAAGTTCTCTGATAGAACTCTCAAAAACTTAGCTCACAAGTCCTCTGCTAGGACTTGTCCAAATCTACTCACAAGTCCCCACCGGAACCTGTCCACAACCTGCTCACAAGTCCCCACTAGAACCTGTCCAAAACCTCAGCAAGCTCACCAAGAAAAACTTGCTTAGCATGAACCCACAAAGAGAATTTTTAGAGACCCAATGTGATTCATAAACCTCATAGAAGCATAAAGAGAATTGTTAGAGACTCAATATGTTCTATACTTAACTCCCAATCTCAATCTCAAATCTCATAGAAACATAAAGAGAATTGTTAGAGACCCAATATGTTCTATACTTAACTCCCAATCTCAATCTCAAATCTCATAGAAACATAAAGAGAATTGTTAGAGACCCAATATGTTCTATACTTAACTCCCAATCTCAATCTCAAAAGAATAAGATAGATGTAGTATGCTTTTCTCAAGAATATGAAACACAACCCAACAATTGCCAAACATGCAATATCTCATATAACAATGATACTTATATTATTTTTACCAACAACTAGGGTTTCATCATCTCAATGCAAGTAGCAAGACATACTAACATAAACCCTAGTGCAAAAATGCTTCCTCTTACTCAACCAAAATTATGCATTCACCCAAAAATTCATCAATGACTTTAATGCATAACCAATCTTCAATATCCAGAAAATAAGATTTACACCAAAAATACTTAGTAGACAACCTTTTCACTCCAAACTCAATTTCATAAAATATACCACAAACAACATACATGGAAGAAGTTGCCCATACCGTTTGATGAAGAAGGAGAACTCAAAATCTGTCACAACACTAACTCTCAATTTGCCACCAATTAGAGTTAGCAACTATACAATAATACACAATAATAAAGATCCAAATATAACACCTTATTTCTCCAACTTAGTAAAAACCACCAAAGTACAATAACATACAAAGTAAAACCTCTTTACACCTTATTACTCCACATAAAAATTAAACATCAATAAAAAATTTCAAAAACAAATATGATACCTTAACCTTATACCTCCTGCGCATTCACAGCCACCATCCTTTGCACACCGCGACCAAAAGAAAATCCAATGAAGAGAATCGAACGCGGCACCTCTGCCTTCTAGCGCTTACGCTTAAACGACACCGTCGTTGGGTCACAAGTGCCCAACGAAGTAATACACCGCTGCCCTCTCTTTTATCTTCCTTTGATGCCAAGAATCTGGAAAATGTAAACGTCTTCCACAAACCGCATGCAAACAATCCATTGTTGTCAAGCAAAAAGGTAAGGATGCAGCCCAAGCTCAAATTCGAGTTTGTCGAGCACAGTCTCCAAGACACAAAATAAGCACAATTTCAAAGACATCAATCAAAGATTTGAAAACACAGAGCAAGCTCAACTCGAAGACACCAAGCATTGTTCGAAGGAAAATAGAACAAATGCAAATCACAGACGCCAAGCGCAAATCAAATGAAACAGAGCAAATGCAAATCATAGACACCAAGTGCAAATCAAATGAAATAGAGCAAATGCAAATCACAGATGCCAAGTGCAAATCGAACGAAACAGAGTAGCCACAAATCACAGATATCAACATTAATCGGAGGTGCTCACTTTTGAAAATCATGCCAACTTATATAGCCATTTTTCCTTAACTATTTGTCGTTGGCACTCCTCCAACGATGGAAACATATTGGCAAAATAATTCTTGTTTTCTTCCGTCACTTAAGGGTTGAAAGACCCTTTAATAATAATTAAAATAATAATAATTATTATTTTATTAAAAATAAATTAAACTTGGACCTTTGACAAAGGTTTGAGTTAATTTAATTATTAATAATAAACATGGACCTTTGCATTAATTTAAGCTTGGTTTTAATAAAAACCCTTAATGATTCCAAATGGTTTTAAGAAAAACCTTTAGCCTTGTCACCATGGTTTTAATAAAAACCCTTTAACATAATGAAGCTTCTCAAGATATTCTTGACATCACATTCTTTTGATATCAACACAAAAATGCCTTTTGACATCAATGACAACTTATACATTTGAGCAAAGGCAATGTACCCAAAGTACCCAAAATTGCCAACAATCTCCCCTTTTGTCATTGATGGCAAACCTTTACTGAAAACACTTCTCAAGAGCCAAAACTGAAACCAACTGAAACCAACCGTGCTAACAACTGAGAATCTTCCTTTGAAGTTTTGCTCCCCCTGACTTGAAGCTTTCCTCTTCACTTTGAAGCTCTCCCCCTTACTCATATCTCTTCCCCTTTGTCATCAATGGCAAAGGTCCACCTTTGGGGCTTAGGACTAAGAATTAGCCTCTTAGCTTAGTCCCTCCCCCACCTCCTGATGAGGTGATTAATTCTGGGGTGGGAGTAAAACTCCCATTAGGCACTGATCATCATCAGCATCTATAAGTTCCTTGTCGGGCCTTCTCTTGAATTCTTTGTCCATATTCCTGTTCCTGTCACTGTTCTTGTTCTTGTTCTCATCCCTATTTTTATCCATGCCTTGATCCTTGGACTTGATCATGCCACTGTTCCTATTCCTGTATTCTAGAATTTTAGCTCTACACTGTCTGACTGTGTGACCTTCATTGTTGCACTTATAACAAGTAACAATGTTATTTCTTTTAGGCATACCTATTCTTTGAATCCACCAGTTTTGACCAAACCTGTTTTGACCAAACCTGTTTTGACCAAACCTGTTCTGACCAAACCTGTTCTGACCAAACTTGTTCTGACCAAACTTGTTCTGACCAAACCTGTTCTTGATATTTGCCTTGCAATAAACTTCCTTGTGCCCAAAATATTGACAAGAGTAGCAATACCCTTGAAAGAAATTACCACCTCTGAAACTGTCATTTACCTTCTTCACTTGAGCCATGCAATGTGAAGCTCTGTGACCAAACCTATGATAAGCAAAACATCTGCCTTGAAACTTCCCTTTATTTGACCTCTTAGGCTCTGAAAACTTCTTCTCATTCTAAATTTTGTTTTCTGTTTCTGTGCATCTATCATTCAAGGACTCATGATCTGAAATACTTTCCTCATCAAAACTCTCTTCCTTTTGGAGTCTCTTACTAGACTCTCCAACTTGTTCCTTGTGAGGCTTAACAAAACCAAGGCCTGTTTTATCTGTTGTCTTTCTTTGACCTTTGATGAGAGACTTAACATTTTTGGAGCTATCTTGAAACCTGTGAAGCTTATCCTTGTACCCTTTAGTTTCCTCTTTCAAAGAAGTCATTTTCTATTCTAACTCACTATACTCAAGAACCTTAGACTCTAACTCATCCTTGAGTTCTTGTGTCTTAGCTATAGAGAAGTCAAGACTTTCTATAAGATCATCTCTCTCCATACAACATTCATCCAACTTATCCTTGAGTCTAGCATTCTTCTTTATTTCCTTTTTCAAAGCACTAAGAGCACTAATAAGTTCACCTTTAAGACCTACTTCACCTTCCTCTATATTTTTGCTTTTAGAATCATCAAGGCATTTTTCAGATTTCTTATCACTAGAGGTGCTACCCTTTTCAAAAACCATACATGCATCTTCCTTATAGTTTTCTGAAGCATCCTCATACATACTAGAAACCAAATCATTATTTGTGCAATCATCCTCAAGGTGACCAAAATTTCCACATCTAAGACATTTCATGATAATGAATCTATGTTTTGGTTCTTCCTCTTTTTCAGATATGAACAACATCTCATTTTCATTATCACTTGAATAACTTTCACTATCACTACTAGAACACTTACTTGCTTTGTCTAGGTAGAAACTCTTCTTGTGTTTGTGAGAATACCTCTTTCCTTGATTAGTGTGCTCATATTTGTTTTTCCTATGATGCTTGTGCTTTTTAGAATCCTTGCTCTTACAGTCCTATTTATCTTCATCACTTTCATCCTTGGCAACAGTACAGTTAGTAGCATAGTGACCAAACTTTCCACAATTGAAACATCTTACGTTTTTCATAATTTTGTGCTTTCTAGAGAACTTGCCTTTCTTGCTATAATATGCCTCTTCATCACTAGAAGACTCATCACTCTCTTGAAACTGTTTACCTTTGGATTTCTTGGTAGCCTTGAAAGCTGCCTCCTTCTTGACATCAACTTTCACTTGAGTTCTTAACTCAAATGCTACAAGTATACTATGGAGCTCATCCTTTTTCAACTTATCCAAATCTTTAGCTTCCTCAATAGCAAAAATCTTTTCACTAAATCTATTAGGAAGAGATCTTAAAATATTATCACAAACATCATTTTCAGCAAGCTCAAGACCTAAGTCTTTCATGGAGTTAACAACCTCATCCATACGAAGCATGTAGTCACTAATATTTTCATCATCATTCATCTTGAGTTGTTCAAACATACCTTTGAAGTGTCTCAAATTGGCCTTTCTGACATTTGTATCACCTGTATGAACCACCTTCAACTAATTCCACATTTCACTAGCTGTCTTGCAGTGAATCACTTTGGTGAGATTTGCTTTCTGTAAGCCTTTTAGGATTGCATTCATTGCTTTTGAATTGTTGTGATGTAGGAGCCTTTCTTCTTTAGTATTAGGACCAAGTTCAAGAATAGTGTACTCATCTTCAATCACTTCCCAAACCTCATTCCCAAGTGCCATTAGATGAACCTTCATCCTTGCACTCCAAAGACCAAAATATTACCCATCAAGAATAGGTGTTGCATTGCCACTTGAATGATCCATTGTGTTCTTTACTAGCTTTTCCTTCAAGCTGTTAAACTTTCTGAAGGCACCGCTCTGATACCAATTGAAGAACACAAGCTTATACTGAGAGGGGGGGTGAACAATATAAGACCTCTTTTTACTTTTTCCTTTATACTTCAAAAGAGTAAAGCAATATACCCAAAGCAATATCAAAACAATGCACAATATCATCCACAAAGTGACACCAATTTTAACGTGGTTCACCCAGAATGCCTGGGCTACGTCCACAAAAATTTTCTCTAAAAGTTATCTCAAAGTTCTTTGGGAAACCTTCCCAATTACAATGTTTATGAGCCTCGGCCCAAAGGAGACACCTTCCCCAAATCTGAATTTATGAGCCTCTGCTCAAAGGAGATACCTTCCCCTCTCGCTCCGGAAATGATCCCTCGGAAGATCAATCGCCTCTACCTCTTGCCAGCACGTGGAACTCCTTTCCACCAAAGACCTCCTGTCCTCAATGCTTAGCCTAAGAGACCTCTGCCTTCTATGATCACGTCCACAATAGCTCAGCTACCTATACCAAACACAGTTAGTCGGTCTAGTACAAGTCTTCCTCTATCTGTTAGATCTGTCCAACTCTTTGAACAAATCAATCCTCTACACACAAGCCTTCTCAAAGACTTTCCAAATATGTCCTTAGGTTCTTCTCAAAAAACCAATGTACCTCTATCCTCAAGTTCTCTGATAGAACTCTCAAAAATTTAGCTCACAAGTCCTCTGCTAGGACCTGTCCAAATCTGCTCACAAGTCCCCACCGAAACCTGTCCACAACCTGCTCACAAGTCCCCACTAGAACCTATCCAAAACCTCAGCAAGCTCACCAAGAAAAACTTGCTTAGCATGAACCCACAAAGAGAATTTTTAGAGACCCAATGTGATTCATAAACCTCATAGAAGCATAAAGAGAATTTTTAGAGACTCAATATGTTCTATACTTAACTCCCAATCTCAATCTCAAACCTCATAGAAACATAAAGAGAATTGTTAGAGACCCAATATGTTCTATACTTAACTCCCAATCTCAATCTCAAATCTCATAGAAACATAAAGAGAATTGTTAGAGACCCAATATGTTCTATACTTAACTCCCAATCTCAATCTCAACTCAATCTCAACCTCAAAAGAATAAGATAGATGTAGTATGCTTTTCTCAAGAAAATGAAACACAACCCAACAATTGCCAAACATGCAATATCTCATATAACAATGATACTTATATTATTTTTACCAACAACTAGGGTTTCATCATCTCAATGCAAGTAGCAAGACTTACTAACATAAACCCTAGTGCAAAAATTCTTCCTCTTACTCAACCAAAATTATGCATTCACCCAAAAATTCATCAATGACTTTAATGCATAACCAATCTTCAATATCCAGAAAATAAGATTTACACCAAAAATACTTAGTAGACAACCTTTTCACTCCAAACTCAATTTCAAAAAATATACCATAAACAACATACATGGAAGAAGTTGCCCATACCGTTACTTTGATGAAGAAGGAGAACTCAAAATCTTTCACAACACTAACTCTCAATTTGCCACCAATTAGAGTTAGCAACTATACAATAATACACAATAATAAAGATCCAAATATAACACCTTATTTCTCCAACTTAGTAAAAACCACCAAAGTACAATAACATACAAAGTAAAACCTCTTTACACCTTATTACTCCACATAAACATTAAACATCAATAAACAATGTCAAAAACAAATATGATACCTTAACCTTATACCTCCCGCGCATTCACAGCCACCATCCTTTGCACACCGCGACCAAAAGAAAATCCAACGAAGAGAATCGAACGCGGCACCTCTGCCTTCTAGCGCTTACACTTAAACAACACCGCCATTGGGTCACAAGTGCCCAATAAAGTAATACACCGCTGCCCTCTCTTTTATCTTCCTTTGACGCCAAGAATCTGGAAAACGTAAACGTCTTCCACAAACCGCATGCAAACAATCCACTACCGTCAAGCAAAAAGGTAAGGATGCAGCCCAAGCTCAAATCCGAGTTTGCCAAGCACAGTCTCCAAGACAAATAATAAGCAAGATTTCAAAGACGTCAATCGAAGATTCAAAAACACAAAGCAAGCTCAACTCGAAGACACCAAGCGCTTTTCGAAGGAAAATAGAACAAATGCAAATCACATATGCCAAGCACAAATCGAACAAAACGGAGCAAATGCAAATCACAGACGCCAAGCGCAAATCGAATGAAATAGAGCAAATGCAAATCATAGACGCCAAGCACAAATCGAACGAAACAGAGTAGCCACAAATCGTAGATATCAACATTAATCGGAGGTGCTCACTTTTGAAAATCATGCCAACTTATATAGCCATTTTTCCTTAACTATTTGACGTCGGTGCTCCTCCAACGATGGCAACATATCGGCAAAATAATTCTTGTTTTCTTCCGTCACTTAAAGGTTGAAAGACCCTTTAATAATAATTAAAATAATAATAATTATTATTTTATTATTAATAAATTAAACTTGGACCTTTGACAAAGGTTTGAGTTAATTTAATTATTAATAATAAACATGGACCTTTGCATTAAGTTAAGCTTGGTTTTAATAAAAACCCTTAATGAGTCCAAATGGTTTTAAGAAAAACCTTTAGCCTTGTCACCATGGTTTTAATAAAAACCCTTTAACATAATGAATCTTCTCAAGATATTCTTGACATCACACTCTTTTGATATCAACACAAAAATGCCTTTTGACATCAATGACAACTTATACATTTGAGCAAAGGCAATGTACCCAAAGTACCCAAAATTGCCAACAATTACTAATTGGTGGATTATTAGGGTCCATTGAGGGAAACCCAGGTCACCATACAACATGGTGATGGATGAAATGTTTTTGGATAGTTATGATGATTTTTATACTAGTTATCATCCGATCACTTTCACTTGTATTGTACCTCAAAGTTTTAAAGAATCTAGTAGTGAGGAGAGTGTGGTCAAAGAAGAACAACTTGTGATGCAAGTGCCAAAGGAGCCACTGTAGTTTTGGGTGAGAAGTAAGCAAGAAAAACTTCCCATTATAAATATATGCAAAAATCTGAGGATTGGTGTAGTTTCGTCAACCCCTCCTCCTGTAGTTTTGGCTATACAAAAGAAGGTGTTAGAGGCTATCCCCTTGGTCCAAAAATAGCCATTGGGAAAAAGTGCTAAGATTATTAATCTTGAAGAGGATATTGTAGCAGAACCAAAGGACTAGGCAGAAAATGAGCCAATGTCACAACCACTTTCACCTTTTTTGACTCAAATGGTGTCAGAGCCCAAAGGTACATTTTCTCTCTATTCCCCTATTCCTGAGTAGTTGATGACTATCATTTCTTGTCTTCTAGTTTCTACTTCTATTTCAACTCCATTCAGTATGCCTTCCACCTCAATTTTAGTGCCTATCTCTTAGCCATCAGCCACCAATACTCCCTCTTATTCGATTCTTGTTTCTTCTACTTCCCTTTCTTCCAGTTCTTTCGCATCCACCTCGAACCCATTTTCACTTCCTGTATCTTCTGCTCTAGTAACTTACACTACAACCATAAGCACATAAGATCCTCCCTGAGTGAGTGTGACCATTCTTGAACCTCTTGATTTCATTCCCATGACCACCTCCATTTCATCCATCGTTCCCACTATGCGAGTTTCCACTTCCCTCGAGTTGAATCCACAATAGGCTCATTTATCTTTTACCCTATTTTTGGAGCTATAGGTGTTGCCCAAGCCAAATATGGAGGTTGTACTAGAATAACCTATTGCAACAAAGATCAGCCAAGATCACCTATGTTCATCACAGTCGTTGAAGAGCCATAAAAGAAGGGAGGCTCTAGCACCAACAAATCCATTGAAGAAATTTACTTTTAATCCTAACACTATGGAAGCCCACATAGTGAAAATGTTCTCCCAAGTTCAAAATCCTCAATGAGAGATGGATCCAAGTGACTATACTTATGAGTTCATCACTAAGGACCTTACAAAGATCGATAGTACAAAGAATATGGAGAACATTCAAGTAGATACGAGCTCCCTATACCTGCATGGTGAAAACTATAAGAAGTGCTTTTTTTGAGGCTAAGATGAAGATCATCGAATTGGAGGAGATTTTGGCTAAAAATCGAGCGTAGTTGAAATCTATAAAGTCCAATGTGACACTTTGGCAAAAGAATGTGGAATATTTATAAGAAACTGTTCAAAAGAACCAGGAGGCCAAGGAAGGAGCATAATAGTAGGTTTAGGTCTTGGAAGGCCAACTCTAGAGTTTGCAAGATCAACTGGCCATGAAAGAAACACAAGAGATTTTTTTGACCAAGGAAAAGGTCAAGGAGACACACAACCAGTTGCTTGTTGACTATAAAACCATGGCGACGAAGGTGACATAGGTCCTCATGCACCTTTAGGAGATAAAAATAGTCATATCATATGGTCAACATATAGTGGAGTATGGAGAAGAGTACCTAGAGCCCATCCTGGTGAAGGCAATGCAAATTAAGGCATTGGCTAGATTAGATCTTATATTCTGTCCCATGAGCGACATGGCCCGAGCTTGAAAAAAATGCTAAAGTTATACTACACTAGTATTTCTCTAAGCTGGATTAGGTCAAAGAGGCTTGTAAGCTACTCAATGTGTTTGCGAAGGAGACAAGAGTTTTAACACTCTACTTTAATGTGGTGGTCGATATGGTTTCCCTAGTTCCACTAATGATAAGGGAAACACTCTTTCAAAGGAGGACCTAGAAGTAGTATGGGATTTTTTTTTTTATGACACCCAAAAAATTGATGATTGGGATGAGCCTCTCACTGAAGACCATGTGCTGCCCTTGATGAGGAAACTTACACGCATTGAATATGGCTTGGTGGAGCTCATCCAACGAGCAAATAACATTGATATGGAGCAAGTGGAGACTTTTTGGTATCTTGTAGATTCACTAAATATCTTGGAGTTGATCAGTGGAGATGCTTGTATCGAGGTTGTTGCAGTGTACAAGGCAATAGTTGTGCATCTTTCATAGTAGGAAGAAGCTATAGCAAAAGAGGTCGAGGAGCAAAATGTCGAAGCAAGAAATAAGCAATATGATGCACCAAGTGGAGTGGATACCTAAATCCCAATGGATAATGGCCTAGGGTTTTTTGCATCCATATGATCTGGATACCCTGAGAGCCACTAGAAGTATTAGTAGTTTTGTCACTTTGCCACATTAAAAATTTTGTTGACAATTTTTAATTGTAAAATAAGGGTGAAATATAATGAATAATGCCACAAATTTTGTCAATATATTTTGTTACAATTAATTTTTTTTTTAATCCTCTTCTTGTAATTTTCATGGACATTATGCTGGGAATGATGGGGTTTTAAGGCAAAATTAACATTATGTGTAAAATGGAGCAGCAAGTTAACAGTTTTTAGCACTAGTAAAATTGGTTCAAAATGAAAGCATCGACAGATAAAGAAAGAAAAATGGTTTCACTTTCCATGAGGATGAAAGGGCACTTTAAAAATAAATGCATCTAAGAACATGTTGAAATCATCGGATATGTCCATATGAAGAATTTAAAATGAATGAAATTCGTGGTGCATAAAATATTAGAAACATTGAAGTTTTGAAGGCAAAAGAAGATAAGGTATTTTCACCCCAAGTGAGGGGTGAAAATCTATGTCACCCATTTTTGGGATGAAAATGTTATTTATTTTAAATTAAGCATAATGAAAAGGTATGAGCCTATCAAAGGCTAAATTCAAAGATGCCTTCGCTCCAAAGGAAGGATGAAAAGCCATTTCACCCCTCCTTGGGGTGAAACCACATTTAAAAATGATAAGGTTTGCAGGCCCATGTCAAAGAACAAAGGTAAACATATTTCCAAAGTGGTAAAGATACACGTCAGAAAAAGGTTGAAAAGTCGAGATTTTTTACCCCGAGTGAGGGGTAAAACTTCCTTTCACCCCTCCTTGGGGTGAAAGCACATTGCAAAAGGAGAGCGCATCATGGATCCCACCTTGATAAATTAAAGAATATTGCAAAGAGGATTTCACCCCAAGTGAGGGGTAAAAATCCCATTCACCCCTCTTTGGGGTGAACGTTGATGTGGGCACATGAGAATTAGGAGCAATAGGAAAATGCAAAAATATTATATTCAACCCCGGAAACATAAGAATTACAAAGTTTAAATAGTGGTTGATTAAACAACCTTAGGGAATATAGGAGAAGTTAGGAAAAGAAGAAGAATAGGGAGAAAAGGAGAAAGGGAATTTGGTTTTGTCTGCCTTGCCGCCCATGTCGTCCAATCTGCCAGTCAGCTGCCCTCCAAGTTAAACTACCTGCCTAGTTAGCTGTCGTCCAAGGAGGTAAAAGGGTAAGATCCAAATCTTACCATTGCAAAAAAAATTTTTACTCCTTTTAACTAGCTTAATTTCCAACATTCTCCCCATTAAATTTGAGAGGACTGAGTATACAGTCTCTCAGCTTTATATATTAAGATTTAGCTATACCTTTGGTGAATATGTCTGCAATATTATCCAAACTGCTATAATATTGAAGCTCAACTATCTATTGTTCCACCATATCTCGAATGAAGTGATACTTCATATCAAAATGCTTTGATCTGCTATGGTGGACTAGACTGTATGCCAACTAAATGGCACTTATGTTATCACAATACAGTCGAGTTGGACCACTTTGATTTTTTCCAATCTCTTCAAGAACTTTTCTCAACCATAGGGCTTGAGTACTAGCATGTGTGATGGCTATATACTCAGCCTCAGTCTATGACAATGCTACAATAGTTTATTTCTTGGAACTCCATGTAATTAGTCCTGATCCTAGACTAAAACAATTTCCTGATGTAGATTTCCTGTCATCTATATTGCTGCCCCAATCACTGTCACTGAAGCCAACTAATTTCACAGAATTACATTTTGGTAATGGATTCCAAAATCCAATGTACCTTTTACATATCTTAATATTCTTTTAGTTGATTGTAGATGCAGCTCAGATGGACTAGCCATAAACCTTGAAACTAGAGAAACAACATATTGAATATCGGGCCTTGTGTTGGTGAGAAACATAAGACTCCCAACCATGCTTCTGTAAGTGGTCATGTCAACCTTTGATGCTCCATCATCCTTGCTCAATTGGATCCCATGTCCAGTTGGATTTGCAACTGATTTGCACCGATCCATGGAAAATTTCTTGATCATGTCTCGAGCATACTTGTGTTGACAGATGAATATCCCTTTATTTTATTGATGCACTTCCATCCCTAGGAAGTATCGCATTAAACCAATATATTTCATCTCGAACTATTTCATCATGGAGTTTTTGAACTCCATATTCATTTTATTGTTACTACCCATAAATATTAGATCATCCACATACAAACAAACTATGAGAATGTCTACTCCATGCTTTAGGTAGTACAGAGTTGGTTCAATTTTGCTTCTCATGAATCCATACTCACTGAAATAGCCATCAATGCATGAGTACCAAGCTCTTGGTGCTTGCTTGAGGCCATAAAGTGCTTTCTTCAATTTGTAAACAAGGTTATCCTTTCCCTGTTCTTGAAAACCTTGAGGTTGTTGAACATAAACCTCTTCTATGAAGTATCTGTTTAGAAAATCACTTTTCACATCCATGTGTTGAACATTCCATACTTTATGGGTTGCTAAGGAAATAACTGATCTTATTGTTTCTTGTCGTGCAACATGAGCAAATGTTTCCTCATAGTCAATGTCAAAATTTTGAGTAAAATCTTTTTCTAATAGTCTTGCCTTATGCATCTCAATGCTTCCATTAGCATTGTACTTGGTGTTGTAGACCCATTTACATCCAACACATTTTTTTTCTTTGGGTAGCTTTACTAGCTCCCATGTATCATTATTTTTTATAGAGGTTATTTCCTCTTTCATGGATTATTGCCATATATTTTTAGTACAAGCCTTCTCATAGCTAGTTGTTTCTAGTTGTGTACTAGCCAATAAAGCATAATTGACTACATCTCACCTAGGATCATGGGAGTCATCATCCCCATACAATTGCAAATTTTCAAGTTGCTACAAAACTGTATTCATTTAACTGGCTTGGATTCTAGTGAATCTTCTCTAGAAATTCTGATCCAACATTTGAAAATATGGATTATGTTGTAATGTTCTTTTGCCACTTGATTGAGAGTCTTTGTCAATGTCCATCGGTGAAGAACTTACTGATCTTTGTGGAGAAGGACTTGGAGTGGCAGTTGAAGTTCTTGATGTAGTACTCCTGCTTGGGCTTGGAGGGGGTGGCGTGCCTTTGCTTTTCTTTGGAGACATCTATTGTACCTATGAAGAACTTACATCTTGGAACTCATCATCAGCAAAAATTCTTTGATGACCCCATTCTCCCCATTCATCAAAATTACATCCCTGGAGAGTATAAATTTATGAGTCTTGGGATTGTAGAGTCTATATGCCTTTGTAGACTCACAATACCCTACAAAAATACAAGCTTGACTCTTTGGATCAAGATTCTTCTTTGTCCCATCAGGAATGTGTGCATATGCTAAAGAACCAAACACTTTGAAGTGCTTTACATTAGGTTTCTTTCCGTACCATCCTTCATAAGGAGTGACACCATATAAACTAGAAGTAGGACTTCTATTTAGAATATATACACTAGTTCTTACAGCCTCTGCCTAGTACATATGAGTTAGATGCTTAGTCTAAAGCATCGATCTCACCATTTCAACTATGGTGCGGTTCTTTCTCTCGGCCACACCATTCTGTTGTGGGGTATAGGCAGTGGTGAATTGCCTTTTAATCCCACTTGCTTTACAATATTTCAAGAATTATTTTGAGGAGTATTCACCTCCTCGATCTGTCCTAAGACATTTTACATAATTCCCACTTTGATTCTCTACATTGTTTCTAAAATCTATGAAGCAATCAAAAACTTCATCGTTATATTTCAAAAAATAAATATATCACATTCTAGAGAAGTCATCTATGAAAGTGAGAAAATAAGAATAGTTTTTGAGACTCTATGTTTGCATTGGTCCACATATGTTTGAATGTATAAACTGAAGTGGATAGCTGGCTCTCCACGCTTATCCTTTTGGAAACTTTGACCTTGAGTGCTTTCCCAAAGCACATCCTTCACAAACCTCCTTTTGTTCATTGATTTTGGGAAGTCTTGTCACCATAGCTTGAGAAGTGAGAAGTTTCAAGCTAGCGAAATTAAGGTGACCATATCGCAAGTGCCAAAGCACACTTGGATTTTTTATAGCTACATTTGCAAGTTGAGCTCCTCCTAGCTCACCAAATTTGAGAGGGAATAACCTATTATTGGTCATGGGGACCTATGTGATGACACGATTACAATTATTTTTATCAAAAATGATATATAGTCCTTCATCAAATACAAGCTTGTAATTGTTTTCCATCATTTGTCCAATGCTTAGCAGATTGTGTTGGATCTTTGGCATGTAATAGATGTCATGCACTTTCTTTAGTCCTTATTTTGTCGGAACCTCCATGGCTCCAATACCCTCTACTTGCAATGTCTTATCATCCCCTAATTTTGATTTGGGATTTATAAATGGAATCTAGAGTAGCAAATAAATGATCTTTGCCACTCATGTGGTTTGAACAACTAATATCTAGAATCCATGTGTTATTTAGATTATGTTCTAATTGTCCATATGAAAGAAAAATATTAGAGGTATCATCTTCTTCTCCATAATTACCATATTGACTACTATTGCCTTGTGAAGATTTTGACCAGTAGTCACGAGCAAAGTGACCTAGCTTGCCATAGTTGAAACAAGATGATTTTGACTTATCACTTCCTCATCCTTGATTTCCACTTTGTCCTTGATTTCCTCCTCGATTTTGATTTCCACCTCTTTGCTTATTGCCTCCTATGTATGAGTAGCCTCCTCTGTTGGAATTGCCTCTTATGTTCTGGTTGCCTCCTCTATTTTGATTTCCTCCTCTATATTTGCTTCTGCCTCTACCTCTTTGCTTACCTCTGTCTTGACCTCTTCCCCGTCCTCTTCCATTGTTTTTATTGGAAGTGAAGGCCTTATCATCACCTCCATAGCTGGTTGAAGGAGTTTCAGGAAACCTCTCTTCATGTGACATTAACGATCCAATTAATGCATCAAATGTTAAAAGGGAAAGATCTTTGGATTATTCTATAATTATGGAAATATGGTTCCATTTTTGTGTAAGTGTTCGCAAAAATTTTGTTACAATTGTATCAAGCACGATTTTTTTGCCTAGTGTAACCATTTCATCCACAATTGCTTTTACTCTAACACAATATCACCGAATTTTTCATCATCTTTCATTCAGAGATTTTCAAAATCTCTCTTTAGTGTTTGAAGCCTTACCTGCTTCACTTGATTACTACCCTAGAATCCATCACTCAGTACTTTCCATGCAGCTTGTGTAGTTGTATAAGCGGCGATTCTAGGGAATATTTTTTTCTCCAATGCAGCTTGAAGATGAGAAAGAGAAAAAGAGTTGCTCTTTTTCTCTTCTTTTCATGTTTTCTTGTCTGTGGCACTTAGTGTTGTCCAGTATGAGGATTCTATGTAGCCCTCTTCTATTATGTCCCACAAACCTCTTCCTATGAGTAATGTATTAATATTTATAGACCAATACTCATAGTCATAGCTATTAAATTTTGGTATAGGTAAGCTATTGTGTGAGGCCATAGTTACCAAAAAATCTCTTTATTTCACGGTTACAATAAAGTACTTTGCTGTTTGAAATAAGGAAAGAAGAAGAAGGAAGAAAGAAGAGATTACAAACTTAAGTCAAATATGACTTGTTCTACTCTATCATTCACTATTTATTCCTCTTGATGTGGGGATGCTATCTCTTGATTCACAAAATTATCTGCTACTTCTTTGTCATTGTCACTTATCAATATTATTTTCGATGATTCTAGTTCTAATATTTCCACTAAAATACTATAGTGTTTATACCCTGATTCTTGTGGTGTAGCTTGTATGGATTTTGATTGTTTATATTGACTCCTAAATGAGTTGTCTTCAAAGTCTACCTCGTACCCTGAGTCAGGATGCCTTTGATGTGTTATCACTGCATTTTGAAGTTGGCTAAACACAATGTTGAGCCCATAACCTCTTTATTTTTTATCAAACCTCTCTGCACCTTCTCTTGCTAGAATTGCACATAAGGCATGATAACAACCATTTGGTCTTATCATCAATACCTCTTTACAATTTTACAATTTGGATCTTTTGTCTCTTTTACAAAAAAAACTAAGCCTCTTAGGCTTATTACACAAAATTTCTATAGTTTATGATTCCTTGAATCAAGTGAAAAATTTATCCTTTGATTACAATAATTGTCTCTTAGACAATGTCTTTCTTTCTTATATGATATATATTAAAAAATATATATATTACTATTTAATAGATTAAAAAATAATTTCTTTAAAAAAAAAATTTAGAAAAGCAATTATAGTTAATATATTAAATATAATATAATTAATTTTAATAATAATATATAAAAGAAAACTTTATATAAAAAATTTATCCTTCATAGGAATCGAACCCACGACCTATTTCATGCAAGAATTTATCCTAACCAACTCGGCTACCACTGCCGATGAGAACCCAAGGGCAAGATTACAAGTATATTCTGTTTTGGATCCGATTTCAACAAAAATAAAAAAATTTCAAGCTTTCACTATCGTTGGGTTTTGAACCCGTGACCTACAGGAAGACGGACACCTTATGGCTGGCTCCATGAGCCAGTTGAGCTATGCGGCTCGACGGGAAGGCAAGGGAAGCTTGCCTTCCTTATACTTCTCTTGGTCGTGCTTTAATTAATTTTTTTTTGGGATTTTTATCCCACATTGACCATGCGGAGGGCGATGAAGGTGTTTAAAACCTTTAGAAAGTGAATACTCACTCGATTGCCTTAGGAAAATTATTGATCGCCATTTTACCTCCTCCTCGAGAAATCACTCCCCATCATGTTGCTTCCTTTGATCCTGTCATCTATTGCCACGTTGCTTGTCCTCTTTCTATCACATAATTGATATTTCTGCCATGTAATTGGTCTGCATCAGTTCTGAGTCATCCAGTCTATGCCAGCCTTATTCTCCTCTCACCACGTGGTGCTCTCCGATTGGTTCTTCTGAGTTGCTCCTCCTCACATGCTTGTTGTGCAGGCCTACTCTAAACCTCACCTTGATTCATGAATCACGTGCCTTCCTCACCTTGGATTACATGTTATGGGTCCCACTTGACCTTTCCTCGATGCTCATACTTCCTGGTTCCTCCACCTCGGTCCTCGGGCCTGGTTCCTCCATCAACCTCAGTTCTAGTGCCCTCTTCGACTTCGAATTTGATACCAAATGTGGGCATGTGAGAATTAGGAGTAATAGAAAAATGCAGAAATATTATATTCAACCTTGGAAACATAAGAATTACAAAGTTTAAATAGTGGTTGATTAAACAACCTTAGGGAATATAGGATAAGTTAGGAAAAGAAGAAGAATAGGGAGGAAAGGAGAAAGAGAATTTGGTGTTGTCCGCCTTGCCATCCATGTCATCCAATCTGCCCAGTCATCTATCATCCAAGTCAAAAAACCTTCCCAATCAGCTGTCGTCCAATGAGGTAAAACGGTAAGATCCAAAGCTTACCGTTGCAAAAAAAAAATTTACTCCTCTTAGCTGGCTTAATTTCCAACAAACGTAAGTTTCAAATGCAATGAAATATTTTTACCCCTCTTGGAAGCGAAAGAACAACAAAGTATTTTAAAACGTGTGTGGTGGGGGTCTATATTGAGCTACTGAAATGGAGGAATTAAGCCCCAATGAAGAGGCAAAAATCCCATTCACCCGTTTTTGGGGTGAATATGTTTTTAAAGCCAATGAAACACATTAGCACAAGGTGAAAAAGTTATAGTTTGGAATGATTTTCACCCTGAGGGAGGGAGAAAAACTCATTTTCTCCCGCTTTGAGGGATGAAACTATAAGAATTATTGGTTTTTGTGTTCTAATTATGTTATTTGAAAATGTGGGTGCCCGCTCCAAATGAAGGTATGAATGAAAAGGAAACATTTAAAAGGGGAAGAAGAGCTTCGAACATAGAATAGTTGGTAGAATGAATATGTGTTGGGCTAAGATCAAAATATCAAAGAAAACTATGCGTAGGGTGTTTTCACCCAGATTCGTTCCGAAAGATCTAGCTACCCCATTTTTGGGTGAAATCAATTTTAAATAGCAAAGGAGACTTTTCCAAGATACCAATTGTGCAGAATTTTTTGAGAAAGACCAAGGGATGATGGAATTTAATTTTTGGGCAAAGCAAACAAGTTTTGGGCCCAAATTTCAGCTAAAAATTTGCAAGATTAAATGCTAAAGGGTGATTTTGACTATTTCCAAGGCACCATCCACCAACTCCACATTTTTTCAAAGCAACATTAATACCTAGCAAACTTTTTTGGCAAAGGTGAAGTTCCAAGATGCAAGGGTGAAGCAAATTCAATGACCAAGCTCCCAGTTTTTCGATAACTTCACTACGTCCCAATGCACTAATTCTTAAGGTCACTTCCCATATTTTAATCATGATGATTTTCCATGTGATTCTTCCACCAAATATAGATCATGGTTTCCATGAAGAATATTTTGACCAGAATATCACTAATACCAAGGAGAAAATTATTCACATTGGTTTTTGATCTACCAGTATTTTTCTGTATGTGCATTAAATGAAAGAGGCATAATCCTCTATAAATACTAATCATTTCCATGTACAAAGGATGATAGACACTCTATAGAAAAACACTTCAAGTTTTCTGCATCAATAGAAAGACTTCGTCTTTTGGTTATCTGAAAGGTGTTGTATTTGATAATTTAATGCATGTCATTTTTGAACATATTCATCTTCATTATTTGCTGCATTCAAATTGTACATATGAATTTAATCTTTGCTGGTGAGGGAGTGAATACTAAGATGCTCTTTGGAGGTTGTCTTTGTAAAATTTTAAGTGGTACCTGTGCTTTCATTTCTATTTTATGCTAAGTTTTGCTTGATTTAAATTTTGGCTATTAGTCTATCCCCATCCTACATTTACAAATTATAGCCATATTTCCCCATTTCTTTCCTATTACCCTAAGCTTTAAACTGGAGTAGATTAGAAAGGGAGCCAACCCTCTCTGGAGATTGACCCGGAGGACATTTATTTCCTTTGGCCTTTCAATGTTGCATGGGTCTAGGGTGCATAAAACATAGATTTTGTACTAGGCAGTTTCGTGACCAAAAATATTATATTGAATGATTAATATTTAGACTTAATTCTATTTCTCTATTTTTAGGTTTGCAAAAAATAATAACAGTTGCAAAAAAATAAATTATGTGGAATTAAAATAAAATGCAATATTATGATTTATATTTAATTAAATGCTTTTTATATTTGCTAATGTGGATCCGCATGCAATCTATTGATTTAACTATTTTTTACCTTATAGTCTATGATGATGCAATTTAATTTAATTAATAAATTAAATTTAATCTACATAATAACTATTCCTATTCTAATTTAGGTGCAAGAGAATAGGGACTGAGTATAAAAGTGGGCACTACCTCCTAGAGAACAGTGTAAATATTTCTCCCCTAAACTACTTTACTTTAGTAACTAATGTGCATTGATACTACTAACTTACTCTATTTTAGGAATGCAAGAAAATATATTAAAGACTTCATAAGAAAGTAAATTGTACGAAAGTAAATGATACAATTACAAAATACATGATGAAAAAGTATCGTTGCTTTATTGCTGGAAATTCAAATGTACAGTATCTTCGAACATCAAATTTTTAAAAATTGTATACATAATATTTGAACATTATACATTCCACCATTAGACTTTAGTATTAGACCATTTCAAAGGTCTCTCTTGTACTTTATAATGTCACTTGGACATTCTTAATGAAATTCTTCCACGTATTTTCCATGTGGCTCTGTTGGCTTGATGATTCAAATATTACCTGTTCAACAATAATAAGCTAAACTTATAATATTTTGTAACCAACTTGGACTTTGTCACAATCCCTATGGTCCAAGTGGTAAACTAACAAACTAACATAATCAAAAGTTATTAATTTAAATAATCCATTGATGCAACAATACAACTATATGCCCCTTTATTTTAGGAGAGGATAAAATAGCTTGCGTCAGAATCTAAAACATCTTAACATAACAATTTTACAACTTTATAACAAATTTAATCAATATGAAATTCTCGTGCATAATGCCAACATATCAGTCAACTATGCTAACTATGTATACCTTGTAATACAGTTACATTGTTAATGGATGTGGCATATTGAGGCGTTGGACAATTTGACCTGGTGAAGATCCTTTTCGTAACGTCTTTTAGTAGACACTTTCTATAATGACTTTTTATAGTTGTATTTTATACCATATTTTTGTAGCATCCATCCACAAGTCTCCTTAACACATCATCCTTGTGACTGATCTATCCATACCTATTATTTGGTCTACGCCTTGTTTCATCCTGCTATGTGATGCTTCTGCAATGTTCTCCTACCAAAATACACTAAACTTGCACACTTTTATGTAAACTATGAGCATAAAATACTTTTATCACCATGGATCAAATTTATTTGTAAATCACATAAACAAGATAAAATGATCATAAAACTACATTCATTTTCATAAATTTATATATAGGAAATGAATTAAACCTACATAAAATATGTGCTATTTTAGCACTCATCATTCCCCCAAACTGAAGGAGATGCATGTCCTCATGCATATAGATTAAACTTTACAGTATGTCTAACAAAAATTTTGCAATAATTTGTTCAGTCATTTCACATTTTCGTAGACATAAAACAGGGCACTATAGTATTACATAAATATTTTTGCAAATATAAAATAGAACATTACAATGTTTCCAAAGTTCACTTGAAAATTCTCATCAACAAGGAACTATAATTTACGTAAATTATTGCATTCAGTTTATGGAAATAAATCTACTGAAATATGAAACAACATACTGTAAATAATGTATTTTTAGATATGCAACAGAAAAATATTTGTAGATATATAGAAAGAAATAGAATAATAAAATGAAAACTTCTGCAAACAACAACATTATTAACATCAAATAAAGTTCGTAGAATTATGCAAGTTTTATCAAATGTCTGTTATAGATTGTTCAACTCTAGATCTATGTCCAGAGGAAATTCGTGTAGGTTGTGGTTGATTCGTCGGTAAATTATTTTCCTTCTTCACCTTCTACACCTGTTCTCTGGCCACCTTGGAGTCAAGTGGTAATTCAAAAGATATGGTTTTCATGTCCTCAACTTCTATGGATCCTCCATCCTATAAATCAAATTGTGCATCCTACTTTTTTGGAGGAGGAGAAGGTTTGGCTATTTCAACGATGATGTTGATAATTGCATCTATGTTGCTAGGCATCCCGACGTCAAGGACTAATCCCATTGGAGGTATACTTGCTTCTATGGGATGTTTCAACCTTTGGAGGTGGTTTTTTGAAACACTTTAGTGAAGGGAATCAAGCTATCTTCCTCAAGGACTCTGGTGAAGTCAATGACTTTGCTGAATATTACCGATTTCTTTGATTTCCTACTAGATGTGGAGATTTTTTTGGGAGAGGTATCAACAGTTATTGATTGGATGACTGGATCATCTGGCCTCACCATCCTATCCACATATATCTATTTGAGGATATCAAATTGGAGAGTGAGGGCATATTTTAATAGGCCAAGATGCTCGATAAACACATTTCTAAGTCTATCCACCTTGATATGCAACACAATATACTACATTTAGATTTACTCAAGCATTTCTACAGATGGATTTGATGGATGTGGATTTATCTTTGGACTAGATTCTTCTACTGTTCACTGTATTTTTAGAATGAATCTCTCATGTCTGGTTTTTCTGACAAGTTGATAAGACTTGAAGGTTTTGGAATGGTTAGGGCATTTATGTATAGGGGATTCTTCCTCCTCCAAACTCTCAAACTTGGAATTACCCTCTGATGCACTATATCCCATGGATTTTACATATCCAATTCAGAATGGATAGAGAGGTTATATTATTCCACTATTGTATCCCATGGTATCCTAATTTCACTTGCTTTATGTAGAACTATAAGTTTTATCAACCCATGATGGGCGATTAGGTGAAATTTAGGGTTGTCCTTGGAAATTTTAGGATGCACTCTGGTAACTATAGATTTAATCGAGTGGTATAGAAAAAATGAAATGTTGATGATACATTCCTTGTGCTTCGAGTACTTGAGATTCAACATCATTTTAAGGTGGTAGCCCCCACAATTAGATAATATTTCCTCTAGTGTAATTCTTTTTTATAATTATCATGGTAGCCTCTTGATATTTTATGAGAAGTGAAGAGGTTCCTACCCCTTTGATCCACCCTTCTCTATATCGAGTCACAGTGCATCTCTATCCAAAAATCTCAACCATATGATTTACCCCCTTATAGATAGATTTATAGTATTTTTGGCCAACTTTAAGAAGACTTAGGGCTTCAAATATCATACTGGTAGTTACTATAATTTATATTTCTCCTATGTGGGTCACCATGGTTGTGGGATCATAGTTCATGATGAACTACTTTGCCATGCCCTGGTCATACCCTTGGAAATTTTTCAAGGCATCCCACTAGCGTGCCTCTTGGAAAAAATTTGTCACAGTGTCACTGAGGTTTTGGGTGTAGATAGATGAAGGTTCACTCCACTTACGGAAGGTAGCCCTAGGTATGGTTATCAATTTTAAAATATAGGGTAGGTTTTGAGTGAAAGAGAGGTAGGATAATTTTGAATATGCTTCAGCTTCTATTTTAAGATGTTATCATGGAATTGCTTGGCTAGAAGGAAAACCTGCAAAATTTTTTGATAAACAATTCATGCATAGATTAAAACAAATAAATTTCTCCATATCTCGACCCTTTAGGTTATAAAATAAAATAAATTTTTACCTATTTCAACCCATGCAAACATAACGTAGAAATTATCATGTATATTTACTTTTAGTTCTACATGTTTCCCTATATTTTATTATAAGCATGATTTTAAAAAGAATATTGTTTTCTTCTTTCAAGATATGTTCATCGACTTCCTATTTTTATAATTTTTTATGTAAAAAGAATAATTTTGAAATGTGTTCACCACCTTACCTTTTTGACTTCATGTAAATTTGCACCATTGTCTACTTAATGCATTCCCTTAACACCTTTCACCTATAATTCTCCTTCGACCTTCATCACAACATAATTATTTTTATCTGCTGCTCACTAGTATCATATCTCAACCATGATAGTTTCATATTCGGCTACATGGTGGATCCCCCTCACAATTAAAGATCCTTCTATGGAAATATTAGGGCTAATTTGTTTATTTTTTATTTTTTTAGGTTTAACATCTAATGCAATACATAGGAAATTTCATCCCTTCGATCCTCTTTGATCGATGACCCATAACCATAATCTATGGTGATTTTATTGATTCTCTTTTTGGGGCCACATGTTGATGATCATATCTCTTCATGCACAATGGTCGATGCTATCTTGTAGGGGAAGCTTCCATCAATAGCATATTTTTTAATTGAAACCTAAATTGTAGCCATTTATTTCCTCTTAATTGATGGTTGAGATTTGTGATCTATGGTGTCATTTCCCACTGGTTTGTGTGGCCAAGTGTTGGTAATAAAATGCTAGGGTCGTGAGGTGGTGAATCTGTATTACACGTTTCTTGTTTTGGTGTGATGCTTCTCACCACCTTGCATGAGGTAAGATTAAAAATAATTTTAATACCTTAATGTTATGAATTCAATTACCAAAGGAGAATCACTATTTTTTTAAATAATAATTCTTTAAAACTTTTAATCCCAATTTCCCTTTGGATTCATGCACACATGCTTTCTTTATTAACATCTCATTGTTGTGGCTAATCACATGCTTAATTTTTTTTTTATCCTCTCATTTTTTGTCATGCCTTCCACGTGTATGGTTGGCCTTGTCATCATATTTCAAAATTTTAAACCCTTCGATGCCTTACATTTACCTTTTGGTTAATGTCTATGTAACCATTTCCATTGGTGGTATTTTTTCCATGTATTCACCTTCCTACCACAAATTATTTATTAAACTATGCTCACGGTGCCCTTCCTTGAACCAATCACAACTATACATGTTGATGATACTTAGATTATATATTTTAACCTAAGTATTTTATTATTATTATTATTATACATTGTTGTACTAAATGATTTTGCAGGTTTGTCCATGTAGAGTGCATGATTGGGTTGTTGCACCCGTTGTTTGTCTTTTGCATTATTTAGCTTTGTTGGTTGCTCCCTGTTTGGCATTGGTTATAGGATGTTGCAACCTCCAATCATTTGATGTGTGTATATATATTATGCATATTATGTAATAAAATTATTTAGAAGTTTAGTTTCTATATTATTGGTATTAAAGCAGTAGATTATACTCCTGTATGGGTAAGGCACCATGTTGTCTACTCAAGATGAATTTTTCTTTGTAAACTTGAAGCAACGACTCAATATGATTGTTGCTAATATCCAGCAGATTCAACCTGCCCAACTCATAGAAGAAATGACAGTAAAAGAAGCATCAGTTGGAGAAGAAATTATTCCTATTGAAATGGAAGAAGTTGATAAAAAAGAAGAAAAAATTCTTCCTACAGAAGAATAAAATACTGCAGAATAGGAAATTTAAGAGGAAATTCTTCTTATGTAAGAAATTATTGAAGAAATTGCTACAAAAATTTCTATTGAAGGAAATCTTGAAGTAGTACCTGGAATCAAACCAGGATCTATGGGCATGGAGCCCATCGTCCTTCCTTTGGACTATACTGCTATTAATGCAGAAATTGAAGAAGCTTTGGTGACTGTTGAAAAGATCAATAAAATTGAAAATATACAGGATGGAGAAATTGAAGGTTTACTTGATGTAGATCCTAAAGAAGACTCCATCTATCTCCATTCCACTGCAAATGGTGGATATTTTTATGCTATTGGATCTTTTCTACCCTTTGATTTACCATAGTTACCAAATCCATTACAGTTGTCAGCCTCTCTACATGCTACTGTAAAATTTCATTCCAGTGCATTACCTGCTACTACAAAATTTTAGTCTGATGCATTACCTACTGCTACAAATTCAACCATGGCCCCATTGCCTAGAAGTTCTAGATCTTTCCTACAAGAAAATTAAAAAAAAAAGGCTAGTTGCAAGCCCTTGAGAGGAAGATCAATTAAAAAAAAAAAATTGCATGCACAAGCAACACATGCATGGCCCTGAGCACATCTCCCAAAAAAAAAGTGTTTGAGCCTACCTTTATGCTCTACCATGCACAGTGCACAACTCACATACTGCCCCACCATCCAGCATGCGAGCACACTACAATATGTAGTGCTACACTACTCGTAGCTCACACGCTGGCCCACAACGTAGCATGCGCTACGAGTAGTGCTTACATGCTACCCCACAAGGTGGCATATGAGTGCGCTGCATTGTGAGTAGTGCTCACATGCTACCTCATAAGGTAACGTGCGAGTGTGTTATGATACACAACACTGTACTACGATCAGTGCTCACACGTTGTCCCATAAGGCAACATACGAGTGTGCTCTGAGCAACGCTCACACGTTGCACCACAAGGTAGCACATATGAGCTACGGGCAAGCATGGAACTCGCCACATGGGCTCCCACAAGTGGCCTACCTCTATACATACCCTGCACATGGGCACACATGCATAGCATGCGGGGGTGTGTACCCCCACGTGGGTGTAGCACGCTTATGCATGCTACGCTCCATGTAGGCCACGCATGGTCAATTTGACCATGTGCAAGGCCATTCCCCCTACTACGAGGAATTAAAAAAAATTAAATTCAAATTAATTAATTTATTAATTAAATAAATTAATTCATAATTAAATTAATTAATTTAATTATTATTATTTGAATGTTTATGCCACTGGGAGGAGCCAATTCATCCGTCTGCAAGTATAGGCGAGTTTACAGTCGTTGGAAAGCTCTTTTCGAGCCCGACTCATTGGTATTCTTATTTTGGCATTTTGTGGAGACCTATTCTAGCTCATTCTTGGTCTTCCCTCTTTTGTATATAGGAGTGTATTTTCGATCGTACTCGACACTCCTAAGCTCACTCCCACTTTTCTTGTGAAAGCATTGGGGTCCAATGCTTATATGGTTGGGAGGAGTGTTGAGGATACTTAGGTTATATCTTTTAACCTAAGTATTTTATTATTATTATTGCACATTGTTGTACTACATGATTTGGTAGGTTTACCTATGTAGAGTGCATGATTGGGTTGTTGCACCCGTTGTTTATATTTTGCATTATTTAGCTTCATTGGTTGCTCCTTATTTGGAATTGGTTATAGGATGTTGCAACCTTCGATCATTTGATGTGTATATATATTATGCATATTATATAAAAAAATTATTCAGAAGTTTAGTTTCTGTATCAATACACATCATCCTTAGTGTTTCGTTGTAATTTTTAATGTGCAAAAGTTAGAGTATTTAGCTTATTAAAAAATTGGACCTTGTGTGCACGCTTCCCAAATTCGAGTTTTAATCATCCATTATGCTATGAATTTCTTCCAATACTGAATCATGTTTCCATTTTTATGTCGTGATTAACAAGCTTGAAAAATATCCGTGTCATGATGTTTGCAATAATTTTTAAATATTATGCAAATTTACCCTTTTTTCTTTAAAAACCCTTGCATAAATAATTTTTAATATTTGCCTTGTATAATTCTGCTTTTGACATGTGTCGCAAATCTGGAATTGTTGACACTTAGAAATTTTTTATAAAATGTGCATTTTTAAAGATATGCTACAGAAAATGTCTACAGAAAGTGTCTATGGAAAGTGTCTACGAAAAGTATCTATCAAAAGTATCCACGAAAAATATCTTTGGAAACTATCTATAAAAATTATCTACAAAAAATGTCAACAAAAATTGCGTACAAAAAATATCTATAGATAATGTCTACAGAATATATCTATAGAAACTATCTACAGAAAATGTCCACATAAATTGTCTATAGAAATTGTCTACAGGATCTCGTCTACAAAAAATGTCTACAGAAATTGTCTATAGAAACTATCTACAAAAACTATAATTGTAGAGTTGAAAGAATACTTTACCTATTTCTTCATTATTTTTTTTTTTTTTTTTTCACCCCAAACTGTATCATGAATTATGAATGAATCTTCTACTTACCTCCCCCTAAATGTATTTTTGGCTATATGGCCAAAACATGATAGAGAGTATTTTATTTTGTTAAAAATTATACTATGGAAAATCTTATATATATATATATATATATATATATATATATATATATATATATATATATATATTATATATATAGTAATTTGTTTTATTTAATTAATTAAGAATATGGGGGATTTTATTATATATTATTTATGCCAAGTCATTAAATAGGCTTGTAGAATAATAATCTCTTTGCAAAATGGACTTACTTTCTTGGCTTCTAAATAAGTGATCCCATGGTTTTATTAAAATTTCCTGCTAATACCTTAGGGATACTATTTCTTATATTTCTTCATTTAATTTAATTAAGGAGTTCCATATGAGAGAAGAATAATAGATTTATTTTGATATCAGTCATTAATATTTGCAACATAGATCTTCAACATAGGCTTAGGAGATTCTCAAAACTTGTCTTGGACGACAACAATAGTATAGTCATTCTAATATTATCTTGATGGATTTTCCTATAGAAATGTGCATCTATTTGGTATTCTTATAGGGGTGAAAATATTTGGGGAATTGGATTCCCAACCACTCTATAAAATTTATGATGGGAATTGTAACCCTATCCTTATTTCTTTACCCCTATAAGTAAACATTATACCATTGGAAATGCGGACCACATTTTTGTAGGATGAAATGAATTATGATATATGTATGGTAATGTGATGGTGGTATTTGCTTATGACTCTATTTACCTTAGGTATAAATTATCTAGAGTTTTTTTACAAAGACTCATACATCCAAGTGATCTTTAAACAAGTTCATCTATTCATCTCTCAAATCATATGATGCTAATGTTGTCCTAGTGGTTTCAAGAATCTGAAGGACCAACTGTGTGTGTAGTGAATATTCATTTCTCATTATAAGTAAATATTGACCAAACCATTGGTCACTTATGCAAAAAAGCTAGCTTATCTTTTGAGCATCCATAGGTCTTGTACATACTTGTCACTACCGCATAAGGATACCTTATTACCAAGATAATAAGGAATGATAGAGAATGACACACATATTGCTATTAATTTTAAAACTTCCATTTAGTCATATGTTGAGAGAGTTTCTATTTTTTTTTTATTCCATATGTTGATATAGTTTCTATTTTGTTATGGATAAAATTTTGGACAACTACGTTCTTATCCAATTGTAATCGCCTATTTATAGGCCCATAATGCAGAATAATGAGCATTTCATTTTTGGTGAATCATCACTATTTTTGTTTGTGAGTTTTTCTTATGGATTAATCCATATCATTTTGGTATTCAGATCCAAGTTTTTCGAGAAGGTAATCCACAATTATCTCTTTTGCCTGTTTAGATTTTATTTGAGAGGTAACCTTGTATTTACAATGTAACTTTGGGAACTCTGTTCACATGGCATCCACTAGGGACTATTATAGTATTCATAAACCTACACCATCCACACAAATTGAGGAGTGTGAACCTTCATGGATTTCCATGTTTCACGACAATCCATTCTATGAATCACTGTTCTCTTTGTTCACATCCACTAATTCTGCATTGTCTATATATTTTTTCTATGTGATGTATCATCCTCCATAGATAGTCATTATAGCTACTCACCATCCTCTACCTCCTTTTTTATGTTACTACTCCCCACCTCTGCATAACTATGGTTTCTACTGTGTTCCTTACTGCACCACCATGTCCTTGTTGATGTAAATTGTAGCATGATCGTTTGTTTTTATGCAGGCTTGCACACCTTTGCGAGGAAGGGATAGTGAGGAAGGGCCTATTTCATTTCCATATTTACCTCTTTGATTTCCATATGAGAATTTCCTACAAATGTCTTCCTACTATTGCTTGACGTGTTTCATTGGATCACATGCCACCCACACTCGGCCTCCACTCATGGGTGAATATGTGCCTCTCTAGGATTGTGCACCAACTAGGAGATGCCCTCCATATTCGCTGACATCAACTACTATGTGTGTCCATAATTTCTATGCTCCCTACCAATTCTACCATATCTGACTGATACGCATCACAACATAATCACCCTCTACCATGACATCACTGACATCTTCAAGCAGGTTCATGCACCTTGAAGGAGGGATTTTTGGCACTCATAATTGGATAGCCTTGCCACATCATCATGCATGTATCGTCATGGTTTTTGTGACATCTCTAATCTCATCATGCCTCTCCAAATCATTAAACCCTCACATAGGGAGGAGGTATAATCTATTCTATCACAAATTATTACCTTCTTTAAGGCCTTAAGACCTTATGTTTTGTTTGTATTTGTATTTATATTTTTAAAAAGAAATTTTAATTCATTAAAAAGAAAAAATCAAAAAGAATTTTCTTATCTTTCATTTAGTGTGACATCATAGTCTTTTCACTAGCTCCACCTAGACCTATGGATTCTAATGTAGCAAAACAATTAGCTAAGATTATTACCTTAGTTATTTCTTTGGTCGACACTGTTAGAGATATTCAATTGCATTCTTCCTCCTCCTCTCATACTCATCATCCTAAATGTGAAGTCAAAATTTGTGAAGGATTTAGAGATCCTGATGTCCTCAATACCTAGATCTTAGATATGGAGACTTGGTTTAAATTCACTCAAACCATGGACAACAAAAAAATTCCATTTGCCAAGATCAAACTTGCTAGTATGTCTAAGGTTCTCATTATCGAACGCCAAGGAACTTAAAACCCCATATCAACTTGGGATGCTTTGGTTACAACCTTGAAAGCCACTTTTTTAATCCAACTATGATGATTATTTCCTCAACCATTGAATTCACCTTCATCAAGGATATAATCAGTCCATCCAAAACTATGACCATCAATTTAATAGAATACGCATATTGTTTTGCATTTCAGATCCTACTACTTCTCTTATTTCCAAGTTCAAAAGTGGTATTATCTTAGACTTTTATTAGGAAATCAAGTACACTTCTTGTACAACTCTTGATGATGTTTTAAATAGGTGCAACTTGTGGAGGAGAAGTTTGTAGCATAACACAAGGGGAACCACTAGTATTAAGGAGGTTCTAAGCCACTGTCTTGTCCTCAATAATAGGCACCATGAAGCTCTTTAGGTTTTCTCCCTTCTCATTCTTCTCCTACTCCCACTCCTTCGCAGTCCTCTACTTCTAAGCATACATTTCATGCTTCTTCTTCTTCTTCTTATTCTAATGCTAAGTCTCAAAATTTTTGTAATTTTTGTAAAATAAAAGGGCATCTTAAATATTAATGTAGACAATTGCATAAGAAGAAGATCTTATTTGTACAGTCTGATGAGGGAACCATTGATAACACCATAAAGACTACTGGTAAAGAGAGGGTCTATGAGAAGTTGAAAGGAAAACTCTATCTTGTAATGAATCATAATTCTACTGCTCGAGACCATGATAAGTGTTTTTCATTCATGCTCATTTGCACCATGACTTTGCAATTGATTGTATCATCGACAATGAATCATAAAATAATTTGATCACACAGTCCATTTTTTATAAGCTCAAGATCCCTAATTCTCCACATTCCCATCCATTCTCTCTTGAATGGAAGGATAGTGAGATATCTTCACATATTACACACACATGTACTCTTGCATTTGTCTTTGGTCCAAATTTTAGATATTAGGTCACTTGTGATGTGACCCTAATGGATTGTTATGGTATTTTACTTGGTAAACCCTATCAATATGATAGGCATGCTACATATGATGCTTATAAAAGTACATATACATTGTAGCAAGATAATAAGCATTACCTCATTAAATCAATTCATGAACTTACCAAGCACTCCAATAATCTATTGCTCAGTTGTAAACAAGCATGCAAAGCATCCAATCAAGCACATGCACTTGATCTCACTTTCATTCATCCACAACATAAGCAATTTTTAGCAAAATATTCTAAATCCAATAGACCCAAAGCAATTTATAACATTTTACACAAATATCAAAAAAAAATTCAAGATCCCACTTGCTTACCTCTAGAAAGGGCCATTAACCACACAATTGATATAATTCTAGTTGCACCTCTTCCTAATGCCCCATGTACAGACAATCACTTTTACAATATGATGAAATAAAGAAGCAACTTTAGGACCTGCTAGATAGATGTTTCATCAAACCTAGAATTTATCCTTGTGCCTCTCATATTCTTCTTGTTCTAAAAAAGGATGGTACTTGGCATCTTTGCATTGATTTTTAGGCACATAATAAAATCACAATAAAAAATAGATATCCACTCCCTCGTATTGATGATATCTTAGACCAAATTTAGGGAGCTAAGTTTTTCACTAAGATTGATCACAAAAGTGGCTATTATCAGGTCCACATCCAGGATGAAGATACTTGGAAAACAACTTTCAAATCAAAGATGGATTTTTTTGAGTGGCTTTTTATGCCCTTTGGCCTCACCAATGCTCATGCTACCTTCATGAGGCTAATGGATGAAGTTTTCAGAGAATTCTTGGGTAGATATGTCAATATATATCTTGATGATATTCTCATATTTTCTACTACATGGGAGGCCCATTTGCAACATCTAGCTCATGTTATTTCCATCATTAAACACCATAAATTGTATACCAATTTGCCTAAGTGTTCTTTTGGGAAAAATTCTATTTCATACCTTTGCTTTATCATTAATGAGAAAGGTATTCAGGTGGATCCTAGCAAAGTAGAAATTCTCCTTAATTGACCTACTACTACCACTTTTACTGAGTTATAGAGCTTCCTTGGCCTAGACAACTTCTACTACAATTTTATTCCAGGATATTCCACCATTGCTACTCCTTTGCATAATTTGACTAAGGTAAAATTTGTTTTCCATTGGACTCCTACTTATTCCCATGCTTTTTCCACCTCGAAGGATAATATTTATTCTTCTCCTATTCTAGTTATTCTTGACCTTCGACAACCTTTTAAGATTTAAACTTATGATTCTCAATTTACCCTTGGTGTTATCCTCAAACAAAATGGTCATCATGTTGCTTATCGTTCTGAGTCTTTTTCCATTGCCAAACAAAATTATTCCACATATGAAAAAGAGATTTATGCCTTAATCCAAGCAATCAAATACTAGCATCATTATCTCTTAGGAAAATAAACCATTGTTTATACAGATCATTTGCCTTTCCAGTTTCTCCAATATCAAAATAAAATCCAAGAAGCTCACCACATGAAATGGGCTTCTTACCTTCAAAAATTCCACCTTATCATAAAATACAAAAAGGGTAGTACAAATTATATGGTTGATTGCCTAAGCCATCCTCATTCCTTCCATGCCTTAACTATTGTTACTACCTCACACTTGGGATTTTAGTCTTGGACTTCTTTATATTCTCATGACCATGACTTTGCCAAAGTTTTCAGCATTTACAACATTCTCCCTCTTCAAATTTGGCCCCTTTTCAATATTATCATCTTAAGGGAGGGTTGCTTTACCTCTTGGACAAACTTTGTGTACTCTATGAGTCTAGGCAATCCCTTATTAAGGAGGTAAATTCTACCCTTTATGGTGGAAATTTTGGCAAGCATAAAACTCTTCACCACTTGAAAATATTCTTCTTCTGGCCCCACATGCAACATGATGTTTTGAGGTATTTGAAGTAGTGTACCACTTGTTGTAGATCCAAGCCAAATAATAGAAATCTAGGCCTTAGAATGCCTTTGCCTATTACATATCATCCATGGAAAAGTATTTCAATGGATCTAGTCAGTGGTTTTCCTATGATAGTCTATCAGCATGATTATTGTTTTGTCATAGTTGATCGATTCAGTAAAATGGCTAAGTTCATCCCTTGTAAAAAAATCAGTTCCATTTCCAACTTAGCCCAAATATCCTTTGATGCTATTTGGTGTTCTTTTGGTCTACCCACTACTATTGTCTCTGACCATGATTCTCATTTTTTTGATCATTTATGGTGTTCCTTATGGAAATTTTTAGGTGTGTCTCTTAAAATTTCCATCGCTTTTCATCTTCAATCCGATGGTCAAACTAAAGTAGTCAACCATACTCCTGTCTAGAGTCTTCACATTTTTCACCAATCATCTCCAACAAATGGTATTTGAGTCTTACTCACATTGAGCATACATATAATCGGGTTGTCCATTCCTCCATAGGTCACTCACCCTTTGAAGCATGTCTAGGTTTTCAACCCTTAGCACCTTATGAGTTACCTTTATACCTTTCATATCCTGTCATAGCCCATATGTAAAAAGAGTAAGACAAAAACAATTTCTTTATCCAACATTTGTAGCAACTTCACTCTAACATTATTCACATTTTACAAAAATATTAGTAGTATTAGAAGAAGGTCATGCACAAACATCGTGTTCCACATAATTTCTAGGTGGGAGACAGAGTTTGGTTGCACCTTTATCATCACAGGTTCTAGGTGATAGCCCATAGCAAGATCAAACTCATTCACTTTGGGCAATACACTATTGTACAATAGGTTTACGAGAATACTTTTTAGCTTGATCTTGCAACACACTTGGGCATCCATGATGTCATTAATGTTGACTTACTCACACCATACCATGAGTCTACATTGGAGATAGACCCTATCATTAGTCATCCTACTGATATTATACATGACTTCCAATTTTATTTAGAGAATGATCATATTTTTGACACCAGGATGTGCCACATTCATCAGGGATCTTCAACTTCCTTCCTTGTGGCCAAGCATGGATAGCTACCATATCAGGCATAGTGGATCTCTCGTAGTCATATGTTTCATGAATTTCATTTCCTTTTGACTACATTGGAGCCTAATGTTCTTACGGTGGGAAGTAATGATAGGGAATGACACACATATTGCTATTAATTTCAAAACTTTCCATTTAGCAATATGTTGATATAGTTTCTATTTTGTTGTTATTCCATATGTTGATATAGTTTATATTTTGTTATGGATAAGATTTTGGAAAACTACATTCTTATCCAATTTTAATCACCTATTTATAGGCCCATTATGTAGAATAGTGAGAAGTTCATTTTTGGGTAATCATCATTGTTTCTGTGTGTGAATTTTTCTTGTGGATCAATCCACATCACAGGTGGGTTTCATTCAACCTATTTTTGTAATGAGGATCACCCCATGGTTTTTGAAACACTAAGAATTCCAGGGATTCAAGCTCTTTTCCCTTATTTTATTGGATTTTATTTGGGATACTTGCTCGTTTTGAAAAAGAGCAAGGAGATTTTTTATTTTTTATTTTATTTTATTTATTGCTTTTTTGGGTACTTGCTCATTTTGAGAGAGAGCAAGGGATTTATTTTTTTTCAAGGGTGAAGGGAGAGCTTGTCCTTTTGCCAATTCTTTAGCTTTCTAGGCCATGCACATAATTGGATAAGTAGGGAAACAATTCACTTTATATCAATAGTAACTTCATGGTTTATTATTTCCCAACTTCACAATGTTTTTATTTGTTATAACATCTGTAGTCGAAGAGGAAACTTGATTGACTAGGAGCAATATATGGTACTTAAAGGATTGTTTGATTTTGAATGAAGATTTGCTTAAAACACTAGGGATGGCTGAGTAATTGAAAATACCTAGAATTTGTTTAGAAAAAAAATTATTATGCAAGATGTGGCAATAATTTCCCTACAAGTTTTCAAACTGTTTTAACTAGAAGAGGTGTCTCCTTTAGATATTTTTGCAATAATATTGATACTAAAGATTGATGAAAAATAAGATGAAAATATTATAGATATTGGAACTCCATAATGAAACAAAGGAAGTATATGATAATCTTATTTTATCTACCAAGTGGTATTTTTTTATTTTTAAATAAAGGGGTAAAAATTTATTGATAAAAAGTCTGGATTACAGAGTACAATTGAGCTTCCAACCAGGACTCAAATAAATAGCCAAATAGGTTAAAACCACTAGACTAGAATGACACCCCGAAAATATAACAAGAATAAACCATATTAAGTCTGTACATCCTTGTGGATCAACTCCCATAGGTATTGAGAGTCCACAGATGGGAGACTCTCCCAATTATCGATACTCCAAGGATCCAACAGCTCAGAAGCCCTTTTGGCTAGGTAATCAACAACCACATTCCATTCTCTTGGAAAGTGCAACAAAGGATATAAATTTGAACTATTCACTCATTCTGAGAATCTAAACTACTACAGAGGCCAACTGCCAATTAAATTCCTCCACCCTTTTACTGTTTAAAATATTAACCACAATTTGAGAGTCAGACTCACAGATAATCCTATGCCAACCAAGAGAAAACCCCCTTTTTAAGGCCTCAATAATTGCAAGATCTTCCATAAAATTGTTAGAGTGAACACATTTATAAATGGAAAAGAAAAAAATGACACCACCAGTAGAATCTCTCCCAACACCGCCAATGCCAGTATGTCTAGGATTACCCCTGGATGATCCATCAGTATTAATTTTTAAAACTCCTCTAGTAGGTGGCCTCCACCTACCATCTCTCCTAACCTTCTTGATAAGCTGAGGAACCCTAATAGGGCTAGAAGATTTCACACCATTCCAAAGAGACCAAGGGCTTGATGTACCTTCTCCTCCCTAGAATCCAAAAGAGCATCCACATCACATTTGCTATGGATGGTTTCCTGAACCATATACAGGATCCTTTTCCAAATCTATTGAACAACCAAATAATTTCCCTGAAATATGTGCTGGTTCCGTTTGAGCCAAATTTTCTAGATGATGCAAGAAGGGCCCAAATTCCAAGCCACCCGAAGGAAAGGGGCCTTGGCCGGAGGTCTACCCAGAATACTCCAAAACTTCACAAGGGACAACACATGAAAACATGGATGGTTCCAGGCGCTCCACCAACTTTGCCAAATATCTCTAGCAAAGGAGCATTGGAAAAATAAATGAGAAGAGTCATCCTCATTCTTACTGCAAAGGACAAAAAATAGGGATCCTAAAATCCTTTCTTCCTCACATTATCCCAAGTGAGGCATTTATTACGAGCTACCAACTAGAGAAAGAAGTTGCATTTTGGCCAGGAAAATTTCTTCCACACCTTTTTCCACCAAGTGACAGGAAGACTCCCATACTTTTGCTTATCAAGAACCTGATAACCATAGACTACCGAGTAGGTTCCTTTAGGATCAAGATTCCAAGTGAGAATATCTTTACCCCAAAATTAAGAACAAGGCCTCCCTATAATAATAAGAGCAAGCACCTCTCTATCCTTGGCTAGTCCCCCCTGGGGCCATTCTTGTGGATATTTCCACCTATACATCTCTATATTTCCAAAATACTGGATTTTTTTAAAGTCCTCCACATGAAACTAGCCAACTTCCAAGAAAAAAATTCTTAGAGAACATAACCTAGGATATTGATTCAATATAGGAGGGTGGCCATCCCAAGAATATTCCCAAAAAAGAGCATTTGATCCTTGATTGCAAATCCAGAACAAACCTTGCTTGATTAAATTAGCTCCTATTTTCAGAGTGTCCTAGATAATTGAACCTTTCCCAACCAAGCTGACTCTAGGGATTTCAGCCTCAAAAATGTTGAGCAAGGTGCAGAAACAGTATTGTCATTGTTGTCAACACAGATAGATAGATCAGTTGATGCAGTGGACAGGAGTTCAGAGGTCAGTCAGAGCATGTACAGTGAATTTCCAAGAAGACAGAAGTGGCCCAATTCAAAGGATCAAAGAAAAAGACAAGTTAGAAAACTATCGCGATATCGCGACATGTTTTCTGTCACGATATCGCGACATGTTTGAGGAGAGAGAAAGCAAAGAAAAATTGTCATGATTTCGTGACATGATTGAGGAGAGAGAAAGCATAAGAAAAACTATTGCAGATATCGCGACATGTTTGAGGAGAGAGAAAGCACAAGGAAAACTATCATGATTTCGTGACATGTTGGAAGAGAGAGAAAGCACAAGAAAAACTATCATGATTTCGTGACATGTTGGAAGCAAAGAAGGCAAGTAAGAAAACTATCATGATTTCGTGACATGTTCGAAGAAGAAGCACATGCAGGGAAAACTGTCATGATTTCATGACATGTTGGAGAGAAAAGATGCAAGCAAAGAAAACTGTCATGATTTCGCGACATGTTCGGAGAGAAGGCGCAAGCAAAGAAAACTATCACGATTTCATGACATGTTCGGAGAAAAGGCACAAGCAAAGAAAACTGTCACGATTTTGTGACATGTTCGGGGAGAAGGAGCTTGCAAAGAAAAGTGTCATGATTTCGTGACAATCTGCAAGAGAGGCAGTACGGATAAAAATGTGTCACGATTTCGTGACATGTTTGGAGAGAAGGAGCTTGCAAAGAAAAGTGTCACGATTTCGTGACAATCTGCAAGAGAGGCAGTATGGATGAAAATGTGTCACGATTTCGTGACATGTTTGAGAGAAAGAGCTTGCAAGGAAAAGTGTCATGATTTCGTGACAATTTGCAAGAGGAAGCGCTAAGGAGAAAAAGTGTCATGATTTCGTGACATGTCGGGTTTTCGTGACCCGAAGAGGAGAGAGAGTGTACGGAGGCAAATGTGTCACGATTTTGTGACATGTGTTTTCATGGGCAAAAGACAGAGAAAGGCACAAGGAGAGCGAATGTGTCACGATTTCGTGACATGTCTTGTTTTCGCTGGTGCAAGCCAAGAAGAGTGTACGGATGTGAAAGATGTCATGATTTCATGACATGTCATGTTTTCGCTAGTGCTTGCAGAGAAGAGTGTATGGAAGTGAAAGATGTCACGATTTCATGACATGTCATGTTTTCGCTAGTGCAAGCAGAGAAGAGTGCAAGGAAGCGAAAGATGTCACGATTTTGCGACATGTTCTGTTTTCGTGGGCAAGAGACAGAGAAGAGCTCAAGGAAGCGAAAGTGTCACGATTTTGTGACATGTTCTATTTTCACAGGCAAGAGACAGAGAAGAGCTCAAGGCAGCGAAAGTGTCACGATTTCGTGACATGTTCTATTTTCAGGTGCAAGCTGAGAAAAGGACAAGGAGGTGGAAACTGTCATGATTTCGTGACATGTATTTTCACGGGTACAAGCCAAGAAGAAGACAAAGAGGCAAAAGTGTCACGATTTCGTGATAGGTCATTTTGGCGCAAGCTAAAAATAGAACCTAGCCGTATTAAGATATGTAACCATTAACTGAAGTTACACAGCAGTTATAGGGGACGTTACAAAAGAAAATCATGCAGCTAATTTAAGAACAGTCGAAGAAGGAGAAATCTAACAGTCATATAAATAGAATCGAATATGCATGCATGCACAAAAAAGAATACGAACAGTCATGACCGAGAAGATGAACAGTCATGGTAGGGGTATATGTGTAAATTCGTAACATGCATCGTGGTTGATGAAAAGCCTACCCTATATTTATACAAAAGCAATTACAGTTAGAAGGCGTTACAACTAGCAAGTGGCGCATGAGAAATAAAAGGAGTTACAACTGGAGTTACAGTTAGACAATTTGATTATAAAAGGGTAGTTGCATGGAGAATAAAGTTGTCATTGAATGTGTGAAAGTGCTGCCGAAAGAGTGTGAAAGTGCTGCTGAAAGAGAGTGCACAGGAGGCGAGTGAGCAGGGTGTGTGCTGGGTAAAGAGTGGGCAATGTTGAGAAAGCAATAGACCAGTCAGGGTCTTGTAAAAGTGAAGGCATATTTATGTCAATCATCTAGATTCAGAATAGAAGTCCAAGTTGGTGCTTGGCATTAGGGGTTGGTGCTCCTTCCAGTTGGTGCTGTTAAATTAGGGGTTGGTGCTCCTTTCTATTGGTGTAGATAAATTAGGGGTTGGTGCTCCTTTCTGTTGGTGTAGATAAATTAGGGGTTGGTGCTCCTTTCTATTGGTGCAGATAAATTAGGGGTTGGTGCTCCTTCTAGTTGGTGCTGGTAAATTGATTGTAAAGTTGGTGCTTTGCAAAGGCTAGATTTGGATGGGAGTCCAAGCAGTCTATTTTTGAGGAGTAGCCAAAACTGGTGAACCTCGTTACATCTTGTGTTGTGGAATGCTCTCTTGCTATATTTGCTTTATCTATTTTAAGTTCTCCTTGCTTAAGCTTTAAGAGTTGTAGATTTAAGTTTTTAAATAGCTACACTGATTCACCCCCCCTCTCAGTGCCATTGTAAGACTAACAATTGGTATCAGAGCCAAGTTCCTGAACAAGCTCAATCGGCTAAGGTGATCTGGGAAGTGACACAATGGCAGTTGGTGAAGGATTCTCATCAAACAAAGCTCCATTGTTTGACGAGACTAATTACACGTTCTAGAAAATCAGGATGCAGACATATCTGTGTGCGTTGGGATACGACATATGGGACTCAGTAGAAAGTGGATACACAATACCCACCACTCCTCCAACCGATGCTGTCGATAAGAAACAATTTGAGAATGACTCAAAGGCAAAGAATGCTATCATGTGCGGTGTAGCAAATAGTGAACTGGTAAAGATCATGAGCTGTAAAACGGCAAAAGAAATTTGGGACAAATTGAAGAGCATTCATGAAGGAGACGATAAGATCAAGGAGGCCAAGTTGCAAACTCATCGAACTCAGTACGAAGCGTTAAAGATGAATGACGATGAGAACATAGCGGCATATATGCTGAGAGTAAATGAAGTCATTAATGCCATTAGAGGACTCGACAAGAAAATCGAAGACCCTGCAATCGTAAAAAAGGTATTAAGATCTCTTCCCAAAAGATTTGATTCTAAAGTATCAGCTATAGAAGAAGCCAAAGATCTAAATACGTTTAGTATGGATGAGATGCATGGTTCGTTGACTGCGTATGAGATGAGAATAGGAAAGTCTGATCCCACAGACAGAGAAGCTACTTTTAAAGCCCACAAAAATACGAAAGCAAAACAAGAATCCGAAGATGAAGAGACATCAGATGAGATGGAAGCAAACTTTGTCCAAAAACTAAAAAGGGGACAAGGAAAATACAGAGGAAAGCTACCATTTAAATGTTTCAGCTGTGGAGGCGTTGGGCATGTTGCAGCTAAATGTCCATGAAATAAGGAGAATGAAAGTGATGAAGAATCGCACCGAGAAAGAAGTGACTGGAAGAAAAAGACGAATTTTAGAAAGGGCAACCACTTCAAGAAGAAAAGTTTCATCTCCAGGAATGCCAGTTCATCAGAAGACAGCTTCGGTGAGGATTCTGAAGAGGAAACAGGTGAAGCTCTTTTCATGGCATTTGAAGAAGAAGAATCAGAAAAGGAAGAAGTTAACTCTAAAGTATGTGGTGAAAACTCTGAGGCTGAAGTAGATCTAGAAGGAGAGTTGATCTCTGCACTTGAAGAATTGGGTTTAGAAAAGAAAAAGAACAAAATACTGTCCAAGAAGTTGGAAGAATATGAGGGTGATATTGAAGATCTCTTCTTACAAATTCACAAAGCCAAGAAAATAGAAGAAGCCTTGAAGTCACAGATCAATGAGAAAGAGATTGTTTGCTGCAAACAAGAAGAGGAGATTGTGTTATTGAGGAAACAACTAGAAGAGGCCAATACAAATCTCAAATTTGAGAAGAGCACAGAGCTGCTAGATAAAATGATAAGGCAACAAAGAAGCCCTATGTGCAAGCTTGGTCTTGGATATGAAGCTGAACAACCTTCATCTTCTAAATCTACAGAGAAGAAGAAATCCATTGCTGAAGGATCAAAGCAAGAAAATCCTGAAGCTGAATCTTCAAAAGGAAGAAAATCTCAAAGGAGATCTACAGCAAAGCAACCACAACAAAAGAGGTTCTCTCACTCTCACTCTTTTCATAATAATGCTTTTAACGACTATTGTTTTAGATGCAGCCATTATGGTCACCAGGCAATTTATTGTGGATTGAATAATAAATCAAGGAGTTATGCTGGTAGAAATACATCTGCTCTTCTGAGTGAACACCATGTGCAATGTTTTAAATGTAATGGTCATGGGCACATAGCAAGGTTTTGTCCAAGCACCTCTGCATCTAATCTAAGGCAAGACCGCAGATTCCATCAGACACAAAGAGTGCAACACAGACAGGAAAATAATTATCCATCAAGAATGCACAAGAGACAACCACCCAAGAGAAATGTTCAGGTTCACGAAAAGGTTCAAAATGGGGATGCAGGTGAAAATCCTCAGCCTAAGTTCAAGAAAAACTGGAGAAAGAAAGAAGAGAGGAAATCGTGTCTCCTTGGACAGAAGGAGATTACTCCTCCATTGCACTAAGCAGCTCCAGGTAGCACATCCTCAGGGGGAGCAATGTTAAAGTTTTATTTTAATGCTCCTATGTATTTGTGTGGTTATCTGAGGATGAAAGGAAAGTAGTCGGGGAGTTGTTGTATAGCTATCAAAGTGTGTTTTCTATTCATACAGTTGTTTGTGGTAGTGCCGTGAAGGGTGGTGATTAAATTGAGAGTTGTCTTTATTGGTAATATTGCTATATGTCATTGTTGTACTGTTGATGGTTCTCACTACCACTGTCAAAAGTTAAGGATTATAACAGTTCAGATGATTTGGTTGGTTTTGTGGTACTGTGTTTGATGCTTGCACAGAGTTGGCAGTAAAATTGCAGTGTTGGTACAGTGTTGGACAAAATTTGGTACAAGTGTGAGTCACTTGTCAATTTTGTTGACAGATGTGAAATCAACATGTTGAATGGGAAGATTGAAGAAGAGGCTTATAATGAGCAGCCAGATGATTTCCAGCCTGGTGATGAATGGTTGAGTTGCTTTCATAGAGGTTGTTTTGATCAAGTTAATGCTTTACTTGATACATGATTTGAGCAAGTTATTCTTTGCATTGGTGATTTATGTTGGTGGTTGTTTTGTTCAAATACCTTTGGAAGGAAAAGGATGTCTACTAGTTTCCTTTTCATGTAGTGATCGGTTGAATGCTTCAAGGTTAATCTTGAGTTGAATGATGTTGGTTAAACCTTGTCTATAAGCATTGTTGTTAAAGCCCTAATTGGTTGAGAAAAGATATAGGTTGTGGAAAGAACATGAGTATCATTGTTATATGAGTTATTGCATGGTTGGCAATTGTTGGGTTGTGTTTCATGTTCTTGAGAAAAGCATACTACATCTATCTTATTATTTTGAGATTGAGATTGAGTTGAGATTGAGATTGGGAGTTAAGTATAGAACATATTGAGTCTCTAACAATTCTCTTTATGCTTCTATGAGGTTGATGAATCACATTGGGTCTCTAACAATTCTCTTTGTGGGTTCATGCTAAGCAAGTTTTTCTTGATGAACTTGTGAGCTGATTTGAGGACAATGCTAGGACAAATTTCCAGATGCAGAATTGGGCAGGATGTGTAGATGACAGAAAGAGTACCAGTGGAGGTGCATTCTATCATGGAGATAGTTTGGTCACGTGGAACAGTAAGAAACAAGAGTCAGTTTTCTTATCCACAGCAGAAGCAGAATATATTGCAGTGATAGTGTGTTGTACGCAGAGGGAGAATTTATATATTTAATTATCTTTGTGCTCATATTTGTAATTTTTGCTAACTGTCATAACGTGTGCCTGAGAATGTTGTGCATGGACTCAGGGGGAGTCTGCAGTAGCCCTTTGGTATTATTGTCAAAGGGGGAGAAGAATTACAGGAGATTGCATGAGTGTTGCCAACAATTCCAAAGGGGGAGATTGTTGAGCAAGGTGCAGAAATAGTATTGTCATTGTTGTCAACACAGACAGATAGATCAGTTGATGCAGTGGACAGGAGTTCAGAGGTCAGTCAGAGCATGTACAATGAATTTCCAAGAAGACAGAAGTGGCCCAGATTCAAAGGATCAAAGAAAAAGACAAGTAAGAAAAGTGTCGCGATATCACGACATGTTTTTTGTCGTGATATCACGACATGTTTGAGGAGAGAGAAGGTGTAAGAAAAATTGTCATGATTTCACGACATATTGGAGGAGAGAGAAAGCATAAGAAAAACTATCATGATTTCGCGACATATCTGGAGGAGAGAGAAAATGCAGGAAAACTATCACGATTTCATGACATATCGGAAGAGAGAGAAAATGCAAGAAAAAGTCATGATTTCGCGACATGTTGGAAGAGAAGAAGGCAAGAGAAAACTATCATGATTTTGCGACATGTTCGAAGAAGAAGCACATGCAGGAAAACTGTCACGATTTCGTGACATGTTTGGAAAGAGAAAGCGCAAGTGAAAACTATCACGATTTTGCGACATGTTCGGAGAGAAGAAAGCAAAGGAAAACTATCGTGATTTCGTGACATGTTCGGAGAGAAGGTGCAAGCAAAGAAAACTATCATGATTTGATGACATGTTCGGGGAGAAGGAGCTGCAAGAAAAAATTGTCGACGATTTTGTGACAGTTTGGAGAGAGGGGCGAAAATGTGTCATGATTTCATGACATGTTTGGAGAGAAGGAGCTCGCAAAGAAAAGTGTCACGATTTCATGACAATCTGCAAGAGAGGCAGTACGGATGAAAATGTGTCACGATTTCGTGACATGTTTGAGAGAAAGAGCTTGCAAGGAAAAGTGTCACGATTTCACGACAATTTGCAAGAGGAAGCGCTAAGGAGAAAAAGTGTCACGATTTCGTGACATGTCGGGTTTTCGTGACCCGAAGAGAAGAAAGCCAAGGAGAAAAAGTGTCACGATGAAAGAGAGAGAGTGTACAGACAAATGTGTCACGATTTTGTGACATGTGTTTTCGTGGGTGAAAGACAGAGAAAGGCACAAGGCAGCGAATGTGTCACGATTTCGTGACATGTCTTGTTTTCGCTGGTGCAAGCCAAGAAGAGTGTACGGATGCGAAAGATGTCATGATTTCATGACATGTCATGTTTTTGCTAGTGCTTGCAGAGAAGAGTGTACGGAAGCGAAAGATGTCACGATTTCGTGACATGTCATGTTTTCGCTAGTGCTTGCGAGAGAAGAGTGCAAGGAAGCGAAAGTGTCATGATTTCGTGACATGTTCATATTTTCGCTAGTGCAAGAGACAGAGAAGAGTGCAAGGAAGTGAAAGTGTCACGATTTCGTGACATGTTCTATTTTCATGGGCAAGAGACAGAGAAGAGCTCAAGGCAGCGAAAGTGTCACGATTTCGTGACATGTTCTATTTTCGCAGGTGCAAGCTGAGAAAAGGACAAGGAGGCAAAAACTATCATGATTTCATGACATGTATTTTCGCGGGTACAAGCCAAGAAGAAGACAAAGAGGCAGAAGTGTCACGATTTCGCGATAGGTCATTTTGGCACAAGCTAAAAATAGAACCCAGTCATATTAAGATATGTAACCGTTAACTGAAGTTACACAATAGTTACAGGGGACGTTACAAAAGAAAATCATGCAGCTAATTTAAGAACAGTCGAAGAAGGAGAAATCTAACAGTCGTATAAATAGAATCGAATATGCATGCATGCACAGAAAAGAATACGAACAGTCATGACCGAGAAGACGAACAGTCATGGTAGGGGTATATGTGTAAATTCGTAACATGCATCATGGTTGATGAAAAGCCTACCCTATATTTATACAAAAGCAGTTATAGTTAGAAGGCATTACAACTGGCAAGTGGCGCATGAGAAATAAAAGGAGTTACAACTGGAGTTACAGTTAGACAATTTGATTATAAAAGGGCAGTTGCATGGAGAATAAAGTTGTCGTTGAATGTGTGAAAGTGCTGTCGAAAGAGTGTGAAAGTGTTGTTGAAAGAGAGTGCATAGGAGGCGAGTGAGCAGGGTGTGTGTTGGGTAAAGAGTGGGCAATGTTGAGAAAGCAATAGACCAGTCAGGGTCTTGTAAAAGTGAAGGCATCTTTATGTCAATCATCTAGATTCAGAACAGAAGTCCAAGTTGGTGCTTGGCATCAGGGGTTGGTGCTCCTTCCAGTTGGTGCTGGTAAATTAGGGGTTGGTGCTCCTTTTTGTTGGTGCAGATAAATTAGGGGTTGGTGCTCCTTTCTGTTGGTGCAGATAAATTAGGGGTTGGTGCTCCTTCCAGTGGGTGCTGGTAAATTGATTGTAAAGTTGGTGCTTTGCAAAGGCTAGATTTGGATGGGAGTCCAAGCAGTCTATTTTTGAGGAGTAGCCAAAACTGGTGAACCTCGTTACATCTTGTGTTGTGGAATGCTCTCTTGTTATATTTGCTTTATCTGATTTTAAGCTCTCCTTGCTTCAGCTTTAAGAGTTATAAGTTTTAAGTTATTTAAAAAGCTACACTGATTCACCCCCCCTCTCAGTGCCATTGTAAGACTAACAAGAAATACCTCTCAAGTATTTACAAGATAATATTTTAGCCCAAATGTGATCTTTAGAGGTACACAATCTCCAATAAATTTTTGCAACCAACGCCTGCCCAAAAAGAGATGTTTGTCACAACCCAAGTCCTCCAGCTTGCACTGGCCTACATATAGAATTCCACCTAACCAAACTCCATTTAGATTGATCAAGTTTTCCAGACCATAAAAACTATCTTGAAAAAGCATCCATGTCCTTGATGAAGTGAGGGAGCTATTTGTAAAAAATATCTATAAATGGGTAGAGCTTGAACAACAGATTTTAAAAGCAACACTCTACCTGCAGTGGATAGCCATCTAAAAGTCCAGTGATTCACCTTACTTCTAAACTTATCAAGCATAGATTGCCAAGAAGATCTAGGTAGAGGATGAGATGAAATTGGAATACCAAGATAAATGAAGGGGGGAGTCCCAACCTGGAATCTTAGAATGCAAGCAATCCTGGATTGAATAAGAGGAGGGGTATTGAAGAAGAAAATAGAAGAATTTTCCTCATTAATCAACTGTCTAGAAGCACCAAGATATATGTCAATATATTGCCTAATAGTTCTAGCTTCCCTGATAGTAGAAACTCCCAACAAAGTAGTATCATCAATAAATTGAAGATGGTAAAGAGGTGGCAAACTACTATCCCACTTCCACCCCTGAATGAGACCCTGCATGACTTGAGACTTGAGCAATCTTCCCAACCCTTCCACCATAATGATAAACAAATAAGGAGATAAAGGATCTCCTTACCTCAATCCCCTTGAGGCCTCAAAAAGCTCTGATGGCTCATTATTAACAAGAACAGAGAATGAGGAAGAAGAAACATAGCTCATCACCCATATAATCCATTCCTCCTCAAATCCAAAAGCAGCAAGAACTTTTTGAAGAAAGGACAACCTGAACCGATCATAGGCTTTGACCATGTCCAAATTAATGAACGTAGTTTTATCCTTAGAAGTTTCCATCGAGTAAATAACTTCTATAGCTGTAACAACCCCATCCAAGATTTTTTGGCCAAAAATAAACCCTCCTTACTCCTCACAGATGATTTTGCTTAACCATATCTTCAACTTCTCGGCAATAATTTTTGTGATGATCTTATACACAACATTGTAGAGAGCAATAGGCCTGAACATATCCAAGGAATTTGCTCCCTCTTTTTTGAGTATAAGCACCACAAGGTAGAATTTAGGGCCCTTAGCATCTGTTTGTTCTTTTGGGACTCATGGACCACCTCCAAAATATCAAATTTTATTAAATCCCAAAAATCCTAATAAAAATCCATCAGGAATCCATATGGGCCTAGGGATTTTCCTTTTTTCATGTTGAATACAACATTTTCCAACTCCACAAGGGAAATTGGACCCATCAAGTGCTCATTCACATCTCTAGAAACAATCGTTGGAATACAGTTTAGAATAATATTTTCATTCTCATCATCTGATAGGGAGTCCTCCTTGAAGAGAGAGGAAAAATACCTCTTAGTCTCTTCTAAAATATCCCTAAAATAAGAGAGCAAGACACCCTGAGAATTCATAAGAGAGGTAATCAGGTTACCATTACGGTGAGCCTTAACTAAGTTATAAAAGAAGGCTATGTTCCTGTCCCCTTCCTAAAGCCAATCTACTCAAGATTTTTGTTCCCAAAAAATTTCTTTCCTTAGTTCCCATTCAGCAAGGTCTTTCGTAGCCTCAGATTCCTCAACAAGGAGCTCCTTCGTGAATCCCTGATCTCTAATCTTCCTTGAAGCTTCTTCCATACGCCTAAGAGCCGCCAGCTTAGCCAAGGAAAGGTTCCTAAAATTTAGTCTATTCCATCTCTTCAATTTATTTTTTACAAATTGTAGTCACTTCATAAAGGAATACATAGCGGTCCCATGAGGAGGTTTTCCAGTGGTCCACCAGCATCGCATGAAATCATGAAGCTTAGGATCACGAAGCCACATAAGTTGAAACTTAAAGGAGGGATTATTTTTTAGCCCTAACTCCAAATTAGAGAGTTTGATAGGCCAATGATCAGATCCCCTACCCTCCAGTATCACATAAATAGCACCTTTGTTATTACCCATCCAATAATTGGATATAAAAAACCTATCCAATCTCTCTGAGATGGAAGCTTCCCCACACCTTTTATTGTGCCAAGTAAATATCCCATTATCTGGATTGATGTCAACCAAGTTTAGGTCCTAGATATGAGCACTAAAGACAGAAGAAAAAGGCTTGAGATGGTCCACCCCACCACGTTTCTCCTCTAGACAAGTGATAGAGTTGAAGTCTCCAGCCAAAATCCATGGGTACAGGGGAACTAAACTTCTCACAAAAAAAATGTGCTTCGACAAATTCACTTTACCATTGTAATCAATAGAAGCATACACATTTGTAAGTAGGATGATTTCACTAGATTCATTATCATGCCCGATCATTGAAATAACATCTTCTAGAAATCCAAGTAAGTGGGGATATCTTAACCGGATCCCATAAACAAGCGACGCCACCAACATATCCACATGCACAAATACACTGGCATTACCCCCTTCTCGACAACTTGGGAGAAATATTTATCATACTATCAATAGCCAATTTAGTCTCTTGAATAAACACCACATCCGAAGAATGCACACGAACCAAATCATGAACAACTTTTTATCTGGGGATGCTATTCAACCCCCTTACATTCCATGAGAGGATAATAATTTTTGGGGGTTATAAAAATGGGAGTCCAATGTTATCACCAAGCCTGACTCCACCAAAGTCTCCCCCATTAAATTAATTTTATCCTGGTCCTTCTTCCGACCCACCTTCATATTCTTATCCGAAAAACATTTTTTAATTATTTTCTACTGCAATCCCAACATCGTAGGAGTTTTGCAATCCAAGGATGACTGCATCAATGCCTGAGTAGGAGAGGGCATAACTAAATATGTACCACTTTCCAAAATATTTTTCCTTATAGGTCTAGACCCAACCATGTCCCCTATACTCAGATCCAAAGCCCTTTGTTCTTCATTTAAACCCCCTAGATCTGATTCCTCAAGTTCTCCCTCAAGAAGAGACATCTGATTTGGCCTTGTTATATTTGCATTAGGTAGTGACATTTTAGGTATCTCCATGCACTGATCAAGATAATATAATATTTTAAAATGTTTGAGTAGAGCATCTGGCTGGCTATCCTTAAGGTCTTTGTTTGCCCTTCGTCCTCTATTTTGAGCTTTTACTAGAATGAAACCTTCCTTATCCCATTCCCCTTCCTTTATCGGGGCTTTTCCTTTATCCAAACTTTATCCAGATCGAGAGGGCCCAGGATTTGAAGCCATAGGAGAGATAAAATTAGGGTATTTTATTTGCAGATGGCCATATTCACGATAAATCCGACAGCAAAATGGAAGAGCTTCATAGTCCAGTTTTTGAACCCATGTAGTTGATCCAAATTGTATTTCAATAGAATTTGTAATATGATTATTTAAGTCAATTTCAACATAAATACGAGTAACAGAGATTACCTTTTTATCCATTGTCTGTTGTGATGGTCCAATCGACTTCCCAAGTAGAAGGGCAATCTTATGCAAGATATTAGTTCTCCAAAATTCCAATGAGAGCCATGGAAGCCGCACCCATACTGGAACCCATGACGGCCGCTCCTCTGATGGGTTAAAACCCACATGCCAAGGTTTAAGAAAGAGTCCCACTTGGTTATAGAAATAAGTACCCCCTTCAAATGCTTTGTTACGATCTACAATACAAGAGAAAACCACCATAAAATAGTTGTTTGCACTCAGCATCACCTCCACATCACCTTCAAGATTCCAAGTCTTCCTAACCCAAGCCTCCACAAAGGGGAGAGAAATTTGGATGCCCAAAAATTTTCCAATAAGGGCATGTTTGGTTAGATACTCCACATATTCCGCCATCGAGTCTGGTTGAACCACTAGAACTGGCCTGGTTTCACATCGTTCCAAACATCCATTGTTATTTAACAAGCGGTTCTCGACATGCACTAGAAAATCTTGTTCCTTCCAATCATTTTTAGATGAAAAAATATCATGAGCATGCACTCTCTATGCCGAACCGATGCCATCACGATATTCCTCCAATTTTTTAGACCTCCTCCAGAAGTTTTTGCCATCCCCGTAGAGTAGTTTTTCCTCATCAAACCCTAGCAGAGCTCCCTCTACCAAGTGGTATTTAACAATAATATATTTATTTATTTATTTCTTCTTAAATATTATTCCTATGTATATGTATGTATGTATATATATATAGATATAGATATTATGTGAAGAAAAAGAGAAGTTGTCATTTAGTAATAGTTGAATATAGTTCAAAAATGCACTGCAATTCAACCTGTTGCTTAAGATAAGTATGCAATCTTCTTTGGATAATGGTTTCTTGTAGAGTTTAATCCTATGCCCATTTACTAGTAATTTTCTTGTTGAGTCATCTATAGGCTTAAGTTTAACTATACCTTTTCCAAATATTTCTTCAATCTTGTAAGGTCCTAGCCATATTTTCCTTAGCTTACCTTGAAAATATTGGTAGAAAAAATCAAATAACAAGGCCCAATATCCTGATTGAAATGGTACAATGTGTTTATCATGCCATTTATTTCTTTGTTGTTGATTTAATTCAGTCCTGTGTAATACCTCTAGTATTATTTCATCCATAATTATACTGATATGGTGGTGAATAGTATAATACCACTTTTTACTTTTCTTTCCCAATTAATATTCTACATTGTATCAATATAAATATAAACAACAATACTCAAAGCAATTCATAAATCACCACATACAATAGAGACACCAATTTAACATGGTTCACCCAATGTGGGATACTCCACGGAGAAAGTATTTCACTAAAAGTTTCTCAATCAATATCTTAGGAATCATTTCTCTATTACAATGTTTATGGACCTCTGCCAAAAGAGACATCAATCCCCTAATCAAGTTCATCCATCTCTATCGATAGAAGAACTTCTTTCTCCTCTGCTCTGGTTGGTGATCTTCCAGAAGAACTATTGCCTCCACTACATTGGCTAATGGATATCTATCCACTAAAGACTCTTGTCCATAGTCACAAGACTTATATTCATTGACTTTGCTAATGGATCTCTATCCACTGGAGACTATCATCCTCTATACTCTGTCACCTCCAAAGCTCTGTATCAAATCTAAAATAAACACAGTCCTTGGATCTAGTATAAATTTTCTCAAACTTTATCTCTTATATAGCACAAACCTATCCTCAAATATACACCAAAATCTATCCTCAAATCTACACTAAACATAGTCCTTAGGTCTAGCATAAATCTGCTCAATCTCTATCCTCTGATCTACACTAAACATAGTCCTTTGGTCTAGCACAAATCTGTCCTCAATCTCTATCCTAAAGCCTTAACACAAAGCTTGACTTAATCACAAATCAAATCTGCTAGATCTTCCCTAAATCTTAACTCAAGGTTTGAACAAATCAAACAATCAAATTTGCTTTCAAGTCTTCTTAAAGACTTATCAAAAATTTTCCTTGTACGCTTCCAAAAAATCTCACACTAATCTATCCACAAGTCCTCTCTAGAACTTGTTCAATCTACTTGATAATATTTTTCTTTAAATCTGTATTGTAAGCTTCCACAAAATCTCACATCAATCTATCCACAAGTCTTCTCATAGATTTACTTCAAATTTTCTCAACAAGTCCTCACTAGAACTTGTTCAATCTCTATCCTTAAATATGTATTGTAATCTTCCTTAAAATCTCACATAAATCTATCCACAAGTCTTCTCAAAGACTTACCTTAAATCTGCTCAACAAGTCCTCACTAGAACTTGTCCAATATCACAAAAATATATAGATAATTGTTAGAGACTCAATATACTTCACACTCACCACAATGCTCAATTACTTTCAATATCTATTTTTATCATAGAAACATATAGAGAATTTTTAGAGACTCAATATATTTCACACTCACAAACTGAAGAACACAAGCTTATACTGAGAGGGGGGTGAACAGTATAAGACTTAACCAATTAATAATTTTAACTTTAGATAGCAGAGGCATCAACACAACATTAATCAAGACAGAAAGCATCACACATTGAAGACCCATTTTAACGTGGTTCACCCAAAATGGTTGGGCTACATCCACGGATAAAATCTTTCACTAAATTTTATCAATCCAAATTCTGGGAATACCTTTCCCGATTACAATGTTTATGGGCACCAACCCAAAGGAGACACCAATCCCCTAATCTCGAGTTCGTGGGCACCAACCCACAGGAGACACCGATCCCCTAGCTCTGCTCTGGCTGGTGATCCTCTAGAAAACCTCTGCCTCCGCTGCCCTTAGCAAATGGAACTCTATCCATAGAAGACACCTGTCCTCCCTGCTCTGGCTGGAGACCTCTGTCCTCAACTCTATCACCTCCAAAGCTGGTCCTCGAATTTGCACTAAACATAGTCCTTCGGTCTAGCACAAATGTCCTCGTTCATCTTTGCCTATTGCGCTCACTCTGCATGCTTCGACATCATCTCGCCACTTCTGTGCTCTTGCGCTCTTTCGGCTGCATCTCGCACACTTCGACGCACATTCGACTATTCATCAATTCACCCTCAACTCTCCAAATAGCCCTCCTTTTATACTAACACTTTCAAGATCAAAACCTTGATCTTAGTCGACTGCACAACCCTAAACTACGTCGACTGCAAACCCTAAACTACGTCGGCTGCAAACCCTAATCATCGTCGGCTCACATTTAACTTTGTCGGCCTCAACTGCCTCTGTAACTCTTCTATAGTTTTTTCCATGAAACTACAACATGTCGCGATATCGCGACACCTTTGCATCCGTACACTTTCTTTTGGCTTTTGTCATGATATCGTGACACTTCTGCCTTTGGCAGCATCAACTTTGCTTTTGTCATGATATCACGACACTTCTCCCTTCATCGACCTCCTTTCTGCTTTTGTCATGAAATCGTGACACTTCTGCCTCAGCAGACTTCGTCTTCACTTCTGTCGTGATATCGCGACACTTCTGTCTTCATAGTTCACAACTTGGCTTCTGTCATGAAATCGTGACACTTCTCTTTTGAAGACCTGCTTTGTGTTTCTGTCATGAAATCGTGACACTTTCTCCAACCGAATGCTGCCATCTCAATCTGTCACGAAATCGTGACACTTTCTCTTCAACCTGTCGCAAAATCATGATGCTATCAACTTCCATACGTTTTCTTTGCAATCTGTCATGAAATCGTGACGCTTTCAGCTTTCGTACGTCTTCTTTGCAACCTATCACGAAATCATGATAGTTCTCATTTCAGACTCTTCCCTTTGCTGCATGTCGCAAAATCGTGACAGTTCTCACTTCGAGTTCTGTAGCATGTCATGAAATCGTGACACTTTATCTTGCTTCCACTTTGTCTTCTGACTTGTCATGAAATCGTGACACTTTTTCTCCTTAGCACTTTTCTTTTCTTTGGGTCATGAAAACCCGACATGTCACGATATCACGACACTTTTTCTCCTGGACTCTCTCTCCTGCATTATGTCATGAAATCGTGACACTTTTTCTTTCGGACTCTCTCTCCTACATGTCACGAAATCGTGACACTTTTTCGTTCGTTCAACCTTCCTTGCAATATGTCATGAAATCATGACATTTTTGACTCGAACATTCTCTCTCCTCTTTGAGTCATGAAATTGCGACATGTCGCGATATCGCGACACTTTTCTAACTTGCTTTCTTTCGAACCTATCATGTCGTAACCTTCATCAAAACAAATTATTTTACATCAAATCAAATTCCTTCAAAAGCTTCTTGACATCAATGACAACTTATACACTTGAGCAAAGGCAATGTACCCAAAGTACCCAAAATTGCCAACAATCTCCCCCTTTGTCATTGATGGCAAACCTTTACTAAAAACACGTCTCAAGAGCCAAAACTGAAACCAACTGTGCTAACAACTGAGAAACTGTGCCCACAATTGAGAATCTTCCTTTGAAGTTTTGCTCCCCCTACTTGACTTGAAGCTAGCTCTCCCCCTTACTCATATCTCTCCCCCTTTGTCATCAATGGCAAAGGGTCACCTTTGGGGCTCGGGACTAAGAATGAGCCTCTTAGCTTAGTCCCTCCCCCACCTCCGGATGAGGTGATTAATTCTGGGGTGGGAGTACAACTCCCAATTTCTCCCTTAGATACTCAAACGTATCTCTTGGAAGAGGTTTAGTGAAGATGTCTGCAATCTGTTCTTTAGTAGACACATACTCTAGCTTGACTTGCTTGTCTTGCACTTTCTCCCTTAGAAAGTGATACTTGATGGAAATATGCTTTGTCCTTGAGTGCATTACCAGATTTTTGGAAATACTTATGGCACTTGTATTATCACAAAATATGGAGATGGGTTGTTCATGCCTGACTTTGAAATCCTCCAAGGTGGTTTTCATCCATAAAACCTGTGTACACCTAGCCACTGCAGCTATGTATTCAGCCTCCTATTGTAGATAAGGAAATCGAAGGTTGTTTCTTACTTAACCAAGAAACCAAACTCTTTCCCAGAAAGAATGCTCCACCACTAGTGCTTTTTCTGTCATTAATACTGCCTGCCCAATCTGCATCTGTATAAGCTGTGAGGGTGAAATCATCACCTTTGGGATACCAAAGCCCAAAGTCCATAGTGCCCTTTAGATATCTGAATATCCTTTTAACTGCTATAACATGAGAATATTTTGGAGCTGCTTGAAATCTTGCTACTAACCCAACTACCTGCATGATATTTTGTCGCGGTAGCCGTAACATATAATAAGTTGCCAATCATTGATCTGTACAATCTCTGATCTGCCGCTGGAGATTCATCATCTTTACTCATCTTGCACCCTGTAATCATTGGAGTACATACTGGTTTGTTGTCCATCATCCCAAACTTTTTCAACATTTCTTTGATATACTTTCCTTGAGAGAGAAATACCGCTCTTTTGATTGAGCAATCTGAAGACCTAAAAAGAATGACAGCTCTCCAATCATAGACATCTCAAATTCCTTCCGCATGGTGTTAGCAAAAACTTTGCACATCCGAGTATTATTTCCCCCAAAAATAATATCATCAACATAGACAACCATAATCAACATATCATCATCTTCATTCTTAATATACAAATTGCTATCTGCCATGCCTTTCCCGAAGCCTTGCTCATGAAGATAACTATCAAGTCTTGAGTACCACGCCCTTGGTGCTTGCTTTAACCCATATAAGGCCTTTTTCAGTTTACACACATAGTCTGACTGTTCTGTGAGAGACACTCCTTCTGGCTGTTCTATGTAGACTTCTTCTACCAACACCCCATTTAGAAAAGCTGACTTTACATCCATTTGATATACCTTGAATGATTTGAAGCTTGAAAGGGCCAAAAACATTCTGATAGCTTCAAGACGAGCAACAGGAGCGAACGTCTCTTCGAAATCAACACCTTCTACTTGAGCATAACCTTTGCGGACTAACCTAGCTTTGTTTCTGACAATCTTTCCATCCTCATTGAGTTTATTTCTGAATATCCATTTTGTGCCAATGACATTCTTGTCCTTAGGTCTTGGAACCAAATCCCAAGTTTCACTTTTCTCTATTTGATTTAGCTCTTCATCCATCGCTTTTACCCAAAATTTATCTGCACATGCTTCACTGAAATCTTTTGGCTCAATCTGAGATAATAATGAAACATTTGTAGAATCGTGTGAAGGAATGACTCTTCTTCTTGTTTGCCTACTGTTTGGATCACCAATGATCAAATCTTTGGGATGATGTTTCTGAACATATCGTGAAGGAGTTTTGGGAAGCAGTTGTTGTCTTTCCTCTTCTTCATCTGAAACCTCTCTGAATTCTTCTTGACAAATTTCATCACTGAGTTCCTTGACTGGTTCTCTTATCCCTGTCTTTTCATCAACTGTTACATTTATGCTCTCTATGACTGTATGCGTTCTTTTGTTGAAGCATCTGTAGGCCTTGCTTCTGCTGGAATATCCAAGAAATATTCCCTCATCACACCTAGGATCAAACTTACCCAGATTCTGATCTTCCCTTCTGATGAAGCACTTACTCCCAAACACTTTGAAGTATTTTATAGTAGCTGGTCTTCCTTTCCACAACTCATAAGGAGTTTTATGATGATTGACTCTAAGTTGGGCCCTGGTGATAATGTAGACTGTTGTACTTGATCGCCTCTTTCCAAAATCCATCTGAGAGTTTTGACTCATTTAACATAGCTCTAGCCATATTTTCAATAGTTATGTTTTTCCTTTCAACTACTCCATTTTGTTGAGGAGTTCTTATTGCTAAATATTCTCTTTTGATTCCTTATTGCTCATAGTATTCCACAAATTCATTTGAAGTGAACTCTCCTCCTCTCGTTCCGATCTTAAGCATTTGATTCTCTTGTCAGTCTCATTTTCAATCATTTCTTTGAAAGCTTTAAATTTTTCAAAAGCTTCAGATTTTTCTTTGAGAAAAGTAACCCAAGTCATTCTAGAATAATCATCTATAAACAGCATGAAGTAGCTTTCTCCCTGAATGCTCTGAGTTCTAGTGGGGCCACATAAATCAGTATGAATAAGATCCAATGGTTTTGAAGAAGTATACCCTTTTGATTTGAAACTGGTTCTGGTCTGTTTTCCATGTTGACAGGGACCGCAAATGATATTATGGGGCCTTTTTATTTTGGGCAAGTCTCTAACTGCTTCCTTGTTACTAATATTGACAAGATTATCAAAGCTCAAATGCCCCAATATTTTATGCCATAGCCAACTCTCATCTTCTTGAGTTAGAAAACACTTTTCCCTTTTTATCTCACTCAACATGTAAAGATTGTTTGGAGTCCTTGTAGCACTCGCAATGAGTTTTCCATTTTTTTCTTTACTTATCTCACATCTATCCGAAAAGAAAGATACTATGTGCCCTTGATCACAAAGTTGACTCACACTTAGAAGATTATGTCTTAGGCCTTCTACATAAAGCACATTTTCTATTTTGGATTTCCCATCCAAACTAAGAGTCCCACGGATTTTAGCTGACCTATTATCTCCAAAATTGACTCGTTCCTCTGTTTGTTTCTTTTAAGACCAAAAACTTTTCCTTTTCACCAGTCATATGTTTTGAACAACCACTATCAAGATACCATTTTTCTACTTTGTCTTGAGCATGAAAAGCAGTTTGAACTATCATTGACTTAGATTTGATCTCATTTTTCTTTTTAGTGAACTCAAGGCTAGATCTATCCAAACCGCACATCCTTGCTATATGCCCAAAATTCTTGCACTTGTAACACATGAAATTTTTATTCATAAGAGGTGCAAAAGAGTTAACATTTTCCTTACTATGGCTATTCAAGGATTTATTGCAATGCATAGCTTTGTGACCAAAATTCTTGCAGGAAAAACAATAGCCATGGAAAGTATTATGTAACCTGTTTTGATGCCTTGGATGATTGTTCTTCTTGTGACCAACTGGAATCCACCGCTCTTCAGGATGAAGATTGGTCTTGCTCGAAGACCCTATTTCATGAATAGTGATACCATCCTTCTTTTGCTTTTCATACGGAGTATTCTATCTGAGAGCCAATTGTTCCAACTTCACTCTAAGAGACATAACCTCTTCTTCTAGTTTCTCGCAATCAGCCTTCCTTTCCTTTTAAAGCCTCTGTCAGAACTTGTTCAACCTTCTTTCCTTCTTCAGCTAGAATTTTGAAGTCTATAACTCTTTGAGACAATTTTGATCTTGCAATCTCTTCTTCCTGACATTGATGCTTGAGAACAGAATTTTCTTCCCTGAATTTCTCAAGCTTTTTTAAAGCCAAGAAGAATTCACCTTTGAGATCGAACTCAACCTCTTCATCTCTTTCTGAATCTGTATGTTCCTCTGATAGATCCTTCTCCAAGCTGTTAGGCTCTTTCTGGAGAAACCCGCTCTGATACCAATTGAAGAACACAAGCTTATACTGAGAGGGGGGGTGAACAGTATAAGACTTAACCAATTAATAATTTTAACTTTAGATAGCAGAGGCATCAACACAACATTAATCAAGACAGAAAGCATCACACATTGAAGACCCATTTTAACGTGGTTCACCCAAAATGGTTGGGCTACATCCACGGATAAAATCTTTCACTAAATTTTATCAATCCAAATTCTGGGAATACCTTTCCCGATTACAATGTTTATGGGCACCAACCCAAAGGAGACACCAATCCCCTAATCTCGAGTTCATGGGCACCAACCCACAGGAGACACCGATCCCCTAGCTCTGCTCTGTTGGTGATCCTCTAGAAAACCTCTGCCTCTGCTACCCTTAGCAAATGGAACTCTATCCATAGAAGACACCTGTCCTCCCCGCTCTGGCTGGAGACCTCTGTCCTCAACTCTATCACCTCCAAAGTTGGTCCTCGAATTTGCACTAAACACAGTCCTTCGGTCTAGCACAAATGTCCTCGTTCGTCTTTGCCTATTGCGCTCACTCTGCATGCTTCGACATCATCTCGCCACTTCTGCGCTCTTGCGCTCTTTCGGTTGCATCTCGCACACTTCGATGCACATTCGACTATTCATCAATTCACCCTCAACTCTCCAAATAGCCCTCCTTTTATACTAACACTTTCAAGATCAAAACCTTGATCTTAGTCGGCTGCACAACCCTAAACTACGTCGGCTACAAACCCTAAACTACGTTGGCTACAAACCCTAATCATCGTCGGCTCACATTTAACTTTGTCGGCCTCAACTGCCTCTGTAACTCTTCTATAGTTTTTGCTGTGAAACTACAACATGTCGCGATATCGTGACACCTTTGCATCCGTACACTTTCTTTTGGCTTTTGTCATGATATCACGACACTTCTGCCTTTGGCAGCATCAACTTTGCTTTTGTCATGATATCATGACACTTCTCCCTTCGTCGACCTCCTTTCTACTTTTGTCATGAAATCATGACACTTCTGCCTTAGTAGACTTCGTCTTCACTTCTGTCATGATATCATGACACTTCTGTCTTCATAGTTCACAACTTGGCTTCTATCGTGAAATCGTGACACTTCTCCTGTTGAAGACCTGCTTTGTGTTTCTGTCATGAAATCATGACACTTTCTCCAACTGAATGCTGCCATCTCAATCTATCATGAAATCATGACACTTTTTTCTCTTCAACCTATCGTGAAATCGTGACGCTATCAACTTTCGTACGTTTTCTTTGTAGTCTATCATGAAATCGTGATGCTTTCAGCTTTCATACGTCTTCTTTGCAACCTGTCATGAAATCGTGACAGTTCTCATTTCAGACTCTTCCCTTTGCTGCATGTCATGAAATCGTGATAGTTCTCACTTTGAGTTCTATAGCATGTCATGAAATCATGACACTTTATCTTGCTTCCACTTTGTCTTCTGACTTGTCACGAAATCGTGACACTTTTTCTCCTTAGCACTTTTCTTTTCTTTGGGTCATGAAAACTTGACATGTCATGATATCGTGACACTTTTTCTCCTGGACTCTCTCTCCTGCATTATGTCACAAAATCGTGACACTTTTTCTTTCGGACTCTCTCTCCTGCAACATGTCATGAAATCGTGACACTTTTTCGTCCGTTCAACCTTCCTTGCAATATGTCATGAAATCATGACATTTCTAACTTGAACATTCTCTCTCCTCTTTGAGTCACGAAACTGCGACATGTCACGATATCGTGACACTTTTCTAACTTGCTTTCTTTCGAACCTGTCAAGCCGTAACCTTCATCAAAACAAATTATTTTACATCAAATCAAATTCCTTCAAAAGCTTCTTGACATCAATGACAACTTATACACTTGAGCAAAGGCAATGTACCCAAAGTACCCAAAATTGCCAACAAAAACACTCAACCTCTTTCTCAAATCAATTTAGAATATGGAACAATTTATTTCATAGAACTTGAACTATAACTTCAACACAACAACTTGACTAGGCTCAATCACAACTCTACTCAACCAATCACTCAATGAAATAATCCTTACTCACAAACCCTAGTCCAAACATATTAACACTCACTCAATTGGTTCTAACAATACGTGTCAAATAATCTCACATAACAATGATACTCATGATCTTTGTAAACCCTAGTTCAAGTTCTTCACTAAACCAATCACTTCAACAACAATGCTTATAAAGTTATCCTCACATAACAATGATACTCATGTTATTTGCACAAACCCTAGCTCAAGATAGCTCAATAAACCCTAGTTCAAGATAGCTCAATATTTCCAACAATGCTTATAAAACAAGGTTTTTATCATCAATTCTTACTTAGAAAAATCTTCAATAATCAATCTCAACAATGTTTATCAAACAATACTTTTCACACCAAATTAGCATTCACATCATACAACAATCACTCACTAGGAATATGTGCCCATACCTTTTTGTTTGATGTAGAAGTGCCCTTCGAAACCTGTCTCAATCACAAATTTTCTTCCTTGCCAATTTCAATGGTTAGATGATAAAATATCACACTAACACTCTTGTTGTGATGTCCTTCACAACGACCCCAAAATTTGGGGACCCACTTGAAATTTGAAAGTTTATGCCAAAATATTACCTGCAATTAAAATTTGGAAGTTGATGCCAATACATTTCTTGCATTTATAATTCATATTGTCACCATTGGAATGTCAAGAATATTCATCTTTATGTGTTTTGTCTTATAGCAAGTGCATGGTCAAATTTCATCTTGAGATATAAAAGATTTTGAGTCATATTTTAAGGGTCATGTTGTAATTTAGTGATTAAAGCCTTATTTTATAATTTTTACCATTTGAAATATCATAAAATTGGTGTTCCTTAGGAAGGTCGTATAGCAGGGTTTAATTCACTAAAAGGTGTGAGAGTTTGGATCTATGCTTTAATTCTAGCACATTGTGGTTCCATCAATTTGGCATGAAGTTAATGTGTTTTGTAGATTTAATTCTCTTTATATTATTTTGTTAGTGTGTGGTGTTATGTATATGTTTTTTCGTATGTTATGTTTACTTATGTTATGTTTTAAATTAATTACATTATAAAGTTTTATAACTTTATAATTTAATTATATTTAATAAGGTTATTTTATAAATGTTTTATATTCTAATTAATATTTGTGTTGTTGGCAGTATTATTAAAGTATGTTGAAAAGGTGTTGGTGATATTACGGTTTCATTGACATGTCTTAATTTTAATTTTTGAATGCCATGAGGAGAAATAATAAATTCTTTGAAAAGGCTTTATTGATATTAGGGTTTGACATTTTTCACAGGACTGCCCAAACTATCGAACTTGTTTCGGCCATATCTCACTCATCCGGACTCGGATTGAGCTGAAATTTTGAGGGTAGATGCCTGAAAAACCCTAGAACATCTCCACCAATTTTCATATCATTTGGAGCAACACAGATCCTAGCGCATCCCTATGTGTGAATGAGATATTTGGCAAGCGACTATGCGAGGTTTTCATCTGGGTTGAGTGCAAGCAGCTCCAGAGGTTGGTTTTTAGGGCCTTCGGGCCCTAGCGGCCAATATTTTTGTGGTTTATGCTCAATATTTTAGTAGGAAATGTTGCAAGGGATCCAATATGGGTTAGAAATTTATCTTTCAACAAATGTGAACTTGAGTGACAACGACTTCCAATTTGCTGCACAAAAGAAAAGTGAAAACCATACCTTTCCACGGCGTCTAGGGCAAGGATTAAAGAGATCACGAAACAAGTTTCAAGCAGTTGATCAAAAAATGGCTCATATCTCAAGTGAATATGGTGCTAAGGTGCACCCACAAAATAATTCTACTGTGAAAACCCCTATCAAGGGTAAGAATTTCGAAGACTCAGCCCCAAAAATGAATTTTAGGGATGCCCTCCATGGTGGACAGCCTCAGCCCAATGCTAATATCAATCTTAGGGCTTCCCATAAACCTCTAAGAATGCCTAAGATTGATCCCAGGAAAATAGAGTCAGGATGTCTTAAAGCAGCTGATGGAACTCCTATTGTTAAGCTTGATATGGGTAACATTCAGATTGGCATTGAAGATTTGGAAAAAAGAGGACTAATTTGTCGGTTCGTGGGTTTTCATCTAAGTCTATCTGCTTTCAAAGTCTGGGCTGCAAAAATTGGAAAACTAAAGGTGAGTTACAAATATCTATTTATCCAAATGGTTATTTTCTTGTTTTATTTTCTAATAATGAAGATAGAGAGAAAACTTTTCAAGGGGGTCCTTGGTTTTTTGGAAGGGTAGGGCTTTTCATGAAGCCCTGGCATACTAAATTTAAAGTCAAAGAAGAGATGCCTTCTATAGCTCCCGTGTGGGTTAGACTCTTTGGCCTCCCTATTGAATTTTGGAATCCTACTATTTTTTCTTCAATTGGAAACTCTTTAGGAACTTTTATGATGACCACTGATTGTACTCAAAATTTTGAACATATTATTTATGCTCGGATTTGTGTTTTAATGGATTTTGACAAACCCCTACCTAAAAATATCACATTACAATTTGGGGAAGACACTTGGGAGCAAGTAGTGGACTATGAGAACATTCCTTTTCGTTGTAGAATTTGCCATGAATATGGTCATTTGGCCGATGCTTGCCCAAATAAAATTCCTGATCAAAAGAAAGAAGATATAAACTCAGCAGGTTTCCAAATACCTAAGAAGAAGAACACTCAAAAAAAACCAGTTATGAAGGATCAATCAAAGTCATCTGCTAATATGTTTGAAATCCTTTCCACAAATGATGTCCCAAGTGAGGAAGAGGAAATAATGGAAACTGAAATCTTAGAAACACAATTTAAATATGAAGGGAAGAACTCAGAGACAAACCAACAAATCAAAGGTTTTCAACAAAAAAAAAAGGGAGAAAATTTACACAAGAAAAACAATTTTTCAAATGTCAAAACTTTAAATAATGCAGGTCCCAATATAGACTCCATTGAACCATCTAGTAAAATTTTGGTCGTGTACGAGCATTCTTCAAGGTTAGAAGCCATCTCAGATTCAATTGGAATAAGTCAAGAAATAGGAAAAAAAATTGAAGATGGATTCTAATAAAAAAGTAGGTCGCAAGACCAATCAATATCATATGGTAAAAGAAGGTGAAAAGCTTGTAGAGGAAGGTAAGATTAATGCCCTTCCCAACTTTTTTAGCCCTGGTATTAATGAATATCATCACTTGGAATATTAGAGGACTCAAAGGGAGTCTTTCAAAACAAAATGAAATTAGAAGAATGATTCAGATAAATCATCCACATCTTGTTTTCCTTCAAGAAACAAAGATGTCAATGGAGGATATGGACTCAATTGCCAGTAAAATTTGGCCAGCTGGAAAAGTGGTTTCCCTCGGTTCCCAAGGGACTTCTGGTGGCATTGCTTGTCTTTGGGACCCAAAAGAGGTAGTTATTCACCATATGGTTGGCAGTTGGGGTTTGTTGGCTATAGCTATTCAAAGTAGACATTCCAACCAAATTATGCTCTACATTATTGTTTATGCTTCGACTTCTTTGGAGGAAAAAATAAGATAGTGGAAGGATATTACTCATATTATCTCTCATTTTCCTGAATCTTGGATCTTGATCGGAGGAGATTTCAATACCATCCTCTCTCTGGATGAGAAAAGGGGGGAAATAGAAATTTGGACAAAAGCACTGACCTCATGAGCGAATATATTGCAAACCTCCATCTTGTGGATATCCAACCAGATAATGGCCTTATGACTTGGTCTAACAGAAGGCAAGGCTTAGCTTGTATAATGGAGAGATTGGATAGGTTTTTGCTCTCTAAAAATTTCTTAATCCATGGTCACATTCCTAAAGTGAAGACTCTTAATAATGTTGGTTCGGATCATTGGCCGATCATGGTGGAAATGTGGAAAACCAATGTGAGTTTCTCTCCTTTTCATTTTCAATTAATGTGGCTTAGAGACATTTCCTTCAGACCTCATGTGCAACAATGGTGGAAGGAAGGTAAACCTAGGCATGGGACTAAGATGTTCTATTTTGCCAAAAGACTGCAATACATTAAATCCAAAATCAAGACTTGGAACTAGAAAGAGTTTGGGGATGTTCATAAAAAAAATATGAAGTTATTGCTCATATTGAAAATTTGAATAAGAAAATCCGTTTAGATGGCCTCACAGAGAAGAGAAGTGCAGATGAAATTAAACTCACAACTCAGTTAGAGGAATGGGAAAAGAGAGAAGAAATCTTATGGAAGCAAAAATCTAGAATTCAATGGCTCAAAGAAGGAGATCGAAACACAAATTTCTTCCACAAATCTCTTCTAGCTCGAAGATCTCACAACTTTATTTCTTCCTTAAAATCAGATTCTGGAGATGTTGTTTATACTTGGGATGGCATGAACTCTATTGTTGTTGATTACTTTTCCAATATTTTTGTTGCTACTCCTCTTGACTCAACTTCACAACAAAATGTTCTTCAAGCAATCCCTTCTCTTATCACTTCTGAGGAGAACTCTATTTTGACTACTCCTCTTACTATCAATGAGCTTCAACAAGTAGTTTTTAAAATGCAAAAAGGGAAAACCCCAGGTCCTGATGGTTTTCCCATTGAGTTCTACCAAGAGTTCTGGGATATCCTTCATGTTGATTTATTAGAGGTGGTGGAAGAAGCCAGGAAAGCCAAAGAAATTTTGAAGGTTATCAATAAAACTTATATTACTCTTGTTCCAAAAGCTCAAGAGGTTGATCATATCTCAGCTTTTAGACCTATTGCTTTATGTAATGTTCTTCTCAAAATCATTACTAAAATCATGGCGGAAAGGTTGAAGCCTCTTTTGCATAAGATTATTTCCCCTAAACAAGGGGGTTATGTGGAAGGACGTCAAATAGTAGATGAGATAGTTCTTGCTCAGGAAGCCATCCATTCCATGGATATGCAAAAATCTCCTTCCATGTTCATTCGGTTAGACTTATCCAAAGCTTATGACAGAGTGGATTGGCACTTCCTTATCAAAGTTTTGAGGCAATTTGGTTTCTCTAAGGATTGGATGGATTGGATTATGGGATGTATCTCTTTAGTTTCCTACTTAGTTCTTATCAATGGCAGGCCTTCTCGGTCATTCCCGGCTTCCAGAGGTATTAGGCAAGGTGACCCGCTATCCCCTTATTTATTCATCATTCTTGTTGAATGCTTGGGTAGGACTATAACCAAAAAGAGGGAAAACAAAACCCTTGAGGGAGTTACCATTGCTCATGGAGCTAGACCTATCTCTCATCTTCAATTTGTGGATGACTCTACTCTTTTAGGTAAAGCTACAATTAAGGAAGCTTCTAATATTAAGCAAATCATTAGCTATTTTTCTAAGGCTATTGGGCAGTTGATCAATGAAGACAAATCTAAAGTTATTTTCTTTCACTGCTTTGCTAGAGAATGTCCATGGTCTTGAATAGATTAAGATATAAGAAGACCTCCCTTCCAATCACTTATTTAGGTATTCCCATAAATATTCAAAGGCAGAAAAAATAATATTGGAATTGGTTGTTGGACAAAGTTAAGAGGAAAATTGGAAAGTGGACCAACAAGTGGCTTTCTTCTGGGGTTAGAATCACCTTGGTAAAATCAGTCCTTCAAGCTATTCCTATTTATGTTTCTTCCGTTTTGAATATCCCAAAGGTTGTTCTTCGAGAATTGGATCAAATCAGTCATCATTTCCTTTGGAGTGGTACTAAGGAGAAAATAAAATGGGCCTTGGTGAAATGGGATACTTTATGTCTTCCTAAGAGTGAAGGGGTGTTAGGATTCCGGTCTTCTATTAATAACAACAAAGCTTTAGCTGCTAAATTATATTGGAGGATGTTGCATAACCCCAATGCTCTTTGGGCCAATAATCTCCATGCTAAATATGTTGAGAACAAAAGTCCTGAAGACCTTGTTCGCTATCAACTTCCTACCAAAGGTTCTCCCATTTTAGGAGTTCTTAAGACTGGTGAGGATTTGATAAAGAAAAATTTATTTTGGATCATTCATAATGGTCAACAGGCAAATTTTTGGATAGATTCTTGGGATGGTCACAAGCCTTTGATAACTCGGTTTCCTGATTGGAGGCCTTGGATGGAGGAGCTTCACCGAGCTAATTGGATAAAGGTGGCTAATTACTATCGGTACCATACTGGTAATTCAAATGTTGGTAGATATTGGATCCCTATTGAGGATTGGCCTATTCAAATCCCGAAAGGCAAAGACAAGATATCCAAGGCATCCTTCATATGAGATCCCTCTCTTGGTCCCATGAAAAATATTGTTTTGGATGGAACAACACTACTAAGGGTGAGTATTCAGTTGCTCAAGGTTATTTGACCTTATGCCATAATAATCCCAACCATTCTTCCGACATATTTTCTCGATTGTGGGCTCAAAAGCTCTGGCCTAAGGTGAGGTTCTTTAATTGGCTTTTATTGCATCGTAGGGTGCTTATCGGTGAGCAACTTATGAAGCGTGGTTTTCATGGCCCTTTTAGATGTGAAATGTGTGAAGAGAATGTAGAAAATCTCAACCATATTTTTATTGAGTGTACTTTAGCCTCTGAGCTATGGAGGAGAATGGCCACTTTACTTGGCTTACAGTGGTCCAATTTTTTTACTTTTGAACATCTTTGGAGGGATTGGCCTAATCAAGAGGGTGTTGATCATTTTATTAGGCAGTTAGTTTGGATGGGTTCTACCATTCTTCTTTGGAATATTTGGAATGAAAGGAACAACCAAATTTTTAATCAAGATAGGAAGGATATTCACTATATTTGGCAAAAGACCATAGCCAACTTAGTTGAATCAGTCCATCAACTCCTTAATCACCCCCAAAACTCCCACCAAATATGGGATCAAGTGATGCAAATATTGAAGATTAAATCTTCTAAGGGCAACCAACTTAAAGGGAATGTGAGTATTAGTAAGATGGATAGGACTAGAAATTGGCAACCTCCTCCTAAGGATTTTGGAAAAGTCAATACTGATGGAGCCTCTAGAGGGAACCCTGGAAAAGCTATTGTGGGAGGAATTGGTAGACTTTCAGATGGCTCCCTGGTTTTTACTTTTGTTGAGAATTTGGGTATTCTTTCCAATAACCTTGTTGAGGGGTATGGTATCCTCGGAGGCCTTCAGGAGGCTACTAAGGTTGGATGGGAAAAGGTGTTAGTTGAGTCTGACTCTCAACTTATGATTAATCTCTTGAAGACTCCTTCTAAGAATCATAAGGTGGATTGGAGAATAAAAATAATTATTGAGAAGATTCAATTAATCCGGATGGGATTTTTGAAAGTTGATTACAATCATGTGGTCGGAGATCAAAACAAGAGTGTTGATGCTTTAGCTAATTGGGCTTTGGACAAAGGTGATCTTACTTGTTATGGCCACCCTCCTAGATGGTGGGCTTCTCAAATTAGGGAAGCTCTTCTTTCTATCATTTCTTTGGATGGCTCCAGTTTTGAAGGTACCTAGTTTCTTCTTGCTTTTTTTTTTTTGCTTCTCTTTGGTTCATTCAGTTTTTTTTAGTTCCCTAGCTCATTCTATTCTTTATTTTGTTTCCTCTATTGATTCTTTCCTTAATAGTCTTCTGGTCTAGATAGGTCATTGTTATGTTCAATTTTTGTTTTCTTTTTTGTTTTTTGTTTTGTTTAGTTTTTTAAGGTGGGTGGGTTCTTTTGTTTTGTTTTGTTTTTTTGTTCTTTGTGTTGTTTTTTGTTGTTCTTGTGTTTTTGTTGTTTTTTTTTATGTTTTTTGTTATTGTTCTTGTGTTTTTTTCGTTCTTGTTCTTGGGTTTCTCTTTGTTTGTGTTAATTCATGTTTTTATGTGTGAGTGTTTTTTATGTTTTTTGTATGTTGTTGGTTGTTTTTATTTTTATTTTTTATTTATTTTTTTAATTTTTTAGGTTTTGGTTGTGTTTATTTTTCATGTTTTTTTTTGGGTTATGTCTTTGTAGTGTTCTCTTGTTTTTGTCTTGTTTGTGTTTTGTTATGTGGTTCTTGTGTTTTCCTATGTGGTTCGTGTTGTGATTTCTTTTATCTTATTGTGCGTGTTTGGTTGTGCTTTTGTTTTTGACACACTCAAGGAGCATGTTTTTTATTTTATTTTATTATTTTTGTTGTTATTTACTTATTTTTAAATTGGTTTTGTGTGTTTGTTTGCTCCTTGAGTATGTCAAAGGTGGTAGGCCAGGTCCGAGTCCTGGGCATTTTTGGTGGAATGGATACCCCCGCCTCCTTGGGTCTTACCCGAAAGTGGCATCCCTTTTGGGATGTTTTCCACAAATAAAAAAACAAAAAAAAGATATTAGGGTTTCAAGAATTCGTTTTTTAAAAACTGACGGAACGTAGTAAACTAATCAAGAGGAACAAATTTCTCAAGTTATAAATGGAGAATTAGAAATGAAAGAGAGGGTCAAACATTTTTGTAGAGAAGGAGATAAGGAAATTTGAAGAAGCAAAAGAAAGAAAAAAGGAGCTAGAGAGAGTTGGAAATTATAGAGAAAAGAATTATATTGTAAGATCTTTGATTATATCAAAATATTTTAGGGATTCAAATAAACATCATTTTGGTATTTGAATTTTATTTAAAACGAATTGTATAGTTTTCAATAATTAAAAATTCCACTAAATATTGCATCATATCATTGTTCTATTGTGTGAATACTAGTGGGCAATGATTTGGTTTAAGTCTTTGTAATTATTTCTATATGTAGCATTTGTTTGAGATAGAATAATATTTATTCTTTATAGAAATTTTGATTATTTTTTATTTGATATTCAATTATATTTTTAGAATTGGTACCTTGTTTTATCTATGGAAGTCTCGGAATAGAGCTACTTTTTCTCAGCAAGATGTCGGACATGTCTTCTCTGTTGTTGATAAATATGATATATTTTTTGATTGCTGGTTACAGATTCAAGTACAGGTTAAAAAAGTATAGGTGGAGTTGTAGTACTTGCGTACCCTCATGGATCATTGGGAGAATGCACCCTGCATTATGAGTCATGTGCATCTTCCTTCCCCTTCCGGGTGGCAGTAATTTCTCGGCTTCTTTTTTTTCGAATGCATATTTAATACTGTTTTGGCAGTTGTTATTGGCAGTTTGTGGAATGTTTCTAACACTCTAGTATACTCTTAACCACAATGGTTAATGTATTGGTTTACGGGGTGTGCTAATCCCACCCACCCTTTTTTGTATGATTAAACATTATTTTATTAATATAATGGCTTTTTCATCCAAAATTTCATAAGAATTAAACCTTACACTAGGTTATCAATAATTTATTTAAATATTAAATTGTTTTAATATTTAAATAAATGAATTTATGAAAGATAAATGAGTACTCGGGTTTCAACTTTGATTTAATAAAGTTGATAATTAGAGTTGATATATTTTATTGAAATTTGTTTGGATTTCATTCTTCAAATACCATTTTATTTATTTATCGATCCAAACCCTACATCGAAAGGATTATATTTGTTATTAAATATTTTATTCCATAAATATTTAATAAGCAAATAATATGAGAAAAAATATATTTATGAACTTGATTTTCAAAGTATAAAATTCGCAGTTCATAGATCAATTTTATATTAAAACCCTATGGATTATAATTATAAGATTTGAAAATCTTACAACTTTAGGATTAAACATTATTACTTTATTTCATTTTACAAATATTTTAATGTTGATATTATATTTAGGATGAATAAAATCTTTTATACATAAGTATTCTAGTTCTAACTTTAATTTAATAAGATTTAGAATTAGAAGTGATTTATTTTATTAAATTTTGTTTGGATTTCATGTTTTAAGTATAATTTAAATATGCACAAATCCAAACTTTACATTGGACGATTATGTTGGTTATTAAATATTTGATTTCACAAATATTTAATAATGGCATATCCATATAAATGAGTTCCATGTGCCAATTAAAATTTATATTTCACATTTGATTGGTGATTGTTCTGCATGTTCTGCATGTTCTCTACAACGCTGTTCCCTGCCTGTTCTGCTCAAGCATCCTACATCTTGCATGTCAATCATCTTGAAGCTGGTTTGATCTGAGTTCACCTCTTGCATTTCCATCGCCTAGGGCGGTAGTCCACCCTCTTCTAATGGCCGCCAACGCTCCCTCTCCCACCTCCCTTGAGCTTACAGTGGTTGGAGATCATAATGGCGCCCAACAAGCATCCCAGGAAGTTCCTGCTCAAGGTCAAACTCTAGGTAAAAATTATCGGCCCACTGCTTGTATTCCTGTGAATGAATTTGTTGATTCCTGTCACTGGTTTGAGAATCATACCCTCATAGGTTATTTTCTGGGTAGAATCCCTAATGACACTCTATTGCGGTCCTGGGTAAGTCAAGTTTGGCATCCTCATGGTGTTAAGATTGATTCTGTGTCCAATCTCACCAAAGGGTATTTCCTTTTCCAATTTTTTGATCCTGCTCATGCTCAGAAGGTGCTCAATCGGGGTCCTTGGACTGTTCGAAACTCTTTGTTAATTCTGCAAGCCTATAACAGAGATTTTTTTGTTGCTGAGGAGGGAGCCTCAGATGTTCCAGTTTGGATTGAATTTCCTGGCCTTCCCATTCCTTTATGGAAGCATCTGCGTACCATAGCAGAGAACATAGGCACCTTTGTTTGTTTTGAGCCTGACAAGTGGTTTAAGGCCCGTCCCACCAAGCGAGTATGTGTCAAGGTTGATCTTACTCAAGATCTTGATGAAGAGATCGATATTCATATTGGGGATAATACTATTACTCATAGGATTGTGTACATAAATCTCCCGAATACCTGCTATAGGTGCCAATCCTCTCAACATAAAATTCGTGCATGCCCGCTTATGGTCGGTCGGTTCCCGAATAAATCTACTTCTCCCTCTGCCGATCCATCTACCTCTGCAACCCTGGGTAACCCTAGCACTTTTGGTACCAGTGGTGATGCGGACTGGCATGTGGTTTCTAATCATCGCAATCGTCATCCCCCACAACAACCCCAACAACAACGCCCACAGCCGCCCCCTCCACCACCCCGTCAGCAACCCCAACAGCCACCCCATCCACAACCCCGTCCTCAACCCCCACAGCCACCCCATCCACAACCCCGTCCTCAACCCCAACAGCCGTCTACTCCTCTCCCTTCTCATTCTGATGATGTTTCTACTCAGCAGGATTTTGTTGGTACCACTGTTCTTTCTCCCAGATCAGCAGATGAGTTTAATCGTGCTAACATTCGACGGTCCCGTAGCCCGAGAAGACGTTTGTTTGATGCTCCCTCTGAGAAATGATGTGTGATTGATGGGCCCCTACAGGTTGCTATTTTTGATGATGATAATCCTTTTGAGTCCCTCAAAGCATTGGGGGATTCATCAATACTCATGAAATGATATTTTTTTCTTGGAATGTCCGAGGGCTGACGGACCCAGTCCAAAAATATATGGTCCGGGATGTGATTGATAATGCTGCTCATATCTATGGTACATTTGACTTTGTCTGTTTGCAAGAAGTTAAGATCAATGATTTCCTGTTAGATTGTACCTGCAATTTTCTTTGGCCGCGTGGTCCTTTTTTTTACACAAATCATGAACCCGGAAAAGGTGGTGCCGTAGTTTTCATTTCCCCCAATTGGCACTCGCATGTGGTGTCTTGGGGAGTTGACCCTTCTAATCAAGTTGTTTGGGTGTCTGCTGGAATTGGTCGGGAAACCATTTGGCATTATTAATGTTTATGCCTCTAATAATGCTTCAGAGCGATGTGCTTTATGGCGGTGGCTTGCTTTCTCTCTACCTTTTGCTACTTGGGTTATGTGTGGGGATTTTAATATGGTTGAAAAACCATCTGATAAGCTGAGTCGAACCCCTATGCGTTGGTGTGTCGGAGAACGAGAGGCTTGGTATTTTATGAAAAGTAAACTTAGTCTCGTATGATCCTAACTTTGGGTGTTCTCCAGAAGCTTTCTCCAATTCTCAATGGTATACTTGGTCTAATTTTTAGGTTGATGATGCTAGGGTGTTGAAAAGATTGGATCGTGCCATGCTTTCAGAGAGTTCTAGTTTTCACTTTACCCGACTTTCTCTTGGTCACCCCTTTGTCATGACCCTGCCAGCTACCACTCTTTCTGATCATGCTCCAATTTTATTTGATATCACCCAAGATCAAGCTCCTGCTAGGTTTTTTTCCTCTCAGTTTTATTTTAATACTTCCTTTCTACAGCATGCCTCCATGAAAGCTCATATCCATAGAATTTGGAATGTTGTTCCTCGACCCTCTGGCGCGGTAGGCTGGATTCAGTGGTGGAATGATGCTATCTCTCGTACTACTATTGTTCTTCGCATCCTTGGCAAGGATGTGGCTAAACGAAGGAGGAAAGCAAATTCAGTTTTAAAGAATGAGTTAATCAAAGCTACTCTCCGTCTACAAGCTAATCCTTTCAACTCTGCATACCAGGCACATGCTGCTACTCTTCGACATGAAATTCATAAGGCAGAGTTGTATGAAGCTAGAGGTGCTCAACTCAGAGCACGACTGAATTGGCTTGCAATTGGTGATAGGGTTTCTAAGGAGTTCTTCAAGCGCCTCCGGCCCCCTATTCATTCCACACAGTTTCAAGCCATTCAATCTGAGGGAATCAGGTTCACTAATTTACCTGATATAATTCATACTTTTGTGTTACACTATCAAAAAGTTTTTGCTTCTCAACCTCTTACCTCTCGCTAGAAAAAAAGCTCTTGATGATTGTTGTGCAGTTGTTCCTCAAAAGCTCTCGTTGGATCACCGAGATTGTTGTGATGCACCTTTAACCCTAGAAGATTTGAAGAATGCCCTGTCTCAAATGGCTAATGATAAGGCTCCCGATATTGATGGTTTCCCCTATGAATTTTATAAAGAATTTTGGGATATGCTTGGTTCTGATCTATTACATGTCTATAAAGAAGCTATGATATCCGGGTCTTTAGGACACCTCATCAATAAAGGAAATATCAAATTTATCCCCAAGCCTGGAGACCCAGAACTTATTACCAATTGGCGCCCTATTACCTTACTGAATGTAAGTTACAAGATCATTGCTAAGGCTTTAGCCTTAAAACTTCAGCCTATTTTACCTCTTCTCATCCGACCAGAGCAAACAGGGTTTGTTAAGGGCAGGTATATCTTGGACAATGTGCTTGCTATCTGGGAAGGCATGGAATGGGCTAGAACTTCTGGACAGGATACTCTGTTTATCAAACTTGACTTTGAAAAAGCCTATGATCGTATTGAATGGAATTTCATTATTTCCCTCCTCCAGGCTCTTGGCTTTGGCCCCTATTTTGTGCAATCTATTAAAATGTTATTCTGTGATGCTTCTGTAGTCCTCACGATGAATGGCCAACACTCTGCTGGTATTCATCTGGCTCGCTCTGTCCGACAGGGGTTGCCCATTAGCCCCTTCCCTGTTTATTCTAGTCGCTGAAGCATTTGGCTACCTTTTAGCCCATCAAACTTCACAAGGAATTATTAAAGTTATTTCTTTACCTGCTTCCTCTCTTCAAATGGTAAATGGCCATTTTGCCGATGATTCTTTTTTGACATTACATGAAGATGAACAGTCAGAAATGCAGCTTTACAATGCCTTGAGACTTTTCGTTTAGCATCTGGGTTCTAACATTCAGTGGAAGAAAACATCTTGTTATAGACAAGCTCACACGCCACTTCCTGAGTGGTTAGCTTCTTACTCTTGGCATTGGATCCAACCAGGAGAATTATTCAAATTATTGGGTATTCCTTTTGCCTTCCATGCTTCTCCTGCTCAACTTTGGAATATGGTTGTCCAAAAAATTGAGAAGAAGTTGGGCTACTAGTCTACTAAAAAGCTTTCCTTGGCTGGTAAGTTTCAAGTTTGCTCTAAGGTGCTAGCTTCTACACATGTCTATTACTCTTCTTGTTGGGTCCCATCTAAAAATTGTTATCAAAAGCTGGACAAGCTCTTGCGGGATTTTCTTTGGGCTTCAAATAAACAAAAATAGGGGTTTCATAGAGTGGCATGGAATGTTTGTTGTCTTCCTAAAAATGCAGGGGGTCTGGGTTTATTTAACTGTCATTTTTAGGGGTTTGCTTTATGTGCTAAATGGATTGTTAGGGCACTTCAGGGTGATGAAGCTTGGAAAGTTCTTGTACGGCACTGCATCTCTTCTGGCCTGCCCTTTGGGAGGAAAGGGTGGCGGGGCCTGACCTTACAAACCATTTTGACATCTCCAGCCCCATTTAAAATTACAGGTTCTTTTGTGATGCAAAGTATCTGGAAGGCATGGGAAGCTTTCAAACCTAGGCTCCAATGGCAAGGTAAAGATAAATCTACCGGAGCTTCTATATCCACTCTAAGTCCTTGGTGGTCTCCTCGTAGTCACTTTAGAGGGCCTACCTTTGGCTCAAGTTCAATGGGTTAGAGCATTACGCTTCTTCAAAAAGGGTATTGTAACATTTTCAGATTTCTTTGATGCTCATACCAAGCATTGGTATTCTTGGGATCAGTTTTGCCAAAAGTTTGGTCTTAAGCCAGATGATCGAGCAACTTTTGATGTGGTTCTCGACAACACTCCTTTCTCTATTTGGCTACATTTTGGTAAGAACTTTCAACAACATTGGTCATCTGATTGGTGTTGGCCTAATCATACTCCTCTGGTGAAATATAAACCTTCTTTAGGGTATCATATGTTGTCCCCTCATTCTCCTCCGGTTGATACTTTAAACCACCGTTGGGATCTAGTTTCTTCTCAATCTAGATGGAGCCTTCGCTTTTCTGTGGTTTGGCAGTCCTATCTTGAACCTAAGCATTGTTTTTTTTCCTGGAGTTTATTACATCAAGGCCTTCCCCTTGGTCATAGGTTACAATATATGGGGGTTGCTAATCCTGTTTGTGCTTTTTGTAGAGGTCCTGACAATTTTGTTCATGTGTTTTGGGCTTGTCAAACAACCAAAAATGCTTGGGATTGGGTTCTTTCTTTTTTCAATTCCTTTTTACTGGAGCAATGTTCTTGGGTTAATGCACTACTTGGGGATCCCCTAGATTTTTCTCTTCCCCTCAACGAAGTTTGGCATATTTTTCGTCTTAGTATTTTATACCATCTCTGGAAAACAAGAAATAATATTATCTTTGGGAGACAGGAGGCTTCTACCTCCTTCTCTGTTGCTGCTAGATATGCTCTCTTCTATGATTGTTGGTTACAGATCCTTACTCAGGTGGAGAAAGTTCAGGTGGAGCTGCAATATCTTAGATCACTTCTGGATCATTGGGCTAATGCACCTTGCTCTGTTAGCCGACTTCCTTCCAACAACCATGTGTCCAGAACTCGTGGCTTCTCTCGCACAAGCTCACCTTCAGCTCGTTCTCGCAGTGGTCGAAGAGATCATTTATCTGCTCCAACTTCTTAGCATCATTGGTCTCCACTGTAGTCCAATTCCGCACCTCTAGTGGATGGGATGTTCGCTTGATTCCAATTGATCCAAGAACTGCATACAGTTGTCCCTGTTTTGTCTTCTTTTCTTTACTCAGTTCTGATGTAATATTGGCTTTTTGAGTTGATTCATGTGATCCTGTAATTTTTTTGGGTGTGTGCCACGGGGTGTGTTAATTCCACCCAACATTTTTGTATGAAAGTGATTATTTCCAATTAATATAAGGTCCTTTCATTCAAAAAAAAAAATGATTTAATAAACAAATATAATAAATAAGTACATTTATGAACTTGATTTTAAATCATAGAACTCATAGTTCATAAATAATCTTTATAGCAAACCCTATGAATTTATGATCAATAAGGTTTTTAAAACCTTATAATTTTGGGATTAAACATTTTTATTTTATTTATTTTCTCAAATATTTTAATGTTGATTTTATATTTGAGGTGAATAAAACCTATTTATTGATTAGACCTTAGTTGTTTTTAAGGTGAATATTTATAATCAGGGTTTATATCATCATTTTGAAATTTCACATACTTTAATTTTTTAAGGTAATTGAAATTTCATATTAATTATACAACTAAGGCAAATTGTTATTTCAAATTAGTTTTGAAAGCATTTTAATCAATGGTATTGTTAAGTTTGCATCAATAGATCTTAATCATAAGGCATATTTACTTTATCATTTGGATAATAGAATTTGGTGAAAAGCATGTTATACATGATAAAATTTGAAATCGTTTACCTAGTTTCCCAGGCCCCTTGTTAATAGCACTTGCAAACCAAACGAGTTATTCAAGTATTTCTTATACATATACGTAAGATATATTGAAACTCAAAATAAGAACCTTGGAGATATATACTATTATTTGCAAGAGATAACTTAACGTTCTAATTTGTTGAGTGGTTTTGTGACTTGAAAAAATTACACCTCAACAAATTGACACTAGGAGGAGGGCCTGAAAGGTAAATATTTTATTTTCATTTGAAGTCTTTCAAATATTTGTTTAAAAAAAATTGAAAATTTTTGATTTATGTTGCATTAATGTTAATCTGTCATAAATTCAAAAATTAGGTTATGATTCAATTTTTGCGAATTTTTCATACATAGCCTTGCATATTAAAACTAGTTCAATGGCAGAAAATGATTTACCCTATTATAAGCATGATGGGACGATTACATCTAAAGAACATATTCAGGCATATAAAAATATTATGTTTCATTTTCAAATTATGCAGGAAGATGTTCTCTATAGAATGTTTCCATACACATTAGATGAAGTTGCTAAAGATTGGTTTATCAATTTACCTATAGGTTCTACCGCTTCTTGGAATCAACTAGAAACAATGTTTCTTGAACATTTTGGAAAATCGGTTGACACAGATTTGTTATCAAATCAATTTGCCTCTATTTGTAAAAATCTTGATGAATCCATGAGTCAATTTAATGATAGGTTTCATAAGTTGTATACTGAAATAGAAATATATTTTATCATTTCAGAAGAAGTTGTTCAAATATACTTGGAAGCCTTAGATCCTTTTACTGTTAAGTTGTTAGAAAAGCTTCTTAAATATTTATGCTTGTCTAATGCTTATGGTGGGGCAATAGTTGTAGAACAATGGTTGATTTCAAGAGGAATTGATGTGGGTAGATTATCATTACTTAACCCTAGGGTTTCAAATCAATTACCACCTATGAGTCATGATACGCCTTTTTTGACACCATCGAATGAAATTGAATGTCCTAGTTTTTCAACCACTTTTGATATTATCCAAGAGGAAGTGCAAGTTTCAAATCCAATATCCATCAATGAGGATTGTAGTAATCAAGTTTATCAAAATGTATAAATGCACGAGTCTTCAAATATTGGAGGAGTTTTAGATCTAACTAGCTTTGAAATATATGATAGAATAGAATCTTCCATAGAGTTGAATGAAACAATTAAAGCTATAGAATTGAAATATTCTAGAGGTAATTTCATTATGATTGATCATAAAATTTTATTACTTGAGGAAGATGATTTTTCATTGAAGATAATGTTTTTGAAAGTGATGAAGGTGAACTTGAAAAGTATTCGATTGTTGAATTTATAGAGTGTGAAGAAGTGGTTGAACATCACTCCCTAATTTTAGAAGATGATTATTGTTGGTGGAATAAATGGGAGGATTTTGCTTCTCTTTCTAATGAAGTAATTGCTTCACCTAAATTGTAGGACAAGTTGCAAAGGTTAATTCTACAACTTAAAAGAAACAGTGATCAAGCACAGGGACAAATGCATCAAGATGCATATCTTGATAATTATATAAATCATTCTCATGAGACAAAGATCAAAGATGCTAAAAGTGATATTCTTTTAGATAGTGGAGAAGTCCTAGAGTGGGCTAGTTTTGAAACACATGATAATTCAGAACCTTCCATAAATTTGGATGAGATCATTGAAAATGATGATAAAAAATTTTAGTATTCTCAAAATAATGATCAAGAAGAAATGAAAGAAGGGATGCAATCTCATAAAATGTTTTAGGAAGATGATTATTATAATGGTTGGGGAAGATATGAGGAATTATTTGTTTCTAATTATCCTACTGATGAATTTTCCATTTCACTTGATATGCAGGATATTGAAACCTCTATCTTGCGTGAAGATTTGGCAATTTCTATCCAATTGGAAGATGACATGTCAATTTCAGAAGTAGAGAAGATTTCAATATTTGATCATTTTGAACATGAGTTTGTAGAACATTCTTCTACAATAGAAAGGGAAGAAATGGTAAATTTTTCTTATGATTCATCTATTTTAGATGAAGAAGAGGTAAATTCTTTTCTTTCATTCTCGAATACTAAAGATTTGAGTGAAAATTTTCATGATTGTATTGAATATTCAAATGAAGAAACTTCATGTATGGCTAACAAAGAACTAGGATTTCCTAAAGAAACTATTGCTTTGTTTGATCAACAAGATTTATGGTTTGAAAAATATGGACATATTCTTGGTTGGATGTCTAATTTTGATGCTTTTGAAAAATAGGTCATTGAGGAAAGAATACAAAATGATGGTGGTAATGATAGAGATCATGAAGAAAAATAAAATATTACAATGGCTCATCAAGTAGTGGTAAATGAAAGTATACAAAAGGTAGAATCTTATCCTTTATATTCAAACATTCAAGAATTAGGTAAATTTCTGCATAACTAGTTATTGGCTTCTACTGTTGTTTATGATGAGATGTCATTAGAGGTCGATGAAGCAATAGAAGGGATTCTCATTCCCACCACAAATAGGATTGCATTGTTAAATGAAAAAGAGGATATGCTTGAATCATTGAACCAAGTTCATCAACAACTAAAAATTCAACCTAGGATACAAAACTATAATGATTCTTATTTTGTAAATATCCTAGATTCTTGCAAATTGTTACATGAATATGATTGGCCTATAAACATGGATGATGATATTGCTTTAAAAATTTTAAAAGTTGCTTCATATTTGAAAGAAATCCTATATACTTGTAAAAATGAGAATTTAGGTCAAAATGATGAATCAGGGTTTGAAATTCCTACCTTGTTGAATAAGCATAAGATCATGGAAGATCATGTATTTTCTTGTAAGGTTAATGAATCAAATATTAAACACATAATTTCTTATAATTTTGATTCAAATAAGTGGGGTGTGAAAGGAAAAATTAAGGTTGCATGGTTTGGCCTAATCTTCTTTTGGTTAAAATTATGTAAATATTGGAATGCTAATCATGAGATATATCTTTTAAGGTGTGTCTATCGTGTATGGGATCCAGGGAAATGATGGTAGACATTTTGGTAGTGTCTTGTATATTATGTATATTTTTTGTAAATATATTTTTGGATTCATTATGTTGTTGTTGATGTTTGATTTTATGTATTGATGTTATGTATTTATGTTGTGTTGTTGATGTTGTCATTATGTTAGTCTTCGTATATTTTGTTGCTTTTTGGTTGTGTTTGTTGAGATTAATGATAAATTGACTTTGCTATATTTTTTGGGAGTTTCATGATTTGGGTGTGATCCAAATTGACACAAATTATAGGTGGATGTTTCAAAAGTAAGGTATTTGTGATTGAGACACTAGTCATTTGTTGGTTGTATTTGGTTTTTGATCCTGGACCGCATAGGATGAGATTACCTGGTTTGAAAACCTATGAAACATGGAGAAAAGGAAAAGTGAGATATTGGTTTATGTCCTCATGAATGTGAACTAAGATATGGAAAATATGAAAAATTGGAATTGTATTGCAAAAAATCCACAAGTATCACAAATACACTTGCATTTCATAACACATTTCATAACATTGCATACATCACCCTCACATTCCACATTTCACATCCCATAGAAAGATCATTTATAAAATTCAAAATTTCTAATTGGTTTTAGCAAAAGTCATGTTGCTTTAATCAGGGGCACTTTCACAAAGGCATTTTGTACAAAGCTATAAAAGACAAAGCTTCATGTTTACACACCATAGTTTCCAAATCCCTAAATATTTTTGGTCACTCAACCATTTCTAGTGTGGTAGGCAACCACCGAAAAGCATGTCAAATTTTCTTAGGATCATTGCACAATATACATTAAAAAGATCTTGAGATCGGGAACTGATGTTGAAATTGTCTAGAACCAAGCACAACTTATACATATTAAAAATTTTTTGGGTAAAATGGTCAAAACCATCCTTGGAAGAAAATGTGAGGTAAAAAGGGGCATCCTTGTCGGTCCCATCATGCAACATAGTCCATAAAAATCATTATTACCACAAATACTTGAAATTCTAAAAAAATCAGAGTAGTAAGGATAGGATCAAATTCTCATCATACTTCGGTTGAGAATTTTATTCCCCAACACTCTGGGTCTACTTGCATAATTCAACACTGACTATTGGGTCATATGAATTTGTACTATTTGTCCCTCAAATGGATGGGTAGTCATCCCCAAGATTCAAGCAATCAAAAGCCAAAATCATGGACTATGGGGTTAACCTCCACCGAGGCTATAGATGCTTGACTAGCAGTGGAGTACGCTCATATGTGGTGACATGTCTCATTTAAAAGTGAGACCTCTGATTGTTCAAATAGGTAGGCTAGCCTTGTGGTTCTTTCATAACAGGTTTAACCATTTTGGTCAAAATGAGGTAATGAACTCACTTGTGCACACACTAGTTATGGATGATAGTAGGATCATAACTGAGATCTTGATTTGGTAAAGGATTTACTGCACATACATTTGGTTCTAATAAGCTTAGATAGGTTTTACTATGTTTGTTTATTGTACTAAAAATTTTGAGTTTTTGTAAGATAGGCTGTTCATTTCAATATGTTATTTTAGCTCATACCATATTATTTTTCATATCATCCTATTGGTCATGAAATGTCAATTTTAGGGCCCCTGATTAAAGTACGATGACAAGCATGGCCAAAACAAATATTTATATTGAAAATGATCATTAATATATATCACCTGATCCCCACCAACAATACATCATATCCTGCATAAATCATCTCTAATTTCGGTAATTCATATTTGTATTGGTCTATTCTCATTCTCTGGATGCTTATTAATGCTTGTGATTCTAATATTCGAGTTTTGTGTGTTTTCAGAGTTTGGTTTTTGAATCCGAAATGTCCAGGGACATTTACCAGTAGAGTCACCAATGTTGTGATGTCCTTCACAATGACCTCAAAATTTGGGGACCCACTTGAAATTTGAAAGTTGATGCCAAAATATTGCCTACAATTAAAATTTGGAAGTTGATGCCAATACATTGCTTGCTTTTATAGTTCATATTGTCACCATTGGAATGTCAAGAATATTCATATTTATGTGTTTTGTCGTATAGCAAGTGCATTGTAAAATTTCATCTTGAGATCTAAAATATTTTGAGTTATGTTTGTAGGTTCGTGTTGTAATTTAGTGATTAAATCCTTAGTTTATCATTGTTACCATTTGAAATATCATAAAATTGGTGTTCCTTAGGAAGGTCGTATAGCAGGTTTTCATTCACTAAAAGGTGTGAGAGTTTGGATCTATGCTTTAATTCTAGCACATTGTGGTTCCATCAATTTGGCATGAAGTTAATGTGTTTTGTAGGTTTAATTCTTTTTAGATTATTTTGTTAGTGTGTGGTGTTATGTATATGTTTGTTCGTATGTTATGTTTAGTTATGTTATGTTTTAAATTAATTAAATTATAAAGTTTTATAACTTTATAATTTAATTATATTTAATAAGGTTATTTTATAAATGTTTTATATTCTAATTAATATTTGTTTTGTTGGCAGGATTATTAAAGTATGTTGAAAATGTGTTGGTGATATTACAATTTCATGGATATGTATTAATTTTAATTTTTGAATGCCAATGAGGAGAAATAATAAATCCTTTGAAAAGGCTTTATTGATATTAGGGTTTCAAGAATTCATTTTTTAAAAACTGACGGAATGGAGTAAACTAATCAAGAGGAACAAATTTCTCAAGTTATAAATGGAGAATTAGAAACCAAAGAGAGGGTCAGACATTTTTGCAGAGAAGGAGAGAAGGAAAGTTGAAGGAGCAAAAGAAAGGAAAAAGGAGCTATAGAGAGTTGGATATTACAAAGAAATGAATTCTATTGTAAGATCTTTGATTATATCAAAATATTTTAGGGATTCAAATAAGCATCATTTTGGTATTTGAATTATAATTAAAATTTTTGGTATAGTTTTCAATAATTAAAAATTCCACTGAAGATTGCATCATATCATTGTTCTATTGTGTGAATACTAGTGGGCAATGATTTGGTTTAAGTCTTTGTGATTATTTTTGTCTATAGCATTTTTCTGAGATAGAATAATATTTATTCTTTATATAAATTTTGATTATTTTTTATAAGATATTCAATTATATTTGCATAGCCTCGTTCAATTTCATAAGAATTAAACCTTACACTAGGTTATCAATAATTTATTTAAATATTAAATCGTTTTAATATTTAAATAAATGAATTTATGAAAGATAAATGAGTACTTGGGTTTCAACTTTGATTTAATAAATTTGATAATTAGAGTTGATATATTTTATTGAAATTTGTTTGGATTTCATTCTCCAAATACCGTTTTATTTATTTACTGATCCAAACACTACATCGAGAGGATTATATTTGTTATTAAATATTTTATTCCATAAATATTTAATAAGCAAATAATATGAGAAAAAATATATTTATGAACTTGATTTTCAAAGTATAAAATTCATAGTTCATAGATCAGTTTTATATTAAAACCCTATGGATTATAATTATAAGATTTGAAAATATTACAATTTTAGGGTTAAACATTATTACTTTATTTCATTTTCCAAATATTTTAATGTTGATCTTATATTTGTGATGAATAAAATATTTTATACATAAGTATTTTGGTTCTAACTTTAATTTAATAAGGTTGAGAATTAGAAGTGATTTATTTTATTAAAGTTTGTTTGGATTTCATGTTTTAAGTATAATTTAATTATGCACAAATCCAAACATTACATTGGAAGATTATGTTGGTTATTAAATATTTGATTTCACAAATATTTAATAAACAAATATAATAAGGAAGTACATTTATGAACTTGATTTTAAATCATAGAACTCATAGTTCATAAATAATCTTTATAGCAAACCCTATGAATTTATGATTAATAAGGTTTTTAAAACCTTATAATTTTGGGGTTAAACATTTTTATTTTATTCATTTTCTCAAATATTTTAATGTTGATTTTATATTTGAGATGAATAAAATCTATTTATTGATGAGACCTTAGTTTTTAAAGGTGAATATTTATAATCAAGGTTTATATCATCATTTTGAATTTTCACATACTTTAATTTTTATTAAGGTAATTGAAATTTCATATTAATTAAAATGCTAAGGCAAATTTTTATTTCAAATTAGTTTTGAAAGCATTTTAATCAATGGTATTGTTAAGTTTGCATCAATAGATCTTAATCATAAGGCAAATTTACTTTATCATTTGGATAATAGAATTTGGTGAAAAGCATGTTATACATGATAAAATTTGAAATCATTTACCTAGTTTCCTAGGCCCCTTGTTAACAACACTTGCAAACCAAACGGTTTATTCAAGTATTTCTTATACATATATGTAAGATATATTGAAACTCAAAACAAGAACCTTGGAGATATATACTATTCTTTGCAAGAGAGAACTTAGCGTTCTAAGTTGTCGAGTGGTTTTGTGACTTGACAAAATTGTACCTCAACAACTCTCAAAATATTTCCTCAATTACAAAAAAAAAATAAAACTCAAATACACCTTATTACTCCTTGAAATTATCAATCATCAAATCACACATAAAAATAATTACTCAATTTCTCCCTATAATCTCCAATTTTAATTAATCAATCTCCAAAAATTAACCTTTCAAAATAATATTTGCCTACCCTTTTATCTCCCTCAAAACACTTAATATCTACCCAGGTGTTGTAGGTGAGTTGGAGAGGAGAGGGAAATCCTCCAAGAGAGGTCCCAGGTTCAAATCTCCACCCTACCAAAATGCTGAATTGGGTATCCAAAATCCAATTGATAATGTTGGTGCGAGCAGGGTCGGATGCGACTCCCGAGTGACTTTGATTGTGTAGAACCCCCTGTTCGTGGTCTCTCAGACCAAGGCTGCCCCACAAGGTGTTTTTCGCTTAAAAAAAAAACACTTAATATCCAAATTAATTCAGGTAAAAATTAACGTTTTAAGCATCAAAAATATTTTATTTTTCACAACCTTAGCACATCTTAAATAATCAAGCAACCAACATAAATGACATCAACGCATACCTTATACAAGCCAAAAGGGCCTCAGTGGGTTTCAAACACAAGACCACTCCCACTGAGTGCTTAATCAAGGCGCTATCCCACCATATGGGCTAAGTGCTCCCACAGAGAAGGGAAGGCACAAGCCTCCCTTTATCCCTTGGTTCAGTGCTGCACGAAAATAAATGCCCTCTCACTGCCTTCCAAAATTAAATCGATGGGATTCAAAACCTGCACACCTTGCCTGCCACACAACTTAGCACATCCACCTTTGCCACCTACGCTACACAATATTGTGGGTGGTATAAGGATCTTCGCTCCTATTTATTAACATTCTGCCACCATAGACCTTTCAAAAAATGTGGAAACTTTTTAACCTCCTAGCGCATTACACTTTGGGCTTAGGAAATTCGATCAATGATTATTGGGGGTAATGGCAAAGGATTTTTCCACCTTTTATATATGAAGCCTCTTGTGCCATAAATGTCGGTGCTTGAATCGAATTTGAAATTATATTTTTATTTTAACCTTATAACCCTCTTTAGGGTTATTTAAATTAATATAAACTAATTTATAATTAAATTATAATTAACTTAAGTAACTTTTGAAAGTTAAGTAAATTAATTAATAAAATAATTTATAATAAAATTATATTAATTTATTTATAATTAATTTAAATTTCCTTTTTAATATTATAATAAAATATTATAATATTATTTTCTTGGGCCTCTTCTTTGCACTTTGGACCACATCTGACTACCTTGAATCGGATTTGACCAAATGCAAGTGAACTCTCCTTTTTGCACTGATTGTGGAACTACTTCTCCTTGCATTGCTCACTGAAACTGAATTTTCACATCAATGACCACTCACTCTTGGCATCAATGACAACTCATCTATTTAAAATTTCCAACAAACTCCCCTTTTTTCATTTATGGCAACCCAATTATCTTTTCAAATTTTCTTAGCCTTTTTATGTCCTGCTTCCCCTGGGAAACTGCTCCCCCTGACTCAATGCTCTCTTATTAAATCAAATCTCTCCCACTTACTCAAATCTCTCCCCATTTGACATCAATGGAAAAGGGTCAGCTTTGAGGCTTGAGGCTAAGAATGAGTATCTTAGCTTAGCCCCTCCCCCATATCCTCTTGAGGTGGTTAATTCTGGGGTGGGAGTATTTCTACTTCCAACATGCACTGATATTTACCTTTGTCCACTTTCCTTCTCATATGATCCTTCTGATTCCTCTAACTTTTCCTGTTCTTTCTTGTCATTTGAATTTTTGTTTTATACCATTTTGATGTATGTCCATCATTATTGCACTTGTAATACTTAATATTTTTATTCCTTGAAAGTGAAAATGTCTTGGGATTTCTTCTAGTGAATCCATATCTATTCCTGTCATGGACCCTGCAATTCATTACCTTATGACCAAATTGATTAGATGAGTAGAAATACACATGAAAAAGTTACCTATTTTTGAAGTTTCCATATTCCTATCTTTTATGTGTCCTACATTGTGAAGCCTTGTGCCCAAATCTGTGACATGAGAAGCATCGTCCATTGAAATTACCTTGCCTTGAACCCATTTGTCTCTTAGTATTTTTTACCCTGTGCTGGTTTCTATTCCATCTATTCCTCTTTTATTCATTGTTCTTTTCCTTGTTAAATTTTCTTTTGTCCAACTCATCTTCAGAAGTTTAACTTTCTCTCACACTATCTTCTTCTGAATTTTCTTCTTCTGACTCCTCTTCTTGTTTCTTTTGTACATGTTCAAAACCAAGACCTGTTTTATTTTTTGACCTTATTTGTACCTTTATCGTATTATCTATGATATTTGAGCTCTTTCCAAACTTGTGTAGCTTATCCTTAGACTTTTCTACTTCTTCCCTTAGTAGAGATACTTATTTTTATAATCTTTCACATTTTAATACCTTTGCTTCTAACTTATCCTTTAACTTCTTTGTCTTAGCCATTGACTTATTTAGATCCTTTATAAGCTTTCCTCTTTCTTCATCACATTATTGAAACTAAAGCTTAAGTTGTGAATTTTTCTTTCTTACCTTCTTCAATATGTTAAGAGCATAAATAAGCTCTCCCTTAAGATCAACTTCTCCTTTTTTTGATTCTTCCTCTATTTTTTTTCCTTTGAAAACATCTTCGTTCTCTTCTTACTTGTCTTCTATAAGATCACATCCTTCTTCTTCTAGTGCCATTAGAATATTCTCTTATGGTCCTTCAAGTGTATCTTCATATTCATCATCACTGAAATTGAAACCATTCTTTGTACAACTATATTCAAGATGTCCAAAATTACCACATCTAAAACACTTGAGAATTATTGGTGACCTTTTCTTAACTTCTTTTTCTTCTGTCAGAAATATAACTTCATCTTTATCATTATCTGAGAAACTATTTTCACTATCACTTGAGTACTTACTTGCCTTGTATGCATATTAACTCCTCTTCTATCTTTGAAAGAACCTCTTTCCATTTTTGCCTTGTCCATCCTTGCCTTTCTTTTGGTACTTGTATTTTTTTGATTACCCGTTCTTATGATCCTATTTTTCTTCATAATTTCTATTTTTGGCTTCTTGACACTCATTTACATAGTGACCATACTTTCCACAATTGAAAAATCTAATAAATTTTGCATCTTTAAATATTCTTGGGTCCTTATTCCTTCTACCATAATTTGATTCTTCATGATTGGATGACTCATTGCTTGAATCTGAATTCTTGCCCTTTGTCTTCTTATTATCTTTGAAGGTTGCTTCCTTCTGGAGAATAGGTTCCTCTTTTGTTCTAATCTCAAAAGCTATAAGAATACCAAGTAATACATCTCTTAGTATAAAATCACCATCTTTTGATTCCTCTATAGCGGAGATCTTTTCACTAAACCTTTTTTGGGAGAGATCTTAAGAGGCTCATCCAAATCATGAGGAAAATCATACCATAGTTACTTTAGAAAATATTTATCTAATGTTGATTCAGGAAATAGGCTAAGATATTTAGTATTTTTGCCATTGAAAATAGTCATGTTTCCAGATCTGCAACTAATGTAAGCATCAACTATTGGAAGCCATGGGCATCCTAGAATTAAGGTATGTCCTCCTAACTTATTTTTAGGTTGTAATACTATAAAGTCTACATGGTATTCCCATGAACTTATAGATACTATAATATGTTCCAATTTTCCTTCTGGTCTAACAATAGACCTATCTGCAAGTTGGAGTACTATAGAAGTGGGTTGTAATTTGTGTACTCCTAAGGATTATGTTATTTTCTTGATCATGAAATTATTAGCAGCTCCTAAATTGACCAAAATATTATGCAAGTATTCCAGGATCTGTATATTTTGGTAATAATTTACCTTCAGTCATTATCTCATACAACTATCTATGACTTGAATCGTTTGAGTTTCATTATTCTTTTTTTTCCTAAATTTGTACATATGTTCTTGATTAATTTGGAATAGATAGGAATATCCTTGATTTCTTGTAACAAAGGAATTTTAATGGTGAAATTTTCTAACTCGTGAAGGAAATTGAAGATTGGTTTAGATGGTTCCTTTGGTATTTCCAGCTTTCAATAAATAGTATCTCCACTTATTTCCTTTGAATTTGGATCTCTTTTTGTTTTTCTGGAATATTTTTTGGTAAAGCTATCACCTCTTCTTCAGGCCTTTCATTTTCGTTTACTTTTTCAGATAGATTCTTTGGTGGTTCTTCAATTTATGTGAGAGTAGCTCTAGTATTGTCCAATATTTTTCTAGATATTAATTGAATTTATTGGTAAGGTATGACAAATATTGAGCATGTCTCATTTGTTTCATGGACCTATTGAATTTTTTTATTATTATTAGGGTTAGGCACCAGTTGAGTTGGTAAGGGTGGATACTTAGGAGGATTGTTTACATTATTTAGAGGTGGAAGGAGTCTGTTTTGAGGTTGGTTTTGAGGTACTTGCCCCCTAAATTGATTTTGAAAGTTTTGTTGTTGGGGCTGCCCTTGAGACCACCTAGGTCCTATTTGATTGTATTTGCCACTCATATTACAATTATATGCATTTTAACTTTGTCCTACCATCCATGGATGTGAATTTACATATGAATTGGACATAAATTATGCCCAAGGAGGCATGTTCCAATCTTGATTAGATTGATTCCAATTCGTCCACCTTGGAGCATTTGGCCAATAATTAGTTCTTTATTGGTTGGAATGGTTTGAGTTTGACCAATTGGGTGGCCCATTAAATGTATCGTTCCTTATTTGAGCTATAAATTAAACATCTTCTACTCCCTCGACCTCAGGTTATTTTATAGCAATTTTAATAGCCAAAATATATTTACAATTTTTGGTGTTATGGTTCTTGTTATAGATCTTACAACAACTTGAGATGTTAGAAATGTTTGTAATATTGAGATAACATTCCCTCAAGTTGTGTTTCTTCCTACATATATGAAAATATATTTCTTCAATGTTTTACTCCTTTGATTTCTTATCCATGATGATGAGAGATGATGTTAATGTACTCAATAAATCGATTTTTAGAATTTTTAGCATATTACACATTTCATCTCATGTTACTCTTCCTCCTGATGATGGGTGCTTATTACTTCTTAATGTCTTATTTCTTAAGTAATTTTTATAAATATTTATGATTTCTTCCAATCCCATATGATGAATATCTCCCTTTGCCATAAGGTTTAATATGTCTAGGACATCTTCCTTTAGCCCTTTAAGAAAAATTTCTTTTTAAACTTCCTCATCCAACTCAATGTTTACCCTTGATCCTAAAAATTGTAATCTCTCGAGATAATCTTCAAGGGATTCATCATATTTTTTATTCATGCAAAAAAACTCAGCTTTCTTATCTCGAACTCTATAATAATATTGGTACCTCTCTAGGAATGTCTTTTAATCCATGTTTTGCATCCCATCAATAGTAAATGCTTTCTCCTAGATCCATGAACCATCTTAAGGCTACATCCTTAAGTGTAGAAGGGATTAGTCTTAATGTTTTCTCATTGGTGGTGTAAAAGTAAGCTTGGCACATAACTTAAAATTCAAAGAGAAAGACATCAAGATCTTCATGTGGATTTCCATGAAAGATAGGCAAAACAACAACAAAGATCAATTTTGTCTCTCTTATTAGCCTATATTTGGAAGAAGGAATTGGAAAGGCAAAAGTCTTTCTTTGTCCACCCCTTCTTTGGTTTACTACTTCTCCTTGATAATTAGTCCTTTGCATTTTATTTCTATTTACTTATCCTTGTTCACTACCTTGATTAGCCATGATTGAATATAAGATTTCAAGAATTGAAACAGGCATAGGTTCAAAAAAGAGAGATGAAGGATCTATATGATCATCAAATTCTGGTTTGAGTAGTACATATGTTTTGGGATCTTGTTCTAGAAATTCAATCTACTTTTAAAAATATATAGATGTTTGGATTACAATTTTAGTTTATTTTAACTCAGAAGTATTGGATTTCTTACTAAGGTCTCTTTGGCAATCTGCTTCTAGTTTACAAATTTTAATAAATCTTCCCTTCAAATCTCTAGGTTTGTTCACGAAATTTTCAAGTTTTTTTTTGTTCTTACAACAAATTTTTACCTTTTTAATATTCTTGAACAATCGATGGATATCATTAATTGGATCAAGTTTCTCAAGAGTCATATAATGCTCTTCGTCAAATATAAAATATTTTGCTACTAGAGTAATTAACTGGTCAATGAAAGCCTATTTTGGAATTGGGTTAGGGCTCTCAAACTATAATTCTCAATACAAGTCTTGACACAGTTCTCTAAAGCAAAATACTCTAGGTGCCCTATGGTATCTCTTGCTATATTATAGGTTCACTTCCCTATTTTCTATTTTTTCTAGGAAACTATGAATGGTAAGGGAATCCTCAAAATATTGGTCCCACAGGTAGGTGACTAAATTTACTATTGCTCTCCTATCCCCAAGCCACTGTTCACAACTCCTTATAAGGTCAAGGTAAGGTGAGTGATAATCTAGCCCTAGAATTTTAGCTATATTTACTCTCTTAATTCTACCCAATTTGGTTGATCTATCTTCTATGATATCAAGATGTTTTCATAGGTGTTCCCACTCTTTTCCATATGTTTGGTGTCTCTACTAAAAAAAAGGTTAACTTCTTGTTCTAACAATAATTTTCTGAGGTCAATGGATGTAGACAGTTTGATACAATTTTCTATCATCTAGCAATGTTTTTATTTCTCTTTTGTTATTCCTTTTTTCATTTTTGTTTTGGTTCTATTTTTATTTTATTTTTGTTGGTAATTCAAATAAATCCTACTATTATTAAGACTTAATCTGAAATTCAGAGCCAAAGAAATTATATAGTCAACCTTTAAGACAGTAAGAGAATTTTTTTTTTTCTGATTTTTAAAATAATCCTATTGTTACCAATACTAGGTGAAATTTACATCCAATGAATTTATATAGCAAATTTCAATAAAATAGGAGAAAAGTAAAGTTTTTAATTCTAAATCAATCATGTCGTTACTAAAATTAGGTGTGATTCATAGCCAATGAATCTATACAGCCAATTTTAGCACAATAGGAGGAAAATAAAGTTTTTAATTCTAAAGCAATCCTACCATTACTAAAATTAGGTGTGATTCACAACCAAAGAATCTATACAACTAACCTTAGCACAATAGGAGAAAAATAAAATTTTTATTCATAAAACAATCCTATTGTTACTAAAATTAGGTGCGATTCATCGCCAATGAATATATATAACTAACCTTAGCACAATAGGAGGAAACTAAAATTTTTACTTCTAAAACAATCCTGTTGTTACTAAAATTAGATGTGATTCACAACCAATGAATCTATACAACTAACCTTAGCACAATAGGAGGAAAATAAAATTCTATTTCTAAAAAAAATTTATTGCCACTAAAACCAGGTGCAACCCACAATCAATGGATTTATACAACTAATATTAGCACAATAAAGTAAAAATGAAATATTTTTTAAAAGTAAATTTTGTTGGAAATAAAATTATTTTGAAATAAAAAGTTAAATTGTTGTTACTTATTTGATTTTAAGGAGTATTTAACTATGATTGTGTCACTTAATCACACGTACTTCATATTTCAATAGGTCAAAGAACCCAGACCAAAGCAAGCAATAACAACCACCCAATGCTTTGAAAATTTATTGGAAAGTAAAATTGGTGAAAAGAAATATTAACAACAAAAGCAGTAAAATGATCCTAAGAGAAAAAAGAACCTGACAATGTCAAACAAAGGGGATTTTTGGGATTTATTGTCCCACTTCGACTCGTATGCACACCAAGGACTCATACCTCTTCCCACATACAAGTAAGCCTCTCTTATTGTGGAACTTGCAATATTTGATTAAAAATTACGACACTACTCTCCCTGGCAATGGTGCCAAAATATCTAGCTGTAAACTCTACATTTATTTATCAACCCAAGGTGAAGTATTTAAAGGGAATTAATCCAATTTAGATTATACTGAATGATTAATCTTCAGGCTTAGTTCTATTTCTCTTAGTTTTAGGTTTACGAAAAATAATAATAGTTGCTAAAATTAAATTGCGTTGAATTGAAATAAAAAGTAATGTTATGATTTATATTTAGGTAAATTCTTTTCATATTTGTTGATGTGGATCCACGTGTAATCTATTTATTTAAATATTTATTTTTACCTTATAGTCTATGATGATGCAATTTAATTTAATTGATAAATTAAAGTTAATCTACGTACTAACTATTCCTATTTTAGGGGCGAGAGAAAAGGTACTGGCTATAGGAGTGGGCCCTACCTCCTAGAGGATAATGTAAATCTTTCTCCCCTAAACTACTTTACTTCAGTAACTAATGTGCATTAATACTACTAACATCATTCTATTTTATGAATGCAGGAAAATACAGTAAAGTCTTCATAAGCAAGTAAAACATATGGAAGTAAATGATATAGTTACCAAATACATGATGAAAAATTATTGCTACTTTATTACTAGAAATTCAAATGTATAATATCTTTGAATATCAAATCTTTAGAAATTGTATGCGTAATATTTGAACATTATACATTCCACCATTATACTTCGGCATTAGGCCATTTCAAAGGTCTCTCCTGTACTTTATAATATCGCTTGGAAATTCTTGATGAAATTTTGCTACATATTTTCCATGTGGCTCTGTTGGCTTGATGATTCGAACACTATCTTTTCAACAATAACAAGCTAAACTTATAATATTCGGTAACCAACTTGGACTTTGTCACAATCCATATGGTCCAAGTGGTAAACTAACAAACTAACATAATCAAAATTTATTAATTAAATAATCCATTGATGCAACAATACAACTATATGCCCCTTTATTTTAGGAGAGGACAAAATAGCTTGCATCAAAATCTAAAACATCTTAACATAACAATTTTACAACTTTATAATAACAACTTTAATCAATATGAAATTCTCATGCATAATGCCAACATGTCAGTCAATTGTGCTGATTGTGTATGCCTTGTAATATTGTTACATTGTCAATGGATATGACATATTGATGCGCTAGACAGTTTGACCTGGTGAACATCATTTCTATAACTTCTTTCAGTAGAAACTTTCTATAACAACTTTTTGTAATTGTATTTCGTAGCATCTTTCTGTAGTGTCTATCCATGAGTCTCCTTAACATGTCATCCTTACAACTAATCTATCCACACCTATTATATGGTATATGCCTTGTCTCATCCTGCTCTGTAATTGCTCCTACAACATTCTCCTACCAAAAAACACAAAAATTGCACACATTTGCGTAAAATATGAGCATAAATCAATATTATCACCATGGATCAAATTTATTCGTAATCACATAAATAAGATAAAATGATCATAAAACTACTTTTATTTTCATAAATTTAAAGATAGGAATTGAATTAAACTTGCATAAAATATGTTTTGTTTTAGAACTCATCAGCCTTGTTACATTCCATTGTGTATTTCATCACAAGATATTAGCAACAATAGATTCTTCTAAAAGGATACTCAAACAATTATTTGTTTAAAATTTTACAAAAAAAATGTATACATAGGTACAAACCTCATCAAATAGAAATAATTATATCAATAAGTTACTAAAAATTATGCAAATTGATGTGCTAGATGATCTACAAATCTATGTAGTTAGATAGTTATCCAAGGGAGAAGTTATAATATTTATCAAACTTATTCCACCTAATTGTTAGAGTAATATTCCATTATTTGGGATAGTAACCATATTCCTACATTAGGGTAGATTTCATTTACCACTATTTACTATTGTAAATAGCTTTAACTATTATCTAAGGTTAAATGGTATGTTGGATTATTTACATTGTAACATGAATAATCTTAGTTGTTAGCATTATTTTCTTTGGTTGTTAGCTACCTTAGGGGGAAGGCTACCTATTATGCGTTGGTTAGCTACCTTCGTGGGGGGATTTCTTTCATCCCTATCTTAGGCTATTCATAGCCTATGTTATTTGCATTTAAAGGGGTACCATATTATTAATTGAATCTAATACCTATGGTTACTTATTTTATAACATTGGTATTAGAGCATAAGATTGGGCGAGCAATTCTCCATATACTGGGTTGAGGAATAATTTCGATGGGTTCCTCCCCTCCTGAAGGCTCTCTTCAGCTTTTCAGCATGCATCTCAAGGTAGAGCTAGTGTCATTTGATACAACACATTATTCAAGGTCTATGGTGGAATTATCTTTGATCAGGTTTGCATGGATTTTTTTATCCACTCCTTGTATAGAATTTCTAGATTCTATCTCTATTTTTTTACTTGCAAGCCCACAGATATGACACCAACCTACTATCAGATCTATTAGACCTGACAAGCACATGTAGGGTACACAGCCCACGTGATTGCAAACCTGCCAACTTAGATGTCATGATCCCCAACACTATCATGATCCTCAAATCCACTAGCACAAACTACAACTACCAATAACCTAGGCTGTAATATGTGAGGGGACCGGATCTTACCATAACTGACCACCAATGGCCCTGACCATATCTGAACACCTCTGATCGTACAATGAAATCTAACCATATCTGACCACCTTTGAATGCATGCATAACAATATGTGGAGATAGCAAACACTTGGTAGACACATAGAGGCTGAGCTAGCAGATGACATGTAGATCGAGGAGGACACCTGGGAGGACATGTGGATTAAGGAGGACACTTAGTGGGACACATGGCATGAGGAGGATGATGTGGACACCCTACTTAGTTGGAACTGACATAGGATACTATTGATGATATGGCACTATGCGAATGGTCAATCTCCTTACTAACATGGCAATGCATAATTGATCGACAATGTACTAATGTATCGAGTTATGATTTGTCCACCTGGGCATACACGTGACATTCTAAGAGGGGCTAGTTTGCACGAAAAAATATTCTTGCCCACATGCAATCGAAAGTTAAAGGGTGGAATTTAGTTTTTAAACTCCATGCATTCTTTAACATCGTGCATGTGGGACTAAAGTCCCACATAGCTTTTTTTCCCACCGACAGGCGGGGAAGCAGGTAAGAGGAAATTCCTCTACCTTAGCTCCCAGCTAAGGCGATACCTGGGCTGGTTGGAGCCCTTCCGCGAATGTGCTTGGGTGTGCCAGATGAGGGATAAAATCCATCTCGTCATAAAAACAAAATTTTTTAGAAGAAAAAAGTATGCACGAAGGTAAGGATTTTCAATTTTTTTTTTTCATTTGTTTTATTTAAATAAAAAGTTTTTTTATATTATTTTATTTTAATAATTTAAATATAAATTATGGTTATAAAAATATTTTTTTATAAACTGATTTTTTCAAAAATCATAATTTTATTTTTACTATTAAATTTAAAATTTATGATTAAATATTTTATTTAACATTTTGCATATTTAAAAAAATTTAAAAAAGGAGGGACCTATTTTTTTGCAAATTCTATACAACAAAGTGCTTTTTTTTTCTCCAAAACTGGGGATATAAGACAAATAATAGCACATTTGTTTTTGCAAGATTAGGGAACCCTAAAATCTTCTCAAAACCTTGTTCATTTTGCAAACAATAAAGGATCAAACTTGAATTCTTTTTTGCCAAATTGTAACACAAGGAGACATAAAATTTTGTAAAATTCAAAGGCAAAGTGTGCATTTGTTTTCTCCAAAGGGGAATATAATACATGAAATTGCACATTCTATTTTTTGCAAAATTGAGAATAAATTTAAGACCTTGGATCCATAAAAATCAAGTCGTGTGTTGACTAGTTCTGGAAGCCTTTCAAATGAGGGTCGTGTGTTGATTGGACTTGAAAGGAGTGCTACTTTGTTCATTTTGTAAATCAAAGGGGGAAAGAGAAGAAATTATATTTCTTTGCAAAATTGTAGCACAAATTGAGGAGAACTTAAAATCAAATCAAAACTTGTTAATTTTGTAAAACAAAAAGGAAAGGGAATTTTTTTATGCCACATTCTTTGCAAAATTGAAAAACAAGAGAAGACATAAAATATCAATTTTTTGCACAACACAAATCAAAATTTTGTTGTAAAATTTTGTGATAAATGTGCATTTTCGATATTACTCTACACCTTTATTACAAATTGGTAAATTAGGTGTATTTTTTATTACATTTGACACCTAAGTGATAATAAGTTGTGGGCACTTATTGATTGATTATTGCATTTACTTTCTTGTTTTATGCAATTATAAGTCACAAAATCAAGAGCACTCTAAAACCCCAAATTTCACAAATAATTGTGTAAATCATTTGTACAAGTATAAGCCATTTGTAAAATTGATATTATCTCCTTACAAACCCTAAAATTCACTCTTATTTGTTTGGCTCAATATCCTGAAATGGATTACTCCTCTTCAAGATGATTTTCAGGCAGGTGCCATTAAATATCTTTTTAAGTGAGTTCTCTTTCACTTCTTATTTTTTTGGCTAAAATATCCTCAAACTGATCATATTTCTTCAAAGAGAGTTTTCAGGTAGGTGCCATTAAATACCACTTAAGAGTGAAAGAAAGATCATATTAGTGCAAATTTTAGAACCTTCATCATGGCAACTATCAACAAATACCTAAATTATACACAATTTCTTAAAGGTCCTAACTATTCAGTATAGAAAACTAAGATGAAAGCCATCCTTACTGTAGAGGAAATGTGGGATTTAGTAGATGGCATTGAAACAAGACCCACATCACCAAGAGTAGATAAAAAATCATGGGATAAAAAGAATAATCGTCTTCTCATGTTGATCCTCCTAGCTACTACTAATGAGATCTAGCCTCACATAAGTGAAGCTAAAAATTGCAAATATGCATGGGATGCACTTTGTACCATTTTTTAAGGCAAGAGTTAATCAATTGTTCTATACCTTCAAACACAACTTCATACACTCCATATGAAGTTAGGAGAATCAGTAGAACTATTCCTCTATAGAGTGGTATAACTGAAGTCAAAGCTAAATGCTTTAGGAGCTAAAGTAGATGATACTATTCTAACTTCAGTAATATTGAAGGATCTTCCCGAATCCTACAATATGTTAATCACATCCCTTAATGTATCTCAAAGATCAGTTACCTTTGTGGAGTTAGTCAATTTGCTTCAAATAGAGGAAGCAAATCAACTCCAAAGTGATGAAGTGTTGAACAATACACTTTACTCAAATAATCAGGGTGAAAAGAAGAAAGGAAACTTTCATAAGGGAGGATCATCTTTAAAAGGTAAGGGAAAGAAACCTCAAAAGATTTTTTTCTCGCATTTTAAAAAGGACAACCATGACACCAATCGGTATTGGTTTAAAAATAAGAAAAACAAAAATGGCAAAGGCACATCACAAAATAAAAACAAAGGAAATGTTGCTAGTGAAGTATCTGATTCTGATTCTGATTCTAGTTCAGAAAGAGCACACAAAGTGCTCATGGCTAAAACAATATTGTAAAGGGAAACAAATTAGTCACCCTAGGAAAGCACCATTTACACTCTATTTTTTAGGCTTCATAAATAGCATAAGTTTTTGTTTTAAGTACTTGCAATAAAGGCGTGATTTTACCTATTTTAGGCTTCATAAATATCAAACTCTCTATGTTTGAATTACTTGTAACAAAAGAAGGAATTTTTTGGTGTAAAATTTGCCTAGGAGGTAATCTTTGTAAAAGCTTAACAAAGCTTCATGAGTTTCACATATTTTGAAATTAAGGGGGGATAAATATTTCATTTCCTAATTCACACATTTTTTTGTAAAAATGGAAGAAGACTTTGAAAGCCGAATGCGAAACGACGACGTACCAGATTATGATGCAAACGAAATTGATATGGTGTAGATGTTAGGTCCTATGAATGCAATGAACAAATGCATGTAGGAAATAAAGCAAAAATAAGATGTAAGCAAAACAAAGCGGGGCCTCTTTTATTAATGTTGCTTTTAATCCGGTTACAATACGTCTCCCCCCTTTGGGGCTCAAAACATTTGATACAGTTCGTTACATCAACAGATGGTACGTTTCCAGTGTCCTCTGCATGCCCACATTCAAAATGGGTGGGCCAAACATTGCCGCAACTTGTGTCCATGTGTTCATAGTTCCTTTCTGCCCCTCTGGTTTTTCCAGTGGTGAGATATTATGCACAGAGAAACAACAAATACTTAATAGCATATACAGATGTAGGAAAACATGCAATCCCTAAAGCCTCCGGCTAGTTAATGTAAAAAAGAATGAAAAGATGGTCAAAACATGCCATAATGAACCCAAAATTTGAAAGAGGCGTGGATACATCATCAAGGACACATTGCAAAAATAAAAGTCAGGAAATCATGCATAGATTTCTAATCGCTTCAGGGTGGGATGATTAGGACTGCAGCAAAATGTGCAAGAGCGACCTTGCAAATGTCCTTCCCCAAGGCCTCCAAAACACTTGAAAACTTGGGGTTAGACTAAAAGGGGCATTTTGAGATGACCCAAAAGGTCAGATTTAGTAGATTCTATCCAGATTGTCATATATCCTAAGGCACTCCCTGTAGGTTAGTAAACACATAAAATGATAAAAACAAGGTCAAATCAAGTCAGAATACCATGAAACTTGAAAAGCAGCATAAGTACATGAAATATGATAGAATGCAAAAAGAATAGTAGATAAATCAAGCATATATTTCTAATCGCTTCAGGGTGGGGCGATTAGGACTGCAGTAGTGTGAGGGGCACCCGGGGGCAGGACGCCCACCGTTTGGGGCCTGGTTTTGGTGCCAATCCAAGTGGGAGGGATCCAAAACCTCCTAGGGGGTTGTGTAGACAAGTTTAGTGTGGGATTGTCACCGATTGCTCAGGTTTTGGGTCTATATTGCGTTCTTAGTGTTCACTCGACAACCTCTCTTTCAAAAGAGAGATTAGGGATGTAGAAAGCACAAAAGGGAATGGGGGTATAATTTGGTAGCACTTCGTTGCTCTAAATGCTCCAACTCTATTTTTTTTGGGGGGTGAGGAGGCTCACCTTTTTATAGACCTCAGGGTCTCCTTTGCATATGCATGTGAGGGCGCCACTTGGCTCACCATGCCCTTTTAGGGAAGAGGAGATTCCTCCCTGATTTAGGACTTCCATGATCAGGGCATGCTTGACTAAAGTCCCTCTCTCTGATTTGAAATCGTTCCTCGCAATGCATGACTCAAAGGTGAATTTGGGTGGTAGATTTGTCAAGGCTTGAATTTTTTCCAGTCAAACCTACTACTCATCCCACCCTGGAACAATTACTACTAATTGTCAGGGTGGGGCGAATAGGATCCTAATCATCCCAAGGTGGGATGAATAGGGAGCAAAGTTCTTAAAAGGTGCCAAATTGACCTCTGACCTTCAAAAACTGATTTGGGAGTGGTTATGACCATTTTTTAACCTCTAAAGGCTACTCCAGGGGGTATGTATGCCAATTCGATCAGTGCTTGTAGTCACATAATTGAATTGGTGCTATTTTGGTGTCTATAGATGCCCCTTTTTGGGATGCGCTATGTGTGGCGTAGTGCTAAGCAAAAATAGATGACCAAAGCACTTAATGATTAGGGTTTCTCAGTAACCTAACCAAATTTTGATACCCCAAGTATGGAAAGGGCATGCATTCTTGAATCCTTGCTTCTGACGAGCTAAGGAGCTTAACTCAAGTGTAACCATTTTCAGTGAGGTGTACTTGATCTTGGACATTGTTCAGTCATGAATAGGCAAATGGTGCAACCTTTTGTTTGAAGAACCTTGTCTTCATGCTTCCATAATGCCAAGTTTTTGTTCATCTTATGATTATTGCTTGTTTTCTGCCCCAAGTAGGAGCGTGGTTTTCTTTGTCAATGATTGTTTGAATGCATGCCGTTCCTTGATTGGGTGTGTATTTGTTGATTTGGTGACTAAGTGTGACTACCCCCTCAAGTGATGAATCGATGAGGGAATGACCAAAATGAGAAAATAAAAGAGTCACTTGAACCAAGATGATGCTTGTAAGGGTGCCTTCAGTTGTTTTTCGTTGAACGCTGCAGCTTTCCAGCAATCGAACCTATTTTTGGTGGGTTTTGACCCTTTTTGTTGATGGCTATTGGGGTAGAAATCATCGAAAATCCTCCTTCCCGTGGAGATTTTCGGCTATGCTAGCCTTCTTAGGGGGTAGGATAGTGATCATTTGTGACCCCGACAACAGTTTTTCATGCCATGAATGTTAGGTGCAAAGGCACCTTTGTTCGACAAATTTATTGCTATTTTTGGTTCATTTTTTTGGATGTTATTTTTTTTTCTTTATTTCTTGCTCTGTAATTGTCCCAAGGTGGGACAAATACCAATTTGGTAATCATCCCAGGTTGGGACGAGCACTAACTAGAGTGCTCGTCCCAGGGTAGAATGATTACAGACCTAACAGCCTATAAAAGGACCAAAACTAGGTTTTGGGCTCATTTGCAACATTTTTTTCTTGGTGATTTGGAGTAGTGAGGAGGAGTGCGAGTGTGCATAGCGGAGCACTGCCAAAATTTCGTGGACATCATGAGTGCGAGAATCGGATCTTCGAGCGGAGGAGCCAAGGTGAGACCGGTATGATGTTACTTCTCCCTTCCTGTTATTCGTTTTTGTTTTATATGAAGTTAAAAGCTTACATATAAATGCTTGTTTGCGGTATTTTGTTTTTGTTTTGCGTTAATATTAAGGTTGAAACCCTAGTATTAATTTTTTTTTTTTATTGTGTTTTTTTGTTCACACTAAGGTTGAAACCCTAGGATGATTTTTTGTTTTATTTTTTATTTTTGTTCACACTAAGGTTGAAACCCTAGGATGATTTTTTTTGTTTCGTTTTGTTTTTGTTTTTGTATAGTTATTTTTATGTCTACGGTCGTTACTGTATAGTTTGTTTTGAATGTTCTTATACTTTTGTCGTACTTTTTTTTTTTGTATTTTTGTTGTACTTTGTTTGTCTGTACTTTTTTTTTTTCTTCTATACAATTTTATTGTATTGTTTTTGTTTATATTAAGTGTGTACTTAATATCATTTGTTGTTTATTGTTTTTCAGGTTGTGAAGAGTTGGTACCGCCAGTCGACTATTTTGTCTGATGCTCGGGATACCTTGACAGTTGGGGATTGGGAGTGGCTTGATGCCCTTGGGATCAAGTAGGTGACGCGTTTGGAGCCTATGGTGGGGGATCGAGCATATTTGACTGCCCTGATCAATCTATGGGATCCTCGCACCAATACTTTTCATCTCCCAATAGGGGAAATGACTGACTCTGGAGGATGTGTATCGGATTTTGCAGATTTCGATAGATGGGCTTCCTATCCAGATGACCCACTGATACCAGTGGACAGTAGTACTAACATGATGTTTTGGTCAGGCCGTGGATATGGGGGTGGAGAGGGTTGTGGAGAAGGCAGAGGCTGACTACAAAATAGGCGGTATTCTGGGGTGGTGGTGGTTGGAGAAGGGCATATTAGGGGTGAGGCATTCTTTCTTTATGGCCCTCATTTCCAATATGCTGCTTCCTAACTCCTCAGGTGTGAGGTTCCCTTGGAACCTGATGGAGTTGTTTTTCACTTTGGTGGAGTGTCCTACATCAGCTCCACTTATTATGAGATGGGTTTAGACATTGTTGGCACAACTTTATGACAAGTTGTACGAGGTTCACTGCTAGAGGCAGAAGGGGATCGGGTGCAGCTATCTCTTGTAGTGTTGGGGGTGGCAACACATAGCTATGGAGTAGCCACAGGGTTTGCCTTGGACCACCTGAGGTGATATGGTGGATTGGGAGATCGACTATACCTATTTATGGCAGCGGTTAGAGGAGCATGGATAGAGTCAGTGGTGGGCAGGTGACATAGGTCACTATACTGATGCCTTCTCTCATCTAATGCTAGGGCAGGTATTTTGGTGGTCGTATCAAGATTTTACAGCCTGGCCTAAGGCTAGAGAGTGGCTCTGGCATGTGCGTAGAGGTATGTGGTTGATTGGGTGGCACAAGACAAAGCAAGAGTACTTCCCATATGTTCAGGTGATGTGGTATGTTGGGGTGTGCCAAGGATTGCCTGGTGATACCTTGATCTATTGACAATGTGGGGATGAGAGGACCCTAGTCTGGCCTATCATTGAACCACTAGGAAAGGGGTCTGATGCAGTTATTTATGTACCCAACATGGACGATGTTGGGGTAACTGCAGAGTATGACCGGTGGTGGACTATGTGACGATGGTAGGGTGAGGGGCCTTTAGGAGGCATGGATATGGTAGCAACAAGAGGTGGGGGTCTAGAGGCATCAATGGAGAGTTGGGGGGCTCTGCTTGATGATGTCGACATGGTGGAGATTGATGACTTCATCATTGATGGAGACGATGTGGGGGTTCCAAAGCAACTGGATGTACAAGATGTCCCAGAGTAGTGGATGCCAAAGCAGTAGGCCATCCCAGAGGTGCCCATGCCTCAGGCTATCTTAGGGGATGTGGAGGTTGTGTTTTGTGCTGAGATAGCATGATTGGAGGGTCTCTTATGGATATGGGAGGAGGAGCATAGAGACATTTTGTAGGAGAGAGATCTCCTGCAGGCTCATTTGGCACTGTGGGACAATGCATTGGATGTGTATCACCGACAAGATGTGGAGTGGAGGTGGTACCAGGTAGAGTTAGAGACAGAGGTTGTCCACCTTGGTGGATAGTTGCCTAAGCTCGATGGAGGTGGTTCGTTGCACCGTACGAGAAGCAGTGATACTAAGCAATATGAATCCTCTCATCGTAGGCAACTGGATGAGGGTAGCATCGGTGGGCATGGTGCACAGGCTGGTAGCAGCCACCCTAAGATGTCCCATAGGACCTATGCTACTAGGGGTAGTACCAGTCGCATCGATATTGCTTGATCATGGGAGACGACTCCCTAGGTTTTGGGGATTTTGAATTTTTTGGTTTTTTTTTTTGTGAGGTTAGAGGACCTTCTTATTGTATCCTGAGGGCATTTTGACTTGATATATATACATGACTCATTTTTGGTTTGATGATATGTGTGTCATGGTTTATTGTTTTTTTTTATGCACATTTATTTCTATTGATGTATGCATATGCTTTTATGACTGCGGATGATGTTAACTATATGATTTAGATGTATACATATGGAATGGATGGAATGATTTATTGGTATACAGGCGATGGCACCATAGACTGTATAGGATTTACTGGCTTTCTGTACTATGTGATTGCTTTATGGAATAACTTTGCATTTGTAATTTTATTTGTATTTTTTGATGGTGATGTAAGTAATGAAATGTACAACAATTGTTTGAGAATGTAGTTAAGGTTTTTTTGAGACTCAGATGCTTTAACTAACTAGTCAATACTGTACATTATCTTACTAGACTTTCGAACAAGGTACGAATCTGACTTGAGTTTGACCAAGTTATTTCACATCCCTGTGTGTGTGATTGAGTTTGTTTATGTGGTATTCGTAAGGATACCTCCAGTTCCAGGTAGGCTATCCACCAAACCTGTACTAAGGATCACCTAATTAGCTCCACTAACTCCTTTGTTGTATTTAGTAAGATTAATCTACGATGCAGTCTAGGATACCATAAGCTAGCTCATCCACATGCAAAGCTAATGTGATAGACATATCGTCATGTATTTAGGATACCGCCATTGCCAGGTAGGCTATCCACCAAACCCGTAATGAGGATCACCTAAATGGTTTTTCAAATGCTGAGAATTCTAGGGATTCAAGCTCAGGCGTCTTTCGGTTGTTCAATTTGTTGAGATACTTGCCCTCATACATACTGATGAAAATCACTATTTATTTTTCTCTCTTTTTCTTGAGCAAAGGGTTTGAGTAGTGGTGATAACCAGTATTATTTTATTTTTATTTTTTATTGTTGCATTTTGAGGATTTAGATTTTGAATTTTGATTTCAAAGTTGAGCTTGTGGGATTTTGGCTTGTGAATGGCGTTGATCCTTTAGGTATTGGGGATGACTACCCATCCTTCTCAGGGGTGTTTAGTACGAATCCTTATGACTTTGGGGGTCAAAGGGGTTTGGGATTTTGATGGTGAACTTTTGGGATTTTTCTTTGGAATGGTATTGATCCTTTAGGCCTTGGGGATGACTACCCATCCTTCTCAAGGACATGTAGTACAAATCCTTACAAATTTGGGGAGCAAAGGTGTTTGGGATTTTTGATGGTGAACTTTTGGTATTTTGCTTCGTGAATGGCATTGATCCTTTTAGACCTTGGGGATGACTACCCATCCTTCTCAGGGGCATGTAGTACAAATCCTTATGACATTAGGGACCAAAGGTGTTTGGAATTTTTGATAGTGGTGAAAACCACTATTTATTATGGGGAATTTGATGGGGAAGAGCTTGTCCTTTTATCAATTCTCAGCATTCTTGAACCATTTGCATAGGGGTATGAGTAGGATAATGTTTCCCTTATGGTACCCTAGACTGCTTTGTAGGTTTCGTCTTTCGTCCACACAACTTGGGAATTTTTATATGTTTTTAAGCTTGTGTTGGGATGTTATGTAACAAGGCGTGATCCAAGTAAAACTCTGCCTTGTAAAAATTGATCTGACTTTGTACAACATTTGACTAGAAATCTAAAGACAGCTAAATGATGAAACCCTAATGACATTAGAAGACAACTGACTATAATATGGTGAAAATGCGAAGGGCATTATTCTTGATGGATCATTTTACAAAATGGACTGATTGTGGGAAATTATGGAATTGTCGAGTAATTATAGGCTATGGTGCATTTAACCTATATGACCAGAAAATATGCAATGGATGTATGTGATGCCTGATGCAGCTTTTTGTGTTTTGATTTTTAAGATTATGCATGAAAGTGAGATGTAATTTTTTTGTTATTTTTGATTATCTGTTGTTTTTTAAATTTTCGTTATGGTGGTTTAACTCGAATGGGTGGGGACCAAGTGATTCTTATGGATCCTTAGAGGTTTTGACAAAAGGGATTATAGATACCTTTAGGGAATTTTTTAGTTGACCAAGCGATTATGGGAACCCTTGGAGCTTTTGGTTTGACCAAAGGGATTATTGATACCTTTGGGGCATTTTTGGGTGACCAGGTGATTGTGGGAACCCTTGGGGCTTTTTGTTTGACCAAAGGAATTATGGATACCTTTGGGGCATTTTTGGGTTGACCAAGCGATTACAAGAACCCTTGGAGCTTTTGGTTTGACCAAAGGGATTATGGATACCTTTGGGGAATTTTAGGTTGACCAAGAGATTGCAGGAATCCTTGGGGCTTTTTGTTTGACCAAAGGGATTATGGATACCTTTGGGGCATTTTTGGGTTGACCAAGTGATTACGGGAACCCTTGGAGCTTTTGGTTTGACCAAAGAGATTATGGATACCTTTGGGGCATTTTAGGTTGACCAAGTGATTACGGAAATCCTTGGAGCTTTTGATCTGAACAAAGGGATTATGGATACAATTGGGGCATTTTATGTTGACCAAGCGATTGCGGGAATCCTTGGAGCTTTTGGGGTGGTCCATGGCTCTCTAATTGTTGAATTGCCTCAAATGACTGATGTTCAAGGGTTCTAGTTCATTGATTTCTTCAAGAGAGGTGAGCCGGTATGTTCCAGGTCCTATTTTACTATTGATTACATAAGGACCTAACGAATTTACCGTGAACTTGTCCCTTAAATGGGGCAGCAAGTTAGAATTTTTTTGGTTCTCTTTTAAGACCAAGTCACCAACCTAAAAGTCCCTCAGGTGAACTTTCATGTTGTATGCTTTCTTAAGTCACTCTTGATAGATACGTAAATGCTCGAGAGCATAACGTGTCGATCATCGAGTAACGTAAGCTGGTCTAACCGGTCCTACCACGTAGTGTCATCATCGATAAAATCATGCATTGATATGCACAGGGAGGGTATTTCCAACTCGAGAGGCATGACTACCTTGGAGCCATACATTAGCAAAAATGGAGTTACCCCAGTGGGCATTGGAATGCTAGTGCGATAAGCCCATACGACAAGTGGTATTTGGATGTGCCAATCCTTATGATTATCTATGACTATCTTTTTAAGGATGGCAACTAGCATTTTATTTGATGCCTCTGCTTGCCCATTTGCCTGTGGATAATAGGGTGTCAAAAAAATGTGCTGAATTTTGTACTTTGTTGTCAAAGCACACACATATTTGTTCTTAAATGACGTCCCATTATCCGAGATGATCTTGGATGGAATACCAAAACGACATATGATGTTATGTAAAATAAACTCCGCAATGTGGGGCCCCATCGTAGAGGTAAGCGAAATAGCTTCCACCCACTTAGTGAAGTACTCTATGGCCATTATGATAAACGTGTGATGACCTAACGACGTAGGGGAGATCTTTCCGATGAGATCTAAGCCCCACTGTAAAAATGGCCAAGAAAATTGGATTGGCTGCAAGGCCTGAGAAGGTATGTGTCAAGTTAGCATGGTGTTGACACTTCACACACTTTCACACATATGCGCAACAATATCACTCTAAATATGGCCAATAATAGCCCATGCGAAGAATGTGCTTGGCGATGGCCATATCGCTGAAGTGGCCACCGCACGTACCATCGTGCGCTTGGGTGATCACCCAAGTGGACTCCTACTAGTCCAAGCAATGGAGGAGGATACCTTCGTAGCTTCGACGATACAAAATGTCTCCTATAAAGACATGTTTTGCCACTTTCTATTTGAATGATCTTTTCACGACGTACGACAATCCAAGTGGGAGGCTACCTAACTTGAGATAGTCTCTTATGGGTATGTATCAATCCTTCTGATAAAAAACCTTGATGGTATGAATGATCGATCCCTCTTGAAGTTCATCCCTAGAAAAAGCTGAGCAAGAAAGAACTTGTAAAAATAGTGTTGTGTTGCTATTAAGAGGGGTTGGAGAGAACAAAGACCCCCAGTTGGCATGATTCAGACTATCATGGATTCAAGAGAACTTATCCTGAGATGGTTCAATCTAGATTAGGTGGATTCTTGGTGTTATGCCAGAGCTTGCATACTCCATCATGGATTATGATAACGTTTTGACTTGAATGGTTGTCATTTCACCAAAATGGTATTGCAGTATTAGTGACCCCAAGGAGGCCATAGTGTTCACAAAATTATTCGATGATTGAGGGAATGCCTTAATGTCATACCAGTCAATATTTGCCAAGAATTTATCCACAAGAGATTTTTAGGCCTGTAAAACTGGGCATTTGCATTGGAATACCCCTTTCACTTGGTTGACAATTAACAGTGAGTCACCAAAGATATTCAAGCATTTGATGTTCATGGTGATGGTTGTCTGAAGACCTATGAGCAAGGCTTTGTATTCAGCATTATTATTGGTACATGGGAAATCAAACTTGAATGATAAAGGCATTGGAGTCCCTTGCGGTGTGGAAAACATGATTCTCATGCCACCCCCTTGCTCACATTTAGAGCCATCAAAAAATAAGGTTATGTTAGCCTGTGACTAAGGCTCATAAGAATCTGTCAATTTTGAGACATGGAAGACCCTATCATCAGGTCGCTCTATAGTCAGAGGTTGATCGTATTCGAGGAGCCTCTACTAGTTGATTGGCGATGACTTGACCTTTTATGGAATTTTGTCCAATGAATTCGATGTCAAACTTCATCAACAACATGATCCATTTTGTTGTGCGACTACTGTGATAAGTACGACTCATCATGTACCGCAATGGATTCTCCTTAGACACAACATACGTCGTATTGCTTAGCATGTAATGGCATAGCTTTTTGGTGGCAAATACCACCACCAAGCATAGCTTCTCAATGTATGCATAGTTAAGTTCATAACTAACCAGGGTGCAGCTAAGATAGTAATTAGCATGTTCTTTATGTAATTCATTTTTTTGGGCTAGCATGGTGCCCAGTGCCACCTTAGTAGCTGAGATGTATAAATAGAACGAAAATCCTGGTCTAGGTGGTGCCAATACTGGCGATGAAGCCAATTATTGCTTGATGTCATCAAAGGCTAACTAGCACTCATCATCCCAATGAAATTCCCCCTTGTGTAATAATTTATTCATGGGTCGACACTTGTCAGATAACTGTGCTATGAAGCGCTTGATTGACGTGACCTTACCTTGCAAGCTTCTGAGCTTCCTGATGGTGGTTGGGGGAGGCATTTCAAGGATTACCTTGAATTTATTTGGATCTACCTTGATGCCTCATTTTGAGACTATGAAACCCAAGATTTTTCTAGATGTGACGCCAAATACGTACTTCTTGGGGTTTAGCCTAACCTTGTGTTCGATGAGGCGATCAAGGATCTTGCGTAAGTCATCGAGATGATTTTTGCGCAAAAGATATTTGGTCAACAAATCATCCATATAATCTTCCAAATTTTTATGCATTTGATCGTGGAAGATGTATGTCATAGCACGTTGGTAAGTGGTGCTGGAATTTTTAAGGCCAAATGGCATGACCTTATAACAAAATGTCCCTTAAGGCATCGTGAACACTGATTTTAGTTGATCATCGAGATTGATATGAATCTGGTTGTATCATGAGAAATCATCCATGAGGGAAAGCATTTCATGGCCTACTATAGAATCTACCAATGCGTCGATGCTAGGCAAGGGGAAATCATCCTTAGGACTCGCTTTGTTTAAATATCAAAAATTGATGCATATGTGAATCCTCCTGTCAATATTTTTGATGGGTACCATGTTGGACAGCCATGGTGGGTAATCCACATAGATGACAAACTATGCATCCAACAACTTTTGTAGCTCATCTTTGACCATTAAGGCCACTGTTGGGTGCATCTTACATAGCTTTTGCTTGTTTGGCTTGATTTTCGGATCAAGTGTTAGATTATGCGTGACTATCTATGGGTCTAGCCCCGACATGTATTTGTAGGACCATGCAAAAACCTCCTTCTTCTCTTTGAGAATGGTAATGTAATTGGCTTGCTCTTCGGGGGATAGACTTACCCCCAGCTTGATGATTTGTGGATTCATTGGATCAGATCCAATGTCTACGTCAATCGTCTCTTCAACTGACATGTGGGATCCATCCTCCAACTGATGTGGATTTGGGATTAGGTGGATATCATTTTTTGAATTTAGATCTACGCTGGGAACATTGGGTTCCTCTTCAACATGGAAGATATCCTAAGTCTGTCCTGGGGTGAAATGAAACATCTCATCGCAAGGCTAGTACTCTAATGGGGATGGTGGTGTGTCAGTGTGATCCCAGTCTATGGCATCTAGGTCTAGATAAAATGGTCATGTTGGATTGGCTAGATTGTGTATGGGGGTAGTCAAATCAATGGAGATCATGTTGATGGACTGAATTTGGTCTCCATTACCACATGGGTGTTGATTCAGCCATTCTTGGTGATCCTTGTGCCCTTAATCTGGTTCTATAGGTACTGGCACAAAAGGATCAGCCTTATGTTTGGATAGAAGGACAGGGCACTGGTGGCCCTGTAGGGTCTCTAGGTGGGCGGTGCTCTTTGTATTCCTGAAGTGGTGGATGAAGCACTTGGTTTAACTACACTTGGTTTAAATGCCACCTATGCATTGGTCCCATATTCAGATGTTCAAACATAACATCGATGTCTATGGGGTATCCATGTTGCCTCATATGGTTGAGATATGCCATCTCAGTCTCATCCTCATAGTCGCTATTAGATATCCATAGGCCTTCATTTGCTCTGACAACTGTGTGCCCCTATGGCTGGTATAGCCTCTCACTAGGCATTGCTTGATCACTTGGCCTTATGGCCGGCATGGGATGATCATTTTGTTTGAGCATGTTGATTTGGTCCTTTCTTGGTTGTTTCACTCTCTACGAGTGGGCTAGATTCTTTAGAGGTGGCAATTGCCCAATTGGAACATTAAAGGGAAACATTGCCACAAAGTTCTCTTGATAGTCATCAATGGGTGTCACCTGTGAGTGATTGCTATCAGAATCAAAAGGGTCCCAAGGTGCTACCTCATAACCTAACTCATCTTTCGAAGACCCCCATTGTTCTTGTTCATATCATTCTTGGAAGTTACTTCTTGAACTTTCCCCTTCCTCGATCAAAGGAGAGGGACTGTTGAGGTCAACAAGGTTTGTTGTTAACAATGGGAAATAATTCCCCAATGTGTATGTAGTGTTGGGATTGGCATATGGATCTTGTGCCAACCCATACCTGTTGCCTAGACCTAAGCCTTGCATGGTTTCTACCAAGATGTCAAGGGGCAAAGGGTGGTTGAACCCTACTCCTAATTTGTCATATGGCATCTGGTATCTTGGTTGACAAAGAGTGTGCATTCCTTGTTCGTATCTGCCCAATCCATATCCATGCCAATTACATTGGTCTAGGTATTTCAAGGTGAAGTCTGGGTTGGACAAATAATAAAAATTCTTAGCAAATGGTTCTTCGTCTTCTTCCTCTTGTAGGTAGGGTTCAATGTCGTTCTCAAGACCCCCATATACAAAGTTGGTCTGATTTAGCGGGTAGCCTAAAGGGATGATAGTGCCAATGGGGAGGCAAGGTCTCCCCATGTCTTGCATGGATTCGAGTGTGGGTGTTGCCACAATGTTCTGCACTAGGTACTCCCCCAAGCCTATATTGGCCATTTCAATGGTAATCGTTGGTAGTTGAGGGGGATGGAATGGGAGTTCTCCCTAAGTCCACTCCATGTGGGGTGAATTAGGTGTCTCGAATTCCATTTGGCTGGGCACCTCCTCGATAGAGATGGTTGAGACTAATGGTGGTGCCTCCTCTAGGGGATTCTTCCCGTTGTCCTTCGGTGTGGCCACCATAGGTGGCATTATTGGTGAAAGGACAAACAATTAATATGGGCCAGGTCGGTTAGTTGAGGGACTCAACAATGAGGATGTAGGTGGAATCAGACCTTGGGTGGACGGATTCAATTGAAAGTCCAAATGTGTTTATGGGAGGGTTTATTGTGGCATCAGTTGTATCGCATTGCAAAACTTAAAGGGCTCTAATTCTTCTGGGATTACATGTACTTGCCCTTCGTATGTGTATTTGAGGCATTGATGGGCTATCGAAGGGACACACTTCATGTCCCTAATCCAAGGTCGGCCTAGCAAGATATTTTAGGCCATATCAACCTCAAGGATGTGATGCAATGTAGGAATGATATTCTGTCCTACTTGGATGGGCAAGACAATTGTGCCAACCATCGAGCATAACGCGTCGTTGAATGCTCAAAGAGTGTAAGTGGATGCCACAATGTGGGATGCTAGTAGCTTAAGGTGTTTTAATGTCACTATCATGATTATGTTGTTGGACAAGCCAGTGTCCACCAACACCCTCTTGAATGGAATCCCATTGACCTATGCGATGATGTGCAAGGGTGGATCCACCATATCACTAGTTACCAATTTTAGTTCATCTTCCCTAAAGGTTATGATCGGTTATGTGCAATGTCTCACATGTCCCATAAAGTTGTTGAAATAATTAGGTTCGTGGGGATGTAGTTCAATGGCTTTGAGTATCTCCGTTAGAGCCTCCTGATGGGGTAGTGATTATTGGATGAGCTCATAAATGGAGAGCCTAGCCAACATGGTCCTTAAAATTTGAGTAAGCTTAGTCTGAATCATGGCCACTGGTCTAGGTGGGGGAGGTTGCATAGGGTGTTTTGGAGGTTGTGACGTTGATGGAACATCACCTGTAGTTGCCGTGGGTGAAGCCATGTTTGGGTATCTTTTGTTTCGCATCACGATGCTTATCATCCCTATGTACCCTTGCATGGGGTAGTTTTATGTTACCTCGTTCACTTGTAAAGTCATTTCCTATGCATCATGGGCAGGTAGGGGGTCTTTGAAGACTTCCATATATTGGTTTCTTAGTGCTACAGGATTATCTACCACGAGCATTTTTTTGTCTATCAAGTCCTGCACTAAGTTTTTGAATTTCCAAAAAGTGAAGATGTCGTGTCCTTTTGGTCGGTGAAATATACAATATAATTCTTCCCTATAGCCCTTGGGTTTTGGCATGTTGTGGTCTATGGGTCAACTTTCTAGCAAGTTTATCAAGTTTACCGTGAATAAGCGGTCAAACAAGGAGTCTCTAGACTTCGTGAATTGTGTGAATTATTGCTTAGGGTGACGTTGTTGATTTTTCTCTTGTTTATGATTTTCATTTTCATATTTAGCAAGAGGGACTGCCTGATAATTAGCCTTTGGGGGCTGTGTCATTTGTGCAGGAAGTGGTATAGTTATGGCAACCTGATTGATCGTGACAGGTTTCGATTGCATGGGCCCAGTTTTGGCATTTTTTATCCACTCTTTCTTGCGTAGCTTGGCAATCTCATTGTCTTGAATTTTGATCTCCTCAATTATCTTGGATTGCACTAGGGCTTCTTCTAGGGTGGCATATTGTTGTATCTACAATAGTACGGAGATCGACCTTATGCAACTCTTTGAAAACATCTGAGTCATGTCGGCCATGGGAGGGAGGTAAGGTAGCTTTGAAAGCAATGTCCTCCATCGATTCCCATAAGTAGCTATGGTCTCATCATCATAGTACTTAAGGCTAGCTAGGTCGCTTAAGGATACCTTATTCTTGGTGTTGAAGGAAAAACATTCAAGGAACGCGTCCACTAGCTGGTATAGATTATTGATGCTATGCTTCGGCAATTGGGTAAACCAATCTAAGGCAGGGCCTACGAGCATGGTTATAAGCATTCTCAAAAGTAATGCATCATTGTCCTAAATTCCAAAGCATTGACTCAAGAACCTTATTACGTGCTCTTGGGCATCCTCATCCCCTCTAAAAATTTCCAATTGAGGCATTTTGAAGTGGTCGGGGTATGGGGGTGCCAAAACTGAAGGATGCACAGGATGACTTCAGAGTTGGTGTAAGGTGGGCTTTTGGGGCCCTGAAGTCTTAGTCTCCATAGACTCTAAGCACTCTAGCAGCACTTTGTATGCATCAAAGGATTTTATTTCATCTTCTTTGGTTTGTTCTCATTGTGAATTGTGATGAACTTGAGGCCTATGGAGGGGTAGACAGGTAGCACCCTCCCTGCCTTGGTAGGGTGTTTCAGCCCGCTCTTGTCCTCACTCAAATCCCTCATAGGCTTCTTGAGGAGTTTTTGGGCATGACCTATAAACATGGACGGGTGCCCAAGGAAGGCGCCCATCATTGGTTCTAGGGGTGGCCTCCCGCTTAGGTCTCGGAGGTCTTGGAGGAAACACTTGATAAGGTCGTGGAGACCTATCTCACACTAAGGGGTTGTGCCTCTCATAAATTTATGTCCTATGCATGCAAGGGGTTGGAATCCTCTCATGCATAGTTTTCTAGAGCAATTCATCTATCTAGCATTGAATGCGCTATTTGTTAAGATGATACAGTTGTTCTAACTACTGTTGATCTTGCCTAAGCTACGTGATTTGCGCTTGGCGGGTGGCATGTTTGGCAAATGCCAAGTCAATTTGTTCTGCCATCCTATGTCTAGGAGGCCTAGATGCCTCTCCTACATATCTATCTTGGTCATGGTGATCCGAGATCTCTATGGGTCACTTTCCTCTATTGAGGTTAGCAGCATTCACTCGAGGCTCTGACCTCAATAGGTGATCTTGATAACTAGTAGGTGTAGAGGCACATTCCTCCCACACGGTGTATTGCTCTTGAGGAATATACTAGTTTTTATCATGCTCGCTTTCGTACATGTGAAAGAAATAGGTGGAGTTAGCTCGTACTATCTGAAGAGCCTTGCACTCTAGATTTGGCATATTAGTTCTAACAGTAATGAGGGGTGGAGGAGGGATGATATAATCATGTGGTCCCTCCTTATGAACCCTATGCTACTCTAGCACTTCATTGTGCAGTGGCCACTCATAATGAGTGTCTAAGGGAGCCTTCCCATGTGTGTACTCCTCCTAAGAGGGTCTGTGTTGAATGGGAGTGCCCCTCAAAGGGGTGCCTCTATAGTCATTTTCTATAGTAGCATAGTGTGGACTACGTTGTGGGTCAGGATGCCAAGGTGGTATAACCAAGTCCTTGGGACTATAACAGAGGCGACTTGTGCCTCCTTGTATACTTTTTGCAGCTTTTGCCTGTGATTGGGCTTGGATACGGGTATACACCATGGTGGTGGTCTTCCTAGAAAGATATGTATATTTTTATCTCCTTTACAAAAAAATTTGCTATAACAAACAAAAGGGAACCACATAAACAAAGAAATGATTATCTTGTTTATAGATTAAATGTGTGTCCTAGATCTAGTTTAGTGTGTTTGATTTTTGTTATACGAATCTTGTAAAGGAAAATTTGTTATACATGCATAATGAGGGCTCTTGTATCTCCCAAAATGGTCACCCCTTCAATCTACCATTTCCAGGCCGTTATAATGAACCTCTCAACATACCCACCCTTACATGAGGGAAACTATTGGTACGCGAGAGAAAAATAGTACATGGAACATAGGTGATACGGAAGGGGGATCACTCTATTTTTGACACCTATCATAGAAGACTTATCCTCATGCATGGGGAATCACCCCCGTTACACTTGGTTAGCTTTCATCAGAATTTACGTCTAGCAACAGTTGCGATCAGGGTAAATGTATGCAAAATCCAAGCCAAGGTCGTGATGAAATCCACCGTTGGTCTTGATCAAGTGTTGCGGTATTAATACCAACTCCTTGATGTTAATATTATTAGGTGGTGTGTGTGTGGCTCCTTTTAATAATGTAAAGAAATAAAACATACAAAAAAATATGATTTTCACTAATGCAATGCTTTAAAGTATGTTTTATCTTTCAGAAACAATTAGTAGCAAAAAAAGGAAATCACAAACCCTACCTAAAACTGAAACCTATGATGAGAACTTGCCATTGGTGCAAGTATCATGCAAGAAAACCAGAAAAGAATGCATTCCTAATAAATTTCCTTCCATTTTAGTTACTCTATGTATTTTTTTTTTATTGCAAGAAAGCAAAGAAAACAAAAATCTGCAGAAACATAAAGTAGAAAAACACAGAGGATGTTCAGAAGGCCTACCTCTTCTCTGTCCAAACCAGATGCCTCTGAGTTTCTGCTCAGAAAATGCATAGATATCTAATCATCCCAGGGTGGGATGAATGGAAGGTTTGTATTCATAATAGGGTGGGACGAATACATATTCGTCCCAGGGTGGAATGAATGCCAGGTCTATATTCGTCACAGGGTGGCATGAGTAGCAGTCCAACGCCCGAATGAGTAACACCTACAAAAAATCCATAAAATTTGGATAAAAAACTTAATACTAATAGCAGGGGATAGGGTCCCACCATGATCACCACTGAAAGACAAATGCGGAATGATGGTGTACCATATTATGATGCAAACGAAATTGATATGGTGTAGATGCTAGGTCCTACGAATGCGATGAACAAATGCATGTAGGAAATAAAGCAAAAATGAGATGTAAGTAAAAAAAATCAGGGCCTATTTTATTAATTTTGCTTTTAATATAGTTACAATATGTCTCCCCCCTCTGGGGCTTAGAACATTTTATACAATTTGTTACATCAACAGATGATATGCTTCCAGTGTCCTCCGCATGCCCATATTCGAAATGTGTGGGCCAAATGTTGCTGCCGCTTGTGTCCATGTGTTCATCATTCCTTTATTCCCCTATAGTTTTTTTGATAGTGAGATCATATGCATATAAAAACAACAAATAGTTAATAGCATATGTGGATGTAGGAAAACATGCAATTCCCAAAGCCTACGGCTAGTTAATGTAAAAAAGAATGAAACGATGGTCAAAACATGTCATAATGAACCCAAAATTTGATAGAGGCATGGAGACATCATCAGGGACACATTGCAAAAATAACAGTCAAGAAATCATGCATAGATTTCTAATCACTTCGAGGTGGGACGATTAGGACTACAACAAAATGTGCAAGAGTGACCTTGCAAATGTCCTACCTTGAGGCCTCCAAAACACCTACAAACTTGGGGTTAGACTAAAAGGGGCATTTTGAGATGACCCAAAAGGTCATATTTGGAAGATTCTACCCATATTCTCCTATATCTGAAGGCGCTCCCTCTAGGTTATTAAACACATAAAATGATAAAAACAAGGTCAAATCAAGTCAGAATACCATGAAACTTGAACAACAGCATAAGTACATGAAATATGAAATAATGAAAAAATAAAATTATAAAAATCAAGCATATATTTCTAATCGCTCTAGGGTGGGGCGATTAGGACTACGCTATGATGCAGGGGGCGCCTAGGGGCAGGACACCCACCGCACTGCTGTAGTCCTAATCGTCCCACCCTGGAGTGATTAGAAATATGTGCATGATTTGCTGACTGTTATTTTTGCAATGTGTCCATTATTATGTCTCCATGCCTCTGTCAAATTTTGGGTTCATTATGACATGTTTTGACCATCGTTTTATTCTTTTTTACATTAACTAGCCGGAGGCTTTGGGGATTGCATGTTTTCCTACATCCGCATATGCTATTAACTATTTGCTATTTCTCTATGCATAGGATCTCACCATCAAAAACACCAGAGGGGCAGCAAGGAATGGCAAACACATGGATGCAAGTGGCAAAAACATTTGGCCCACCCATTTTGAATGTGGGCATGTAGAGGACACTGGAAGTGTACCATCCGTTGATGTAACAAACTGTATCAAATGTTCTAAGCCCAAGATGGTGGAGATGTATTGTAACTAGATTAAAAGCAACATTAATAAAATAGGCCCCTCTTTTTTTTTCTTACATATCATTTATGCTTTATTTCCTACATGCATTTGTTCATCGCATTCGTAGGACCTAGCATCTACACCATATCAATTTCGTTTGCATCATAATCTGGTACACCATCATTTTGCATTCAGATTTCCCTTTTGGAGAAACCATGAAACTTGAACAATAGCATAAGTACATGAAATATGACAAAATACAAAAACAGTAGTAGAGAAATCAAGCATAGATTTATAATCACTCTGGGATGGGGGGATTAGGACTGCAGTAGTGCGAAGGGCACCCGGGGATAGGAAACCCACTATTTGGGGACTGGTTTTGGCACAAATCCAATTGGGATGGGTCCAAAACCTCCTAGGGGGTTTTGTTTACAAGTTTAGTGTGGAATTGTGGCCGATTGCTCAGGTTTTGTGTCTGGATTGTGTTCCTAGTGTTCACCCGACAACCTCTCTTCCAAAAGAGAGATTAGGGATGTAGGAAGCACAAAAGTGAATGGGGGTATAATTTGGCAGCATTCCATTGCTCCAAATTCTCTAGATCTATTTTTTTTTGGGGTGACGAGGCTCACCTTTTTATAGACCTTAGGGTCTCCTTTGCATGCGAATGCGAGGGCACCACATGGCTCACCATGCCCTTTTGGGGAAGAGGATATTCCTACCTGATTTAGGACCTCCATGATTAGGACATGCTTGAATGAAGTCCCTCTCTTTTATTTGAAACCATTCCTCACAATTGAATGCCTTGAAGGTGAAGTTGGGTGGCAGATTTGTCAAAGCTTGACTTTTTGCCAGTCAAACCTACTAATCGTCCCACCTTGGAACGATTTTTGCTAATCGTCCCGAGGTGGGGCGAATAGGATCCTAATCATCCCAGGGTGGGACGAATAGAGAGAAAAGTGCTTAAAAGGTGCCAAATTGACATATGACCTTCCAAAACTGATTTGGGAGTGGTTAGGACCACTGTTTAACCTCTAGAGGCTGCCCTAGGGGGTATGTATGCCAATTCGGTTAGTGCTTGTAGTCACATAATCGGATTGGTGCTATTTTGGTGTCTACAAACTTATAAGGATGCATTTTTAGCAGCGACCAACACCTTAGTCATACTTATTTGAGAAATTCCATTACAACATGTTTTACAACAATGGATGAAACTTATAAGGGTGCATTTTTGGTAGCGACAAACACGTTAGCTACCTTATCAAAACTTTTTCAAAATCATATTGTAACCGAATGAACCTCGTATGTAGTGATCTACTCTAATAACACCTAGCGGTTGTAGCAACTAGTTACCCATGCAATCCAGTTGGATGACAATATTACAATAAGGACATTCATTGATGTGAAGAAAAAGTGAGGAATGATCCATTTTTTGCTTAGAAGCATCTAGAGCATTGTGAAAAAGCAAGAGATAGTAGATCAACATCTTTTACATTGTATTTGGATAGTTATATACATTACCAAATAATGTAATAAGGGAGGATGTTAGAGTAATATTCCATTATTTCGGATATTAACTATATTCCTACATTAGGTTAGATTTCATTTACCACTATATACTATTGTAAATAAATTTAACTATTACCTAATGTTAAATGGTATGTTAGATTATTCACATTGTAACATGAATAATTTTAGTTAGTTGTTAGCATTATTTTCTTTGGTTGTTAGCTACCTTAGGGGGAAGGCTTCCTATTACACGTTGGTTAGCTACCTTCGTGGGGGGATTTATTTCATCCCTATATTAGGCTATTCATAGCCTAAGTTATTTGTATTTAAAGGGGTATCATATTATTAATTGAATCTAATGCCTATGGTTTCTTATTTTATAATAGTAATTTAACTATTTGAAAAAGAAAAAAAAGGCACTATATGGTATGACAAGGCACAAATGCACTTTGTTTAGTTTTATCTATTTATTCTTTCCAATGTGTTATGTGAATTGAATAAGCTAAATAAGACTTTTAAAGAAGAAAATGTAAATATTACAACTTTTGGGTTATCTCTTGAGGTTCAAATAAGCACATCATATACATGGTTTATGAGAAATTAAACATTTATAGAAGATGTTGTCTCTAGATGCATCGATCTATCAGGGACATAAACTCAATGTTCCTTGAGCACCCATTCCTTATGTAGAGTGAAACAACAAGAAGCATCACAAGAAAATATTTTGCTTGTGGGATAACTTCTAGGGTTTTTAGCTGATGTCAACTCTTCATCAGATTGATCTTTAAGCACTTTTGAGGTCTTCATGAGATTAGGCTAAATTTTATTGTGGGTGTAAGTGAAATAATTGCAATAAAAGTAAAAATACAAAAATTATAAAGATATAGAAAAGTAAATTGTAGAAAAACAAAACCAAAGCTATGGGGGTTATGTGCCAATATCAAGTTCCCTTCTTGATTGCATGGACAAGATAGAGATTAACACATTCACCATAGTTTAATAGCTAGAATTTGATCACAGTGTAGTATGCACAACTAAAATTGGAGACACACTTAAGGGAGTATAAAAAAGTGAAACTAGTCACAACTTTCATTTATGTGTTGGAATAATTACAAAACATGTGGTCTGAAGAGTCTAGATGCTCCTTAGATAGTGGCTCAATGTTCAAAACTTGCTCATGAAATCATGGTATGAAAGTAATAGCTCATAAGGATGAATATGAGGTATGGGTAGGCAACTCCCAATGCCTTTACAATGCAAATATAGGCTACGATGAGGGATATTTCCCTTTGAAAATATACGTAGAAAGCCTACACACTTCCTCTATTTTACAACCAAAATCCTTTTGCAATCATAATCTGCAAATTTGAGGTCTCTAGATTTGGGGCTATCAATGTTAGAGGCTTTTGGGACCTTATATTACAAATTACTAATGTTGTATCTCATTGCTACTATGATGGGATGGTTGCACCATTAAGATATTTTCAAGCTTCCTATGGAATCCCCGCTTGTTGACATAGCAGGAATGGCCTCCTTGAATGTTGTGAGATGGTAATATAGGCTTACACATGTGATGGGAAATCATCACAACTATCATGTGGATGGTTCTAATATGCTAGGTCATATAAATCAACTTTGGTGGCCTATAGAAGATGTCTTCTAAATTGCTATTGTTATATCTCCATTGACTGAGGAGATGAGATCTCCTTTAGCCAATGAAAGATATTTTTTGATTGTGTTCCAATGCTCACATCCTACTTTTTACTGGCCACCATGTGTTTAGCCCATGCATTTATGGGCCCCCTTTTCTTTCTTTTGTATTCATTTGTTATAATATCAATGCATACCATTGAAATTAAAATCGACCCATAGAAATCAACATCCTTAAGTTGCTAGCTTTAGAAAAAATATGGGTTAACCATTTATTTGGGATCCAATGGTTAACATAACTTAAAATATGTCTAATTATCTTCACGGCATAGTTGGTGCTTGACCTTCTGACTGGAGGTGAGATACAACTTTTGATACCTCCCAATAATCCTACTTCTAACTAGGGAATTTTATTGGGGATAGTAGGGTTGTAGGGAATAATTCCTTATAGTCTTGATATTTTCTAGGGCTCTTCATATTGGAAAGAGATTAAACCCTAGAATTCTTGCCTTATTCTTGGGCATGGATTTAAAATTGGAAATTAGGGAGATAACAAAAATACACAATAACATAAGGGAAAGAAAAGTGAGAAAGGGAGTGGGGAGTTTTTATTCCTTAGGCTTAATCCTCCTAGGTGGAGAACTACCTTTAGATATTACTATCAAGGCGATATTATTTGGAGAATTGTGACCCTTGGATTATTCTCTCAAATTTGAAAATTAGTCAAATATTCAATCTGGCTCATCTTCTAGGTCTCAGTGAATTCCACTTTTTTCATGACCTTACTCCTTGCTTGGTTTCTAATGCTTCAAAATTGCCTTCACAAAGGGTTATCGTATCTCTTTGTTCAGAAATTTTACCTAAACTATTCTCTTTACTCATTTTGGACAACATTATCCCTTTAATTTTGAATAAAATATTGAAGCAATTGCAAGGTCAAAAAAATATTTTATCTTCTTTTTTGGCCATGACCAATGTGACCACTTTATGGATTGAGAAGGCTATAAAATCTATGGAGGTTTGACTTCTCTAAACACCCAAGATGCTTGTGTTTCCATAGATTATAAGCTCTTCTATATTATTCCAATCCTTTTTTCCATCACCTTGGCTCCCTCCTTCAATTATTACAAAGCTTCATTCCTCTAGGGACTCTGCTAATGTTGCCTTTATAACAATCCTAGGTATTAGTGAACCTAGTCACAAATAGAAGAGGGTTCATTATTTAAAACCCATCCATTTGAACAATGGAAAATTTCATGATTGTAGAACAAGAAGTGGTATCACTAAGGATAGAGTCCTTTTAGATATCATAAAAAAATATTTGATACTCTCATCAATAATGAGATTCAACTTAGATACCACTAGAAAGGCTACATGTCATCACATTTCTAGTTTTATGGATTAGCACAACCTCATGGTGTGGAAAATTTTAAATTTACTAGTAATATATATTGATGGCCCTCCCTTTTTAGCATCATTGGCATATTTATGACATCAAGTATCTAAAAAACTAAATAAAATTTAATTCCTCTCATATTGCTTAGTTTTGACATAGCAACTCTACTCTAAGTTCTTAAATAAGGCAAATTTCTCACTTGGGGAGTGGCTTTGCTCGAAAGAATATGAGGTATAGTGGAGGAAACACTCCCTTTTATAAACCTCTCTCATCAGGCAAGTCACTAAAGTCCATTTCATTTTTTTGTATTTAATTCTATTGGACCTTCTCTAACAAACCACTCAAAAATGATCTTCCTTGCATAGTCAAACTAGTAAAAGGTATGATTGTCTGCTATACTTCCTTGTGTTTAGTCATGGTAGTTGTCTTGTCGTCAACTTGATGGGTCTTTTAGGATGGTGTGTGATGATTCCTATTAGAAAGTATGTCCCCAATGGTGTTGTGTAAACCACAATATCTACCTTATGCAACCATTTTCTCCAATCTAATTCGTCTTTATGCATGTCACTGATCTTGCTGGAAATACAACATTATTGCTTGTTCTTAAGAAATTTGGCCCTCATGAAAAACCACAAGACTCATATGCATGCACCAAATGAGTAATGGATCAAGGAATTAAATATCATTTTGTTCCTAAAAATGAATCCCATTCTTTATATACACATGCCTCCTACATAAGTTTCTCCTAGTTGCATTTTTGAATCCATATCACACCCTCCCATCCTAGCTCAATCAAATGCTTCATTGAAACCTAACCCTCATATCTCATATACCCATTTCTCTAGGTGTTCATTAGGTATGTAGGGATGCATCTCATCCACAAAGTAATCTAATTTTTATAGCTTATCTTTAGCTATGTAGGCTTACTCCTTCTCACTCCCCTAGAAAGGACTTGATCTATGTGGTGTATGTGGAGGGGTTTTGATGGTATCTTAAAATTTATCCCATACCTAGTTTAGAGTATCATGCAAGTCCAATATAGGTATAGGTAACCTTTGATCTTGTCAATGAAGCCCCTTGAAAGGTATATTCTAAATGTGGTCGATAGATCAATTATCACTATGTCTTGGCACACTATTAGATTGGGGTATGCTTGGAGTGCAAGAGGAAGATCCCTTACCAATTTTAAGATATGTAGTAGAGTTCCATATAGCAAAACTACCCTATTTATAGTTGGATGACATGTTAAACTGAGTGCATTTGCTACCCTTTTGGCCATGATCAATGTTCTTGACCCCAAGTCTACCAAGCAATTATATATCAACTTATCCCTATATATCAGGATCAGGTAGAATGAAATAGGCTTGGGTTGACTAGACTCTAAGCTAGACACCTATAGCACAACAGGTGTCCCTTGTCCACACAACTCCTTTTACTTTTGTAGGTCCTCTTTCAAATTCTTCATCTATTCTTGAATCTATAGGATATCCCAAAAAGGAATGACTATGATAGACTTCCTCAAGTGCTCTTTCATATTGAAAGGTCCAATAGAAGGATCCTTTGAAATGGTATTTGATAATTTCAAAGGCCTAGCTTATTATTCTAACAAAGGAGACCTTGGTGGATCTAGAACATGTTAGTTTGGAGGATTTGGGACCATTCTTGTGTTTGAAAAAACTTCTTAGGTCTATATTTTTTATGGATCTTGAATTTGGGCACTCTGATTATCTACTTCCTTTCTTTAAGGTCTAGTATCCATTATATTATATTTTGCCTACTCTTTAATGGACCTATTTTTGGCCTTGTTGATATATTCCAATAGGACTTGTGGCCTCCAAGACATCAAGGTGCCTACTTCATTTGACCTAGCATATATTCTTGCTTCATCCTAGGTGATAAAGGTCTACTCCAATATTAAAGAATCAATAAATGGTGGTGTAGTTAGGTATGTAAGATAGGTTTTGAACTTAGTAACTAGGGTTTTAACTAAGGTATTGTAAGTAGTTGGAATCCATAAGTTGCATTAAGTCAAAAAGAAGAATCATTGTTGGCTGACAAAACTAAAGAGAGATTCAAGATTATGTAAGACTATCCAATGATGTGGTATGTATAACAATGACCACACATGTAGGTAACCCTTAAAATAGAGTGCAAGTTCCCTAATTAATTATGTTCAATGATAGATAGCTCCTCAATATTATCACAAACTAGATGGAGATAGTCTTATCAATCATGGTATGGAAGCCTCAGATCATATAAGGTGGATTTAATTAAAAAATATGGTATCATCTTCCCTAAGCATGCAAGGAAAAATATTTTGTGTAACACAAATATAGTACTTAAGATAAGTACACAGATTTTCCTATATCACCTTGATAGAAACAAGGCAGATCTAAGTCAAGTATAATAAAACTCAATGCAATTACATTCCAAAATCATAGAAGAAAACTATATTAAAGAATTATCTTGCATTAATTTTTTCATAAATTATATTTGTTGTGTTAACTAAGTTACCACTCTCTTATCACTAAATGTACCCTTGTATGAATCCATACCCAATAGGTTAGGCCTTTTTTTCAATGTTTTTTATCTTCTCCCATGTAGTATGAGTCACCAAAGTTGTAAAAAAATTACATATAATAATCTAGCCAAGGAGGGTGCCTTCAATTAATGCTAATATGGAGAAAAGCACAAAATAAAAATCTCTCCAAATTCTACAACTTGTAAGATAGTTTATGCTAATTGGAAATAACCCAATATTGGCGTTCTCTCTTTTTTGGACTCACTAGGACAAGACACACTTTATCTTCATAGCTATCCACCATGTTAAAATCCTCATAGACAAAATATAGGCTATCTAGGAGACTTTAACAACCCATTTTCACATCTTGAATCTCTTCTTAGTATCACTAGGAGTGTAAAAATTGAGAACTTATAATAAAAAGTTATCAACAAAAATCTAAACGTAAACTATCTTATGACGGGGGTCAGACCCCTCATTGACCACCATCCCTACAAGACAGGCATGCACCACCACACCAATATGATCTCCAAGGTGGTTTTTCTACATCACTATAGTCTTTCCAAAGATAATAGAAAAAAAATTAGTTCACTATTTATAATTTTTACTTGTTAAAATTAAATATTTGAAACAAATTTCTCCCTTCTATAAAAATACTTAACAAATCTTATTTTATTCAGGTTAGGTAGACCCCTAACATTTCATGAGAGACAAATTATCTAGTACATTGACATTATTTGGGGTGTTAGAAATTGTGCTCATATCCTCTCATTCATTGTTTATATGTTCAACATAATCATCATCCTAGAGTACCTCAATCCTATTAAGTGAGTCAATAGGACTACCATTTGACATGTTTAGATATTTTCGTAGAAAAATTAGGGTTCTTTCTTTCTTGCTATGCCTAGACATGAGCAGGTCAAACTGAATTGACAACTCAATATGAATATGCCTTTATGCATTCATAGGAACAAAGATTTTATATTTTCCAAGGGTTTGTGAATTTTAGGATCTAAAAGGATTCATTAGATATAAGGAATTAATGCTTCAGGCCTAGTAATTAGTTTTTTTACTTGAAAAATTAAAGAACTTTTAGAGCTAAAATGCTAATGGCCAGAATTAAAGGCTAGAGGATGTGGCTTAGGGTTTTAATTTCTTGTGACCACTTGGGCCCAAGTATCAATTTATTTAGTTTACAAATTATCCAAACCTTCTTGCCCCATAAGACTCATGGCCAATTCCAAAAAGGGAAGTCTTTGACCCAGTGCTCAAAAATTTGGCACTAAAAATAGGCATTCAAAATATTAACATATTGAATAAATTGATGATGAAATTTACCATAAAAACTAAAGTACACCACATACTTTAGGTATTTGAAAAGCAAAATGTGCATATAGGCCCTAGGAAACAACCATGGTTGGAACCAACAAGGATCTTCCAAACAAACAAATTCTTCAATTTTGTCATAAAACTAAGGGATAAGGTCCTTGAAATGTATGGATAAACCTAGAATTTTGACTGACATTTTGCAAAAAATGCCCATTTCACCATCAACTATAAATTTGAGGCCATAAATATACATCACTAAAAAACAACTCGATCAAATTAATATTCCTACCTCATAATCGACTTTTGTTTGTTCGACTAATATAAAGAAAAATGAATAAAAATTCTGTATTTAGAAATATTAGCATTCTAAGGACCTACTAGCTCCTATACCTCTTAGATCTAAGACTAGATATGAGTGACTAAGGAAGCTTAGTTGCCCAAAAAATATCTAGTGATGAACTTTGGAATAATGCTATACATCATATAATTTTTGGACTTTAAACTATGGTGACTAGAATTCAAGCTATACATTTACATATCACATAGATTCTTTGTATTTTTTTAATTATTTTTGTGGTAACTAGGTAGGACTATAAAAACTATGGAGTTCTATGTCAATGCACTGATCACTATGGTGTCATAGTTGTTATGGTATGCCAATGTATTAAGTCAAGCAGTGCACCCGTAAATTATCCAGTTGTAGGCATGATGCCATTCCTAGTATGGAACATGGTCAAGCTCTATGAGCATGCAACCAAACAAGTGATTGACAATGGTGGTACTTTTAGATTTAAAGGCCCATGGATTGTTGTTTTTTTCATCCATGTGTTTTTTCTTCTATTTTATTTTTTATTAACCATTTTGGCAACTTAATATCTTTGCTACCTTTTCTTTTATAGATGTCACAATTTTTTATCATTTTTTAAAAGAATACAATAAACTAATATTCATGTTATGGTAATTGAACCTCCTATATTATGTTTACATAAATACATGGTCTTATAAAAGTTTTGATATTTACAAAAATTTAATCATCATAATTTAATTTTTTAATATATTTTTTTTATTTGTGGAAAACATCCCCGAAGGGATGCCACTTTTGGGTAAGACCCAAGGAGGCAGGGGTATCCATTCCACCAAAATCACCCAGGACTCGAACCTGGCCTACCACCTTTGACATACTCAAGGAGCAAACAAACACACAAAAACATTTTAAAAAATAAATAAATAAATAACAATAAAAATAATAAAATAAAATAAAAAATATGCTCCTTGAGTGTGTCAAAAATAAAAGCACAACCAAACACACACACAATAAGATAAAAAAAAATAAACCACAACACGAACCACATAGAAAAAACACAAGAACAACATAACAAAACACAAACAAGACAAAAACAACAGAACACTACAAAGACATACAAAAAAAAATATGAAAAATAAACACAACCAAAACCTAAAAAATTTAAAAATAAAATAAAAATAAAAATAAAAAACAACCAACAACAGACAATAAACAAAAACAAAAAACATAGAAAACACTCACACATAAAAACACGAATTAACACAAACAAACAAAAACACAAGAACAAGAACAAAAAACATAAAAAAACCAAAAAACAACAAAAACACAAGAACAACAAAAAACAACACAAAGAACACAAAAACAAAACAAAACAAAAGAACACACCCACCTTAAAAAACTAAACAAAAAAACAAAAAAGAAAAAAGAAAAAAAAATTGAACATAACAATGACCTATCTAGACCAGAAGACTATTAAGGCAAGAATCAACAGAGGAAACAAAAGAAAGAATAGTTTGAGCTAGGGAACTAAAATAACTTGAGAGGAACCAAAGAGAAGCAAAAATAAAGCAAGAAGAAACTAGGTACCTTCAGAACTGGAGCCATCCAAAGAAATGATAGAAAGAAGAGCTTCCCTAATTTGCGAAGCCCACCATCTAGGAGGGTGGCCATAACAAGTAAGATCACCTTTGTCCAAAGCCCAATTAGCTAAAGCATCAACACTCTTGTTTTGATCTCTGACCACATGATTGTAATCAACTTTCAAAAATCCCATCCTGGATTAATTGAATCTTCTCAATAATTCTTTTTATTCTCCAATCAACCTTATGATTCTTAGAAGGAGTCTTCAAAAGATTAATCATGAGTTGAGAGTCAGACTCAACTAACACCTTTTCCCATCCAACCTTAGTAGCCTCTTGAAGGCCTCTGAGGATACCATACCCCTCAACAAGGTTATTGGAAAGAATACCCAAATTCTCAACAAAAGTAAAAACCAGGGAGCCATCTGAAAGTCTACCAATTCCTCCCACACTGGCTTTTCCAGGGTTCCCTCTAGAGGCTCCATCAGTATTGAATTTTCCAAAATCCTTAGGAGGAGGTTGCCAATTTCTTGTCCTATCCATATTACAAATACTCACATTCCCTTTAAGTTGGTTGCCCTTAGAAGATTTAATCTTCAATATTTGCATCACTTGATCCCATATTTGGTGGGAGTTTTGGGGGTGATTAAGGAGTTGATGGACTGATTCAACTAAGTTGGCTATGGTATTTTTCCAAATATAGTGAATATCCTTCCTATCTTGATTAAAAATTTGGTTGTTCCTTTCATTCCAGATATTCCAAAGAAGAATGGTAGAACCCATCCAAACTAACTGCCTAATAAAATGATCAACACCCTCTTGATTAGGCCAATCCCTCCAAAGCTGTTCAAAAGTAAAAAAATTGGACCACTATAAGCCAAGTAAAGTGGCCATTCTCCTCCATAGCTCAGAGGCTAAAGTACACTCAATAAAAATATGGTTGAGAGTTTCTACATTCTCTTCACACATTTCACATCTAAAAGGGCCATGAAAACCACGCTTCATAAGTTGCTCACCAGTAAGCACCCTACGATGCAATAAAAGCCAAGTAAAGAACCTCACCTTAGGCTAGAGCTTTTGAGCCCACAATCGAGAAAATATTTCAGAAGAATGGTTGGGATTATTATGGCATAAGGTCAAATAACCTTGAGCAACTGAATACTCACCCTTAGTAGTGTTGTTCCATCCAAAACAATCTTTTTCATGGGACCAAGAGAGAGATCTCATATGAAGGATGCCTTGGATATCTTGTCTTTGCCTTTCTGGGATTTGAATAGGCCAGTCCTCAATAGGGATCCAATATCTACCAACCTTTGAATTACCAATATGGTACCAACATTAATTAGCCACCTTTATCCAATTAGCTCGGTGAAGCTCCTCCATCCAAGGCCTCCAATCGGGAAACTGAGTTATCAAAGGCTTGTGACCATCCCAAGAATCTATCCAAAAATTTACTTGTTGACCATTATGAATGATCCAAAATAAATTTTTCTTTATCAAATCCTCACCAGTCTTAAGAACTGCTAAAATGGGAGAACCTTTGGTAGGAAGTTGATAGCGAACAAGGTCTTCAGGACTTTTGTTCTCAATATATTTAGCACGGAGATTATTGGCCCAAAGAGCATTGGGGTTATGCAACATCCTCCAATATAATTTAGCAGCTAAAGCTTTGTTGTTATTAATAGAAGACCAGAATCCTAACCCCCCTTCATTCTTAGGAAGACATAAAGTATCCCATTTCACCAAGGCCCATTTTATTTTCTCCTTAGTACCACTCCAAAGGAAACGATGATTGATTTGATCCAGTTCTCGAAGAACAACCTTTGGGATATTCAAAACGGAAGATACATAAATAGGAATAGCTTGAAGGACTAATTTTACCAAGGTGATTCTACCCCAGTAAGAAAGCCACCTGTTGGTCCACTTTCCAATTTTCTTCTTGACTTTGTCCAACAACCAATTCCAATATTTATTTTTTTGCCTTTGAATATTTATGGGAATACCTAAATAAGTGATTGGAGGGAGGTCTTCTTATATCTTAATTTATCCAAGACCATGGATTCTTGTCTAGCAGAGCAGTGAAAGAAAATAACTTTAGATTTGTCTTCATTGATCAACTACCCAGTAGCCTTAGAAAAATAGCTAATGATTTGCTTAATATTAGAAGCTTCCTTAACTGTAGCTTTACCTAAAAGAGTAGAGTCATCCACAAATTGAAGATGAGAGATAGGTCTAGCTCCATGAGCAATGGTAACTCCCTCAAGGGTTTTGTTTTCCCTCTTTTTGGTTATAGTCCTACCCAAGCATTCAACAAGAATGATGAATAAATAAGGGGATAGCGGGTCACCTTGCCTAATACCTCTGGAAGTTGGGAATGACCGAGAAGGCCTACCATTGATAAGAACTAAGTAGGAAACTGAAGAGATACATCCCATAATCCAATCCATCCAATCCTTAGAGAAACCAAATTGCCTCAAAACTTTGATAAGGAAGTGCCAATCCACTCTGTCATAAGCTTTGGATAAGTCTAACCGAATGAACATGGAAGGAGATTTTTGCATATCCATGGAATGGATGGCTTCCTGAGCAAGAACTATCTCATCTACTATTTGACACCCTTCCACATCCCCTGGGGAAATAATCTTATGCAAAAGAGGCTTCAACCTTTCTGCCATGATCTTAGTAATGATTTTGAGAAGAACATTACATAAAGCAATAGGTCTAAAAGCTGAGATATGATCAACCTCTTGAGCTTTTGGAACAAGAGTAATATAATTTTTATTGATAACCTTCAAAATTTCTTTGGCTTTCCTGGCTTCTTCCACCACCTCTAATAAATCAACATGAAGGATATCCCAGAACTCTTGGTAGAACTCAATGGGAAAACCATCAGGACCTGGGGTTTTCCCTTTTTGCATTTTAAAAACTACTTGTTGAAGCTCATTGATAGTAACAGGAGCAATAAAAATAGAGTTCTCCTCAAAAGTGATAAGAGAAGGGATTGCTTGAAGAACATTTTGTTGAGAAGCTGAGTCAAGAGGAGTAGCAACAAAAATATTGGAAAAGTAATCGACAACAATAGAGTTCATGCCATCCCAAGTATAGACAACATCTCCAGAATCTGATTTTAGGGAAGAAATAAAGTTGTGAGATCTTCGAGCTAGAAGAGATTTGTGGAAGAAATTTGTGTTTCGATCTCCTTCTTTGAGCCATTGAATTCTAGATTTTTGCTTCCATAAGATTTCTTCTCTTTTTTCCCATTCCTCTAACTGAGTTGTGAGTTTAATTTCATCTGCACTTCTCTTCTCTGTGAGGCCATCTAAATGGATTTTCTTATTCAAATTTTCAAGTTGAGCAATAACTTCATGTTTTTTTATGAACATCCCCAAACTCCTTCCAGTTCCAAGTCTTGATTTTGGATTTAATGTATTGCAGTATTTTGGCAAAATAGAACATCTTAGTCCCATGCCTAGGCTTACCTTCCTTCCACCATTGTTGCACACGAGGTCTAAAGGAACTGTCTCTAAGCCACATTAATTGAAAATGAAAAGGAGAGAAACTCACATTGGTTTTCCACATTTCCACCATGACTGGCCAGTGATCCGAACCAACATTGTTAAGAGTCTTCACTTTAGGAATGTGACCATGGATTAAGAAATTTTCAGAGAGCAAAAACCTATCCAATCTCTCCATTATACAAGCTAAGCCTTGCCTTCTGTTAGACCAAGTCATAAGGCCATTATCTGGTTGGATGTCCACAAGATGGAGGTTTGCAATATATTCGCTCATGAGGTCAGTGCTTTTGTCCAAATTTCTATTTCCCCCAATTTTCTCATCCAGAGAGAGGATGGTATTGAAATCTCCTCCGATCAAGATCCAAGCTTCAGGAAAATGAGAGATAATATGAGTTATATCCTTCCACTATCTTCTTTTTTCCTCCAAAGTAGTCGGAGCATAAATAGTAATGCAGAGCATAATTTGGTTGGAATGTCTACTTTGAATAGCTATAGCCAACAGACCCCAACTGCCAACCATATGGTGAATAACTACCTCTTTTGGGTCCCAAAGACAAGCAATGCCACCAGAAGTCCCCTGGGAACCGAGGGAAACCACTTTTCCAGCTGGCCAAATTTTACTGGCAATTGAGTCCATATCCTCCATTGACATCTTCGTTTCTTGAAGGAAAACAAGATGTGGATGATTTATCTGAATCATTCTTCTAATTTCATTTTGTTTTGAAAGACTCCCTTTGAGTCCTCTAATATTCCAAGTGATGATCTTCATTAATACCAGGGCTAAAAAAGTTGGGAAGGGCATTAATATTACCTTCCTCTACAAGCTTTTCACCTTCTTTTACCATATGATATTGATTGGTCTTGCGACCTATTTTTTGATTAGAATCCATCTTCAATTTTTTTTCCCTGTTTCTTGACTTACTCCAATTGAATCTGAGATGGCTTCTAACCTTGAAGAATGCTCATACACAACCAAAATTTTACTAGAGGGTTCAACAGAGTCTATATTGGGACCTGTATTATTTGAAGTTTTGACATTTAAAAGATTGTTTTTCTTGTGTAAAATTTCTCTTTTTTTTTGTTCTTTTGAAAACCTTTGATTTGTTGGTTTGTCTCTGAGTTCTTCCCTTCATATTTAAATTGTGTTTCTAAGATTTCTGTTTCCATTATTTCCTCTTCCTCACTTGGGACATCATTTGTGGAAAGGATTTCAAACATATTAGCAGATGACTTTGATTGATCCTTCATAACTAGTTTTTTCTGAGTGTTCTTCTTCTTAGGCATTTGGAAACCTGCTGAGTTTATATCTTCTTTCTTTTGATCAAGAATTTTATTTGGGCAAGCACTAGCCAAATGACCATATTCATGGCAAATTCTACAATGAAAAGGAATGTTCTCATAGTCCACTACTTGCTCCCAAGTGTCTTCCCCAAATTGTAATGTGATCTTTTTAGGTAGGGGTTTGTCAAAATCCATTAAAACACAAATCCGAGCATAAATAATATGTTCAAAATTTTGAGTACAATCAACAGTCATCATAAAAGTTCCTAAAGAGTTTCCAATTGAAGAAAAAATAGTAGGATTCCAAAATTCAATAGGGAGGCCAAAGAGTCTAACCCATACGGGAGCTATAGAAGGCATCTCTTCTTCGGATTTAAATTTAGTATGCCAGGGCTTCATGAAAAGCCCTGCCCTTCCAAAAACCAGGGACCCCCTTGAAAAGTTTTCTCTCTATCTTCATTATTAGCAAATAAAACAAGAAAATAACCATTTGGATAAATAGAGATTTGTAACTCACCTTTAGTTTTCCAGCTTTTTGCATCCCAGACTTTGAAAGTAGATAGGCTCGGACGAAAACCCACGAACCGAAAAATTAGTCCTCTTTTTTCCAAATCTTCAATGCCAGTCTGAATGTTACCCATATCAAGCTTAACAATAGGAGTTCCATCGGCTACTTTAAGACATCCTGACTCCATTTTCCTGGGATCAATATTAGGCATTCTTAGAGGTTTATGGGAAGCCCTAAGATTGATATTAGGGGGGGTTTTTTTGGTTTTCCTGGGGGTTTCATAGTAGAATTATTTTGTGGGTGCACCTTAGCACCAGATTCACTTGAGATATGAGCCATTTTTTGATCAACTACTTGAAACTTGTTTCGTGATCTCTTTAATCCTTGCCCTAGATGTCGTGGAAAGGTATGGTTTTCACTTTTCTTTTGTGCAACAAATTGGAAGTCGTTGTCACTCAAGTTCACAGCATGATCTATTGAAAGATAGATTTCTAACCCATATTGGATCCCCTGCAACATATCCTGCTAAAATATTGAGCATAAACCACAAAAATATTGGCCTCTAGGGCCCGAAGGCCCTAAAAACCAACCTCTGGAGCTGCTTGCACTCAACCGAGATGAAACCCTCGCACATTCGCTTGCCAAAAATATCGTTCACACATAGGGATGTTTCCAAATGATCTAAAAATTGGTGGAGACATTCTAGGGTTTTTCAGGCATCTACCCTCAAAATTTTAGCTCAATCCGAGTCCGGATGAGTGAGATATGGCCAAAACAAGTTTGATAGTTTGGGCAGTCCTGCAAGAAATGTCCTGAATGTAGTTGAGTTTGAAGATAAAGAATGGAGGATTTATTATTTCCTTAGAATATTTTATCTAATTTTATCCAAAGCTTTAGTAGATTTTTTACTGAACTGATATCGCTTTCAAATTTTTTAATATTTAAATAATTTAATATTTTACCTTTTATATTTCAAAAACAAAAAGTAAGATGGTTATGATTGTTATTTTGAATCTCTATATTAAAAAACTCATTATAAATATTAATCTATGAGATATTTTGTTAACATTATTTACTTTTTCTTGGGTCATTAAATATTTTAAATGTGTTGAGTTCACACATTTTTTCATAGATAAATTTATGAGCAACTAATCCCTCATTTTGTAGTTGGATAAACAATCAAGTGCCATGTTTATTAGTCTACCAAATGTTAGTTGCAAGCTTGCTGTTGTGGCAAGGGATTTGACCTCTATTTAATAGGTCCAAGGTTCAATCCCTACTCAATATGAGGAGATAATGACCCCTTATAAAAACCTATGCAAACTCATTGAAAAAATAGTCTACCAAATATTTACTGATGATTATAACACTATTAAATGATTACCACATTACTAAAGACTAAATGCCCATATTTCTACAAAAGAATATATTTTCTACTAAAAAAATAAGTTTTTTTATTCATTTGGGTTACCACATAATAGGGAAAAATAAATAATACCTTAATACATCATGTGTAAGTTATTTAAACTATAGGAAATTATCAATTCTTGATGTGTAGAAAAATAATAATAATTAAATATAAAATTTTTAAACTGCTTTTTTTTTATATTATTTTTAGGCATTTTAAAACTCATTGAGTACTCAAAAGAAATAAAATATCTCGTGAGTCAACTAATCATGCTATTTTATTTTTTAAAACTTGAACGAAAATCATCGATTTTGAAAAAATTTCTTGGTTATTTTCACTAAGTTTTTGGTGATTACTCATCAAAACTCGCATAAGAAATCAATTTTAAAAACATAATGCTCAAAAAATCACTTTATCTTGTTGAGCATTCAAAAATAGAATTAGACTTGACATCTAAAATCCAATCTAGATCATCCCTCTCTCCATCTTTGGCTATCCATCATAGTAGGTCCTCAATCTCCTTCTTGAAAGTAATATGTGGTGACTTGGTATTCCTAGCATAAATACTAGAGAGTGGTGACCTACTACTCCTAGCCTCAAAATTAGCATGTGGTGACCTAATTTTCTTGACCTCAAAACCAATAGGTGGTGACCTACCACCTCTAACCTAGAACCCTTTAGGTGATGATCTATTTACCCTCTCCATGAAATCACTAAGAGGTGATCTCCTACCCCTTGACTCCTCTACTACATACTCTAGCGGTCGCAATATTTGAAGTGTTATATCATAATTAGCTCTGTAATCAACCTAATCCTCCTCAAAACTATTTATAAAACTAATTTTTTTTTTATTGTTATTTTTTTTTATAGCAGTGTTCTAAAACTCATTGGGTACTTGTGAGAAATTAGATTTTTCATGAGTCAAATACATGCGCAAGTTTTTTTTCAACTTGGGCCAATTTTTTTTGAATCACAATGATTTCCTCAGTAATTTTTTGCCAAGTGCTTAGTTATTACTTGTGGAAACTCACTTGAGAAATCATCTATAATATCATAACACTTAAAAAATCACTCTCTCATTGAGAATTAAAAAATAGAATAAGATTTGACATCAGCAAATCCAATCTAGATCATCCCTCTTTACCTCAATATTAGTTATCCATCATAGAAGGTCCTCAATATCCTCATTAAAATTAATAAGTGTAGAGCTGGTACTCCTACCATCACTACTAGTAGGTGGTGAGCTGGTACTCTAGCCTCAAAACTAGCATGTGATGACCTGTTATTATTGGTCTCAAAACCAATAGGTGGTGATTTTCCATCTCTAACCTAGAACCCTATAGGTTATGATGTACTACCCCTCTCCTTGAACTCTCTATAAAGTGATATCCTACCCTTGCATCCTTTACTATATGCTCTAGCAATTGCAATATTTAAAGTGGTGATATTATCATCAGCTCTAGCCTTAGCCTCTTTTCCTTCAAAATCTCTTGAATATGTCTTCATAGATATGAATTTGCTCATATTCACTACTTAGGTGCCTGCACCCATAGTAAGATAACCCACTAAGGATGAGATTCTTCATACCAACACTCATATCCCTTAACCATGCCAGGATTATCCTAGTCTATATGTAAAATAATAATATTATCTACATCCTCCTTGACATAGTTGTCTATATTGGGATACCCACCAAATCATTTCTTTTGATAGGTTTACTTAAACCACATAGGTCTTGTTGTCCTCTCTAATTATCTTGCAGAAGAAATTCAGGATAATTGCACATCATGCCAAGTGACATAGTAGGGCTAGTCTTGAGAGTATGAGGTTTGGCTCAATCAGGGGCCTTTGAGTTTTTTACAAGGCTAACTCCTTGTTAAGATGTGATCTTTAGGTTCACTTGTAAACTTATAAGGAAATGGGATGCAATAGATAGAATGAAAACAACTAAAAAAAGGTTTAAAATATAAGCTAAAAAGGTGGTGATATGCCAAAGATCAAATAAGATATCTCTACATAATAGGCCTAAACACTATGTGCTAGTGTGAACATTATCCTCTCATAAACATATATAAGCCCACATAAGAATTACAAACATATGCATGCATAAAAGAGACAAGTTAGGGTATGAGAACCACAAATGGCTACTCAAATTAGACATGTAAGCCTCTATTATACACATATATGCAATTAATATTATAAACACAAGTAAAGATACAAATAAATATACACACATAAGAGAAGGACTAGAATATGAGAACCATAAATGGCTAGATAAAGTAGATGCATAGGCCTCTGATATATATGTACGCAAGCAAAACTATAGAGATTATGCCAAGAGTTGGGGTTTGATTACCGAAAAGTAGATTAGAATTCCTCTATCTACTATACAAAGAGAAACGAAAGAAAAATCTTCACAAACTTGTCGATCATTTGAAAGCTAAAACTATTACTATTTATAGATAGAATAGGTTCCCTCCAAAATTTTGCAAGTGGCTCTAAGAATTTTAGCTACCCCTTCTAGAGATTTTGAAAATTGAATGAGGTACCCTTATCCATGATGAGCACAAAAAATACTCATTTTATTTACATTTGCAAGGGCATCATTACTAGTTTAATTAGCATTAGAGATGTATTTTTATATAACTTTTGCTTATAATTAATAGAAAATGAAGTATTATGCTTGATTGGTGTTTTTAGTGAAAATATACGTAGATGTAGGTTTTTACTACTACTTTGGCATTTTGAGTCAACGTCCCATTCAAACTTGATAATGCATGAAGACATCTTGAAGAGAACTATAGTGAATGGTAGAGGTAAGCATCTGTATCCCAGTAATAGGTAGGTGCCTATATTCCAGTGACAAGAAGACACCTATATTATAGTAACAGGAAGACACCTATATCCCAGCACCTATATTCCAATAGTAGGTAGTGTATCGCTCCAAATTTTTCGCATCCTTGCCTTCAGGCTAAAGGATCCGTGCCCGAAAGGAGGATGGGAAAAGGATGGGATGGTACCTCGGACTGAGAGGCCCTTTGAAGGTCCCGCATCTCGGGGGAGGGGTATTAAGGTGATTTTTTGACAAATGGTGGGGTTCACCAGGAAACGTTTAGTGGTAGTTTCCATGCCTAGGTTGGGAATGAGTTTAATGTGTTCATTTTTAGGTTTGATCATTCAACTCCTAGATTTGGCCAAATGAATCTAAGTTGTTCTATTATGAAAATACAAATTAAATGAATACAAAAAATAGATTTGAACAGAAAACAAAGAGAATAAGCTAGATTAAAGAGCCATACCTGTTCCGAATGTCTGATGGAGGTTTTGACTTTTGAAGTAGTCCAGATCATCTAGAATTTGATAGGATCATCTCCGATATGACAGGGTCATCTGAGATCTGACGAATTCATCAGACGAATTCATCAGAGAAGTAGATACAAAATACAAAAAATGCAGCAGTACAAATGGAGGGCAATGATGCAGAATGACAACAATAATATTAGACGGATAATTATAAACAAAATATGAGTGTATTTCAATGATTTAATGACAAATTATGATTTTATCATGCATTAAAACTATATGGGTGAACTCCAAAATGCAGAGTAATAAGGAATGACCATAGAATTAACTAAATGCAGAATAATATAGCAGAAAAGAGTGGAGAAAATGCAAACTCTGGGCACTGATTGCCCCCAATTTTGACTACAGTCAAAATCGTATCGAATTGGAAAAGATCATTTGCGACGATCTGAGCTTGCTCCGGCTAAAGAATAACAAAGTTCCTACAAGAAAACTCGAGAAGGGACAAAGACGAACAATAGTCTAAGATATTCTGAAGCATGTAAAACTCAAAGTGCAGAAAATTTCAGCCAGGGGGATGTCAAGGGGAGGGCCTAAGATTAAATAGGCATAGGAAAGAGGTTGGGAGGTTGGAGATCATCCCATTTTGGGAGATCTCCAAGGGGGGGAAACTCTAACGGTGCAGACGCATCTCTGCCCGAGTTAGAGAAGCTGTTGAAACAGAAGCTAATTATGAAAAATTAGTTTTGGGACGAAATCGTTTGGATGTTCTACTCCAGAAGAAATCATTTGATCTGAGGTGATATCGTCTGATCGAGACGATATCGTCCAACGGACGAAACAAACTCTAAAAATGGCACAAAAAATGAGGAAACGGGTAGCAGGCGGTTTGGGAGCGATTTTGGGGTTGAAATTTGAATTTGAATTATTACTAAGGTAATTTTAATTATTTACTAAGTTTTACTGCACCAATTTTAGGGTGCTACATTTTACCCCCTCTTTAGCGAATTTTTTGAAGAAAATGCGTTAAAGACGAGTTTTTCCCGTTTTACGAGAAAGCAAAAATATACTCAATTTTTTAGACGACGATTCTTGGTCGAATCATATGAATGTTGATTATGGTGCCCCCTTCGTGTTTTTACCCAAATCGAACGTTTGAGGTAAAAACACGGAAAAGCAAAAATTAAAATGTTTTTAATTGTTTTTGAATAAAATTAAGAAAAATAGGGAAAAACCCTAATTCATTTTTACTGTTCATTTTCCTGGTTTTGGTATGATGTACATAATTTTGATATATATTTATGATATTTTTTGTGATATGACTTGTGTATATGTTTTATGATGCTTTAATGTTTGAATTGTTTGCTTATTGGATTGAGGATTCATATAATTATGTCGTTTTGAAATATTATAATTTTGATGTCATGCTGTAAGTTTTTAAATGAAATAATCTGATGTAAACAATTGGTCGTTGTGGTGTGATTTGATAAAAAATAAAAGGGACTTCTAATAATAATTTCAAAGGACATTGTCGCTATTATAGACCATTTCATGGAGTCGCCGCTCACTCGGTCGTCAAGCTAATCCTAGTATAGAAATATTGTTAAAAGTAAAAGAGTGCTTAAGAGACTATCTTAAGACTTGGTGTTGTGATGGTGATGATGGTGTGATGATTTGTTTTCAGATTTTCATAAAAATAGTATGCATGAAAATATGATGTTGCTAGGCATAAATTCCTAAGTGTGATAAAATTTTGAACAATTCCTTTAGAATTTATACCATGGTTGCAAAAACTAAATTTGAACATAATGTCATGAAATAGAATAAGTGTTTGTTTGTTTGTAAAGCATAATTGTGTAACATAATGATGCAAGTCACATGTTTTTTATGATTTGAAATAAATGGGAAATAAAATTAGTTCAATGGTTTGTGCTAGGCATAGAATATTTAGGTATAGACTTATACCATCATCGCGAAATCCAAAGAAGAAAATAATATAATAGTTTTATTGCATGGTTGATTTTTAATTTTTGAAATAGTCAGAAAATATGAAGATGAGGACTTGTGCTAGGCATAAAATTCCAATATTGGTTTTGGAACTATACGATCGTCACGGAAGTCAAAAGTTATATATAAATGTAACTTGATTATATGTTTTGAAAATGATTTTGATTTTTGATAATGCATATAGTTGTTTTTATACAAAACAACTGTTCTTTAAAGAGGAAAATGAATTTATTCCAAACAATTTGCAAAAATATTTCAAAGTATTTTAAAGACAAAAGTTAGATTTATAAGGAATCCCATGTGCGTAGGTGAGTTCATTACCAATCTTGATTTATCATAATGATACACAAAATCTCTCGTGTGTGCAATTGCATTGTTCATTTACCAGTTTTGAGCAAGATAATTTGATACAAGTGATTTGAATGAACCAAATAAGTGTTTGTTAACCATGATTTAGATGCATATAACCATACCAGACTACTATGTAGGTCGGGTTATCAAGAGCTAGCTAATCCATAAGCATACATAGGTATGTACAAAATAAGGTCGCTAATGTGACAGACATATCACCACGCTAGAAGTTACCCAAGGCCAAGCGGGTTGGGCACAAACCACTTGTTATGGGGCTTACCTCATAGTTTTCGAATAATTTAGAATTCCAGGGATTCAAGCTCATCAACCCTTCTTTTCTTTTCAATGGGTAGGGAAAGGGATTTTATTGCTTTTGCTTTTGCTTTTCTCTTTTGCTCTTTTGCTCTTTTTGTTTTTTGTATTTTTGTATTTTAGCTTGATATTTGAGATAATGCTGAAATAACTTGTTTCATTTTCTCTTTTTCTTGAACTTTGCTTTTCTTCCTATGCTAGAGATACGTGCTTGGATTAGCTGTAGAGCAAGGTATTTTTATTCTGGGTAGGGGTGAACTTGTCCTTTTGCCAATTCTCAAAAATTCTAGAACATGTGCATGATAGGATAGCAGGGGAAAATTTTTGCTCAGGAAACCACTTCTACTATGTAGCATAGCATGGAAATTACAAATGTAATCATTTTATTGTGAAAATATATGCTTGGTTTAAGTAAATAACAAGATCAATTCTCTATGCTCAAACTTTATTTAATTGAATTTTGTGGACTTTGATATAAGAGAGATTAGTAATCATGCCAGATAAAATCAAGATATTTATTTTGTGTTTGTGATAGTGGGGGATTCCAAATAAATGCTAATTTATCCAAAATAATTTTGAAAATATTGAAGAACACAAGCTTATACTGAGAGGGGGGGTGAACAGTATAAGACCACTTTTTACTTTTTCCTTCAAATCAACTTTCAATTCAATATTATGCAGTGTATAGAAAGCAGTATTAATAGCAGTAATCAAAACAATGCACAAAACACCATCCACAATAGAGACACAACAATTTACGTGGTTCACCCAATGCGGGCTACTCCACGGATAAAATCTCTCACTAAATTTTATCAACTCAAAATCTGGGAATACCTTTCCCGATTACAATGTTTATGGGCACCAACCCAAAGGAGACACCTTCCCCTAGCTCTGCTTTAACTAGTGATCCTCTAGAATACCTCTGCCTCAACTACCCTTAGAAAATGGAACTCTATCCACAGAAGACACCTGTCTTCCCTGCTCTAGCTGGAGACCTCTGTCCTCAACTCTATCACCTCCAAAGTTGGTCCTAAAATTTACACTAAACATAGTCCTTCGGTCTAGCACAAATGTCCTCTTTCTCTTTCTTTGATCTGCACCAAACACAATCCTTCGATCTGGCACAAATGTCCTCTTCCTCTTTCTCTGGTCTGCACAAAAACATAGTCCTTTGCTCCTTTTGTGCAATCACAGCTACATTTGATCAAACTTCGACCTTTGCACCTCTACGCAATTACAGTCGCATAGTCTTCATGCACTCTGCTCCCTTGCGATCTCTCTCACTTGGAAGATTCGACAGAATGCACTCTGCTCTCGATGATCGAACTTCTTCTCTTCGCACAGTATGCAAATGCCGCTCTTTGAACACACACACCGATCAATATATTTTCTCTCCAAGTAGCCTTGCTTTTATACTAATACTTTCAAGATCAAAACCTTGATCTTAGTCGGCTGCTACCCTTAACTTCGTCGATTGCAAAACCCTAAACTACGTCGGCTCAAATTTAACTCTGTCGGCTTCAACGGCCTTTGTGGTTTTGTAGTTTTTCTTCATGAAACTACATGTCGTGATATCGTGACACCTTTGCAACTGTACACTTTCTTTTTCCTGTTGTCGCGATATCATGACACTTTAGCCTTTGACGACTTTGACTAAGCTCTTGTCATGAAATCGTGACACCCCTGACTCTATCAGCAACAACTTTGCTTTTGTCGTGAAATCATGACACTTCTGCCTCTGCTGACGTCATCTTCACTTCTGTCATGAAATCATGACCCTTCTGTCTTCATGGCCTTCTTCTCTGCTTTTGTCATGAAATCATGACACTTTTGCTGCCTTGAGCTTCTTTCTGCCTTACACCCGTGAAACTAGAACATGTCATGAAATCACGACGCTTTTGTCTTCATAGCCTTCCTCTCTGCTTTTGTCATGAAATCATGACACTTCACCTATGGAAGACATGCTTTTAGTTTCTGTCATGAAATCACGACACTTCTGCTGCCATCTACTATATTTTCTCCCTATCACAAAATCTTGACACTTTCTGCATCCGTATGCTATCTTTGTATCCTATCGCAAAATCATGACGCTTTCTGCATCAGTACGCTTTTCCTTCATCTTGTCGTGAAATCATGATGCTTTCAGCTTTCGTACGCTTTCTTTGTAGCCTGTCATGAAATCGTGACGCTTCTCATTTCAAACTCTTCCCTTTGCTGCATGTCATGAAATCGTGATAGTTCTCACTTTGAGATTTTTAGCATGTCGAAAAATCATGACAGACCTCACTCCATTTTTTTGCAGCATGTCACGAAATCACGACTGTTCTTACTTTGAACTCTGTAGCATGTCGCGAAATCGTGACACTTTTCGAGATACTTTATCTCTCTTCGAACTTGTCACGAAATCATGACAGTTCATACTATGGACTCTCCCTTCTACATCATGTCGTGAAATCGTGACACTTTCCACCTTGCTCTCCTTCTCTACCAACATGTCGCGAAATCGTGACACTTTCCAGCTTCTTCTCTCTCTTCCAACATGTCATGAAATCGTGACAGTTTTTCCAGCTTCTTCTCTCTCTTCTCACATGTCGCAAAATCATGATAGTTTTGCCGACACTTTCTCTCTCCTCTAAAATGTCGCAAAATCATGATAGTTTTTCTAGCACTTTCTCTCTCCTCTAACATGTCATGAAATCATGACAGTTTTTCCAGCCTGCTGCATACTTTTTCTAACTTGTCTTTTTTCTTTGATCTTTTGCAAATGGGCTACTATGATCTTCTTGGAAACCCACTGTCCATGCTCTAAATAATCTGACATTAAATCAAATTCCTTCAAGAGCTTCTTGACATCAATGACAACTTCTACACTTGAGCAAAGGCAATGTACCCAAGGTACCCAAAATTGCCAACAATCTCCCCCTTTGTCATTGATGGCAAACCTTTACTGAAAACACATCTCAATAGCCAAAACTGAAACCAACTTGTGCTAACAACTAAGAATCTGCCTTTGAAGTTTTTCTCCCCCTGACTTGAAGCTCTTCTCTTCACTTGATGCTCTCCCCCTTACTCATATCTCTCCCCCTTTGTCATCAATGGCAAAGGGTCACCTTTGGGGCTCGGGACTAAGAATGAGCCTCTTAGCTTAGTCCCTCCCCCACCTCCTGATGAGGTGATTAAAATAGGGGTGGGAGTAAAACTCCCATTAGGCACTGATCATCATCATCGTCTACAATTTCCTTGCCGGGCCTTCTTTTGAATTCTTTGTCAATATTCCTGTTCTTGTTCCTGTCACTGTTCTTATCCATGCCTTGATCCTTGGACCTGTTTATACCATTGTTCCTGTTCCTGTACCTTGGAAGTTTAGCTCTACACTGTCTAGCTATGTGGCCTACATTGTTGCACTTATAACAAGTAACAAAGTTATTTCTTTTAGGCATACCTGCTTTTTGAATCCACCAGTTTTGACCAAACCTGTTCCTGTTATTTGCCTTGCAATAAACTGCCTTGTGCCCGAACTGTTGACAAGAGTAGCAATACCCTCGAAAGAAACTAGCACTTCTGAATTTGTCATTTACTTTCTTCACTTGAGCCATGCAATGTACAGCCATGTGACCAAACCTGTGACACGCAAAACATCTGTCATGAAATTTTCTTTTATTCGACCTCTTGGGTCCCGAAAACTTCTTCTTCTCAATCTGAATTTTGTTTTCTATTTCTGCGCATCTATCACTCATGGACTCATGATCTGAAGTACTTTCTTCATCAGAACTCTCTTCCTTTTGAAATCTCTTGCTAGATTCCCCAATCTGTTCCTTGTGCGGCTTAACAAAACCGAGACCTGTTTTATCTCGTTGGTTTTCTTTGACCTTTGATGAGAGACTTAACCCTTTTGGAGCTATCTTGAAACCTGTACAACTTATCCTTGTACTCTTTAGTTTCCACTTCCAAAGAAGCCATTTTCTGTTCCAACTCATTATACTCGAAGAATCTTAGACTCTAACTCGTCCTTGAGTTCTTGTGTCTTAGCCATAGAGAAGTCAAGACTTTTCGTAAGATCATCTCTCTCCATACAACATTCATCTAACTTATCCTTGAGTCTGGCATTCTTCTTTCTTTCCTTTTTCAAAGCACTAAGAGCATTAGTAAGTTCACTTTCAAGATCCTTTATTTGTTTGCTTTCTGAATCATCAGAGTCTTTTACAGATTTCTTATCACTAGAGGTGCTACCCTTTTCAAAAACCATACATGCATCTTCCTTATAGTTTTCTGAAGCATCCTCATACATACTAGTAACCAATTCATTATTTGTGCAATCATCCTCAAGGTGACCAAAATTTCCACATCTAAAACATTTCATGATAATGAATCTATGTTTCGGTTCTTCCTCTTTTTTTGATATGAACAACATCTCATTTTCACTATCACTTGAAGAACTTTCACTATCACTACTCGAACACTTACTTGTTTTGTCCAGGTAGAAACTCTTCTTGTGCTTGTGAGAATACCTCTTTCCTTGATTGTTGTGCTCATCTTTGTTCTTTCTGTGATGTTTGTGCTTTTCAGAATCCTTGCTCTTAGAATCCTGTTTCTCTTCATCACTTTCATTCTTGGAAATAGTACAATCAGTAGCATAATGACCAAACTTTCCACAATTGAAACATCTTATATTTTTCATGCTTTTGTGCTTTCTAGAGAACTTGCCTTTCTTGTTGTAATATGCCTCTTCATCACTAGAAGACTCATCACTCTCTTGAAGTTGTTTACCCTTGGATTTCTTGGTAGCTTTGAAAGCTGCTTCTTTCTTGACGTCAACCTTTACCTGAGTTCTCAACTCAAATGTTGCAAGAATGCTATGAAGCTCATCCTTTTTTAGTTTATCCAAATCTTTAGCTTCCTCAATAGCAGAAATATTTTCACTAAATCTATTAGGAAGAGATCTTAAAATCTTATCACAAACATCATTTTCAGCAAGCTCAAGTCCTAAGTCTTTCATGGAGTTAACAACCTCATCCATACGAAGCATGTAGTCACTAATATTTTCATCATCATTCATCTTGAGTTGTTCAAACATACCTTTGAAATGTCTCAACTTGGCCTTTCCGACATTTGCATCACCAGTATGAACCACCCGCAACTGTCTCCACATTTCACTAGCTGTCTTGCATTGAATTACTTTGGTGAGATCTGCTTTCTGTAAACCTTTCAGGATTGCATTCATTGCTTTTGAATTGTTGTGATGTAGGAGCCTATCTTCTTTAGTATATGGACCATTTACAGGAATAGTGTACCCATCTTCAATCACTTCCCAAACCTCATTCCCAAGTGCCATTAGATGAACCTTCATCCTTGCACTCCAAAGACCAAAATCTGATCCATCAAGAATAGGTGTTGCATTGCCACTTGAATAATCCATTGTGTTCTTTGCTAGCTTTTCCTTCAAGATGTTAAACTTTTCAAAGGCACCTACTCTGATACCAATTGAAGAACACAAGCTTATACTGAGAGGGGGGGTGAACAGTATAAGACCGCTTTTTACTTTTTCCTTCAAATCAACTTTCAATTCAATATTATGTAGTGTATAGAAAGCAGTATTAATAGCAGTAATCAAAACAATGCACAAAACACCATCCACAATAGAGACACAACAATTTACGTGGTTCACCCAATGCGGGCTACTCCACGGATAAAATCTCTCACTAAATTTTATCAACTCAAAATCTGGGAATACCTTTCCCGATTACAATGTTTATGGGCACCAACCCAAAGGAGATACCAATCCCCTAGCTCTTCTCTAACTGGTGATCCTCTAGAAGACCTCTGCCTCCCCTGCCCTTAGCAAATGGAACTCTATCCATAGAAGACACCTGTCTTCCCTGCTCTGGTCGGAGACCTCTGTCCTCAACTCTATCACCTCCAAAGTTGGTCCTCAAATTTGCACTAAACACAGTCCTTCGGTCTAGCACAAATGTCCTCTTTCTCTTTCTCTGATCTGCACCAAACACAGTCCTTCGGTCTAGCACAAATGTCCTCTTCCTCTTTCTCTGGTCTACACAAAAACATAGTCCTTCGCTCTTTTTGCGCAATCATAGCTGCACTTGATCAATCTTCGACCTTTGCACCTCTGCACAATTACAACCGCATAGTCTTCGTGCACTCTGCTCCCTTGCGATCTCTCTCACTTGGAAGATTCGATAGAATGCACTCTACTCTCGATGATCGAACTTCTTCTCTTCGCATAGTCTGCAAACGCCACTCTTCGAATGCACACACCAATCGATATCTTTTCTCTCCAAGCAACCCTACTTTTATACTAATACTTTCAAGATCAAAACCTTGATCTTAGTCGGTTGCTACCCTTAACTTCATTGGCTGCAAAACCCTAAACTGCGTCGGCTCAAATTTAACTCTATCGACTTCAACGACCTCTATGGTTCTATAGCTTTTCTTTACAAAACTACAACATGTCACGATATCATGACACCTTTGTAGCCATACACTTTCTTTTGCTTGTTGTCATGATATCGCGACACTTTAGCCTTTGATGACTTTGACTAAGCTCTTGTCACAAAATCGCGACACCCCTGACTCTGTCAGCAACAACTTTGCTTCTATCGTGAAATCGTGACACTTCTGCATCTGCTGACATCATCTTCACTTCTATCACGAAATCGTGACCCTTCTATCTTCATGGCCTTCTTCTCTACTTTTGTCATGAAATCGTGACACTTTTGCTGCCTTGAGCTTCTCTCTGCCTTACACCCGTGAAACTAGAACATGTCACGAAATCGTGATGCTTTTGTCTTCATAGCCTTCCTCTCTACTTTTGTCACGAAATCATGACACTTCACCTATGGAAGACATGCTTTCAATTTCTATCGTGAAATCATGACACTTCTGCTGCCGTCTACTATATTTTCTCCCTGTCACGAAATCATGACACTTTTTGCATCCATACGCTATCTTTGTAGCCTGTCATGAAATCGCAACGCTTTCTACATCCATACGCTTTTCCTTCATCTTGTCGTGAAATCATGACGCTTTCAGCTTTCGTACGCTTTCTTTGTAGCCTGTCGCAAAATCATGACGCTTCTCATTTCAAACTCTTCCCTTTGCTGCATGTCACGAAATCACGACAGTTCTCACTTTGAGCTTTTTAGCATGTCATGAAATCGTGACAGTCCTCACTTCATGTTTTTGTAGCATGTCACGAAATCATGACTGTTCTCACTTTGAACTCTGCAGCATGTCACAAAATCATGACACTTTTCGAGATACTTTATCTCTCTTCGAACTTGTCATGAAATCACGACAGTTCATACTACGGACTCTCCCTTTTGCATCATGTCATGAAATCGCGACACTTTCCACCTTGCTCTCCTTCTCTGCCAACATGTCACGAAATCGCGACAGTTTTGCTAGCTTCTTCTCTCTCTTCCAACATGTCACGAAATCATGACAGTTTTGCCAGCTTCTTCTCTCTCTTCTCGCATGTCGCGAAATCATGATAGTTTTGTCGGCACTTTCTCTCTCCTCTAAAATGTCACGAAATCATGACAATTTTTCTAGCACTTTCTCTCTCCTCTAACATGTCACGAAATCGCGATAGTTTTTCTAGCCTGCTGCATACTTTTTCTAACTTGTCTTTTTTTCTTTGATCTTTTGCAAATGGGCTACTATGATCTTCTTGGAAACCCACTGTCCATGCTCTGAATAATCTGACATTAAATCAAATTCCTTCAAGAGCTTCTTGACATCAATGACAACTTCTACACTTGAGCAAAGGCAATGTACCCAAGGTACCCAAAATTTCCAACAAATATAACTGCAATGCTTGAATAAGAAATATATACAACAAATATTTGTGAAGATTTTGATAATTTTGACTCTCTCTTTCTTCTTTATTATTTTGGGTTTCAAAAGATTCAATAATATTGTTGTTTTGACTTTTATTTTATTTTCTTTTTATTTTTTCATTTTTGTGTAAACAGTTATATATATATTTTTAAAATGAGACAACATGCAAAATATGTACAAATGATGAAATGACCAAATTTTATGCATAATATCACTTAAGATGCATAATATTCATAGGTTATTTTAAATATTTACCATCTAAGGTAGCTAATTTCTATGCTCCCGATTCAAATTTAGCAAGGTGATAATATATGGTCCAAGCCAGTTGGGCTCAAATTTACCTTTAAGGTCTTTAGTTGCATTAGTATTTTTTTTATTTTCTTTTAAAACAAGGTCATCGACCTCAAAGGATCGATGACAAACTTTCTTGGCATATGATCTTTTAAGCTTGTTTTGGTAAGCATGAAGATGCTCCAAAGCATTGATGTGCTTTTCATCTAGGAGTTCCAACTGACTGAGTCTTCCAGCTCGATATTCATCTCCTACTTTGGTATCTTGAAGTAGTAGAGCCAAAGAAGGAACTTCTAATTCAAAAGGAAAAATGGCTTCAGCACCATAAACCAAGACAAAAGGTGAAGTTCCAGTGGGAGTTCGAACACTAGTTCGATAGGCCCACAAAGCTGGGTATAATTGAATGTGCCGATCATGACGGATTTATTGACCAATCTTTTGAGAATTTTGATTAAGGTTTTGTTATATGCTTCTACTTGGCCATTACCCTGAGGATAATAGGGAGTGGACCAGTGATGTTGAATCTTATATTTTTGGCATAATTTCTTGACATATTTATTTTTGAAACAAGTTCCATTGTCTGAGATGAGATTTGCAAGAATTCCGAACCTACAAATGATATGATTAAAAATAAATTTAGAGACTTGTGTTCTAGTGCAGGAAGCTAAAGGCATAGCTTCAACCCACTTCATGAAATACTTAGTGGAAGTTATGATGAATTTGTGTCCATCAGATGACACAGGATTAATTTTGCCAATAATGTCTAAGCCCCATTTTGAAAAGGGCCAAGGAGATTAAATAGCCCGCAGCTCTTGTGCAGGTGCATGGATAAGGTCAGCATGTTTCTGGCACTTGTCGCAATGGCACACATAATCATGTGCATCATTTTCCATGGTAGGCCAAAAGTAGCCTATCCTAAGGAGCTTTTTAGCAATGACACTACCACTAAAGTGTCCTCCACAAGATCCATCGTGGACTTCACTTAAAGATGATTTGGATTCTTCTAGATTCAAACATCTCAATAGGATACCTTCAAAATATCTCCTATATAAAGTATTTCCAATTATTACAAATCGACTTGCTCGTCTACGTAATAACCGATGTTGGTTTCTATTAGAATTGGCAGGGAAAGTCCCATTTTGAAGAAAATCAACTATATCTGTATACTAAGGGTCAGGAGTAGTTTCATTGATTAGAAACACATCCAAAGGTTCTAAACATGACTTATTTGAAGCGGGTTCTTGGAGTCGATGAATAATGATGGTGGCATATTTGTCATCTAACTCCAAGGGCAGAAGAGATGCAGCTACGTCCATAGCGTCAGCCGCATGGTTGCTAGTTTGCGAAATAGCTTCCAAAGTAACTTTATCAAAAAAGGATAACAATTGCAAAACATATGCTTTATACGGGCACAATTTATCATCTCTGGTCTGATAAACTTCATTAATTTGATTTATGACAAGTTGGGAGTCACCAAAAACTAGTATATGTTTGATTTTTAATGCCAAGGCAGCTCATAATCCAAGGATTAGAGCCTCATATTTGGCAGTATTATTGGTGCAAGCAAATGTTAATTTAAAGGACAAAGGTATAAGATGTTTTTGCGAGGATATTAAAATAATACCTGCACCAGCCCCACTCATGCATCGGGCTCCATCAAAGTATAAGGACCATTGTTCAATATGGTCTACCTCTAATTGAAGGCATTCATCAGGAAAATCAATGATGAGGGGATGGGTAGACTCTAAGGGTGCAGCAGCTAACTGATCTGCTATGATTTGACCCTTAACAGACTTTTGTCCTATGAATGTGAGTTCAAAATCGGTTAGAGCAAGAACCCACTTGGCTGTGTGACCCGATAAATAAGGTCGACTCATGAGATATCGCAAGGGATCATATTTAGCAATGACATGTTTTTTGACTAAGCATATAATGGCATAATTTTTGCATAGAAAATACGACTGCTAGACATAGTTTTTCTAATGAGGTATAACGAGTTTCATAACTGATTAAATTTCGGCTAATGTAATAATTAGAACGTTCTTTCTTCTCATCATCAACCTGAGCTAACATAGCTCCTAAAGAAAAATCTGAAGCTGAAATATACAGGAGAAACGGGCGATCAAGTTTAGGCGATGAAAGCATAGGTAGGTTAAGGAGGTATTGTTTGAGAAGTTCAAAATCTTCTTTACATTTGTCGTCCCAATTAAAAGGGACATCCCTCTTAAGGAGCTTAAGAAAGGGAGTGGTTTTTTCTTCCAGCTTATCGATGAAGCGACGGATGGCTTGAAGTTTACCTTGTAAACTTCGTAACTCAGATATATTGGTAGGTGCGGGCATATCAATGATAGCCGCAATCTTGAGAGGGTCGATTTTGATACCATGTAAAGAAACTAAAACCCCTAATAGTTTATCGAACTTAACTCTGAATATGCATTTGGCTAGATTTAATCGAATAAGGTATTCTCTTAACCGATTAAATACTTTTCTCAAATCATCTAAATGATCATCTTCTTTAATAGAGCGAGCTATAATATCATCTATGTAATCATGTAGGATATCATGCATCATATCATGAAAGATATAAGTCATAGCTCATTGATATGTTGCGCCTACATTCTTTAAACCAAATGGCATCACTTTCCAACAAAAGGTACCCCAAGGGGTAATAAAGGCTATTTTAGCCTGATCTTCGAGAGCTATCTTGATCTGATTATAGCTAGAAAATCCATCCATTAGGGACATCATTCCACTCCCGACGGTAAATTCAATGATTTGGTCCATGTTTGGAAGAGGAAAATCATCTTTAGGGCATGCAACGTTAATATCTCTAAAGTCCATGCAAACCCTAACTTTGGTAGCTTCTTTCTTGGTGACTGGAACTACATTCGAGATCCATTCAGCATAATCAATAGCTTGTATAAAAAAAAAAATTCAGGAGTTTTTCTAACTCTCCTTTTACTAGTAGGGCCACTTTGGGATGCATTTTTCTAAGTTTTTGTTTAACAGGTTTAGCATCCGGATGGACTACTAGATGATGCATGACTACAGAAGGGTCCAGACCTGCATATCTTCATATGTCCAAGCGAAGACATCTTCATATTCTTTAAGGAATGCAATGTATTCATCTTGTTTTTCTTGACTTAATGCTGATCCAATATTGATTATGTGAGGATTATCCTCAGTTCCAATGTTAACTTTAATGACGTTTTCTACGTCCATGTGTAGATCTCTTTCAAAATTAGGTGGGGCGGGTGAAACGCCCAATCCTTGTAATTATTTTAAGGTTAAGTTGGATAATTCGTCTTGATGAGTGGTGGCCTCAAGTTGCGCTATAGTTGGTATAGAACCATCAAAATAAAAACCATTGTGTAACAAATCTTCAACGAAGACATCATGGAAAATATCTCCTGCCAACTCCTCATTGGATTCAACAATCAATTCAGGGTAAGCTTTGGATAGCATATTGCAGGTAAAGGGATTATTATTTGAATACAAAGAATCTTGTTTATCTAGATAATCTTGATAACATATGAGTTGATCATCATCTTCAAAAGGGAAGGGTTGACCCTTACTAGGAAATAGGCCCACACCACATCGAGCGGGCCATGGCTCTACCTCAATAGGTTCTTTCATACCATTTTGGAAAGGTCCCAAGCCTTTCCCTTTATATCCCATTTTAAGCATGATGGGTTTAGCTTTAATATATTCATTAGTAAAATAACATCGGGCATATCCCTCATGATGAGTTTTGATATTTCGAGGTATTCTTCCCCAATCATATCCTTTATAAATAAAAGCACAACTCCCGACTTGGTAAGTACTTCCCATAGGTTGTGGGAGGCCCAAAGTACGAGGAGACGGTGGCAAGTTGTTTAAAAGAATTGAATCTTGCATAAAAGCATTTGTTTTTTCTGATATTAAGATTATGGATAATTTCGGTAAAAGTTCATCAAAAAGAGCATAAGATGTAGAAGGATCATTCCCTATATCTTTATATGTGGAAGGTATGATGGATGTTGATAATGTGGAGGTGTCAATAAATGGGTCTATAGGTTTTGAAATTATAGGGATAGAACATGAAGGATTGGTTGTGGATTGAAGACCTTTTTGAGGTTTTAGTGTGGTTTGTTCAGAAGATGGTTGAGTTAAATGTATAGGTGTAGTTGATGGGGTAGATGATGTTATGTGTGTGTGTTTCACACATTTAGATGAAAAATAATAATTAGGATGTGTGGATGACAAAGTAGGGCAAAATTGCACTCCAATAGGCTCTGCCAAAGCACACATATCAAAGGGTCTAGGGTCACCATGGATAGTGACCAACTGATTTTTAAATTCAAATTTAACACACTGATGTAAAGTGGAAGGAACCGCTCGCATCCCATTGATCCAAGGGCAACCCAAAAGTATATTGTATGATGCTGGGCAATGTACAATAAACATGGTTGTATCTAGGGTTCTAGGACCAACTTGCAAGGGTAAGGTAATGACTCCACATGTTTCTTGTGTCTCGTCATTGAAAGCTTTGATAATCATGTCAGTTTTCTTCATTTCATCACTTCTAAAGCCAAATATTTGGTAGAAGTCAAAAGTGCAAATGTTTAGAGATGAACCATTATCAATCAAGACTCTTTTAACAACTACATCTCCAATTAGAGCAGTAATATATAAGGGGTTATCCTTATGTAAACTATGTTGTGGGATATCTTTATCCTGGAAGTCAATACAATCAACTTCTCAAGTGATGATAGTATTGGACATGGCTTCAGGTTGAATATTTTGAGGTACCATCATTTGGCTTAATGTAAGCATTAACTCATCCCTATGGGTAGGAGAAGATCTTAACAAGTCCAAAAGGGAAATTCTGTCGTAGTATTGGATAATTGTTCATTAATATTGTAAGGAGGTTTTGATTGAACATTAGACATATGATTCCCTTTATTATGATTTTTCAAAATAAATGGAGCTGATCCATCATTCTGAGTTTGATCTTGTTGAGATTTTTGAGCCTGTTGTCTGGTAACAACTCCGATGGTACCCACAATTTTATATTGAAGACGCTGAACTGGTCTTGGTTGAGCGTTTATGGCTTGTTCATTAGGAAGGAATTGATTAGAAGAGGGTCGAGTAGTAACTCTTCTAGGAAATGGTTCTTATGGAACCATAGCATCTGTGATAGGTTGAATAGGATCTAATTCATTTTCAGAACTATTCGATTGATTTGAGGTGATGTCTACTTCACTTTCAGTATCTGATTTTACATCACTAGGATCGGGAGTTTGAATATTATGTAGGGGTCTGGTTGTGACCATGGATAAAGTTGTGCCAAATATTTGAGGATCCCGAACAGATAATTGTCCGCTAATAGTCCCTACATATCGGGTAGGAGGAGGAACATTATGATGTTCGATTTGATTGGCCACTTCTTTACCATGTTTTGGTAAAGGATGTTGAAATATATCTAATGATTGATTAGCATTTTGATTCTGATTTTGTGGAATGGTCTTTTGAGAATTATTAGGAGAATTTTGTTTAGGTTGGAAGGCTTGCACCTCCATTTCATTCTTATCAATCAGATATTGTATTTTATGTTTCAATATTTTACAAGAGTTTGTAGCATGTCCAGGTCCTCTATGAAAATCACAATGTAAATCAGCTCTGTATCTAGGTATAGTTGGATCATGTTCCCAGATAGCTGGTAATTGAATCAAGCCTTGTGCTAATAATTGAGGAAGAATGGTTGATAAAGGTTGATTCAATCTAGTAAATTCTTGAGAAGGTTTATTAGGAGGTTTTAATATAAAAAATTTTGTTGACTTCGTTGTATTAATATTAGCAACGTTTCTACTATCAGTGACTCTGTCACCTACAACTTGTTTGTTTTTATACTGATTTCTAGATGTTTTCTCATCATCTTTATTTTTGAGCTGACCTCTTCTAATGAGAGCATCTTCTACCCTTCGAGCTAAGTCTATAGCTTGATCGAAGGTCGGTAAGGTGGCAGTCGATAACTCATAAGATATTTGTTCTTGTAAATTATTAATAAAAATGTCCAAAATTTCCCTATAAGGTAGCACAAAGTGCATTTTTCCTATCAACTACCTCCATCTAGCTAAGAAATCAGCAAAAAATTCATCTTTGTCTTGTTTTAAGTTGTACAAATCTTTAATGGTGACATGCCTCTTGATGTAGGCACTAAATTGATGGACAAAAGATTCAGCTATTTCTTCAAAATTTCTCAAAGAATGAGTGGGCAATTGATAGTACCACTCTAATGCCATTCCTCCTAAGATTTTCGAGAACATTTTTAGTAATAGCAAGTCATCATGTGATATATCATGACATGCTATCCTAAACATGCGAAGATTCTCTATGGGATCTTTAGTTCCTTTATATATAGGCAGGACGGGCATGGGAAAGTGTTTAGGGTATGGTTGTGCTACAACTATGGGATCCAGAGGTTAACTACATATCTCTCGATAATTGTACGAGGGACGGTAGGGATCTATCTAGTCCATGCGCGAAGCTAACTATTTCACCATGGATTCTAGATTACTGGTTTGCCCACCATATTTGTTCAGTAGGGCATTAATATGAGATTTGTGAGCATCTGATGGAGGGACATGGAGAGTAGATGCTATATTGCTATTGTATAAATTGTTGGTAGGAAGGGTGTTATGAAGAAGTCTTGAAGTTGTATTATGTTGTATGCCCGATTGTTGAAAATTGGTGTTTGGCTTCATTTTAGGTTTTTGTATACTTGAAGCATATTGATCAATAGTTTGGCAAAATAAAGCAGTGACTGAAGGTTTATTTTGTGTGGGAATGATTTTAGGCTCAATAACAGGTTCCTTAGGGGGTTGGATAACCTATTGTTTTGGCATGTTCTGAATCATAGTGACCATATCTCTATTGGATGATCTAGCTTTATCACTTTCTTGATCAATGAAAGACAAGGGATTAGTGTGTATGTCAAACATATGTTCCATGGATTCTTGAGTGTCACTAATTTGTACTTTATCAATACAAACTGCCATATTAAGAGCACCAATGTTATTATTGAAAAATTTCCAGAAATGATCTAAGTTATCAAAAGCAATAATTCCATCTGGAGCTATTCTAGGGGATGAGGATCCTTCCTCTTTAAGATTTTCTTGTTGTTCATTTTCTTTAGCCAGCTCATCTTCTGGCTATTCTAGAGTTTCTCCTTCCAGAATTGATTCCTCAATAAGGACATTTGGGTTTTTTGTTCTGTCTCCTAACCAATATTCTCCTTCTTCTTCAGTTTGTTTACCATTCCTAAGTCTAGGCATTGTTCTTAAATTTAGATTTCAGAAAATATATATATACTTATATATATATATATATATATATATATATATATATATATATATATATATATATATATGCAACAAGCTTAAGAGGTATATATTTTAATTATATACCTACTATAGTATTTGAAATAAAATGTTCTTGGTTTTGTTATGTTTTGATTTTCTTGTTTTTGTAACAATATTATAAAGATAACAAACAGGACACTAAATGCAAGAAATAATAATAATGAAAGCAATGATCTAGTTTTCTATAAACAATTTATAAATATCATTAATGGGCTCGAGTTCTTCAGGAGTCATGAAGTGTTCTTTAAATTGAAAATTTTCTTTCAAGAATTTGACAAAAAGTGCTACAGTGATATTATCTGTCTCAGTTTCTGGTTGGTAGAAATAAAGCTCTTGGCAATACTCTCGATATAACACAGCCCTAGGAACTCTATTCCATATTTCCCTATCCATAAGAATGACCTCTTGATCTTCTACATGACCTAGGAATTGGTGTATAACAACTACGTTCTCGAGGTATTCCTCGAAGGTGAACAATTCTAAAGACACAAGAGCTCTCCTATAAGCTAACCACCTATGGCAGGCTCTCTAAAGTTCATGATAAACAATGAGTTGATGAGGATCCAGGATCCTATCTAGGGCAAACCTCTTGATTTGTCTAATTTCGATTGATCTAGATGAAATGACACCTAGCCTCCTATCAAGTTCTTTCCACAAAAGTTGGTTTCTATCTGTTTCAGGCACACTAAGCACAAAATTAACTTCTATGGCTACTAATTGGTTTGCAACATTTATAGTAACAACTAATCTTTTCTTAGGAGCTACCATCTAGACATGATATGCAACTTAGTATTTTTCTAATGATTTGAAATGCATCTATATTTTTGTTTTGTTTTTTTTTTTTTTTCAAAAGGTTTTAGTTTCACGTCGGGTTCACCAAAATGTATCGCTCCAAATTTTTCGCATCCTTACCTTTAGGCTAAAGGATCCATGCCCAAAAGGAGGATGGGAAAAGGATGGGATGGTACCTCAGACTGAGAGGCCCTTTGAAGGTCCCGCCTCTCGAGGGAGGGGTATTAAGGTGATTTTTTGATGGATGGTGGGGTTCACCAGGAAACGTTTAGTGGCAATTTCCATGCCTATGTTGGGAATGAGTTTAATGTGTTCATTTTTTTGTTTGATCATTCAAATCCTAGGTTTGGCCAAATGAATCTATGTTGTTCTATTATGAAAATGCAAATTAAATGAATACAAGAAATAGATTTGAATAGAAAACAAAGAGAATAAGCTAGATTAAAGAGCCATACCTGATCCGGATGTCTGATGGAGGTTCTGATTTTTGAAGTAGTCCAAATCATCTAGAATTCGACAGGATCGTCTCTGATCTAACAGGATCATCTAAGATCTGACGAATTCGTCAGACGAATTCATCAGAGACCTATAATCAGAGAAGCAGATACAAAATACAGAAAATGCAGCAATACAAACAGAGGGCAATGATGTAAAATGACAACAATAATATTAGACGGATAATTATAAACAAAATATGAGTGTATTTCAATGATTTAATGAGAAATTATGATTTTATCATGCATTAAAACTATATGGGTGAACTCCAAAATGCAGAGTAATAAGGAATAACCATAGAATTAACTAAATGCAAAATAATGCAGCAAAAAAGAGTGGAGAAAACACAAACTCTGGGCATTGATTGCGCCCAATGTTGACTACAGTCGAAATCGTCTTGGATTGGTATGAAATTGTCTCGAATTAGACAGGATCATCTGCGACGATCTGAGCTTGCTCTGGCTAAAGAATAACAAAGTTCCTGCAAGAAAACTCGAGAAGGGACAAAGGCGAACAATAGTCTAAGATATTCTGAAGCATGTAAAACTTGAAGTGCAAAAAATTTTAGCTAGGGGGATGTCAAGGGGAGGGCCTAAGATTAAATAGGCATAGGAAAGAGGTTGGGAGGTTGGAGATCATCCCATTTTGGGAGATCTCCAATGGGGGGAAACTCTAATGGTGCAAATGTGTCTTTGCCCGAGTTAGAGAAGCTATTGAAACATAAGCTAATTATGAAAAATTAGTTTTGGGATGAAATCATCTGGACGTTCTGCTCCAGATGAAATCATCCGATCTGAGGCGATATCGTCTAATCGGAGACGATATCGTCCAATGGATGAAACAAACTCTAAAAATGGTGCAAAAAATGAGGAAACGGGTAGCAGGAGGTTTGGGAACTATTTTGGGGTTGAAATTTGAATTTGAATTATTACTAAGGTAATTTTAATTATTTACTAAGTTTTACTGCACCAATTTTAGGTTGCTACAGGTAGGCACATATATTCCAGTAGCAAGCAGGCACCTATATCCCAGCAATGGGAAGGCACTTGTATGCCAACAAAAGGTAAGCACCTGTATCTCGGTGTTTGTATGCCAACAGTAGGTAAGAACCTATATCTTGATGCCTATATCCCATCGCAGGTAGGCACCTATGTCCACTAGGACTATAGGAGTTATATTCAACATTAACCAGTTGACTAGTTGATTGGTTGACCAATTGACCATGCAATTTTGAAGGAATTTGTTACAAAAATATAAGGGAGAATCATTCTTATCTATGCATATTTGAAATCATGAATTATGGTTAAAATAGAATAAGCACTTATATTCTAAATATTGATGATTGATCGGTTGACCATGTAGGTTTTAATAAAAGCGTTATTTTTAGAAATAGTTTGTTGTATACATCTAAGGAGCATTGTGCTTATCATTTGGTGATTAAAATAAAATGACCGTGTTTTTAATAGAATAAAATTATAACTGTATGTAAATCGGTCACAAAAAATAATATTGCATGATTAAAATAGACCAAACTATTTTTGTAATGGAATTGGCTATGTTCTGTTGGGACATAAGCAAAAGGTACAATTATATTTACAAAATGATTACAATATATAGGCATAAATTCTATGAGGGAGATATGACAAGTGTCATAATATCCACTCCAAGTGTCATGCACTCCAACTCAAACTGAAGATATAAGACAAGTGATAGAAGACAAGTGTCAAACTGAGGCATAGTGCACATTAACAATATTATAATATTCCTCCTTAATGTGCACTATCCTAACTATAGAAAAAATAAAGATAATATTCCCCCTTAATGTGCACATCCCCCCTTAATGTTAACTTCTATTACATACATAGCGAAATTTGATAAACTAAGAAAACTTGTCTTGCCCAAGTGACTTGGTGAAGATGTCAACCACTTGATATTGAGTTGGTACATATTCCATGTGTATAATGTCTTCTTGGACCATTTATCTAATGAAGTGATGATGTATCTCAATGTGCTTTGTTATGGCATGGAAAACTAGATTCTTGGTCATCTTGATGGTACTTTGATTGTCATAATATATGTAGGTTGGACCATCTATGAATAGCCCAATGTCTTGAAGTAATTACCTCAACCAAATAGCCTCCTTAGTTGCCTCAACTACTGCTCTATATTCAGCCTCTCCTAAAGATAATGATACTGTGTGATTACAATATATAGGCATCAAGCCTATGAGGGAGATATGACAAGTGTCATAATCTCCACTCCAAGTGTCATGCACTCCAACTCAAACTGAAGATATAAGACAAGTGGCAGAAGACAAGTGTCAAACTGAGGCATAGTGCACATTAAAAATATTCTAACACGTTCTATATAAGAATGTAGACCATTCCTGGGAAGACCAACTCTGAATCCCCAAGTGTATTGCATAATTTATAAATAAAGTTTTTGAGTGTTCTTTTATTTGCATGGATTAAGAGTGTGATTTTTACGTAGTCAATCAGGCAAACCATATGCGGGAGCTTGGGCCCACTCCAGGCAGTAATCCTCCCATATTTATTTTATTTTTTCTTTATTATTATTTTTTATTTATTTATTTCTTTATTTATTTTTGCAATTTCCTGCTTTATTTATTTCTATAAGTGTGAATTTCTTGCTTTATTCATTTTTGCAAGTGTGTTTAAATTCCTATAATTTCCTTTCAACTATGTGTTTATTTCCAACATCTTAATTTCAGTTGTGTGCTTATTTTAAAATTGTAGTTTATTTATTTATTTTCTTGCACTTAGTTTTGTTGGGTTTGGATGAACTAAAAATACATGAACAACTCCCCCACCAAACCAATAGGTACAAAGGGACTCATTCCCCACACTACAGGCATATACTATGCATGGCACTCACAAGTTTATGAACTACCGGATTGATAATTAATGGAAAGGAAATGACTATTTTTAGAACATAATTTATGCTCACCATTTTGGCATTGTTGCTAGTAGGGTTATACACAAGGAAAAATTTCACAATTTATAGTAATTTTAGGATTTTAACATGTTTTATTTTGCTAATTTTGGGACCCTAGAGGTCAGCCTATTCGCCCGAAAATTACAAAATTTTTTTTTTTTAGGGTAAATTTTCCCTAGTACAATATGTATTCCTACCTAATATTCGCCCTAAAATTATTATAAAAAATTATCCTACCCATTCGCCTCTTGTACCCTCACTATATATAGGTAACCCTGGGAGCAACACTCATAGTCTCAATATGACTATCACAAAGTGATCATAAAAAGCGACTAGCAGAAGCGAGTGACAAAAGACGATTGGCATAAGTGACTAACATTGGGAGACTAACACACTGCCACTGTCACAAGGTGACTGATACGCCGTGACTATCACAAAGCGACTAGCACTCCATGTCGCATGACTGACAAGCTATGGCTGACATACCGTGATTGACATTGGGCAACTAAATCGCTATGACTGTCACAAGGTGATTGAAACACCATGACTATCACAAGGTGAATGACATGCCACAACTATCACAAGGTGATTGGCACACTGTGACTGTCAAAAGATGACTGATCTGTTGTAATTGTCATAAGGTGAATGGCACATTAGATCTGTCATAAGGTGACTGGCATGCCGTAACTATCGTAAGGTGACTAACATACCATGACTATGACAAGGTTACTGACACACTACAACTGTCAAAATGTGATTGTCACACCATTTACGATAATTTTCTATTATCAATTATGTTTTTTTTATACATTTTTATTCGTTGACACTCAATAAGGATGTGTTCCTATTATTTGGGCACCAATCTCAATCTTACTTGGGTTAGATATTTTTTTTTCTTGAATAGTAGTTCTCTCTTTAACTAGTTATTTCCATTTTTCAAAATTATTTTCTTGTTACTCTTTTATTTATATAGGTAAATTGTCACCTTTTGGAAATGGAAAGAAGGGAGGCAAGTCTTTCAGTTCTGATAAAAGGAGTATCGTCAAATACTTTCATAATATTTCAAAATCCATTCAACCATCAACATCTGCACAAATTGAAGGTATAAACGCCTTTACTTACTAGCCAGTTAATTTTTGTTCATTGTTAATTTTATATATAGTTTCTTCATTTATTAAGAAGGGTGATTTTTGGTTTATATATTTGTGCATTGTTTATCTGTATTTTTTAAAATAAGGTATGCTTTTAACAAAATGTATGCTTTTAAAAAAATAATGATAATGACCTTGGTATTGACCCTAGTATTATCTCTACAAAAAACACTATTGACCCTTATATGAATCCACTTCCACATAACTACGATAATGAAAAGTCCACAGATCAAATTTTTCTTAAATAAATGGAACAAAAACAGAAAGAGATTCCTAAAATAAACACACCAAATGGAAAAAAAGTAATAGTTCTTATGCAGTACCCACTTTCAGAGAATATTTTTCTTAAAAACATAAACATGTCAGGTCATCTAGATGGACAATTAACAGATCATTTTAGCCTGATCAGATTTCAGATTTTCCATTTATTGAGCTAGTGCTTCTAGAGAATAATAATGAGGTAATAACAAAATTGAGATGCATAATTTGTAGCTAGAAATGCGAAAAAGATCACAGATTGCAAGTTAAAAAAGATATAGTAGAAAAACATTATGGAAATGTTTATATAAAAACAAAAGAAAGTGATGGATCAATATAGAAAAATTATAGGTGGAAGGATGCATTATAGTGTGCCCATATCATATATGCACAAGAATATGATAAAAAAATAAAATAAAAACAAACTTTGGTTGAGAAAGTTGCAACGATTCAAACCCAATTTTAAAAAATGGAAAAGTTCACTTTAGCTTCAAAAATTTTACATTTTCTTGTTGTACTCACTATTATTAAAAAGGGTAGACCTATGTCAGATTTCATTGATTATAAATATTTATTTTGACTAGCTAATGTGCAAAACTTACCCAGCTTCCATTGGTCAGATTGAAGTGGTTGGGAAATTGCACAATGTCTATTATTGGTTGAGCAGGATAACCTCAAAGATAAAATAAAAAAGGCCAAATTCATATCACTTTCAATTTATGAGGTGACTGTTGTTGACAACACATATTGTATTTGAATGCATGTTTATACATTGGAAAATTATTTAAGCAACCTCATTTACTTGGACTGCGTACGATGGTGGAAAATTGCAATGCAAAAAATATCTACAATGTTGTTGTTTCTAGTTTAAAGAAAATAGGAGGAATGAATGAAATGGAAATAGCCACTAAGTTAATATGTTTCGGAGTCGATGGTGTTTCTACAATGCAAGGACACAAGAACGATATTTGTGTTAGGCTAAAAACATCTATTACCCCATATTTGATCCATATTCATTAAATGGCTCATAGAATTAATATTGCATCTAAAATTGTGGATACATTTACAAATGTAGCTAGAGTGGAAGACCTTGTATGTGAAATTCATGATTATTTTTCATGCAGTCCAGAAATATTTTCAAAGTTTTAGTAGTTTGCACTTGGAGTTACTGATGGTAAAAAACTCTTACAATACGTGGATACTAGGTGGATTTTAATATATCAACTGACATATAGAGTTTTCAAATAATATCAATCCTTGGTAGGTTTTATGTATGTAAATCATAGGGCAGTTGATAAGACTAAGGATTTGCTATTACGAATGAGTGACTTTGAAACACTTCTCACATTGTGTGGTATTCTTCCAATGTTGGAAGAAATGAATACTTTGATCAAAATTACACAAGAAAGATCAATTTATATTATGAATTTCATCAAGGCGAGAAAATAAATTTGCTTATTTATTGATATGATGTATGCATCTGGTGAAATTTTTATGGATCCCATGTTTGAAATTTGGAGAGCATTGACAAACATGAACGATCCTCAAAATTTTTTGAAGTTCAATATAAATGATAATCTTTGTATTAATATCAATGGAAAGGAAATTTATTTATGTTATTTTTGTCAGCGAATGGATATTGCTACAAATAAAGTTGAACAAGTGCCCATAACATACAATAAATTTCATGTAGTTGTAACAGATACAAAAATTTAAACTGAAAAAAATAGCAGAATCATTGACAAAAGATATCAAATACCGTTTTCAAAGAGATGAATTGCTTGAGGCTATGGATGTGGTTAACCCGATATTTTGGAATCCTTGTAATGAATACCAAAATATAAGTGGTTTGTTTCAAAAATACATGGGTAATCTTGCTAGCCATTTTCCTGTGGTATTCAATGGTATTGAAATAAATGACATTATCAACAAAAATATTTTGACAAACCAATCAAACTGTTTTGGAACAACAATGTCTGCTCAAGTTTCACAATTTTCTAATCATCATGAAAGGGTTTCTATTTCACATTTATGGAAATATTTATATCCCAGTAGTATCCTACAACATACTATGAATGAATATTTTAGTTTATATGAATTATGCCAAACGATGATTTTAGGATCTATTGAAGATGAAAGGGTATTTAGTGCATTATCATATGTAAAATCTAAATTTTGGAATAGATTGGACAAAAATTTGGAAAATTGTTTGAGAGTATATGTGTCAACCTATGAGGTTGAAAAGTTTCCTTATGAAAGAGCTTTGTCATATTGGAAATCTTTGATAGAGATAAGAGGTGTCATGAATACTTTGGATAATCTGGATAATGGTAACACTGTGATGACATAATTTTTGGCAATGAGTGCAAAAGAATTTGCACAATATGAAAAGAGTTTGTTCTAGATTTCACCATTATAATGCAAATATGCTTTCATTTCCCAATATTATATTGGTATTTAATTAATTTATTTGATTTGATTTCAAATATTGAGATTTGATTATATTTTAAGACTTGTTTTCATGTGTTTTGGAACAGAATATTGATTACTGAATCAAATATATTACTATTTTTTACATGTATTTTGATTTTATATTTTATGCTATCAGTTGTCAACAGAATATGTGTATATTATGATTTCGTATATTTTGAAAACCATGTATTGAATAAAGTATAGACGATGTATTTAAAAACATGTATTAAATAAACCATGTATTGAATAAAGAATAAACCAACTATTGAATAAACCATGTATTGAAAACCATGTATTGAAAACAATGTATGGCAAACCATGTATTGAATAAACCATGTATTGAAAATAATGTATTGCAAACCATGTATTGAATAAATCATGTATTGAAATCAATATATGGAAAACCATGTATTGAATAAACCATTTAGGGCAAACAATGTATTGAATATACAATTTATTCAAAACAATGTATGGCAAACCATGTATTGAAAACAATGTATGCCAAACAATGTATTGAATATCAAATTTATTAAAATCATGTATTGAAATCATGTATACAATAAACCATGTATTGAAACCATGTATCAAATTGATTGAAACAATGTATTGAACATATAATTTATTGAAAACAATGTATGAAAAACCATGTATTTAAATAATGTATACAAACCATGTATTGAAACCATGTATACAATAAACCATGTATTGAAAACAATGTATGGCAAACCATGTATTGAATAAACCATGTAATGAAAACCATGTATTGAAAACAATGTATGGCAATCCTTGTGTTGAAAACAATGTACTGAGTAAACCATTTACAACAAACTAGATATTGGTGCTCCATTATTGCATCCAAATAATTCAAAGCTTTTTATTGCATCCACACAACTGATCAAAACATTATAATATTAAAATAAGAACTAAAAAGTACATAAAATTTATGTAATATAAAATAATATGTTTTAAAAGATGTTAAAATACTAGTATTTGAAACCATGTTTCTTTTCACCATAATACCACATTCCAGAATCATCAAATAAGGAAACAACAATTCTACTTTTCTAAGTTTTCTTGCTACAAAGTTCTTGAAGTGTCAGTTGCATCTACCTCAATATCCTTTGCTTCCAATGCACCAGATCGTACCAAACTATCAGCTGTAGTGTTTATCCCTGATAGAAAACCTTCTTCCTTTGTGGGATCTTCTTTAAACAATGCCCTTAGCTCTTTCTCATTTTATTTTATTGTAGCATCCACATCCATGCCCTTTTTCTTTGATAAGCTTCTTCAGCCAATTATTTTCTCGAATAGTGTGTTGCAGTCTCTTCTTCAATTCAATAACATTAGTCACACTAATTTTTGCAGTCTTGATCCACATTTTCATGGCTGACACCTACTGCTTTAAATGCTGATAATTAGAATACAAAATACAAGAGAAAAAGATTAATATTAATTAAAAATATATTAAAAAAAATTGATTTTTAGATATGTGTAAAACTTACATCTGTTGTAAGTCTTGCAGTTTCTACCACTGCTAATTTATTATTATCTAGTTCCCATTCATTGAAATTTTCTTGGGCTTCGGCATTCAGGTTCTTAAATCGATCAAGTATAATGGCTAGAACTTCATAACTGCTTGTAGAATCACCCTTGACAATTCCAGATTTGACCTTTAGTAACAGGTCATCGAGCTAGTAATGGGAGATCAAACAAGGTTATTGGATTTTCGGCTCTGGCGATTTGGCGTTTTGGCGGGAAATTTTCTGTGACGACATCTGGTGTTGCTCGAGGGACTCTGGCCCGAAGATCTTGCCTAGGGATTTGGGGGGTTGTTTCTGCTTTCGCTTGAAGGTTCTTTAGTGGTCCCGGGAGGGCCCGATGGGGTCTCCTCCTGTTTCTCCTGCTGGGAGAAAGACCTCATATGCTGAGAAGTTGAAAGATAATCCCTCGCCTTCCACGGACGGAGCTCAGCGGAATGCTTTTCAATCGATACTCAAGAATGTTGCCAATGGCCCAAATGCTCACCGCGTTAATGGATGCCTCCCGCAATCTACTTCCAGGCCTAAGATTGTAATAGAACCAATGTTGGTCGAAGATACAATCGTCTACCGAGCTAATCACGACTTGATCTGCAAATTCATGGGCATCCGGCCCACACTGAATTTTTTGCATACACGGGTTCGTCAGAACTGGGAGCCACACGGTGAGTACTCTTTATGGCCTATAAGCAATGGGTATTTCATCATAAGTTTCTCTTCTTTAGCAGATAGAAACAGAGCATTTGAATCGAGAAAGAGAAACCACGGACCGGCAGGGTTATTTGTCCAACCCTGGAGAGTGGGTTTCGACCCCCGCATCGAACCCACGGATGTCCCGGTCTGGATCCGGTTGTACGCTCTCCCGATGGAGTTTTGGGGTGAGCAGGTGTTGGAACTAATAGGTAATTCCCTAGGCAGATTTTTGGGAGTCTCCAAAGATACCATAGAGGGCAATACTGTTGTCTTTGCTAGAATATGTGTAGAGATGGACATTAGTCAGCCTCTACCAGCTGAGGTGGAACTTGAGCTTGCAGGAGTACCCTGGATCCAGCAGTTAGACTATGAGGCCCTACCTTTCAGGTGCCGAGTATGCCATAAGCATGGACATTTGGCAAGGTTCTGCCCAAACGTAGTGAGCACAAAAATGGAGGCTCCGAGTGGAATGTCAAACCGCCCTAGAGAGGGTAAGTCCAGTCCGGTCAATGAACCCTCTAGCAATTCTCCAGGTCCTGATGCTCAGCAGGATGGCTTTGAACAGGTGAAACGAAAGAGAAACAAAAAGAAAAATGGCAAGGAGCGAGTACGACTCAAGCCAAACAATCGGTATGAAATTTTTAAGTCATTAGTGGATCTGGAGGACCAATCTATGGAGGGAGTGGTTGGGAATGGTGAGAATGTCAACACTCCACCTCTTGTTTCTCCTTCCTTCACTCCTGTAGTAGAACAGGTGACTGTGCCAGCTGAGAACCTACAGTCAGAGAATCCGGGGGCATTGGTTATACACTCCCCAGCACAACCGGCTATAAAAGATGTCACCATGGGAAATGCAGATAAAAACAGAGAAAGGCCTGCTTTAGGGATTTCCCAGGTGGAAAAGAGATCTAGAAACAATAACTCTCAAGGAGCGGGAAGAAAATCCAATAAGGAACTACTAATAGCGCAAGGAGATAAGCTAATCAATGGAGGATTGGTGAGGACCATTGATTCTTACTGCTCTCAAGGTTTTCAATGATTATTCAATCTTGGAATATTAGGGGTTTAAACAGTAGAACCCATCAATCTGCTGTTCAAAGACTCTTAGAAAACCGTAAAACAGACTTTTTGCTTCTTCAGGAGACCAAAATGTCTTTAGATATTATGAGTAAAACTGCTACTAAAATCTGGCGGGGAGTTGGGTATATGGACGTGGCTGCCCAAGGAGCTTGAGGTGGAATTGTTACCCTTTGGAACCCTACAGTGCAGGACTGCTTTAGAACATGTAGCTTGCGGGGGTGTTCTTACTTCTCTCTTCGAAATAACTTCAATTCGAAGTTGGTCCTTATAACCAACTTTTATGGGGCCCAAGACCTTGATGGCCGGAGGCTCCAATGGGATCGTTGTTCACAACATGAGAGCATACGGGGAGTGTTATGACTGGATTATTGCGAGGGGATTTTAATGCAAAATTATACGTTCGGGACCGGGAAGGTGGCTCCCCTGTTTTGGATCCGGGGGATCGGCTTACGATTGCCCAAGTTCGGGCCTTTAATTTAGTGGACGTTCAAGGCCCTAGTGTTTTTTTCACTTGGACAAACAAGAGAAAGGAGCCACATAGCTGGAAGGTCAAGTTAGATCGCTTTTTGGTCTCGGAGGAGGCTTTTGTTAAATGGACTTTTAAGTTCCAGATTTTGGAGGGCCCTATTTCGGATCATTTTCCCATTTTGCTTGAGGGAGGGACTTCGAGAGGGCAGCACCATAGGCCTTTTAAATTTGAGAATTTTTGGTTACAAAAGGAGGACCTTCGACAGAAAATTTCTCAATGGTGGACAGAAGGCCGTCCACCTTTTGGGACAACAATGTTCAAATTTCATAAACAACTTCAATTTGTCAAAATTCAATTGAAACAGTGGAGGAAAGGAAACAAGTCGGATTTCCGGTCCCAAAGGGCCCCCTTGGTGGCTAGATGGGAGGAGGTTCAGAAACTTTTTAGGGAAGGATCAATTACTGAGCAACTCAAATCTGAAGATGATGAAGCTGCGTAAAGCGGTTGAGGACATTGACAACCAAGAGGAGTTATCTTTGGAAGCCAGAGGGCTAGAAATACTTGGTTATTAGAGGGGGACAGAAATACCAAATTTTTTCATCGGTCAGCTTGTGCTAGGAGACAGATGAACAATATGGAAGTTCTCAAAGATGAACATGGAAATGTCTTCGATACTATTCCTGGCATGCATTCCCATGCTATCGATTACTTTTCTAAACTTTTTAAGGAAAGTATGCAGCAAGATATTGAGGCTCAGAACGAAGTTCTTAATGTTATTCCTCCTATTATCTCTGAAGAGGACAATCAGGCCTTGCTTAGACCCATTGAAAGGGATGAGCGAGAAATGTGGTCTTTGGTATGAGTCTTGGAAAATCTCCTGGTCCGAGATGGCTTTCCTATTGAATTTTTTGGGCTTTACGGGACACCTTGGAGGAGGATGTTACGGTGCATTCTTGAGGAATCCAGATCCAATCGAAGAATGCTCAGGGCGATCAATCACACCTTCATTGCTTTAATTCCAAAAGGGGAAGCGGGGACTCATATCTCTGATTTCAGGCCTATTGCTTTATGCAATGTGATTTACAAAATCATCACTAAGATAATGGATGAGAGGCTTAAACCCCTTCTTCATAGCATCATTTCTCCTGAACAGGGGGCTTTGTTGAGGGAAGACAAATCTTGGATGGGGTGGTTTTGGCCCAGGAGGCCATCCATTCAATGCAAACTTCGGGCAACAAAGGAATGTTCATTAAAGCTGGATATGTCCAAGGCTTATGACCGGGTGGAGTGGTGCTTCTTGTCGAAAATGATGGCTGCCTTTGGCTTTTCTCAGGAATGGATTGATTGGGTTATGAGTTGTGTTTCTTCTCCCTCTTTTTCTGTTCTCATTAAGGGCCTTCCCTCGCTTCCTTTCGGCGCCTCCCGTGGTCTCCGCCAGGGAGACCCTTGTTCTCCCTATCTCTTCCTTCTCTTGGCTGAAGGTTTGGGCAGACTATTTTTGAGGAGAAGGCAACAAGGTCTGCTTTCTGGTATCAAGGTTGGGGAGGAAACTATGACTCACTTGCAATTTGTGGATGATACGGGTCTGGTTGGTGCGGCCACTCTTCGGGAAGCTAGAGGAATCAGAGATACTTTGAATTTCTACCTAAGGGCTTCAAATCAGGTTCTAAATGTCAGGAAGTCCAAAGTGGTCTTTTTCAATCTTGACCAACGGCTTCAGGAGCGCGTTATTGAGATCCTGGGCTTCACAAGGACTTCTCTTCCAATTGTTTACCTAGGCGTTCCCCTTCATTTCAAAAAGTTAAATATTGACATTTGGAAGAACACGTTAGCGAGGCATCAAAGACGAGAATGAATCATTGGGCCCATAAATGGCTAAGCTACGGGGGTAGATTAACCTTCACGAAGTCGGTTATTCGGGCTTTGCCGATCTATAAATTCTCAATCTTGGTTGCCCCTCATACCATACGGAAAGAGCTGGACAAAATGGCTAGAAGATTTTTATGGGAAGGCGCAAAAGGGAAGAAAAAATGGGCCTTGGTTGGGTGGGACAAAGTTACCCGGCCCTAAGGACAAAGGAGGGCTGGGCTTGAGAAGTTCTATGCTTAATAACGAGCTTTGGGTGGAAAAGTGTATTGGAGGTGGATTTCTCAGCCATCCTCCCTCTTCGACGAGAATTCTTTCCAGTAAATATTTGGGGCATGTTCATCCCAATGAGGTGGGTCGCTTTCCCTTGGAAGGTTATGGTTCCTTAGTGTGGCAGACTCTCAAGCTTGGGTCCCAGATTATCAAAGATCAATTATTCTGGAAAGTGGGGAAAGGAGACAAGGCTCGTTTCTGGACTGACTCTTGGGACCAACATCCGCCCATTATTGTTATGTTCCCTGAGCTACAACCTATCATGACCGCCTTAGAAGCCCAGGGTTGGATCCATATTGATAATTATCTTCTTACCAGTCATTTGGGGGGGTATACATTTAAAAAGTTTAAGCGATGGGAGGAGTGGCCAATTACTGTCTCTCCGGAGTTGGCGCCTATCCTGCAAAAAATCTTGTCAGAAAGGTTCCTCACGGGGAAGGATGAGGAAGATGAATTAGCTCTGGGGCTATGGAAGCCTTGGGGTCTACTCGGTTAAGAGTTTGGATATGAAGAGATCCTCCATGAGCCTCCCCCACACTCTTTTTCGGTTCAGCATTGGAGAAGGATTTGGCATTCAAAGGGTTGGCCGAAAGTGAATTTCTTCGCTTGGCAACTTATGCATAATGGTCTTCTCACCTTTGACAATCTCAGACGTAGGGGTTTCAATGGCCCCTCTCAATGTGCTTTATGCCTCCAACATGAGGAAACTGCAGATCATTTGTTTTTTGAGTGTCCTTTTACTCATCAGATTTGGGAACGTTGGTTCTCTCAATTTAAACTCCAGGCTAATGGTGTTCTCAACCGTACCAATATTTGGGAAAAATGGAAATGGGGCAGGTTCAATTCCATAGCTCTCCGAATTGGCTGGCAGTTAGGCTTTCTCTTCATTTGGTGGCAAGTTTGGTTGGAGAGAAACGCCCGGATCTTTAGAAACACTTTCTCCTCGATTGACGGCGTTTGGCAGGTCATCTGGAGCAAAGTCACAGAAACTGTTGCTACTTTTGTCAATGAAGAGAATCAGGCTACTCTTGGGCATCCTGAAGAGGGGGTTGAGGGTCATGAGAGGCAAGGCCGAGCATCTTGGAAACCTCCCCACGTAGGCTGGATCAAGATCAATACTGATGGGGCTACAAAAGGCAACCCGGGCAACGCGAGGAATTGGTGTTGTTTGTCGGGATCACTCGAGTGCGGTTCTTTCTTGGGAATTGCGGGGATTGGGCGAGCCACGAACAATGAAGCCGAAGCCTTTGCCATTAAGTCGGCGTCTATACGGGATGCATTAGCGGGGTTACTGGGAGGATAATTCTTGAATACGATTCTCAAGTCTGATCGGCGCTCTAGATTGCTTGCGGAATTTCTCTTTAAAAGCACTGGAGGCTGCGGATGTTGATATCTCAAATCAAGGAGTTATGGAGGGAGTTAGATGATGTCATCCCTGTGTATGTGAGTAGAAATACGAACACGGTAGGCGACTTCCTTGCGAAGATGGGTCTTGAGAAAGAGGTAGGTGTTCGAGTTGCACGGTGATATGCCTATGATAGATGAAGAGATTCGGAGTGGGCTGGAACGATCCCTGCATCCATGAGCTCAAAAATGACTAAGGTTAGTTTCTGTCGCGATATCGCGACATATTGCGCCGTCGCGACCCTGTTTGGAAATCTGTCGCGATTTCGCGACATGTTGCTCTGTCGCGACATGTTGCTCTGTCGCGACCTATCCTGGATAACTGTAGCGATTTCGCTACCCTTTTTGTTGCTGCGGCTTTGGGAGGAAAATTGTAGCGATTTCGCGACTTGTTGCGCCGTCGCGGTCTTTGATGAGAAGGTGTCGCGATGTCGCGACCTTTTTGGTTGGTTTCTGCTTTGGAGGAAAAGTGTCGCGATATCGCGACGCTTTGAGAAAAATTGCATGAAAGGGAAAAACCGTCGCGATATCGCGACAATTTTTGTGAAAAGCTACTCTAAGGAAAATTCGTCGCGATTTCGTGCCTTTTTTGAGGAAAGGACACAAAGGGGCATACCTGTAGCGATTTCGAGATGTTTTGAGCAAAATTTCGTTAAGTGGAAAAACCGTCGCGATATCGCGACCTTTTTTGTGAAAAGCCTCCCAATGGATAACCCTGTCGCGATTTCGCGACATGTTTATGGAAAGGAAGCAAAGGGGCAAACCTGTAGCGATTTCGCTACAGTTCTGGAGAAAAACTGCTTGCAGGAAAAACGTCGCGATTTCGCGACTAGTTTTGGTAATGGGCACCTTGGGGGTGAACATGTCGCGATTTCGTGACACTTTTGCGGATGGGGCGCCCATTGGATTTCTTGTCGCGATTTCGCTACACTTCCGGCCAAGTGGGGCTCCAAGGAAAAGCCGTCGCGATGTCGCGACACTTTCTCAAAGTTGCTGATTAAAGGGGACCTCGTCGCGATTTCGCGACAATTTCGGGGAGCAGGTGCCTTCAGGCTTTCTCGTCGCGATTTCGCGACGCTTTTGGCGTTTGGGTGATTTGGTGCTGTGTCTTTGTCGCGATTTCGCGACATTTTTCGTGTGTTGTGGCTTCGGCGCTTTTTGTCGCGATATCGCGACATGTCGCGATTTCGCGACATGTCGCGTTATCGCGACTGGTTGTTGTGGCGCGGCGGTTGTTTGGTTTGGTGTCGCGATTTCGCGACATGTCGCGTTTTCGCGACATGTCATGTTTTCGCGCCCTTTGTTCTTCTGGTCTCTTTGCGCTTGGTTGGGATGCCCTTTCTCCCTCTTGTAACTGTCTTTTGTTTTAATACAAGTTTTTTTCAATTTTTTCAAAAAAAAATAGGTCATCGAGCTTTTGTGGCTCATTCTCTACCTTAAAAAACAACTTCTTTCTATGTCCGAAGTTCTTGTATCGACCATTTATTGCTTTGATCATAACCTTGGACCAATATTCCCATTGTTTTAATGTATCAATATCTACAAGAATATTATTAGTAACATTAGCCCTACATCTATTTGCTAATAAAATATTTTTTGAAAAGTTTATTTTATCATCATCGGTCGGATGATGATCGGTGTCGACATGCTGGTGGAGGAAGAGGAGACATCGGTGGCATCTCCTTCAATATTCTCCTGTGTTTCATCACCTAACCCTAGACCATGAAGTAGATCACATGTTTTTAGTGGTAAATTAAAATTATTCATATCTTGATACATAAAATCATCATCCAGATTGGCATCTGGAGGGGACATATGGGATGCGCTTTCTACATTTGATAAATTATCAAGTGTTAAAATTGGAAACCCCATCCCTGAAACAACATATTGACCTATAGTATGAGTCTATGTATTTAATTGACGGTCAGTTCCCTAAATTGGCTGATGTGATGGTGTGAGGAATTGTTTCCCATGCATGCGAGATTGGTTCCTCATCGGTGGTGCATGTTGTGGTGATTGTTGGACTTGTTGTAGATGAACTTGGCATTGATGGACTTGCGATAGGACTGGATGCTTTTCTTGTTGTGTACCTGATGGAAGCATCTATTTTCAAGTATTTTAAATCTAGTTGGTCCCTTTGTAAAATTTAACAATGCCATTAAAATATAATAATTTTAATTAAACATACCTAACTCAGACTTTGCAGTCGTTTCCATTGATGGTGCAAGTGTTGTCCTTTGCTCTGAAAATAGTTAAAATGTTTTCTCAAAATAAATATAATTTAATATTGTTAAAATATATTATTAAAATTAGAACTTTTGAAAATTATGTTTACCTTGTGAGCTGGAGGTTTCATATTCAATGTTCACTATAGCATATGCATGTCTAGAAGTAAGAGGAGCAACACATGTATTTTACCCATCAGGAGACCTCCTATGTTAACGGGTGGAAGGTACTGGTGACGATTGCAACTACGATTCAAAATCCCCAGATGCTTCTTGAATCCTAATGGTGGCATCCCTTTTACTAGACGGGTGAGTTGCTCCTCTGTTTTCAAAAGAAAATTAGAAAATAAAAAGATTGATTGAAATTTGAAAAGAAAAAAAAGAGAGACTATTCCAATATATAATTGTACCTGTATTTCATTCTCATTTAAACCAATACACAAAAAATACAGGTGAAATTTAGTTGGAGGTATTTTTTGTTGAAGATTGTAATATGCTTCATAAAAAAACAAAGAATATAGTTTTTAGAGGCTACTATATACGTAGATTGAATTTTCTATGCAAAAAGGAGGTCCTATTTTAGGCGGTTGAAATGAGTGTGGACCAATGATATCTCCCTCCATCAATACAGTAAATCAACAATGACAAAGCCCAAAAGGGCATTTTTTTAGGTCGGCCCTGTAGGATAAGCCTTCCTAAGAACAATTAAATACAGGCATAAAGAAATTTATCTGTAACACTGGAAATGTTCAAACCCCTTTTCAATTTTGAAGAATTAACTAAAAAATAGAGAGAACATTATTAGAGAATGGACATTGGAAAATACAATACATCAAAATTAAGGATAAAAAAAAATAAACTTTTCAAAAACTTACCTTTCAAATGGTCTGGATTCACGCTATATTTGGATGCCAACATTGATTTGTTAGATTTAGTCAATGCAAACTGGTTGTTAACAAGGAGATCATCCAAAAATGGTAGTCCTATTAATAATTGCACATTCAAAGGGTTCATAGTAAAAACAACATCCTTGTTATCAACTTGGATCTATTTAACACATCATGGTTGTAGGAACTAGCAATACGTTGCATCAGGGAGAAATTGACATCCAACTATAGCATCCTCATGACTCTAGCAACTTCAAAGGTGTACAGTTAGTTGGAATCTCTCTTAGGAGTGTTAAAAATGTTCTTGAAATTCAGGAAATAGTAGCTCTTGAATGATACCTTGGAAGGGAGAGGATAGGAACCGCTAGCCATTTTTGATTACGCTGGGAAAACGTTGGAAAAACACCCTGAAAATGATAAAAAAAACTCATAAAACTGCCTAAAAAATGTCTAAAAACATGCTAAAAATGATAAGAAAATGACCTAAAAATGATCGAAAAACACTTAGAAAACCTCCTGGAAAAGGTCTAAAACCATTGTAGAAAACAAACTAAAAATACTGGAAAAAGATCTGAAATTGCTCTGGAAATCATTGTGCAAAAGGTGAAAATGATGTTGCTATTCTATTTATAGAAGTATACATGCCTAAAGTCGATGGATACATAACACATGGTAAAGTAGAGGACATGTGGCAACATATTATTGATGGCATTTGGTGGACACATTCTTCCTATCACCATGTGATATTTTCCACGTGATAGTCACCATGTGACAGTTGCCATGCGACATTTGCCACTTTACAATCACCATGTGCTAGTCACCTCTCGTAAGTCACCTCTGGGCTATCACCACTTGATAGTCACATCTTGATAGTTACTCCTTGTCAATCACCTCATGACAATCGCCATATGGTAGTCACCACTCGATAGCCACTCTTGTCAATTGCCCCTTGACATTCACCACTTGATAGTCACCTCTTGACAGTCACCCATTGTCAGTCACCTCTTGACAGTCACTGCTTGAAATTCACCACTTGACAATCGCCATAGGGTGGGTGCCATTTGACAGTCGCATATTGACAGTCGTCTTATGGAATTCACACCTTGACAGTCACCCCTTGACAATCGCTTCTTGATAGTCACTTCTATCAGTCACATTGTGACAGTCGCTTCTGTTAGTCGCCATTTTTAAGATTAAAAATTTGTTGCATAGTTTTCAAAAAATTGCCAATATTTGATAAATTTTTCAGCAAAAATTTGAAAATTTTGCCCTAATATTTATACACCTTAGGACTAGATTAGCCCTGATTTTATAAATACACTTTGGTGCTGACTCCTTATGCATAACCCTAGTTACTAGGGAGTTTCAAAACTATAATGTTATGATCCACAGGTTATTTTGAAAAAAACACATTCAAATTACCTTACTTGTAGATCCCCTATTTGAGAAGCATGAGTCCATGAAAGGCCTATAAAATCCAATGAACAATTTATTAAGAGAATAGAAAACACCTTAGAACCACAAGCTCAAGATACTTTGGAAATATCTATTGTGGACCCTAAAATAAATAATAAAAAATAATAATAGTTAGTGGATCAAATTAGAAAATAGTCAGTGAACCATATTAGTACAGAAGTAGAAAATAATTGTGTTACTAAATAATAAAATATTGGAGGAATTTCACCGTATCCTGAAAGGCTACAAGAAACCAGAAAGAAGATACAACTCTAGTTTGATATTATGGGACAATTGAAAAAATCTTACTATTACCATTCCTCAAACTATCAGGGAAGTTCCTATTTACACAAAAGCCATTAGGGATTTATGCCTCAAGAAACCAAGATGAAAGCCACAACCAACAATAGTGAAAGTGATAGGTCAACACATTGATTTAATATTAAACAAAACCTATCTCGATCCAAGAAGCCCAATTTTAATGATGAAAATTGGGCTTAACATTACCCAACACTTTGGTGAATTTTAACACTAACATTAGTTGTAGAATAGAAAAAATGATATTTAACAAAAAAAACTATAAAAAACATAGTCATTTACCTGCTTGCACAATCTACCAATGAGTTGGAAAAGCCTGGTTTCAAGGCCATCAAGGAAGATGATATTTCCATGATGCAACACACCATGGCACTAGATAAAGAAGGGGATGAAACAAATAGACTGAGTTGTATCAATTTTTTGACATAGATTAAGATCTTATCAAAATCCCAAAATTTTAGAGGCTAGATCGATTCCAGGTATGGGGGAGACCCCACCTTCAATATTACAACCAGCAACATGATGAATGTTATTACAATGTTTAATGTAAAAAATAAAAAATATTAATAATAAATAAATAGAATTTATTTTTTTCTTAACACCATTAGATTAGGTTTTTTCTTTTTTATTTTTTTATGTTTTGCAGGATAGCATGAAGCTCAATGAAAAATGTAGGCATCCAAAGTAACCGAGCCTACAAGCAAGTGCCGCTCCATTCTATTTTCCTGGGAAAAAATAAAAAATTATGCAAAATAAAATATTGGTTATGGAGATTTCGTGATGTAAGGGATTTGTAAAGGGAGTCAATAAAAACACATAATGAAGCACAATACAGTTATTGACCTGCATAGATTGGGTCCCTAAAGCTTTAAATAGATGGTAGTGGCATAGTCAACAAACACCATTTATAGCCTTACCATATGCCTCAAATTTGTGAGATCAAATCAAACGTAGTCATGGGGGAGACCACATATTTTCAAAATCATATCAACAATTTGATGAATGCTCACTTGTTTTTCATGAAAATAAATGAAAAATAAATTATGAGTAAAAGAGGCATGGAACTTGTTTTTCTTAACATATATTTTATTTTATTTGTATTTTTATTTTGTAGGGTTACGTGGACATAAACACAATCTATAAGCATCCTAGAAACTAGGCCTATCAGGCACGAGCCCTGATCCCTTTTTGAATATTTTGCTTTGGTGTGTTTTGTAGGACATGTGGACATGAATGGAATATGTAGGCATCCTTGCCACTAGGCCTATAAGGCATAGGCCCATGCCACTCTACATCATTTTTGCTTTCTAGGAGTGCAACAATGCAGAAAAAGGTACCTACTTCCCACTTGGAAGGTGATGTCTACATTCAGACTAGTGCAGAGGTGTATTCTTTCCACCTGGAGAAAGGCACCAATATTTGGACCACCACAGAGGTACCTATCTTCCACCTAGAGGAGCAATGCCCATATCCAAAAAAAGGTTTATATTTTCATCATTGAGATGATGCTTATTTTCATCATAAACTCAGATCTAGAGGTTCTTAGTTTCCACTAAAATGTGGTATCAATATTCATGCAAACTTGATGATACCTATTTTTTTATGGATGGAGTATGCTTAGTTTTTCAGTTTTCAATAACATAGTATGCGTACTCTCAAAATGATAATAATGGAGGACATCGACAATCGAGTTCCAATAGGGAAGTGTGTCTTGCCATGAAAGTTAATTAATATTTTTTATTTTCAGCATGATACCTCAATCTCTATATTTATGCATTGCTTTAAAAAAAACTCTCAAGATACACCACATGAAGAATACCATGATGTCCTCCTTTTTTTGGTACACCATTATTACAAGCCATATGTAGTCATTTGACACCATCACATAATATACATCATGTTTCACAAAATTCACCCAGTTATGTATTGATTTTTTTGTTAATTATATGCACAGTTATCTCGAAATCATTTCTATGTTAATACTAGTATGTGCCCCCACATTTCTCTTATCCAAATCCCCTATTAGAATTCAGCCACATGGCATGCATCATGCATGAGAAGAATTACAACGGATATCATTACCCGAGGCATGCATCTAAAAAAAATTATGGACATGCCTCAGCTTGACAAAGCACAATCACAATACACGTACAAGGGATATGTGCATGAGGACATGTCAATCAATTGGACATAGGGGCATAATGAGCACAAAAAATTGCTCATTACAAAAAAATAAGTCATTGTATATATACAACAAAATACATAAATAAAAAAGTATCAAATAGAGTCAAACCATTTGTGTACACCCAACAATTGTGGACCAAAAACAAACCCGTTCATGTTGACAAATGTCCTTTCCACCTATTCCTAGTATCAACACCACTATGAGAAAGATTCTTTTGAAGTGGACTTTTCGAAACATGGCTCAAAGTAGCTGACACAAAACAAAATCCCAAGCCCAAGCTCGAGGAAAGTGCATTCCAAACACTAGCACCTATGTTCCCAGAAAACAACATCGAGGTATCCATCGTAGAAAATAAATAAAAGAAAAAAAACATACCAGGGAAGTGTGACATGAGGACATGTTAAATTTTTGGCATGGGGGATGATGAGCACAAAAAATGCTCATTTTATTTACATTTGCAAGGGCATCATTACTGGTTTAATTAGCATTAGAGATGTATTTTTATATAACTTTTGCTTATAATTAATATAAAATGAAGTATTATGCTTGATTGGTGTTTTTAGTGGAAAATGTATGTAGATGTAGGTTTTTTCTACTAATTTGGCATTTTTGAGTCAACGTTCCATTCAAATTTAACAATGCAATGAAGACATCTTGAAGAGAACTGCGATGAATGGTAGATTCAAGAACCTGTATCCCAGTAATAGGTAGGTATCTATATCGCAGTGGCAAGCAAGCACTTGTATTCTAGTAGCAGGTAGGTGCCTATATCCTAGCGCGTATATTTCAATAGCAAGCAGGTGCCTATATTCCAATCATAGACGGGCGCTTGTATGCCAACAATAGGCAAGCACTTGTATGCTGGTAATAGGAAGATGCTTGTATCCCACTACAGGTAGGCACCTACATCTGACAAGAATATAGGATTTGTATTCAACATTAACTAGTTGACTAGTTGATTGGTTGACTAGTTGATCGATTGACCAATTCAATGTTGATCGATTGACCAATTAACCATGCAATTTTTAGGAATTTGTTGCAAAAAATAAGGGAGAATCATTCTTATCTATGCATATTAAATTTAAATCATGAATTATGGTTAAAATAGAATAAGCGCTTATATTCTAAATATTGATGGTTGATTGGTTGACCGGTTGACCATGTAGTTTTTAATAAAAGCACCATTTTTAGAAATAGTTTTTTGTATACACCTAAGGAGCATTATGCTTATCCTTTGGTGATTAAAATCAAATGGTCATGCTTTTAATAGAAGAAAATAATAACTATGCATGAATAGGCCGTAGCAAATCACATTGCGTGATTAAAATAGACCAAGCTATTTTTGTAATGGGATTGGTTGTGTTCTATATAAGAACGCATGCCATTCCTAGGAAGACCAATTCTAAATCTCCAAGTGTACTACATAATTTATAAATAAAGTTTCTAAGTGTTCTTTTATTTTTGTGGATTAAGAGTGTGACTTTTACGTAGTCAATCGGGTAAACCATTTGTAGGAGCTTGGGCCCACTCTAGGAAATAATCCTCTCCTATTTATTTTAGTTTTTTTTTATTATTTTTTGCATTTATTTCCTACTTTTTTATTTTCACAAGTGTTAATTTCTTGCTTTAGTCATTTCTATAAGTGTGTTTAAATTCTTGGAATTTTCTTTCAACTGTGTGTTTATTTCTATCATCTTAATTTCAGTTATGTGTTTATTATAAAATTGTAGTTTATTTATTTGTTTTCTTGCACTTAGTTTTTTTGGTTTGTATGAATTGAAAATACACGAACAACTCCCCCACAAAACTAATAGGAACAGAGGGACTCATTCCCCACACTACAAGCATATACTGTGTGTGGCACTCACAAGTTTACAAACTACCATATTGATAATTAATGGAAATGAAATAACTATTTTTAGAACATAATTTCTACTCACCAATCCATAATATTTTGAGATGTAGTACTACACCTACCATACCCACTTTTAATAAAAATTTTGAGTTTCTCAACTGAGATGACATTAGTAGGTATTCCTTTTCCCTTCTAGTAAGAGCACATTAATTCATATCATCTACCCATATTAGGGTTCTATGCATTTTGTATCATCCAATATATTGATGATAGCTTTGAGTTCTTTGTGGACTTTCAATCTCCTCGAACCCAATGTATTACTATCCATTGATTATATTTTCCTCTAATCAATATTTGTTAGATATTACAAAACTTTCGATATCAAAAGTTATTCTAGGAAGAATATTTTTTCTTTGTTGGTTCCCTTATCACTATGCTTTTGTAAAAACTTATCTCTTTTCTATTTTATAGGATTCCAAAGCTTCTTATTATTAGGACCTTTTTCAACTTTCTACTTTTAAACACATTGTGTGCTTGTCTTCTTCATTTGTGACTTACAAAATTATGACTGCCTTTGATTCAAAATTGTGTGTCCCTTAGAAGTTTAATTTCAACATAATTAATAGTGAAGAGTCACTATAGTTTTGGTTTCTCACAGGGGCATTCTAGCTTGCTTGAAGGAGAACCCAAAATTGTTGCCTTTATCCTTGTGCGCAAATTCAAAATTTGTAAGTCCTCCAAAAGAAAACAAAAAAAAAAATTGTTAAGGATAAAATTAAAAGGTAGATAGCTTGTATCACACTTGTTTAATTTTCACCCATATTTTCTTAATATAGAAATGAATCTATTGGAACTATCCATAAACTACAAGTACCCCAAATTTACGATCTCAAGAAAAATTATTTGTCCAACCTACCACTTCATGCATCCACATTTTTAATATTTCCAATGGCCCAATAACTTGGGCTATTCCCTTTGCACTAGGGGAATCTATTTACTCTTCAAAACCAAAGGACCCTTTCTTATTCTACTTAGTTAGCTTCAGATATTCTTCTTTTGAGAAAAGCTGGTCAAATTATTTTCATAGTGAAGGGTGATGAGTGGCTATTTGAAACATATTTTTGTACCAAAATTGTTTCATTATTATAATTATATGATGATTATGATATGTTTTCTATGAATTATTATTGAATAAAATGTGATTTATTAGGAGAATTGATTAATTACCATAATCTAACAAATGTGTTTTATTTATATCAAATTTGTCTGAAATTTGAGAAAAACGTAGGAAAAAGGTATGGATGATTGATGAAGAGATTGTGGAGCTTTGGAGTGCACCTAGGAAAAGAAGAAGAACCAACAGAGTTTGGTGACAACAATAATTGATCTTATTACAGATGTTGATTACTGAAGTATGTTACTGAAGGTAATTACTAAAGGTAACTACTAAAGTTAATTACTGAAGGTAACTACTGAAGGTAACTACTAAAGATAGTTACTAAAGAATGTTTTACCAGCAGTTACTGAAGGATAATAAATATTGTTGACTTTGGCATGCCACATCATAATGGATGACACATTAATATGGATGACACATTAAGATGGACGACAACTAATATTTTTACCTAGAAAAATATTTCATTTCTTGCATAATATCTGCAAGAATATTTCAAGTTGATAAAGTTATGGTTTACTTTATAAATCTTGTAATCAGTTTATTTTGGGAAGTTTGAGATATAAAAACAAATACTGTTAGACTTTCCTATAATATAGAACATGAGGTCCTAATGTATATCTTGCGAGTCAATTAAAATAGCATTGTCTTGTTAGGATTATTAGTAGGATGCCACTTGGACCAGTCAAAATATTTATAAGTCCAAGTAGGAGTATGTATTATGATTAGGTTTTAGATTATTATTGATTGATGTATACTCATCAGTCCATAAAATCTACATGTCAAATGCATGGAGAATACTGTTTAGAATCCGTATTAGTTACAGTATAAATTACATAGAAGACCTTGAAAGAGGTCTACTCTCTGCTGCATTTATTGTTACATTACAGTCTGTTCTAAGTTTACAATTATGAAGAAACATGTTCAGCATGTACAGTTGAAGCTCCAGTAATAAAATAGCATTTTTTCTTCAAATATGGTAATTTGTATCAATTTCGTGTATTGTTTGATTTTTGCTATGTAAATTGTGTTTATTTGTTACCTGCATTTACAAAACAGACATAATGTTAGTATTAGTTATAAAATCTAGTTACTAAAGATAAGGTAAACTAGGGTAGAAAGGCTTACACTACTCTATAGGAGGCAGGGCCCACTCCTATAGACAGTCCCTGAGCTCTCACCCCTACATTAGGTTAGGATTAGTTAGCCTTAAGTTAAAATGCATTTCAAATTACATAAAATAATATAAATTGCACGAGGATCCTCACAAATAAATTAGAACATATCATAAATAAATTAGCTTGCAAATAATTAGATGCATTGGTAAATCAAGTCATAGTAAAAGTAAAACATAATTGCATTTATTTATCATATCCTGCACCATTCATTTTTGCACAAATTTAATTTTGTTCATTTACTTTTTCATACACGTGAAGCCTAAAAAAGAAACTTGAGCTAAGCTTAGTATTAACTCCTACAATATAATCTATACGAGATTTTTACTCTTTAAATCTGACCTTGATTTCCGTTGGATTGATAAAATTAAATGTAAGCTCTACAACCAATTATTTTGACGCCATTTCTGGGGAGAGTAGCGTCATAGTGGTTAACCAAAAAAGTTGTTTGGCAGTGCAAAGAGAGAGGACTTATTTGTATGTGAAAAGGGGTACGCACGAGACCTTGGTGTGCATATGAGTCAGAGTGTCATGTAGATGGTTCCAACAAGCCCCTCCGTTCGATGTTTCCAGGTTCATTTTTCGTAAAGGTTTCATTTTTACTACTTTCTTAGATTAAAATTTATTTTCTGCAAATTTCAATTTCAGTAAATTTTATTTTCTGCAATTTCCTTGCTTTGGGTAATTACTATTGTTAATTTGATTTAGGACCTATGAAAAAGAATAGGAATTAGGTGAATGCTGAAAACAACCTACTATTATTTTAGGACCCTATTTTTCTTTTATAGGAAGTAGTTAGGTTGAGTGACACAATTGTAATGAAATCCCTCCTAATAATAAAAATAATAGTAGAAAGTTACCTTTTAATTCAAAAATTTTACTTCCAGTAAAAAATTACTTTCCAAGTACTTTTATTTTTATTTTTTCTAAAGTATGGTCAAATTAGTTGTATAAATGCATCTAATTTTAGTAGCATTAGGACTATTTAGTAATTTTAAATTTATTTATTTTCTACTATGTTAAGAGTATTTATAAGTTTTGAAATTTATATTTAAGCTTAGAAAATAGTAGGATTGAAACAGAAAATAAAATCAAAACCCAAACAGAAAAAAAACACAAAAATCAAAGAGAGAAAATAAAAAATTGCCAAATGGTTGAAAGCAGTCAAACTAAATTTATAGACCTTAGAAAATTACTAATACAACAAGAGGCTAATCTTCTTCTTGACCAAGATTACAGAACAACCAAACCAGAGTGGGAAGCATTGCATAAATTTATTGATTCTATTAATAAAATATCAGACGAACTACAAGAAAATAAAGAGGATAAATATAGCAAAAACTTTATGGGTAAATCATTCTTCACCTTATCAAGATCTTGGAATAAGTTGTGAAAATTGGCTTTGGGATAGGAGAACAATAGTAAATCCAGTAATTTATCCTTGGAATCAGTACCTTGAGGATTCCCTCACCATTCACAACTTTCTTGCAGACATAGAAAGGAAATAATTAGCCCTACAATACAATAAAAGATACTATAGGATTCCTAGAGTTGTACATTTTAGAGAATTGTGCCAAGAGTTGCGTTACGAGCTACAATTTGGAATTCATGATCCTATTGCAACTAAATCTTACCTTGTTCAGTTGATTCAAATTACTGGTAGACTATTTTAACTTTGAAGAGGAACATTTTATGACACCAGAACAACTTGATCCAATAAAAAATATTCATAAATTATTTAAATAAGATTAGACATATTGCTAGAAAAAAAACAAGAAATTTTAGAACATTCATGAGCACACCTAGAGACTATAAAGGAAGATTCATAAAAACTAACAAAATAGAAGAAAATCTCCGAGAAACTTTAGAGAGCCTAGGATTTATAAACTAGTAAAAACTGAGGCTACATCATCAACCAATCAAGCTGAAATCCTAGATCAAGATCCCAATTCAGATTTATTTCCCAATCCATAATTTGAAAACTATGTAGATCCTTCCTCTATATTTTTCGAAGCTATACCTGATTCAATTATTGAAATTCTATATTAAGGTATGGCTGATGAACAAAGTGGTTTGGAAAGAGAAAACCGTAGATATGGGAGACAAATACAAGAGAGAGATTAAGGAGAAACCAAACAGAGAAAAATGTTCCCTTTCCTAATATTACATATAGAAGGGAAAACAAGAGAACCTAAATCAATATATGTTTCTATATTGCCTACCTTTCATGGAAAACCCTATGAAGATCTTGATGCTTTTCTTTTTCAAATTTGAAGTAGTATGTCAAGCTTACTTTTACACCACCAATGAGCAAAATCTAAGGTTATTTCCATCTACTCTTAAATATGTAGCTTTAAGATGGTTTATGTGTCTAAGAGGAGTTTGTAATCGTTGGGATGGAGAAAATGGATTAAAACAACTATTCCTTGAAATATATAAATATTATTGTAGAGTTAAGGATATGAAAGCTGATCTTTTTCATATGAATAAATAAGAAGAAGAATATTTGAAGGACTATCTTGAAAGATTTCAATTTGTAGGATCTAGAGTAAATATAGACCTTGAAAAGAAATCCTAAAAGAACTTTTTCTGAAAGGATTAAAAGATGTTCTTGAGATTTTAAATCTTATGGCAAAAGGAGACATTCATCTTATATCACTTGAGGGGATTATAAACCTTTGCAAAAATTATTCAAGAAACAAACCTCTAAGAAGTAATAAATACACACACACAGGAGGAGTGATGAGCTAAAATTGGAAATATGTTAAAAGGTTTAAAAACTGATTTGTTGAGTAATTTGACCTCATATTTGGACTTAATGGATAAAAAATCAAAGGATAGTGAAGAAATTTACTGCCAAATATGTAGGAAAAGCACAATATGAGAGAATGTCCTCTCAACATAACAAATATCTCCAATATTTCTACTTGTTGCCAAATTTGTGATCAAAATCATAAAACTAAAAAATGCAAGTATATCTCTACTGTTAAAGCTGCCATAAAAAACATGAAGTGGAAGAGGCAGAATATGTTTATTTTATCGCTCAAATATGAAATGGTCCATTTAATGGCCCATAAAATTTGTCAAACCCTAATTATCCCAACCAACAAAGGCCTAATCAATGGTCCAATACACCAAACTGGACAAATTGGAATTATTACAACCAAGAGTGGAGCATACCCCCGTGGGCTCAATTTATGGCTAATTCCTATGGAGGAAACCCCCATGGAATCAAGGGACACAAAATAAAAATATGCCTAGTTGGAATAATAGTGGCCAATATAATCAAGGTGGCACCAATTGGTCCCCAAATACCATGCAACAACCAAATCTTCAAAATCAATTTAAGGGACAAAACACTCAAAACCCACCTCAAAATAGACTTCTACTACCTCAAAACACTAATACTAATCCTCCTAAGAAACCACCTCTTCCAGATCAATTAATTCCTAACCCTAACAACAATAAGAATGTTTAACAAGTTTATGAGGCCAATGAAACATGTTCTATATCTATAGCACCATGTCAACAGATTCAATTAAGATCAGGAAAGGTCTTGGAAAATAATGTCACTCCCATAGAATTTGATGATCCTATTCCATATTTGGTTGAAAAAGAAGATAGTAACAAAAAGGAAACAAAAAACCAACAAGAAAATATTCCAAAAAAACAACAAGAAATATAAATAAGAAAGGAAGTAGAAATACCATTTCCTCAAAGACTGGCAATACCAAAAGAACCATCTAATTCAGCCTTTAACTTCCTTCAAGAACTAGAAGGCGTTATTATTAAAATTCATTTATTACAAGCCATCAAGGATATACCTATCTATTCCAAACTTATTAAAAATATATGTCCAAATAATAAAAAAAAGAATGAATTTCAAACTATTCAAGTCATTGGACAATTATCTGAGATAATGATAAGAGATAGGTTATTACAAAAATATACAAATCCTGGAATACCTATACTCATTGTGCATATTAGAGACATAACATTATAAAATATTTTGATTTATTTAGGAGCCGCTATTAATGTCATTACTAAAGAAAAATCAAAATCCTTAGGGATCCATAAACTACAATTAACTTCTATTGTGCTTCAACTCGTTGATAGATCTACTATTAAACCAGAAGGAAAGTTAGAAGACATTATGGTCTCAATAAGTTCATGGGAATACCCTGTAGAATTTATAGTCTTACAACCCAAAAATAAATTAGGGGGACATCCCTTAATACTAGGACACCCATGGATTGCAACAACTGATGCTTACATTAGTTGTAGATCAGGAAACATGACTATTTCTAATGGTAAGGATATAAAATATCTTAGTTTATTCCCTGAGTCACCAATAGAAGAAGAATTTCCAAAGTATTTATGGTATGATTTCCCTCATGAATATGATGATATCCAAACCTTATCAGTTAATGTTCTAATTGAACAACTTGAACAAGAGGTTGAGGGACCCCTACCATTATTGTTGGGAAATAAACAAGAAAATCAAGGTCAAGATAGTAGTTGTTCATCTCAATATTCCATTTATGAGGAAAGCACAAGTCAATATCAAATGGAACCATATGGTTATGATTTAAATATTTTTGAACATGAGATAAATGGGATAGATGCAAATACAGAAAAATGTAAAAAAATAGATATTATACCAAGAACTCTCAACATTAGTAATAAACTCATGATCATACAAGAATCACAATTGGTAGATGTGCTTAAAAGGCATCAATCAACATTAGCATGGAACTATGAGGATATGAAGGGTATCCAACCAAATATTTGTACTCATCACATATTTATTCAAGAAAATTGTAATCATGTAAGACAACCCCAAAGACGATTAAATCCAGCTATGAAAGAAATAGTTAAAGAGGAAATCATTAAACTCTTCAATGCATGATTTATATACCTAATTTTCGATAGCCAATAGACATCACCTTTGGTGATAGTCTCTAAAAAGAATGTTAAATGGAGAATTTGTGTTGATTATAGAGAATTAAACAAAGTAACCAAGAAAGATTATTTTCCCTTACCATTTATTGATCAAGTCCTAGATACCTTGGTTGGAAAGAAATATTTCTATTTTTTAGATGGTTTTAGTGGGTATAATCAAATTTTATTTAGTTGAGGACGATAAGGAAAAACAACCTTCACATGTCCTGTAGGAACCTATGCTTATAATGTTCTACCTTTTGGACTATGCAATGCACCTACAACCTTTCAAAGAGATGTATTGCTATCTTTGCTGATTTAACAAATGAATGTGTAGAAGTTTATATGGATGACTTCATAGTATACGGTACTACCTTTGAAGAAACATTATCAGGCTTGCAAATTTTTTTGGTAAGATGTCAAGAGAAAAACCTCTCTCTAAGTCATGAAAAGTGCTTTATGATGATGAAAGGAGTCATTGTTCTAGGACATTATATATTAGAAGATAATGTTAAAGTAGACCTTATAAAGATACAAGTTATTCAAACCCTTCAACCTCCAAAAACATAAATAGAGGTGAGAAGTTTCTTAGGACACACAGGATACTATCATAGCTTCATTAAAGAATTCAGTAAAGTTGCTACTCCCATATTTAAGCTCTTAACTAAAGATAATGAATTCAATTGGACAAACGAATGTCAATAAGCCTTTGAAGAAATAAAAGAAAATTTGACTATTGCTCCAATCTTGAGAGGACCAAATTGGGAATTACCATTCCACATTCATTGTGATGCTTCACGTTATGCAATAGGAGCAGTATTGCAACAAATAGAAAACAAAATACCTTATGTTATCTATTATGTAATTAAAAGCTTGCATGGAGCTGAACTTAACTATACAGTTATAGAAAAAGAATTTTTAGTTGTAATTCATGCTCTCAATAAATTTAAACATTACATAATAGGGTATGGAGTATTTGTTCATATTGGTCACTCTACCATTAGATACTTAACAAACAAAGCAATAGTTGATGGTAGAGTGATTAAATGGATTATTTTACTCCAATAATTCAATGTCACAATTATAGATAAGACAGGAAAATATAATGTTATTGCAGATCACTTATATCAAATGCAGATATTTAATGATAACGAGTTAATTCCTAATAATTTTCCAAATGAACATTTGTTTGCTCTATATTTTTACCCCTTGGTACACTGTTATTGTAAATTATTTAGTAACAGGAAAAATACCTCAAAATTGTTGAGCAAGGTGCAGCAAAAGCATTGCAAAAGTATTGTCATTGTTGTCAACACAGACATATTGATGCAGTTGATGCAGTTCAAAGGTCAGTCAAAACAAGTACAGTGAATTTCCAAGAAGAAAGAAGTGGCCCAGATTCAAAAATTTGCAAAAAAATACAAGAAAACTGTCACGATATCGCGACATGTTTTCTGTCGCAATTTCGTGACAAAAATGAGGAGAGAGAAGGCACAGCCAAAAATGTCACGATTTCAAGACAAAAATGAGGAGAGAGAAGGCGTAGCCGAAAATATCGTGATTTCATGACAAAAATGAGGAAAGAGAAGGCACAACCAAAAATGTCATGATTTTGCGACAAAAATGAGGAGAGAGAAGGCGCAGCCAAAAATGTTGCGATTTTGCGACATGCTGGAAGGAAAGAAGCAAAGTTGAAAAACTGTCATGATTTCGCGACAAGTTTGGAGAAGCAGCGCCAAGGACGAAAAGTGTCACGATTTCGTGATAGTTTCGAAAGAAAAGCACAGAAGGGCGAAAAGTGTTGCGATATCGTGACACGTCGAGTTTTCACGACCTGAAGAGGAGAGAGAATGTACGGCAAAAAAAGTGTAGTGATTTCGCTACATGTTGAAGTATCGCTGGCTGAAGCAGAGAAGAAGCACTAAGTCAAAAAGTTGTAGCGATTTCGCTACATGTTGGAGTTTCACAGGCCAAAGCAGAGAGGAAGAGTCAAAGCACAAAGGTGTAGCGATTTCGCTACAAGTCGAAACTGCAAGACACAAAGGTGTAGTGATTTCGCTACAAGTCAAAAGTGCAAAACACAAAGGTGTAGCGATTTTGCTACAAGTCAAAAGTGCAGAACACAAAGGTGTAGCGATTTCGCTACAAGTCGAAACTACAAGACACAAAGGTGTAGCGATTTCGCTATAAGTAAAAAGTGCAGAACACAAAGGTGTAGCAATTTCGCTACAAGTCAAAAGTGCAGAACACAAAGGTGTAGCAATTTTCCTACAAGTCAAAAGTGCAAGGCACAAACGTGTAGCGATTTTGCTACAAGTCAAAGTTTCGCAGGTCGAAGCAAAGTTGGAAGCACAAGGCACAAAGTTGTAGCGATTTCGCTACATGTCTTGAGTACGGATGCGAAAGATGTTGCGATTTCATAACATGTTGCATTTTCACAGGTGAAAAGCAAAGAACAACGCTAAGGCAAAAAAAGCGTCATGATTTTGTGACAAGAGTGAGAATGACGTCAGCAAAAGATAGAAGTGTCGCAATTTCACGACAAGAAAGGTGGCAAAGCTAACAAAGGCCAAAAGTGTTGCGATTTCGTGACAGCAAGGACAAGAAGGCGTATGGATGTAAAAGGTGTCACGATATCGCGACATGTTGGAGTTTTGCAAGGAAAGCTACAGAACCAGAGAAACGGTTGAAGCCGACAGAGTTAAATCTGGGCCGACATTCATTAGGGTTTTTGAACCAACATTTATTAGGGTTTTGAAGTTGACCTTCTAGGGTTTGGAGCCGACTAAATTTAGGGTTTCTCAATCGACGTTCTTTAGGGTTTGTTCCTAAAATTTCATCTATAAAAGGAGGGCTACTTCGAGTTTGAAATGAAGTGTGTGAAGATAATGTGTGAATGCAAGTATAGTGTTTGCGCAAGTGAAGTACGTGTCGAGCAGAGAGCGAGTCGTATCGAACTTGTGCGAATGAAGTGCGTGGGGTGTAGATGTTGAGTCATATCGATTCGAGCTGAGTGCGAAGTCACAGTTCATTTGAGTCGAAGCGAAGTGTGCATATCGTGATTGCATGAATTAAGAGCATGGGGTGTATAGGTTGAGTTCTAAGTGCGAAGTGAAAGCGCACAGAAAGCAGAAGTGATCGATCATCTGGTTACAGCAGAGAGTGCAAAGAAGTTCACAGAAGCAGTCGGATAGTGCGAAGCATTTTGCGTAGAAGCTGTAGAATGCATAGGAACAGCAGACTATGAGAAATAAGGTGAAAGTGTTATTCTGTAATTTTCATTATCTTTATTGACTTCCAAGTTGCAGCTTGGCATAAGGGGTTGGTGCTTCTTTCCAGTAGAAGCTAGTAAATTAGGAGTTGGTGCTCCATTCTATTTGGTACAAAAAAATTGAAGGGGTTGGTGCTCCTTCCAGTTGGTGCTGGTAAAAGATATTGTAAAGTTGTAGCTTTGCATTGGCTGGATTTGGATGGTAGTCCAAGAAGTCATTTTGAGGAATAGCCACATTGGTGAACCTCGTTAAATTACTGTGTTGTGTTTCATGCTCTCTTGCTGTGTTTGATATATCTTTTATTATTTTTAAACTGTTGCTGGATTTAAAGCTATATTTTTGGAATTTAAAAGACCACACTGATTCACCCCCCCTCTCAGTGTCACTGTGAGTACAATAATTGGTATCAGAGCCAAGTTCCTGAATAGGCTCAATAAGCTAGGGTGATCTTGGAAGTGACGCAATGGCAAGTGGTGAGGGTTTCTCCTCAAACAAAGCACCATTGTTTGATGGAACTAACTATGCTTTTTGGAAAATAAGGATGCAGACATATCTCCGTGCTTTGGGTTTTGACATCTGGGGTGCGGTAGTTAATGGTTACAAAGCTCCCGCCACTGCTCCAACAGACACTACAGGCAAGAAGGCATTTAAAAATGATTCAAAAGCAAAAAATGCCATCATGTGTGGATTAGTGGATAGTGAGCTAGTCAAAATCATAAACTGTGAATCCACAAAAGATGTATGGGATAAACTAGAGAACATTCATGAAGGAGACGATAGGATCAAGGAAGCCAAGCTTCAAACACACCAATCTCAATTCGAATCCTTAAATATGGACAATGATGAGAACATAGAGGCTTTCATGCTAAGATTCAATGGAATCACAAATTCAATCAGAGGTCTCGACAAAGAAATGGATGATTCTACGATTGTGAAAAAGGTACTAAGATCTCTCCCTCCAAGGTTTGATTCAAAAATCTCAGCCATAGAAGAAGCTAAAGATCTAAATCGCTTTAGTATGGATGAGATGGATGGTTCTTTGACTGCTTTTGAAATGAGAATAGGAAGGTCAAATCCCATAGATAGAGAAGCAGATTTCAAAGCTCTAAAAGGCAAAGACACAAAACAAGAGTCTGAAGAAGAGGATATATCAGATGAAATGGAAGCAAATTTTGTCAGAAAACTGAGAAAAGGAAAAAGGAAAATCAAGTTAGAAGAAGTTTTATTTGTGGATGGTTTGAAACACAACCTGTTAAGTGTCAGTAAAATCTGTGATAAAGGACATGAAGTAGTCTTCAAGAAGCAAGGTTGTGAAGTCAAAAAAATAAATAGTGGGAAATTGATAGCAACTGGTTCAAGGACGTCTGGAAATCTATACACACTCTCAGAAACTTTAGAAGGTACGTGTTTCATTGGACAAGAAGAAGAGAACTGGCTGTGGCACAAGAGGCTTGGACACATAAGTTTTGATAATTTGGTGAAAATCAGCTTGAAACAAGCAGTGAGAGATATTCCAACCATTAAAAAACCTTCAAACAATGTTTGTGCTTCATGTCAAAAGGGAAAGCAAACCAGAGTCTCATTCAAAACAAAAGAGTACCACACTAGCAAGCCTTTGGAACTTATTCATACAGACTTATGTGGACCCATGAGAACTCAAAGCATAAATGGCGACAAATACTTTATGTTGTGTATCGATGATTACTCCAAAATGACATGGATATTTTTCTTAAAAGATAAAACAGAAGCTTTTGAAATGTTCAGATCTTTCAAATAGCTAGTTGAGAATGAAACAGGAAAAAAGATCAAATGTTTACGATCAGACAGAGGAGGAGAATTCATTTCAAATGAATTTACAAAATACTATGAAAAACATGGTATCAGGAGACAATATTCAGTAGCTAGAACTCCCCAGTAGAATGGTGTAGTAGAAAGAAAGAACAGAACTATACAGGAAATGGCACACACCATGCTGGCAGAAAAAAAAATAGCAGATAGATTCTGGAAAGAAGTAGTTCACACTGTAGTATACATCCAAAACAGATATATGTTAAGAACTCATGAATGCAAAACACCTTATGAGTTGTGGTTTGGTAGAAAAGCAACAACAAAACATCTCAAAGTATTTGGTTGTAGGTGCTACATTAGAAAAATTGATGACAACCTTGGGAAGTTTGAAGATAGAGCAAATGAAGGTGTTTTTGTTGGGTATTCATCAAAAAGCAAAGCTTACAAATGCTACAACAAGAGACTCAAGAAAATTGTGGACAGTGCAGATGTTAAATTCGATGAAGGTGGGAAACGATTAGCTGACTTTGAGGAAAACTACCCCATCTATGAAGAAGTATTTGAAGGAGATGAGGTGAATGAAACAGAAAATAAATCTACGTTTGATTCAGATGAATTAATCGATGACTCAGAGGTGAAAGAAAACAAGAAATTCAAAATAGGTAGCTGGCAGAAAAATCATCCAAGAGACCAAACAATTGGAGATCCCACAGCTGGTATTCAGACAACAAGGAAAGTAATAAGTAATTACTCTCTTTTATCCAGCATTGAGCCCAAAAACATAGATGAAGCAAGCAAAGATGATAGCTGGATGAAGGCAATAAATGAAGAGTTAGATCAGATTAAAAAGAATAGAACTTGGGAATTAGTACCTAGACCTGCGAATAAGAATGTAATCGGCACCAAATGGATATTTAGAAACAAATTAAATGAAGACGGACAGGTCATTAGGAACAAAGCAAGACTGGTTTGTAAAGGATATGCACAGGTCGAAGGCATTGATTTTGAAGAGACTTTTGCACCAGTGGCCAGATTAGAAGCAATTAGAATGTTTTTGGCCTTAGCAATCCACAAGAACTTCATAGTTTATCAGATGGATGTAAAATCTACCTTTTTAAATGGGAAACTCGAAGAAGAGGTCTATATTGAACAACTAGATGGATTTCAAATTAGTGAAGATCCTAATCTTGTATGCAAATTAAAGAAAGAATTATATGGATTAAAACAAGCACCACGGGCATGGTATGCAAGGCTAGACAACTATCTCTCCCAACAAGGATTCAAGAAGGGTTGGTGGATAGTAATCTGTATGTGAAAACAGAAGGTGGGCATCTCATAGTTCTTGTTGTATATGTCGATGATATCATATTCGGCAGTAAGAAAGATGAATCTTGTAAAGACTTAGCACATAAGATGTAGAACGAATTTGAAATGTCTATGATTGGTGAACTGTCTTATTTTCTTGGACTACAAGTTAATCAAAATGAGAAAGGCATTTTCATTTCCCAAATCAAATATGTGAAAGAGATGCTAAAAAGGTTCACAATGGAGGACTGTAAGCTAGTTAGCACTCCCATGACAACAGGCTACAAGTTGAGTAAAGAAGACAAATCTCCACCTATAGATCAAACCATGTATAGATCAATGATAGGAAGCTTACTATATTTAATAGCTACCAGACCTAATATTCTGCAGGCAGTTTGCATGGTAGCAATATTTCAGGCCAGTCCCAAAGAGACTCATGTTACAGTCATAAAAAGGATTCTTAGGTATCTCAAATGCACCATGGAGTATGGGTTGTGGTATCCAAAAGGCAAAGACTTCACTCTTATATCATATTCAGATGCAGATTGGGTAGGTTGTGTTGATGATAGGAAGAGTACAAGTGGAGGTGCTTTTTATCTTGGTGACAGAGTTGGTTGCTTGGCACAGCAAGAAACAAGAGTCAGTATCTTTATCAACAGCTGAGGCAGAATATATTGTAGCAACAACTTGCTGTACACAAGTTTTGTGGATGAAATAAACTTTGAAAGATCTTGGTATTAATTTCAGTGAACCAATATTAGTTAAGTGTGATAACACCAGTGCAATTAACATCTCCAAGAATCCAGTAATGCACTCACGGACAAAACACATTGCTATACGATATCATTTTTTGAAATATAAAGCTACAGAAGGAGAGGTGAAATTAGAGTTTGTTCCAACTACAGAGCAAGTAGCAGATATATTCACAAAACCATTGTCCAAGGAAGTTTTTGAGTACCTTCGAAATAAGTTGGGAGTAGTAACACTACCCAAGCACTGACTAGCTATGGGGAACACATTCTCAGTGGGAGCATTAAAATTATTTATGTCTGAGAATGTTGTGCATAGACTCAGGGGGAGTCTGCAGCAGCCCTTTGGTATTATTGGCAAAGGGGGAGAAGAAATTGAAATTGCACGTGTTGCCAACAATTCCAAAGGGGGAGATTGTTGAGCAAGGTGCAGCAAAAGCATTGCAAAAATATTGTCATTGTTGTCAACACAGACAGATTGATGTAGTTGATGTAGTTTAGAGGTCAGTCAGAACAAGTACAGTGAATTTCCAAGAAGAAAGAAGTGGCCCAGATTCAAAAATTTGCAAAAAAAGACAAAAAAACTGTCGCGATATCGCGACATGTTTTCTATCACAATTTTGTGACAAAAATGAGGAGAGAGAAGGCGCAGCTAAAAATGTCGCAATTTCGTGAAAAAAATGAGGAGAGAGAAGGCGCAGCCGAAAATGTCACGATTTCATGACAAAAATGAGGAAAGAGAAGCCGCAACTGAAAATTTCATAATTTCGCGACAAAAATGAGGAGAGAGAAGGCACAGCCAAAAATGTCACGATTTCGTGACATGCTGGAAGGAAAGAAGCAAAGTTGAAAAACTATCATGATTTTGTGACAAGTTTGGAGAAGCAGTGCCAAGGACGAAAAGTGTCACGATTTCATGACAGTTTCGAAAGAAAAGCACAGAAGGGCGAAAAGTGTCGCGATATCACGACACGTTGGGTTTTCACGACCTAGAGAGGAGAGAGAATGTACGACAACAAAAGTGTAGAGATTTCGCTACATGTTGAAGTATCACTGGCTGAAGCAGAGAAGAAGTGCTAAGTCAAAAAGTTGTAGCGATTTTGCTACATGTTGGAGTTTCGCGGGCCAAAGCAGAGAGGAAGAGTCAAAGCACAAAGGTGTAGCGATTTCGCTACAAGTCGAAAGTGCAAGACACAAAGGTGTAGCGATTTCGCTACAAGTCAAAAGTGCAGAACACAAAGGTGTAGCGATTTCGCTACAAGTCAAAAGTGCAGAACACAAAGGTGTAGCGATTTCGCTACAAGTCAAAACTGCAAGACACAAAGGTGTAGCGATTTTTCTACAAGTCAAAAGTGCAGAACACAAAGGTGTAGCAATTTTGCTACAAGTCAAAAGTGCAAAACACAAAGGTGTAGCGATTTTGCTACAAGTCGAAAGTGCAAGGCACAAACATGTAGCGATTTCGCTACAAGTCAAAGTTTCACGGGTCGAAGCAAAGTTGGAAGCACAAGGCACAAATTTGTAGCGATTTCGCTACATGTCTTGATTTCGCTAGTGCATGAAGCGAGAAATGTACGGATGCAAAAGATGTCACGATTTTGTGACATGTTGCATTTTCATGGGCAAAAAGCAAAGAACAACGCTAAGGTAGAAAAGCGTCGCGATTTCATGACAAGAGTGACAATGATGTCAGCGAAAGATAAAAGTGTCACGATTTTGTGACAAGAAAGGTGGCAAAGCTAACAAAGGCCAAAAGTGTCACGATTTCATGACAGCAAGGACAAGAAGGCATACATATGTAAAAGGTGTCACAATATTGCGACATGTTGGAGTTTCGCAAGGAAAGCTATAGAACCAGAGAAACGGTTGAAGCCGACAGAGTTAAATCTAGGCCAACATTCATTAGGGTTTTTTATCCGACATTTATTAGGGTTTTGAAGCTGACCTTCTAGGGTTTGGAGTCGACTAAATTTAGGGTTTCTCAGTCGACGTTCTTTAGGGTTTGTTCCTAAAATTTCATCTATAAAAAGAGGGATACTTCGAGTTTGAAATGAAGTGTGTGAAGATAATGTGTGAATGCAACTATAGTGTTTGCGCAAGTGAAGTACGTGTCAAGCAGAGAACGAGTCGTATCGAACTTGTGCGAATGAAGTGCGTAGGGTGCAGATGTTGAGTCATATCGATTCGAGCTGAGTGCGAAGTCGCAGTTCATTTGAGTCGAAGTGAAGTATGCATATCGTGATTGCATGAATTAAGAGCACAAGGTGCAGAGGTTGAGTTCTAAGTGCAAAGTGATAGCACGTAGAAAGCAAAAGTGATCGATCATCTGGTTGTAGCAGAGAGTGCAAAGAAGTTCACAGAAGCAGTCGGATAGTGCGAAGCGTTTTGCGCAGAAGCAGTAGAATGCATAGGAACAACAGACTGTGAGAAATAAGGTGAAAGTATTATTCTATAATTTTCATTATCTTTATTGACTTCCAAGTTGCGGCTTGGCATAAGGGGTTGGTGCTTCTTTCTAGTAGGTCTTGGTAAATTAGGAGTTGGTGCTCCATTCCGTTTGGTACGAGAAAAATCAAAGGGGTTGGTGCTCCTTCCGGTTGGTCCTGGTAAAAGATATTGTAAAGTTGTAGCTTTGCATTGGCTGGATTTGGATGGTAGTCCAAGCAGTTGTTTTGAGGAGTAGCCACATTGTTGAACCTTGTTAAATTACTGTGTTGTGTGTCATGCTCTCTTGCTATGTTTTATATATCTTTTATTATTTTTAAACTATTGCTGGATTTAAAGCTATATTTTCAAAATTTAAAAGACCACACCGATTCACCCCCCCTCTCAGTGTCATTGTGAGTACAACAAAAATTATACACTGCATGAGTGTAGGAAATTAATATATTAAAATATTCTTTTTATGTGGATTCATGGAAATTTTTTTAAAAAATGTCTTGATCAAATTATTAGATGTGTGCAAGAAAATGATGTATATGACATTATTAGGGCAGCACATGAAGAACCTTGTGGAGGTCACTATGCCACCCAAATAACAGTTAATAAAATACTTCAAACTGGGTACTTTTGGCCTACTATGACTAAAGATGCTCATCAATTTATTGATAGATGTGATGCTTGTCAAAGAGCTAGCAAGCCTACACCATCTATGGAAATGCCTTTGGTTCCACAAATAGTACTTGAACCATTTGAAAAATGGGGAATTTATTTTGTTGGACCTATAGAACCTCCAAGTTATGGCAATAAAAACATACTTGTATGTACAGATTATGTTACCAAGTGGGCTGAAGTTAAAGCTCTTCCCCGAGCTAAAGTTGAACCAGTAGCTGATTTTCTTTATGAGAACATAATGCAATGCTTTGGAGCACCAATATAATTAGTTTTCTGATCATGGACCTCAATTCACATCCAATTTCATTGATCAATTTGTTAACATATATCAAATAAAACACAAGAAAACCTCACCATATCACCCTCAGGCTAACGGACAAGTAGAAGTTACAAATACAGAACTTGAAAATATTATCACCAAAATTGTACCTATTAATAGGAGTGATTGGGCTGAAATATTAAAAGAAGCTATATGGGCATATGATACAACTTGGAAAACTACCATAATATTATCACCATATGAAATGGTTTATAGAAAACTAACCATCATGCCCATTGAATTTGAAATAGAAACCCTTCACACAGCGGTACAACTTGACATGAGTTTGGATAATGCACAAAAAGAAAGGTTGGAAAAGTTAAATATTCTGGATGAGAGAAGATTAGAAGCATTACACAGAACTAAAACAACAAAAGAAATGGCATGATAAACACATTGTACCACGTACATTTTGGTCAGAATATTGGGCCTTGTTATTTGACTCTCATTACCAAGATTTTCAAGGTAAATTAAGAACAATATGGCTAGGACCCTATGAAATTGAGGAAATATTTGGAAATGGTATAGTCAAGCTTAAGCCTATAGATGATTCAACAAGGAAACTACTAGTAAATGGACATAGGCTTAAATTTTATAAGAAGCCATTATCTAAGGAAGAATTCATACATCGGTTTAGACAACACACTGATTTGCAATATGTTTACGAGCTGCAATCGGTTACTATTCCATAAACTCTCTCTTTGAAAAGAAAAATATAATAATAATATATATATATATATATATATATATATATATATATATATATATATATGATTATGCTTCCTCTATTTCATCATGAAGTATCTATATTCTTTTCCATTTTCAGTCTTAAAGCTTTAAAAAATAGCTCAAGGAAAAATTATTTCTTTTAAACTTTGTAGGAATATGATTACCACATGATACATAGTACTTTGTTGCTAGATGAAATCTAGGTATTTTTCAAATACTCAAACTATATCTAGTATTTTTAACAAAATTTTCATTGGAAATAGAACAAATCTTTTAAAATGTTATAAGTGACTCCTAGATGATCAAGTTTCTCTTTTAACCACACACAAATACACATCTAACCACATTGTGAAGTTTTGAAAAAATTAACTCATGTGTTATTTTTGCCATAAAGTAAAACGTTTCCCTTGCTTATATATTTTTACATATGGTCTAGAGTATTAATGAATTGGCAAAAGGACAAGCTCGCCCTTCACCCTTCAAAAAAAAAGTTCCTTGCTCTTCATCAAATCAATCAAGTATCCTAATAAATTATTGCTTCTCCTCAAAATAAGCAAGAACCCCAAAAAGTAATAAAAAATTTCTTAATTCTCTTTAAAATAAGCAAGAACCTCAAAAAGCACTACAAATCCCTTGCTAAACAAGTATCCCAAATAATAAACAAAGCAAAAAGGGCAAAAAGAGCCTGAATCCCTGGAATTATTAGTATATATATATATATATATATATATATATATATATATATATATATATATATATATATATATATATATAAATTAATTAAAATAAAATATATTTAAAATCAGAATACAAAATAATATTATAAATAATAATACTTGTAATATATAATACTTATAATAATATATATAATATATAATAATACTATATATAATAATAATAATAAATAATATTATAACTTTACCATGTATATATTAAAACATTAAAATTAAAATTAAATAAAAATATAATAAAATATATATAATAAAATGTATTAAGATATAATATAATAGTAATATATTAAAATGACATAATATTAAAATTTGATAAATAAAATATAAGTTAAAATTAAATATACAAAAAATAAATATACAAAAATAAGTCTTTTATTATAAGCCCCACACACACACCATGTGGCAAGGTAAGTGGTGGACAACTCACCTACCAACTGCCACATATTAAATGACCAATCACATGCATGTGCACGGATCATGGTTTTTGCCATCAATTTCAAACACGATCAACGTATATAAATCGCCCACATGAAACATTAAGACACCCTTGGTAAATTGCAAGCAAAGGCTACGGGACACGTGACTATGTCCAGCCAATCAGATGCGTTGACACGGATTAAAAATATTCACCATCGATTTGTATAAGATCAAGGGCTAAGAATGATAGGAGAAAATATAGTTAAACCTATTTCACATCCCCTGCTGTGATTAATGACACGTGCCCTTTGTGTTGCCCAATCAAGCATTAAAACGATGGTAAATCGACAACCATTGATTGAATAGAATCAACGACCTGCATTGCATTAGGGATTAAAATTAGTTATTACCATAGATTTTAGGGTAAATACCATCGCTGTAGATGGATTTTCAAAGCTTCTCTGTCGTTGATGATATTAGGGTGAAATATCTCCATCGTAGATGGGTTTCTAAAGAACATCCACCATCGGGTAAAAGACTTATCTGCATCGACGCTGCATGCGGCCATGCAGAGAGAAATACCAAACCCCAAGTCGAATTCCATTGTGAACTATAAATTTTTTTTTGAGGGTTTGTATAATTGTCGGATTGTTTGAGTGAAAGGCCAACAATATGTGATTTCATGTAATTTTCGTGTTGAATTCAGATGATTTCTTGAGGCAGAAAGTGAGGATTGTCGACGACGTCAAAAGGTGGCCAAATTACAGTGAAAGCAATAGGTAAGAACTTTTATTTTTCTTTTTTCTTTACTGTTCCTTTTTCTCTGTACATACGACAAAATAAAATACTTTAAATTTTGAAATTAGGTAGAAATTAGGATGAATTTTGAAATTAGGCAAAGATTAGAGTGAATTTTTGGAATTTGGCAGAGATTTGGGTACAATTATGCAAATTGGTTTTAGGGTAACATTAGGGAAATATACGAAATTTCATTTTAAGCTAAAATTAGGGAAAACTCTAAAACTCTATTTTAGGGTAACAGTTGGAAAATATACGAAATTTCATTTTAAGCTAAAATTAAGGAAAATTTTGACACTGTATTTTAGGGTAAAATGAGGGAAAAAGATGCAATTTTATTTTCAGGCAAAATTACGTTAAAATTGCAGCGATTCTTGTTACAAAAATTGTTTTTCTTTTTAGTAAAATCTCTTATTTGGTAGAATTACAGAGATTTCCTGGTAGAATTATAGAGATTGCCTAGTCAATTACACTATATATATACAATTCATGTAAATTAGAATTTTTTTTTGCAAATAAAAAAATATAACAAAGGAAACTCTTTTTGTATTATAAGTTTTTATGTTTTTATAGATTCGATATGATAACAGTAGAATTTTAAAAGTTTATGTATTATAAGTTTATTATTATTATATATATTAAAAAATAATAATAATAAAAAAGAGGAAATAATAATAAACAATAATAAATTTTTAAGGGTTTTGCCGACCTTTAAACAAAACTTTTATTTATATATAACTTGTAGGGTTTTTGGTGAAAACTCATATCCTCTCAACCCTCAGTCGTCACCATGCCTAAACCTGTGTTTCAAAAATATAGTGAGTCGTCATCCATCGACACACAAAATTTGAGCGACTCTGTAATTGAACTTTTCTTAAAATGCTCAATGGTGGGAGGCATTGACCAAATTTAAAGGTCATGACTTAGGGGTGGTGAGGTAATTTATATTAAATTGTAACCTTGACACTATGCTCACCCATGTTGGAGGACTTCAGATAGAACTAAACCCTAGCCTAATCTCTGAAGTGTTGAATTTACCTGAGGTTGGTCTTCCATATTATAAAAATTCAAATAGTGTCACCTAGTTGGTAACAAAATTTAGTGAGAAGTGCACAATCCTTAGAGATAAGAAGGGGTTTATCAAAGGTGTTTCAACCTCTACACTCCCCCTTATATGATAGGAAGCAGCTGTAATTATTATTAAATTCTTTACTCTTGAGGGATGAATGTCTGTTTTATCAGCCTATCACATTCGGATGTTAATAAATTTGAAATATCCAAATAAAATTGATTATGTTATCAACCTCACTTAGTTTTTATTCCAATATTTGAAGTCAACTATTTTAAGAGTGAAACCCAAAAGCTCTTAGAAAAAACCTAAGCCACATCTAATTGCTCACCATGGCTTGATTAAATTAATTATTTTGAAAAAAGCTCATGAAATGAAAGTGTCTTGGAACCAGATCGTGGAAAAATCCAACGTACCTGAGTGCTCAGAATCCACTAAGTTTGAGGAATAACATTCAATAGAGGAAGAACATGACTTTGATAGCCAGGATGAAGGACTTGAAAGTCCACAATAAAAGTGTAAACCTGGGAAATATAAATCCCGACCAGATATCAGAAGGAAGAAGAAAATTGTAGAAAATTTTGAATAAGAAGATGAACAAGGTCCTAAAAAATAACTACGTATAAATGAATATAATGTAGAGACCCTATCCTATCTTCATGCATAAAATACAGTGCTACAAATTAAAATTGATAGGGTAAGAGAGGATTTTATATAAAAATCTAAAATTATCCAAAGAGCTCTTGTTGTTTAGATTGAATTAATTCAGCAGGTTTATGTGTATAAGATACCAAAGCCTATGGACTCTATCAACTAGTCGCCATATGTCAAAGTCTCCCCATATAAGAGCTCTAATTCTGGTAAAAATCCTAAAAAATCAGTAAACTTTAGCAAATAGTTGTACACTAATAAACTGATTGACTTTTCAAAAATCCTTGAGGAGGATAGTTCCCAACAGATTCATAGTATTACTCAATAGAATCAACCTACAAAATTGGATCTACCTGCCAAGGAAGGAAATACATTAAAAGGTCTTGTCTTGGATGTAGGCATGCCTTTTGGGTTTGATTCGGTGGATAAGGATGAAGAACTTCATCCTTCCCAGACAAAGAAAACAGAACAAAAAGGAAGCACTCAAGAAGTTTTTCACGTCAAAACGGTTATGGTGGAAACACCAGTTGTAGCAGTTGCAGTAGTTGTAGATCAGTGTGCTAAGGAACAAGTACATCGAGTCAAACGAGAGTATAAATTACCAGAACCAAGACCATGATCATCCTAGATTTCTTCCTGAATTTCTTCTCAACATGCACCAGTTGGATGAACAATGAAAAAACTATTATTTTATTAATTATTCAGACTTATATTTTTAATTATATTTGTAATATGTTTGTATCTGTACATTTTTTTAAGTTGGCTTACGTAATATGTACGGTTAATATTTGTAGTATGTTTTTATCTGTATTTATAAGATGGTTTACAGTTAATATGTGAAATATTTTTGATGAATTAGTTGCTAATATAAACTGTTTATTTCTCAGTTTTGTGAAATTTATAATCTTTCGATAAATGAATTGATTGATATTTTATGTATTCTAGATAACTGATTATTTTATTATTTTATTTTAAAGAGACTTAGCATAGTTCCATTGAAAATATTTGTATTTAAGTTGTTTTGAAAAAATTCTGGCAAAATCATGTGCATGTTTAAAAATCATTGTAGGTTTTGTAAATAGTATTCACTGAGATTCTGACAATGATTATGATAACTTATGTTATTGTTTTTCTATAACTTAGAATTTTAATTATGAATATTTGATACATGCATAAAGTTATATTTTGTTCATCTTATCTTTTTGCATGCATGAGGACATGCATGGAATGATAAGTGGCTATTTGACACATATTTTTGTACCAGAATTATTTCATTATTACAATTATATGATGATTATGATACATTTTATATGAATTATTATTGAATAAAATGTGATTTATTAGGAAAATTGATTAATTACCATAATCTAACAAATATGTTTGATTTATATCAAATTTGTTCGAGTTTTGAGAAGAATGCATAAAAAGGGTATGGATGATCGATGAAGAGATTTCAGAGCTTTGGAGTGCACCTTGAACGAGAAGAAGAACCAACAGAGTTCGGTGACAACAGTAATTGATATTGTTATAGATGTTGATTACTGAAGTATGTTATTGAAGGTAATTACTGAAGGTAACTACTGAAGGTAATTACTGAAGGTAACTACTAAAGGTAACTATTGAAGATAGTTACTAAAGAATGTTTTACCAGCAGTTACTAAAGGATAATAAATACTGTTGACTTCGACGTGCCACATCAAAATGGATGACACATTAATATGGATGACACATTAAGATGGATGACAACTGATATTTTTACCTAGAAAAATATTTCATTTCTTGCATAATATCCGCAAGAATATTTCAGGTTGACAAAGTTATGGTTTACTTTATAAATCTTGTAATCATTTTATTTTGGGAAGTTTGATATATAAACGCAAATATTGTTAGACTTTCTTGGAATATAGGACATGAGGTCCTAATGTATATCTTTTGAGTCAATTAAAATAGTATTGTCTTGTTAGGATTATTAGTATGATGCCACTTGGACCAGTCAAAATATTTATAAGTCCAAGTAAGAGTACATATTATGATTAGGTTTTAGATTATTCTTGATTAATGTAAAGTCATCAGTCCACAAAATCTGCATGTCAAATACATGGAGAATACTATTTAAGAAGAGATTTTGATCCCACTATTCTTATTTTGCAAGAAACTAAAGTCGATGAAGTTTTGTCTAGAAAAATTGCCCTCAATATCTGGAAAAATGGAGAAGCAATTTTTTGCAAAGCCAATGGAACCTCAGGTGGTCTTCTTTGTATCTGGAATCCAAGGAAGGTGGAAGGCAAGGTTATTCAATTGGGGGAAAGGGTAATGAGCATTATTTTTAAGGATAAGGTTAATGACCTTTCTTGGATATTAACAAATGTGTACGCCCCTAATTCTATATCTGGGAGAGCTGATATATGGAATTTACTCGGTCATTTCAAGGAAGCTTTTCAGGATATCCCATGGATAGTGGCGGGGGACTTTAATACCCCTCTTTACCCCTCTGATAAAAAATGGGGAGTAGGAATTCCAGCAAGAAGTATGGAGGACTTTCAAGATTTCATCAACAACAACAATTTATTGGATGTCAAATTAAAAAATGCTAAATTTACTTGGAGCAATAGGAGGTTTGGAAATCAACTTATAATGGAAAAGCTTGATAGGTTTTTTTTGTCACAGGAAGCAATACAATCTTTTGGGGATGCAAATCTGTTGTCCTTGCCTCGCATTGGGTCGACCACAACCCGATTTTACTTGAAGTTGAAGAGACTCCAAAATTCAAAAGGCCTTTTAGGTTTGAATCTATGTGGATGCACCACCCCGATCTCGGAGACAGAATTTCTCGGTGGTGGCGGCATTCTTGTCGGGGCGAGGCCTTCATTCGGATTAGCACGAAACTTAAAGTGGTGAAAGAAAATCTAAGGATCCGGAATAAGGAAATTTTTGGAAATATTTTTGAAAACAAGAAAGCCATCTCCGAAAGGTTATCAACCATTGAGAAAAAACTTGAAGAGGGATTGCCGGACCCTTCCCTACGAGGCGGATGAAAAGAAATCCCTTGCTTGAGTACCATAATGTTCTAGCTTGCGAGGAGACTTTTTGGCGGCAAAAGTCTAGAGCTACCTGGCTAAAAGAAGGTGATGCCAATACAAGATTTTTTCATGCATCTACCTTAAGGAACAGAAGCCACAATAGAATTAAAGAACTTGTTAGAGATGATGGATCACTCCTTTCTAGTCCTAATGAAATCAGAAATGAAGCGGTTTCCTATTTTCGAGAATCTTTTAGGAGAAGAACATTTCGGTTACGCCTTAGCTTGAGAATCAATGCTTTACCATATTCCTCATTTAATTTTTGATGACTTGAATGGGAAGTTAATTAAGCCTTTCACGGATGAAGAAATCAAAGAGGCCCTCTTCTCAATGAACCACTGATAAATCTCCGAGGTCCCAGACGGGTTTTCACCTCATTTTTTTCAGGCTTTTTGGGATATTGTAGGTTTTGATGTATGTGCTACTATCAAGGAATTTCAGTCCACAAAGCATATTCCAAGAAGTTTTAACTCCACTTTTATTGCTTTAATCCCAAAGATTCCTACTCCTAGATCTATGATGGATTTTAGACCTATTAGCCTTTGTAATGTTGTTTATAAAATTTTGACCAAGGCAATTGCAAATAGAATGAGGAAGATCCTTCCTATGTTTATTGATGTTTGTCAAGGCGATTCGGTCCCTGGAAGGTCCATCCTTGATGGGGTCATAACGAGTTCATGAAGCCCTCCATTCGGTAGTCGAGACTAAAAAACCTGCTTTTGCTCTCAAGGTTTGGATATGAACAAGGCTTATGACCGCATAAGCTGGAGTTTTGTCTCTGCCATTCTTCAGAAATTTGGTTTTCATCATGAATGGATCAAGCTTTTGGAAGGATGTTTTATGAAACCTTGGTTTTCGGTCCTTGTTAATGGTGCTCCTGCTTGGATACTTTCAAAGTAAAAGGGGCCTAAGGCAAGGTGACCCTATCTCTCCCATGTTGTTTATCATTGTGGCTGAAGCCCTTGGGAGGACAATCAAAGTCACTGTAATATTGGTCTTATTTCGGGAATTAAAGCATCATCACAAACACGAGCGAGTTACACATGAACGGTTTGTGGATGATACTTTGTTGTTAACTCTTGCATCGGTTTTTGAGGCTAAGGTCATAAAACATATTCTAGAGCTATATGAGGATCTTTGCGGGGCAAAAGGTAAATTTTTCAAAGAGTAAAATTTATTTCTTTAACACTCCCATTCGAGAGGCGATTAAGATTGCTAGGATTCTTGGATGCTCGGTGTCTACTCTTCCATCCACATACCTAGGCCTTCCTTTATTTACGAGTGAGAGCTACGATTCCATGTGGACTAATGTAATTGAAAGAATTCGAGAGGAAGGTTGGATGGATGGAAAGGGAATTTGTTATCTCAAGGCTAGTAAGGTGAGTTCTCACCAAGTTTTCCATTCAAAGCATCCCTGTCTACTTTCTCTCTATTTTTAAAGCTCCTACAAGTGTTTACACTAAAATTGAACGAGATCCGAGAAGAGGTTCCTATGGGATGGTTACGAATCTAAGCGGCGCTTTCACTTGGTGTCCTGGGATAGGGTTTGCAAACCAAGGGAGTTTGGAGGTATTGGGCTAAGGAGAATACAACATTTAAACATGGCCCTCCTGGCCAAACAAGCATGGCGTCTTTTGACAAATGCAAATGCAGAATGGATTACTATAATCGGAAGAAAGTATTTGCAAGAAATTGAATTCTTAAGTTATTCCTTTCCTCCCGGGGGATCAATTTTTTGGAAATCAATCCTTCAAACTAAAAACTTGCTAAGCAAAGGGCTACGTTGGAGGCGGGAAATGGAAGAAACATTGATTTTTGGGACCACAAATGGTTAAAGGACTATCCCCTCTCTGGAGACCCCATCATTTCAACCCTTAGAGCTTGGACAATTGAAGTTTTTGGTACCAAAGTTGCAGATTTTATTACTTTGTCAAACAATAGAAGGGTATGGAAGCCAATAATGAATAATGATCTACCGGGGGCATCAATAATCTTGGAGAATGAATTAAAGCAGTCTTTACTCCCTTACGGCATTCTTGAGGACCGGCTTATATGGGAAGCTTCAGACAATGGGGAATTTTCTGTCAAGACTGCTTATCTGATGCTTATTGATAATGATGAACCTACTTTCCCTCACTTGGAAGTTTGGCCCAAAAGCATTGGTTCGAAGGTTGGGTTTTTTGCATGGCTGGCCATCCAAAATAAGATCCTCACCATGGATAACTTAATAAAAAGAGGTGTGATTGTTGTTAATAGGTGTTATCTTTGTATGTCCGAGTGGGAGTCTATTGATCATTTGTTTTAGTATTGTAATTTTTCTGTCTCAATCTTGTTAGGTCTGTTACAAGTGTTTCATATTTATTGGGTCCATCCTCGAGTCCATTTTTGACTTATTTGTCGAGTGGCCTTCCCCATTTTTGAATAGGCGTCTTAGGTATATGTGGAAGATCTGCCTTCATCACTACTTGTGGGAGATATGGTTGGAAAGGAATCGTCGGGCCTTCTTGGATAAGGTTTCTCGGTCATCCTCTGTCTGTCAAAAATTTTAGCATATGCTAATGAGAATACTTGTTTAGTGCTGCAGCATCTAGACCTCCAAATCCTTTTGAAGCTTCATTAGGCCGGTCATTAAACTTACCTCTCACTTTGATGGCCTCAATCATCCTCAAGTCTGTCCTAGAACCATGATCACATGGACCCCACCCCCCCTAGGGTGGATTAAGTTAAATTTTGATGGGGCATCTAGGGGCAACCCGAGTGAAGGCAGGGCTGGTGGCTTACTTAGAGACCACAAGGGTGAGGTGCTTGTAGCTTTTGCGGAACATCTTGGAGCTCAAACTAACAATGTGGGTGAAGCAAGGGCGGTTTGGAGGAGCCTCAAGGTGGCGAGAGAATTATCCGAGGAAGCTGTTGGTGGAAGGTGATTCTCTTATTATTATAAATCTTCTAAAGAACACTAAGAGAGCTCCTTGGAGATTTGATGACTACATCCATGAAGCAAGGGCTCTAATTCATGATCGACTCGAGGCCATAATTTTGCATACCTTCGGGAAGCAAACATGGCGGTGATAAGGTGGCAAATGAAGGCATTGTAGCGACAAATTTGATCACGTGGACTGAAAATCTTCCTCATGCAGTCTCAATGGTGATAGATAATGAAAAACTTTAGATTGGAAGGCTCAAAGTGGATCAATGACAGAAAATGGGGGCATTTTTAAAAAAAAAAAAATTTGAACCTTATAATGGATTTTGTCATATTTGTTTTTTTTGTTCATGTGACTAGTGTTTTTTGCAGCTGGTGGGGCACTGATATAGGTTTTTTATCTACAAATTCATGCATGGGAAAAATCTGCTTTGGCCTCAAGTATTTCCCAAGGTGTGTTTGGATTCGATGTCGCAAAAAGGCCCTAGCAAGAAATAACAAAGTGTTGGAGATCCATGACAATGAGGCACCAGACCCCACCATAATAGTCTTGGAGAAGATGACAATTTCATCAGCCTCCAACGGTATCAACCAGATTGAAGAGTACATGTCGGCCTCATCGGTGCAGGTTGTTGATTTGTGTGATTCCTTAAATCTTAGTTTTATAGCCGGCGAGTTCCAGGGGCACAAGGAGTCAAAGGCAAAATCTAAATATGATGGCAAGAACGATGATAAGAAGTTAGATGAGGACTACAAGGAAGGCTGCTTGGCCTCTTGGCTGTCCATTCTATGGGATGTTTTTTTTTTTTTTTGACCATATTCTATTATTTTTATATGGGCACAAGCTACTCTGCATGGTGCTTGCATGATTAGTTTTTGTCTTTGTTAGTTCTTTTTTGCGTCTTTCTTTTATGATGGCCATAATATTAGGCTTCCATAGTTTAGTTTGGTTGTATTCTAATGGAAGAGTAGGTCTTGGCCATTTTTGTTGTCAGTTTAAACTTTTAGGGCTTGGCCTTTGTCCAGTTGGTCAGTGGACCCTATTTTGTAAAATGGTTTTGGGTCAACCAGTTAAAACCCGGTGTTAATTATAATATTCTCTTACTTACAAAAAAAAAATAGTATAAATTACATAGAAGACCTTGAAATAGGTCTACTCTCTGTTGTGTTTATTATTACATTATAGTATGTTATAAGTTTACAATTGTAAAGAAACACATTCAGCATGTACAGTTGAAGCTCCAGTAATAAAATATCATTTTATTCTTCAAATATGGTAATTTGTATCAATTTCATGTGTCGTTTGATTTGTGCTATGTAAATTATATTTATTTTTTACCTACATTTATAGAATAGACATAATGTTAGTATTAGTTATAAAATCTTTTTACTGAAGATAAGATAATCTAGGGGAGAAATACTTACAATGCCCTCTAGGAGGCAGGGCCCACTCCTATAGATAGTCCTTGAGCTCTCACCCCTACATTAGGTTAGGATTAGTTAGCCTTAAGTTAAACTACATTTCAAATTACATAAAATAAGATAAATTGCATGAGGATCCTCACAAATAAATTAGAACATATCATAAATAAATTAGCTTGCAAATAATTAGATGCATCAGTAAATCAAGTCATAGTAAAAGTAAAATATAATTGCATTTATTTATCATATCCTGCACCATTCATTTTTGCACAAATTTAATTCTGTTCATTTACTTTTATGTACACATGAAGCCTAAAAAAGAAACTTGAGATAAGCTTAGTATTAACTCCTACGATATATATACAAGATTGTTACTCTTTAAATATGACCTTGATTTCCCTCATATTGATAAAATTAAATGTAAGCTCTACAACTGATCAAAGAGAGGCTTGCTTGTTCGAAAGAATCCACCTTCACCTTGAGTTTTTCGATGGTGACATACAAGGAATTGATCTTATTCATGCACTATTTTTCTACCTATTCATTATGAAAAAGTTTTATTACTCTTTACATCATGGATTCCCTATCTTGTATTCCTATAGACATAATCTTAGAATAAAGCATCCGAAGAACACAAGCTTATACTGAGAGGGGGGTGAACAGTATAAGACCACTTTTTACTTTTCTTTCCCAATCAATATTATGCAATGTATAGATAGCAATATCAACAGAAGTAATCAAAGCAATGCACAAAACACCATACACAATAGAGACACCACAATTTACGTGGTTCACCCAATGTGGGCTACTCCACGGAGAAAATATTTTACTAAAATTTTCTCAATCAATATCTTGGGAATCCTTCCCTATTACAATGTTTATGGACCTCTATCCAAAGGAGATATCAATCCCCTAAATCAAGTTCATGGATCTCTATCCATAGGAGAACTCCTTCCTCTGCTCTAGTTGGTGATCCTCTAGAAGACTACTGCCTCCACTACACTGGCTTGTGGATCTCTCTCCACTGAAGACTCTTGTCCCCACTCAGAAGACCTATCCTCACTGCCTTGGTTGATGGATCTCTATCCACTGGAGACTATTATCCTCTCTACTCTGTCACCTCCAAAGCTCTATCTCAAATATTCTCAATAGGTCCACTTAGAACCTGCTCAAATATGCTCAATAGGTCCACTCAAAACTTGCTCAAATATGCTCAATAGGTCCACTTATAACTTGCTCAAATATTCTCAATAGGTCCACTCAAAACTTGCTCAAATCTGCTCAATAAGTCCACTTAGAACTTGCTCAAATCTGCTCAATAAGTCCACTCAAAACTTGCTCAAATCTCAAAAGTCACTCATAACTTGTCAATCTCAACAAGTTCACTCATAACTTGTCCAAATATCTCAACAAGTCCACTCAGAACTTGCTCAAATATTCTCAACAATTCCACTCATAACTTGTTCAAATCTGCTCAACAAGTTCACTCAAAACTTGTTCAAATCTTCTCAATAAGTCCACTCGAACTTGTCCAAATCTGCTCAATAAGTCCACATAGAACTTGTTCAAATATGCTCAACAAGTCCAAAACTTGCTCAATTCTCAATAAGCTCACACATAACTTAACCAATCTCATAGAAACATAAAGTGAATTGTTAGAGACCCAATATGTTTCAACTCAATGCTCAAACACTTTCTCAACTCAAATCAGAATATAGGATAGTTTGTTTTATGGAACTTGAACAATCACTTCATACAACCACTTGACTAGGCTCAACCAACTCTACTCAACCAATCACTTAATGAAACAACCCTTTCTCACAAACCCTAGTCCAAGCATATAAACACCAACTCAAAATATTTCCAACAATGCTTAACAACAAATCTCACATAACAATGATACTCATGTTCTTTTCAAACCCTAGTTCAAGTTCTTTGCATAACAACTCTCTTCAACAACAATGCTTATAAATCAATCTTCACATAACAATGATACTCATGTTCTTTTGCAAAACCCTAACTCAAGTTCTTCACACAACCAATGGCTTCAACAACAATGCTTATCAAACAAGGTTTTAACAACAACTCTTTATTCCAGAAAACCTTGAAGCATTAACTCAAACACTCTCAAAAAGGAAACCCTAATCAAGTCCTTTTCACTCCAAACTTTGTTTTCCAGAAAGTCAATCAATCAACTCAACTATGGAAGAATGTGCTCATACCTTTTTCTTGATGATGAAGGGATCTCATAAATCTGCCACACTCACAATCACTTCTTTGCCAATCTCAAAGAAGGGTTAGAAGATAATAATTTTCTCAATGAATCACAATACAAAATGATATCAAACAAAATACACCTTATCACTCCAACTTTAAAATAATATCCAACACCTTCATAATAATATCTTTGGCAAAAATCCCTTTAAAAATAAAATCAACACTCTTAAAGTCTTACTCCTCCAATATGCAAATATAATAATTAAGACTTTATTTAAAAATAAAATCAAACTCCTTATAACTCCAAAAATAATTTCCAACAAACACCAATTTTCAACTAGCAACCCTTTCAACTATTTCCAACTAGCAACCCTTTTAACTCCAAACTTTAGGCAATATTAAAAATAATAAAAATTTAATTACCTTGCCTTTGGAGGGATTTGAACCCTCAACGCAGCCCACGACCAACGCCTTAGTCGTGGCTCCAACCGCCACTCGAGCTAAGCGCTCGCTTGGGAAGTGGAGAGCACAACGTGCTCTATGAACCTCCCTCTCTCTACCAAAATAAAAATGTGCACCTTCCCTTGGCGCTTCCAACACAATGCAAACACTATCATCATATTTCGAATGTAGGCCACTCAATGCCTCAATATTTTAGCCAATGCCTCCTTGCCACTAGGCCACGCTGCCCAGCTGGCTCTCAAAATTTTGGCACTTTCGATTTATTCTCAATCATTGTCACACAAAATACAAATTTGCTATCTTTTCTCATGAGCTCCTCTTCATTCAATTTGCATACAATAATTTTCAAAGCAAGGATAATTTGAATACCTTTAAGGCATGGTATATATAGCCTTTCCACCTTTATGCAAACACGTCGGTGCTCCTCCAATCTTATTCGACGTCGACGTTCGAATTAATTTATAATTGATTTAAATTTATTTAAATTTAAATATTATAAATTAATTTAATAAAGCCCTTGGTTTTATTAGGGCCTTCTCTTATTGCACAACTTGGTATTAATGATATTTATTTATAAAATTTAAATTCCTTTTGAATTTAAATATTTTATAAAATAAATATTAGACCTCCTTTTAACTTTGCAATAAGCCTCCTTTGGTTTTTATGAAACACCTTTTAAACTAAGCTTCCATATAATATTAAAATATTATGGAGCCCTTTTGCCTTTAACTTATGCACTGCTTTGAAGCTTCTTCCTGGATATCAAATGACAACTTTGACAACTTTATTTCTTGACGAATTCCTTGATATTAATGATGACTTCATCCGGTGACATCAATGACAAATTTGACTTAGGGACTCAAAATGTCCAACAATCTCCCCCTTTTTCATTGATGGCAACCCAAATTCTTTTTTACCAAAAACTTGACTTCTTCTTCTGTTTTGCTCCCCTAGGACATTGCTCCCCCTGGCTCAATGCTCTCTCAAATATCAAATCTCTCCCCCTTACTCAAATCTCTCCCCCTTTGACATCAATGGAAAAGGGTCACCTTTGGGGCTCGGGGCTAAGAATGAGCCTCTTAGCTTAGCCCCTCCCCCACCTCCTTTTGAGGTGGTTAATTCTGGGGTGGGAGTATTTCTACTCCTAGAAAGCACTATTCTTTACCTTTATCCTCTTTTCTTCTTATCTAAATTTTCTGATTCCTTTGACTATTTCTATCCATGTCCATGTTCCTGTCCATGTCTACATTCCTATTCCTATTCCTGTTCTTTTTCATATCCATGTTCCTATTCCTGTTCCTATTCATATCCATGTTCTTGTTCCTATTCCTGTTCTTGTTCATACCTATTTTTGGAATGTCTGCTCTACACCACTTTGCTGTGTGACCATCATTATTGCACTTATAACACTTAATGTTATTATTCCTTGGAGGTGCAAATGTCTTAGGATTTCTCCTAGTGAAGCCATATCCTCTTCTATCATGAACCCTGCAATTCATTGCCTTGTGACCAAACTGATTACATGAGTAGCAATACCCATGGAAAGGTTGTTTGTTCCCATATTCCTGTCTTTCATGTGTCCTGCACTGTGAAGCCATGTGCCCAAACCTATGACATGAGAAGCATCTTCCATTGAAGTTTCCTTGTCTTGACCTCATTGGTCTCTTAGTCTCTCTTGACCTATTCTGATTGTTGTTCCATCTGTATCTTCTTTGTGCATTGTTCCTATTTTTGTTGAACTCTCTATTGTCCAACTCATCCTTAGATGTCTCACTTTATTTTACACTATCTTCTTCTGAAGTATCTTCATCTAAAGTTTCTTCTCCTCCAAAACTTGAAGTTGACTCTCCTTCCCATTTCTTTTGAACCTATTCAAATCCAAGACCTATTTTTCTTGATGTAGTCTTTTGTATCTTGATGAACTTATCCAAGTTCTTTGAGCTATTTTTGAACCCTTTCATCTTGATCTTGGAGTCCTCTAAATATTCTTTTAGTAGTGCCACTTCTTGTGCTAACTTCTCACATTCCAAGATCTTTGCTTCTAACTTATCTTTGAACCTCTTTGCCTTAGCCTTTGATTTTTCTAAATCCTCTATGAGCAATCTTCTCTCTTCATCACATTCTTGAAACTGAATTTCAAGTTTAGAGTGTTGCTTCCTTACCTTCTTTACCATGTCAAGAGCATAGATAAGTTCTCCCTTGAGATCATAACCATTCTTTTCTGAGTATTCCTCTATTTGTTTACCTTTGTCCTCATATTTATTTTCTATTGGCTTATCTTCTATAGGATCACTTTCTTCTTCTTCTAATGCCATTAGAAGATTTTCATCTAGTCTTTCAAGTGCATCTTCATATTCATCATCACTAAAACTATAACCATTCCTTGTACAATCATCTTCAAGATGTCCAAAGTTACCACATCTAAAACACTTGAGAATTATTGGAGTCCTTTTCTTAACTTGCTCTTTTTCTTCAATCATAAATAAGACTTCATCTCTATCATTGTCTAAAAAACTAGCATCACTATCACTTGAGTACTTACTTGCCTTATCCGCATAGTAGCTCCTCTTTTGCCTTTGGAAGAACTTATTTCCTTGTCTATTTTGTCCATCCTTGCTTTTCTTTTGATGCCTATATCTTTCTGAATCCCTGTACCTGTGATCCTATTTTTCTTCACCATTGTTGTTCTTAGGTTCTTGAAAATCTATTGCAAAATGTCCATACTTTCCATAATTGAAACACTTAATAGATCTTAGATCTCTGGATCTTCTAGAATATTTATCTCTTTTATTATAATTAGCTTCTTCATCACTAGATGACTCATTGCTTGATTCTGACTTCTTACCCTTTGTCTTATTGATTGCTTTGAATGTTGCTTCCTTCTGGGGAATAGGATATTTTGTTCTTATCTCAAAAGTTGTGAGCATACCAAGAAATTTATCTCTTGTCAAAGTATCACCATCCATTGATACTTCTATAGCAGAAACCTGTTCACTGAATCTTTTTGGAAGAGTTCTTAAGACTTTATCACAAACATCTGATTCATCAATATTCATTCCAAGTCCTTGCATATCATTAACAACCTCATCAATTCAAATTAGATAAGCACTAATATTTTCCTCTTCATTCATTCTTAATGCTTCAAGTTGTCCTTTGAGATTTCACATCTTTTCTTTCTTGACACTTTTATCTCCTTCATATATATTTTGCAATTTATCCCACATCTCTTTTGTAGTTTTACAATGCATAACTTTCATAGACTCTGTTCTACACAAACCTCTCACAAGTGCATTCATTGCTTTTGAATTATAGTGTTGTAAAAGCTTACCTTCCTTATCTGTAGGAGGATTGATTAAGGGATCGTATCCAAATTCCACTGATTCCCAAATTTCATTGCCAAGTGCCATCAGGTAGATCTTCATCATCATACTCCAATACATATAGTCACTTCCATCAAATACTAGTGTTGAATTATTTGAGGACACCTCCTTAGGATCCATTGTGTTCTTGTTAGATTTTCCTTCAAGTTGTTAAACTCTTCTGAAGGAACCCGCTCTGATACCAATTGAAGAACACAAGCTTATACTGAGAGGGGGGTGAACAGTATAAGACCACTTTTTACTTTTCTTTCCCAATCAATATTATGTAATGTATAGATAGCAATATCAATAATAGTAATCAAAGCAATGCACAAAACACCATACACAATAGAGACACCACAATTTACATGGTTCACCCAATGTGGGCTACTCCATGGAGAAAATATTTTACTAAAATTTTCTCAATCAATATCTTGGGAATCCTTCCCTATTACAATGTTTATGGACCTCTGTCCAAAGGAGATATCAATCCCCTAAATCAAGTTTATGGATCTCTATCCATAGGAGAACTCCTTCTCCTCTGCTCTAGTTGGTGATCCTCTAGAAGACTACTACCTCCACTACACTGGCTTGTGGATCTCTCTCCACTGAAGACTCTTGTCCCCACTCAGAAGACCTATCCTCACTGCCTTGGCTGATGGATCTCTATCCACTAGAGACTACTATCCTCTCTACTCTGTCACCTCCAAATCTCTATCTCAAATATTCTCAATAGGTCCACTTAGAACCTGCTCAAATCTGCTCAATAAGTCCACTCAAAACTTGCTCAAATCTGCTCAATAAGTCCACTTATAACTTGCTCAAATATTCTCAATAAGTCCACTCAAAACTTGCTCAAATATGCTCAATAAGTCCACTCAGAACTTGCTCAAATCTGCTCAACAAGTCCACTCAAAACTTGCTCAAACTGCTCAACAAGTCCACTCAGAACTTGCTCAAATCTGCTCAACAAGTCCACTCAGAACTTTCCAAATCTGCTCAACAAGTCCACTCAGAACTTGCTCAAATATTCTCAATAAGTCCACTCAGAACTTGTCCAAATCTGCTCAACAAGTTCACTCAAAACTTGTCCAAATCTGCTCAACAAGTCCACTCAGAACTTGTCCAAATCTTCTCAACAAGTCCACTTAGAACTTGTTCAAATCTGCTCAACAAGTCCACTCAGAACTTGTCCAATATCTCAATAAGTTCACATAGAACTTAACCAATCTCATAGAAACATAAAGTGAATTTTTAGAGACCCAATATGTTTCAACTCAATGCTCAAACACTTTCTCAACTCAAATCAGAATATAGGATAGTTTGTTTTATGGAACTTGAACAATCACTTCATACAACCACTTGACTAGGCTCAACCAACTCTACTCAACCAATCACTTAATGAAACAACCCTTTCTCACAAACCCTAGTCCAAGCATATAAACATCAACTCAAAATGTTTCCAACAATGCTCAACAACAAATCTCACATAACAATGATACTCATGTTCTTTTCAAACCCTAGTTCAAGTTCTTTGCATAACAACTTACTTCAACAACAATGCTTATAAAACAATCTTCACATAACAATGATACTCATGTTCTTTTCAAAACCCTAACTCAAATTCTTCACACAACCAATGGCTTCAACAACAATGCTTATAAAACAAGGTTTTAACAACAACTCTTTATTCCAGAAAACCTTGAAGCATTAACTCAAACACTCTCAAAAAGGAAACCCTAATCAAGTCCTTTTCACTCCAAACTTTATTTTCCAGAAATCCAATCAATCAACTCAACTATGGAAGAATTTGCTCATACCTTTTTCTTGATGATGAATGGATCTCATAAATCTGCCACACTCACAATCACTTCTTTGCCAATCTCAAAGAAGGGTTAGAAGATAATAATTTTCTCAATGAATCACAATACAAAATGATATCAAACAAAATACACCTTATCACTCCAACTTTAAAATAATATCCAACATCTTCATAATAATATCTTTGGAAAAAATCCCTTTAAAAATAAAATCAACACTCTTAAAGTCTTACTCCTCCAATATGCAAATATAATAATTAAGACTTTATTTAAAAATAAAATCAAACTCCTTATAACTCCAAAATTTATTAAAAATAATTTCCAACAAACACCAATTTTCAACTAGCAACCCTTTCAACTATTTCCAACTAGCAACCCTTTTAACTCCAAACTTTAGGCAATATTAAAAATAATCAAAATTTAATTACCTTGCCTTTGGAGGGATTCAAACCCTCAACGCAGCCCATGACCAATGCCTTAGTCGTGGCTCCAATCGCCACTCGAGCTAAGCGCTCGCTTGGGAAGTGGAGAGCACAACGTGCTCTATGAACCTCCCTCTCTCTACCAAAATAAAAATGTGTGCCTTCCCTTGGCGCTTCCAACACAATGCAAACACTACCATCATATTTCGAATGCAGGCCACTCGATGCCTCAATGTTTTAGCCAATGCCTCCTTGCCACTAGGCCACGTTGCCTAGCTGGCTCTCAAAATTTTGGTGCTTTCGATTTATTCTCAATCGCTATCACACAAAATATGAATTTGTTGTTTTCTCACGAGCTTCTCTTCATTCAATTTGCATACAAATAATGTTTGAAGCAAGGATGATTGAAAATGCCTTTAAGGCATGGTATATATAGCCTTTCCACCTTTATGCAAACACGTCGATGCTCCTCCAATCTTATTCGATGTCGACGTTCGAATTAATTTATAAATGATTTAAATTTATTTAAATTTAAATATTATAAATTAATTTAATAAAACCTTTGGTTTTATTAGGGCCTTCTCTTATTGCACAACTTGGTATTAATGATATTTATTTATAAAATTTAAATTCCTTTTGAATTTAAATATTTTATAAAATAAATATTAGACCTCCTTTTAACTTTGCAATAAGCCTCCTTTGGTTTTTATGAAACACCTTTTAAACTATGCTTCCATATAAAATTAAAATATTATGGAGCCCTTTTGCCTTTAACTTCTGCATTATTGAAGCTTCTTCCTGGATATCAAATGACAACTTTGACAACTTTATTTCTTGACAAATTCCTTGACATTAATGATGACTTCATCTAGTGACATCAATGACAACTTTGACTTAGGGACTCAAAATGTCCAACAATCTCCCCCTTTGTCATTGATGGCAACCCAAATTCTTTTTACCGAAAACTTGACTTCTTCTTCTATGCTGCTCCCCCTGGCTCAATGCTCTCTCAAATATCAAATCTCTCCCCCTTACTCAAATCTCTCCCCCTTTGACATCAATGGCAAAGGGTCACCTTTGGGGCTCGGGGCTAAGAATGAGCCTCTTAGCTTAGCCCCTCCCCCACCTCCTTTTGAGGTGGTTAATTCTAGGGTGGGAGTATTTCTACTCCTAGAAAGCATTGTTCTTTACCTTTATCCTCTTCTCTTCTTATCTAAATTTTTTGATTCCTTTGACTATTTCTATCCATGTCCTTGTTCCTGTCCATGTCTATATTCCTATTCCTATTCTTGTTCTTGTTCATATCCATGTTCCTGTTCCTATTCTTGTTCCTGTTCATATCCATGTTCCTGTTCCTATTCCTGTTCCTGTTCTGTTCATACCTATTTTTGGAATGTCTGCTCTACACCACTTTGTTGTGTGACCATCATTATTGCACTTATAACACTTAATGTTATTATTCCTTGGAGGTGCAAATATCTTAGGATTTCTCCTAGTGAAGCCATATCCTCTTTTCTCATGAACCCTACAATTCATTGCCTTGTGACCAAACTGATTACATGAGTAGCAATACCCATGGAAAAGTTATCTGTTCCCATATTCCTGTCTTTCATGTGTCCTGCACTGTGAAGCCATGTGCCCAAACCTATGACATGAAAAGCATCTTCCATTGAAGTTTCCTTGTCTTGACCTCATTGGTCTCTTAGTCTCTCTTGACCTATTCTGATTGTTGTTCCATCTGTATCTTCTTTGTGCATTGTTCCTATTTTTGTTGAACTCTCTATTGTCCAACTCATCCTCTGATGTCTCACTTTATTTTACACTATCTTCTTCTGAAGTATCTTCATCTAAAGTTTCTTCTCCTCCAAAACTTGAAGTTGACTCTCCTTCCCATTTCTTTTGAACCTATTCAAATCCAAGACCTATTTTCCTTGATGTAGTCTTTTGTATCTTGATGAACTTATCCAAGTTCTTTGAGCTATTTTTGAACCCTTTCATCTTGATCTTGGAGTCCTCTAAATATTCTTTTAGTAGTGCCACTTCTTGTGCTAACTTCTCACATTCCAAGATCTTTGCTTCTAACTTATCTTTGAACCTCTTTGCCTTAGCCTTTGATTTTTCTAAATCCTCTATGAGCAATCTTCTCTCTTCATCACATTCTTGAAACTGAATTTCAAGTTTAGAGTGTTGCTTCCTTACCTTCTTTACCATGTCAAGAGCATAGATAAGTTCTCCCTTGAGATCATAACCATTCTTTTCTGAGTATTCCTCTATTTTTTTACCTTTGTCCTCATATTTATTTTCTATTGGCTTGTCTTCTATAGGATCACTTTCTTCTTCTTCTAATGCCATTAGAAGATTTTCATCTGGTCTTTCAAGTGCATCTTCATATTCATCATCACTGAAACTATAACCATTCCTTGTACAATCATCTTCAAGATGTCCAAAGTTACCACATCTAAAACACTTGAGAATTACTGGAGTCCTTTTCTTAACTTGCTCTTTTTCTTCAATCATAAATAAGACTTCATCTCTATCATTGTCTGAAAAACTAGCATCACTATCACTTGAGTACTTACTTGCCTTATCCGCATAGTAGCTCCTCTTTTGCCTTTGGAAGAACTTATTTCCTTGTCTATTTTGTCCATCCTTGCTTTTATTTTGATGCCTATATCTTTCTGAATCCCTGTACCTGTGATCCTATTTTTCTTCACCATTGTTGTTCTTAGGTTCTTGACAATCTATTGCAAAATATCCATACTTTCCACAATTGAAACACTTAACAGATCTTAGATCTCTGGATCTTCTGGAATATTTATCTCTTTTATTATAATTAGCTTCCTCATCACTAGATGACTCATTGCTTGATTCTGACTTCTTACCCTTTGTCTTATTGATTGCTTTGAATGTTGCTTCCTTCTAGGGAATAGGATATTTTGTTCTTATCTCAAAAGTTGTGAGCATACCAAGCAATTTATCTCTTGTCAAAGTATCACCATCCATTGATACTTCTATAGCAGAAACCTATTCACTGAATATTTTTGGAAGAGTTCTTAAGACTTTATCACAAACATCTGATTCATCAATCTTCATTCCAAGTCCTTGCATATCATTAACAACCTCATCAATTTGAATTAGATAAGCACTAATATTTTCCTCTTCATTCATTCTTAATGCTTCAAGTTGTCCTTTGAGATTTCATATATTTGCTTTCTTGACACTTTTATCTCCTTCATATATATTTTGCAATTTATCCCACATCTCTTTTGTAGTTTTACAATGCATAACTTTCATAGACTCTGTTCTACGCAAACCTCTCACAAGTGCATTCATTGCTTTTGAATTATAGTGTTGTAGAAGCTTACCTTCCTTATCTGTAGGAGGATTGATTAAGGGATCGTATCCAAATTCCACTGATTCCCAAATTTCATTGCCAAGTGCCATCAGGTAGATCTTCATCATCATACTCCAATACATATAGTCACTTCCATCAAATACTGGTGCTGAATTATTTGAGGACACCTCCTTAGGATCCATTGTGTTCTTGTTAGCTTTTCCTTCAAGCTGTTAAACTCTTCTGAAGGAACCCACTCTGATACCAATTGAAGAACACAAGCTTATACTGAGAGGGGGGTGAACAGTATAAGACCACTTTTTACTTTTCTTTCCCAATCAATATTATGCAATGTATAGATAGCAATATCAACAATAGTAATCAAAGCAATGCACAAAACACCATACACAATAGAGACACCACAATTTACATGGTTCACCCAATGTGGGCTACTCCACGAAGAAAATATTTTACTAAAATTTTCTCAATCAATCTCTTGGGAATCCTTCCCTATTACAATATTTATGGACCTCTGTCCAAAGGAGATATCAATCCCCTAAATCAAGTTCATGGATCTCTATCCATAGGAGAACTCCTTCTCCTCTACTCTAGTTGGTGATCCTCTAGAAGACTACTACCTCCACTACACTGGCTTGTGGATCTCTCTCCACTAAAGACTCTTGTCCCCACTCATAAGACCTATCCTCACTACCCTGGCTGATGGATCTCTATCCACTGGAGACTACTATCCTCTCTACTCTATCACCTCCAAAGATCTATCTCAAATCTACTCAATACCTTAAGCAAATTCTCAATAGTCCTAAACTCTCAAATCTCTCAATAAGGTCCACTCAGAACTTGCTCAAAAATTCTCAATAGGTCCACTCAACTCTCAATATAGTCCCCTGACTTGCTCAATTCTCAATAAGTCCACTAGAACTTGCTCAACTCTGCTCAACAAGTCCACTCGAACTTGCTCAAATCTCAACAAGTCCACTCAGAACTTGGTCAATTCTCAAAAGTCCACTAAAACTTCATAATTCTCAACAAGTCCACTCAGAACTTGTCTCAATCTGCTCAACAAGTCCACTTAGAACTTGTTCAATCTGCTCAACAAGTCCACTCAGAACTTGTCCAAATATGCTCAACAAGTCCACTCAAAACTTGTCCAAATCTGCTCAATAAGCTCACACAGAACTTAACCAATCTCATAGAAACATAAAGTGAATTGTTAGAGACTCAATATGTTTCAACTCAATGCTCAAACACTTTCTCAACTCAAATCAGAATATAGGATAGTTTGTTTTATGGAACTTGAACAATCACTTCATACAACCACTTGACTAGGCTCAACCAACTCTACTCAACCAATCACTCAATGAAACACCCCTTTCTCACAAACCCTAGTCCAAGCATATAAACATCAACTCAAAATATTTCCAATAATGCTCAACAACAAATCTCACATAACAATGATACTCATGTTCTTTTCAAACCCTAGTTCAAGTTCTTTGCATAACAACTCACTTCAACAACAATGCTTATAAATAAATCTTCACATAACAATGATACTCATGTTCTTTTCAAAACCCTAACTCAAGTTCTTCACACAACCAATGGCTTCAACAACAATGCTTATAAAACAAGGTTTTAACAACAACTCTTTATTCCAGAAAACCTTGAAGCATTAACTCAAACACTCTCAAAAAGGAAACCCTAATCAAATCCTTTTCACTCCAAACTTTTTTTCTAGAAAATCAATCAATCAACTCAACTATGGAAGAATTTGCTCATACCTTTTTCTTGATGATGAAGGGATCTCATAAATCTGCCACACTCACAATCACTTCTTTGCCAATCTCAAAGAAAGGTTAGAAGATAATAATTTTCTCAATGAATCACAATACAAAATGATATCAAACAAAATACACCTTATCACTCCAACTTTAAAATAATATCCAACATCTTCATAATAATCTCTTTGGAAAAAATCCCTTTAAAAATAAAATCAACACTCTTAAAGTCTTACTCCTCCAATATGCAAATATAATAATTTAAGACTTTATTTAAAAATAAAATCAAACTCCTTATAACTCCAAATTTATTAAAAATAATTTCCAACAAACACAAATTTTCAACTAGCAACCCTTTCAACTATTTCCAACTAGCAACCCTTTTAACTCCCAACTTTAGGCAATATTAAAAATAATAAAAATTTAATTACCTTGCCTTTGGAGGGATTCGAACCCTCAATGCAGCCCATGACCAACGCCTTTGTCGTGGCTCCAACCGTCGCTCGAGCTAAGCGCTCGCTTGGGAAGTGGAGAGCACAACGTGCTCAATGAACCTCCCTCTCTCTACCAAATAAAAATGTGCACCATCCCTTGGCGCTTCCAACACAATGCAAACACTATCATCATGTTTTAAATGTAGGCCACTCGATGCCTCAACATTTTAGCCAATGCCTCCTTGCCACTAGGCCACGCTGCCCAACTAGCTCTCAAAATTTTGGTGCTTTCGATTTATTCTCAATCGCTGTCACACAAAATACGAATTTCTTTCTTTTCTCATGAGCTCCTCTTCATTCAATTCACATACAATAACGTTCGAAGCAAGGATAATTAAAATGCCTTTAAGGCATGGTATATATAGCCTTTCCTCCTTTATGCAAACATGTCGGTGCTCCTCCAATCTTATTCGATGTCGACGTTCGAATTAATTTATAAATGATTTAAATTTATTTAAATTTAAATATTATAAATTAATTTAATAAAACCTTTGGTTTTATTAAGGCCTTCTCTTATTGCACAACTTGGTATTAATGATATTTATTTATAAAATTTAAATTCCTTTTGAATTTAAATATTTTATAAAATAAATATTAGACCTCCTTTTAACTTTGCAATAAGCCTCCTTTGGTTTTTATGAAACACCTTTTAAACTAAGCTCCCATATAATATTAAAATATTATGGACCCCTTTTGCCTTTAACTTTTTCACTTGTTGTTATTGAAGCTTCTTCCTGGATATCAAATGACAACTTTGACAACTTTATTTCTTGACGAATTCCTTGACATTAATGATGACTTCATCTGGTGACATCAATGACAACTTTGACTTAGGGACTCAAAATGTCCAACAATCTCCCCCTTTGTCATTGATGGCAACCCAAATTATTTTTACCAAAAACTTGACTTCTTCTTCTATGTTGCTCTCCCCTAGGACATTGCTCCCCCTAGCTCAATGCTCTCTCAAATATCAAATCTCTCCCCCTTACTCAAATCTCTCCCCCTTTGACATCAATGGCAAAGGGTCACCTTTGGGGCTCGGGGCTAAGAATGAGCCTCTTAGCTTAGCCCCTCCCCCACCTCCTTTTGAGGTGGTTAATTTTGGGGTGGGAGTATTTCTACTCCTAGAAAGCATTATTCTTTACCTTTATCCTCTTCTCTTCTTATTTGAATTTTTTGAATCCTTTGACTATTTCTATCCATGTCCATGTTTCTGTCCATGTCTATATTCTTGTTCTTGTTCATATCCATGTTCCTGTTCCTTTTCCTATTCCTGTTCATATCCATGTTCCTGTTCCTGTTCATACCTATTTCTGGAATGTCTGCTCTACACCACTTTGTTGTGTGACCATCATTATTGCACTTATAACACTTAATGTTATTATTCCTTGGAGGTGCAAATGTCTTAGGATTTCTCCTAGTGAAGCCATATCCTCTTCTATCATGAACCCTACAATTCATTGCCTTGTGACCAAACTGATTACATGAGTAGCAATACCCATGGAAAGGTTGTTTGTTCCCATATTCCTATCTTTCATGTGTCCTGCACTGTGAAGCCATGTGCCCAAACCTGTGACATGAAAAGCATCTTCCATTGAAGTTTCCTTGTCTTGACCTCATTGGTCTCTTAGTTTCTCTTGACTTATTCTGATTGTTGTTCCATCTGTATCTTCTTTGTGCATTGTTCCTATTTTTTTTGAACTCTCTATTGTCCAACTCATCCTCGGATGTCTCACTTTCTTTTACACTATCTTCTTCTGAAGTATCTTCATCTGAAGTTTCTTCTCCTCCAAAACTTGAAGTTGACTCTCCTTCCCATTTCTTTTGAACCTGTTCAAATCCAAGACCTGTTTTTCTTGATGTAGGCTTTTGTATCTTGATGAACTTATCCAAGTTCTTTGAGCTATTTTTGAACTCCTTTCATCTTGATCTTGGAGTCCTCTAAATATTCTTTTAGTAGTGCCACTTCTTGTGCTAACTTCTCACATTCCAAGATCTTTGCTTCTAACTTATCTTTGAACCTCTTTGCCTTAGCCTTTGATTTTTCTAAATCCTCTATGAGCAATCTTCTCTCTTCATCACATTCTTGAAACTGAATTTCAAGTTTAGAGTGTTGCTTCCTTACCTTCTTTACCATGTCAAGAGCATAGATAAGTTCTCCCTTGAGATCATAACCATTCTTTTCTGAGTATTCCTCTATTTGTTTGCCTTTGTCCTCATCTTTATTTTCTATTGGCTTGTCTTCTATAGGATCACTTTCTTCTTCTTCTAATGCCATTAGAAGATTTTCATCTAGTCTTTCAAGTGCATCTTCATATTCATCATCACTGAAACTATAACCATTCCTTGTACAATCATCTTCAAGATGTCCAAAGTTACCACATCTAAAACACTTGAGAATTACTGGAGTCCTTTTCTTAACTTACTCTTTTTCTTCAATCATAAATAAGACTTCATCTCTATCATTGTATGAAAAACTAGCATCACTATCACTTGAGTACTTACTTGCCTTATCCGCATAGTAGCTCCTCTTTTTCCTTTGGAAGAACTTCTTTCCTTGTCTATTTTGTCCATCCTTGCTTTTATTTTGATGCTTGTATCTTTCTGAATCCCTGTACCTGTGATCCTATTTTTCTTCACCATTGTTGTTCTTAGGTTCTTGACAATCTATTGCAAAATATCCATACTTTCCACAATTGAAACACTTAACAGATCTTAGATCTCTGGATCTTCTAGAATATTTATCTCTTTTACTGTAATTAGCTTCCTCATCACTAGATGACTCATTGCTTGATTTTGACTTCTTACCCTTTGTCTTATTGATTGCTTTGAATGTTGCTTCCTTCTGGGGAATAGGATATTTTGTTCTTATCTCAAAAGTTGTGAGCATACCAAGCAATTTATCTCTTGTCAAAGTATCACCATCCATTGATACTTCTATAGCAGAAACCTGTTCACTGAATCTTTTTGGAAGAGTTCTTAAGACTTTATCACAAACATCTGATTCATCAATCTTCATTCCAAGTCCTTGCATATCATTAACAACCTCATCAATTCGAATTAGATAAGCACTAATATTTTCCTCTTCATTCATTCTTAATGCTTCAAGTTGTCCTTTGAGATTTTGCATCTTTGCTTTCTTGACACTTTTATCTCCTTCATATATATTTTGCAATTTATCCCACATCTCTTTTGTAGTTTTACAATGCATAACTTTCATAGACTCTGTTCTACGCAAACCTCTCACAAGTGCATTCATTGCTTTTGAATTATAGTGTTGTAGAAGCTTACCTTCCTTATCTGTAGGAGGATTGATTAAGGGATCATATCCAAATTCCACTGATTCCCAAATTTCATTGCCAAGTGCCATCAGGTAGATCTTCATCATCATACTCCAATACATATAGTCACTTCCATAAAATATTGGTGCTGAATTATTTGAGGACACCTCCTTAGGATCCATTGTGTTCTTGTTAGCTTTTCCTTCAAGTTGTTAAACTCTTCTGAAGGAACCCGCTCTGATACCAATTGAAGAACACAAGCTTATACTGAGAGGGGGGTGAACAAGTATAAGACCACTTTTTACTTTTCTTTCCCAATCAATATTATGCAATGTATAGATAGAAATATCAACAACAGTAATCAAAGCAATGCACAAAACACCATACACAATAGAGACACCACAATTTACATGGTTCACCCAATGTGGGCTACTCCACAGAGAAAATATTTTACTAAAATTTTCTCAATCAATCTCTTGGGAATCCTTCCCTATTACAATGTTTATGGACCTCTGTCCAAAGGAGATATCAATCCCCTAAATCAAGTTCATGGATCTCTATCCATAGGAGAACTCCTTCTCCTCTACTCTAGTTGGTGATCCTCTAGAAGACTACTGCCTCCACTACACTGGCTTGTGGATATCTCTCCACTGAAGACTCTTGTCCCCACTCAGAAGACCTATCCTCACTACCCTAGATGATGGATCTCTATCCACTGGAGACTACTATCCTCTCTACTCTATCACCTCCAAAGATCTATCTCAAATCTACTCAAAAGTTACACTCAGAACCTACTCAAATATGCTCAATAGGTCCACTCAGAACTTGCTCAAATATGCTCAATATGTCCACTCAGAACCTTGCTCAAATATGCTCAACAAGTCCACTCAGAACTTGCTCAAATATTCTCAACAAGTCCACTCATAACTTGCTCAAATCTGCTCAACAAGTCCACTCAGAACTTGCTCAAATCTGCTCAACAAGTCCACTCAAAACTTGCTCAAATCTGCTCAACAAGTCCACTCATAACTTGTCCAAATATGCTCAACAAGTCCACTCAGAACTTGCTCAAATCTGCTCAACAAGTCCACTCAGAACTTGCCCAAATTTGCTCAACAAGTCCACTCAGAACTTGTCCAAATCTGCTCAACAAGTCCACATAGAACTTATCCAAATCTGCTCAACAAGTCCACACAGAACTTGTCCAAATCTGCTCAACAAGTCCACACAAAACTTATCCAAATCTACTCAATAAGCTCACACAACTTAACCAATCTCATAGAAACATAAAGTGAATTGTTAGAGACCCAATATGTTTCAACTCAATGCTCAAACACTTTCTCAACTCAAATCAGAATATAGGATAGTTTGTTTTATGGAACTTGAACAATCACTTCATACAACCACTTGACTAGGCTCAACCAACTCTACTCAACCAATCACTCAATGAAACACCCCTTTCTCACAAACCCTAGTCCAAGCATATAACCACCAACTCAAAATATTTCCAACAATGCTCAACAACAAATCTCACATAACAATGATACTCATGTTCTTTTCAAACCCTAGTTCAAGTTCTTTGCACAACAACTCACTTCAACAACAATGCTCATAAAACAATCTTCACATAACAATGATACTCATGTTCTTTTCTAACTCAAGTTCTTCACACAACCAATGGCTTCAACAACAATGCTTATCAAACAAGGTTTTAACAACAACTCTTTATTCCAGAAAACCTTGAAGCATTAACTCAAACACTCTTGAAAAGGAAACCCTAATCAAGTCCTTTTCACTCCAAACTTATTTTTTAGAAAACCAATCAATCAACTCAACTATGGAAGAATTTGCCCATACCTTTTTCTTGACAAGAAGTATACCACACAAATCTGCCACACTCACAATCACTTCTTTGCCAATCTCAAGAAGGGTTAGAAGATAATAATTTTCTCAATGAATCACAATACAAAATGATATCAAACAAAATACACCTTATCACTCCAACTTTAAAATAATATCCAACACCTTCATAATAATCTCTTTGGCAAAAATCCCTTTAAAAATAAAATCAACACTCTTAAAGTCTTACTCCTCCAATATGCAAATATAACAATTTAAGACTTGTTGAGTGGTATTTTCACCCGATTGTGAAAACACACTCTCCGATAGGATTTGGGTTCTAAATCCTTTGCTTGCAAAGAAATTAAACAAGTAACTTCTCCAAGGTTCCTGTTATGTTAGCATTTTGCATCCGTGTATTAAAGATATTTAATTAAAATGCTTGGAACACCTTAGTGGTTGCAAGTATCTGAAAACAAGGGGCACCGTGGTTTATTTTACTCGTGAAACTGTAAATGATTGTTCATTGAACCCGAATAAAGCAAATGTGATTTGATCTTTATATGACCATGCTGTAACTTCAAAATAAAATTTAATGAAATGCCATAACATGAAGGAATTATTTATGGATTTTGAAGTTTTTTAATTTTTATTTTATTTTAATGCTTGAAAAACAAAATTGGAGCTTCTGAAAAAATAAAATACAGTAAAAAGAAAATAAAATGCAAAAGAAAAGAAATTAAAATTGCATCCAGTTTGATGCTATCCCGTCCTGACAAAACCGAAGATGTGAGGTTTCCATGCATGCAACCTAACCTATTGAACCTGCAAAACATGCACAATCCAGATAAGTTAAGTGCTGGTCTCCGGGGTTTTATTGTGATCTTTCAGATTTAGACATTCGCATGAAGCAACCAAGAGAACTTGCATTCAACTTCACCTATAAGCCTAGAAATCTGAAAAAAGGAAAGATAAACATTAAAACATGCATGCAAAAAATAACTCCTTCTTTCTTGCCAACAAGATGCAAATTTCTGAACACTCCTACATTAAAGATAAATCCTGTTACAATAGCAAAACATCTGGTTTTCTCAAAACCAGAAAAAAGGAAGAAAATAGCCCCAAGCAGGCCCAGAATGGCATCTCACCTTAGGCACTGCAACTCTGCCCGCAACGGTTTTCGACCCCTGTACCTATCATGTGCTTCTACTTTTAAAGCTTGGAAATGCTCTCTATTTCGCCTTGTGATGCTTCGTTTCATCTTCCAGATCGCTTCGCTTCACCTTCTCGATTGCTTCGTTTCATATTCCCGCATTTCGAATTGCTTTTGAATTTATGTTTAATGCTGAAATGTTTGGTAATATTCTATGAATGTAACATTTCTATAACCCTTATACATGTATGCCACGTGTTCTACACTTTTCTACATATTCTATAATGGCCCCATGAAAATCACGACAAAAAATAGCATGTAACTCTGTTCCTCTGCCTGCACCGCGAAAACATGACATGTCACGATATCGTGACACTTTTCTGTCAGCAGCCTTTTTGTCTTCATGCACAGTGAAAACACGACATGTCGTGAAATCATGACATGTCACGAAATCATGACATGTCGTGAAATCACATGTCGTGAAATCACGACGCTTTTTATCTCCGTACGCCTTCGACCGCAACCTGTCGCAAAATCGTGACATTTTTCACTTGATATGCTTTTGGCCGCAACCTGTCGCGAAATCGCGACGTTTTTTCGTTTCGTACCACTCTGTCGGCTTTTCGTCACGAAATCGCTACGCTTTTTATTTCGGGCTGCTCTTGCTGTATTTGGCAGCGAAAATGCGACATGTCACGAAATCGTGACATATTTTCCATCCGTACCACTTTGCTACTTTGGAGCCGCGAAACCACGACCTGTCGTGATATCGCGACATTTTTTCGCTTCATGCTCCTTTGCTGCTTTCTGTCGCGATATCGCGATGTTTTTCGCTTTGTGCCCCTTTGCCGCTTTTTGTCGCGAAATCACTACGCTTTTTGTGCCTTGCCCTGTTTGACTGGTTTGACCCATGATTTTGCGACATGTCGCGATATCGCGACCCTTTTCATTTTCTGCCAGCGACCGCGCAACACATCGCAAAATCGTAAAACTTTTCATTCTCTGCCAGCAACCACGCAACACGTCGCGAAATCGTGACACTTTTCATTTTCTGCCAGCGACCGTGCAACACGTCGCAAAATCGTGACACTTTTCATTTTCTACCAGCGACCGCACAACACGTCATGAAATTGTGACACTTTTCATTTTCTGCCAGCGACCGCGCAACACGTCATGAAATCGCGACACTTTTCATTTTTTGACAGCGATGGTGCGACATATCGTGATATCATGACACTTTTCATTTTTTGCCAGTGATCGCGCAACACGTCGTGAAATCGTGACACTTTTCATTTTTTGGCAGCGATGGCGCGACATGTCGTGATATCGTGACACTTTTTATCCTTGTGCAATTTTGCCCCTTTTTCTTGATTTTTAGCATCTAGGTCACTGAGATCTTCTTTGAAAAGCATGCAAAAAGGTGGGTCCCCAATTTTGGGGTGTGTTGTGGATCAGCCACAACAAATGGTGACTCTGCTATCAAATTCTCCTGAGCATTTTAGTGAGAACCCAACCTGGAAGTATACAAACTTAGAAACTAGCATTAGCACATAAGAAATATAAACGAATGCCCATAGATCAAAAATACATGAATCATCAGAATTATTAAGTATCAGCTCGATGTGTGCAATGTGTTTCATTCCCTATCATTTGAAATTGATCAACATTCCATCATCAGTTTTACATGAATGCATATGTGAGATTGTGAATGATTTGTGTAACCTAATAAATATGCTAAGAGATTTTGCTTTTATAAAAGGCATAGTCTTTCTTCTAGTATCATACACAAACATTCAAGATTATCAAACCCTCTTAGGATCAACTATATGTATAATGAATTGCTTTATTAGATCCCAAAGTTGGTTATGAGTCCCTACTATCTTGAACCCATGTGCAAGTGAATGTGAAATCAGAACTTTGGGGAATCAGACTCCCAACCTAACCGAGATGGGAGTTTAACCCTATCCTTACTATTCTGATTTAGAATTCATTACCTCACTTTGAGCAAAATAATTTAACCAATTATGGAAGAAATGGTCATGCTAGTCTAACCCTTTGGAAAATCAGTGGTCTTGTTTTTTAGACAAGACATGTTGCCATGCATGGGCATACTTAACCCCATAATCCAAAATTTACCTTCATTTCTTTGGACCTTGGGGATGACTACCCATCCTTTGCAGAGGACAAGTAGTACGATCCTTCCAATCCAATATAAATATGAGATGGGAAAAATTAATTTTTTACTTCTTGGACCTTGGGGATGACTACCCATCCTTGCTAGGGACATGTAGTACGATCCTTCCAATCCAAACTTTAGATGTAAATGGAGAATATTAGTTTTATTGCTTGGACCTTGGGGATGACTACCCATCCTTTACAGAGGACAAGTAGTACGATCCTTCCAATCCAAGATTTATCATGAAATGAGACATAGGAGCTTTGGGGAATCAGATTCTCAACCTAAGCGAGATGAGAATTTATGCCCTATCCTTACTACTCCATGTAGGTCAAATCAAAGCTTTGGGGAGTTGGATCCTCAACCTAAGTTCGATGAGGATTTAGCCCTATCCTTACTACTCTAATTTTAGGCTTTAAGCTTTATGGAAGTGGTCAAAACCACTATCTTAAGGATCATGTTGCATAAATAGGATAGACATAAAATACTTCTTTCGCCCAACCTTTTCTTTCAAGCAAGGTTTTGATCATTTTGCTCAAGATCCTTTTTAATGTGTATAAAATGTGCTTGGTTCTAGATATTTCAAGACTCAGTTCCCAACCTTAGGATTTTCTTCTTATTTATGTGATAGCATAACCTTAAGAGGATTTGACACACTTTAATGATTTGTATTTGAAATGCATATGCAACTAAGATGGCATGTATGTGCAAAGTGAGATGTAATATGAATGCATTGTCCTTTGAAATGCGGATGAAATATTGCCATATAAAACTGACTACTTCATGCATCACAAGTTTCAAATGATATTATTAAATTGTTTGTATTTCTTGTAGAGCTTTCTACCACATAATTCCAATGTTCCATATTTCCCCGATCTAGAACATAAGTTAGCATCTCAAGGCAACTTTTTCATCATTTTTTTTTTTTTTTTTATATAGACAAACAAAACATGTCAAATAAACACACAACTTTAAATTAAAACTTATTCAATCCAAAACCAAACTGCAATCCCAAAAATGAAAATTTGAAAACACAAACCAAAACCAAACCCAAAGTAACTTCAAAAATGATCTTGAAAACACAAACCAAACCCAAAAAACCAAAATCTATATACAAATGTACAATATAATACAAGATGATGCAAAGCTTGGATTATCACTTTCCTGGATCCCAAACATGATTAGAACATTTCAACAAAAATATAACATGATATGCATGCCAAATGTTGTGGGAATCCAACAAAAACAAGACAAGACCAAACAATGCAACAAATTTCCACTTGCCATGCTCACCATACCAATTTGATTTAGTTCCAATAATACTCCCATAGGTGAGCACCAAATTACTAAAATGATTAGACAATAAATGATTTTCAATTTTATCATGTCTATTCTTTAAAACTTCCATTTCCAAACTCAATATTTGATTTAGAATTAGGCTATCCTCTTCCAATATGCAATTTTGTAAGTAGGAGCCTATTTCTACAAATTTTAAAGCCAAATTATTTTCCAAATTTGTAGGCCAATCAAATTTGTGTAACAATTTACAAGCATCTAGGATATTTACTAAATTAGGATCATTAATAGTTTTTACCCTAGATTCAATTAGTAATTGTTGATGAATTTGGTTTAACAATTCAAGTGCATCAACTTCTTTTCCATTCATTAAAACAATGTTATTAAAGGTGTGATTAAAAATTATACCTTGTTTTTCATTTACCTTTAATGACATTTCACCATAAACATTATTTAAATTCAAAATATGGTCATCCTTTTCAATCCTCAAACATTCTTGGTCAAAGTGTATGTCCCATGACTCATCTTGATGATCCTTCATTTGAGTTGCTTCCAATTGATCCATCTCTTTGTCATTTGGTTCTAATTCTTTGTTCACTATCCATGGTATCTCTTCATTTGAATCCTCCAAATCATCATGCAAACTTGCATCCACACTTTCAATGAATTTATATTCAACATGATCAAATTTTGTCACCTTTTCAAATCCTGTGAATATGAGATCTTCATATGATGTAGAAGGTTCAACATCCTGCATATCAAGTGAAATATGAGTTTCATTTATAGGGATGTGAGAAAAGAATGCATTATCATATCTTCCCCAACCATTATAAAAATTATCTTCCAAACTCGTGGGATGAAACTCCATGGCATTTGTGACATGATCTTTTGATTCATTCATAGATTCTTTTCTTTCTTTGTCCTTGGCAATAGGATCATTATAATCTTCCAAAATTTGATGAGATTTGAAACCCTCTTCCAAAACATCCTCAAATTGTACAGGAGTTGTAAGGTCTTCCTTTGAGTAGGCGATTATGTTGTCCTGTATATCAATTGGCACACAAGTTTCATTAGTAGTTTTGGATTGAGTGAAGTCTTCCCACTTCTTCCAAGCATCATAATAATCATCTTCCAAAATCAAGTGGTGACGTTCAACTACTTCTTCAACATCTTCCAAATCATCAATGTGTTTCTCATCAAATTCATCTTCACCTTCCTTAGATGGTTCAATTATTTCCAAAAGTGGGTTATTTCTTGAATTCAAATTTATAAGGCTATCATCGTCCAAATTAGTAACCCATGATTCGATTTTATCATAATTTGGAGGGTGAAGAATTTCTTGATCGTTAATTTTACACATCTCATCAATAGTATCTTCCAAGAACAAGTGGTGAAACTCTATCATGTCTTCAAATTCATTTATTGATTTTCTTTCCATTTCACTTTCAACCACTTCATTCAATTCTATGGTGGGTTCCATCTTACCACATATATCAAACATTGTTGAATTTAGAACCCCTTCATCTAGATAATCATGTATCTCTATGAATGAGATCATTTCTACATAATCCTCACTAGTGGATGTTGTCTTAGCAATTTGCACCTCCTCATGGACTACATCTAAGGTGGTTGTAAGATTTGGATATTCAAATTCATCCCCTTGATCATTCACCTTAGGTATCATTGGAGTGGAGGGTGCTATATTTGATGGTTGGTGTAGGTTGGCATCAAAAGAACAATCTCTCATGTGAACATGTTGTGCCTTTTCTTCTTCAAGACCTTGTCGTTCTATCTCTTCTAAGACCTCATGGATTTTCTCTAGGGACAAACCACTCAGTTTTTCTTCAATGAGTGAAGCAAGTGTGGGGTGTATGGCTCCTAGGTATACTTCCATGGCTTCCTCTTCTAATGTGTTAAAATTTTCCCACATTTGGGAGTGCAACTCATGAAATCTTCCATTGAATTGACTCAAGGATTCATTAGGCTCTTTACATATGGAGGTAAACTAATTTTTCAATATTTCTAAGTCAGCCTGATTACCAAAATGATGAAGATAGGCTGCTTCTAGTTGTATCCAAGAAGTCCTAACCTCCATGGGTAGTTGGCTATACCAAAAGAATGGTCTATCATCCAAAATGTATGCAAATAACCTACAAGCTACCTCCTCATAAAAAATCTAGAATTTATATAATGTATCCTTGTAGACATGCAGTTTTTGCAAGTATCCTAGTGGTACCTCTTGATTAAAACACCGTAAAAAATCCAATAACATTTTAGGAATTTGATAAGATACCACAGGTATAGATAAACCCTCATAATGATCCTCTATCATTGATACCATTCTCTCTCTTAGAGATGTTATTTCAGCTCTTAGGGATACCATTTGCTCCTCAAGTGTTGCCATTAGTGAAACTTAAAATGTAATTTTAGAACCAAATCTGTTGAATATTCAACCTGCAATGTAAAAAAAAATCAAGTTAGCATCAACTAAGAGATGTATTTATTAAAATTAAATGTCAAGTAATTGCATGAGACCAAAATTTTCAAAATTAAATCAAATCACATATTTCTGTATGAACAATCAAAAAAGTGTTAGAATAATATACAGCATACCTGAATTGCTTAAAGTAGAACAAGTAAATAAATTTAGGCCGTCCTTTTTACAATCCGCTGAGTGTTAGAGGACTAAAGCATAAAAAATTTAAATTTAAATAACACTAAAATAAACCCGTTCGGCCCTCCTAGCACCAATCTGTTGAGTGGTGTTAGAGGCCGAAGATGCTAATAAAATGGACTTGAAATATTTAGCAACGTAAAGCTCTTAAACAATTATAAACCCGTAGCATCTAAAATCACGATAAAATAAACCCTTTTCAGCCCTCCTTCTAGCGCCAATCTGTTGAGTGGTATTTTCACCCGATTGTGAAAACACACTCTCCGATAGGATTTGGGTTCTAAATCCTCTACTTGCAAAGAAATTAAACATGTAACTTCTCCAAGGTTCCTGTTATGTTAGCATTTTGCATCTGTGTATTAATAAAAATATATTTAATTAAAATTCTTGGAACACCTTAGTGGTTGCAAGTAACTAAAAACAAGGGGCACTGTGGTTTATTTTACTATGAAACTTTAATGATTGTTCATTGAACCCGAATAAAGCAAATGTGATTTGATCTTTATATGACCATGCTATAACTTCAAAATAAAATTTAATGAAATGCCATAACATGAAGGAATTATTTATGGATTTTGAAGTTTTTTAATTTTTAATTTATTTTAATGCTTGAAAAACAAAATCGGAGCTTCTGAAAAATAAAATACAGCAAAAAGAAAATAAGATGTAAAAGAAAAGAAATTAAAATTGCATCCAGTTTGATGCTATCCCGTCCTGGCAAAACCGAAGATGTGAGGTTTCCATGCATGCAACCTAACCTATTGAACCTGCAAAACACACACAATCCAAATAAGTTAAGTGTTGGTCTCTGGGGTTTTATTGTGATCTTTTAGATTTAGACATTCGCATGAAGCAACCAAGAGAACTTGCATTCAACTTCACCTATAAGCCTAGAAATCTGAAAAAGGGAAAGATAAACATTAAAACATGCATGCAAAAAATAACTCCTTCTTTCTTGCCAACAAGATGCAAATTTTTGAACACTCCTGCATTAAAGATAAATCCTGTTACAATAGCAGAACATCTGGTTTTCTCAAAACCAGAAAAAGGAAGAAAACAGCCCCAAGCAGGCCCAGAATGGCATCTCGCCTTAGGCACTGCAACTCTACCCGTAGCGGTTTTCGACCCCTATACCTGTCCTGTGCTTCTGCTTTTAAAGCTTGGCAATGCTCTCTGTTTTGCCTTGTGACGCTTCATTTCATCTTCCAGATCGCTTCGCTTCACCTTCTCGATTGCTTTGTTTCATATTCCCACCTTTCGAATTGCTTTTGAATTTATGTTTAATGCTGAAATGTTTGGTAATATTCTATGAATGTAATGTTTCTGTAACCCTTATACATGTATGCCACGTGTTTTGCACTTTTCTGCATCTTTTGTAACGGCCCCATGAAAATCACGACAAAAAATAGCATGTAACTCTGTTCCTCTGCCTGCACCGCGAAAACGTGACATGTCGTGATATCGTGACACTTTTCTGTCAGCAGCATTTCTATCTTCATGCACAGCGAAAACACATGTCGCAAAATCACGACATGTCACAAAATCGCGACGCTTTTTATCTCTGTACGCCTTTGGCCACAACCTGTCACGAAATCGTGACGTTTTTCACTTGATATGCTTTCGGCCGCAACCTGTCGCAAAATCGCGACGTTTTTCGTTCTATAGCACTCTACCGGCTTTTCGTCGTGAAATCGCTACGCTTTTTATTTCGGGCTACTCTTGCTGTATTTGGCAGTGAAAATGTGACATGTCACGAAATCGTGACATATTTTCCATCCATACCACTTCACTGCTTTAGAGCCGCAAAACCGCGACCTGTCGCGATATCGCGATGTTTTTTCGCTTCATGCTCCTTTGCTGCTTTCTATCGTGATATCGCGATGTTTTTTGCTTTGTGCCCCTTTGCTGCTTTTTATCGCGAAATCGCTACGCTTTTCGTGCCTTGCCCTGTTTTACTGGTTTGACCCATGATTTTGCGACATGTCACGATATCGTGACACTTTTCATTTTCTACCAGCGACCACGCAACACATCGCGAAATCGTGACACTTTTCATTCTTTGCCAGTGATCGCGCAACACGTCGCGAAATCGCGACACTTTTCATTTTCTGCCAGTGACCGCGCAACACTTCACGAAATCACGACACTTTTCATTTTCTGCCAGTGACCACGCAACACGTCATGAAATCGTGACACTTTTCATTTTCTACCAACGACCGTGCAACATGTCGTGAAATCATGACACTTTTCATTTTCTGCCAGCGACCGCGCAACATGTCGCAAAATCGTGACAATTTTCATTTTTTGGCAGCGATGGCACGACATGTCGCGATATCGCGACACTTTTCATTTTTTTCCAGTGACCGCGCAACATGTCGTGAAATCGTGACACTTTTCATTTTTTGGCAACGATGGCGCGACATGTCGCGATATCGTGACATTTTTTATCCTTGTGCAATTTTGCCACTTTTTCTTGATTTTTAGCATCTGGGTCACTGAGATCTTCTTTGAAAAGCATGCAAAAATGTGGGTCCCCAATTTTGGGGTGTGTTGTGGATCAGCCACAACAAGACTTTATTTAAAAATAAAATCAAACTCCTTATAACTCCAAACTTTATTAAAAAATAATTTCCAACAAACACCAATTTTCAACTAGCAACCCTTTCAACTATTTCCAACTAGCAACCCTTTTAACTCCCAACTTTAGGCAATATTAAAAATAATAAAAATTTAATTACCTTGCCTTTGGAGGGATTCAAACCCTCAACATAGCCCAAAACCAATGCCTTTTCCGTGGCTCCAACCGCCACTCGAGATAAGCGCTCACTTAGGAAGTGGAGAGCACAACATGCTCAATGAACTTCCCTCTCTCTATCAAATAAAAATGTTTGTCATTCCTTGGTGCTTCCAACACAATGCAAACATTGCTGCTACATTTTGAATGTAGGCCACTCGATGCCTCAACATTTTAGCCAATGCCTTCTTGCCACTAGGCCATGCTGCCTAGTTGGCTCTCAAACTTTTGGCGCTTTCGATTTATTCTCAATCGCTGTCACACAAAATACGAATTTGCTATATTTTATCATGAGCTCCTCTTCATTCAATTCGTATACAAAATAATGTTTGAAGCAAGGATAATTCAAATGCCTTTAAGGTATGGTATATATAGCCTTTCATCCTTTATGCAAACACGTCGGCGCTCCTCCAATCTTATTCAATGTTGACATTCGAATTAATTTATAAGTGATTTAAATTTATTTAAATTTAAATGTTATAAATTAATTTAAGAAAACCTTTGTGAAGAACACAAGCTTATACTGAGAGGGGGGGGTGAACAGTATAAGACCTCTTTTTACTTTTTCCTTTATACTTCAAAACAATAAAGCAATATATCCAAAGCAATATCAAAACAATGCACAAAATCATCCACAAAGTGACACCAATTTTAATGTGGTTCACCCAGAAAGCTCGGGCTACGTCCACAAAACTTTTCTCTAAAAGTTATCTCAAAGTTCTTTGGGAAACCTTCCCAATTACAAAGTTTATGAGCCTCGGCCCAAAGGAGATACCTTCCCCCAATCTGAATTTATGAGCCTCTCGCTCAAAGGAGATACCTTCCCCTAGCTCTGCTCTCGGTCGGTGATCCTCTAGAAGACCTCTCGCCTCCGCTACCCTTAGCAAATGGAACTCTATCCATAGAAGACACCTGTCTTCCCTACTCTGGCTGGAGACCTCTGTCCTCAACTCTATCACCTCCAAAGTCTGGTCCTCGAATTTGCACTAAACACAGTCCTTCGGTCTAGCACAAATGTCCTCGGGTTCTTCTCATAGAACCAATGCACCTCTGTCCTCAAGTTCTCTGATAGAACTATCAAACTCAGCTTCACAAGTCCTCTGCTAGGACCTGTCCAAATCTTCTCACAAGTCCCCACCGAAACCTATCCAAATCTGCTTACAAGTCCCCAACGGAACCTGTCCAAAACCTACTCACAAGTTCATCAAGAAAAACTTGCTTGGCATGAACCCACAAAGAGAATTGTTAGAGACCCAATGTGATTCATCAACCTCATAGAAGCATAAAGAGAATTGTTAGAGACTCAATATGTTCTATACTTAACTCCCAATCTCAATCTCAAATCTCATAGAAACATAAAGAGAATTGTTAGAGACTCAATATGTTCTATACTTAACTCCCAATATCAATCTCAACTCAATCTCAAATCTCAAAAGAATAAGATAGATGTAGTATGCTTTTCTCAAGAACATGAAACACAACCCAACAATTGCCAACCATGCAATATCTCATATAACAATGATACTCATGTTCTTTTCACCAACCAATTTGGGTTTCAACAACAATGCTCATCAAACAAGGTTTTAGTCAACCAACACCATTCAACTCAACATCAACCTTGAAGCATTCACCCAACCACTTTCGAAAAGGAAACCACAAACAATCCTTTTCCCTCCAATGATATTTCAGAAATCAACCACCATAAACAGATAATAGGAGAATGTGCCCATACCTTTTTGAAGTGAAGAAACCCCTTTGGAAATCTGCCACACTCAACACACTTTGAAAAAGAGCACAACAATCTTCACTTTTGAACCTCTTTACAAAAACAAAAATTTCTCTCTACACACACCTTATTTCTCCTTCTAAATGAGTTAGTCAAATAGCCCTCGAAATAAGCTTTCTAGTGATATATAATATGATATACTTTTATAAGGAAAAACACCAGAAATCTCTCTTTTTCTAATCATGCATCAAGCTCCTCTCAAATAATATCCAACACCATGGGATATTTAATTTATTCCTTAAACAATATTGAAAATCATAGAACAAAGACCTTCCTCCAAAATATAGTTGACATCAAAATAAAATTCTAAGCATTTAAATCATCCTCAACACCATACACCCTTTTCTCTCCATTACATTTTAATAAAACCAAAAGGATAATATTAATTTTGCTAACCTTATACCTCCCAAACCAACTTTGGAAATACCATAGACAAAAAAATATGTTTTACTCACTACCCTTCCGCATAAATTGCATTTCATGAGCATACCTCTTACACCCCTAAAAAGGGATTCGGCGTGATTTGATCCACCGTCTCCTCTAGCCAAGTCGTTTGGCTAAACCGCGTGGGCTATCCACGCCCACGTGAGGAAGGGAGAGGGGCCTCCCTCTTATCTCTGAACAAGTCTCTTCCTTGGCGTGAAAACTGAACCCTATTCCCTCTTTGACCACACCTTCTTACTCCATGCTGTCTTGTCCACCGCGTGCACCTCCTCCTTGGCACCATGACCAACTCGTCACTCCTTTGACCATGCAATGCTTGACTTCCTCCTTCACTGGCGTAGGGGCTCGATGTCGAAAACGAAATGCACCGCGGATTAATATCGACTTCTAAGCTCAAAAATTAATGAAATCATTTGCCTCATTTAATATGCACTTTGATGCATTTCCAAACACGTCGGCCCTTTAAACATGATTTCCGTCGGTGGAAAATATTTTAATTTAAATTTTAAATAATTAAAATTTAAACTAAATATTTAAAATTAAATATCTCCATCATCGGGGCACCTTTTTCAACGAAACGAAAAGCCAACTTGGGTTTTAAGAAAAACCCATTTCAAATCTGTTGTCCATGGTTTTAAATAAAACCTTTTATTTTGTCTGCCTTGGTTTTCACAAAAACCCTTCCTTGAACTTAGATTCTTTTGACATCAAATCAAATTCCTTCAAAAGCTTCTTGACATCAATGACAACATCTACACTTGAGCAAAGGCAATGTACCCAAGGTACCCAAAATTTCCAACAATCTCCCCCTTTGTCATTGATGGCAAACCTTTATTGAAAAACACTTCTCAGGAGCCAAAAATGAGACCAATCGTGCCCACAACTTGAGAATCTTCCTTTGAAGTTTTGCTCCCCCTGACTTGAAGCTTTCCTCTTCACTTGAAGCTCTCCCCCTTACTCATATCTCTCCCCCTTTGTCATCAATGGCAAAGGGCCACCTTTGGGGCTCGGGACTAAGAATGAGCCTCTTAGCTTAGTCCCTCCCCCACCTCCCTGATGAGGTGATTAATTCTGGGGTGGGAGTAAAACTCCCATTAGGCACTGATCATCATCAGCGTCTATAACTTCCTTGTCGGGCCTTCTCTTGAACTCTTTGTCCATATTCTTGTTCCTATCATTGTTCTTGTTCTTGTTCTCATCCCTGTTCTTATCCATGCCTTGATCCTTGGACCTGATCATGCCACTGTTCCTGTTCTCGTATTCTGGAATTTCAGCTCTACACTGTCTAGTCTGTGTGACCTTCATTGTTGCACTTATAACAAGTAACAATGTTATTTCTTTTAGGCATACCTGTTCTTTGAATCCACCAGTTCGACCAAACCTGTTCTCGACCAAACCCGTTTGCCAACCTTCGACCAACTCGTTCTCACCTTTCGATCAAACCTATTCTTGTTATTTGCCTTGCAATAAATTGCCTTGTGCCCAAACCGTTGACAAGAGTAGCAATACCCTTGAAAGAAATTACCACCTCTGAAACTGTCATTTACCTTCTTCACTTGAGCCATGCAATGTGAAGCTATGTGACCAAACCTGTGACAAGCAAAACATCTGCCTTGAAATTTTCCTTTATTTGACCTCTTAGGCTCTAAAAACTTCTTCTTCTCATTCTGAATTTTGTTTTCTATTTCTGTGCATCTATCATTCAAGGACTCATGATCTGAAATACTTTCCTCATCAGAACTCTCTTCCTTTTGGAGTCTCTTACTAGACTCTCCAACTTGTTCCTTGTGAGGCTTAACAAAACCAAGGCCTATTTTATCTGTTGTCTTTCTTTGACCTTTGATGAGAGACTTAACCTTTTTGGAGCTATCTTGAAACCTATGAAGCTTATCCTTGTACCCTTTAGTTTCCTCTTTCAAAGAAGCCATTTTCTGTTCTAACTCACTATACTCAAGAACCTTAGACTCTAACTCATCCTTGAGTTCTTGTGTCTTAGCTATAGAGAAGTCAAGACTTTATATAAGATCATCTCTCTCCATACAACATTCATCTAACTTATCCTTGAGTCTAGCATTCTTCTTTCTTTCCTTTTTCAAAGCACTAAGAGCACTAATAAGTTCACCTTTAAGATCTACTTCACCTTCCTCTCTATGTTTGCTTTTTGAATCATCAAAGCCTTTTTCAGATTTCTTATCACTAGAGGTGCTACCCTTTTCAAAAACCATACATGCATCTTCCTTATAGTTTTCTGAAGCATCCTCATACATACTAGAAACAAAATCATTATTTGTGCAATCATCCTCAAGGTGACCAAAATTTCCACATCTAAGACATTTCATGATAATGAATCTATGTTTTGGTTCTTCCTCTTTTTCAGATATGAACATCTCATTTTCATTATCACTTGAAGAACTTTCACTATCACTACTAGAACACTTACTTGCTTTGTCTAGGTAGAAACTCTTCTTGTGTTTGTGAGAATACCTCTTTCCTTGATTGTTGTGCTCATCTTTGTTCTTCCTATGATGCTTGTGCTTTTCAGAATCCTTGCTCTTAGAATCCTGTTTATCTTCATCACTTTCATCCTTGGCAATAGTACAATTAGTAGCATAATGACCAAACTTTCCACAATTGAAACATCTTATATTTTTCATATTTTTGTGCTTTCTAGAGAACTTGCCTTTCTTGTTGTAATATGCCTCTTCATCACTAGAAGACTCATCACTCTCTTGAAGTTGTTTACCTTTGGATTTCTTGGTAGCCTTGAAAGCCGCCTCCTTCTTGACATCAACCTTCACTTGAGTTCTCAACTCAAATGCCGCAAGTATACTATGGAGCTCATCCTTTTTCAACTTATCCAAATATTTAGCTTCCTCAATAGCAGAAATATTTTCACTAAATCTATTAGGAAGAGATCTTAAAATCTTATCACAAACATCATTTTCAGCAAGCTCAAGACCTAAGTCTTTCATGGAGTTAACAACCTCATCCATACGAAGCATGTAGTCACTAATATTTTCATCATCATTCATCTTGAGTTGTTCAAACATACCTTTGAAGTGTCTCAACTTGGCCTTTATGACATTTGTATCACCTGTATGAACCACCTTTAACTGATTCCACATTTCACTAGTTGTCTTGCAGTGAATCACTTTGGTGAGATCTGCTTTCTGTAAGCCTTTCAGGATTGCATTCATTGCTTTTGAATTTTTGTGATGTAGGAGCCTTTCTTCTTTAGTATTAGGACCAAGTTCAAGAATAGTGTACTCATCTTCAATCACTTCCCAAACCTCATTCCCAAGTGCCATTAGATGAACCTTCATCCTTGCACTCCAAAGACCAAAATCTGACCCATCAAGAATAGGTGTTGCATTGCCACTTGAATGATCCATTGTGTTCTTTACTAGCTTTTCCTTCAAGCTGTTAAACTTTCCGAAGGCACCCGCTCTGATACCAATTGAAGAACACAAGCTTATACTAAGAGGGGGGGTGAACAGTATAAGACCTCTTTTTACTTTTTCCTTTATACTTCAAAATAGTAAAGCAATATATCCAAAGCAATATCAAAACAATGCACAAAATCATCCACAAAGTGACACCAATTTTAACGTGGTTCACCTAGAAATCTTGGGCTACGTCCACAAAAATTTTCTCTAAAAGTTATCTCAAAGTTCTTTGGGAAACCTTCCCAATTACAAAGTTTATGAGCCTCGGCCCAAAGGAGATACCTTCCCCCAATCTGAATTTATGAGCCTCTGCTCAAAGGAGATACCTTCCCCTAGCTCTGCTCTGGATGGTGATCCTCTAGAAGACCTTTGCCTTCGCTACCCTTAGCAAATGGAACTCTATCCACAGAAGACACCTGTCTTCCTTGCTCTGGCTGGAGACCTTTGTCCTCAACTCTATCACCTCCAAAGCTGGTCCTCGAATTTGCACTAAACATAGTCCTTCGGTCTAGCACAAATGTCCTCGGGTTCTTCTCATAGAACCAATGCACCTCTGTCCTCAAGTTCTCTGATAGAACTATCAAACTCAGCTTCACAAGTCCTCTACTAGGACCTATCCAAATCTTCTCACAAGTCCCCAATCGGAACCTCCGTCCCCAGAATCATCGCTTACAAGTCCCCAACGGAACTCGTCCAAAACCTCGCTCACAAGTTCATCAAGAAAAACTTGCTTGGCATGAACCCACAAAGAGAATTGTTAGAGACCCAATGTGATTCATCAACCTCATAGAAGCATAAAGAGAATTGTTAGAGACTCAATATGTTCTATACTTAACTCCCAATCTCAATCTCAAATCTCATAGAAACATAAAGAGAATTGTTAGAGACTCAATATGTTCTATACTTAACTCCCAATATCAATCTCAACTCAATCTCAAATCTCAAAAGAATAAGATAGATGTAGTATGCTTTTCTCAAGAACATGAAACACAACCCAACAATTGCCAACCATGCAATATCTCATATAACAATGATACTCATGTTCTTTTCACCAACCAATTTGGGTTTCAACAACAATGCTCATCAAACAAGGTTTTAGTCAACCAACACCATTCAACTCAACATCAACCTTGAAGCATTCACCCAACCACTTTCGAAAAGGAAACCACAAACAATCCTTTTCCCTCCAATGATATTTCAGAAATCAACCACCATAAACATATAATAGGAGAATGTGCCCATACCTTTTTGAAGTGAAGAAACCCCTTTGGAAATCTGCCACACTCAACACACTTTGAAAAAGACCACAACAATCTTCACTTTTGAACCTCTTTACAAAAACAGAAATTTCTCTCTACACACACCTTATTTCTCCTTCTAAATAAGTTAGTCAAATAGCCCTCGAAATAAGCTTTCTAGTGATATATAATATGATATACTTTTATAAGGAAAAACACCAGAAATCTCTCTTTTTCTAATCATGCATCAAGCTCCTCTCAAATAATATCCAACACCATGGGATATTTAATTTATTCCTTAAACAATATTGAAAATCATAGAACAAAGACCTTCCTCCAAAATATAGTTGACATCAAAATAAAATTCTAAGCATTTAAATCATGTCAACACCATACACCCTTTTCTCTCCATTACATTTTAATAAAACCAAAAGGATAATATTAATTTTGCTAACCTTATACCTCCCAAACCAACTTTGGAAATACCATAGACAATGCAAAATATGTTTTACTCACTACCTTTCCACATAAATTGGATTTCATGAGCATACCTCTTACACCCCTAAAAATGGGATTCGGCGTGATTTGATCCGCCGTCTCCTCTAGCCAAGTTGCTTGGCTAAACCGCGTGGGCTATCCACGCCCACGTGAGGAAGGGAGAGGGGCCTCCCTCTTATCTCCGAACAAGTCTCTTCCTTGGTGTGAAAACTTGAACCCTTCATCCTGATTACTGTGTGCACCTCCTCCTTGGCACCACGACCAACTCATCACTCCTTTGACCATGCCATGCTTGACTTCCTCCTTCGCTGGTGCAGGGGCTCGATGTCGAAAACGAAATGCACCACGGATTAATATCGACTTCTAAGTTCAAACATTAATGAAATCATTTGCCTCATTTAATATGCACTTTGATGCATTTCCAAACACGTCGGCCCTTTAAACATGATTTTCGTCGGTGGAAAATATTTTAATTTAAATTTTAAATAATTAAAATTTAAACTAAATATTTAAAATTAAATATCTCCATCACCGGGGCACCTTTTTCAACGAAACGAAAAGCCAACTTGGGTTTTAAGAAAAACCCATTTCAAATATATTGTCCATGGTTTTAAATAAAACCTTTTATTTTGTCTGCCTTGGTTTTCACAAAAACCCTTCCTTGAACTTAGATTCTTTTGACATCAAATCAAATTCCTTCAAAAGCTTCTTGACATCAATGACAACATCTACACTTGAGCAAAGGCAATGTACCCAAGGTACCCAAAATTGCCAACACTTTGGATTTATTAGGGCCTTATTTTATTGCACAACTTGGTATTAATGATATTTATTTATAAAATTTAAATTCCTTTAGAATTTAAATATTTTATAAAATAAATATTAGGCCTCCTTTTAACTTTTCAATAAGTCTCCTTAGGTTTTTATGAAACACCTTTTAAACTAAGCTTCCATATAAAATTAAAATATTATGGATCCCTTTTGCCTTTAACTTCTACACTGATTCTCTTGACCTTTGGTCCCTTTTGATGCATCATCCTAGATATCAAATGACAACCTTGACAACTTTGTTTTTGGAAAAAGTCCTTGACATTAATGATGACTTCATCCGGTCATATCAATGATAACTTTGACTTCGGGACTCAAAATGTCCAACAACATCATGGCTAGTTTTTTTTTATATATTTTAGCCTTCTCTAGTCTTGTGCTAATTTTCTTGAGATCTTCTTTGACATTATCATCTATATGGATACTTAAGAGTGTAGCTTAATCTATAAATTTAAATAGTGGACATAATATTAGCATAACATTACCAATATAATCCTAGTAAGCATCTCTGGTTTACTTAATAATATTTTAATCCTAATCCATTGCTCCTCACTTTTTTGCTTCAAATATTCTATTTCCTTCAGTAAGGTATGATTCTCTTGATTAAACTAGGCTTGTTTATTGGCAAGTTTATTTTAAAGATACTTAAGTTGTTTCTCCTTATCCTTCAAGATATCCTTAGATTGGTATTCATTAAATTGTTTGTTAATGTATTTATTTGATTCTAAAGGACCTTGACTTCTACCTAAGAATTCTTTAGGATTATCTTGATTTTTTCTAGCTTCTTTTCTTTTCTTACTAGTATTTAGCTAGTTGACTCATAGTCATGTTTGACTATCTTACCACTCTCTAGTGATCTTCATTATATCTTGAGGTTGCATGTATTTTAAATATAGTATGACTGTAAATACTTGCCAGTCTTGTTACATCACTTCCCTTTGTAGCTTTGACATGAAAGGATCTCTTTTTTATAATAGTAATGCTCTTTGTTGACGACCAAAGTGGTAATCTATTTGAGTGGTAGTTGTTTGTTTAGACAATTGGTCTTACCTTTCTTGATTAAATTGAGTTGTATGTTTTTGGATCCTTCGAATATTTTTCCATGGATTCAAACTTGAAAAATATTCTTCGATCTCCTTTTGTTGACCCGATGGTGGTAGAAAGGCTAATAATGAATTAAATAGTGAAAGTATTTTAGCACAAGATTTTGAAAAAATATGATTTGAAGTTAAAGAGGTTACCCTGGATGAATGCAAAATTTATCTCTCTTTCCAATTAGGGAATACCATCAAGTGATATGAGATTATGCAATCTAGGTGGTAGGAGAATCTTGGGCCATTTCTAACAAGACCGCATCTCTTGATTTTCAAACTTTTTCCTTAGCTACAAAATAAGAGGGTTGAATTGAGATTGAGATTCTATTATTGCTCTATTCTAATAAAATTGTATCTCCTTTGATTTTCTTTGAATTATTGTGGCTACATATACTACTTTCCATTATTCCATTTTTTACCTCTCCTGTCTTGCTGAGACATATGGTGTATTGGTATGCAAGATGTTCCTATTTTTTTAAGAATGAGAATATGTGAGATTTTTTCTTGGTGGTCAGTATTTAGCCCTTCAATACCCTCCTGTGTAGCCCTAGATACGTTTATTTTATGAATCATTTTTATTCTAACCTCCTCCTCATTGTATTACTTAGACCCTTAGCTTTCTACATCTAGATGTTCCCATTATATAATTGATTGAATGTTGTATCTTATTTTATTGAGCCAAGTTCTTCTCTTTTTCTAATCAATTGTCTCATCCTCCACTATACCTCTAATTTATGAATTTTCTAATACCTTCCTCTTAGCTCATTCAGATTATCTTGACTTAATTTATCCCATGAGTTGAAGATACCTTTTATTTCATAGAAATATTCATATTTTTTAAGGTTTGGGAGAGGTTTGGTGAGCTCATTGAAAGGGTGATTTACTACTTCATCTTCAAGATTTTTGAATTTCTCAATTTTAGACCTCTATTCATGGATGAAATTTGGTCCCTTAATATACTTTATATATACAACAAATTTCTTCTGAAGGTCATATTTCCATCGGTATTTAAATTTCTCAAGCCCCAACTCTTTAAACTTATTTTTCATAATAGAAGCTCCTTTAAATCTATGTATGATCATGCCTCCTAGGTTGATAGGTTGATTGTAGTATGATGTCTTTGAATTACCACTTCCATATTTAAAATATATCATATCAATATGTTTGAAAGCTTGTAGGGCAAAGACTTGATCGGGAACATATTTAGGTAGAAGGTAAATATGGAAGCTAAAACCATGCATCTTGATAATTATTCCTTCCTTAGTGAAATACCATTCCCTATGGATTATTCCTTCTAGAAATACATATAGTCCTATGATATGCATTCCATGTGAGATTCTCTAATCAATTCAATGGTTAGATCAAAAAATGCTCAACAAATACATAGTAAGATGAACCCTTAATTACATCCCTTGTCTAGGTGTAAACTAGTGTATTTTTTTCTTTCCCACCTCTCCATTTTAGTTTTAATTTAGCAAATGTTTCTAGGTTCTAAAATAAAATTAAATATGCAAAAAATGAGGAATACCTGATTGTTTGGGTTATCGTAAAGTGACTCAAACCATCTCTTATTCACTTAGCTATTAATTTAATATAATATAAGGTCTTTGGCTCTCATGTCATTCTATACAAAATACCTAGTTATATTGTACTAACATTATTGTCATGTTCCATGCCTAAAAGGAAGGCCATCATGCTCAAGGTATCTCTTGGATGTTCTTTGAACATATTGATGGGAATGGGACCTTGTGGAACTAGGTAATTTTATGTTAATATTTTACATTATGATCTTAGGAAGGCCATCTTATCATTGTTTGGAATAATTTTGAAGTTTATTTACTTCTCTTTCTCATTTATATGTACTTTGCCCTCTATTAGGTATAGGGTTCATTGATAGTATGGTCATCAATATTTACTATGAATTCCTTTTCTTTGGAAACTAATTTCATGAGTAGCTAGTTTGTAAAAATCTGCACATGTTGCTACCAGTTTAGAGCAGAAATGCACTTCATATACCATATATTGTGCTAAGAAATTGATCCATATTATTACCCCAAAATTTGAGGGTTTGTTATTTTTAAAATTTTCTAGAGCACCAACCCTTATTTTCTTTTCTCTTTTTGAGGTCTTTGGGTCTACATAGTATTCAACTGGTTAAATTAGTATTTTAATGTTGGAGGAGTAAGCAATTATTTATAATTTTGGAGTTTTTGCCACATGGGGGCCTTCTAGCTTGATCATACTAGATTTAGAATTTGTTGTTGAGCAAGGTGCATCGACAGTATTGTCATTATTGTCAACACACTCATATGGATAGGTTGATGTAGTGGACAATTTTTCAGAGGTTGTTAGGAGTATATACAATGATGTTCAATTCTTATGAGGATGTTTTTGATGTTCGGGTGAAGTTGTTACAGGTTGTTTGTGCAAATTTGCAAAAGTTGAAAAAATTTTCAAGTTGTCAAAAAATTGTAAAAGTCATCATGGGTGCAGTTGGACAGGATGGATTAGTTTGGAACATGCCAGAATGTCAAGAAATAGTCCAGAATGGTTTTGGAGGTGTCAAAACAATTTTTGGATTGATCGATGACGTTTTCGGTATCTTGGCGGATGATTTGGCAAGTGGTTGTACAGGCCAAAAAAAGATAATTTTTGTCAGAAGCACTGCGAGAAAATCGAGAAGAATTTGATAGAGAAATTTTAACTAGAGGTGGTCATTATCTTCAAGAACATGTGTTCCAAATTTCCACCAAAATGGAGAAACAAGGCACATGTTAAAAGCGTTGCAAGACTGTCACAAAAACACTCTTTTTGGAAAAAGTGTGTCAGCAGTAGTTTTCATGGAGGTGGTACAGGTGAACCGTAAGGAGTTATGTAGTTAGATTCAGACTAGATGTATTCAGAATTACATGTATTCTACATTTCAAATTTTATAGAAAATTGAATTACGAGGTGAGAGTTATGATTGTTCTAAAAACGGTACAGGTCACTTTTATGTCAATTTTTTCCACTTGTGCAAAATCCTTCAGTTGGCCGTTTCGACCTTGCAGAGTCGCCAAAGTTTCAGTTTCAGTGTTTTTACACCTTCAAGGCATCAAATAGAGCATATTTTATTTTTGATTTGATGTGTCATGTGGCTCTGAAGTAAGAGAGCGAGTAAAGTGTCAATTCTTTGCATGTGACATTTTTGACGAAATGCCTTCTCAAAATTAAAAAAAGGAAGCTATATTGTTTTAAGAAGCTTCATTAAAGAAAAAATTTTAAAATTGAAAAGGGAAAAATAATGCAAGTGTGTGCTTTTTAAGTGACAAGGGATTTTATTGAAAAGTGGGGACTTTATTTTGTGAAGAGAGAAGTGTGTGTGGAAAAAAATAAAGAGTGAAAATCCGTGATTTTTGGAGAGAGGTGAATAACTTTCTCATATGATATCCATTTTGGCTGAAATTTGGAGAGGAATTCATAGATAAATTTTTGCACAATACCCAAAAAGCATTTAGCAATTGGTAAAACAAGCTAAGAGAATAATCTATTTTTTGTTGTGAGAATAGAATATTCAAATTCTGAGTAATGCAGAGAGAGGGATGTTATACTGGGTGAAATAGAAAGTTTTAGATTTTGAGCTTACAAACCATAGAGGGTTCTGGTTTAAGTGAAGACATTCATATATGTTATTTTATTATCAATATCAAAATCAAGTGAGTGCTTGGTAGAGGGGTTGGTGCTCCTTTCTATTGGTGCAGATAAATCAGGGGTTGGTGCTCCTTTCTATTGGTGCAGATAAATCAGAGTTTGGTGCTCCTTCTAGTGGGTGTTGGTAAATTGATTGTAAAGTTTTTTCTTTACAAAGGCTAAATTTGGATATGAGTCTAAACATTCATTTTTTATAATGTAGCCAAATCAGTGAACCTCGGTACATCTTGTGTTGTGTGGTGTTCTCTTGTTATACTTGCTTTATTTGATTTTATGTTTTCATTATTTTGGCTTTGAGAGTTGAAGATTTAAGTTTTAAAGAGCTACAATGATTCACCACCCCTATCAGTGTCATTGTGAGGCTAAAAATTGGTATCAGAGCAAGGTTCCTAAATAGGCTTAATCGGCTAGGGTGATCTTGGAAGTGACACAATAGCAGGTGGTGAAGGCTTCTCATCAAACAAAGCACCATTGTTTGAAAAAACTAATTACGCATTTTAAAGACTTAGGATGTAGATATATCTTTATGCTTTGGGATACGACATTTGGGATTCAGTAGATAGTGGATACACAATACCCACCACTTCTCCAATCGATACTGCTGATAAGAAACTATTTGAGAATGACTCAAAAGCAAAGAATGCTATCATGTGTGGATTAGTGGACAATGAACCGATAAATATTATGGGTTGTAAAATGGCAAAGGAAATATGGGACAAACTAAAGATAATTCATGAAGGAGATGTTAAGATCAAGGAGGCTAAGTTACAAACACATCAAGCTCAGTTCAAAGTATTAAATATGAATGACGATGAGAATATAGACGCATATATGAAGAACACAAGCTTATACTGAGAGGGGGGGGTGAACAGTATAAGACCACTTTTTACTTTTTCCTTTATACTTCAAAATAGTAAAGCAACACATCCAAAGCAATATCAAAACAATGCACAAGATCATCCACAAAGTGACACAACAATTTACATGGTTCACCCAAGGTGGGCTACTCCACGGATAAAACTTTCCTCTAAAAGTTATATCAAAGTTCTTTGGGAAACCTTCCCAATTACAATGTTTATGAGCCTCGACCCAAAGGAGATACCTTCCCCCAATATAAATTTATGAGCCTCTGCTCAAAGGAGATACCTTCCCCTACCTCTACTCTAGCTGGTGATCCTCTAGAAGACCTCTACCTCCGCTGCCCTTAGCAAATGGAACTCTATCCATAGAAGACATCTGTCTTCCCTGCTCTGGCTAGAGACCTTTGTCCTCAACTCTATCACCTCAAAGCTGGTCCTCGAATTTGCACTAAACATAGTCCTTTGGTCTAGCACAAATGTCCTCGGGTTCTTCTCATAGAACCAATGCACCTCTGACCTCAAGTTCTCTGATAGAACTATCAAACTCAGCTTCACAAGTCTTCTACTAGGACCTATCCAAATCTGCTCACAAGTCGTCAACGAAACCTGTCCAAAACCTACTCACAAGTTCATCAAGAAAAACTTGCTTGGCATGAACCCATAAAGAGAATTGTTAGAGACTCAATATGTTCTATACTTAACTCCCAATCTCAATCTCAAATATCATAAGAATAAGATAGATGTAATATGCTTTTCTCAAGAACATGAAACACAACCCAACAATTACCAACCATGCAATATCTCATATAACAATGATACTCATGTTCTTTCCAACAACCAATATCTTTTCTCAACCAATTAGGGCTTCAACAACAATGCTCAAAGACAAGGTTTAACCAACACCATTCAACTCAACATTAACCTTGAAGCATTCAACCAATCATCACAAGAAAAGGAAACAAGTAGAAATCCTTTTCCCTCCAAAGATATTTGAACAAAACAGCCACCAACACAATATCACCAAATGCAAAGAATAACTTGTTCAAATAAACTCAATGGAGTAAGCCCAAATCATGTATCAAGTAAAGCACTAACTTGATCAACACCACCTCTATGGAAGTAACTCATCCATTAATATCAAAACAGCCAACTAAGGGTTTCACCATCTCAATGCAAGTAGCTAGACTCACAAATATCAACCCTAGTGCACAAAGCTTCCACTATCTCAAACCAGAATTATGCATTTCACAAAAACTTTCATCAATGATAACAATGCATAAGTAGTCTTCAACAAACCAGAAAATAGGATTTACACCCAACCAAAGGAAACCTTGTTGTATACCTTTTCACTCCAATCTTATTTCAGGAATAACATACACCAATCATACTCATAAGAAGAAAGTGCCCATACCTTATTGAAGATGAAGAAGATCTCACAAATTTGTCATAACCATAACCACATTTTTGCCAAACTCAATAAGGTTAGTAGACAACATATTTCTTTAATATTTCCTCAAGAATATTCCTTGGTCCAAATATAATCAAGGTTCTAAGTCTTCTTCTTTCAACCTCATTCAACAAATCATACATAACATATTTCTTATATTCACCTTATCTACTCCATTACACTTAATAAAAACTATATAAAAAATATTAATTTTGCTAACCTTATACCTCCCAAAAAAACTTTGGAAATATCATCAACATTGCAAAATTAATATATTTTATTCACTGCCCTTTTGCAATAAATGGAGTTTGCGTGGATACCTCTTACATCCCTCAAAAAGGGAATTCGGTGCGATTTGACCCGCCGTCTCCTCTAGCCAAGGCGCTTGGCTAAACCGCGTGGGCTATCCATGCCCACGTGAGGAAGGGAGAGGGGCCTCCCTCTAATCTCCAAAATAGAATCTTCCTTGGCACGAAAACCGAGCCCTGACCTTCGACAGGTATGAAGCTCTATCACAGAAACAAGACGACTGCTGCATTATTTACATTAAACTGTGCATACCTTACACCATATCAAAACTTTATCCACGTGATTCAAAGTGCTTTTAGTTGTATCTTGGGAACCACTCGGGCTACACACTCTCTTGAAATGTTCACAGCATACACTCTTGTTTATAGCCACCTCGAACCGCAAACAATGCTTGACTTCCTCCTTCCAGGGGCTTTATGTCGAGATCGAAAATGCACCGAGATTAATATCGAATTCTCCGCTCAACATTAATGAAATTACTTGCCTCGATTTATATGCACTTTGATGCATTACCAAACACGTCGGCCCTTTTAATTTAATTTTAAAATTTTAATTTAAATTTTAAATAAATAAAATTTAAACTAAATATTTAAAATTAAATATCTTCATCACCGGGGCACCTTTTTAAACGAAACGAAGAGCCAACTTGGGTTTTAAGAAAAACCCATTTCAAATCTGTTGTCCATGGTTTTAAATAAAACCTTTTATTTTGTCTACCTTGGTTTTCACAAAAACCCTTCCTAGAACTTAAATTCCTTCAATAGCTTCTTGACATCAATGACAACATCAACACTTGAGCAAAGGCAATGTACCCAAGGTACCAAAAATTGCCAACAATATATGCTAAGGGTTAATGAAGTCATTAATGCGATTATATGACTCAGCGAGGAAATAAAATATTCTATCATCATGAAAAAGTATTAAGATCCCTTCCCCAAATATTTGATTCTAAATTTTCAGCTATAGAAGAAGCTAAATATCTAAATTCTTTTAGTATGGATGAGATGCATGGTTCTTTGACTGCATATGGGATGAGAATAGAAAAATATAAACCCATAGAAAGAGAAGCTACTTTTAAAGCCCATAAAAATATGAAAGAAAAATAAGAATCCGAGGAAGAAGAGACATCAGATGAAATGGAAGTAAACTTTGTTCGAAAACTAAAAATGGGAAAAGGAAAATACAGAGGAAAGTTACCATTTAAATGTTTCAACTATGGAGGCATTGGGAATTTTGAAGCTAAATGTCCACTTAATGAGAAGAATATAAGTGATTAAGGATTGCACGAAGAAATAAGTGACTGGAATAAAAAAACAAATTTTAGAAAAGGCAACTTCAAGAAGAAAATTTTCATCTCCAAGAATGTCAGTTCATGAGAAGATAGCTCCAGTGAGGATTCTAAAAAAGGAAACATGTGAAGCTATTTTCATGGCACTCAAAGAAGAAAAACCAAAAAAAGAACAGGAATGTGATGAAGAAGAAATTGACGTAAAAGTGAATTTGGAAGAGGAACTAATTGCAACTTTAGACGAATTGAAGATAGAAAGAAAAAAGAATAAGAAAATTTCAAGAAATCTTGAGGATGCAAATGAAATCATAAAAAAATTGAAAGTACAGATAGAAGAATCCAAGAAAATATCCGAATATCTCGAAGTGCAAATAACCATGAAAATAGATTATTGCAGCAAGCTAGAAGAAGAGATTGTTGGTTTAAGAATGCAGCTAGAAGAGATGAATCATAAAATTAGTTGTTATCACAAACGTGAAGAAATTTCTATGAAGTTGGATAAGATCATAAATAACCAAAAGACTACAGGCATCAAATTTGGTTTGGGTTTTGATGAAGGAGAATCGTCCAATGGATCAAAGGCCATAAATGAAGAATCCACAAAGAATGAATAGAAGAAACAGGTTGATCAAGCAAAAATGAATCATGCAAAGGAAAGCAATAATGCAAGGCACAAAAGGAGAATTGACAATGATGGCTTCACCAATGTCACACATCAAAGAAGAAGAAGATTTATGGCTCCTACGACAACATGGCAAAGACCACCACCCAGGTTCAATCATATATTTTTTGGTTACTATTTTAAATGCAATGGTTATGGACATAATATCTCAGATTGCAAGTATAATGTAGGAGCAAAGAATTTTACCAATAGAAATGTTTTTTCACCTTTGATGGATTATGCAGTAGAATGTTATAACTGTCATAATTTTGGGCATATTGCAAGAAATTGTCGAAGTACATTTGCATCAAATCAATTTTAGGGAAGAAAATTTCAGCCAAATGGAATAAGAAAAAATAGAAAATTTCCCAAAAATATGCACAAGCTACTGAAAAATAAAAGCCAAAAAAAGAGCCCAAAATTATAATCTAACCTGAGTGGAAATAAAAAGAGCGACCTAAGGAAGGAAAGGAATCCTTTATAATATAGACAAAATTTAAAGTGAAGAATAAATCCACATCATGGATACTTGATAGTGGATGCTCCAGTCATATGACAGGTGACAAACAAAAATTTAAGAAGTTACAGCAATATGAAGGTGGTTCAGTAAAGTTTGGAAACAATGATGGAGCTAAGATAGTTGGCAGAGGTTCAATTAAGATTAGTGACAAAAAAATTAGGTCAAAAGAAGTCTTGTTTGTGGTTGGTATGAAGCATAACTTGTTGAGCGTAAGTCATATTTGTGATAGAGGTCATGAAGTGATATTTAAGAAGTAAGGTTGTGAAGTTAGAAAGACAAAAAATGGGAAGTTGATAGCAACTGGATCAAGGAAATTTGGCAACCTATACACTCTCTTAGAGACTTTAGAAGGAGCTTTCTTGATTGGACAGGAATAAGAGAATTGGTTGTGGCATAAGAGTCTCAGTCATATCAGTTTTGACAATCTAGTAAAAATCAACTCAAAGAAATCAGTGAGAGATATTCCCACCATTGGCAAACCATCAAATATCATTTATGCTTCATGTCAAAAGGGGAAGCAAACTAGAGTCTCATTTAAAAAAAAAGAGTACCACACAAGCAAACCTTTGTAACTAGTACATACTGATTTATGTGGACCCATGAGAACGCAAAGCATAAACGATGACAAATATTTCATGTTGTGTATAGATGACTATTTCAGGATGACATGGGTACTATTTTTGAAGCATAAATCATAAGATTTTGAGATGTTCAAGGTTTTTAAAAACCAGTTTGAGAATCAAATAAGAAAAATAATTAAATTTTTAAGGTCAGATAGAGGAGGAGAGTTCATTTCAAAGGATTTCATAGAGTATTGTGAAAAATATGGCATTAGGAGACAATTTTCAGCAGCCAGGACACCTCAGCAGAATGGTGTGGTAGAAAGAAAGAACATGATAGTGTAGGAAATGGCATGAACTATGTTGACTAAGAGCAAAGTAGTAGATAGATTTTGGAAAGAGGTAGTCCATACTACGGTATACATCCAAAATAGGTGCATATTGAGGATGTATGAAAGCAAAACTCCTTATGAGTTGTGGTTTGGTAAAAAGGCAACAACAAGATACTTTAAAGTTTTTGGTAGCAAGTGTTACATCAAAAGAACTGAAGAAAACCTTGGTAAGTTTGAAGATAGAGCAGATGAAGGTATTTTTCTTGGCTATTCATCAAAAAGCAAAGCTTACAAATGCTACAACAAGAGGCTAAGGAAAATTGTGGATAGTGTCGATGTTAAAGTTGATGAAGGAAGGGAACAAGTAATTAGCTATAAAGAGAACTACCCAATTAATGAATAGGTCATTGAAGAATATGGGGAAAAGGAAATGAAAAAGAAACCAAAAAGGATTCAAACAGTGATTAAGAAGTGAAAGAAAACAAGAAATTCAAAACAGGCAGCTAGTAGAAATATCATTCTAGAGAGAAAATAATTGGAGACCCCACAGTTGGTGTTCAGAAAAGAAGATTAGTAACTACTCTTTATTATCCAACATTGAGCCCAAAAATGTTGCTGACGCAAGCAAAGATGAAAGTTGGGTAAATGCAATAAATGAAGAATTAGATCAGATCAAGAAAAACAAGACTTGGGAGTTAGTACCAAGACCCGCAAATAAAAATGTAATCGATACTAAATGGGTCTTTCGAAACAAATTGAATGAAGACGGACAGGTATTCAGGAAAAAATCAAGATTGGTATGCAAAGGCTATGCACAAGTTGAAGGTATTGACTTTGAGGAAACCTTTGCACCTATGGCCAGACTAGAGGTAATTAGAATGTTTATGGCTTTAGAAGTTTACAAGAATTTCAAATTTTATCAAATGGATGTGAAATCAACATTTTTGAATGGGAAACTTGAAGAAGAGGTTTATATTGAGCAGCCAGATGGTTTCCAACTTCGTGATGATCCTAACTTGGTTTGCAAGTTGAAGAAAGCATTATATGGCTTAAAACAGGCACCCCGAGCATGGTATGCAAGGCTAGACAATTATCTTACTCAGTAAGGGTTCAAGAAAGGTACGGTGGATAGTAATTTGTATGTCAAAATAGAAAATGATCATCATATTGTTCTTGTTGTATACGTAGATGATATCATATTTGGTAGCAACAAAGATGAGTTGTGTAAAGATTTAGCAAATAAGATACAAAAAGAATTTGAAATTTCAATGATTGGTGAACTTTCGTATTTCCTCGGATTTCAAGTTAATCAAAAGGAGAAGGGCATATTTATTTATCAAATTAAATATGTGAAAGAGATAATAAAAAAGTTCACAATGGAGTATTGTAATCCAGTTAGCACTCCCATGATGACAGGTTGCAAGTTGAGCAAGGATGACAAATCTCCAGACCATATATTTTGCAGTCAGTATGCATGGTAGCATGATTTTAGGCTAGTCCCAAGGAGACTCATGTGACAGCAGTGAAGACAATTCTTCGGTATCTCAAGGGTACTATGGAGTATGGGTTATGGTATCCAAAAGGTAAGGACTTCACCTTTATTGCGTATTCATATGTAGATTGGGCAGGATGTGTAGATGACAGGAATATTACCAATGGAGGTACATTCTATCTTAGAGATAGGTTGGCCGCGTGGCACAGTAAGAAACAAGAGTCAATCTCCTTATCCACAACAGAGGATATTGAGCAAGGTGTTGCAAGAAGTTTGTCATTGTTGTCAACACAGGCAGTTAGATCTAATGATGCAGTGGACAGACAGTTCAGGAGTCATTCAGATGCGAGAGGACAGAAATTCAAAGGATAGTCAGATTATGTAAAGTGCAATTCTAGGAAAACAGAAGTGACCCAGTTTCAAAAATTTGAAGAAAAAGACAAGTTAGAAAACTGTCGCGATATCGCGACATGTTTTTTGTCGCGATTTCGCGACAAGTCGGAGGAGAGAGAAGGCGCAACCGAAAATGTCATGATTTCACGACAAAAATGAGGAGAGAGAAGGCATAGCCGAAAATGTCATGATTTCACGACAAAAATGAGGAGAGAGAAGGCGCAAGGCAAACTGTCATGATTTCGCGACATGTTGGAGGCCAAGAAGCTAAGTCGAGAAACTATAGCGATTTCGCTACATGTTGGATTTTCGTTGGCCGAAGCAAGGAGAAAGCGTTAAGTGGAAAAGTTGTAGCGATTTCGCTACATGTTGGATTTTCGCTGGCCGAAGCAAGGAGAAAGCGTTAAGTGGAAAAGTTGTAGCGATTTCGCTACATGTTGAAATTTCGCTGGCCGAAGCAGGGAGAAAGTGTTAAGTGAAAAGTTGTAGCGATTTCGCTACAAGTCAAAACTGCAAGACACAAAGGTGTAGCGATTTCGCTACGAGTCAAAAGTGCACAACACAAAGGTGTAGCGATTTCGCTACGAGTCAAAAGTGCACAACACAAAGGTGTAGCGATTTCGCTACAAGTCAAAAGTGCAGAACACAAAAGTGTAGCGATTTCGCTACAAGTCAAAGTTTCACGGGTCGAAGCAAAGTTGGAAGCACAAGGCACAAAGTTGTAACGATTTCGCTAGTGCATGAAGCAAGAAATGTATGGAAGCCGAAAGCGTCACGATTTCATGACAAAGATGAGGATGATGTCAACGAAAGCTGAAAGTGTCACGATTTTGTGACAGGTTGCAAGAAAAGCCTCTGGAAGCTGAAAGCATCATGATTTCACGACAAAGATGAGGATGACATCAGTGAAAGCTGAAAGTGTCACGATTTTGTGACAAGTTGCAAGAAAAGCCTCTGGAAGTCGAAAGCATCGCGATTTCATGACAAAGATGAGGATGATGTTAACAAAAGTGAAAGTGTCGCGATTTCATGACGAGTTGCAAGAAAAGCCTTTGGAAGCCAAAAGCGTCATGATTTCATGACAAGAATGAGGATGACGTCAGTAAAAGTTTGAAGTGTCACGATTTCATGACAAGAACGATGGCAAAGCTATCAAAGGCCAAAAGGGTCATGATTTCGTGACAGCAAGGACAAGAAGGCGTATGGCTACAGAAATTGTCGTGATATCGTGACATGTTATTATTTCACAGCAATAGTTACAGGAAGGTGACAGAGGTGGCAGTAGCAGTTAAAGGCCGACAAAGTTGAATCTGGGCCGACTAATTTTAGGGTTTGCAATCGATAATTTCTAGGGTTTGTAGCCGACGATTTCTAGGGTTTGTAGTCGATAATTTCTAGGGTTTTGCAGCCGACGTTCTTAGGGTTACAACTGACTGTTGTTTAAGATTTGTTCTTAAAATTTCTTCTATAAAAGGAGGGGTACTTCGAGTTTGAGGACATGCTGTGAAGATAATGTGCGAATGCGAGTAGAGTGTTTGCGCAAGTGAAGTTCGTGTCGAGCAGAGAGCGAGTCGTATCGAACTTGTGCGAATGAGGAGCACGATGTGCAGAGGTTGAGTTCTAAGTGCGAAGTGATAGCACACAGATAGTAGAAGTGATCGATCATCTGATTGTAGCAGAGAGTGCGAAGAAGTTCACAGAAGTGGTCGAATAGTGCGAAGCATTTTGCGTAGAAGTAGCAGAATGCAGAGAAACAGCAGACTGTGAGAAATAAGGTGAAAGTTTTATTCTATAATTTTCATTATCATTATTGACTTCCAAGTTGCAGCTTGGCATAAGGGGTTGGTGCCTCTTTCCGAGTAGGGTGCTTGGTAAATTAGGAGTTGGTGCTCCATTCTGTTTGAAAGAGATAAAGCTAAGGGGTTGGTGCTCCTTCCAGTTGGTGCTGGTAAAAGATATTGTAAAGTTGTAGCTTTGCATTGGCTGGATTTGGATGGTAGTCCAAGCAGTCATTTTGAGGAGTAGCCACATTGGTGAACCTCGTTAAATTACTGTGTTGTGTGTCATGCTTTCTTGCTGCATTTGATATTTCTTTTATCAGTTTTAAACTGCTACTGGATTTAAAACTATATATATTAGAAATTTTAAAGATCACACTGATTCACCCCCCTCTCAGTGTCACTGTGATTACAACAATTGGTATCAGAGCTAGGTTCCTGAATAGGCTCAAACAGCTAGGGTGATCTTGGAAGTGACGCAATGGCAAGTGGTGAAGGGTTCTCCTCGAACAAAGCACCATTGTTTGATGGGACTAATTATGCGTTCTAGAAAATTAGAATGCAGACATATCTCAGTGCTTTGGGTTTTGACATCTGGGGTGCGGTAGTTAATGGTTACAAAGCTCCCGCCACCGCTCCAACAGACACTGCTGGTAAAAAGGCATTTGAAAATGATTCAAAAGCAAAAAATGCCATCATGTGTGGACTAGTGGACGATGAGCTAGTCAAGATCATAAATTGTGAATCAACAAAAGATGTATGGGATAAACTAGAGAACATTCATGAAGGAGATGATAGGATCAAGGAGGCCAAGCTTCAAACACATCGAGCTCAATTCGAATCTTTAAAGATGGACAATGATGAGAACATAGAGACTTTCATGCAAAGAGTCAATGGGATCACCAATTCAATCGGGAGGTCTCGACGAAGATATAAACGATGCTACTATCGTGAAAAAGGTATTAAGATCGCTCCCTCCTAGATTTGATTCTAAAGTCTCTGCCATAGAAGAAGCCAAAGATCTAAATCATTTTAGTATGGATGAGATGCATGGTTCTTTGACTGCTTTTGAAATGAGAATAGGAAGGTCTAATCCCACAGATAGAGAAGCTGCTTTCAAAGCCCTAAAAGGTAAAGTCACAAAACCAGAGTCTGAAGAAGAGGATGTATCAGATGAAATGGAAGCAAATTTTGTCAAAAAACTAAGAAAGGGAAAAGGAAAGTACAGAGGAAAGCTACCATTTAAATGCTTTAACTGCGGAGGCATTGGGCACTTTGCGACAAAATGTCCTCTCAATGAAAAGAACCAGGGTGAGGAAACTTCGCACCAAGAAAGAAGTGACTGGAAGAAGAAATCAAACTTCAGGAAAGGCAATTTCAAAAAGAAAAGTTTTATCTCCCGAAATGCAGATTCTTCAGAGGACAGCTCTAGTGAAGACTCTAAAGAAGGAACAGGTGAGGCTCTCTTTATGGCGTTTGAAGTAGAAAAATCAGAAGAGGCAGAAAACACAGAAAAGAGAGAAGGAATGAACTCTAAAGTGTCTATTGAAAAAGGTGAGGCTGAAGTTGATTTAGAAGGTGAGCTGGTTTCTGCTCTTATGGAATGGAAATCTGAGAAAAGAAAGAATAAAAAACTATCAAGGAAGCTTGAGGATGCAAATGACATTATAACCAGTCTAAAAACACAGACAGAAGAGTACAAGAAAATGTTCGAAGATCTTGAAGTACAGGTAACCATGAAGATAGATTACTGTTGCAAATTGGAAGAAGAAAATGTTGGTCTTCGAATACAGATACAAGAGCTGGATCAAAAAATTAGCTGCCATTTCAAGCGTGAAGAAAGTTCGATGAAGCTGGACAAAATCCTAAGCGATCAAAGACCCGCAGGTATCAAATTTGGTCTGGGCTTTATTGAAGGAGAATCATCAAACGGACCAAAGGCAAGCAATGTTGAATGTGAAAAGAGTAAAGACAAGAAACAGGTTGTTGAAAGAAAAACAAATCAGGCAAAAGAAAGCAGTAATGCCAGTCCTGAAATAGGAACTGACAATGATGGTTTTACCAAGGTCACACATCAAAAGAAAAGAAGATCTAAGGCTCCTGCAACATCTTGGCAAAAACCATCTTTCAGGTTCAATCATTACTTTTATGGTTTCTATTTCAAATGTAATGGTTATGGGCATAAAATTGCTAACTGCAAGTATAATGTAGGTCCAAGAAGTTTCACTAGTAGAAATACCTTTGCTCCTCTAATGAGTTATGCAGTAGAATGCTTTAATTGTCACAACTTTGGGCACATTGCTAGAAACTGTCATAGTACTTCTATTTCAAATCAATCTCAAAAAAGAAGAATTCAACCATATAGGGCAAAACAGAATAGAAATATTTCTGAAAGATATGTGCAAGATTCTGAAAAGGGGAAATCCAAGTTAGAACCCAATACCATAATCAAAACAGAATGGAAACAGAAAGAACAGCTTAGGGAAGAAAAGGAATCTTTAATAGTGCAGACAGCTTTCAGGGCTCAGAATAAATGTGTACCATGGATTCTTGACAGTGGTTGCTCAAGTCATATGACAGGTGATAAACAAAAATTTGAAAAACTACAGAAATATGAGGGTGGCTCTGTGAAGTTTGGAAATAATGATGGAGCCAAAATAATAGGAAAAGGATCTGTCAAAATTAGTGAAGGGAAAATCAAGTCGAAGAAGTTTTATTTGTGGATGGTTTGAAACACAACCTATTAAGTGTCGATCAAATCTGTGATAAAGGACATGAAGTAGTCTTCAAAAAGCAGGGTTGTGAAGTCAAAAAAATAAACAGTGGGAAATTGATAGCAACTGGTTCAAGGACGTCTGGAAATTTGTACACACTCTCAGAAACATCAGAAGGTACGTGTTTCATTGGACAAGAAGAAGAGAACTGGCTATGGCACAAGAGGCTTGGACACATAAGTTTTGATAATTTGGTGAAAATCAGCTCGAAACAAGCAGTGAGAGATATTCCAACCATTAAAAAACCTTCAAACAATGTTTGTGCTTCATGTCAGAAGGGAAAGCAAACCAGAGTCTCATTTAAAACAAAAGAATACCACACTAGCAGGCCCTTGGAACTTATTCATACAGACTTATGTGGACCCATGAGAACTCAAAGCATAAACGGCGACAAATACTTTATTCTGTGTATCGATGATTATTCCAGAATGACATGGATATTTTTCCTAAAAGATAAAACAGAAGCTTTTGAAATGTTCAGATCCTTCAAACAGCTAGTTGAGAATGAAACAGGAAAAAGGGTCAAATGCTTACGATCAGACAGAGGAGGAGAATTCATTTCGAATGAATTTATAGAATACTATGAAAAACATGGTATCAGGAGACAATATTCAGCGACTAGAACTCCACAACAGAATGGCGTAGTAGAAAGAAAGAACAGAACTATACAGGAAATGGCATGCACCATGCTGGCAAAAAATAAAATAGCAGATAGATTCTGGAAAGAAGCAGTTCACACTGCAGTATACATCCAAAATAGATATATGTTAAGAACTCATGAATGCAAAACACCTTATGAGTTGTGGTTTGGTAGAAAAGCAACAACAAAACATCTCAAAGTATTTGGCTGTAGGTGCTACATCAGAAAAATTGATGACAACCTTGGGAAGTTTGAAGATAGAGCAGATGAAGGTGTTTTTGTTGGGTATTCATCAAAAAGCAAAGCTTACAAATGCTACAACAAGAGACTCAAGAAAATTGTGGACAGTGCAGATGTTAAATTCGATGAAGGTGGGAAACGATTAGCTGACTTTGAGGAAAACTACCCAATCTATGAAGAAGTCATTGAAGGAGATGAGGTGAATGAAACAAAAAATAAATCTACGTTTGATTCAGATGAATTAGTCGATGACTCAAAGGTGCAAGAAAACAAGAAATTCAAAACAAGCAACTGGCAGAAAAATCATCCAAGAGACCAAATAATTGGAGATCCCACAGCTGGTATTCGGACAAGAAGGAAAGTAATAAGTAATTACTCTCTTTTATCTAGCATTGAGCCCAAAAACATAGATGAAGCAAGCAAAGATGATAGCTGGATGAAGGCAATAAATGAAGAGTTAGATCAGATTGAAAAGAACAGAACTTGGGAATTAGTACCTAGACCTACGAATAAGAATGTAATCGGCACCAAATGGATATTTCGAAACAAATTAAATGAAGACGGACAAGTCATTAGGAACAAAGCAAGACTGGTTTGTAAAGGATATGCACAGGTCGAAGGCATTGATTTTGAAGAGACTTTTGCACCAGTGGCAGATTAGAAGCAATTAGAATGTTTCTGGCCTTAGCAGTTCACAAAAACTTTAGAGTTTATCAGATGGATGTAAAATCTGCCTTTTTAAATGGGAAACTCGAAGAAGAGGTCTATATTGAACAACCGGATGGCTTTCAAATTAGTGAGGATCCTAACCTTGTCTGCAAATTAAAGAAAGCATTGTATGGATTAAAACAAGCACCACGGGCATGGTATGCAAGGCTAGATAACTATCTCTCTCAACAGGGATTCAAGAAAGGTTTAGTGGACATTAATCTGTATGTGAAAACAGAAGGTGGGCATCTCATTGTTCTAGTTGTCTATGTAGATGATATCATATTTGGCAGCAACAAAGATGAATCTTGTAAAGACTTAGCAAATAAGATGCAGAATGAATTTGAAATGTCTATGATTGGTGAACTGTCTTACTTTCTTGGGCTACAAGTTAATCAAAATGAGAAAGGCATATTCATTTCCCAAATCAAATATGTGAAAGAAATGCTAAAGAGGTTCACTATGGAGGACTGTAAGCCAGTTAGCACTCCCATGACAACAGGTTGCAAATTGAGTAAAGAAGACAAATCTCCACCTGTAGACCAAACCATGTACAGATCTATGATTGGAAGTTTACTATATTTAACAGCTACCAGACCTGATATTCTGCAAGCAGTTTGCATGGTAGCTAGATTTTAGGCCAGTCCCAAAGAGACTCATGTGACAGCAGTTAAAAGGATTTTTCGGTATCTCAAGGGCACCATGGAGTATGGGTTGTGGTATCCAAAAGGCAAAGACTTCACTCTTATATCATATTCAGATGCAGATTGGGCTGGATGTGTTGATGACAGAAAGAGTACCAGTGGAGGTGCATTCTACTTGGGGGATAGATTGGTTGCATGGCACAGTAAGAAGCAAGAGTCAGTTTCTTTATCTACAGCTGAGGCAGAATATATTGCAGCAACAACATGTTGTACACAAGTCTTGTGGATGAAACAAACTTTGAAAGATCTTGGTATTAATTTTAGTGAACCAATATCAGTTAAGTGTGATAACACCAGTGCAATTAACATCTCTAAGAATCTAGTAATGCACTCACGGACAAAACACATTGCTATAAGGTATCATTTCTTGAAGGAGAAAGTTGCGAAGGAGAAGTTAAATTGGATTTTGTCCCAACTACGGAACAAGTAGCAGATATTTTTACAAAACCATTGCCCAAGGAAGTGTTTGAGTACCTTCGAAGCAAATTAGGAGTAGTTACACTTCCTAAGAAGTGACTAGCTACAGGGATCACTTTCTCAGGGGGAGCATTTGAGTATTTGACTATTCTTTTGCTCATGATCATAATTTGTGCTAGATGCAACAAATTGTGCCTGAGAATTGTGAGGATGGACTCAAGGGGAGTTTGCAGCAGCCCTTTGGTATTATTGACAAAGGGGGAGAAGAGTTACAGGAATGTACACAGGTGTTGCCAACAATTCCAAAGGGGGAGATTGTTGAGCAAGGTGTTGCAAGAAGTTTGTCATTGTTGTCAACACAGGCAGTTAGATCTAATGATGCAGTGGATAGACAGTTCAGGAGTCATTCAGATGCAGAGGACAAAAATTCAAAGGATAGTCAGATTATGTAAAGTGCAATTCCTGGAAAACAGAAGTGACCCAGTTTCAAAAATTCAAAGAAAAAGACAAGTTAGAAAACTGTCGCGATATCGCGACATGTTTTCTGTCGCGATTTCACGACAAGTCGGAGGAGAGAGAAGGCACAGCCGAAAATGTCATGATTTCATGACAAAAATGAGGAGAGAGAAGGCACAGCTAAAAATGTCATGATTTCATGACAAAAATGAGGAGAGAGAAGGCGCAAGGCAAACTGTCACGATTTCGCGACATGTTGGAGGCCAAGAAGCTAAGTCGAGAAACTGTAGCGATTTCGCTACATGTTGGATTTTCTGGCTGAAGCAAGGAGAAAGCGTTAAGTGGAAAAGTTGTAGCGATTTCGCTACATGTTGAATTGGCCGAAGCAAGGAGAAAGCGTTAAGTGGAAAAGTTGTAGCGATTTCGCTACATGTTGAAATTAGTGAGGGAGAAAGTGTTAAGTGAAAAGTTGTAGCGATTTCGCTACAAGTCAAAACTACAAACACAAAGGTGTAGCGATTTCGCTACGAGTCAAAAGTGCACAACACAAAGGTGTAGCGATTTCGCTACGAGTCAAAAGTGCACAACACAAAGGTGTAGCGATTTTGCTACAAGTCAAAAGTGCAAAGCACAAAAGTGTAGCGATTTCGCTACAAGTCAAAGTTTCATGGGTCGAAGCAAAGTTGGAAGCACAAGGCACAAAGTTGTAACGATTTTGCTAGTGCATGAAGCAAGAAATGTACGGAAGCGAAAGCGTCGTGATTTTGTGACAAAGATGAGGATGACATCAAAAAAGTGTCACGATTTAGATGCAAGAAAAGCCTCTGAAGCGAAAGCATCACGATTTCACGACAAAGATGAGGATGACGTCAACGAAAGCTGAAAGTGTCACGATTTCATGATAGGTTGCAAGAAAAGCCTCTGGAAGCCGAAAGCATCATGATTTCATGACAAAGATGAGGATGACGTCAGCAAAAGCTGAAAGTGTCACGATTTCGTGACAGGTTGCAAGAAAAGCCTCTGGAAGCCGAAAGCGTCATGATTTCACAAGAATGAGGATGACGTCAAAAAGTTTGAAGTGTCACGATTTCATGACAAGAACGGTGGCAAAGCTATCAAAGGCCAAAAGGGTCATGATTTCGTGACAACAAGGACAAGAAGGCGTACGGCTACAAAAAGTGTCGCGATATCGTGACATGTTTTTATTTCGTGGCAATAGTTATAGGAAGGTGATAGAGGTGGCAGTAGTAGTTAAGGCCGACAAAGTTGAATCTAGGCCAATAGATTTTAGGGTTTTGCAGTCGACAATTTCTAGGGTTTGCAGTCGACAATTTCTAGGGTTTGCAATCGACAATTTCTAGGGTTTTGTAGTTGATTTTCTTAGGGTTACAACCGACTGTTGTTTAAGATTTGTTCCTAAAATTTCTTCTATAAAAGGAGGGGTACTTTGAGTTTGAGGAAATGTCATGTGAAGAGAATGTGCGAATGCGAGTAGAGTGTTTGCGCAAGTGAAGTTCGTGTCGAGCAGAGAGTGAGTCGTATCGAACTTGTGTGAATGAGGAGCACAGTGTGCAGAAGTTGAGTTCTAAATGCGAAGTGATAGCGCACAAACAGCAAAAGTGATCGATCATCTGATTGCAGCAGAGAGTGCGAAGAAGTTCACAGAAGTGACCGAATAGTGCGAAGCATTTTGCGCAGAAGTAACCAGAATGCAGAGAAATAGCAGACTATGAGAAATAAGGTGAAAGTTTTATTCTGTAATTTTCATTATCATTATTGACTTCCAAGTTGCAGCTTGGCATAAGGGGTTGGTGCCTCTTTCCAGTAGGTGCTGGTAAATTAGGAGTTGGTGCTCCATTCTGTTTGAAACAGATAAAGCTAAGGGGTTGGTGCTCCTTCCAGTTGGTGTTGGTAAAAGATATTGTAAAGTTGTAGCTTTGCATTGGCTGGATTTGGATGGTAGTCCAAGCAGTCGTTTTGAGGAGTAGCCACATTGGTGAACCTCGTTAAATTACTTGTGTTGTGTGTCATGCTTTCTTGCTGCATTTGATATTTCTTTTATTAGTTTTAAATTGTTGCTGGATTTAAAACTATATATATTAGAAATTTTAAATATCACACTGATTCACCCCCCTCTCAGTGTCACTGTGATTACAACAGAGGCATAATACATTGTAGCGACAACGTGTTGTACACAGGTGTTATGGATGAAACAAACTCTGAAGGATCTTGGCATCAATTTTAGTGAGCCAATTTTAGTTAAGTGTGATAACACCAGTGCCATTAACATCTCAAAGAATTCGGTTATGCATTCTTGCACAAAACATATTGCTATCCAATATCATTTTTTGAAGGAGAAAGTTGCGAAAGGTGAGGTTAAGTTGGATTTTTTTCCAACAATAGAGCAAGTAGTAGATATCTTCACCAAACCATTGCCCAAGGAAGTATTTGAGTACCTTCATAGAAATTGGCAGTGGTCACACTTCCCAAGAATTGAATAGTTATTGGGTCCACATTCTCAAGGGGAGCATTTGTGTATTTGTTTATGTTTTTGCTCATGTTTGTGATTTTTGCTAAGTGTAATAATTTTTGCCTGAGAATGATGTGCATGGAATCAGGGGGAGTTTGTAGCAGCCCTTTGGTCTTGTTGTTAAATGGGGAGAAGAGTTACAGGAAATTGTGCATGTGTTGTCAACAATTCCAAAGGGGGAGATTGTTGAGCAAGGTGCAGCGACTGTATTGTCATTGTTGTCAACACACTCAGATGGATAGGTTGATGCTATGGAAAGTTGTTTGGAGGTTTTTTGGAGTATGTACAGTTATGTTCAATTCTTATGAGGATGTTTTTTATGTTCGGGTGAAGTTGTTATAGGTTGTTAGTGCAAATTTGCAAAAGTTGAAAAAATCATCAAGAAGTTGTCAAAAAATTGCAAGAGTCATCACGGGTGTATTTGGAGAGGATGGATCAGTTTGGAACATGCCAGCATGTCAAGAAAAATTCCAGAATAGCATTGCATGTGTCAGCACAGTGTTTGGATTGATCGGTGATGTTTTCGGTATCTTGGTGGATGATTTGACAAGTGGTTGTACATGCCAAAAAAGGGTAGTTTTATCAGAAGCATTGTAAGAAAACCGAGAATAATTTGATAGCAAAATTTGAAATTGCGGTGGTCATTATATTCAGGAACATGTGTTCCAAATTTCCACCAAAACGGAGAAACGAGGCGAATATTACAAGCGTTGCAAGACTGTCACAAAAATGCTCTTTTTGGAAAAAGTGCGTTAGCAACAGTTTTTGTGGAGGTGGTACAGGTGAACCTTAAGGATTTATACAGTGATATTCATATTGGATGTAGTTATCATTATAGATATTCTACATTTCAAATTTCAAATAAAATAGAGTTATGAGGTGAGAGTTATGATTGTTTCAAAATCAGTATAGGTCACTTTTATGTCAATTTTATCCACTTGTGCAAAATCTTTCAGTTGGTCGTTTCAACCTTGCAAAGTCACCAGAGTTTTGGTTTCAATGTTGTTACACCTTCAAGGCATTAGATAGAGCATCTTTCATTTTTGGTTTGATGTGTCACGTGGCTCTGAAGTAAGAGAGCGAGTAAGGTGTCAATTCTTTGCATGTGACGTGTTTGACGAAATGCCTTCTCAAAATAAAAAAAGGAAGTTATATTGTTTTAAGTAGCTTCATTAAAGAAAATATTTTTAAAATTGAAAATGGAAAAATAATGCAAGTGTGTGCTTTTTAAGTGATAAGGGATTTTATTGAAAAGTGGGGACTTTTACTTGTGAAGAGAAGTGTGTGTGGAAAAAAATAAAAAGTGAAAATCCGTGATTTTTGGAGAGAGGTGAAAAACGTCACTTTAGTATTTTGGGCATAACTTTCTCATATGATATCCATTTTGGCTAAAATTTTGAGAGGATTTCATAGACAAAGTAATGCACAATACCCAAAAAGCGTTTAGCAATTGGCAAAATGAGCTAAGATAACAATCAATTTTTTTTTAGAAGAGAAGATTCAAATTCTGAGTAATGCAGAGAGAGGGATGTTATACTGGGTGAAATAGAAAGTTTTAGATTTTGAGCTTACAGACCATAGAGGGTTCTGGTTTTAGTGAAGATATTCATATATGTCATTTTATTATCAATATCAAAATCAAGTGGGTGCTTGGTAGAGGGGTTGGTGCTCCTTTCTGTTGGTGCAGATAAATTAGGGGTTGGTGCTCCTTCCAGTGGGTGCTGGTAAATTGATTGTAAAGTTGGTGCTTTGCAAATGTTGGATTTGTATGGGAGTCCAAGCAGTCATTTTCGAAGATGTAGCCAAATTGGTGAACCTTGGTACATATTGTGTTGTGTGATGTTCTCTTGTTATACTTGCTTTATTTGGTTTTATGTTTTCATTGTTTTGGTTTTGAAAGTTGAAGATTTAAGTTTTAAAGAGATACACTAATTCACCCCCCCTCTCAATGTCATTGTGAGACTAACATTTGTTGCTTTATTATATCTCATTTTATTTTCCATTTAGTTGATATATATTTTTTAATTTTCGCTCCTTTTGTGTATTTCCCCAGAGACTTTGTTGTAGATGGTTATAATGCTTTTGCTCTTTTTGAAATAAATGAGCATAAACTATTATAACATTCGTCCTCATCCAACATGTTTTTTGTATTTCTACATACCATGTATTCACTACCCCTTGCTTACTAATTTTATGGAGAATGTCCATACCTTAGTGATAGTTCCTTCATAAATATCCTTGTTCTTCAAGACTAATTTAGTATTACAATATTCTTAACAATCCTTGAATGTGGTTAGAGTGGGCATCAAATTTTAGCATTTAATCTCAATTCTTAAGCATGGTCACTAACTCTTTTTCCCAAGTAACCTTTTAGAAACAAGGCCTCACCATATATATTTTTCCCACTGGTTACTTATTGGACCCCCTTGGTCTATTTATTTTATTGTTGACATCATCATAACCATGCATTTAAATTTTGACCATTGATTATTTATTATGTGTTAGCCTTGGTTCGTGTGCCATGCATGATTTTATCTTTGAATATTTTATTATTGTAAATATATATATATAATTAAGAGAGATGTGGATTCTATGTAGCCTATGCCTCTAACCCTATATTTTATTCAAGCTAAGATCCCATATTGTATTTTTACATTGGTGCTTTTGCTTATCTATGGTATGAGGATTTATTTTCACTAGATCCTTCAACTTGGTTAATCCTTTTTTGGAATCAAGCCATCTATCCCTGGAGGTCTTTCCTCTTTAATTAATGGTATTTTCTAATGTATTAATGATGACAAGGAGATTTTTTTTTTTATTGGATTTTCTTTGGCATCCCCATTTTATTTTTTGTTTTTGGTTCAAGACCCATCTCTTTATTTTTTCTAAACTAGCTAGGATTGGTATGGTATTGTGAAGTCTTGTTTGGGTAGCCCTACTTTTATCATTTTCTTAGTGGGTTGCCTTAGTGAACCCTCTTTGTTATTGTCAATAGGTCGTTGGCTAACCTCACATTGAGAAGAGATAATTTGGATGCCTAGTTTTAGTTGGTTACTTCAATCTACATAAGAAATGTGAGGTGCTTCCTCTTTCTAATTCAGATCATTATTGATATTAATATTATCTTCTTCTATTTTTGTATTGAAACTCTCCATGAGTAGGCTATCCAATTGATTCCATTCTTAAATTAAATACGAGGGAAGAGACATAATTTTTGATATGCTTCTCCTTCAAGAGATGCCACTGATAACCTCAAGGCCACATCTTGCTTTATGATGTTGTGTGTTTGTTATGTAAACATCAATTCCTTTAAGTGCTAAAGTGGAGTGATCAGACTTTTTCTAGTATATTCTAGTAATATTGCTAGCACTATTTCTAGGAGCTCTCCCCATATACCTAGTGGCCTTGGGGGATGTAGTGTACTTGGATTATCCCAAATCAGGAAATTTTGTTGGAGAGATGACCATAAATTGACCTTTTATAAGGAAAAAATAACTACAAAATATTCAATAATGAGTTTCTATCTACATACCTCTGGATCCTTTGATGGAAGAGAATTCACCAAGTGAATGTAACTTTTACTTTCAGAGTGGATAGACTGAGGCTTTCACTAGAACCTCAATTCAATACTTTCAATAAATTTTTCTTCTAATGTTCATTATTTGAATGAAGTCACTAGGCGAGTTAAATTTTCCTCAATAAGTGAAATAGGAAAATATCATCGACAAGTTTGAACCTAACTTTTTTCTACAATTATGAGACCAATGGTATGTCATTAGGGTCCCATAAAGCATGCAATTAAATTTTTGTCCTCTCCAATTGTTCTAGGGAAGCGAGTTGGGATAATTTTGCATCACATGGAGTAAAACATTAGGACTATTTCTAGAAGTGTGGGGTTCAACTCAATCGGGGGCCTCTAGGAGGTTTTTACAAATTTGTATCCTTGTTAATATGTGATATATAGGCACACTTATAAACTTGGAGGGCAAAGGTATGTGAGAGATAGAATGAAAAACTAAAAAATATTTAAAATCTAAGCTAAAAACATGGTAATTTGCTAAAGATCAAATAATATCTCTTTGCATAATATGCCTGAATGTTATGTGCTAGTGTGAAAATTGTCCTCTCCTCGATATTGATGAGCCCAAATAAGAATTATACATATATGCATGCAAAAAATAGAAGTATCGGGACATGAGAACCATAGATGGATACTCAAAGTAGATGCATACACCCCTATTATACACACATGCAAGCAATATTATAATCATAGGTAAAGTTGTAGATAAACATACACATAAAAGAGATAGATTAGAGCATGAGAACCACATATTGCTATCCAAAGTAGATATGTATATCTTTAGTATATATGTATGCAAGTGAAATTATAGAGATTATGCCTAGAGTGGGGGTTCAATTTCCCACAAGTAACTCAAGATTTTACTAATTGCTATATAGAAAAAAATGAAAGAAAAGCCTTTACAAATTTTTCAATCCTTTTTAAAGCTAATACTTCTACTATTTATAGATACAATAAGGAGAGTTTCCCTCTAGAATTTTGCAGGTGGCTCTAAAAATTTCAACTACCCCTTCTAGATTTCATAAAAATTGAATTAGGCACCCTTAGCCATAATAGTTGTCTGATGTAGGACTAAAACTACCATACCCACTTTTAATAAATTATTGAGCTACTCAACTGAGATGACATTGGTAGGTAGTCCTTGTCCCTTCTAATCTGAGCATATTAATTCATCTCACCTACCCTTCCAAGGGTTTTATGCATTCTAGATCATCCAAGATATTTATGATAGCTTTGATTTTTCTAGTGTGCCTTTAATATCCTCAAACCCAATGTATTCTTGTATTTTGGTCAAAATTTCCTATTGTAAGTCTTTGTTAGATCTTATAAAACTTTTAATATCAAAATTTATTCTATGAGGAAACTTCTTTGTCCATTGGTTCCCTTATTACTATGCTTTTGTTAAAACTACTCTCTTTTATTTTTTTATAGTTTTTCAAAACTTTCAATTATAAATACCCTCAACTTCTTACTTTTAAACACGTCATGTGTCTATCTCCTTCATTTGTGACTTAAAAATTTGTAATTGCCTTTAAAACAATGTATGCCCATAAAAGTTTGTTTTAAGTACAAATTAGTAGTGAGGAGTCATTACAAGTCCCTCAATAATCTCTTGCATCCCATTACATTTTTTGATAACCCAATCAAAATAATATATCTCTTACTTTACCTTTGGTCCCACCATCCATCTAATGCATCATACTCAAGATAGCTTATATCCAACATCTGACCACCCTGGTTGTAGTCAATACAACTACCATATAAGATAATCTACTTCAATATTATCATTTTACCTCCTAGATATTGTTAGTCTTCTCACAGTAGATGCACTTTATCTGGTCTCAAAGTGTCAAACCCACACAAATTTCATAGGCACTTTCAAGTTTGCCACCCTCCATAGGAGACCTAGTAGTTAAATGATTACCATATGATCACACAATTCCAAATCCATAAAAGTGTGTAACACACAAAACTCTTAAACTCTCTATACATCACTTAATGTAGTATTGGGTACAATAAACCTAGTACTATTGGTTCCCACAAAAACACCACATGGTCATCTTATATACATAGCCACACCTCCTGAAGAACATGACATCACTCTCCTGATTATATCTCCAACAAGGACTGTTAATACCATGAACACAAGGCAATACTGAGTTGATCAAAATTACCTCCCATAAAATTGGTATTGATATAAATGCCATAATGCACATTGAAAAATCCACATAACCTATCAATCTTACCAAGCATCATCTTTTGTCTTGCACAACCTTGACTATCACACCTCTAATTGAAAACTAAACGATCCACCATACATTCTCTAATGTCATTTTAATATCCCATGTAGAAATATGAAAGGTGCTCATATTTGAGTAGTAGTACCATCTTTCAACTAATTTTAGTATAGCTCGATCACACTCTAAGCATATCAGCCATATGGTATAGCCTCACCATTGCATGCACACCATGATCCCCATCATCTAGCAGGTCCAAAATAGACTATAGTTACTTTAGGCTCCTATTGTGACACTCATAGGACCTCTTGTCATGCCTACATCAACCAAAAATCATAAAATCAATGACATGTTTTGATAAAAACAAGCAAAATCCTTGTCTTATTAGCAGGGGTTATGCACAGTGGTGAATATTCACAAACTGGGCGAATATTAGCATTTTTGAAAATGCAAATTGGCGATTTTGGGGGACCCTGGACGTCGACCATTTCGCCCAAAATTTTTGGGACAAAAATTTTTAGGTGTCGATTCGTCGTGCGTTGATAATAGTATTACGTATTTTTTTAAAATTTGCCAACACTCCCGCCTAAGTCGTGGACCATTTTCACCAAATTTTTAAATTTTTAACTTATCCCACCAAATTCGCCAACTATACCACTATATATAAGTAACACGCCAGAGATACTTTTTCATTTAAAACATTCAAACTATTAGAAAATTGAGCAGGCGCAATGAAAAGTAAAACCTTCAAAGCGAAAATATGAATTGAAACATTCGATCTATTGCAGAATTCCACCGAACTTCAATCGTGTGCAAAAACCAATCGATTCGGATCAAAACTCTACTCGAACCAAAACCGGACCCTTTTCTGCACTCGAAATGACTATCGGATATAGTTATGTACCCGAATCGACATCCGGACCATGTTTTGTACCCATAACGGGATCCAAACCTCATTTTCCAACCGATTCGACTATCGAGCCTCTTTTACCGCTTGAACTGGCTATTGAACACCTTTTTCAACCTGAATAATCCACCAGAAACATTTTTCACTTAGAATGACTATCATACTTATTTTACACCAAGATCAACTAACAAATATTTTTCCCACTTGGACGGATTACCGAACTACTTGTTCCACCTTGATTGATTGTCATTTTTCATTTTCCCCTCTGGCCCAATTTCTAGACCATATTTTCCATCCAAACTGCATGGTGATCCTCTATTTCCATCCGGATCGACTATCGGGCCTCTTTTCCCACCTAAACCGATCGATGGAACCTCTTTGTCCACTCGGACCGTCAATTGGACCTTTTCTTGCACCAAGTACTTTGTTTCTCTTTAGACATTTTGAATCTGTGATCCTATGTTTTTTTGGTTTTATAGAGAATAGTAGTTGAAGCAGTTGTAATAATAAGATTTATTTTTCTGTCATCTAATTGTTGGTTTTTCTTTTGCTATTTTTTATCATTTACTAAAAATAAGTCAATGCTCTGTTCTCCATTTTTTCTCCTATTTTCTATCTATGTTAAAACTCTTTGATTCTCTGTTTCTATTGAGATCTACTTTTCTATTATAATATTATAAATAGGTAAATGCTTTGGTTCTCTAAGGACATTGTGATGCTCTGTTTCTCTAAAGATATTTTGATTCTCTGTTTCTTGTCCATTTTGTACTAGAATCTTATATTTTTCCACATTTGTATCTCTGATTATATCTCGCATACACATAAGTTTTTTTCTTACACTGATTTGAATTTTTATATTGATTAGTTTTTTGCTCTTATTAGTTATAGGTGCTATCTCCAAAAATCAGAGTATTTGAATACACTAAAAAAATCACAATAAAGAATACCTCGAAATAGGTATTTATTTTCTACCAACCATCCATATGTTTATTCTAATTACAATATTATCTTGAGGCTTCATAGAAGTAAGATGTCTTCAACATTTTATTACTTTTCTAAATTGAAAAATATTTTCTTTACAAGTAAAATGTCACCTACTGGTGATGCAAAGAAGGGGGCCAAATCTTCTGTTGAAAAGAGTATCCTAAATTATTTTAGCCATATGTTGAAATCCAATGAGCCATCGACATCTGTGCAAATTCAAGGTACAAATGATTTTTGACTACTTAATAGTTAGGTGTATTTGTTAGTTTAAATAATGCTTTCTTCCTCAAATGGTTAATTTGTAGTTTGTACCTCTAGCCATATTGCATGATGATATGAATCATATTTTTGTTTGTTAGTTTATTTTGTTAAATTAAAAAATAATTAAGAATAGTATTGTATGCTACTATGTAGAATACCCTATCGACCCTGATATGCCTCCACTTGAAGATATTCCTCACCAAGAGATGCCTTCTAATGAAAATTCTCTTAACAATGACATCCAACAAGCACTTGAAGATAATCCTCAAAATGACATGCTAGTTGAAAATGAAAGCGATAAATCAAATACATTACAAACTTCTTTTGAATCTTCAAGCAAAAAAAATAAAAAGAGAAAGGCATCTAACTGGGCTATTGGAAGGGCATTTAAGAATCAATGGGCAAAAAAATTTCCCTGGATTGAGCCTGTCCTAACTAAGGACAACCAAGTCGATGATAAAGTATGTAGATGCAAAATTTGTAGTTGGAAACTTGGTAAGGAACATAGGTTACAAAATAAGATAGATACAATAGAAAAACATGCTGGCAAAGTTTATGTAAAAGTTACAAGAAGTGATGGTGAAATTAATAAAGTAGTTAGGTGGAAGGATGCATCAAAATGTATGCATGTCAGATATGCAATAGAATATGACAATCACTTAAAGGAACAACAATCTCTTGTTGAGAAAGGTGGAACGATTGAAGCCCAATTTCATAAAATTCATAAGACCACCTTAGCTTCAAAAAGTTTGTAGTTTGTTGTTGTATATAGTATTCTCAAGAAGGGTAGACCCATGTCCGATTTTATTGATTATAAGCACTTGTTTCAACTAGTTGATGTGCAAAACCTTCCTAGTTCCCATTGGTCTGATCGAAGTGGTTGGGAAATGGTAAAATATCTATCATTAGTAGAGAAGGAGGACCTGAGGGAGAAAGTAAAACTTGCCAGATTCATTTCACTTTCTATTGATGAGGTGACGATTGTGGACAACACATCCTGGATTTGCATGCATGTGTATACATTTCAAAATAATGTGAGGCAACCTAGTTTGCTAGGATTACATAAGATGGTTGAAAATTCAAATGCAGAAAATATTTATAATGTTGTTGTGACTAGTTTAAAGGATATTGCGGGAATGAATGATATAGACATAGCCTCAAAGTTAATATGCATTGGAGCTGATGGTGTTGCTATAATGCAAGGGCATAGGAATGGTCTTTGTGTTCGACTCCAAACCACAATTACTCCATATATGATACCCATTCATTGCATGGCTCATAGAGTGAATCTTGCATATAAAATCGTGAGCACTTTTGAAAATGTTGCGAGAGTGGAAGACCTCATTCGTGAAATACATTCTTATTTTTCTTGCAGTCCAAAAAGGTTTGCAGAGTTTCAATAGTTTGCACTAGGAGTTACAGAAGGAAAAAAATGTTAAAATATGTGGATACAAGGTGGATTTCATTGTATCAACCTACACACAGATTTTTTATAGAATATCAATCATTAACAGGGTTTATGTACGCAAATCGTAGGGTAGTTGATAAGGCAAAATATTTGTTGTTTCATTTGACTAACTTTGAAACCCTATTGATGTTATGTGGTATTCTTCCAATGTTACAGGAAATGAGTAGATTGATTAAACTTGCACAAGAGAGATCCATCTATATCATTGATTTCATGAGGATGAGAAAACAAATATGTATGATTATTGATAGGTTATATGTGTCCAAAGCAGATTTTATAGATCCCTTGTTTGATAGTTGGAATACATTGACAAACGTGAACGATCCAAAAAGCTTTTTGAAGTTTGACATCAATGATCATATTTGTATTAATGTTCATGGAAATTTGATACCTCTTTATTGTTTTGAAAGGCAATCAAGTATAGTTGTGGATGATGTTGAAGAAGTTCTTGTAACACACAATAGATTTCATGTTGTTTTACAGAAAACTAAGACAAATTTGTCAAATATAGCAAAATATTTGACAAGTGAGATAAGAGAATGGTTTCAGAGAGATGAGTTGCTTGAGGCCATGGGTGTGGTTAACCCCATGTTTTGGGGTCCTTGTACTGAATACAATTCTACAAATGAGTTGTTTATTAAATATATGCTCATACTTATTAAGCATTTTAGTAAAAGTGTGGAAGTCAATGGTGTTGAAATCAAAGGTATACTCAACAAAGATCTTTTAAAATAATAGTCATCGCATTTTGGAAGAACAATGGTTGAGCAAACATCACTTTTGAGTAACATCCATGAGACTGGTTCCATTGCATGTTTGTGGCAAAAATTGTATCCAAGTATTGTCTTACAAGATACTATTAGTGAATACTTTTGTTTATATGAATTATGTCAAACAATGATTTTGGGATCAGTGGAAGATGAGAGGGTTTTTAGTGCACTATATTTTGTTAAATCTAAGCTCCATAATAGGCTGGACAAAAATTTAGAAAATTGTTTGAGAATTTATGTGTCATCGTATCAATTGGAAAATTTTCCTATGATAGAGCATTGACATACTAGAATTCCCTTGTAGGCAGAAGGGGTACAATGAATACAACCGATAAGGAGGATAATGATGCTTTCAGTGATCATATTGTGGAGACACAGATATCCGCTATGCTTACTAGTGATATTGGACAAGCTGAGAAATATTTGTTTCAGCTACCTGATTTGTGATTTTTCCCGTATTTCACAACAATGATAAATTTACCTCTCTTTGTTATCATATTTCACAATATTTTTTTAGATTTATTAAATTTCACAATATTGTTTCATTATATTGATAAATTTGAATTCAATGATAAATTTGTTGTTTTGGAAATGGTTTTTAACTTCTTTTAATAGTTTTGTAAATGTATGAATATTGTTCATTTTTTGAAATTATTTTAAAGCTTCCATATAATGATAAATGTATGAGTATTGTTGTTTTTGAAATGGTTTTAACTGCTTTCATATTGCCAAAGTTTTGGACAAGATGAGCAATGTTTGGTTCAGATTCTGAATTTTAATTTTTCAATGATTTCACAACATTGATAGACATGAATTCATTTGATAACATGAATTCATTTGTAATTTTTCAATATTCGTATATTGTTGTATTATTGTATTTGTTCTTTGTTTGAGATTAATATAGTATATAAAATTGTATTGTCATAGATGAAAAAACATCAAAATATTATAAACAACAAGAACCATAAAATAAAAGAGGACACAAAATTAGTAAATGCCTTTTTCATATATAGATTCAAAATATATTACAATGTGTTTAATTGTTGACTGAAATACAACAAAATGTTCAGTCAACATGGAAAATTTTCAACCTAATTCTGAGATTGGGGATTTGCTGTTGATGATTCTCCTGGACCTGAGGATTCTCCTAGACCTACCTGTTCTATTGCTTTTTCTCCTTCGTGTACACTAGGCGTTGGTAGTGCTCCGAATCTCACTAAACCTTCTTCTACTTTGTTAAAATTCCCCAATAATCTAACTTCTTCTTGGGTAGGATCTTGAAGCACTTTCAAAATAGGATTTTTCTCCAGCCCTTCCCTTATCAGGAGATCCAGATCCACTTTAAGTTTATCCCTCAAATATTTTTTTAAAATGTTATTATCTCTTACTTTATTTTGGGTTATCCTCTTCATTATTATTGTTGTTTCTAAAAATTTCTTTGCAACCTCTATATTGACTTGCATGCTCTGAACTTGTAATTTCAAATTTTCAAAATTTGACTACAAAAGAAAAAAACATAAGTTAGTAGAGTTATATGACATAATTTAAACAAAACATATGCAACTAAATTCTCACCTTGACCACATCTCTTGCAACCAAAGCAACTTCAACGGTTTTCTTATTGGAAGCCCATTGGTTATAGTATGCTTGGGCTTCAACATTGATGTTCTCAATTCTATTCAACATAATATTTAAAACTTCATCATCGGATGAAGTCCTACACATCATTGATCCTGATGTGGCCTGTTGTAGCAGACCACTAAGCTTCTCTGGTTCATTCTCAACCAAGAAAAAAGTGTCTCCCTTCTATTAAAATTTTTATAATGGGTATTTATTTCCTTAATAAGGACTTTAGCCCAAATTTCCTAGTCTTTCATAACTTTTAAATCTTGAAGCACCCTGTCTTGGAGGGTTGCTTCAATACCATCACTCATAGAATATTGTACATCAAAATTAACTTTCTCATCCTTGGATTGAGGATGAGAGTGGGCTTCCCTAGCAGGAGGTGATAATATTTGCTCAATTGATGTGGATCTTCAAGCACATTTATCACTTGAAAGCCCAAAATGTTGCCCTACAAAAAATATTCCTCATCAAGCAGAATATTATCTAATCCAACATTTGTCATTGACACCTCTAGTATGAAACTTGTGTTAAATGAAAAGGTGGGGAAAACCCCCTGCGATCTCGGATGCAGAAGTGTTTTTCCCCTTCCATGGGCCATATTGACCTGGCCTCTCATTTGCTGCACCTATGGTTGTTGTCATGTTGGTGGTGGCCTCATGACATGCTACTCCTGGCTTCTCACCAATTGATCTTGAGAGCCACCTAAAAATAGTCAAATAAGAAATTGCCAAAATTATTAAAAAAAGAAGAAAAAAAACTTTAATTTCAAGTAAAGAGAATGATTTACTTGACGATGATTGGATCTCATGTACAATGTTGCGGTCGGGGGTGGTGCACAATTCTGAAAACATATGAAAATATTTAATAAAACTTATTATAATTTTATGTAACAAACTAACAAATATACTGATAAAATATTGAAAGAGAAACTTACGTGTAGGATGGTTGATCTGACTCGATTCAGGTTGATTTCCAAATACAGGTGGAAGAGAAGAAGATCGAGGAGTAACCTACCATGTACATTTTTGTGGCCTCACCATTGGTGATGATTCTGATTCATTGTATTTAGAATCACCACATACCTCATGCATGTGACCGCTTATGCCAACATCTTATTTTTTACTTTTTATCACTACCTTTCTCTGCATTTAGGTGCAAATAAAAATTAAAACTAAAAATAGAGCTAAAATATATTAAAAAATGGATGTGAAACATGGACTTACCCTCAACTCCTCTGGTCTCATACCCATGTTCAGTAGTGTGGGATGCAATACAGTTGGTATTTCAGCATTTTGTAGATCATGAAAACTTTCATAAAAAAGAGCTAAAATAAAATTAACCATCACCACCATTTTGACTTCCTCCATCCCGATGCCATGCAACTCTGTTCTGATGCATTCTAAAATGTACATGCACTAGTCAAACTACACACCTTGAACGCTGTGAATGATATACACCAATGCCCATAACGAAAGTTTCATTCTTCCAAGCAAAAATAGTCTTGCTTGGAAGAACTCAATAATGGCCTTCAGATGTTGATTTCCAACACAACTATTTGTTAAGCCTCTTTTAGACTTAGCCATGGAAGTTACACCAAAAAAATTAGATGGAAAATAAAAAATGTTAAATTTTGAACAATAATAGAAATAATTGATGAGAATTATACCTTCAACCGCTTTCCACGAGAGATCGTAATGATCCTCCAAGTACTTTTTATCATGCTGAGACATAGAGAACCTCGAAGACACGATAGGCAAACCCTTGTGCGGAAGATCTGTTAACCTCTGTATGTCAGAAGGTGTGATTGTGAATGATAGTTGTTTATTCTGAACTATCACATTCATTATTGCATGGTCGTGGTCATAACCATCAATGATAGTTTGTAGAAGGTGCTTGTCGGTCTTGAACTATGACATTGTAAGCAAGTGTTGCAAACCTGATGCAGATAGCCATGAATTATCATAACCAGGGGTGGTTGACAAATCTATCATGGCGGTACAAGTAGCATTCTTGAAAACTAAATTTCTAGTGGTAGTTTGAGTAGAGGTGGTAGCGTTGGCCATTGTTCATTGATAAAGGAGAAATTGGATTCGAAAGGGTGCAGGGTGACGGTGGATCGAGAAGGGTTCAAGTGCAATCATAAAAATGTAATAAAAAAATGACTTGTCGATGTCTATTTATAGATAAAAATGATCAGATTTGGACATATGGTAGAATGTCATTCGACATGCAATGAGGCTGACCGATCGTGTGACATGTGGTAGAGTAAACATTGGTCTAGTGATGGACCTTGTATTCCACCTAGGCCGTAAACGGTAAACTGGACCTTGCACCCGATCCATTAGTTAGACTTCATTTTTCACTTAGACGATTGCTCGGTCTTTGTTTTCACTTGGTCTACTACCCAAACCTTGTTTTTCACCCGATCCATTAGCCAAACCTCATTTTCACCCAATCCATAATCTAGACCTTGCATTCCACCCGGTCCATTACCCAGACCTTGTTTATCACCCGATCCATTAGAAGGACCTCATTTTACACCCTAGTCGTTAGCCGATACCTATTTTTCACATCATTTGTAAGTCGGTCCCTATTTTCACCCGATCTATAAACCGAACCTTGCATTCCACCCAATCCATTAGTTGGACCTCGTTTTACACCCGATCCGTTATCCGGACATTGTTTTACACCCAATCCGCTAGTCGGGTATCATTTTTCAACCGATCCGTCATCCAAACATTATTTTCCACCCGGTCCATAGTCAGGTTGTGATTTTCACCCGATCCAAGCCTGGACTATGTGTTTCACCCGATATATGCCTCGAACTATGTTTTCCACCCGATCCGAGCCCAGACCGTGTTTTCCACCCGGTCCGACCAAAACTATCAAATTCACCATTTTTTTCAATTTTTTTGAAAAATTAAGGTAATTCACCATTTCCTCCTACATGAAGTTGGCCAAGATTCACCAAGGTTTCGAAATGGATTTACCAATTTTTTACAAGTACATTTTGGGTCCGACCCCTTATGCATAATCCTACCTAATAAAACTATTATATAGACTACATGAACATGTCATACAAAAGTGTTGTATAGAAACACCATACAAAATAACTCTATTAATGCAAACATGTCATACAATGATGAAAGCATCATACAACATCATATGGGAATATTTTGTCTTCCTTTGGGTGCAAAATTTAAAAATAATAATAAGAAAAATGTTTGATAGTTTTGGTCACTTACCCAATCCACTATATGACCTCCTAGTTGTGGTACTTGTACCATGTCCTCATGGTGCCTTTGTTGTCCTTGTTGTGCCATAATTGCTAGTATCTCACTAAGAAACTCTCTAAATCCTCCTTACTCACAAATCATTTCTTCTCTTCACATTACACAAATAAAACCTCCTCCCTTCCTTTAAAACACCATTTTCACTTTTCACCCAAAATATTTCCTGTAAAATTTTCTCTCTAATTGTTTTCCTCCCTTCCCTCCCTTTTAACTATTAATTCACTTTTTATTTTTGCATAAACCTTCCCTGCAAGTTTCGTATATCTTGTCATCACGCTGCTTAACTAAGGTACTTTCCTTGGTCCACTTTCCCCTTTGAAACTCGAGGCACATGCTAGGGCATAATTACATTTAATTGCAACCTTAATCACAAATCTAGCCTTAGGAAAACAAGTACCTTTTTTATCAAAATATTATGGTATTCATGACAATTGGTGATGCATTTTTTATATAATAAATGCATTAAAAGAGATAAATATGGATAAAATGGAATTTCATATGATGATTTTGTATTCTCATAGACCCTTTTGTGTTGGAGCTCTAGTTTTAGTAGTTTAATTGCTCATCATTGGTTGTTTTTTATAGATCTCAACACCACCTCAATTAACATGCAATTAATCTACTAACTATTAATCAAAGGAATTTAGATGGATAATTAAACTAGTTAAATATCTAATAAAGGCATGTACCTATCAATGGTTTATTCCTCTCCTCTAAATCCTGTAAACTCTCCACATCACCCTACAAATATAGACACCTCACCTTGTAAATTTGACACCTTACTTCTCCAGGCACACACCTTCAAAAAATCCTCCAAAGGATATAGGTGATATATAAAATGATCCTTGAAGGAGGTCAAAGGAATCAATCACACACAGGTAATTACATGCAACCAAAATAATAAGGGAAATTCTTTCCATCCATGCACTGCTATAAATTTGGAGCTAGTATTCTCATGTATTTTGTGTATTTTTAATGCGTGGTCAAGAACATCAAGATACATCATTAGGGTCTAATCATGTGCTTATGACAATATAATAGAGGTTATATTTAATCTAAGGATATATACTAGAGAATATGATCCCAATATTTAGCAATTTAATCAAGTCTGTGTAAAGAGAAATCACTTGAGAGTTGTACAAGAGGATTGGGGTCTAAATGGTTTTTTATTAGAAAAGGAAAATTAGAAACTACACTAGGATAATTTTATTTTTATCTCCCTCATCTTACATTTGTGATTATTAAAAACTAAAAACAATACAATTTTAAGTAGTAGTACATTTTCTTTACTAAACAAACTTGTTTTCAATGTGTGACATGTTATTAGAATAAATAAAAGGTAGTAAAAGCTAGGTGTCCATTGAACATATAAATTACAACTTCCAAAGTTCATTTTTAAGCTTATTTTTATTCAATAATTAAACTAATTATTTGTTGGACATTTTGAGTCCATAGAGTTGTCATTGATGTCAAGGAACGAAGTTGTCATTGATGTCAAGGAATAAGCTACCGTTGATGTCAAAAGGTCAAAAGGAACAATGCAAAAGTTAATGGCAAAAGAGCTTCATAATATTTTTAATATTATGTGGAAGCATAAGTAGAAGGGTTTTTTATTAAAACCCATGATGGCAAAATAAATGGTCTTTTATTTAAAACCAATTGGATAGACCTATGGGAGTTAAATAAATTATATTTAATTATAATTTCATTATATATTAATTTGTAAGTTAATTTAATTAACCTATGGTTATTAAATTAATTATAAGTTAATTATAATAATGTTATTATTAATTAAATTATAATTACCCTAAGGTTAGGGTTGCAAGGCAATTAAATTTGCATCGACATTCAAGTTTAAAGGTGGCAAATGATATATAAACTATATGCCTTAGTGGCATTCGAATTATCCTTCGTTCGAACAAGAGAAAGAGGCAAGCGTGTGTTGAAGAGAATTCGTGTGAGGAAGAAGACAAGGTTCTTGTCTTAGGCACCAGTGAAAGGGGATAAGATCATCGAGGGCTAAAATCCCATATCCACCTAGGCAGCATGGCCTAGTGGCAAGTGGTCGAGGGCTAAGGCGTTTGGGCGTGGAGTGACCCATGATCGATTCATGGTAGTAGCATTTTGGTGTGTTGTGTTTGAAGCGTCGAAGGAAGCGATGCATGATTTTTTGGCTTAGGTACAAAAGGGGAGGAATATAGAGCACGTGGTGCTCTTTGCTCCCTAAATGAGTGCCTAGCACATGCGGTAGCCAAGACCATGGCTAGGATGCACGGGGAGGCGGCGTCAAGGGTTCGAGTCTCACCAAGGCGGAGGTAATAAATTTTTGTTATATTTTATAATGCCTAAGGTTTGACATAAGATTCTAGGGAGTTAAAAGGGGTAAATAAAAGGTATTTTATTTGGTCATTATTTTGAGTAATTGGAGAAATAAGTGGATTAAAGTGTTGGTTAGATTTTGAGAGGATTTCTTGCCATTGAGTTATTTTGAAAAGGTGATTGTATTGACATTATTTTTTATGTTGGATATTATTTTAACTGGGAGATTATAAGGTGTATTTGGTCAATTATTTTTGTATATGTTGATGAATGCTTTCTTTAAGATGGAGTGACAAGGTGTATGTATGTTTTGATATTTGCATTGTATCTTTGAGAGAGTTTATCATCTTATAACTTCTTTGAGCTTGGAAAAGAAGTGTTTGTGGTTGTGGCAGATTTTTGAGGTTCCTTCATCATCAAGAAAAAGGTATGGGCACATTCTTCCATAGTTGAGTTGATTGGTTGGTTTTCTGGAAAACAAGTTTGGAGTGAAAAGGACTTAATTAGGTTTCCTTATTGAGTGTGTTGAGTTAATGCTTCAAGGTTTTCTGGAATAAAGAGTTGTTGTTAAAACCTTGTTTGATAAGCATTGTTGTTGAAGCCATTGGTTAAGTGAAGAACCTAAAATAAGAACTTGAACTAGGGTTTGAAAAGAACATGAGTATCATTGTTATGTGAGATTGTTTGATAAGCATTGTTGTTGAAGCCATTGGTTAAGTGAAGAACTTGAACTAGGGTTTGAAAAGAACATGAGTATCATTGTTATGTGAGATTGGTTGATAAGCATTGTTGGAAATATTTTGAGTGAGTGTTTATATGCTTGGACTAGGGTTTGTAAGCAAGGATTGTTTCATTGAGTGATTGGTTGAGTAGAGTTGGTTGAGCCTAGTCAAGTGGATGTGTGAAGTGATTGTTCAAGTTCTATAAAATAAACTATTCTATATTCTGAATTGATTTGAGAAAGTGATTGAGCATTGAGGTGAATGTGAAGCATATTGAGTCTCTAACAATTCTTTGTATGTTTCTGAAAGAGTGATTGAAAGTGATTGAGAATTGTGATGAGTATAGAGCATATTGAGTCTCTAACAATTATCTTTATGTTTCTATGAGATTGGACAAGTTCTAGTGTGGACTTGTTGAGCATATTTGAGGTAAGTCTTTGAGAAGACTTGTGGATAGATTTGGGTAAGATTTTGTGGAAGCTTACAATACAGATTGAGAGCATATTTGGATAAGTTCTTGTGAGGACTTATTGAGCAGATTTGGACAAGTTCTAGAGAGGACTTGTGGATATATTAGTGTGAGATTTTGTGGAAGCTTGCAAGGTATATTTGAGATAAGTCTTTGAGAAGACTTGAGAGCAGAATTGATTGATTTGTTCAAACCTTGAGTTAAGGTTTGGGGTAGATCCAATAGAGTTGATTTGAGATTGAGTCAAGCTTTGAGTTAAGGCTTGAGGATGGATATTGAGGATAGATTTGTGCTAGACCGAAGGACTATGTTTAGTATATATTTAAGGATATATTTTGGTGCAGATTTGAGGATAGGTTTGTGCCAGACCAAAGATAGATATTGAGCAGATTTGTGCTAGACCGAAGGACTATGTTTAGTATAGATTTGAGATAGAGCTTTGGAGGTGATAGAGTATAGAGGATGATAGTCTCTAGTGGATAGAGATCCATTAAGCTAGGGTAGTGAGGATATGTGTCTTCAGTGGATAGAGATCCATTAGCTAGAGTAGTGGGGGTAACAGTTCTTCTAGAAGATCACCAGCTAGAGCAAGAGGAGAAAGGAGTTCTCCTATGGATAGAGATCCATGAACTTGATTAAGGGGATTGGTGTCTCCTTTGGATAGAGGTCCATAAACATTGTAATAGGGAAAGGATTCCCAAGAGATTGATTGAGAAAGTTTTAGTAAAATATTTTCTCCGTGGAGTAGCCCACATTGGGTGAACCACGTAAATTTGGTGTCTCTATTGTGTGTGGTGATTTGTGCATTGCTTTGATTACTACTATTGATATTGCTATCTATACATTGCATAATATTGATTGGGAAAGAAAAGTAAAAAGTGGTCTTATACTGTTCACCCCCCTCTCAAGTATAAGCTTGTGTTCTTCAATTGGTATCAGAGCGGGTTCCTTCAAAAGAGTTTAACAGACTTGAAGGAAAAGCCTACAAGAACACAATGGATTCTAAGAATGGATCATCAGATAATTCAGCACCAATATTTTATGGAAGTGATTATATATATTGGAGTATGAGAATGAAGATTTACCTGATGGCACTTGGCAATGAAATTTGGGAAGTAGTTGAAAATGGATACGATACCACCAGTTGATCCACCTACAGATAAGGAAGGTAAGCTTCTACAACATTACAATTCAAAAGCAATGAATGCAATTTTGAGAGGTTTGCATAGAACAGAGTCCATAAAAGTTATGCATTGTCAAGATGCAAAAGGAATGTGGGATAAGTTGCAAAGTATATATGAAGGAGATAAAGGTGTCAAGAAAGCAAAGATACAAAATCTCAAAGGACAACTTGAAGAGTTAAGAATGAAGGATGAGGAAAACATTAGTACTTATCTACTTCGAGTTGATGAGGTTGTTAATGCTATGCAAGGACTTGGACTTAAGGTTGAAGAATCAGATGTTTGTGATAAGATCTTAAGATCTCTTCCAAAAATATTTAGTGAAAAGGTTTTCTCCTATAGAAGAATCAAAGGATGGTGATGATTTGACAAAAGAGATATTTTTTTTTTTTATTATAAAAATTTTGAAGTTAAGAACAAAAAAACCCAAATCCCCATAAGGAAGAAACCTTCAAAAAAAAAAAAAAAAAAAAGGAAAAAAATTTTAATCAAGCAATGAGTCATCCAGTGATGAAGAAGCAAATTATGGTAGAAGGAATAAGGATTCAAGAAGATTTAAAGATACAAAATATGTTAAATGTTTCAATTGTGGAAAGTATGGTCACTATGCAACTGATTGTCAAGAAGCTAAAAATAACAATGATGAAGAAAAATAGGATCACGAAATAGGGAATCAGAAAGATACCTGCACCAAAAGAAAAGCAAGGATGGACAAAGCAGACAAGGAAAGAAGTTCTTTCAAAGGCAAAAGAGGAGCTACTATGCAGATAAGGCAAGTAAGTACTCAAGTGATAGTGATAATAGTTTCTCAGAAAATGATAAATATGAAGTCCTATTTATGATTGAAGAAAAAGAGGTCAAGAAAAGGTCACCAATAATTCTCAAGTGTTTTAGATGTGGTAACTTTGGACATCTTGAAGATAGTTGTACAAGGAATGGTTATAGTTTTAGTGATGATGAATATGAGGATACACTTGAAGGACTAGAAGAGAATATTCTAATGGCACTAGAAGAAGAAGAAGGTGATCCTACAGAAGATAAGTCAAAAGAAAATAAATATGTAGACAAAGGTAAACAAATAGAGGAAGAATCAGATAAAGAAGGATATGATCTCAAGGGAGAACTTATTTATGCTCTTGACATAGTAAAGAAGGTAAGAAAGCAAAACTCTAAACTTGAGTTTCAGTTTCAAGAATGTGATGAAGAGAGAAGAATGCTTATAGAGGATCTAGACAAATCAAAGGCTAAGACAAAGAAGTTCAAGGATAAGTTAGAAGCAAAGGTCTTAGAATGTGAAAGGTTAGAACAAGAAGTAGCCCTACTAAGGGAAGATTTAGAAAAGTCCAAGAGTAAGCTACAAAAGTTTGGAAAGAGCTCAAATATTGTGGATAAGATGATCAAGGTACAAAGAAGGTCAACAAATAAAATAGGTCTTGGTTTTGAATAGACTCAAAAGAAATAAGAAGAGAAGTCAACCTCAAGTTCTGAAGGAGAAGAAACTTTAGAAGAAGATAATGTAAGAGAAAGTGAGACATCTGAGGATGAGTTGGACAATAGAAAGTTCAACAAGGATAGGAACAATGCACAAAGAAGAAATAGATGGAACAACAATCAGAATAGGTTAAAAGAGACTAAGAGACCAATGAGGTCAAGACAAGGAAACTTCAATGGAAGATGTTTTTCATGTCACAGGTTTGGGCACATGGCTTCACAGTGCAGGACACATGAAAGATAAGAAAATGGGAATTTTAGAAACAGGTAACTTTTCCATGGGTATTGCTACTCATGTAATCAGTTTGGTCACAAGGCAATGAATTACAGGGTTCATGATAGAAAAGGATATGGCTTCACTAGGAGAAATCCTAAGACATTTGCACCTCCAAGGAATAATAACATTAAGTGTTATAAGTGTAATAATGATGGACACACAACAAAGTGGTGTAGAGCAGACATTCTAGAATCAAGTATGAACATGAATAGGAACATGAATAAGAAAAGGGATATGGATATGAATAGGAATAGGAACATGAACATGGATATGAACATGAACAAGAACAAGAATAGGAATAGGAACAGGAATATGGACATGGAAAGGAATAGTCAAAGGAATCAAAAGGATCAGATAAGAAGAAAAGAGGATAAAGGTAAAGACCAGTGCTTTTGGGAGTAGAAATACTCCCACCCTAGAATTAACCACCTCAAGAGGAGGTGGGGGAGGGGCTAAGCTAAGAAACTCATTCTTAGCCCCGAGCCCCAAAGGTGACCCTTTGCCATTGATGTCAAAGGGGGAGAGATTTGAGTAAGGGGGAGAGATTTGGTATTTGAGTAAAGAGGAGAGATTTGAAAAGAGCATTGAGCTAGGGGAGCAGAACAAAGAAAAGGTTAAGTTTTTGGTAAAAATAATTTGGGTTGCCATCAATGACAAAGGGGGAGATTGTTGGACATTTTGAGTCAATAGAGTTGTCATTGATGTCAAGGAATGAAGTTGTCATTGATGTCAAGGAATAAGCTACCATTGATGTCAAAAGGTCAAAAGGAACAATGCAAAAGTTAATGGCAAAAGAGCTTCATAATATTTTTAATATTATGTGGAAGCATAAGTAGAAGGGTTTTTATTAAAACCCATGATGGCAAAATAAATGGTCTTTTATTTAAAACCAATTGGATAGACCTATGGGAGTTAAATAAATTATATTTAATTATAATTTCATTATATATTAATTTGTAAGTTAATTTAATTAACCTATGGTTATTAAATTAATTATAAGTTAATTATAATAATGTTATTATTAATTAAATTATAATTACCCTAAGGTTAGGGTTGCAAGGCAATTAAATTTGCATCGACGTTCAAGTTTAAATGTGGCAAATGATATATAAACTATATGCCTTAGTGGCATTCGAATTATCCTTCGTTCGAACAAGAAAAAGAGGCAAGTGTGTGTTGAAGAGAATTCATGTGAGGAAGAAGACAAGGTTCTTGTCTTAGGTACCAATAAAAGGGGATAAGATCATCGAGGGCTAAAATCCCATATCCACCTAGGCAGCATGGCCTAGTGGCAAGTGGTCGAGGGCTAAGGCGTTTGGGCGCGGAGTGACCCATGATCGATTCATGACAACAACATTTTGGTGTGTTGTGTTTGAAGCATCGAAGGAAGTGACACATGATTTTTTGGCTTAGGCACAAAAGGGGAGGAATATAGAGCACGTGGTGCTCTTTTCTCCCTAAACGAGCGCCTAGCGCATGCGATAGCCAAGACCATGGCTAGGACGCATGGGGAGGCGACGTCAAGGGTTCGAGTCTCACCAAGGTGGAGGTAATAAATTTTTGTTATATTTTATAATGCCTAAGGTTTGACATAAGATTCTAGGGAGTTAAAAGGGGTAAATAAAAGGTATTTTATTTGGTCATTATTTTGAGTAATTGGAGAAATAAGTGGATTAAAGTGTTGGTTAGATTTTGAGAGGATTTCTTACCATTGAGTTATTTTGAAAAGGTGATTGTATTGACATTATTTTTTATGTTGGATATTATTTTAACTGGGAGATTATAAGGTGTATTTGGTCAATTATTTTTGTATATGTTGATGGATGCTTTCTTTAAGATGGAGTGACAAGGTGTATGTATGTTTTGATATTTGCATTGTACCTTTGAGAGAGTTTATCATCTTATAACTTCTTTGAGCTTGGAAAAGAAGTGTTTGTGGTTGTGGCAGATTTTTGAGGTTCCTTCATCATCAAGAAAAAGGTATGGGCACATTCTTCCATAGTTGAGTTGATTGGTTGGTTTTCTAGAAAACAAGTTTGGAGTGAAAAGGACTTAATTAGGTTTCCTTATTGAGTGTGTTGAGTTAATGCTTCAAGGTTTTCTGGAATAAAGAGTTGTTGTTAAAACCTTGTTTGATAAGCATTGTTGTTGAAGCCATTGGTTAAGTGAAGAACTTGAACTAGGGTTTGAAAAGAACATGAGTATCATTGTTATGTGAGATTGTTTGATAAGCATTGTTGTTGAAGCCATTGGTTAAGTGAAGAACTTGAACTAGGGTTTGAAAAGAACATGAGTATCATTGTTATGTGAGATTGGTTGATAAGCATTGTTGGAAATATTTTGAGTGAGTGTTTATATGCTTGGACTAGGGTTTGTAAGCAAGGATTGTTTCATTGAGTGATTGGTTGAGTAGAGTTGGTTGAGCCTAGTCAAGTGGATGTGTGAAGTGATTGTTCAAGTTCTATAAAACAAACTATTCTATATTCTGAATTGATTTGAGAAAGTGATTGAGCATTGAGGTGAATGTGAAGCATATTGAGTCTCTAACAATTCTCTGTATGTTTCTGAAAGAGTGATTGAAAGTGATTGAGAATTGTGATGAGTATAGAGCATATTGAGTCTCTAACAATTCTCTTTATGTTTCTATGAGATTGGACAAGTTCTAGTGTGGACTTGTTGAGAATATTTGAGGTAAGTCTTTGAGAAGACTTGTGGATAGATTTGGGTAAGATTTTGTGGAAGCTTACAATATATATTGAGAGCATATTTGGATAAGTTCTTGTGAGGACTTATTGAGCATATTTGGACAAGTTCTAGAGAGGACTTGTGGATATATTAGTGTGAGATTTTGTGGAAGCTTGCAAGGCAGATTTGAGATAAGTCTTTGAGAAGACTTGAGAGCAGAATTGATTGATTTGTTCAAACCTTGAGTTAAGGTTTGGGGTAGATCCAGTAGAGTTGATTTGAGATTGAGTCAAGCTTTGAGTTAAGGCTTGAGGATGGATATTGAGGATAGATTTGTGCTAGACCGAAGGACTATGTTTAGTACAGATTCGAGGATAGATTTTGGTGCAGATTTGAGGATAGGTTTGTGCTAGACCAAAGATAGAGATTGAGCAGATTTGTGCTAGACTGAAGGACTATGTTTAGTATAGATTTGAGATAGAGCTTTGGAGGTGATAGAGTATAGAGGATGATAGTCTCTAGTGGATAGAGATCCATTAAGCCAGGGAGTGAGGACATGTGTCTTCAGTGGATAGAGATCCATTAGCTAGAGTAGTGGGGGTAATAGTTCTTCTAGAAGATCACCAACCAGAGCAAGAGGAGAAAGGAGTTCTCCTATGGATAGAGATCCATGAACTTGATTAAGGGGATTGGTGTCTCCTTTGGACAGAGGTCCATAAACATTGTAATAGGGAAAGGATTCCCAAGAGATTGATTGAGAAAGTTTTAGTAAAATATTTTCTCCATGGAGTAGCCCACATTGGGTGAACCACGTAAATTTGGTGTCTCTATTGTGTGTGGTGATTTGTGCATTGCTTTGATTACTGCTATTGATATTGCTATCTATACATTGCATAATATTGATTGGGAAAGAAAAGTAAAAAGTGGTCTTATACTGTTCACCCCCCTCTCAGTATAAGCTTGTGTTCTTCAATTGGTATCAGAGTAGGTTCCTTCGAAAGAGTTTAACATCTTGAAGGAAAATCTTACAAGAACACAATGGATTCTAAGAATGGATCATCAGATAATTTAGCACCAATATTTTATGGAAGTGATTATATATATTGGAGTATGAGAATGAAGATTTACCTTATGGCACTTGGCAATGAAATTTGGGAAGTAGTTGAAAATGGATACATACCACTAGTTGATCCACCTACAGATAAGGAAGTTAAGCTTCTACATCATTACAATTCAAAAGCAATGAATGCAATTTTGAGAGGTTTGCATAGAATAGAGTCCATAAAAGTTATGCGTTGTCAAGATGCAAAAGGAATGTGGGATAAGTTGCAAAGTATATATGAAGGAGATAAAGGTGTCAAGAAAGCAAAGATACGAAATCTCAAAGGACAATTTGAAGAGTTAAGAATGAAGGATGAGGAAAACATTAGTACTTATATACTTCGAGTTGATGAGGTTGTTAATGCTATGCAAGGACTTGGACTTAAGGTTGTGTTGGTCACGAATCTACCACAGGAAAGGATTTTCTATGTCTATGCACCCTAGACCCGGCCAACATTGAAAGGCTGGGAGAAAGAAATGTCTCCCAGACCAATCTCCAGAGAGGGCTGGTTCCCTTACTAAAACTAAGCTTGATTAAGACTAAAGTTACTGGAAAGGAATTATAAATGTGCAGAAAGAAACGGGAAATACACGGAAAGAGATGGGAAATATGGCTAAGGCCGAATTTATATGATCGGGGAAAGAAACTCAGCAAGAATTTAACCTCAAGCGTATGAACAACATATAATAATAAAATACAGCATAATCCACTTACGACCTTGCACAGACAACCTTCAGGATTGCATTCCAGAACTCACTTCCTTATTAGCGATATTCAAACTCAGATGCAGAATTGAAATCTAACAGCAGATTAGAAAGACGAGCATAACTGAGAAATGCATGAAATAGAAGGAAATCATTAGAAAGACGCTTGCAAAATCAGAGGCCAAATATCTCTTATTTACGCAAAGAACTTGAATGTTTTCAGCAAAATGTCTCTCAAACTCCCGATCCCTCTTTCTGAGATCTACATTGATTTATATAGAAGTCTTGCTTCTTTACAACATTAAAAATATGCAACGAACTTCCTCGAGATCTACAAAATGTGCAACGAAAACAAGGAAATGATCCCCTTAAACCAGCCTCGGAGAAACCAAAAATTGAATGAAACAAGGAGTCGGTCGTCTTCATTAAATGGTCGTTCTTGAAACATGCTTGAACCGTTAGAAAAATCATGAACAACAACTTTGAATAATGGAAGTCTTTAATTCTGATGGCTTGGACACGTTCTTCTACCTTGCCCGCATTGGAAAGCAGCAAAACATTTAATTTTGGAGTGCTTTTAATCATTGGAAATCGCAAAACTTCATCGGGCCGTTTGAACTGCTTTCTAGCGCGAAACTGTAACAGGTCGCGAAAATGCGACATGTCACGAAATCGTGACATTCTTCTGCTCCATACACTTTGTCACTTTGGAACCGCGAAAATCAACCATGTCACGAAATCGTGACGTATTCGGCTCCTTTGTCTCCTTCGCTACCTTAGCTCGCGAAAACGCGACGCGTCGCGAAATCATGACGTTCCATACCATTATGCTCTTTCTCCGCTCTGTTTCCGCGAAAATGTGACAAGGCATGATTTTTTTTTTTTTTTTTGCTTGAAAAAATGTGACAAGGCACGATTTCGCTACACCTTTCTCTCTTTTGGCTTTGTCTCACTTATACGTCACGAAAACAAGACAAGTCGCGCTTTCGCTACGTTCTCCCATCGGCATCTTTGTTTTATCTCTGGGTCGCGAAAACTAAACAAGTCGCGAAATCGCTACACTATCTCCCCGCTGCTCAATCTTCTCTTCTAAGTCACGAAAATCCGACATGTCGCGATTTCGCGACAATTTTCATCCACCCTGTATGGTCCTGCTTCTAACCCGCGAAAACATGACACTCTTGCCTCAAGTGGTTCGTTAATCTCCATCATGTCGCGAAATCATGACAGGTTTCTGCACTTGGTCCTTCCGCCCCAATATGTCACGAAATCGTGACGTTTCCTTGTTGCTGGACTTCATCTCCACAAGTGTCACGAAATTGCAACGACTTTCATGCCTTATGCTTTTCTTTCCAAATCTTCCGCGACCACGCAACACGTCGCGATATCGCGACGTCTTTCGCCTTTTGCGTCTTGCTCACTATTCTGTCGTGATATCACTATGGTTTTGTTGTGCTGCCTGCGTTGACCATTTTGACCACGATTTTGGAACACGTCGTGATATCACGACAACTTTGTTGCTTAGCCCTTTTCTGCCTTTTGCATCATGAAACTGTGACAGGTCACGATTTCGTGACACCTTTGCTTTTGACTTCTCTCTCCTCAACAGACCCGCGATAACGCGACATGTCGCGATATCGCGACGGTTTTGAAACTGTGCCCTCCATGCTGCTTTTTGTCGCGATATCGCGACAGTCTTCGGACTTAGCTTTTTTTGCATCAAAACCTGTAAAGGAGTGAGAACTTCAACATTTTATGCATGAATAATCAATAATCAAAATAATGTGGCAAAAATGCCAACATTCTTGGCGGCTCGTGGGGTATACAGTTCTACTGTATGCACGAATCCCAGGCCTGAATCCATTGGGCAACAGAGTCAAGAAAAACTGAGAACAGAAAGCTGGTTGATGGGGTACATCTCGACGGACTGCTGCAACAACTCTTGCTGAATTACTGAAAACTCAAGTGAATCTATATTTGGCTTAGCTGACCAGGTGCTGTAAAAGAATCTCCATGAAAGCACCAGGGGTGGCAAAATGGAAATGAATGAAATAAGTGAAGTGAGGACTATGGAATGGAAATGATAAATGATGGAATAATGGAATGGAGGGAGTGATGCGGTAGATACAGTAACAGAGTGCTTCTGTGCTACCAGCTGCTATGAAAGGGAAATGGAAGTGAATGGAATAATGGAATGGAAGTGGAAGAGATGACAAATGCGGGATGAACTATGGATAAATGCTAAAACAACAATGAAGTTAGAAGAAAAGGAAAAGAAGAAACGGGAATAGCGAGGAAGGGAAAAAGAAACAACAACAGTGGCTTGATTACTTGCAGAAGAAAAAGGAGTAGGAGAAGAAGGGAATAAAGAGGGGAAGGGAAGAAATAAAGAGGAAGCCACTAACTACTAGGAAGGAAGAAGAAAAAAGAAAGAAAGAAATGTACCTGCGGGCTCGCATGCAAAAAGAGCCGAAGTTGACAGAGGAAAACAATACTTTTTTTTTCTTTTTTCTTTTTCTTTTTTTTTTTTTTTTTTGTTGCTATGTACAAGGTAACACTGGACTCACACTTCATGGAGTGTAGGCTTTCAGATGAAAGCCGTTCACCGAAATAGGAAGTGGGCTGCCATCCAAATCTTCCAGATGAAACGAATTTGCTGCACCAGCACTGACAATGCGGAAGGGACCCTCCCACAGAGCATCAAACTTCTTGTGCATCCCTGGCTTGGCTTTCCTTTCATTCCATTTCAGGACCAAATCACCCACCTTAAGCGGACGATCAACGGAATTTTTATGGAACCACTTTGAAATAACTCGTGTATGCTTAGCAAACTCCTCATAGGCCAAAGAACGTTGCTCTTCCAACTGTAACAACTGAGCCAACCGCATATCCATGGAATCTACATCTGCTTCATCATCCTGAAATCCCTGCAACTGCTGCAATACTGGCAATTCTAGATGAACAGGCAACCTTGCCTCTTTTCCATATACCAGGGCATATGGTGAAGTCTTGATAGACTTCTTGATTGAGATTCTATCTGCCCATAAAGCTTGATTTAACAGAAGGTGCCATGATCTCTTGTTATCCCCCAAAGATCTCTTTAAAATCCATAGCAAATTCTTGTTTGTGGACTCTGCCAAGCCATTTCCCTGAGGGTAATAGTTAGAGGATGTCTTCAAGAAAACACCATACTTATTTGCAAATTCAGCTAGCTCAGCTCCAATAAATGGAGTTCCGTTATCTGTAATAATAGCATCAGGAATGCCAAAACGTGTAATCAGCCCTTCAATGAAAGAAATCACCACCGCTTGATTTGCAACCCTGGTTGGAATAGCTTCAGACCATCTCATAAAATAATCTGTAGCTGTCAAGATATACTTGTGTCCAGCTAAAGAATTCGGATCAATAATCCCAATAAAGTCCAATCCCCACTACTGAAAAGGTGCTTCAACCTGAATTGGATGTAGGGGCAATGATGCATTTCTAACCCTTCCTGTATACCTCTGACATTTGTCACATGCTTGGGCAATCCTGAAAGCATCTGTGAACAAGGTTGGCCAATAGTAACCAGCCCAAATAATTTTTAAAGCCATTGGTCTACCTGCATAGTGTCCTCCTGATATGCCAGAATGAAACTCCTCCAGGAGTCTAGCCTTCTCTGATTCCTTGACACACCTTAAAAGAATGCCATCAATGTTCTTGAAAAACAATCCTTCGGGCAGCAACACATACCTGAGAGCTTGCAGACGAAACCTTCTCCGTTGTGAGGCATTTAACCGTGAAGGGCATCTACCAGTTGTGAAATAGTCAATGAGGTCATCTGCCCAATCTTGTTCTTGCACTAAGAGGTTCACCAAATTGTTATCTCTAGCAGAATCATCTACTTGATAATCAACTATTCCAGATCTTGCAGTCTTTGCTAAGTGCTGGCATAAGGCTTTACCCCGCACTAGCTTGGTCGGATGAATCTCAACATCAAATTCTTGAATTTTGGTGACCCAACCAACGCGTTTATCACCCATCTCACCCCTGAATGATGAAATTCCTTACATCGGGATGTATAACATAGATGACTGTCCTACTCTGAGATATGAAGTGCTTGAATTTTTTAAGAGACTTCATGACAGCATACACCTATTTTTCAATGAAATTATATTTTGCCTCATGAGGTAAGATAACCTGACTAAGGAAAGCAATGGGCCTTTCATTCCCATCATCTCCTTTCTATGTGAGTACTACGGCATAGCTTTCATCTTCCCCCACTGCATACAGAATGAAATCTTTTGAATAATCTGGATTAATTAATACAGGAGCCTGCACTATTCTATCCTTAATTTCTTGGAATGCCTCCTTCCTCTGAGTTGTCCATTTAAATTCTGCATCCTTCTTCAACAACTCAGTCATGGGCTTGACAACCTGGGCAAAATCAGAAATGAACTTCCTGATAAAATTAATCTGTCCAAAGAAAGACTGCAGCTCTTTCTTATTGGCAAGGAGCGATAGTTTCTTCAATGCTTCGACTCGAGATGGATCAATTGCCAAACCATCTTCTGAAATGACATGCCCCAAGAGTTTACCTTCCTTCACTGCAAAAACCGACTTCTTTGGATTAATGGAAATACCAAACTCTCTACATTTTCCAAAGATTTGCCTCAGATGAGAACAGTGATCTTCCCGTTTATGTGAAAAGACAGTCATATCATCAAGATAAATAACAATAATCTTGTTCAAAAGCTCCTCAAATGCAATGTCCATGGCTCTCTGGAATGTGGCCCCAACATTTGATAATCCAAAAGGCATTCGCTGATAAGCAAAAGTGCCCCACTTAGTTGTAAATGTTGTCTTGTACTGGTCCTCATCCCTAACCCAAATCTGGTTATATCCAGAGAATCCGTCCAGTAGTGAAAAACGCTGAGCCCCAGCAACAACATGCAGTATCTGATCAATGCGAGGCAAGGGATAGTGATCTTTCAGAGATGCACGGTTCAGATTTCAAAAATCTACACACAGTCGTATGTCTCCATTTTTCTTTCGAACCGAAACCAGATTAGCAACCCAAGTCGAGTGCTTAACCGGGTATATAATCTTGGCCTACAGCATTTTCACAAGTTCGGCCCTCATGAGAGTCTCAATCTTTGGATTCACTGGTCATTGCTTTTTCCTGAAGGGTCTGACTCCTTCTTCCAACTCAATAGTATGTTGAACAATCTGTTTATCATATCCCTTCAGATCCTCATAACTCCAGGCCACAATATCAAAAAATTCTTGACACAGTTGCCTGATTTCTTGCAGTTCATCAGGAGTAGAATCAGTCCCAATCTTAATGACCTTATTGGGTTCTAATTGCATCTCCATATACTCTTTCTTGTCGATCTCAATCCGATGTTTCTTAGACCGATCATGCTGATCAAACAAACTTTCTAGAGTGATAAGACCCTTCGGAATATGATTATTCCACAACTGAATCAGACCATCAGTTTCTTCGTGCTCCAAGGTTCTTCCTTTGATGGTGGCAGCTTCTTGAATCAAAAAGTTAACAATTTGCTCATCACTCTCGAAGACTTGCCAGAAAGTATCTTTGTCTGGGACACTAGGCCTGTACACCATCCTTACTGTCTTTGGCTTCTTGACTACCTGCTCAATGGGAGAAAAATTTGCTCCAAGAGATGCTAGAAGATCTGCATGCTTATTCAGCTCTCGAGAAATAGCTTGAATATTCAGAGCTGTGAAAGACTCAAACAGGTCCCAAACTTGGTTGCGGTATGCTTTGAGATAATGTTGCTTGGAAATACACCTGTTTGTTACTTGGTTTACAATCAGCTCAGAATCACCAAAAATCTGCAACTGTTCGATTCCCAACTTTCTTGCCTTTTTCAAGCCTAGGCATAATGCTTCGTACTCGACAGCATTGTTAGTACAATTCCAAGTAAGACGGTATGAATATGTTCTTTGTAAACCAGAGGGAGAAATCAAAACAATACCTGCTCCTGCACCATTTTTGCATCTTGCCCCATCAAAATATAACTTCCATAGTTGATCCGTGATAGAGCTCTGATCATCTTGGTTAGGGAATACCTGCATTGCGCCATCCTCGGGCTTTGTGATAGAATAACAACCGATTTTGGTTTCCAGCATAGCATTGAAATCAAGCATGGAAAACCCGTCTTCCAACTGAAGCTCGTCTAAAACCTCATTCATCAAATCAGAACCCTCTAACTCTTCGGTTAGCATGTTAACAGATTGCATGGTCTTTCCTGCTTCATCCAACCTTTCAATATGAAAAGAGGAAGGTTTTTCATTATGAATCCGGAGTCTTTTTCCTTTGAAAGGGATCTCCAAGTGGGAATAATCCAGTGCAAGGTAACCTCCCAACTTTGCGAGTAAACTCTCTGGATAAGCACATACTGAAATACGGTTCTAGATCGACCACAACTATCTCCTGAATGACTGTAATCTGAGGCATAGTGTGTAAAACAATCGGGACATCCTTGATTACACCCACCATTTTCATAGGAGTACCATCTAACTGCAAGACTCCAGGGCTACTTCATGTGTATTCCATACCCATAACTTCACAAACTGCCTTTGGCATGATAGTTGTAGCGGCTCCAGAGTCGATCATGCAGTTATGCACGATCCAACCCTCTATTTGCAGTGATAGATAAAACAGGGGTGGTCTATTTTTACCAGTGATAGAAGTGGTTAAGGCCTGAGCATAAATTGTCTGGGTAGGACCTTTCTCACTATCCTTCACAGATTTCAAATATTCTTGCAATAAATCTACCTGCCCAGGCAATTGCAATGCATCGTAAAGACTAACCTTAGTTGGGGTCTTCTTCAGTTCTTCGACAATGTTGTATGCAACCGCAACATATTCCTTCTTTTCAATGGGGTGATCATATCTGCTCTGATACTGTTGAGTGGCTTCTACTCTCAGCCTCTTTGTCAATGAAGGGTACTTCAACTTTTCTCTAGCTTGCTCCTCTACTTCTGATCTTGCCTGTGTAGTTGCGGCCTTTTCTTGTACTCTGTGTAGAACAGGATCTTTCGGTAAAATAGGCGCATCTAGCTTTGATGCTGGCACAGGAGTCTTCACTGGTTTCTTCAAATCAGTTGGCACTTTTAATGGCTCTAGCTCAGCAGGATCTACTGTAACAGGCTTCTTTCCAGTCCTTGTGAGAACCGAAACTTGCTCTTCCAATGGAATCATTAAGCTATGGCCTGCCTCAGAGATCATATTGACTTGCCCTCCCGAAGAACTAGCAGCCAATGTCTGCACATAATTCAAATGAACCATGCAAGTGTCTTCTCCATGGGGATCATTGCATGTCGAACACCAATATGTTCTTTCAGCAAGGACTGCATCTTCATTTGCCAAAATAGTCAGGTTCTTCTCGGGTGCTTTGCTTGTTGAAGCAGCTTGTTCTCTAGTAATCGGTGGGGGTTGAAATCTCCTAGGCTAGAAATCTCGCTCAGCTTGCTTCCTTTCAATAAGCGTGATCTTATTACCCATTGCTCTTATTGCAGAATTGGCAGATTTTACCTCTTGCAAGAGTGTCGTATAAGGATCAGGATTTACAGGTGCAGGAGGTGCTGGTAAGGGCAAAGGTGTTGGTGGTGCCGGTAATGTTGGGAATGAAGTGGAAGCAGGGAAGGGCAGAATGCTGGGTGCAAGCAACTAGGGATTTGTTGAAGTAGACAGTTGAGGAACTGGGATAGGTGCAATTTGAGGTGCACTAGAATTCCATGATGGAACAGGGTACATAGAAGACATAGATTGCGAAAAAGAACTAGGATATAAATGCTGTGGAATATCAGGTAAAATGGGCATTGCTACCTTTGGGGGAAGCCTATCGATTGCAATCAAGTCTGCCTCCACCTTTTGTGCTTGCTCGAACAGTTCTGGGAAGGTCATCACATTGGACTGCCTGATCGCCAAGCCAATGTCTGTATTGAATGCTCGGAGGTAGTAGAACGTAGCTTGCTCAGGGGTAGGGCGAAGTCCTTCAGGCACTCGTTGCCAGCTTTTGGTGAAACGAACATTGAAATCTGCTATTGCCTCCTGCGGGTGCCTCTGGATTGCATTAAACTAATGCAACAATGAAAATGGGTCAGCCTGTTCATGAAAATTCTTCACTAACAATTCTCCTAGCTGATCCCAGGATGCAATAGTGCCAGGTTGCAGAGATCGATACCAGTACAACAATTTTCCTCTCAAGGATAACACTAATAACTTCACCATCACATCTTCATCCGTTATATCATGAATGGCTGCCAGAGAAGCTACATCATGAATATGTTCGTATGCAGTCTTTCCCGTACCATCATAGGTTGGCAAGGCTTTCAAAGCAGCACTGGGAACTGGATTTTGAGCCTACAAATTCAAGGCCCTTGAGCTGTTCCATGCTGAAAACTGTCGGGGTGGAGGATACTGGGCCATTGGGACTAGTGTATGTAACTGAGAAGATGGAAAACTAGTAACAATACCAGGGATTTGTGTGGATATGGTGAGATGATGCAAGCGATGGGGAAACCAACCTAGAGTGTTCACCTCTTTTTGTGCTTGTCAAGTTCAAAAAACTCAACAAGATCTTCAACTTTTTTGGACTTTGATCTCGTGATCATGAAGTACAACTTTCACTGCATCCACGTTCAGAGATTTTTGGGTACTGCAGAGTCACCAAATGTTCTAACTATACGGCATGAAGGCGAACATTAAACCCTCAATACTATGGGATCTTTCTGAGACAGAAATAGTCTGTCCCACCGGGCGTGCCAAAAATTGTTGGTCACGAATCTGCCACAGGAAAGGATTTTCTATGTCTATGCACCCTAGACCCGGCCAACATTGAAAGGCTGGGAGAAAGAAATGTCTCCCAGACCAATCTCCAGAGAGGGCTGGTTCCCTTACTAAAACTAAGCTTGATTAAGACTAAAGTTACTGGAAAGGAATTATAAATGTGCAGAAAGAAACGGGAAATACATGGAAAGAGATGGGAAATATGGCTAAGGCCAAATTTATATGATCGGGGAAAGAAACTCAGCAAGAATTTAACCTCAAGCGTATGAACAACATATAATAATAAAATACAACATAATCCACTTACGACCTTGCACAGACAACCTTCAGGATTGCATTCCAGAACTCACTTCCTTATTAGCAATATTCAAACTCAGATGCAGAATTGAAATCTAACAACAGATTAGAAAGACGAGCATAACTGAGAAATGCATGAAATAGAAGGAAATCATTAGAAAGACGCTTGCAAAATCAGAGGCCAAATATCTCTTATTTACGCAAAGAACTTGAATGTTTTCAGCAAAATGTCTCTCAAACTCCCGATCCCTCTTTCTGAGATCTACATTGATTTATATAGAAGTCTTGCTTCTTTACAACATTAAAAATATGCAACGAACTTCCTCGAGATCTACAAAATGTGCAACGAAAACAAGGAAATGATCCCCTTAAACCAGCCTCGGAGAAACCAAAAATTGAATGAAACAAGGAGTCGGTCGTCTTCATTAAATGGTCATTCTTGAAACATGCTTGAACCGTTAGAAAAATCATGAACAGCAGCTTTGAATAATGGAAGTCTTTAATTCTGATGGCTTGGACACGTTCTTCTACCTTGCCCGCATTGGAAAGTAGCAAAACATTTAATTCTGGAGTGCTTTTAATCGTTGGAAATCGCAAAACTTCATCGGGCCGTTTGAACTGCTTTCTGGCGCGAAACTGTAATAGGTCGCGAAAACGTGACATGTCACGAAATCGTGACATTCTTCTGCTCCGTACACTTTGTCACTTTGGAACCGCGAAAATCAACCATGTCGCGAAATCGTGACGTATTCGGCTCCTTTGTCTCCTTCGCTACCTTAGCTCGCAAAAACGTGACGCATCGCGAAATCGCGACGTTTCGTACCATTATGCTCTTTCTCTGCTCTATTTCCATGAAAATGTGACAAGGCACGATTTCGCTACATTCTTCATCCATGTTGTTCTCTTCGCTGCTTCGAACCATGAAAATGTGACAAGGCACGATTTCGCTACACCTTTCTCTCTTTTGGCTTTGTCTCACTTATATGTCGTGAAAACAAGACAAGTCGCGCTTTCGCTACGTTCTCCCATCGGCATCTTTGTTTTATCTCTGGGTCACGAAAACTAAACAAGTCACGAAATCGCTACACTATCTCCCCGCTGCTCAATCTTCTCTTCTAAGTCACGAAAATCCGACATGTCATGATTTTGGTGAAGAACATGTACTTATACTGAGAGGGGGGTGAACAGTATAAGACTTAACCATTTAATAATTTTAAATTCAGATACCAGTGGCATCAACATGATATTAAACAAGATAGAAAGCATCACACATAGAAGACTCATTTTAACGTGGTTCACCCAAAAAGGCTAGGCTATGTCCACAAAACTTTTCTCTAAAAGTTTATTTCAAATTCTTTGGGAAACCTTCCCAATTACAATGTTTATGAGCCTCTGCTCAAAGGAGATACCTTCCCCTAACTCTGCTTTGGCTGGTGATCCTCTAGAAGACCTCTGCCTCTTCAGCCCTTAGCAAGTGGAACTCTATCCATAGAAGACACCTGTCTTCCCTGCTCTGGCTGGAGACCTCTATTCTCAACTCTGTCACCTCAAAGCTGGTCCTCGAATTTGCACCAAAACATAGTCCTTCGGTCTGGTACAAATTGTCCTCTTCCTCTGTTCTGCAAGACACAGTCCTTCGCTCTTATTATGCAATTACAACTACACTCGATCGAACATCGACCTTTGCACCTCTACGCAAACATAGCAACATACAACACTTTGCGATCAAAATTCTCACAGTGTGCATCAACTCGCCACTTTTGTGCTAATTACGCTGTTATGGCTGCATCTCGCACACTTCACACAAATTGACTTGACTCGATTCACTCTCTTACACACATTAGAATTCACTTGCACAAATTTGATACTCACATTCAATGCTTTGAAACTCGAAAATAGTCCTCCTATTATAGCATTAATTCATGATCAAAAACTTAATCTTTAGTTGGCTATTACCCTAAAGATCATCGGCTGTAAAACCCTCATCTTCGTTGGCCCAGATTTAACTTTGTCGGCTTCAACTACCTCTGTTGTCTCTATCACTTCCCTGTAGCTTCCGTCGTGAAACTACAACATGTCGTGATATCGCAACACTTTTATAGTCGTACACCTTCTTTTTCCTACTGTCGTGATATCGTGACACTTTTGCTTCTTTTGGCTTCCTATTCATTTTTGTCATGATATCGCGACACTTTCTGCTTCTGCTGACATCATCTACACTCCTGTCACGAAATCGTGACCCTTTTGTCTTCATGGCCTTCTTCTCTGCTTCTGTCGCAAAATCATGAAACTTTTGCCTCTGCTGATGTCATCTTTAACTCTATCGTGAAATCATGACCCTTTTGACTTCATGGCCTTCCTCTTAGCTTTTGTCGCAAAATCACAACACTTCTCCTATAGAAGACCTGCTTCCAATTTTTGTCGTGAAATCGTGACACTTTTTTCAACTCAATGCTGCCTTCTCAACCTATCATGAAATCACGACACTTCTCATATCAAACTCTTTCCTTTGTTGCATGTTACGAAATCGTGACAGTTCTCACTTCAAGCTTTTCAACATGCCACAAAATCATGATAGTCCTCAACTTGACCTCTACAGCATGTCACAAAAATGCGACAGTCCTCACTTGGAATTTTGCATCATGTCACGAAAATGTGACAGTTCCTAAATAACTTTCTCTCTCTTTGATCTTGTCGTGAAATCATGACAGTTCACACTGTGGACTCTCTTTTTTGCATTATGTCATGAAATTGTGACACCTTTTTGTCTGTACAAATTTCCTGGCAATGTGTCGTGAAATCACGACACTTTTCCCTCTCTTCCTTCCTGCACTTTCTGAGTCGCAAAAATGCGACATGTCGCGAAATCGTGACACTTTCCAACTTGCTCTCCTTCTCTGCCAACATGTCATGAAATCGTGACAGTTTTGCCCAAACTTTCTCTCTCCTCAAACATGTCACGAAATCGCGACAGTTTTGCCAGCACTTTCTCTCTCCTGAAACATGTTGCGAAATCGCGACAGTTTTTCCAGCTGTCTGCATACTTTTTCTTACTTGTCTTTTTCTTGATCTTTTTGCAACTGGGCTACTTTGATCTTCTTGGAAACTCACTGTCCAAACTGAAACCTTCATCAAAACATATTCTTTGACATCAAACCAAAATGCTTCAAGACCTTCTTGACATCAATGACAACATCTACACTTAGAGCAAAGGCAATGTACCCAAGGTACCCAAAATTGCCAACAATCTCCCCCTTTGTCATTGATGGCAACCCTTAACTGAAAACATATCTCAAGAGCCAAAATTGAACCCTACTGATCCAACAACTGAGAATCTACAATTGAAGTTTTTGCTTCCCCTGACTTGAAGCTTTCTTCTTCACTATGAAGCTTTCCCCCTTACTCATATCTCTCCCCCTTTGTCATCAATGGCAAAGGGCCACCTTTGGGACTTGGGACTAAGAAAGAGCCTCTTGGCTTGGTCCCTCCCCCCACCTCCTGATGAGGTGATTAATTCTGAGGTGAGAGTACAACTCCCAATTTTTCCCTTAGATACTCAAACGTATCTCTTGGAAGAGGTTTGGTGAAGATATCTCGCAATCTGCTCTTTAGTAGGCACATACTCTAGCTTGACCTGCTTCTCTTGCACTTTCTCCATTAGAAAATGATATTTGATGGAAATGTGCTTCGTCCTTGAGTGCATTATCAGATTTTTAGAAATACTTATGGCACTTGTATTATCACATAGAATGGAGATGGGTTGTTCATGCTTGTCTTTGAAATCCTCCAAGGTGGTTTTCATCCATAAAACCTGTGTGCACCTAGCCACTGCTACTATGTATTCAGCTTTTGCTGTAGATAAGGAAATTGAAGGTTGTTTCTTACTTAACCAAGAAACCAGACTCTTTCCCAAAAAGAATGCTCCACCACTAGTGCTTTTCCTGTCATCAATACTGCCTGCCCAATTTGCATCTGTATATGCTGTGAGGGTGAAATCATCACCTTTGGGATACCAAAGCCCAAAGTCCATAGTTCCCTTCAAATATCTAAATATCCTCTTGACTACTATAACATGATATTCTTTTGGAACTGCCTGAAATCTTGCAACTAATCCAATGGCTTGCATGATATTCGATCTGGTAGCTGTACTATATAGTAAAATGCCAATCATAGATCTGTACAACTTCTGATCTGTCACTGGAGATTCATCATCTTTACTTAGATTGCACCCTGTAATCATAGGAGTACACACGGGTTTGTTTTCCATCATCCCAAATTTCTTCAACATTTCTTTGATATACTTTTCTTGAGAGAGAAATATACCATATTTTGATTGCGCAATCTAAAGCCCTAAAAATAATGACAACTCTCCAATCATAGACATCTCGAATTCCTTCTGCATGGTGTTGGAAAAAAATTTGCACATCTGAGTATTATTTCCCTCAAAAATAATATCATCAACATAGACAACTATGATCAACATATCATCACCTTCATTCTTAATATACAAGTTGCTATCTGCCATGCCTTTCCTAAAACCTTGTTCATGAAGATACCCGTCAAGTCTTGAGTACCAAGCTCTGGGTGTTTGCTTTAACCCGTACAAGGCCTTTTTTAGTTTACATACATAGTCTGGATGTTCTGAGAGAGACACTCCTTTTGGTTGTTCTATGTAGACTTCTTCATTCAACACCCTATTTAGAAAGGCTGATTTTACATCCATTTGAAATACCTTGAAATATTTGAAACTAGAAAGGGCCAAAAACATTCTGATAGCTTCAAGACGAGGAATAGGCACAAACGTCTCCTCGAAATCAACACCTTCTACTTGAGAATAACCTTTACAAACTAACCTAGCTTTGTTTCTGACAATCTTTCCATCCTCATTGATTTTATTTCTGAATATCCATTTTGTGCCAATGACATTCTTGTCCTTAGGTCTAGGAACCAAATCCCAAGTTTCACTTTTCTCTATTTGATTTAGCTCTTCATCCATTGCTTTTATCCAAAATTTATTTGCACATGCTGCACTAAAATATTTTGGCTCAATCTAAGACAATAAAGCAACATTCGTAGAATCATGTGAAGGAATGACTCTTCTTTTTGTTTGCCTACTGTTTGGATCACCAATGATCAAGTCTTTGGGATGATGTTTCTGAACATACCATGAAGGAGTTTTGGGAAGCAGTTGTTGTCTTTCCTCTTCTTCATCTGAAACCTCTTTGAATTCTTCTTGATAGATTTCATCACCCAGTTCCTTGACTGGTTCTCTTATCCCTGTCTTTTCACCTACTGTTACATTTATGCTTTCTACAACAGTATGAGTTCTTTTTTGAAACATCTATAGGCCTTGCTTCTGCTGGAATATCTAAGAAAAATTCTCTCATCACACCTAGGATCAGATTTTCCCAAATTTTGATCTTCCCTTCTGATGAAGCACTTGCTCCCGAATACTTTGAAGTGTTTTACTGTAGTTGGTCTTCCTTTCCATAACTCATAGGGAGTTTTATGATGATTGACTCTGATTTGAGCCCTGGTGATGATGTAAACGACTATACTGACTGCTTCTCTCCAAAATCCATCTGAAAGTTTTGACTCAGTTAACATAGCTCTAGCCATACTTTCAACAGTTCTATTTTTCCTTTCAACTACTCCATTTTGTTGAGGAGTTCTTGTTGTTGAATATTCTCTTTTGATTCCATGTTGCTCACAGTATTCCATAAATTCATTTGAAGTGAACTCTCCTCCTCTATCTGATATTAAGCATTTGATTCTATTGTCAGTATCATTTTCAATAATTTCTTTAAAAGCTTTAAATTTTTCAAAAGCTTCAGATTTTTCTTTGAGAAAAGTAACCCAAGTCATTCTAGAATAATCATCTATAAATAGCATGAAGTAGCTATCTCCCTAAATGCTCTAAGTTCTGGTGGGGCCACACAAATCAGTATGAATAAGATCCAATGGTTTGGAAGAAGTATACCCTTTTGATTTGAAACTGGTTCTGGTCTGTTTACCATGTTGACAAGGACCGCAAATGATGTTATGGGGCCTTTTTATTTTAGGCAAGTCTCTGATTGCTTCCTTGTTACTAATAATAACAAGATTATCAAAACTCAAATGTCCCAATATTTTATGCCATAACCAACTCTCATCTTCTTGATTTATAAAACACTTTTCCCTTTTTATCTCACTTAGCATGTAAATATTGTTTGGAGTCCTTGTAGCACTAGCAATGAGTTTTCCATTTTTTTCTTTACTTATCTCACATCTATCTGAGAAGAAAGATACTATGTGCCCTTGATCACAAAGTTGACTCACACTAAGAAGATTATGTCTTAGGCCTTCTACATAGAGCACATTATCTGTTTTGGATTTCCCATCCAAACTAAGAGTCCCTTTACCACGAATTTTTGCGGACCTCGTTATCTCCAAAACTGACTGTTCCTCTGTTTGTTTCTTTGAAAACCAAAAACTTTTCTTTTTCACTAGTCATATGTTTTGAACAACCACTATCAAGATACCATTTTTCTACTTTGTCTTGAGCATGAAAAGCAGTTTGAAATATCATTGACTTAGATTTGATCTCATTCCTCTTTTTAGTGAACTCAAAGCTAAATCTATTCAAACTGCACATCCTTGCTATATGCCCAAAATTCTTGCACTTGTAACACATGATATTTTTGTTCATAAGAGGTGAAAATGAGTTAACATTTTCCTTACTATGGCTATTCAGAGATTTATTGCAATGCATAGCTATGTGACCAAATTTCTTACAGGAAAAACAATAGCCATGGAAGGTATTATGTAACCTATTTTGATGCCTTGGATGATTGTTCTTCTTGCGATCAACCTGGAATCCACTATTCTTCGAGATGAAGATTGATCTTGCTCGAAGACCCTATTTCATGAATGGTGATACCATCCTTATTTTCACATGGAGTATTCTGTCTGAGAGTCAAATGTTCCAACTTCACTCTAAGAGACATTATTTCTTCTTCTAGTTTCTCACAATCATCTTCCTTTCCTTTTAGAGCCTCTATTAGAAATTGTTCAACCTTCTTTCCTTCTTCAGCTAGAATTTTGAAATCTATAACACTTTGAGACAATTCTGATCTTGCTATCTCTTCTTCCTAACATTTATGCTTGAGAACAAAATTCTCTTCCCTGAGTTTCTCAAGCTTTCTCAAGGCCAAGAAGAATTCACTTTTGAGATCGAACTCAACCTCTTCATTTCTTTCTAAATTTATATGTTCCTCTGATAGATCCTTCTCCAATCTATTAGGCTCTTTCTGGAGTGACCTGCTCTGATATCAATTGAAGAACATGTTCTTATACTGAGAGGGGGGTGAACAGTATAAGACTTAACCATTTAATAATTTTAAATTCAGATAGCAATGGCATCAACATGATATTAAACAAGACAGAAAGCATCACACATAGAAGACTCATTTTAACGTGGTTCACCCAGAAATGTTGGGCTACGTCCACAAAACTTTTCTCTAAAAGTTTATTTCAAATTCTTTGGGAAACCTTCCCAATTACAATGTTTATGAGCCTCTGCTCAAACGAGATACCTTCCCCTAACTCTGCTCTAGCTGGTGATCCTCTAGAAGACCTTTGCCTCTTCTACCCTTAGCAAGTGGAACTCTATCCATAGAAGACACCTGTCTTCCCTACTATGGCTGGAGACTTCTGTCCTCAACTCTGTCACCTCAAAGCTGGTCCTCGAATTTGCACCAAAACATAGTCCTTCGATCTGGTACAAATTGTCCTCTTCCTCTGTTCTGCAAGACACAGTCCTTCGCTCTTATTGCATAATTACAGCTGCACTCGATCAAACATCGACCTTTGCACCTCTGTGCAAACACAACAGCATACAACACTCTATGATCAAACTTCTCATAGTGTGCATCAACTTGCCACTTTTGCGCTAATTACGCTGTTATGGCTGCATCTCGCACACTTCGCACAAATTGACTCGACTCAATTCACTCTCTTGCGCACAACATAATTCACTTATGCAAATTTGATACTCACATTTGATGCTTTGAAACTCAAAAATAGTCCTCCTCTTATAGCATTAATTCATGATCAAAAACTTAATCTTTAGTTGGCTGTTACCCTAAAGATCGTCGGCTACAAAACCCTCATCTTCATCAGCCCAGATTTAACTTTGTCAGCTTCAACCGCTTATGTTGCCTCTGTCACTTCCCTGTACCTTCTACCATGAAACTACAACATGTCACGATATCATGACACTTTTACAGTCGTACACCTTCTTTTGCCTGTTGTCACGATATCGCGACACTTTTGCTTCTTTTGGCTTCCTATTCATTTTTTTCACGATATCGTGACACTTTTTTCTTTTGCTGATGTCATCTACACTCCTATCATGAAATCATGACCCTTCTATCTTCATGGCCTTCTTCTCTGCTTCTGTTGTGAAATCGCGACACTTTTGCCTCTGCTGACATCATCTTTAACTTTGTCTCAAAATCATGACCCTTTTGACTTCATGGCCTTCCTCTCAGCTGTTGTCGTGAAATCGTGAAACTTTTCCTATAGAAGACCTACTTCTAGTTTTTGTCATGAAATCACGACAATTTCTTCAACTCAATGCTGCCTTCTCAACCTATCATGAAATTACGACACTTCTCATATCAAACTCTTTCCTTCGCTGCATGTCGTGAAATCGTGATAGTTCTCACTTCAAGATTTTCAGCATGCTGCAAAATTGTGACAGTCCTCAACTCGACCTCTGTAGCATGTTGCAAAAACACGATAGTCCTAACTTGGAATTTTGCACCATGTCGCGAAAACATGACAGTTCTTGAATAACTTTCTCTCTCTTTGATATTGTCGCGAAATTGCGACAGTTCACACTATGGACTCTCTTTTCTACATTATGTCGTGAAATAGTGACACCTTTTTGTTTGTACAACTTTCTTGGCAATGTGTTGCAAAATCACGACACTTTTCCCTCTCTTCCTTCCTGCACTTTTCGAGTCGCGAAAATGCGACATGTCGCAAAATCGTGACACTTTCCAACTTGCTCTCCTTCTCTGCCAACATGTCATGAAATTGTGACAGTTTTGCCCAAAATTTCTCTCTCCTCAAACATGTCGCTAAATCATGACAGTTTTGCCAGCACTTTCTCTCTCCTAAAACATGTCACGAAATCGCTACAGTTTTTCCAGCCGCCTACATACTTTTTCTTACTTGTCTTTTTCTTGATCTTTTTGCAACTGGGCTACTTTGATCTTCTTAGAAACTCACTATCCAAACTAAAACCTTCATCAAAAAACATTCTTTGACATCAAACCAAAATGCTTCAAGACCTTCTTGACATCAATGACAACATCTACACTTAGAGCAAAGGCAATGTACCCAAGGTACCCAAAATTGCCAACATTTGAAAAAAATTTCATCCACCCTGTACGGTCCTACTTCTAACCCATGAAAACATGACACTCTTGCCTCAAGTGGTTTGTTAATCTCCATCATGTCACAAAATCGTGATAGGTTTCTGCACTTGGTCCTTCCGCCCCAATATGTCGTGAAATCACAACGTTTCCATGTTGCTAGACTTCATCTCCACAAGTGTCAAGAAATTGCGAAGCCTTTCATGCCTTATACTTTCTGTCCAAATTTGCCACGACCATGCAACACGTCATGATATCGTGACGTCTTTCACATTTTGTGCCTTGCTCACTATTCTGTCACGATATCGCTATGGTTTTGTTGTGCTGCCTGCGTTGACCATTTTGACCACGATTTGGGAACACGTCATGAAATTGTGACAACTTTGCTGCTTAGCCCTTTTCTGCCTTTTGCGGCACGAAACTGTGACAGGTCACGATTTTGTGACACCTTTGCTTTTAATTTCTCTCTCCTCAATAGACCCGCGATAACATGACATGTTGCGATATCGCGACGATTTTGAAACTATGCCCTCCATGCTACTTTTTGTCGCGATATCGCGACAGTCTTCGGACTTAGCTTTTTTTTGCATCAAAACCTGTAAAGGAGTGAGAACTTCAACATTTCATGCATGAATAATCAATAATCAAAATAATGTGGCAAAAATGCCAACAGGTTGAAGAATCAATTTTTTGTGATAAGATCTTAAGATCTCTTCCAAAAATATTTAGTAAGGATTCAAGAAGATTTAAAGATACAAAATCTATTAAATGTTTCAATTGTGGAAAGTATGGTCACTATGCAACTGATTGTCAAGAAGCTAAAAATAAAAATGATGAAGAAAAATATGATCACAAAAATAGGGAATAAAAAAGATACAGACACCAAAAGAAAAGCAAGGATGGACAAAGTAGACAAGGAAAGAAGTTCTTTCAAAGGCAAAAGAGGAGCTACTATGCAGATAAGGCAAGTAAGTACTCAAGTGATAGTGATGATAGTTTCTCAAAAAATGATAAATATGAAGTCCTATTTATGATTGAAGAAAAAGAGGTCAAGAAAAGGTCACCAATAATTCTCAAGTGTTTTAGATGTGGTAACTTTGGACATATTGAAGATAGTTGTACAAGGAATGGTTATAGTTTCAGTGATGATGAATATGAGGATACACTTGAAGGACCAGAAGAGAATATTCTAATGGCACTAGAAGAAGAAGAAGGTGATCCTACAAAAGATAAGTCAAAAGAAAATAAATATGTAGACAAAGGCAAAAAAATAGAGGAAGAATCAGATAAATAAGGATATGATCTCAAGGGAGAACTTATTTATGCTCTTGACATAGTAAAGAAGGTAAGAAAGCAAAACTCTAAAATTGAGTTTTAGTTTCAAGAATGTGATGAAGAGAGAAGAATGCTTATAGAGGATCTAGAAAAATCAAAGGCTAAGACAAAGAAGTTCAAGGATAAGTTAGAAGCAAAGGTCTTAGAATGTGAAAGGTTAGAACAAGAAGTAGCCCTACTAAGGGAAGATTTAGAAAATTCCAAGAGTAAGCTACAAAAGTTTGGAAAGAGCTCAAATATTGTGGATAAGATGATCAAGGTACAAAGAAGGTCAAAAAACAAAATATGTCTTGGTTTTGAACAGACTCAAAAGAAACAAGAAGAGAATTCAACCTCAAGTTTTGAAGGAGAAGAAACTTTAGAAGAAGACAATGTAAGAGAAAGTGAGACATCTGAGGATGAGTTGGACAACAAAAATTTCAACAAGGACAAGAATAATGCACAAAGAAGAAACATATGGAACAACAATCAGAATAGGTTAAAAGAGACTAAGAGACCAATGAGGTCAAGACAAGGAAACTTCAATGGAAGATGTTTTTCATGTCACAGGTTTGGGCACATGGCTTCACAGTGCAAAACACATGAAAGACAAGAAAATGGGAATTTCAAAAACAAGCAGCTTTTCCATGGGTATTGCTACTCATGTAATCAGTTTGATCACAAGGCAATGAATTGCAGGGTTCATGATAGAAAAGGATATGGCTTCACTAGGAGAAATCCTAAGACATTTGCACCTCCAAGGAATAATAAAATTAAGTGTTATAAGTGCAATAATGATGGACACACAACAAAGTGGTGTAGAGCAAACATTCCAGAATCAAGTATGAATAGGAACATGAACAGGAAAAAGGGATATGGATATGAATAGGAACATGGATATAAACATGAATAAGAATAGGAATAGAAATAGGAACAGGAATATGGACATGGAAAGGAATAGTCAAAGGAATCAAAAGGATCAGATAAGAAGAAAAGAAGATAAAGGTAAAGACCAGTACTTTTTGGGAGTAGAAATACTCCCACCCCAAAATTAACCACCTCAAGAGGAGGTGGGGGAGGGGCTAAGCTAAGAAACTCATTCTTAGCCCTGAGCCCCAAAGGTGACCCTTTGCCATTGATGTCAAAGGGGGAGAGATTTGAGTAAGGGGGAGATATTTGGTATTTGAGTAAAGAGGAGAGATTTGAAAAGAGCATTGAGCTAGGGGGAGCAATGTCCCAGGGGGAGCATAACAAAGAAAAGGTTAAGTTTTTGGTAAAAAGAATTTGGGTTGCCATCAATGACAAAGGGGGAGATTGTTGGACATTTTGAGTCCATAGAGTTGTCATTGATGTCAAGGAATGAAGTTGTCATTGATGCCAAGGAATAAGCCACCATTGATGTCAAAAGGTCAAAAGGAGCAATGCAAAAGATTAATGCAAAAGAGCTTCATAATATTCTTTTTAATATTATGTGGAAGCATAAGTAGAAGGGTTTTTTATTAAAACCCATGATGGCAAAATAAATGGTATTTTATTTAAAACCAATTGGATAGACCTATGGGAGTTAAATAAATTATATTTAATTATAATTTCATTATATATTAATTTGTAAGTTAATTTAATTAACCTATGGTTATTAAATTAATTATAAGTTAATTATAATAATGTTATTATTAATTAAATTATAATTACCCTAAGGTTAGGGTTGCAAGGTAATTAAATTTACGTCGACGTTCAAGTTTAAATGTGGCAAATGATATATAAACTATATGCCTTAGTGGCATTCGAATTATCCTTCGTTCGAACAAGAGAAAGAGGCAAGCATGTGTTGAAGAGAATTCATGCGAGGAAGAAGACAAGGTTCTTGTCTTAGGCGCCAGTGAAAGGGGATAAGATCATCGAGGGCTAAAATCCCATATCCACCTAGGCAGCATGGCCTAGTGGCAAGTGGTCGAGGGCTAAGGCATTTGGGCACGGAGTGACCCGTGATCGATTCGTGACAGCAGCATTTTGGTGTGTTGTGTTTGAAGCGTCGAAGGAAGCGACGCGTGGTTTTTTGGCTTAGGTACAAAAGGGGAGGAATATAGAGCACGTGGTGCTCTTTGCTCCCTAAACGAGCACCTAGCACATGTGGCAACCAAGACCATGACTAGGATGCATGGGGAGGCGGCGTCAAGGGTTCGAGTCTCACCAAGGCGGAGGTAATAAATTTTTGTTATATTTTATAATGCCTAAGGTTTGACATAAGATTCTAGGGAGTTAAAAGGGGTAAATAAAAGGTATTTTATTTGGTCATTATTTTGAGTAATTGGAGAAATAAGTGGATTAAAGTGTTGGTTAGATTTTGAGAGGATTTCTTGCCATTGAGTTATTTTGAAAAGGTGATTGTATTGACATTATTTTTGATGTTGGATATTATTTTAACTGGGAGATTATAAGGTGTATTTGGTCAATTATTTTTGTATATGTTGATGGATGCTTTCTTCAAGATGGAGTGATAAGGTGTATGTGTGTTTTGATATTTGCATTGTATCTTTGAGAGAGTTTATCATCTTCTAACTTTCTTGAGCTTGGCAAAGAAGTGTTTGTTGGTTGTGGCAGATTTTTGAGGTTCCTTCATCATCAAATAAAAGGTATGGGCACATTCTTCCATAGTTGAGTTGATTGGTTTTTTAGAAAACAAGTTTGGAGTGAAAAGGACTTAATTAGGTTTCCTTATTGAGTGTGTTGAGTTAATGCTTCAAGGTTTTCTGGAATAAAGAGTTGTTGTTAAAACCTTGTTTGATAAGCATTGTTGTTGAAGCCATTGGTTAAGTGAAGAACCTGAACTAAGGTTTGAAAAGAACATGAGTATCATTGTTATGTGAGATTGTTTGATAAGCATTGTTTTTGAAGCCATTGGTTAAGTGAAGAACTTGAACTAGGGTTTGAAAAGAACATGAGTATAGTTGGTATCATTGTTATGTGAGATTGGTTGATAAGCATTGTTGGAAACATTTTGAGTGAGTGTTTATATGCTTGGACTAGGGTTTGTAAGCAAGGATTGTTTCATTGAGTGATTGGTTGAGTAGAGTTGGTTGAGCCTAGTCAAGTGGATGTGTGAAGTGATTGTTCAAGTTCTATAAAACAAACTATTCTATATTTTGAATTGATTTGAGAAAGTGATTGAGCATTGAGGTGAATGTGAAGCATATTGAGTCTCTAACAATTCTTTGTATGTTTCTAAAAGAGTGATTGAAAGTGATTGAGCATTGTGATGAGTATAGAGCATATTGAGTCTCTAACAATTCTCTTTATGTTTCTATGAGATTGGACAAGTTCTAGTGTGGACTTGTTGAGCAGATTTGAGGTAAGTATTTGAGAAGACTTGTGGATAGATTTGGGTAAGCTTTTGTGGAAGCTTACAATACAGATTGAGAGAATATTTGGATAAGTTCTTGTGAGGACTTATTGAGTAGATTTGGACAAGTTCTAGAGAGGACTTGTGGATAGATTAGTGTGAGATTTTGTGGAAGCTTGCAAGGTAGATTTGAGACAAGTCTTTGAGAAGACTTGAGAGTAATTGTTTTTTTTTTTTTAACCTTGAGTTAAGGTTTGGGGTAGATCCAATAGAGTTGATTTGAGATTGATTCAAGCTTTGAGTTAAGGCTTGAGGATGGATATTGAGGATAGATTTGTGCTAGATCGAAGGACTATGTTTAGTACATATTTGAGGATAGATTTTGGTGTAGATTTGAGGATAGGTTTGTGCTAGACCAAAGATAGAGACTGAGCATATTTGTGCTAGACCAAAGGATTATGTTTAGTATAGATTTGAGATAGAGCTTTGGAGGTGATAGAGTATAGAGGATGATAGTATCTAGTGGATAGAGATCCATTAAGCCAGGGTAGTGAGGATAGGTGTCTTCAGTGGATAGAGATCCATTAGCTAGAGCAGTGGGGGTAACAGTTCTTCTAGAAGATCACCAGCCAGAGCAAGAGGAGAAAGGAGTTCTCCTATGGATAGAGATCCATGAACTTGATTAAGGGGATTGGTGTCTCCTTTGGATAGAGGTCCATAAACATTGTAATAGGGAAAGGATTCCCAAGAGATTGATTGAGAAAGTTTTAGTAAAATATTTTCTCCATGGAGTAGCCCACATTGGGTGAACCACGTAAATTTGGTGTCTCTATTGTGTGTGGTGATTTGTGCATTGCTTTGATTACTGCTATTGATATTGCTATCTATACATTGCATAATATTGATTGGGAAAGAAAAGTAAAAAGTGGTCTTATACTGTTCACCCCCCTCTTAGTATAAGCTTATGTTCTTCAATTGGTATCAGAGTGGGTTCCTTCAGAAGAGTTTAACAGCTTGAAGGAAAAGCCTACAAGAACACAATGGATTCTAAGAATGGATCATCAGATAATTCAGCACCAGTATTTTATGGAAGTGATTATATATATTGGAGTATGAGAATGAAGATTTACCTGATGGCACTTGGCAATGAAATTTGGGAAGTAGTTGAAAATGGATACGATACCACCAGTTGATCCACCTACAGATAAGGAAGGTAAGCTTCTACAACATTACAATTCAAAAGCAATGAATGCAATTTTGAGAGGTTTGCATAGAACAGAGTCCATAAAAGTTATGCATTGTCAAGATGCAAAAGGAATGTGGGATAAGTTGTAAAGTATATATGAAGGAGATAAAGGTGTCAAGAAAGCAAAGATATGAAATCTCAAAGGACAACTTGAAGAGTTAAGAATGAAGGATGAGGAAAACATTAGTACTTATCTACTTCAAGTTGATGAGGTTGTTAATGCTATGCAAGGACTTGGACTTAAGGTTGAATAATCGGATGTTTGTGATAAGATCTTAAGATCTCTTCCAAAAATATTTAGTGAAAAGGTTTCTGCTATAGAAGAATCAAAGGATGGTGATTCTTTGACAAGAGATATGTTGCTTGGTATTCTTACAACTTTTGAGTTAAGAACAAAAGAACCTAATCCCCAGAAGGAAGCAACCTTCAAAGCAATCAAGAAGACAAAGGGTAAGAAGTCAGAATCAAGCAATGAGTCATCTAGTGATGAAGAAGCAAATTATGGTAGAAGGAATAAGGATTCAAGAAGATTTAAAGATACAAAATATGTTAAATGTTTCAATTGTGGAAAGTATGGTCACTATGCAACTGATTGTCAAGAAGCTAAAAATAACAATGATGAAGAAAAATAGGATCACATAAATAGGGAATCAGAAAGATACAGACACCAAAAGAAAAGCAAGGATGGACAAAGCATACAAGGAAAGAAGTTCTTTCAAAGGCAAAAGAGGAGCTACTATGCAGATAAGGCAAGTAAGTACTCAAGTGATAGTGATAATAGTTTCTCAAAAAATGATAAATATGAAGTCCTATTTATGATTGAAGAAAAAGAGGTCAAGAAAAGGTCACCAATAATTCTCAAGTGTTTTAGATGTGGTAACTTTGGACATCTTGAAGATAGTTGTACAAGGAATGGTTATAGTTTTAGTGATGATGAATATGAGGATACACTTGAAGGACCAGAAGAGAATATTCTAATGGCACTAGAAGAAGAAGAAGAAGGTGATCCTACAGAAGACAAGTCAAAAGAAAATAAATATGTAGACAAAGGCAAACAAATAGAGGAAGAATCAGATAAAGAAGGATATGATCTCAAGGGAGAACTTATTTATGCTCTTGACACAGTAAAGAAGGTAAGAAAGCAAAAACTCTAAACTTGAGTTTCAGTTTCAAGAATGTGATGAAGAGAGAAGAATGCTTATAGAGGATCTAGACAAATCAAAGGCTAAGACAAAGAAGTTCAAGGATAAGTTAGAAGCAAAGGTCTTAGAATGTGAAAGGTTAGAACAAGAAGTAGCCCTACTAAGGGAAGATTTAGAAAAGTCCAAGAGTAAGCTACAAAAGTTTGGAAAGAGCTCAAAGATTGTGGATAAGATGATCAAGGTACAAAGAAGGTCAACAAACAAAATAGGTCTTGGTTTTGAACAGACTCAAAAGAAACAAGAAGAGAAGTCAACCTCAAGTTCTGAAGGAGAAGAAACTTTAGAAGAAGAAACTTCAGAAGAAGATAGTGTAAGAGAAAGTGAGACATCTGAGGATGAGTTGGACAACATAAAGTTCAACAAGGATAGGAACAATGCACAAAGAAGAAACAAATGGAACAACAATCAAAATAGGTTAAAAGAGACTAAGAGACCAATGAGGTCAAGACAAGGAAACTTCAATGGAAGATGTTTTTCATGTCACAGGTTTGGGCACATGGCTTCACAGTGTAGGACACATGAAAGACAAGAAAATGGGAATTTCAGAAATAGGCAGCTTTTCCATGGGTATTGCTACTCATGTAATCAGTTTGGTCACAAGGCAATGAATTGCAGGGTTCATGACAGAAAAGGATATGGCTTCACTAGGAGAAATCCTAAGACATTTGCACCTCCAAGGAATAATAACATTAAGTGTTATAAGTGCAATAATGATGGACACACAACAAAGTGGTGTAGAGTAGACATTCCAGAATCAAGTATGAATAGGAACAAGAATAAGAACAGAAAAGGGATATGGATATGAACAGGAATAGGAACAAGAACATGGATATAAACATGAACAAGAACAGGAACAGAACAGGAATATGGACATGGAAAGGAATAGTCAAAGGAATCAAAAGGATCAGATAAGAAGAAAAGAAGACAAAGGTAAAGACCAGTGCTTATTGGGAGTAGAAATACTCCCACCCCAGAATTAACCACCTCAAGAGGAGGTGGGGGAGGGGCTAAGCTAAGAAACTCATTCTTAGCCCCGAGCCCCAAAGGTGACCCTTTGCCATTGATGTCAAAGGGGGAGATATTTGAGTAAGGGGGAGAGATTTGGTATTTGAGTAAAGAGGAGAGATTTGAAAAGAGCATTGAGCTAGGGGGAGCAGAACAAAGAAAAGGTTAAGTTTTTGGTAAAAAGAATTTGGGTTGCCATCAATGACAAAGGGGGAGATTGTTGGACATTTTGAGTCAAAGTTGTCATTGATGTCAAGGAATGAAGTTGTCATTGATGTCAAGGAATAAGCTACCACTGATGTCAAAAGGTCAAAAGGAACAATGCAAAAGATTTATGAAAATGACTTCATAATATTCTTTTTAATATTATGTAGGAAGCATAAGTAGAAGGGTTTTTTATTAAAACCCATGATGGCAAAATAAATGGTCTTTTATTTAAAACCAATTGGATAGACCTATGGGAGTTAAATAAATTATATTTAATTATAATTTCATTATATATTAATTTGTAAGTTAATTTAATTAACCTATGGTTATTAAATTAATTATAAGTTAATTATAATAATGTTATTATTAATTAAATTATAATTACCCTAAGGTTAGGGTTGCAAGGCAATTAAATTTGCATCGACGTTCAAGTTTAAAGGTGGCAAATGATATATAAACTATATGCCTTAGTGGCATTCGAATTATCCTTCGTTCGAACAAGAGAAAGAGGCAAGCGTGTGTTGAAGAGAATTCATGTGAGGAAGAAGACAAGGTTCTTGTCTTAGGCACCAGTGAAAGGGGATAAGATCATCGAGGGCTAAAATCCCATATCCACCTAGGTAGCATGGCCTAGTGGCAAGTGGTCGAGGGCTAAGGTGTTTGGGCATGGAGTGACCCACGATCGATTCACGATAGTTGGGGGGGGGGGGGGGAGGGGGGGGGAGGGGGGGGGGGGGGGAAGAGGAGAAGGGGGGGGGGGGGGGGGGTGGGGGGGGGGTGGGGGGGGGAGCTTACAATACAAATTGAGATCAGATTTAGATAAGTTATTATGAGGACTTATTGAGTAGATTTGGACAAGTTCTAGAGAGGACTTGTGGATAGATTAGTGTGAGATTTTGTGGAAGCTTGCAAGGCAAATTTAAGACAAGTCTTTGAGAAGACTTGAGAGTAGAATTGATTGAATTTTTTAAATCTTTAGTTAAGTTTAGGGTAGATCCAGCAGAGTTGATTTGAGATTGAGTCAAGATTTGAGTTAATGCTTGAGTATGGAGATTTAGGATAGATTTGTGCTATACCAAAGGACTATTTTTAGTACATATTTGAGGATATATTTTGGTGCAGATTTGAGGATAGGTTTGTGCTAGATGAAAGATAGATACTAAGCAGATTTGCACTAGATCGAATGACTATGTTTAGTATAGATTTGAGATAAAACTTTAGAGGTGACAGAGTACAAAGGATGACAGTCTCTAGTGGATAGAGATCCATTAATCTAGAGCAGTGAGGACAAGTGGATTTAGTGGATAGAGATCCATTTGCTAGAGTAGTGGGGGAAACAGTTATTCTAGAAGATCACCAGCTAGAGCAAGAGGAGAAAGGAGTTATACTGTGGATAGAGATCCATGAAATTGATTAAGGGGATTGGTGTCTCCTTTGTACAAAGGTCCATAAACATTGTAATAGGGAAATGATTCCCAAGAGATTGATTGAGAAAGTTTTAGTAAAATATTTTCTCCATGGAGTAGCCCACATTAGGTGAACCAAGTAAATTTGGTGTCTCTATTGTATGTGGTGATTTGTGCATTGATTTGATTACTGCTATTGATTTTGTTTTCTATACATTGCAAAATATTTATTGGGAAAGAAAAGTAAAAAGTGGTCTTATACTATTCACCCCCCTCTTAGTATAAGCTTGTGTTCTTCGTTATTCATCATTAAATACTTAAAACTATAATTCTACCTATTTCTACTCTACTTGTGATACATGTGCACTTATTCATATAAAGGTTTATATCTAAATAATTTCTTCCTAGTTCTCATAAACAATATATATAGAATTGGTAGAAGAATTAGAGATATTTTATAATTTAAAATACTCTTAAAATGAGTGAAGGGTTGTGTAGAAATTAAACATGCTATAGTTTTTCCACAACTCTCTAATATTAATTATCAACATCTATTACTTTGATATTAAATAACTCATGTAAAACTTTATAGAAGCATGTAAATTCAATCATAAACAACACAAGATATTTATAGTTTAACACATGCTCATTATGGGTGTAATTGCACCACTTAATTATTTTATTAAATTTATAATCACTGTAATAAATTTGATTCCATCTAACTTTATCTATATAATATTGAATTCTCTACGTGTATTTTTTACTACCATATTACTCCAACTTATATAAACTAATTCAACTATTGATTATGCATAGGCTAGACAATTCACCTAAGGAATTGATGGAAGTGTTTATGCAAGATACATCAATATATAGAATCATGATAATACTAATAATAACTTTACATAACTACCAAGTTATTCTTTTCTATATTTAGAACTTTCTTTTAAAATTTTCATGCACATTTCTACTTCTTCAATTGTGCTTCTAAATTTAAAATTACCTTTTATTTTCTCCAACATGCTTTCTTCTTTTCTATGAAAAGTCTTGCATGTGCTTTTTATATGAATTATTTTTTTCTCCAACATTCTCTCTCTTAATGCTTGAAGATCTAGTTTTATATTTCTTGGAACAAAATTATTTTAACATCTTTTTTAATACATAATTTCTTGCTACTTTGCATACACACAATCACATACCTTCAAATGACATGCTTAATTATCATTCAAATTACCTTTGTTGAAAAAATCACTTGATTACTCATCAATTGTTTACTTCTTTGCCTTTATTCTTTAAAATATGTATGGACCCATGACTCAACCAAATTTTTCCTTATTGTAACCTTCACATCCTATCGGACTACATGGATAATTAGTAGTTAGAACCACTAGGCATAATAGAGTAGATTACTCCATGTAATATCCACTCTATTTTTTTGTACAACATATTATTGTTACTTCATATCTTCATCTCTCTAAAAAATTTAATAATTCATTCTCTATTTTGTGCCTTTATATTCTTATCTTATGTGTTGGTCCTTGCTTCTAGCACATATGACATTCATTCAATGTTTCTCATTCCCTTTTTCGCTTTTTTGAGGTACTCATGTTACTTCTATTTCTCTTTTGTGTCCACTCTTATTATTTTTATCTTTCTCAATTTCATTTTTTTTACTATCATACCTTTTTAAAGGTATGGACCCATTATGATTCAAACTTGAGACTTTCCTATATTGAGAATTCTTTAACATTAAATTATTCACCTATTTCTTCAACTCCAACGCTCTCCTTTGAATCACACTTTTGATGCTTGGAAATCCTAGCTTCAACTCTAGCTCTTGGTTTCAAATCTAGCTCCTAGCTTCAACACTATCTCTAGTATAAAATGTTAAAACTAAAACATGTTATACCAATTCTCAATATTTTTTATGTTAACGTACATGATAGGATTTGCTTCCATATTTTTCACACCATGTAATTTAATCCTATTTTTACATGATGGATAATACACCCAAGAGATGGATGGATGAATCAACTAGTGGTGAATTTACAAATATATAGAATTATTAAAACACTAATAATAATTTTCCTTAAACAAAAAGCAATGTATTTTTTATTAGATATAGAAGGGGTTTTGAAAGGGTCCTTGAGACTTTTATAGTAGGAATAGCTTGAAGAACACAAGCTTATACTGAGAGGGGGGGGTGAACAGTATAAGACCACTTTTTACTTTTCCTTTATATTACAAAATAGTAAAGCGATATACCCATAGCAATATCAAAGCAATGCATAAAAACATCCACAAAGAGACAACAATCTTAACGTGGTTCACCCATAATGGTTGGGCTACGTCCATGGATAAAATATTTCACTAAATTTTATCAATCCAAATCTGGGAATACCTTTCCCGATTACAATGTTTATGGGCACCAACCCAAAGGAGACACCAATCCCCTAACCTCGAGTTCGTGGGCACCAACCCACAGGAGACACCAATCCCCTAGCTCTGCTCTAGTTGGTGATCCTCTAGAAGACCTCTGCCTCTACTGCCCTTAGCAAATGGAACTCTATCCATAGAAGACACCTGTCCTCCCTGCTCTGGTTGGAGACCTCTGTCCTCAACTCTGTCACCTCCAAAGCTGGTCCTCGAATTTGCACTAAACACAGTCCTTCGGTCTAGCACAAATGTCCTCGTTCTCTTTCTCTGATCTACACCAAACATAGTCCTTCGGTCTAGCACAAATGTCCTCAAAACTGCACCAATCTCTGTCCTCAATCGGTCCTCAAATCTGGTTCATAGATGTTGTTCACAAGCTTCCACTAAAGCTTGCTTGATCTTCACCCAAGTCTTCACCAAGACTTGTCTCAGATCTACTTTGCAAGTTCTCACTAGAACTTGCCCAAACTGCTCCACAAGCTCAACAAAATCTTGCTCAAATCTATCCAACAATCCCTCTCAATGATTTATCCAAAACCATCAAGGCCTACGCACTATCTCCGAACGTCACAAAAATGATGTACCCAATAGCTTTATGCTTTTCTGCTCTCTATGCGCTCTTGCTTCACACTTAGCTCGATTCGATGAAATGCACTCTACACACTACTATCGAATTTGCACTCTGCTCTCAGCGATCGAACTTCTTGCACTGTGCACTATCTACAAATTTTGCACTTCAACGACGCATTCGAATCACACCTCAACTCTCCAAACAGCCCTCCTTTTATACTAACACTTTCAAGATCAAAACCTTGATCTTAGTCAGCTGCACAACCCTAAACTACGTCGACTGCAAACCCTAACTACGTTGGCTACAAACCCTAATCTTCGTCGGCCCAAATTTAACTTTGTCGGCTTCACTGCCTCTGCAACTCTTCTGTAGCTTCTACCACGAAACTACAACATGTCGTGATATCACGACACTTTTGCAATCATATACTGTCTTTTGGCTTTTGTCATGATATCATGACATTTTAGCCTTTGTCGACTTCAACTAAGCTCTTGTCATGATATCACGACACTTTTGACTTAGTCAGCATCAACTTTGCTTTTGTCGCGATATCGTGACATTTCTCCCTTCGTCGACCTCCTTTCTGCTTTTGTCATGAAATCGTGACACTTCTATCTTCATAGCCTTCCTCTCTGCTTTTGTCATGAAATCATGACACTTCTCCTATAGAAGGCCTGCATTCTATTTTTGTCATGAAATCGTGACACTTTCTCCAACCGAACGCTGCCATCTCAAACTGTCATGAAATCGTGACACTTTCTCTTCCTTGCACTCTTGTTTGCTTGCACTAGCAAAAATGGAACATGTCACGAAATCATGATGCTTTCACCTTTGAGCTCTTCCTCCTTGAATTTGTCACGAAATCGTGACACTTCTAGCTTTCGTACGTTTTCTTTGCAGCCTGTCGTGAAATCGCGATGCTTTCAGCTTTCGTACGACTTCTCTACAACCTATCATGAAATCGTGACGCTTCTCATTTCAGACTCTTCCCTTTGCTGTATGTCACGAAATCGTGACACTTTATCTTGCTTCCACTTTGTCTTCTGACTTGTCGCGAAATCGTGACACTTTTTCTCCTTAGCGCTTTTCATTTCTTTGGGTCGCGAAACCCGACATGTCATGATATCGTGACACTTTTTCTCCCGGACTCTCTCTCCTGCATTATGTCACGAAATCATGACACTTTTTCTTTTGGACTCTCTCTCCTGCATTATGTCGTGAAATCGTGACACTTTTTCTTTCGGACTCTCTCTCCTGCAACATGTCGCGAAATCGTGACACTTTTTCGTCCGTTCAACCTTCCTTGCAATATGTCGCGAAATCGCGACATTTCTGACTCGAACATTCTCTCTCCTCTTTGAGTCGCGAAACTGCGACATGTCGCGATATCGTGACACTTTTCTAAAAATATTTCTCTCTCCTGCTTAAGTCGCGAAAATGCGACATGTCGCGATATCGCGACATTTTTCTAACTTGCTTTCTTTCGAACCTGTCATGCCGAAACCTTCATCAAAACAAATTATTTTACATCAAATCAAATTCCTTCAAAAGCTTCTTGACATCAATGACAACTTATACACTTGAGCAAAGGCAATGTACCCAAGGTACCCAAAATTGCCAACAATCTCCCCCTTTGTCATTGATGGCAAACCTTTACTGAAAACACGTCTCAAGAGCCAAAACTGAAACCAACTATGCTAACAACTGAGAAACTGTGCCCACAACTAAGAATATTCCTCTGAAGTTTTGCTCCCCCTAACTTGAAGCTTTCCTCTTCACTTGAAGCTCTCCCCCTTACTCATATCTCTCCCCCTTTGTCATCAATGGCAAAGGGTCACCTTTGGGGCTCGGGACTAAGAATGAGCCTCTTAGCTTAGTCCCTCCCCCACCTCCTGATGAGGTGATTAATTCTAGGGTGGGAGTAAAACTCCCATTAGGCACTGATCATCATCAGCGTCTATCACTTCCTTGTCGGGCCTTCTCTTGAACTCTTTGCCCGTATTCCTGTTCTTGTTCCTGTCACTGTTCTTGTTCCTGTTATCATTCCTGTTCTTATCCATGCCTTGATCCTTGGACCTATTCATATCACTGTTCATGTTCCTGTATCTTAGAAGTTCAGCTCTACACTGTCTAGCTTTGTGACCTCCATTGTTACACTTATAACAAGTAACAATGTTATTTCTTTTAGGCATACCTGTTCTTTGAATCTGCCTGATCTGGCCGAACCTGTTTTGATCAAACCTATTCCTGTAATTAACCTTGCAATAGACTGCCTTGTGCCCAAACTATTTACAAGAGTAGCAATACCCTTGAAAGAAACTAGTGCTTCTAAAATTGTCATTTACCTTCTTCACTTGAGCCATGCAATGTGCAGCCATGTGACCAAACCTGTAACATGCAAAACATCTGTCATGAAATTTTCCTTTATTCGACCTCTTGGGTCCTGAAAACTTCTTCTTCTCATTCTAAATTTCATTTTTTGTTTCTATGCATCTGTCATTCAAGGACTCATAATCTGAAAAACTTTCCTCATCAGAACTCTCTTCCTTTTGGAGTCTCTTACTAGACTCTCCAGCTTGTTCCTTGTGTGGCTTAACAAAACCAAGGCCTGTTTTATCCGTTGTCTTTCTTTGACCTTTGATGAGTGACTTAACATTTTTGGAGCTATCTTGAAACCTGTAAAGCTTATCCTTGTACTCTTTAGTTTCCTCTTTCAAAGAAGCCATTTTCTGTTCTAACTCACTATACTCAAGAACCTTAGACTCTAACTCATCCTTGAGTTCTTGTGTCTTAGCCATAGAGAAGTCAAGACTTTCCATAAGATCATCTCTCTCCATACAACATTCATCTAACTTATCCTTGAGTCTAGCATTCTTCTTTCTTTCCTTTTTCAAAACACTAAGAGCGTTAGTAAGTTCACTTTCAAGATCCTTTATTTGTTTGCTATCTGAATCATCAAAGTCTTTTTCAGATTTCTTATCACTAGAGGTGCTACCTTTTTCGAACACCATACACACATATTCCTTATAGTTTTCTGAAGCATCCTCATACATACTAGAAACCAAATCATTATTTGTGCAATCATCCTCAAGGTGACCAAAATTTCCACATCTAAGACATTTCATGATAATGAATCTATGTTTCGGTTCTTCCTCCTTTTCTGATATGAACAACATCTCATTTTCATTATCACTTGAAGAACTTTCACTATCACTACTAGAACACTTACTTGCTTTGTCTAGGTAGAAACTCTTCTTGTGCTTGTGAGAATACCTCTTTCCTTGATTGTTGTGCTCATATTTGTTCTTTCTGTGATGCTTATGCTTTTCAGAATCCTTGCTCTTTGAATCCTGTTTATCTTCATCACTTTCATCCTTGGGAATAGTACAGTCTGTAGCATAATGACCAAACTTTCCGCAATTGAAACATCTTATATTTTTCATGCTTTTGTGCTTTCTAGAGAATTTACCTTTCTTGCTGTAATATGCCTCTTCATCACTAGAAGACTCATCGCTCTCTTGAAGCTGTTTACCCTTGGATTTCTTGGTAGCCTTGAAAGCTGCCTCTTTCTTGACGTCAACCTTCACTTGAGTTCTCAACTCAAATGCTGCAAGTATACTATGGAGCTCATCCTTTTTCAACTTATCCAAATCTTTAGCTTCCTCAATAGCAAAAATATTTTCACTAAATCTATTAGGAAGAGATCTTAAAATCTTATCACAAACATCATTTTCAGCAAGCTCAAGACCTAAGTCTTTCATGGAGTTAACAACCTCATCCATACGAAGCATATAGTCACTAATATTTTCATCATCATTCATCTTGAGTTGTTCAAACATACCTTTGAAGTGTCTCAACTTGGCCTTTCTGACATTTGTATCACCTGTATGAACCACCTGCAGTTGTTTCCACATTTCACTGGCTGTCTTGCAGTGAATCACTTTGGTGAGATCTGCTTTCTGTAAGCCTTTTAGGATTGCATTCATTGCTTTTGAATTGCTGTGATGTAGGAGCCTTTCTTCTTTAGTATTTGGACCATGTATAGGAATAGTATACTCATCTTCAATTACTTCCCATACCTCATTACCAAGTGCCATTAGATGAACCTTCATCCTTGCACTCCAAAGACCAAAATCTGACCCATCAAGAATAGGTGCTGCATTGCCGCTTGAATAATCCATTGTGTTCTTTACTAGCTTTTCCTTCAAGCTGTTAAACTTTCTGAAGGCACCCGCTCTGATACCAATTGAAGAACACAAGCTTATACTGAGAGGGGGGGTGAACAGTATAAGACCACTTTTTACTTTTTCCTTTATATTACAAAATAGTAAAGCGATATACCCACAAAAATATCAAAGCAATGCATAAAAACATCCACAAAGAGACAACAATCTTAACGTGGTTCACCCAGAATGGTTGGGCTACGTCCATGGATAAAATATTTCACTAAATTTTATCAATCCAAATCTGGGAATACCTTTCCCGATTACAATGTTTATGGGCACCAACCCAAAGGAGACACCAATCCCCTAACCTCGAGTTCATGGGCACCAACCCACAGGAGACACCAATCCCCTAGCTCTGCTCTGGCTGGTGATCCTCTAGAAGACCTCTACCTCTGCTGCCCTTAGAAAATGGAACTCTATCCACAGAAGACACCTATCCTCCCTGCTCTTGCTGGAGACCTCTGTCCTCAACTCTGTCACCTCCAAAGTTGGTCCTCGAATTTGCACTAAACATAGTCCTTCGGTCTAGCACAAATGTCCTCGTTCTCTTTCTCTGATCTGCACCAAACACAGTCCTTCGATCTAGCACAAATGTCCTCAAAACTGCACCAATCTCTGTCCTCAACTGGTCCTCAAATCTGGTTCATAGAAGTTGTTCACAAGCTTCCACTAAAGCTTGCTTGATCTTCACCCAAGTCTTCACCAAGACTTGTCTCAGATCTACTTTGCAAGTTCTCACTAGAACCTACCCAAACTGCTCCACAAGCTCAACAAAAGCTTGCTCAAATCTGTCCAACAATCCCTCTCAATGATTTGTCCAAAACCATCAAGGCCTATGCACTATCTCTGAACGTCACAAAAATGATGCACCCAACAGCTTTATGCTTTTCTACTCTCTGTGCGCTCTTGCTTCGCACTTAGCTCGATTCGATGAAATGCACTCTGCACACTACTATCGAATTTGCACTCTGCTCTCAGCGATCGAACTTCTCACACTGCGCACTATCTTCAAATTTTGCACTTCAACGACGCATTCGAATCACCCCTCAACTCTCCAAATAGCCCTCCTTTTATACTAACACTTTCAAGATCAAAACCTTGATCTTAGTCAGCTGCACAACCCTAAACTATGTTGGTTGCAAACCCTAAACTACGTCGGCTACAAAACCCTAATCTTCGTCGGCCCAAATTTAACTTTGTCGGCTTCACTGCCTCTGCAACTCTTCTATAGCTTCTACCATGAAACTACAACATGTCGTGATATCGTGACACTTTTGCAATCGTATACTGTCTTTTGGCTTTTGTCATGATATCATGACATTTTAGCCTTTGTCGACTTCAACTAAGCTCTTGTCGCGATATCGTGACACTTCTGACTTAGTCAGCATCAACTTTGCTTTTGTCGTGATATCACGACATTTCTCCCTTCGTCGACCTCCTTTCTGCTTTTGTTGCAAAATCGTGACACTTCTATCTTCATAGCCTTCCTCTCTACTTTTGTCATGAAATCACGACACTTCTCCTATAGAAGGCCTGCATTCTATTTCTGTCATGAAATCGTGACACTTTCTCCAACCGAACGCTGCCATCTCAAACTGTCATGAAATCGTGACACTTTCTCTTCCTTGCACTCTTGTCTGCTTGCACTAGCAAAAATGGAACATGTCATGAAATCGTGACGCTTTCACCTTTGAGCTCTTCCTCCTTGAATTTGTCATGAAATCATGACACTTCTAGCTTTCGTACGTTTTCTTTGCAGCCTATCGTGAAATCGTGATGCTTTTAGCTTTCGTATGACTTCTCTACGATGCTTCTCATTTCAGACTCTTCCCTTTGCTGTATGTCGCGAAATCGTGACAATTCTTACTTGGAACATTTTCATCTACAGCATGTCGTGAAATCATGACACTTTTTCTCCTTAGCGCTTTTCTTTTCTTTGGGTCACGAAAACCCGACATGTCGCGATATCGTGACACTTTTTCTCCCGGACTCTCTCTCCTGCATTATGTCATGAAATCGCGACACTTTTTCTTTCGGACTCTCTCTCCTGCATTATGTCGCGAAATCATGACACTTTTTCTTTCGGACTCTCTCTCCTGCAACATGTCGCGAAATCGTGACACTTTTTCGTCCATTCAACCTTCCTTGCAATATGTCGCGAAATCGTGACATTTCTAACTCGAACATTCTCTCTCCTCTTTGAGTCGCAAAACTGCGACATGTCGTGATATCGCGACACTTTTCTAAAAAGCTTTTTCTCGTCGGCTTAAGTCGCGAAAATGCGACATGTCGCGATATCGCGACATTTTTCTAACTTGCTTTCTTTCGAACCTGTCATGCCGAAACCTTCATCAAAACAAATTATTTTACATCAAATCAAATTCCTTCAAAAGCTTCTTGACATCAATGACAACTTATACACTTGAGCAAAGGCAATGTACCCAAGGTACCCAAAATTGCCAACATAGCTCTATAAAACATGGCCTAAGGTAAAAAATACAAGGACAAGAAAAACTATAAAGCACTACAATGGGTCATCCATCACCAAGTGAACCAGCTACAACTTCATACATAGTGATCCCCAAATCCAACCAACACTCCCACATGGTTGTGCCATAAAATATTTCTTCATAAATAATAAATTCTTATAGATCATCAAGAAGCATGCATCACTAAATCCAATTGAAGATCTTTAGAAAAATCTCTCTAAATAGATAGACCATTGAGACTTATACCCATATTTTCCATAAATTTAGTGTGGTAGTTTCCTTATCTAAATATATGATTTTTCTTCCTATCCTCTCTAGCCTGAATAATCAACCTATATTCCATGCTCACAACCTCAATGTTCCAAAAAAATATTTAATCACCTTTGACTAATTTTATAATATAAATCGAGTCTCCTTCAATGCAATATTTTGGTACCCCATCTTATGCATAAGCAAGAGACCTTGGTAAAGGGCTTTGTCATCCAAAACATGGAAATTATGGACATTTAAGAATTTTGCATACGCTAGTAGAAGCCCACCATTATCATCCTTAAGCACCCCACTAGTGCTAACATTACCTAGATTACCCTTTGAATCTCCATCAAATTTTAGTTTAACCCAACCTAGAGAAGGAGGTTACCACCTCACAAGGACCCAAGGATTAGGACTAGGAATACTAAAACCCCTATTGCTTTACTTAAAGCTAATTTTTCTTTTAGTCTCAACCTTCTAAATCTTCCCTCATCCAAATCTAGAGAGGACACATTCTCCATGGTAGAAGTCAAGGCTTTGTCATAAAAAAAGGTATGATCTCTTTTGAAGTTTATAAAAATTGTACTATTCCTCTCCTTCCACACCCACCAAAAAATATGTGGTAAATAGAAGTTCCAAAAAAATTTCAGCCTTGGAGAGTAAAAAGGAGATGACCATTGAGCACAAACATCAACAAGCAAACTTGGCACCACCCAACTTAGTCCCCAAAAAATAAAATACAGGTAAGAAATTTTATATAGAACAAGCATTAAAAGAATAGATGGCTTGTATGTTCCTTATTAGCACCACAAAGGTATCATTTGTCTGACATCGATCGACCTATTTTTTAAATATTTTTAATGGTCAAAATATTATTCTGATTTGCCAACCAAAAATATATATTCACCTTTGGTGTTAGAACCTTAATCCATACTTTGAATGGTGGTACCTATGGAGGATTACTAACAACCAATAGATTGTAGGTAAACTTGACTAAAAATTATCCATTATTTTCCCCTTCCCAAAAGATCCCATCCTCTTCATTTCTCTATTTAGTGACCTTAAACTTTAACTTATTAGTAATCAGAATTCAAGCTTCAAGTTTGACATTGTTGAGAGTGGAAAAGTCTAATGATTTCTAAACCTTCAACCCATTGACCACCTCAATAAAGTTAGCCAGCTTAGACCCAAAGACCAATTTGTTCCTAGGATACAAACATACCAGATTTGGAATCTGTGCAAGGAACTGGTACATCAACCAAATATATTTTCATAAATAAATCTTGAATCCATAACCCAACCTCCACCTATAACCTTTGGAGACTAGTGCCCTTGAATTTAGAAAAATTAATTAAAAGGCTAAACTAGAAGTTGGTAGAATATCAACAAGTAAAAAATTCTTTTGTCTCAAGTATTTGACCAACACAATCTTGACGCAGCTAGTTTTAGGTTGAGTTTCCAACTTCCATTCATGTTTTCAAACTAGAGAATTATTCATCTATTTTATGCTACAGATATCTAATCCACCATAATTTTTAGGTCTATAGACTTGCTTCCAACTAAATAAGTGAATCTTTTTCTTCTCATCAGAGTTGGACCAAAGAAATGACTTCTGAATAAGTTTAATCTTTGATAAAATCTTGTTAGGAATTTTGAACATAGATAAAAATAAGGTTGGAATACTTTGAAGAGTAGAATTTACAAGGGTATCCTTTACATATTGACTGAGAAGGGATCCTTTCCATCTGATTGGCTTCCTCTATAATCTTTCGACCATAGTTTCCCAAAGTGAATATTGGATCTAGCCTTTAAACAAAGTGAATCTTGGATCCTAGATCTCATATTTAAAAAAGGCTCACCGTAACATACAAAATATTGAGGCTTAAGTTTTAGGGGAAAACTATGGACCATGAGAATAGGATCCATCCTCCAACTTACCATTTGATGGCACATGGCATTTCGAAGAACTCAAGAAGCCAATACTAGCACCTCTTATAGACACACCATCTAACCAACTCAAAACTACCACCTTCGCATCCAAGCTAGCCACCACCTCAACATATTTTAATAGCTCACACCACCCTTTTGCATATGGTCCATGTAATCTAGATTTAAAATATCCCACTCCCACCCTTTACCATTTTGAACACCACCATTCAAATTCTAGCTCCCGCTCCTCCATGAAAAAAAAATTGTTGTTCTACTAATTGCCTTTATATTTAAACAAATACAAAAATAGTTTTTAATTTTTTCTAACTTTTATTCTTTTTTTCTAAGAAAAATCATACACACATTTTTTATATTTTATTTTTTATTTTTATTAAAATACAAATTAAGTGTTACTTTATCCAACATTATTTCCCTTAATGCTAAATATTTTAATTTTGAATTTAATGAACATTTAATTTCTTAAACAAAATTCTCTAATCAACTTGCTATTATACATAAAAATTCATTGCTATGCATAAACATTCATATATCTTCAAACTTCCTACCTGATTACTTGTCCAATTTCCTTCACTAAATAACTTGTTTGATCACTTACCTAATTACTAACTTCTTGTCTTCAACATGGATGAGATCTCATTACTCAACCAAATGTATCCTTATGGTAACCTTCCTCTCTTACAAAACTGCATGGATAATAAATCCCTATAATTGATAGGTTTAATAGAGTATATTACTGATAATGAGGTTCACTTTGTTGTTTTTGATACATTTTCTTTGTTACTTTATGTCTTTATCTATCTAAAAAAAATTGATAATCTTTGTTTTCTCTACTTAAATATATCCTTACTATAAATCCTTATCCTTCTTCTTTCGTGTGTGGCCTTCCTTCTACTATACATAATGTTCATCAAGTGGTTCTCATCATTCATGTTCTATTTTTTGGGGATCTTGCTACTACTATCTTCTTTGATTTTATTATTTTTACTCTCATGCCCTATTAAATGTATAGACCAACTAGAAATATTATCTAGGACCTCCATGTGTTGAGGTTGCTCTACCAATGATATTTTAGCCTTTCCATGAAGAAACTTACAATTCAAATGTAGGACTTCTACTACAACAATATCCCCTCTCGAGCCACTTCACCAATACCCGTGGATCTTAGCTTTACCTTTGGCTCATAACTTCAATGTTAGATTTGATACTAAATGTTAAAATTCAACATGTTATAGTTTATCTATAGTAACTCTCTACTACCTATTATCAAGATTTGTTACTTTGATATTTTATAATGATATAAATATTTATGGAATCACATAAATTCATTCATACACAACACACAATATATTTCACAATACACTTCATATGCTCAAATTGGGTGCAATTGCACCTTTCAATTATTTCATTCAATTAAAAATTATTGTAATAATTTATTTTAATCCAACTTTGTCATACAATATTCACTTTTATTTTATGACACACTTTGCTATCATCTAACTTCACTCCATACAATCTAATTTAACTATGAATAATATACATGTTGAATTATCCATCAGAAAAATGGATTGATGATCGTATGGGTATACATAAATCTATAGAATCATGGTAATATTAGCCAACTAAGTTCCTTTAATTGGTAGTTAAGTAGATCAATTACATGTTAAATGATGTTGCATGTGAGATCTGTAAGAAACAAGTGGTGAAAAGAAGTTAAACTACTAAATTAAATATTTATAAGTGAAAGGGTAGAAGTACTTTGAGACTAAAAAATTGGTGTACAAAATTTTATATGCCACTTGCAGAAGTGTCATATAGAATTTTTTACGGTGTTTATGTAGGCCTATGGTGCTATCATCCTACAAAATTTTGGGCATACATATTTTGATCGAATCATGGTTATATTCATACTTATTGGAAAACGATTTTCAAGTACTTTTTAATGGTACCAATTTTTTGAAGATTTGTGAAGAGTTAATTTTTTATAATTCATATAAGGCGACATCATATTTTCTCTAGATTTAGGTACAAGAAGGACAAGTTTTATGAATTCATGAAAAAGGCTAATAATGATTTAATTTATGCCTATTTAGTATGTAAAGTTGGGTGTCTATAGTACATTTTCAATTTAGGGACGCCTCACATATTTTAATTAAAAAAATACTAATTTATCTATCATTATGCTAAACTTATTCATCCTAGGATTATAGACATTATCGTTTTTAGTATTGTAGCATAATAAAGACCAGGCTATATAGGATTTTCCAACTTTCAATTACTCGATGACAATCCAAACCAATTAAAACCTACCATCATGCTTAAAAAATGATATGTAGATTACTATCTTAAGAGTGATACTATTTTAATATTTTTCAAGTCATTTGTCAGCCGAAGGCCACTTGACCTCCACCACTATGGGTTTTTTCTTACATATACTTAGGACATTCAAGCAATATTAATACATCTTCACAATTGGGGATAAAGGTAATTAGTTTTCAATCTAAGGTAAAGAAGTTTTTAACATTCAAGAGATCATATAAACTATCTTTATAGATGATGATATTTCTTTAATATATGTGTAACCAAAATTTAGTGTACAACTATGCATCCTATTTAACCTCCAATTGAATATTTCAAAGTGTTACTATTAGACCTACTCAAATTATACAAGGCTAAAAAAAAAAAAAAAGAATTAAACCAAAATATAACAATTAACATAGTTTTAATGTTTTTTCAAAATTCTTAAAAAATTACATGTTATATGTTACAAAAATCAGCTTCATTTATTGTTATGCATAATTGATTCTAAATTTTCAAGACACAACTTTGAATTGTGATATTTCTCCTATGACCTTCCACAATTTAATCCCCCTTGTTTTTCTTCTTATATGCACACCTTGTTGCAAAAAATAATATTTAATGTAAAGAACATATGCAATAGTTTCTTTTGGAAAAGAAGAAAATAAATTGAGGAAACAAACCAAATTTTAACGTTAGGAAGATAATTGAAAATGTAGAAAATCTTATGTAAAAAATTAAAAATAAATTTCTAAAAATAAAAAGTAATAGCTTTGAATTCAATAAAACCAATTAAATACCTAATCAAGTCATGTAACTACCAATTTTAACTAGTTAACTCCATGCACCTACCTATAATCTACCGATTATTCTCCTCTAACTCCAAAAAACTCTCGATATCACCTTACAAAACTAGATACCTCACCCTGTAAAGTTGACAAATCATTTCTCCATGCATGCACCTTCAACAAACCATGCTTGGGTGATCTATAAAACCACCCTTGGTGAAGGCTAAAGGATTCGATCACACATAGGTACTTACATGCAATCAAAATCACAAGGGGATATATTTCCATCCATGTGCTACTACAAATCAAGAGCTAGTTTTCTCATATCTTTTACACCTTTTTTAGGATATGATCAAGTACATCAATATCATTAGGGGTATTTTATAGGCATTTGTGCAAGCACTAAAGGAGCAAAATTTGATATCTTGATTTTTGATACTTTTTATCCCCTTTTCTTCTTTTGTTGTGTTATATCCTTTTGATCAACATTATTCCATTTGTATATTTTTAATATCTTACTTGCTCATTATTTCATTTATATACTATAAATAGATAGGGATTTGATCCCTCCACCAAGGAATATCTACATTCTTTGAGAGATCGAAGAAACCCCTCTATGCTAATACATTGTTTTTGGTCTCTATCTATAGTTTCTTGGTTTTTGTAGGTCCATCAATAAAAGCATTGTACAAAATTTCATTCAAAGCTTCTACACGATGCTTCTGCATAGTACTTCTACATAGTACTTATGCACTATGGTGCTTCTATCTATCTATAGTGGTTCTGCATTTTCATCAAATATAGTATTATAAAATTATATTTTCTAATATATTTTTGTCTCAAATTAGTAGAATCAAGTTTTATTTTATGTTTTACAGTTATTTGATCAAATTTATAGAACATTTACAAACAAGTGTAAAGATTGCATTTAACGTAGGAATGATAAAATATTTTAATTAATGCATAAGACCTAAAATTAGGGGTATAATCATAAATTTTGTAAGGAATAACATTAATTTTATCATTTTTTAATTATCCATTTTGTTATGCAAAAAATTTTATAAAGGAAAATTGATAAATTGAATATTTTTGTAAAATTAGAATAGATGACTGTAGAGGGGGAAAACTGCCCTACTACATAAAATTCCTAAAATTTGGATCCGTAAGAGAAGAAAAGACTTTGGGGTGAACCGTGGGGGTTTTGTTGTTATCTACACTCGGGTGTGAAGGATGGAAGAAGGGTTCACCAAGAGCAGTTTTAGGACTCACTCCAAGTCCTCTGGAATTTCAATAATATTTAATGTATTCGATTCAAGACAAACACCTAGATTTGGTCTTTCTACATCTATGTTATAAAGGATAAAGGACAATGTAGATATACAAAATGTAAGAATACAATAGCTATCCTTAAAATGATTCTTTCTTTGAATTCTTTCTTACCTAGGATTTTAAATAAACAATATGTAAGCAAAGGCTCAAGAAATAATGCACAAATAAAATTTAACCCTAGATGCACACTATATGTTGTTTATCATTTAAATACCTAGAAATTAATGTAAAAATAGATTTAGGGTTTTAGACTAAAAATATGAACACTCAAACAAACAGTCTATAGTTTATGGGAACACTTATCTTAACTACTGTTTGATCCAAGCTTTTATCCTCTTATCCAATGATATCAACAATTCATGTTCCTACAAGATAACTTGAGAAACACTTGAAAATAGAATTAGCAATAGGGGGCCTACTTAGGTCGTTGTACAATAATGCTTGGAGGCACAGTAGTCAAGATCCCTAGGTCCTTTTAGATGCCATTTAAAAATATAAGAATAAATTGACCTTTGGATATTAATCATAAAATGATAGTGCAATAGAATATAAACAAAATACAAAGTATGCAAATATGATCAAAATGCAGTCTAAAATGTTATCATGTAGTTAGAAATATCAAATTACCCCCAAATTGAATCTAGGTGAAGTTGCATTCCTCAAAGAGCAGGTGCGACAATGCAAAAGGCAAAGTCATGTCCCATCTGGACATGGCACAATTTTACCTCTGCATAAAATAAGTCCTAAGTTCGAACCTACAAGGTTACACCCCAATAATACCTGGTGTGACTTTGCCTGAGATGTAAGAAAAATATAAAAAAAACATGAAATGCAATGCAAATATCTTAAACTTACATAAAAACACGTGGTGAATGATGTAGAAGCAAGAAAAAGGGTCAAGACCTATGAATAGTTAATCTCTCCTTCGAGCTACGACACAAATCCACCAAGGTGAACAACAAATCAAATCAATGTAGTAGAAGATAAATTTTGCACTTAGTAGTTAGCTAGCTTGCAGAAGAAAAGGAAGTAGATAGAAAACAATTGCAAGTGTGTTAGAATAATCACATGTAAGAATCATCAATTTATGTCTCTTAAAATGAGGTATTAAACCCTCCTTTTCTAGCAATCTCGAAGATGCAAAGAATGGGAAAAACCCTGAAAGGGCGATGCCAACAACACACTAGCTAGAAGAATTAGGATTTATGTGGAAGAAAATCCTAAAAAGGTGAAGTCATACCCATCTTGGCCAACTATGACTTCACCTATGCAAATTCGTATCGCATCTTAACTAGGCGTGATCTCGCATAGAGGAGGAAAAAAGAAGAAATGAAGGGAAATGGGTCTATCCCATACCTTGGGCAAGTGTTAGAGGCATCTTAGGAGGTTCAAGGAAGATTGTCCACTAAAGTGTGTCAATTTTTTGTGTCTACATTTTACCCCCTCTTTGACACATTTATGGCCTAATAAATTTGTCAAAGAAGATATGTAAACATACACTCAAACAAGAAACAACAAACAAAAATGAGATGGTGCAAAAATGGTGTCATTTCGAGCACTTTTCTTGTTTTGCATGCAAACCAAGATATTATGGACTTTAATACCTCTATAATTTGGGGTTCCTCCTTAAGGTTTTTAGGGATACGTTCCTCATAATATCTCGAAATGGAAGATACAAAAGAAGATAGAGATAAAAAATGAAAAACAACGAAAAAGAGGGTAAAAGAAACATGGTTAAAAGTGAAAAAGGGTAAAATCCTCTTTCATTTTCACTGTGCAAAGGAGGAAAAAAGAGATCTAGAGAAAAAAATGGTGATGGTGCTACCAGTGCACCGTTCAACGATTGCGAGAGGAAATACCAATGTAGAGGTGGACCGAGCATAGGTAGACCTAAAAACCATCACTTTTATGCAAGTTTTTGTTCAATTTTACATGTTTTTCTAGATTTAGGGGGGTTTTATAAAATACTTCATCATCAAGGGCATCAATTTTTGCGCTTGAATGGGGCACGAATTCACGTCTTGGTTATGATTTTTCCCTAGCTGACGTGCGGTGAAATAATGCTTGAATAAAATCAGGTGCAATTTTGCAAAATTGCATCTCCTAAATAAGAGGCACAATTTCGCTTCGACGAAATCGTGCATCCAAAAAATCAGGTACAATTTTGCCGAATCCGATGAAATCGTACATCCAAAAAATCGGGTATGATTTCATCGAAGAGAAGGAAGTAAAAATAAGAAAAGAAAAGGAAAAAAGAAAACAAAGAAGAAGAAGAGGGAAAGGCAAGCAAGCTAAGAAAAGTACAGAATACTCAATTTTAATTGACTACCATTTTTATTATGATTTTATTAAATTTATGAGACTGATAAATTTTATTTATTTTTATGAATGCAACTTGGTGTACTCGAAAGCCGGGAGTGGTAAGCAGACTTGAGAGTCAAGAGGGGTGAGCAAGGTCACTAGAGGTGGAGCTAGATGTTGTTAGAGTAATATTCCATCATTTGGATATTTTACCATTTTCCTTACAGTAGGTAGATATTATTTACTTCATGGTAAAAAGTTATTTCTTACTTTTTACCACATATATTTACTTTTACCTTTAACCTAGATATTATCTTGGTTAATGGGTTAGTAGTCATAGTCAATTTGACTACGTAGTTAGCTATTAGTAGGTTAGACGCTTACCACGTTAGTTGTTAGTGTGAATATAGGAATATTGTTTTACAACCTATTTTGCAACCTATGTAATCTAAGTGGAACCAATGATCCAGGCTAATGTTCAATACATAACTTATTTGTCAAATTATTCCTCTCGCATTTCATTTGGCCACATTGGCATCAGAGCCAAGGTAGGAAGCCCTAACGTTGGAGAAGATCTCATATCACGTTCCACTGGCATTCTAAGTGGAGAATATGAGAGCAGATATTGTTCCACTAGAGAAGGCATTACAAGGTTTATTTTTAGTTTGAATTATTATGCATTTACTTATTTAAATCATTTCCTATGTTTTGAATTTGATTAATTAATCCCACTCATCCCAGAGGAAGAGGAGGTAGCGACCTGGATTTATTTCTAGGTTCACCCTGACCCCACCTCAACAGGAAGTGGGGCTCGCAGGCAACCGTGAGAGCGTAGTCGAGAATCAGATGGGGCCTTCTCAAGGCTCTCACCCATAGGGACGGTGACCAAGATAGGCCCACCAGGAACACCCTCCCAGGAAATCGAGAAGAGGGCCAGCGTGCCCCTCTAACCGTAGTGATCAGATATTCGATGACCATCCCGATGACCAAGATCTGAGAGGGCAGGTGACCCTCTGATCTTCAACAACCATGATGACCAAATCTCTTATGACCGCCCCAATGATCAAGATCTGAGAGGGTAGGCGACCCTCCGATATCCAATGATCATTGACTACGAGTCAAGGAAGGAGTACCCTGACTCAAGACTCAGACTGAACACTTGTGAACGTGATACGTGGCACGACTAGTGTGACTCCCAATATAGGGAGCTGATGTGGACTGGGGTGGCTGAGCTCGATGTGGACCCTACGTGGACCAGCTAATGTTGATATGGACTACTGGATAGACCCTAACTGGACCGTGACATGTGGACCATATACTAGGCGACACATGGTGGACAACCATGCATAACCCAATGCAGACTGGACACATGGTGGACACGTGGCAAACTAGCCATGTGTACCACCAGACTGACATGGACCCCTCTAGCCATGCACCATGTGGGTGACAACAAAAGGAGCCCAACTTACTGTGACTGCCCGTAGGCAGTAAACAAAGGTTGTACGACTTTCTCCTTTTAAGCCGCACAACAATCACCATATAAGTGATGTGGGATAAATTCCACAAGCCTTTTTAAGGCTTAAGGCGCACACGAAATGGCATGCCCAAAGGAAGTCCCGACCGAGGGAGCCTTCAAGATGAAGGTGGCCCACTCCCATTGCCATCGGGCTAGATAGCCCGACCGACAAGGGGCCTGGAGATAAGACTCCTGAACATAGGTTGGTATTTCGATCCCCGTCGGGATAAAGGATTTTTTTTCAAAGAGGCTACAAAGCGGCGCATAAATCAAAGGTAAATTATTATTTTTTTAATTTGTTTTTTATTAAATTAAATTTTTTTATATATATATTTTTAATGTTTTAAATATGAATAATTTCTTTTTTTAAGAGACTCATTTTTTATTAATTGATCTTTTTAATAAAATATTATTTCATTTTTTAATATTAATTAAATTTATATGATTAATTTTTTTTTAGTTTTGCAAATTAAAATTAAATATAAAGGACCTATTTTTGCAATTTTTCTCTTTTGTTTTCTCCTCAAAAGGAGATATAAGACATTTTATAGAATTTTTTTTCTTGCAAAATTAGGCAACCTAAAACTCTTCTCAACCTTGTTAATTTAGCATACAATAAAGGATCAAACTTGAATTCTTTTTGCAAATTTTAAGGACAAGGAGACTCCAAAATTGCGAAACATCAAACTTCATTGGCATTGTGCCTTTGTTTTCTCCAAGAGGGGATATACGACATAATATTACACATTTTTTTGCAAAACTTGAGAACTTGTAATCTTGGGTCGATCAAAACCAAGTCATTTGTCGACTGGTTTGGAAGCCTTTCAAATGTGGGTTGTGTGTCGACTTGTCTTGGAAGGAGTGCTGCTCAAATTGTTAATTTTGCAAAATAAAGGGGGGAAGACAACATTGTTCTTCTGTTGCAAAATTGTAAAACAAGGAGGAGACATAAAATATAAATTTTTTTGCACAACACACATTCATATTTTGTTTTAAAAATTAAAAAGGTGAATTTTTTATTTTACTCGACACCTTCATTGGCAAATCAAGTGTATTTTTGATTGCCATCCGACACCTAGGTGATAAGAATTTTGAGGGTATTCTTGTTTTAATATTGCATTATTTCTTTTGCGATTATAAGTCATATAATCAAGAACACACTAAACCCCAAAATTTCACAAATTTGTGTAAATCCTTGCACAGATTTAAAGCCAATTTCACTTGATATTCTCTCCTAAATCAACAAAACCCCTAATTCACTCTTATTTGTTTGTCTTAATTTCCTCAAATTGATTATTCCTCTTCAAAGGGAGTTTCAGGAAGGTGCCATTAAATATCTTTTTGAGTGAATTATCTTTCATCTCTTATTTGTTTGGCTTAATTTCCTCCAACTGATTATCTCTCTTCAAAGAGAGTTTTCATGCAGGTGCCATTAAATACCTCTTGAGAGTGAAATAAAGAACAAGTTTTTAAGGAACCTTGAAAGTAGCAATTCTTTTGCACTAAGGGGGTATAATTCCTTTCTTCCTTCAAACACAAATTTTTACAAGAGGGATATAAAACTTGTAAAGGCAATCAAAAAAGCATAAGTCATCATAAAATTATATTTTTTCTTTTAGACTTCATAATAGCAATCATGCTTGAATACTTGCAATAAGGAAGGCTGATGTGGTGAATTTTTTTGATAAAATTGCCTAGAAAACATATCTTTGCACAACTTGTAAAAATGACAACCAAGACACCATTCAGTGTTGGTTTCAAAACAAGCAAAACTAAAATTGCAAAGGCACATCATAGAAGCTATGTTTCTACTGAAGTGTCTCATTCTGATTCTAATTCTGGTTGAAAGAGAGCACACAGAGTGCTTCTTGTTCAAACAATATTGTAGAGGGAAAACACATTTGTCACCTTGGACAAAGCACCATTTTCCTCTCTTTTTTAGGCTTCATAAATAGCACAAGTTTTTGTTTGAAGTACTTGTAATAAGGGGTGATTGTACCTCTTTTAGGCTTCATAAATAGCAAACTCTCAATGTTTGAAGTACTTGTAACAAAAGGAGGAAATTTTGTGGTGTAAAAATGCCTAGGAGGCAATATTTGTAAAATCCTTCACAAAACTTGTGAGTTGCACATTGTTTTTGCAATTAAGGGGGATATACATTTCTTTTCTTCATAGATTTTTGTAAATAGGGAAGAAGACTTATAACGGTGTATTTTCAGCAATGACTGACACCTTAGTAATACTTCTTTTAGAAATTATTTACAACATGTTTTGCAACGAGAAGGGAGGAACTTATAAAGGTGGATTTTCGGCAGCGACTGACACCTTAGCTACCTTATCTTTTGCAAACTCATATTTTAAATGAATGAACCTCATATGAAGTGATCTACTCTACTACACCTAGTGATTGCAGTAGCTGGTTACCCATGCAACTCATTTGGATGACAATATTACTATAATGACATTTGTTGGTGTGAAGACAAAGTGAGGAATGACCCACTTTTTGCTTAGTAGCAGCCAGAGTATTGTGACAAGAGCAAGAACTAGTAGATCAACATCTTCTTCATTGTATTGGGGCAGTTATATAATTTACCCAAATATTGTTGTATAGATGGATATGTATGTATTACCCAAATAATGTAATAAGGGGGGATGTTAGAGTAATATTCCTTCATTTGGATATTTTACCCTTTTCCTTACAGTAGGTAGATATTATTTACCTCATGGTAAAAAGTTATTTCTTATTTTTTACCACATAAATTTACTTTTACCTTTAACCTAGATATTATCTTGGTTAATGGGTTAGTATTCGTAGTCAATTTGACTATGTAGTTAGATGTTAGTAGGTTAGGCGCTTACCATGTTAGTTGTTAGCATGAATATAGGAATATTTTTTTACAACCTATTTTGTAACCTTTTTAATCTAAGTGGAACCTATGATCCAGGCTAATATCCAATGCATAATTTATTTTTCAAATTATTCCTCTCACGTTTAATTTGGCCACAGATGCACTAGGTCTGACAGATATGCCTCAACTAGAGGTGGTGGGGCTAGGCCACCTAGTGAGGATGCCTCACATTGAGACAAAAAAGGATTTGTTGATAGCCCTAGCAAAGATATGGTACCTAGAGTCATCCACCTTCTGATTACCAATAGTTGAGCTAAATGTTACACTAGAGAACATGTGGTAGATTTTATGCATTCCCATAAGGGAGCATCATTTTGTAGCGCACGAGGATGACCAACCACTCTTTAGTGATTTGCAAGAGGTTGGGCCCACTAGGTGCGAGAGAGCGCCATTGGAGTTGATGATCCGATGGGTAGATATGGGGTAGACCCACTAATGACCATGCTCTAAAGGGCAGTGGTGGGGCTACTAATATTATATACTAGTAGGCAACATATACCGTGGACCATGGTAGGGGTAGTGGAAGACATACAAGACCATGGAGTGAGGTTCACATTGGGCCCATATGCATTGGACCGTTTGTACAAAAATTTATATAATGTCATGTATAAGCAATGTACAAGGTTAGTTTGTATGAATTTACTCCAGGTGTGGAGTTGGGAGCACATAGCGGTTTAGAGGCTACATGCACTACCAGGTCCACTACCTAGCCTAGAGGGGCCAATAGAATATAGATGGTCGAGGTCCCTTGAGATGTTCGTAAGGGACTATGCTGGATATCTACCACTGGCTAGGTAAGTAATTGATGAAATTTTGGAGGTGAATATCATCTTGTGATCATGGCACCTTCACCATGGATGGTCTGAGGATAGGGTGAATCTATCCAGGGTGAGAAGGACGATATGAATGATGAGAGAGAAGGGGGAGCTAGAGGTCTTCCATTTTGATAGAAAACTGAGGTAGCTTGGGATCTTGCAGGGAGTTTCAAACCTGAGGGACTACTGGTATCAAAGAGTATACCAAGACCCAAAAGGGGTCAAAGGTAAGCCAGACCTTACCAGGTGGTTTGAGGAGGACTTTGATGATCATTCTTATGTTGAACCAAGGGTTGATGATGTAGGATTTGATGTTGGGTACATGTGATTGTATAGAGTAGTTGTACCCTAGAGGATATCCTCGCATATCCTAATATAGAGGCACCAAGTTATGAGCCTGGACATGCAACAAGTTTTTCAAGAGGTTGCTCATTAGGCCATGAAGAGGGTGCAGTAAGGTCCTGCATACCTGATACAAAGTCAAACATATACCCAGATTGTGTTGGTGGTGGAGGCCACCAACTATGCAGGAGCCAAGGAGGTTGGGACAATGAGAGTTTCTCTAACATAGACCAGGAGGCTACTAGGCAGAGATCCTAGGGAGGTCTTGACATTTGTAGTAGTGGTTGACCAAGATTAGGGATAGATAGAGGAGCTATAGGCATAGGTAGTGACTCTATAGGGGCATATGGCCCAGATCTAGGATACTAGAGGGACTGGGAGTTGACTAAAGGCCACACATATATATAGGGATACAACTCGGGTAGAGGTTGACCGAATCCAAGGGGAGGTGACCCATCTAGATGAGGAACATCAGAGGGCCAAGGCTGAGGGGATGGCTATCATCGGGAGTAGCCAAGTGGAAGACATAGCCCAACTCTTATAAGTGGAGCTATAGAGGACATGAGAGAGATTGGAGGTAGTTATTCAGTAAGCTATATTTTTGAGACAATATATTATACATTGATCTCGGTGAAGTGGAGGATACCATTCCCTTTGTCCCTCAAGTCAACTAGTATATCACGATATCGATCCTAGATAGTATAAACTACATAGTCTATGGGCATACAGTAGCTTAGGCTACCTCCTTAGGGTGGGTTAGAGGGAGAAGGCTCCTAGAGCTAGGGCTAGGGATTGGGATGATGCACCAATTTTGGATTGTGATGTGCATACCTAGGTTAAGTGTGCTAAGTTTATATTGTGATACACCAACTAGAAACTAGGCTATATCTCTTTTTATCTCAAGTAATACAAAGCTACTCCTTTATTTTATTTCATGTGTTATGCATATATGATGATTTAATTTATTTTGTTCATTACTTAATATTTTATATTTTTTTATGCAAAAACTATGTAAATGCAAAAATACATGAAATGCATGGATAAAAAGGAAATAATAAGAAATACGAAGAAGAAATAATATGGAGAAGGAAGTGAAATAAGAATGAAGAAGAATAAATAAGAATAAATAAGAAGAATAGGAAGAAGAAGAAGAAAGAAGAAGAATAAGAAGAAAAAACAAGAAGATCCAAAGGTCAACCGTATGAGATAGAGAAATATGAACGATTCATAATATAAACCTAGCATAGGTTGCAAGGAACCATTATAGTTACATACTATGGATCATACCATAAAATAAGGGCTAAACCCACTATGGGCCTAAAACTTGCTTTAAGTGAAAAATACTTAGAGTCTGACCCGCTATATATGGTTTCCTCCTTATTGACTATTGTGAGGCGATTACGTGCTAATATGTATGTTGAGGTCTATTGATATCGACCAAGGAGCTTATGTTGTAATGTGGTGTTGAGCCTACTGATTCAAAAGAGAGTATGAACCAATCGAAGATCATAGATGATGTAATACCTACTAGGATGTACAAGTACCCCATGTGGGGTGTAGTATGAAATTTTGTAAGTGCTAAAGGACATTGTGAGTGTGTTCTAGTGTAAAAAATAAATCATAGAGAAAAATAAAAGTTGTAATTTTTTCATGAGAACAGGAAAATATGGAGAAGGAAGTAGAGTCCTAGTGATAGTGCAATACATGTGAGCTATTATCCTTAGGTGGGGATCTATCTATGTATCATAGCCCTAGTGATAGTGTAATACATATGAGCTATGATCTAACTAGGTATCATCACATGCCATTGTCACCAGATCCCCAAAAATCTATATGATCAAGAAGTCATGAGCAATCAATCATGCAATCTGATGACACTTCAATCATGCAAGTTATTTTAGATTTCAAGAAATCATGCAAGTATGACATGCAACAATGAAATATGAGCAAGCAAATGGAAATGCAAATGCATAGCTAAATTATGATTAATTGAGTTGATGATTTTTTTGTATTTTATTATTAATTAACTTAAATTAATTACTTTAAGCAAGCAGAGCAAAAATTGACACAATATCTAAGTGTGCCACATTTCTTAATAAAAATAATAGGTGTGCCATGGACTATTTTATCAAAGAAAACTCTAAAAGGTAAGCCTTCTAAATAATTAGAATTATGGAGGGTCTTCTTCATAGCTCTTTCTTTGGTAGCCAAAGCACGATAATCAATGCACTCTCTAACATAACCATTCATTTTAACATAAGAAACACCATATAACAAATCATGATTTTCTCTTAAAGTAGTAGGTGTTGTGTTAGAAAAAAAAGAACCAATCATATTACAAAACTACATTTTTGAAGAAAAAGGAGAATCTTCATTTTTACTTTTATTTTTATTTGTTGCTGAATTCTGATAATCCACATATTATACATAATATATAAGATGGTCATCATCCTCAAATGGTAAATGTTGGTTTCTATTAGGTATAAAACCTATGCCACATCTCCTAGGTCAAATCTCAACATCCAAGGGTTCTTGAATGCCCTTTTATTGTGGTCCCAAACCTTTACCTACATATCCCATACTAGATAGGATCTACTTAGGAATAGGGTAATCATTAGTGAGGTGATATTGATCAAAATAGCACTCACTATGAGAGGGATTGCTACCATGAATCCTTTCTTCAAAGGTAGTTCCTCCAAAGATAAAGGTACATGTGCCAAAGTGTACAACATCACCTTTCTTATGGGGTAAGCCCATGGTTCTTGGTGAAGGTAGTATCTTGGGCAGATCCAAAAGAGGTTCTTAAAGAAGATGATTATCATGATCCATAGAGGACCAATTGAAGGTATTTTCCTCACTCACTTTTAGAATTTGAAAATGTTTTAAGATTTGGGATGAGGAACATGGCATTATTGCTAAAGAAATAGAAGAACATGAATTGAATTCAGATTGAGCTAACTCTATATTTGAACAAAATTCAAATGGTGGAGGATCACCCATAATGGTGACAACGTGATTCCCATATTCAAATTTGAGATATTGATGAAGAGTAGAAGGGATGGCCTTCATTGCATAGATCCAAGGACACCCAAGAAGAATATTAAAATATGCAAGACAATGTACCACATAGAATAAAGTATCCAATATTTTAGGTCCAACTCTGAGGGGAAGAGAAATGACACCACAGGACTCTTGGGACTCATTGTTGAAATATTTTATGATGATATTAGTTTTTATTAAATCTTCCTCTCTTAAACCAAATTTTTGAAAGAATTGATATGTACACAAATTGAAGGAGGAGCCATTATCATTCAATACTCGTTTGATAAGGGTATCGCCAATAAGTGCAGTGATGTAAAGTGAATAATATCCATGTAAGTTTGAGGAAGGTTTATCATTATTTGAGAATGAAACATGATGTATCCCAAAATAACCTATGGTGTCAACTATGGCATCTAGAAAATATTTGGAGGAACCGATTGTTGATTTAAAAATTCCATCAAAACATTTCTATGATCAAGAGAGGTCTGTAAAAGTTCTAAAACTGATATCTTCATTGGAGTATTAGCTAACTAGTTTTTAAGATCAAATGAAATCTTGGGTTGTGGTTTCAACACTAAAAGTGGAATCCTTGTAGCTAAATTCTTTTTCTGACTTTCCTTTAAAATTAAGCTGGGATACGACATTAAGTTTTGTCCTTGCTGATTCTATTGATTTTAAGCCTATTTTATTGTGGTTATTCCAACCATACTAACACATTATTGTGGCATGGGGGCTCATTGTGATGAGCCACCTAGTTTTCCATTTGTTGGTCATTTTTTGGTAGTGGATATTTGAATATTCCAATGTCTTGATTAGTAGTTAGAGCTTTTTGAGTGAAAATTTGATTGTTTATTGTTTGAGAATTCCTTAAATCAATATGCCCTACATCAATCAAATCCTAAACTAAAATTTTCAACTTTTTACAAGAATTCCTCTAATGTTCTTCTACTCTGTGATATGCACAATATTTACCTGCCTGATCCAAAGATGTGACAGTAGTAGTTTCTAATGTATAAGATATCTGTTCTTGCAAATTACCAATAAATATGTCAACTATATCTTTCTAAGATACAAGATGTCTTAACCGACCCACTAAACTTCTCCAACGAGCTAATTTTTTTGAAAAACTCTCTTCTTTATTTTGTATTATATTATAAAGATATTTTATTAACACTTCTTTTTCAATATATGCACTAAAATGATGAAAAAATAATTATGCGATCTTTCCAAAATTTTTCAAAGAATAATTGGGTAATTGATAGTACCATTATAATGTCATACCAGCAAGACTCTTCAAAATATTTTTCAATAATAACATATCATCATAAATGATATCATGGCAAGTTGTTCTGAATATTCTTAAATGCTTTATTGAATATTTTGTCCCTTTATAAATTGGTAACACTAGCATAGAAAAATGCTTAGGATAAGGTCTAGCATCAACAATAGAATTCAATGACTGATTAGACATATCTTTATAATTGTAAGTGAAACCTGAAGAATGAATTATCTCCATATTTGAAGCCAACTATTTTACTATATTTGCTAAAATTTGCACTTATGGATTACTACTATGTGTGTTACTCAGATTCCCAAAGAAGGAATGTATGTATATTGAGGATTTAAGTTGAGGATTTGGATACTTTTATTATTTATGATGTTTTATGAATATGGATGATTAATATTTTGTGGGACAGAAGCAAAATTTTTGACATATAGAGATTGAGAAGGAAATTGAAAATAATTATGGGTGCCATTACTAATTAGAGGGAATTGTAGATTCCTTCCAATGTTTGTGGTTGTAGTAGTGGCACTAGTAACTTGGTTTTTCAGATTACCAAAATACTTTGATTGAGATGTAGGGTTATTCTGATTAAGAAAAGGAGGCCTAATTGAAGGATAATAAGGAGCATCCTCCTTTTCAAGACAATATTATCATTCTATACTTTCTAACAATTTATCCTTATTAGCTTTCATAAAATCCCAAATATGGTCAAATGATAAAAATACAAACCCACCATTGGATCCCCCATAAGAATCAAAATTTGTATCAATTTCCATATATATATCATTCTGCTATTTTGGATCTACATTAAGGTTTTCCTATCAATATGACCATCTTTCAAAGGAACATAATCAAATTCCAACTATCTACGTTGACTTCTAAGGAAAGGAGCCATTAGAAGGAGTGAATACAGATGGAGAAAAAAACTAAAATAGGGATTTTTAATGTTATTGAAGGTTTTCAACCACACAAATGTAAAATACATGATCTTGATTAATGTTTTTCAATAAAGGAGGTGTTCACGTCAAGTTCACCAAAGATATAAAGGAGGAAAACTACCCTATTGCATATAATTCCTAAAATTTGGATCTACAAGAGAAGAAAAGCCTTTGGGGTGAACCACGAGGGTTGTGTTGTTCTCTACACTCAGATGTCAAGGATGGAGGAAGAGTTCACCAAGAACGGTTTTAGGACTCACTCCAAGTCCTCTCCTAATTTTAGGGATATTTGATGTATTCGATTTAAGATAAATGCCTAGATTTAGCTTTTCTAGATCTATGTTATAAAAGATAAATGAAAATGCAAAAATACATAATGCAAGAATACAAGTGTTGTCCTTAAAATGATTCTTTCTTTAAATTCTTTCTAATCTAGGGTTTTAAATAAATAATCTTTAAGCAAAGGCTCAAGAAAGAATGCACAAAAAAAATTAATCCTAGATGCACACTATATATTGTTTATCATTTAAATACCTATAAATTAATGTAAAATCAAATTTAGGGTTTTAGACAAAAAATATGAACACTCAGCAAACAGTCTATAGTTTATGGGAACACTTATCTTAACCAGTGATTGATCCAAGCTTTCATTATCTTGTCCAATGATATCAACAACTCCTGTTCCAACAAGATAACTTAAAAAATACTTGAAAATGAAATTAGCTTTAGGAGGCATGCCTAGGATGCTATACAATAATGCTTGGAGGTGCAGCAGTCAAGCCCCCTAGGTCCTTTTAGATGACCTTTAAAAATAGAAGTAAACATTGACCTTTGGATATTAATCATAAAATGATAGTGTAGCAAAATAGAATTAGGATACAAAGTATGCAAATATGATCAAAATGCAGTCTAAAATATTATCATGCAATTAAAAATATCAAATTACCTCCATATTGAATTTGGGTGAAGTCATGCTCCTTAGAAAGCAGGCACGACAACGTAGAAGTCAAAGTCATGCCTTGTCTCAATCGATCGTGATTTTGCCTTTGTAGAAAAAAATTCCTAAGTTCATACCTACAAGGTCATGCCGCGGTAATACCTAGCATGACTAAACTTAAATAAAAAAACCTGGTGAATGATGCAAAAGTAGGTAGAAGGGTCAAGACCTCCGAATAGTTAATCTCTCCTTCAAGCTACAACATGATTCTACCAAGGTGAACAACAAATCAAATCAATGTAGCAAAATACAAATTTTGCACTTAGAAGTTAGCTTGCTTACAGAAGAAAAGGAAGCAAATAGAAAACAATTGCGAGTATGTTAGAAAAATTGCATGTAAGAATCATCAAGTTGTGTCTCTTAAAAATAGGGATTAAAACCTCCTTTTATAGCAAGCTCGAAGATGAAAAGAGTAGGAAAAATCCAGGAAGGTCGACGCAAAAAACATGATAGCTAGAAGAATTATAGTTTATATGGAATAAAACCCTAAAAATGTGAATTCACACCCCATCTTGGTCGACTGCTACTTCACCTATGCGAATTTGCGCACCGTCTTAACCAGACGTGATCTCGCATAGAGGAGGAAAAAAGGAAAAAATAAAAAGGAAAGGGGCCTATCCCATGCCTTGGGTAAGTTTTAGAGGCCTCTTAGAGGGTTCAAGGAACATTGCCCACTAAAGTGGGTCAATTTTCCGTGTCTACAATGACAAACTTTGTTTTCTATTTTACAGTATAAGCACAAAATCAAATATTCATATAAGTTAACTTCTTTATTTGCATGCATGTTTTTTTATCTCTATTTTGAAAATTAAAAAAAAAAAATTACTTTCCTCTACAAATAGAACAAATAGATTTATGATTTGTTTTCTTGTATTGTTATATTTATGTACATTACATATCATCATCCAAGATTTACATTTAGGATACGATTTGACATTTCAAACTCAAAGTGTGTGTTCAAAACAACTCATTCAACATAAATTGATAGGCTTCACACTATGCCTTCATAATATCGAGTGTGGGTGCACACATCATGTGCCTGTAGAAACTCAATATCTCACATGGTATTGTTGAATGCCTTTATAAATATAGTTTTCATTTTGCTATTTCATAAGTACTTATGTGTCCAATTTTATTTTGATGATCTAACATTAATCTCTCAAGCTAAAAAAATTAATCTAAATTTTTTTTCATCCATTACCAAAATTCCATCCAAGTTAACAAATCCTAAGAAAAAATATCAAGGAAATGATAATATATTAATCAATCTATTATGTCCTCTACGACATATTGCATTGCTCTAGTTGAGATTATGTTGCTTGTCATTAAATGCAAAGTTCTCGATCCCCCTTGTATATTGAATGTTTAAATTCCTCATCTAAAAATTCATTTGAATTTTTAAATTCCTTGATCATCTAAGAGTTCAACAAGAAATGAGAATAAGCTATGTTATGAATAAGAAGTTTGAAAGTCTACAAGCAAATATAGAAGCATTCAATGGAGAAGATAAATCATTAAAGAGTGTTCACTAATGAAAATATTGCTTTCTAACCTCACCACATGTTCCAAACATTGTGGTCTGCGAGGAAAAAACAAAAAAAAACTTGAACAAATTGGGAACAAAATTCTATAACATGCGGTGATTTCTCAGTATTTAAAATTTGTAGTCGTTTAAGATGTTATTCTTAATTTTGTCCTAAATTTATATACCCATAATTAACATCCTTTCAGCGGTCATCAAGTATTATCATAGACCTAAAAAGTTACATGTATCTTTTTATGTACTTTGATGTTTATAAATATAATTTTAAATTTAATATTTTATAATAGTTTTTTTTTTAATTATAATTTGATATTTATCATGAAAATCTTTATTTATATTTTTTAAATAATAAAATATTACACATTCAAATTTAATATCTAAAACTTTTATCATGATTCCTTACGAACATTTTTTTATTACATCTACGAAATGAAATCAATCTCTTCACGGATTTGACAGCGTTCCATTAATCCTTTTACTTCACTTTATTGAAGCAATACAGTTATACGAAGTTTTATACAACACTACTTCACTTTATTGAAGCAATGAAGTTTTATACAACACAAAGGTCTGCGCAAATGAGAACATGCGATGAGATAAAATATTCCCTATTAATGCACAATTGTGCAATAACTTTACAATCGAGATTTTTTTACCGAAAGTGCGATCGAAGTTTTTATTTTATTCTTGAGACGTGGCTCTTCCTACAAACAAAACTTTTGATAATCAATTTTTTTTTCCCTATCTTAGCACCTTTCTCTATGAGCAGAAGTCATTATTATCACTATGCATAAATTTTAATCGGAGGTTTTGCTTCAGGACTTCCTATCTTTTGCAAGTTATGACTTACACTTTCGAAGCAGTTTATTTCTTTAATATAAAATGAGGTATTATGTATAATTTTGATGAGGTATTATGCACAATTTTATTTCTTTTTGGATTTAAATTTTGAATTTTTTATTTAGAGTTTTTAATTTTAAATTTAAAAGGTTTAATTAGTGAATTTATTTATAGAATGATCTTATATGTAATCTTGATGTCTTTCACATTCCATACCAAAACATTTCTTAATCTACACTATTTCTATTATGCAAAAGATATATTTGTTCTAGTCATGCTTCTTGATGTATTGTCCATCTTCAAATTTCTACGAAGATTGTCTGAATTGGATCTTAATTAAATCATAAATATTTTTCATTTATTTGAATTGATTGATGTATAATTGTTTTTCTTCTTAAATTTTTATTCCACATAATAATTTTTTTTTTTTTTTAAATACTTTTTAATTTTGTTTTACATTAATACTTTTCTTCTATAACGTGTTTAGATAAACTCATTGAGAAACAAAACGTATAAGATGGTGATGGTTGTTATATTGAATTTCTATCTTAGAAGAAGACATTATAAAAGTTAATATCTGACATATTTTGTAAATTTTATTTGTTTGTTTTTAGGGTTTTGAATTTTTTAAAAATAAATTGAAGTAGAACCGGTATTATAATTGAAATCACATTTTTTAAAAGTATAACGTTAATCTCTTAATAGTTTAAACTTAAGTAACCTGAATAAAAATCCAATAATGAACATATGAGGTCATTCATCTTCTTATATGGATATTTATGAACATCGAATTCCTGTAGTTGGACAAACGATCAAGTGACGTGGTTAGTAGTCTACCAAATGTTTACTGATGATTATCGCACTGCAAAAGACTAGATAGGCTTTTAAAAGCTATGGAGGTCTATGTCAGTGGAGACATCAATGTGCTTGTCATGGCTATTATGGCGTAGCAGTGTATTAGGTCAAGCACTGGTAGTAGCTCTGTGCCAGTAAATTGGCAGCTAAGAGGCATAATGGCATACCTGCAGTGGAACATGGGAAACCGTATGAGTATGCAGCCAAACACGTGATTGACAGTGACGGGACCTTTAGGTTTAGGGGTCCTTCTGGAGCACATTATTAAGAATGATTTCCATAGGGACCTCTTTTGAAACGGTTTTCTTCTCCTTATTTGGAGATGGGCTATACGTTCTAAAATGTCCGGCTATCCAGAAAGACAAGAAGAAAAATTCAAAATTGAAATTGTTTTTGATATAATCAACCATTGCAAGAGTGCTTTCAAGTACACTTACATGAGCGATAAACGATAACTTAAAATCATTTTACTATGTTTTTCCAATACTCATCAAGTTTCTCTTATGAAGATTACCCAAAAATGGCAAGTCCCACTTGAACACGTGTGTCTGGTAAAATAGTTTAATTCAAATCTCTTACAGAACTTAGTGAAGAAAAAAGCCGATGCCGGTACTTGAAAAAGCATGGATTGGAAGATGTATTCCATCAATTCTGATAGCAGATGCACTACTTTATTGTGAAAGGACGCCGGCATTCCCGAACTTCTTTTTCCCATGGCGTTCGATGAAGTCATTAAAGCCTGGTCCCCACGTTCCTATGGAGGTTGATGAGATCGTTCAACATGGGATTTGAGAGAAATCTCAGGAGATCTGCCACAATAATACACGAATATGTGTCAGACATGGTGAAGGCTAGGAATTAGGATCAATGAGATCAAAGACATGGGTGGTGTTCTTCATGGAGATCATCTTTCATCAAGACGAAGGCGGAACAAAGACGTTCTCTGAGCTGTCTACGGTATTACTTCAGTTTGCTTAATATTCATTTTGATATCTTTATAACAACAGGGCTTAAGGGCCTTAAGCAGTATCTAAGCTTTTTGCTTTTGGCGGGTACCAAATTCCTTTCAAAGAGGATACACATATCTCGAGGGACGAAGTGAGAGGGATAAGATATTTGCAGGAAACCCTGTTGGAGACACTGAGGCTTTATCCTTCCGTACCTATAATATAGTAGGGACTGCCTTCCTGGGACAATATTACACACCAGATGGGACCCTTTGAAGAGTCTCATAAACCTATATGCTAGAGATATCAATGCAAACACAAAGAGAAATAATATATATTTATAATAAATACAAATATTTATATTGAAAACATTTACCAGAAAATTAACAAAAACTAAGTCGTATCTTTTGCTCCTTGTTTCCTTATTTTTTTTTTTATTCTTTTAACAAAGTATTTACAATATATAGGTATAGGGTAGCACCCAACCATAAGAATATAGACTAAAATAATAATACCCAAAAAAAATAATGTCATAGATTAAAAGGACTTATACGATAATTTAAAGAGATTATTCAAAAATAAAACCATAGGCTAAAATAAGATTGTCTAAGAATAAAACATAGGCTAAAACCATCCATACATACTAATTTAAAGAGAGGGCACAAAAATAAGATCATGGGCTAAAACCACCCATAACTATTAATTTAAGGAGACTGCCCAAGAATAAGACCTTGGGCTAAAATCAAACATACATGTTAATTGAGACTGCCCCAAAATATAGTCATAATATAGCCATAGTAATATGACTCTTCAATACCTCCGAGTTTGGTGCCTGGGCAATTTAGTCATCCTAGTCTTCTGTACTAGAAATTGTTGGGATCCTTTCCCTCAACTTTTATGGGTCTGGTTCGTAGTGCTCAACTTCTAGGACGAGCGTCGGCAAAGGTGGTCCACTGGGAAGATGTTTTAGACAGTGCTAATATTGAATCCACCCTGATCTAGTTGATCAAGTCCATAGCAGATAAGCAGAATTCAGTGTTGGGCACTCTTAAAATGGTTGTAGACTTTATGGAGGATGTGAACAAACAGATGAATGTTATGTTGGACGTCGTTGCTTCGAGCACGAATGCTTATTGTAAAGCTAAGCTTCAGTCCTAAGTTTATGGGCCCTACCCCAATAGAGTAGTTTTGGAGTTTGTCACTGGGAAGGCCTTATCTTGATTTTTCTCCAACTCCTAGGTTTTGTGATGTTCTAGTTGGTGCCCATGTGGGCTTTTGTCTTTCTGGTCTCCTTCAGGAGTGTCTGTTTTGGGTTGTGGGAGCCTCTCAAAACCCTCCTTTTAATTATCAAATATATATATGACTCTTTTATATATCCAAGGGCTAGGTGGATTGGTAAGTGTAGGTGTGGTTGCGAACTTACCCAAAAGAGACTTAGGTTCAAACCTTGGGGGGAATCCAACAACAAAAGTAGAATTTCGATCTGAATCCTATAAGTGCATGCCAGACCGACGATGATAGTACGAATCTTGAGCACTTGGTGGTCCATTTCATGTCAGGCTAAATAATAACAAGATGGAATAGGTTTGGTGGATGCAACCCCTATGGTTTGAACCTTGCGCTTGCCAACTACTAAAAATAGTGTGGTTGTAACCAACTCTCCTATCAAGCAAAAAAATGACTCTTAAATACTTTTCTATTGTACTCATCACATATCTGAGAGATGCAACCTTTCGTATTCTTAACCTTTGGTTTCTTATCTTGCCACTTGTATACTAGTCTCTTCACTTTTTTTTTTTACATACATACTTGACTCTATGACAGTTGCACACTTCTACATTACTCTTACTCTCCTGCATGCACTTATAATACACGATGCTTGTGCATATCCTTACTTTACATATTTACACACTCATATACATGACACTTGTGCACATTCTTCCAATGCACACTTGCACTCTTACTTACATGACACTTGTGCATATCCTACACAATGTACTCTTACATGAAACTTGTACGTTTTCTACACATTGATACTTACATAAAAGGGAAAATATAAATCACTCATCTAAAATAAAGACTCAAAACCTAATCTATTACACATTTACATTTGTACTATGAAGGTACCATGGGGGTATAATTACATGTACCAAATAATGTAATATTCTTCAACACCCCATTTTTCTCATTGTAGGGCTATGGACGCGATGCTCCTTTTTATCACTACAGAGTAATGCTAGATAGAGTGCACTTATGTTGTCACTTATAAATCTACTACTAAGCTTCCTAAGGGTTACTTGAATTTTTTTTTATGTGTGTTCTTGTTGCTTATGATTACTTTGAATGAGTTTTACTTGAGTGTTATATGAACTATTTTCAATGTCTAAATCTTTTTATGTAAGAACTATACTTTCCTATCACTTGTTATCTTCTATGTAAGCACCTTTTGAGCACTTTTATTTACTACTCGTAGTCCTCTGTGTGAGCGCCTCCCTAGCACTATTCCTTTACTTCTTGAAATTGTGTGTGAACACCTCTCGAGCATTACTTATTTACTACCTAAAATTTTTGGGTGAGCACATTTTGAGCGCTACTTCTTGACTACCTAAAATTATTGTGTGAGTACCTCTAGAGTGCTTGTTCTTTACTGGTTGTTAATATTGCATGAATACCTCTTGAGTGATGCTTCCATTTTATGCTTGAGCACTATCTACCTTGAGTGCTATAAACCAAAACTCGGTTGCTCCCTCGTGATGCTTGAGCGTTACTTGCATTGGGTGCTCTCAACCAAACTTTGTTGCTTCCTTCTCTATACACGGTTTCTTCCAAGTTTATGCTCTATTCTATTCTTGGAATATTACAATATTGAATGCTTCTACTCTTTTCTTGGACTCTTCAAAAATTGAATTCTTCTACTCTATGCTTGGACTCTTCCCAATTCAAGTGCTTCTTCTCCATGCTTGAGCTTTATCATGCTCATACGAATTTGGTCTCTACTTGAGCTTTATTAGGATTGAGTGATTCTACTCTGCATTTGGATTACTCTCAAACTATGATGATTATTTCTATACTTGAACACTACCAAGACCCTTTCTTCTTTACCCTTACTTCAATATTACTACAAAATAATCTTTCAATATTGATAAAAGGTTACAATTTTATTCTTTCTACTACACTTTGGATTCTATTTGAGTTATCTTGATCTTTTGATATTTAGAATCTTATATTTCTTCTCAATCCTTATAAGCTTCAATGCTTCTTAATCTATGGAAGCTTTTATGTTCATCAATTATATGGGAGATTTGATGCTCCTTAATTATCTACAAGCTTTGATGCTCCTCAATCCTATGATGTCTTAGGTTGCACCTAAGAACAATACAATTATCCTCAATGTATATTAGGGTGACTATAAATATCCTCTCACATCCAAATATCTTCTGAGTTGATGCTCTCAATAAATTTAAGTTGATTCCTATTCTTCATTGGGTTTTCTTGAACCAAGTGGAAAGACATTATGATTCAAATTAGGTTGACTATTATTTGTCCTCTCAATATCTACTCAATAAAACCTTTAAAATAGAGTCCAAGTCTTCACTACTTTCAAAGTGGAAAGACTCTAATATTATGGTAATTTTGAAATATAACTTTATAAAAATGGATAGATTTAAGTGGTAGCTCTGATACCACTATTAGATTTTAAGTCTAACTATATCAAAATGTTACAATTACTAATATAAATATACCACAATAATATAAGTCAAAATATCAATATTTAATAGTAGAATTATATATGTGAGTAATCAAATATATATTTAGGCCAATATAATAATAAAATAATATTCACATATAATATCAAATATGAATGTAAATGGTCAAAATAATTTATATACATGCATGACAAATATTTACAATATAAATTGCTCAAAATCTGTATACAAGCTTTATTATCAATGCTTGCTATGTAGTGATCACTAAAGACCATTTTTTATTACATGTTCTGGAAATAAACTACACTGATTTGTGGGGTGTCATTTTTTATAAATGCTACATGTAGCAAGTATAAATGTTTTATTCAAAGGACAGTCATGAAGAGAGTGTTGCTTCTCACTACATTTTGAATAATAGATAACTGAAGGTTCAGAAAATTCTTTCTTTTCATCTAATGTTTTATCAAGACATACTAAAATATTGGCCTATTTCATGCAGTCTTTCAAATCATGTTTATCATTACCAATTCTATGTTTTTTATGTCCTAAATGAGAGTATTTTTTATAGATTTTAAGGATTTCCTAAAATTCAAGTGTATTTGCATCTCCTCTTCCCAATATATCCAATGCATCCTTAGATTCATCTTGTAGTCCCCTATCAATTTTAGAGAAATCTTATCTCTATAAGAACAGGCCATCATAATTCCTCTACTAAGAGGGAGATCGAATCTCTTCACTTGGACTTACAAATACATGCCAGGACTAGATCTAAATTTTGTTGTCCACAACCTGTCAATAGACCCAATGAAGAATCCAGTGAAGCAAAATCTTAGAAATATGCACCCAACCATCGCTTTGATGGTTAAAAATGAGTTGCAAAAACTATTGGATGTAGTCTTTATTGTTCCCATCGACTATCCAAAATGGGTGTCAAACATGGTAACCGTAGGAAAACTTGATGGAAGAGTTTGCATTTGCACAGAATTTAGGGATATCAACAAGGAAATCCTAAAATATTTGTTCTCATTGCCCAACATAGATGCTCTCGTAGAAGCAACTACGGGTCATGAGATGCTCTCCCTAATGGATAATTTTTCTGGTTATAATAATATTTGGATTAAACTCGAAGACCAGCATAAAACCACATTCACTACTCCATTGGGGATATTCTGCTACAAAGTGATGTCATTTGGGCTTAAAAATGTTGGTGCAACATACTAGTGGGCTATGATATATATTTTCCATGACTACATGTACACACTTTTGGAAGACTACATCGATGATTTTCTAGCCAAGTCATTGCTACGTAAAGAGCATGTTGAGACCCTCACAAAGGTCTTCGATCGTCTGATTGAGCACAATGCCAGGTTGAATCCCAAGAAATATGTCTTTGGCATAACTTTTGGAAAACTCTTAGGATTCATCGTGTCCAAACAAGGCATTGAGGTAGACCTCCCAAAGGTAAAGGCTATCCTATAAATGACCCCACCCATGAATTTCAAAGAGCTAAGAAAACTACAGGGCAAAGTAGCATCCATAAAATGATTTATCGCATAACTCTCAGACAAGTATCGACCCATGAACTGACTGCTACACAAGGGGGTCCATTTCTAATGGGACAAATAGTGTTAGCAAGTCTTTTTTGAGATCAAATAGTACCTAGAAATGGTGTCAGTCCTAGCTCCACCAAGGACACACGTACCATTCCTGTTATACATATCAGCTACATATTTTGCTTTGGGAACCATGTTAGCTCAAAATAACATGCAAGATAAAGAGAAAATGATATATTACATTAGCTAGACCCTGGTGAGCTATGAAATTTGATATGCATACATAGAGAAGCTATGTTTGGTAGTAGTCTTTGCAACCAAGAAGTTGCGCCACTATATGTTGAGTCATACCACATATGTAATACCTAAACAAAATCCTTTGTAGTATATGATTAACAAGACATATCATAACACACGTACTATAAAGTGGATCATGCTATTGGTAGAATTCGATCTAGAGTTCATATGCCAGAAGTACATCAAGGGATAAGTCATATCTGATCAGATAGCTAAGGCACCACTACAGAATAGTCGACCCCTCACCATAGAGCTTCCTGATGATGCAGTCTTTGGACTATCAGAAGCATCCGAGCCCAAGGAACTAGAAAACAAAGCTGAAATGACTTTGTTCTTTGACGATTCTAAGTGTGAGCAAGGAGGCAGTGCAAAAATTGTCTTTTTCACTCCACAAGGTGCTCCAATTCCCTTGTCATTCAAGTTAGACTTTTCTTTCACCAATAACAACACTGAATATGAGGCCCTAATACTGGGTCTCCAAACAAACATCACCATGAAAATCAAAAGGCTAAATATCTTTGTTAAGTCCCTCCTCATATTCAACCAGGTCAATGGAGTTTTTCAATGTTGGGATCCTATTATGAAATTTTACAAGGAGCTTGCTAACACATACCTAGCCAAAATAGAGTGGTATGACATCAAAGAAATTTCTCGTTTATCAAAAAATTTGTAGACACCATGGCATCTTTGGGATTCTTGATCCTTTAGAATTTGTCTACCAATTTCATGGCCATCCATGCCAAAATACTCTCGCATTCAATGATCCAGTGCGAGGCTTTGGATCACAAAGAATCTGTCAACATGATTCATATAGAGCTAGACCAAGACTAGTTCTATAAGGCCAAAGACTTCTTAAATAAGGCACCTTGGGGGTCATTAATCTCTCAAGGTCCCATGGGGGATGATACCACTATTCACTACAAGGTTTTCCCTCAGTCTACGTTTGTGCAAACTAAACTGCAGGAGGCACAGGTCATCCTATCGATAAAGGTCATAGCATATCAAGACCAGTTGTCCCAATTACAAGAATTCTTAAGACTTGGAAGTATCCCACAGGGATTATCGCATGTCAAAAGTGAGAATTCAAGAAAAAAGTGACTAGATATGTCTTTCTAGGAGACATATTGTATCAATGAGGTTATGATGGAGTCCTCCTTCATTGCTTAGAGTCTCAAGAATTAGCTTTGGTAATATCTCAAGCTCATGATGACACATGTGGTGGCCACTTCAGTGGCATGGCCATTGTCAAACAGATTCTCAGGATGGTCTATTACTGTCCCAGCATGGATAAATATTTCTATGAGTATGTCAAGAAATGTATTAAATGTTAACATATTGAGAATCTGACACACTTGCCATCCCAGGCCTTACAACCTATCCAAGTAGCTTGGCCCTTTTCTCAGTGGGGTTTTGATCTAATTAGAAAAATATCTCTCATCATCAGGTCGACACATTTTTATTTTAATGACTACTGAGTGCTTCACCAAGTGGGTAGAAGCGGTCCCCCTAACGTCAATAATTTGTCCTCGAATCATAGAGCTCATACTCCACAATATCATTTGCCATTTTGGGGTACCCTTCAAAATAATCTCAGATAATGGATAGTCGTTCAAAATAAAAAATGTGTGATCTATAATGACTAAGTACAACATTTAGCATAGTTTTGCGACACCATACTATATGTAGGCAAATGGGTAAGCAAAAGCCTCAAACAAGACAATAGTAGCAATCTTGAAAAATATGGTGAAAGAGAATCACAAGGACTGGCATCTGCAATTACCCTTAGCATTATGGGCTTACAAGACTAGTGTATAGATGCCCACTAGGGAAACATCATTCTTGCTTATATATGGCACTGAGGCCATCATGCCCTTAGAACTGGAGATTCCAACATTGTGCATCACATTGAAAGATTTCATCAATGATGACATTGCATGACAAGCTCACCTAGATAAGTTGAACCTTCTGGATGAACGATGCATCAATTATCTAGAGCATATTCGTGTCTACCAGGTTTGTCTAACATGAGCTTACAATACTAGAGTCCACCTAAGAAACTTTAAGGTTGGTTATCTTGTGATCAAAGAGAACCAACAAAAATCGAACCTGTTGTTGCATCTATGGGACAAATTTGTGGCTAATTGGATAGGACCCTACATCATATCTGAAAATATTGGGCCTGGGGCATATCGCCTAACAACGATGGAAGGTGTTAGGATCCAAAGCCTCTCAAAATAATTCATTTAAAGGTATTCCACACATAAAACAAAAAATTACCAAAAATATTCAAATAATTGCAAAATCTTCAAAAACAATAAAAATCATGAAAATCCAAGCAAAAAAAAAAACATTAAAATAAAAAAAAAACACAAAAAGTCTCCAAATTCATTTTAAAATCCTTTGGTCAAATCACAAAAAGGCTCGAAATGCATATTAAAGCCCTTTGGTCAAATCAAAAAAGGCTCCAAAGGCATCTTAAAGCCCTTTGGTCAAATCACAAAAAGGCTCCAAAGGCATCTTAAAGTCCTTTGGTCAAATCACAAAAAGCCCCAAAGGCATTTTAAAGCCCTTTGGTCAAAATCAAAAACATAAAATTCCAAAAAAAACATTCATAATAGTCAAAAACTCAAAAAAAATTGAAAACATCGAAAATACAAAAAAACATTTGCATTATGCATTCACACTTGCATCCATATAGTCTCATTGCATACAAGCATTGCATCCATTACATTTGCATTAGGAACATTTGCATTTACAATCTTACAAATGACACCACGATTGTATCTCAATAATGCATCTTTAAAATCCATCATCATCCATAACCCATGAGTGTAACTGTGTTTTTCAACACAACCCTTTCCTATTGCTATAAGGAATATACTAAGGTTTTCCAGTCACTCCATAATACCTAGTGATTTTATCAAGTGTGGTAGAAAGTTATCTTGGATTTCGATAGATGAGGTTTAGTTTGATAGCACCTGGTGTATGTCAAAATTCTATCACTAATCAAAACACTAAAATCCTAGTTGGAACAAATAAATATGAACACTAAAAAGTGGTATTAGAAATCCTAAAGTGAAAATGTTTATCTTGATCATCCCCCTGTACGACCAGTTGGAAATGTTGAGAATTGACAAAAGGACAAGTTCACCCCCACCCAAAGAAATCCCTTTCTTTAATCAAAACAAACAAAAATCCCAAGCAAAGAAAAATTCAAAATTCAAAAGTCAAAGCAAAAACCCAAAAACAAAGTTATCATCACTACATAAATCCCTTGCTCAAAAGAAAAATAAAAAATTCAAAATAAACAGTGGTTATCATCAATATACATGAGCAAGTATCCCAATAAAAATGAAGAAAAAAAGGGAGTATAGAACTTGAATACCTAGAATTCTCAACATAGTCAAATATTACGCATGATGATATATCTTTCATAAGTATCTTGCTTTGGTACAGACCAATTTTTGCATGTGGAAGAGCTAGCTTTAGGTGTCCTATACCGCCTAGTGGTTTAATACAACTACAATCCAACTTCGAATTAGGATCAACATTGGAGGATCCCTAATACATAAATGGGTTGAATTAATCCCACCTAGCACTAGGGTATGTTTATGTTTCATCTAATATATTAATTTGCACACACAAGGATAATGAGTATTTAGGTCTTAACGATAGAACTTTATCTTTCATACACTCTGTATGGTCAGCATACAACTTTTGATGAAATAACTAGAGTATTTGAGTCTCATGGAAAACCTCAAAAATCATACATAGCAATAGCTCACTTCATCCCATAATAATACATATCATTTCAAATCATAATCACACATATCACATCAACTCACCTCACATTTGAGATGTTTAAATAATTAATTCTTGTATTAAGAGTTATTATTTACATTCATAATTGTTATGCATTATGTGGTGTTGTCCATTAGATTGTTAAACTCATATCTAATCATTAATATGACTTAGGTGATTAAAGCATACAGGTTCATTTTTATTAGATGGCCATCATATAAATAGTGTATCTCAAATATAGCATTCATCATATCAATACATAAATAGGCATCCATACCATTATCAACATCATACCATCTACTCATTCACACACCATAAAGCACAAGTCATGTAAACCATACCATATAGCATAAAATAACAAAACATTCATACACACATGAACATCATGAAACATAAGTCATAAGAACTAAAACCACCTGCATACATCATAAATCGTACACCGATGCATATAGGTAACAACATCATCTAAGCATACATCTATCACATCGCATCACATCATAAAATTATAATACTGCATCACATAAACATAAAAATATTAACATGAAGAAATACACATGATGAGTCTCAAAGCCTAAATATCATATAATCGTGTGTCATGTAAGTACATGTAAGTACAAAAACCACCAATAAAGCTATAAATATATAGGTCATGTGACATTACACCCCAAAAATAGGTACAAAGTATAAGATAATCATAGTATATCAGGAGTGGTCTGCACCACTAGTCTCGCCACCACCCTCACCACCTCGTATAGGAGGTGACATAGAGGCGGTACCTTCAATGTGTTATGTTCGAGACCTGGTACTATGGCTCAATCGAGCTGAACATTGCCTTGGAATTGCTCTGCATGCTACACTTTGAACCCCCTACTACAGGTCTCTACCAAGGAGTAGCACCTAGAAGCTATATCTGTGACCTGAGGGTAGAAATGTAGGAAAAATATGATGTCATATGAGCATCATCCTCCTCTATGATCCCTTGTAGTCATCTCACCTCAACCCTAATATTTGCACCTGTACCTGAGGCAACCTGACTCTAAGCCTCATTGCGCTCAATGGTAACTTAGACAAGTTGTATCTGAAGGTCTGCAATAGTGGCATCCTTCTGGACCTATATCTGGGAGGTCTGCAACTCGGCCTCAACTTGGTGCAACTAAGCCCAGAGAGGAGACTCCTAATCCACAGGATCTGCATCCTCCTCATCTGAGGAAACCTACTCCCCTGTAGCCTACTTCTCTACTACCTACTCCTACTGCTTAGCCTATCCCCAATCATCTATCCGAGCCCACACTCGATGCCCCTTAGGATACATGGCCTCAGTCTCATCCAAAGACTGCCCCATACGATCGCCACCTTGCCATAGTCGGGTGCCCCACCAGAGGGAGTACGTGTCCGTCACTCTAGCATCTAAAACACTAGGATCAACTACAAGAGGGTTATTCTTCTCAAGTACTACTATAACACAGGGCGATAGAAGGTTCTTCTCGATGGTAATCCAACGATAGACCATCGACTTGAGAGGAACATCCTGTTGGATCCTGAACTGATGAAGCACCCTAGAGTAGTAAAATAACTCCCTGGTACCGACCTTGCAACCGATCAACCATAGATCATTGTGAGTCCTCACTGTAAAACTGGTAGGATCATCCCAGATAGGACACTTGTGATAAGGTCTCCATATAATTTTAGTAGTCTATAAACCTATCAAAGATGCCCTGTAGTGAGAAAGCTCCCCTACATGACATCAGCTCTTGCGCTCCTTGAGTGCCTTGGGCCAACAAGATATGTAGCACTGGAAATCCTTATCTAGATAAGCAATATCCATTGGGAGTCCCCTAGGGTGGTCTACCCTAATATGATCCTAGCCCTAGACCTCAAGAAGCAAGCTACAGATAATGCTAGCTCATCTATGGCACTAGATGTGGTACAACTCATCATAACACTACATTAGCAGTGCGCTCCCCCAACCATAGATGATGGGTTACTCACTGTTAATCAGGTCCTATACCATCACTAAGAGGTTCCATGGGAACCTCAGTCTAGAGCAGTCAAGAATAAGGTTGTTGTAGATGACCATCAGCAACACAACATGCGGGTGGGTAAAGACCTCCTCATCATACCAATGGGAAAAAGAGATCCCATTGAGTGAGTATCCCTGGAGGTAGCATCAGCATGCTCACCAAAGACCCTCACAAATACAACACATCATGCAATAGTGGGGGAGGAAATAATGGGCACTCCATTGAAGGGGATCCTGAAGATCCTATAAACATCCTCTGGTGTAATGGTCATCTTGTTGGTAGGAAGGTGGAAAGTGTTAGCCCTATGGTCCCACCAATGGGCCAGGGCCATCAAGTAGGCCTGATCGTACATAACCATGGGTATGCCAGTGATTTAATGGAGCCTACAGGCTTTAATCCAGTCCCACTTAGTATAAATAATCTCGTGCAAAGGTCACAAAGTAGGTTCGGATCCTAGGCCTGAGTAGATAAGATCTTAGATTTCAAAATAAAGGCCTAAATTAATGCACTGTATCTAAATAAATGCGATAAACATGCTAAATGGTGCAAGTATGATCAAAATACTCTAAGGCTATGTGAGTAATAAATAAATGCACCTAATCATTCAAACATTTGCATAAAAAAAACTCAAAATTCCAAAAAAATCAATTAATTGGCCTAAAAAAATAATAATAAAATAAAATCAAAAATTAGAATTAAACACCTAAAGTTCCTTGGCTGCTTGCGCCAGGAGCGGCCATAACTTGGCCACTACAACTGGCAGTGGCCAGTTCCCAACGGTCAAAAATTTAACTGTTGGGTTTTAAAACTAGCCGTTGATGGCAGTAGCAGCCAGTCGCAATGCAAACTAGCCACTCTGAATGGTAGCAGCCAATGGGCAGCATGCCAACGACATTACTCTTGGGCCCAAAAATAACAAAAAAATTGCAAAATTACAAAAATAAGAAGAACCCATCTATCTAAAACATAAATGAAGCCTAACTATCGATGAAATTCATTGCCAACACGGTTAATGAGGTTCATTTATCGGGTATCTTTAATTTGGTTCTTTTTACCATAATAGCAAAAGAAGTTAAGGTTTAGAGAGGTACCCGTGAAGCTCTAGCTCCTCCGCTTTTCGAAGACTCACCCTGATCAACCATGGCATCTAATAAATAGCGTCCCAATCAGAGTAGTCTATCTCACCTTGAAGCTCCAAAAGTAGACTTTACAACTAGCAAAAATAATAGCTTGAAACCCTAATTTAATTTTTGTTTTCAAAATTGTGTCTTGGCCACTGCCAATGCCAGTGGCCTTAACTTCATGGCCAATGGACCTAACAACGACCACACACAACAATTAGAGGCCGCTGAACCTGGTAGCGACCAAAAAATGAAGAAATTTTGAACCAAATTGCCATCGTAGAGCACTTCAAAATAGGCCATATCAGGAACTTATTTTCTTAGAGCATTCAAAATCTAAATAAAAAAACCAAAACATCATAAGAATCAAAATTAAAAATCACATAACCAACAAAAAACCCAGAAGAGCCTCATACCCAGTCACTTGTTCTATACACTTAGCGATTGTAGCGACAAGCAATCCATGCAACTCGACAAGATGAAAAAGTAACCATAAGGTCATTTGGGGTAAAATAATTATGATGAAATTTAAACACTTCCTTTCGAACCCGAAGAAGACCAATTGTGGCTGGACCACCCCATGAGAATGAGGATACGTCTCATTTGTCCTACATCAAATAGAGAGTTAACACAAGCCACAATAGAATTGTTAACACCCTCATTCCCTAAGAAGGTCAATGCGGCCAGACCGCCCTATGGGATAAATATGTGCAATAACCAAATAGATTTTAAATCGCACCTATGTGAGAACCGCTATATAAAAATGAATGTAAACTCTAAGGATATCCAAATCATTCATTTTGATCAAGTGACTCGTTGCTTTGTTAATGGTCATTTTCTCATCGAATCATCGCCTGAGGAGGTAGTCAAAATTTTCAACAATCATAATCAAATTCAACAAAATATCATATCAATCATGATAGAGTTGTGTTTGTCTTATGAGTCATTTCCAACAACTATTATAAGCTAACCCTTTTCTGGGGCAAAAATCAAATATGATAGTTAAGTTTGTAGCTCCCCTCCCTTAGGATCTATAGTAGCACTGAAGCTACTCGATTACTTGATGAGCGAGTGCAAACTCCCACACACCTAAGCCTTCCATTATATTGGAAGCAATTATTCTGGGATTCATGCCCTCCCTCATTACTAGGGTATCCTATGTTGATCAGATCAATAGTCATCATCCAACCTACAATATGGCCCTAGGTGGTCTACATTTTTTCTCTGCACTATGTTTCACTCACAATGCATACCAAAAAGGGGCATCTGTAGACACCTAAAACACATCATGTTTAGGATAATACCCATATGGGCACATTCAAAGACCATATGAACCCTCTTAAATCTCTCCAAGAGTAAGTTGTATTTTGCATTGTGATTTTAATTGAAGTCCTCTAACTCTTATGTGAGTTTGAAAAAGAGCTTTTGTGAAGTGTGGCATATTTTGTGGACAACTTCTTGGCAACAAAAAGGTATGGGAAAAATTATTCTCTATTGATTTGGTTGATTCACTTGATTGAAAATTAAGTTTTGAGTGAAAAGGAATTGATTAGGGTTTCCTTTTAAAAAGTGGTTGAGTTAATACTTCAAGGTTTTCTGAATTGAGAGTTGTGATTAAGCCTTGTTTTATTAGCATTGTTGTTGAAGCCAATTGGTTATGCAAATATTTTGAACTTGAGTTAGAAAAGAACATGAGTATCATTGTTATGTGAGATTTTTTGTTGAGCATTGTTAGAAATATTTTAAGTTTGTTGATATATGCTTAGACTAGGGTTTTGTGAGAAAGGGTTTTTCCTTGAGGTGATTGGTTGAGTAGAGTTGGTTGAGCCTAGTTAAGTGGATGTGAAGTGGTTGTTCAAGTTCCATGAAACAAACTATTCTATATTCTAATTTGAGTTGAGATTGAGCATTGAGTATAGAACATATTGAGTCTCTAACAATTCTCTTTATGCTTCTATGATATTTATTTGAGTTGTGATTGAGCATTAAGTATAGAACATATTGAGTCTCTAAAAATTCTCTTTATGCTTCTATGATATTTAGTTGAGAAAGTGATTGAGCATTAAGTATAGAACATATTGAGTCTCTAACAATTCTCTTTATTCTTCTATGAGATTGAGCTGAGAAAGTGATTGAGCATTGAATATAGAACACATTGAGTCTCTAACAATTCTCTTTATGATTCTATGAGATTGGATAATTTTTGTGTGGACTTGTTAAGCTGATTTGAGGTAAGTCTTTGAGAAGGCTTGTGGACTGATTTTGTGTGAGCTTATGTGGAAGCTTGCAATGCAGATTTGAGCAAGTCGTAGAGAGGACTTATTGAGAAAATTTGGACAAGTTCTATGTGAGCTTGTTTAGAATATTTAGACAGGTTCTATGTGGACATGTTGAGTAGATTTTATTAAGTTATATGTGAGCTTGTTGAGCTGATTTGGACAAGTTCTGTGTGATCTTGTTGAACATATTTGGACAAGTTCGATGTGAGCTTGTTGAAAAAACTTGGAAAAGTTTTGTGTGATCTTGTTGAGCAGATTTGGACAAGTTTTGTGTGGACCTGTTGAGCAGATTTGATCAAGTTCTATGTGAGCTTGTTGAGAAAATTTGGACAAGTTCTATGTGATATTATTGAGTATATTTGGATAGGTTTTGTGTGGAACTATTAAGAATATTTGATCAGGTTCTATGTGGATCTGTTGAGCATATTTGGATAGGTTCTGTGTGGACCTGTTGAGAAAATTTGAGCAAGTTTTGAGTGGACTTGTTGAGCAGAGTTGTGCAGGTTCTGAGTGAACCTATTGAGCAGATTTATGCTAGACTAAATGTACTATGTTTAGTACAAGAGATTGATAAAATCTATGCTAGACCAACTGTAATGTGTTTAGTACATTATTGAGACAAAGTTTTGGAGGTTATAGAGTAGAGATGATAGAGTCTCTAGTGGATAGATATCCATCAATTAGGACATTGAGGATAGGTCTTCAGAGTGAGTACAAGAGTCTCCAAGTGGAGATAGATCAACAATAAATGCATTGGAGGTAGAGTCTTCTAGAGGATCAAAAACTAGAGCAGAGGAGGAGTTCTCTTGTGGATAGATATCCACATCCAGATTTAGGGGATCAACATCTCCTTTGGACAAAGGTCCATAAAAATTGTAATTGGGAAGGATTCCCAAGATATTATTTAAGAAATATTTAGAAGAAATTATTTCTCTATGGAGGTAGACCACATTGGGTGAACCACGTTAAAATTTGTGTCTCTATTGTGTATGGTATTTTTTTGCATTGCTTTTATTATTGCTATTGATACTACTATCTATACACTACATAATATTGATTTGAAAAGAAAAAGTAAAAAGTTGTCATATATTGTTCACCCCCCTCTTAGTATAAGCTTGTGTTCTTCAACTTGTTGAGTAGATTGGACAAGTTCTAGGAAGTAATTTTTGAGTAGTTTTAAGGAAACTCTTGGTGAAGACTTGTTGAGAAGATTGGATAAGTTCTAGAGAGGACTTATGGGCAAATTAGTGTGAGCTTTTATGGAATATTACAAGGTATATTTGAGACAAGTATTTGAGAATACTTGAGAGTAAAGTTGATTGATTTGTTTAAACCTTGGATTAAGGTTTGGGGCAGATATAGCAGAGTTGATTTGTGTTTGAGTCAAGCTTTGTATTAATGCTTGAGGACAGATTTGTGCTAGATAGAAGGACTTTGTTTAGTGTAGATTTGAGGATAGATATTAAGGATAGATTTGTGCTAGATCAAAGGACTATGTTTAGTGCAAATTTGAGGACAAATTTTGATGTATATTTGAGGACAGGTTTGTGCCAGACTAGAGACAAATATTGAGTAGATTTGTGCTAGATCAAAGTATCGTGTTTAGTATAGATTTGATACATATTTGAGAGCAAGCTTTGGAGGTGACAAATTATAGAGTATGATAGTCTCTAGTGGATAGATATCCATTAGCTATATTAGTGAGTATAGGTCTTCTAAGTGAGGACATGAGTCTTCAGTGGATAGAGATCCATTAGCCAGTGTACTAGAGGTAATAGTTCTTCTAGAATATCACCAACCATAGTAGAGGGGATTGGTGTCTCCTATGGATAGAGATCCATGAACTTGATTAGGGGATTGGTATCTCATTTGGACAAAGGTCCATAAACATTGTAATAGGGAAAGGTTTCCCAAGATATTTTTTGAGAAAATTTTAGTGAAATATTTTCTTCGTGGAGTAGCCCACATTGGGTGAACCACGTTAAATTGGTGTCTCTATTGTGTGTGGTTATTTGTGTAATACTTTGATTACTATTTTTGATATTTCTATTGATACATTACATAATATTGATTGGGAAAGAAAAAATAAAAAGTGATCTTATACTATTCACCCCCCTCTCAGTATAAGCTTGTGTTCTTCAATTGGTATCAGAGCAGGTTACTTCAGAAGAGTTTAATAGATTGAAGGAAAAGCTTACAAGAACACAATAGATTTTAAGATTGTACCCTTAGATAATTTAACACCAATATTTGATGGAAGTGATTATGTATTTTGGAGTATGAGAATGAAGATTCACTTGATGACACTTGGCAATGAAATATGGGAAGCAGTTGAAAATGGATATATATCACCATCTACTCCACCTAAAGATAAATATGATAAGATTTTACATTATTACAATTTAAGAGCAATGAATGCAATTTTGAGAGGTTTTTATAGAAAAAAAATTGTTAAGGTTATGCATTGCAAATCAACAAAATAAATTTGGGATAAGTTGCAAAGCATATATGAAAGAGATAACAAGGTTAAAAAGGTAAAGTTACAAAATCTCAAAGGACAATTTGAAGAACTAAGAATTAAGGATGAGGAAAACATTAGTGCTTATATACTTCGTGTAGATGAGGTTGTTAACTCCATGCAAGGACTTAGACTTGAGATTCAAGAATATGATGATTGTGATAAGATCTTAAGATCTCTCCCACAAAGGTTTAGTGAAAAGATTTCAGCTATAGAGAAATCAAAGTATGGTGATCTCTTGACAAGGGATGAGTTACTTGGCATTCTTAAAACTTTTGAAATGAGAACAAAAGAGGAACCTAATCTCTGAAAAGAAGCATCCTTCAAAGTTACGAAAAAGACAAATGATAAGAAGTTATATTCAAGTAATGAGTCATCCAGTGATGAAGAAGTAAATTATGGTAGAAGGAACAAGGATCCAAGAAGATTTAAAGATGTGAAATCAGTTAGATGTTTCAATTGTAGAAAGTATGGTCACTAAGCAACTGATTGTCAAGAAGCTAGAAATAACAATGATAAATAAAAACATGATCATAAAAAAAGGAAATCAGAAAAATATAGGTACCAAAAGAAAGGTAAGGATGGACAAGGAAAACAAGGAAAGAAGTTCTTTCAAATATAGAAGAAGAGTTACTATGTAGACAAGGAAATTAAGTACTCAAGTTATAGTGATAATAGTTCCTCAGATAATGATAAATATGAAGTTCTATTTCTGACAAAAGAAAAAGAAATGGTTAGGAAAAGGTCACCAATAATCCTCATGTTTTTTAGATGTGGTAACTTTGGTCATGTTGAATGTAGTTGTACAAATATTGGTTTCAGTTTAAGTAATGATGAATATGAAGATACACTTGAAGGACCAGAAGAGAATATTCTAATGGCACTAGAAGGAGGTGATCCTATAGAAGACAAGTCAGAAAAGAATGAATATGTTTTCAAAGATAAACAAATAGAGGAAGAATTAGAAATAGGAAGAGTTGATCTTGAAGGTGAACTTATTCATGCCCTTGATGCATTAAATAATGTAAGAAAGAAAAAATACCAACTTAAGCTTCAGGTTCAAGAATGTGATGAAGATAAGGGAAAACTTATAGAGGATCTAAATAAGTCAATGTCTAAGACAAAAAAGTTCAAAGATAAGTAATAAGCAAAGGTCTTAGAATGTGAAAGGTTAGAGCATGAAGTAGCTTCACTAAGAAAGAAATTAAAATAATCTAAGGACAAGTTACACAGGTTTGGAAGAAGCTCAAATAATTTGGATAAGATTATCAAGATACAAAAACCTACATCAAGCAAGACATGTCTTGGTTTTGAACAAGTACAAAAGAAACAAGGTAAGGAGTCAACTTCAAGTTTCGAAGAAGAAGAAACTTCAAAATAAGAGAGTGTAAGAGAGAGTGAGACTTCGAAGGATGAGTTGGAAAACAAAAAATTCAACAAGGAAAGGAACAATACACAAATTAGGAACAAATAAAATAGGAACCATCATAGGGTAAAAGAAACTAAAATACCAATGAGGTCAAGGCAAGGTAGTTTCAATGGATGATGTTGTTGGACATTTTGAGCTCACTTAGTTGTCATTGATGTCAAGGTGAGAAGTCATCATTGATTCCAAAGTGAACATATAAATATGTCTTTAATACCATGGAGTACACCATCATTAACACCATGAGCAATGCAAAGAGATGGAGAAAAGTTATCCAAATGTGATTTTATAAGGGTTTTTGTTAAAACCATGGTGGTACATTAAAATGTTTTTTATTAAAACCATAATGATAGTTTTCTAACATTGTGATGGCAGAATTAAGATTTTTATTAAAACCAAGGTGGTGGAATTATTTTTCATCAACCCAGTGAAGTGCAAATGATAGTTTTGATATTAACTCAAAGAGAGTTTTAATTTTTTATTAAAGTCTAAAGTTTATAAATTAAATTTATAATATTTAAATGATTTTGAATTTAAATTAATTATAAATTGTAATTTATACAAGCCAGCGTCATCAAGTTGAATCATCCTCCGATGTATGCAAAGTAAATGAAGGGTATTTAAACCCTAAGACAAACCTTAGGGAAGATGGCAATTTGAATTAAAATACAACAAAAAATCTAGAGCCTCTAAAAATTACATAGTGGGGTATTGTAAAAGAAAGGTAGTGCATCGTGATCGAGGCAGCGCATCGTGTTTGAGTGAGGAACAAGGCAGAGGTAGTAGCGCTCGTGGTCTAGCTTGGCGCTAGACGTGGAAGAAGGACAAAGCCTAGTCTTGTAGAAAAGGCTTAAGCAACCTTAGAGCTTAAGCTAAGCACATGGAGAACTTAGCTCACACGGCTAGCTAGCCGCAACTAAGGTGCTAGCTGAGGGAGAAGGCGTAGGGTCGAAACATTGAAAAACATGGAAGGGGGATTCACCAAATATTTTTATGATTTAATTTTTATTTTTGCATAATACTAAGGTTTAGGAGGCATAAGGGAATATTTGTGGAATTTGTAATTGTGCTAAGGTTAGGGAACTATAAGGTGATATTAATTTATTTACCTAAGTGGTAAATAAGTGCTTTATTAAGGTAAATATTATTTTACCTTAGGAGATAGAAATTAAGTTGGAATATAAATTTCATGAAATTGAGATATTGATGGTGTGTTTTGAAAAGGAAATTTTTGTGAAGATATTATTGTCAAATATTGCTATTGAGATGGAGTAATAAGGTGTAATTGAGTTTTTACATTACATTGTGAGAAATATTTATCTTCTAACATCTTTGAGCTTGGCATAGAAGTGTTTGTGGTTGTGACATATTTATGAGATCCCTTCATCATCAAGAAAAAGGTATGAGCACATTCTTACATAGTTGAGTTGATTGATTGGTTTTCTGGAAAATAAGTTTGGAGTGAAAATGACTTGATTAAGGTTTCATGTTGAGTGTGTTGAGTGAATGCTTCAAGGTTATCTATAATAAATAAGTGTTGTTAAAACCTTGTTTGATAAGCATTATTGTTGAATCCATTGGTTGTGATAACTTGAATTAGGGTTTGAGTATCATTGCTATGGAAATATTGTTTTATAAGCATTGTTGTTGAAGTGAGTTGTTGAGCAAAGAACTTGAACTAGGGTTTGAAGAGAACATGAGTATCATTGTTATGTGAGAGTTGTTTTTAATAAGCATTGTTGTTGAAGTGAGTTATTGTGAGAAGAAATTGAACTAGGGTTTGCAAATATCATGAGTATCATTGTTATATGAGATTTGTTGTTGATCATTGTTGGAAATATTTTGAGTTGATGTTTATATGCTTGGGCTAGGGTTTGTGAGCAAGGATTATTTTATTGAGTGATTGGTTGAGTAGATTTGGTTGAACCTAGTCAAGAGGATGTGTGAAGTGATTGTTCAAGTTCCATAAAATAAACTATTCTATATTTTGAATTGATTTGAGAAAGTGATTGAGCATTGAGGTGAATAAGAAGCATATTGAGTCTCTAACAATTCTCTATATGTTTCTAATAGAGTGATTGAAATTAATTGAGAATTGTGATAAGTATAGAACATATTGAGTCTCTAACAATTCTCTTTGTGTTTCTACGAGACTGGACAAGTTCTGTGTGGACTTGTTGAGTATATTTGAGGCAAGTCTTTGAGGAGACTTATGGACTAATTTTGTGTGAGCTTTTGTGAAAGCTTAAAATACATATTTTGTTAAGTTATTGAGAGGACTTATTGAGCATATTGGACAAGTTCTAGAGAGGAATTATGGAGCAGATTGACCAAGTTCTAGAGATGAATTGTGGAGAATATTGAGCAAGTTCTAGAGAGGACTTGTAGAGCAAAATTGAACAAGTTCTAGAGAGGACTTGTGGAGCATATTGAGAAAGTTCTAGAGAGGACTTGTGGAGTAGATTGAGCAAGTTATATAGAGGACTTGTAGAGTAGATTTGAGCAATTTCTAGAGAGTACTTGTATAGCATATTTGAGCAAGTTGTACAGAGGAATTGTAGAGTATAATTGAGCAAGTTCTAGAGAGGACTTGTAGAGAAGATTTGAGTAAGTTCAAGAGAGGACTTGTGGATAGATTAGTGTGAGCTTTTGTGGAAGCTTACAAGGTATATTTAAGACAAGTATTTGAGAAGACTTGAGAGCATATTTATTGATTTGTTCAAACCTTAAGTTAATATTTGGGGCATATCTAACATAGTTTAGATAAGCCTTGAGTTAAGGCTTGAGGACGAAGATCAAGGACAGATTTGTGCTAGACCGAAGGACTATGTTTAGTGTAGATTTAAGAGAAGATTTTGGTGTATATTTGAAGATAAGTTTATGCTAGACCAGAGACAGTGATTGAGCAGAGTTGTGCTAAACTGAAGGATTGTGTTTAGTGTAGATTTGAGAGCAGAGTTTGGTGCATATTTGAGGATAAGTTTGTGCCAAAATAGAGATAGAGATTGAGCAGATTTGTGCTAGACTAAAGGATTGTGTTTAGTGCAGATTTGAGACAGAGCTTTGGAGGTGACAGAGTAGAGAGGACAATAATCTCTAGTGGATAGAGATCCATTAGCCAGGGCAATGAGGACAGGTATTTTGAGTGGGGACAAGATTCTTTAGTGGAGAGAGATCCACAAGCCAGTGTAGTGGAGGTAGTAGCCTTCTAGAGGATCACCAGCCAGAGTAGAAGAGAAGGAGTTCTCCTATGGATATATATCCATGAACTTGATTTGAGGTATTGGTGTCTCCTTTGGATAGAGGTCCATAAATATTGTAATAGAAAAAGGATTCCCAAGAGATTGATTGAGAAAATTTTAGTGAAATATTTTCTCTATGGAGTAGCCCACATTGGGTGAACCACGTAAATTGTGGTGTCTCTATTGTGTGTGGTGATTTATGCATTGATTTTATTACTATTGTTGATATTGCTATTTATACATTGCATAATATTGATTTGGAAATAAAAGTAAAAAGTGGTCTTAAAATATTCACCCCCACTCTCAGTATAAGCTTATGTTCTTCAATTTGAATCAGAGTCAGGTTCCTTCAGAAGAGTTTAACAACATGAATGAAAAGCTAAAAATAACACAATGGATTATAATAATGTGTCCTCAAATAATTTAGCACCAGTATTTGATGGAAGTGACTATATATATTGATTTTTAGAATGAATATCTACTTGATGACACTTGGCAATAAAATTTAGGAAGTAGTTGAATTTGGATATGATCCCTTGATTAATCCTCATACAAATAAGGAAGGTAAGATCCTACAACATTACAATTCAAAAGCAATGAATACACTTTTGAGAGGCTTGTAGAGAACATAGTCTATGAAAGTTATGCATTGTCAAACTATAAAAGAAATATGGGATAAATTGTAAAATATATATGAAGGAGATAAATGTGTCAAGAAAGCAAAGATGCAAAATATCAAAGGACAATTTGAAGAATTAAGAATGAATTTTGAGGAAAAAATTAGTACTTATCTACTTCGAATGAGTGATTTATGCATTGCTTTGATTCCTGTTGTTGATATTGCTATTTATACATTGCATAATATTGATTTGGAAATAAAAGTAAAAAGTGGTCTTATACTTTTCACCCTCCCTCTCAGTATAAGCTTATGTTCTTCAATTGGTATCAGATCCAGGTTCCTTCAGAAGAATTTAACAACTTGAAGTAAAATCTAACAAGAACACAATGGATTGTAAGAATGTGTCCTTGAATAATTCAGCACTAGCATTTGATGGAAGTGACTATATATATTGATTTTGAGAATGAAGATCTACTTGATGGCACTTGGCAATGAAATTTAGGAAGCATTTGAATTTGGATACGATCCCTTGATTAATACTCCTACAAATAAGGAAGGTAAGATCCTACAACATTACAATTCAAAAGCAATGAATACACTTTTGAGATGTTTACATAGAACAGAGTCTATGAAAGTTATGCATTGTCAAAATGCAAAAGAAATGTGGGATAAATTATAAAATATATATGAAGGAGATAAATGTGTCAAGAAACCAAAGATGCAAAATATAAAAGGATAATTTGAAGAATTAAGAATGAAGTATGAGGAAAACATTAGTACGTATCTACTTCGAATTGATGAGGTTGTTAATGCTATGCAAGGACTTGGAATGGAGATTGATGAATTAGATGTTTGTGATAAAGTCTTAAGAACTCTTCCAAAAAGATTCAGTGAAAATGTTTTTGCTATAGAAGTGTCAACATATGGTGATACGTTTACAAGAGATATGTTGCTTGGTATTCTTACAACACATGAGATAAGAACAACAGATCCTATTCCCCAAAAGGAAGCATCATTCAAAGCAATCAAAAATTCAAAGGGTAAGAAGTCAAAATCAAGCGATGAGTCATCCAGTGATGAAGAAGCTAACTATGGTAGAAGAGATAAGGATCATAGAAAATCCAGATACCTAAAATCTATTAAATATTTCAATTATGAAAAGTATGGACATTTTACAACAGATTGTCAAGAAGCTAGGAATAACAATGGTAAAGAAAAACAGGATCACATGAACATGGAATTATAAATATATAGGCACCAAAATAAAAGCAAGGATGGATAAAGTAGACAAGGAAATAAGTTATTTCAAAGACAAAAGAGGAGCTACTATGCGGATAAGGCAAGTAAGTACTCAAGTGATAGTGATGCTAGTTTTTTATACAATGATAGAGATGAAGTTCTTTTTATGATTAAAGAAAAAGAACAAGTTAAGAAAATGACTCCATTAATTCTCAAGTGTTTTAGATGTGGTAACTTTGGACATATTGAAGATAGTTTTACAAGGGATGGTTATAGTTTTAGTGATGATGAATATGAAGATACACTTGAAGGACTAGAAGAGAATATTCTAATGGCACTAGAAGAAATAAAATATGATCCTATAGAAGACAAGACAATAAAAAATAAAGATGTGGACAAAGGCAAAAAAATAGAGGAATATTCAGATAAATATGGATATGATCTCAAGGGAGAACTTATTTATGCCCTTGACACGGTAAAGAAGGTAAGAAAGCAAAACTCTAAAATTGAAATTTAGTTTCAAGAATGTGATGAAGAAAGAAGATTTCTTATAGAGGATTAATAAAAATCAAAATCTAAGGCAAAAAGGTTCAAGGATAATTTAGAAGTTAATATATTAGAATGTGAAAAGTTAGCACAAGAAGTGGCACTACTAAGAGAATATTTGGAAGACTCCAAATTCAAGCTAAAAGAGTTCAAAAAAAGCTCAAAGAACTTGGATAAGTTCATCAAGATACAAAAGACTACATCAAGCAAAACAAGTTTTGGATTTTAATAGGTTCAAAAGAAATGGGAAGGAAAGTCAACCTCAAGTTTTGGAGGAGAAGAAATTTCAGATGAAGATACTTGAAAAGAAGACAATATAAAAGGAAGTGAGACATCTGAGGATGAGTTGGACAATAGAGAGTTCAAAAAATACAAGAACAATACACAAAGAAGATACAGATGGAACATCAATTAGAATAAGTCAAGAGAGGCTAGGAGACCAATCAGGTAAAGATAAGGAAACTTCAATGGAATATGTTTTTCATATCATAATTTTGGGCACATGGCTTCATAGTGTAAGACACATGAAAAACATGAATATGGGAACAAAATTTTCCATGGGTATTGCTACTCATGTAATTAGTTTGGTCACAAGGCAATAAATTGCAGGGTTCATGATAGAATAAGGTATGGCTTCACTAGGAGAAATCCTAAGACATTTGCACCTCCAAGGAATAATAACATTATGTGTTATAAATGCAATAATGATGGTCACACAACAAAGTGGTGTAAAGAAGATATTCCAGAAACAAGTATAAACAAGAACAGGAACATGAATAGGAATAGGAACATGGATATGAACAGGAATAGGAATATGGATAGGAATGTAGACATGGACAGGAACATTGAAAGAAATAGTAAAAGGAATCAGAAGGATCAGATAAAAATAAGAGAGGATAAAGGTAAAGAAGAATGCTTTATGAGAGTAGAAATACTCCCACCCCAAAATTAACAACCTTAAGAGGAGGTGGAGGAGGGGCTAAGCTAAGAGGCTCATTCTTAGCCTCGAGCCCCAAAGGTGACCATTTTCCATTGATGTCAAAGGGGGAGATATTTGAGTAAGGGGAGAGATTTGATATTTGAGGAAATAGGATAGAGCATTGACCCAGGGGGAGCAAAACAAAGGAAAGATCAAGTTTTTAGTAAAAATAATTTGGATTGCCATCAATGACAAAGGGGGAGATTGTTGGACATTTTGATCACATTTAGTTGTCATTGATGTCAAGGTGAGAAGTCGTCATTGATGCCAAAGTGAATACATGAAGTTGTCATTAATACCATGGAGTACACCATCATTAAAACCAGGAGCAATGTAAAGAGATGGAGAAAAGTTGTCCAAATATGATTTTATAAGGTTTTTTGTTAAAACCATGGTGGCACATTAAAAGGTTTTTTATTAAAACCATAATGATAGTTTTCTAACATTGTGATGGCAAAATTAAGGCTTTTATTAAAACCAAGGTGGCGGAATTATTTTTCATCAACCTAGTGAAGTGCAAATGACAGTTTTAATACTAACTCAAAGGGAGCTTTAATTTTTTATTAAAGTCTAAAGTTTATAAATTAAATTTATAATATTTAAATTCTTTTGAATTTAAATTAATTATAAATTGTAATTTATACAAGCCAATGTCATTAAGTTGAATCATCTACCAACGTTGTATGTAAAGCAAATGAAGGGCACTTAAACCTTAAGATAAACCTTAGGGAAGATGGCAAAAAATTTGGAGCCTATAAAAATTATGGAGTGGGGTATTGCAAAAGCAAGGCAACACATTGTGATTGAGGTAGCACATCGTGTTTGAGCGAGGAACAAGGCAGAGGGAGTAGCGCTCGTGGTCTAGCTTTGCACTAGACGAGGAAGAAGGCTAAAGCCTTTAAATTCTTGGAGAAAAGGCTTAAGCAACCTTAGGGCTTAAGCTAAGTATGTTGAGCGCTTACCTCACACGGATAGCTAGTTGCAATTAAGGAACTAGAAGAGGGAGAAGGCGCAGGGTCGAAACCCCAAAAAATGTGGAAGAGGGATTCACCAAAGGTTATTATTATTATTATTATTTTTCATAATACTAAGGTATAGGAGGCATAAGGGAATATTTATGGAATTTGATTAATTGTACTAAGGTTAGGGAGTTATAAGGTGATATTAATTTATTTACCTAAGTGGTAAATAGGTGATTTATTAAGGTAAATATTATTTTACCTTAGGAGATAGAAATTAAGTTGGAATATAAATTTTGTGAAATTGAGATATTGAAGGTGTGTTTTGAAAAGGAAATTTTTGTGAAGATATTATTGTCAAATATTGCTATTGATATGGAGTGATAAGGTGTAATTTATTTTTTACATTAAATTGTGGGAAAGATTTATCTTCTAAACTCTTTGAGCTTGGCATAAAAGTGTTTGTGGTTGTGACAAATTTATGAGATCCCTTCATCATAAACAAAAATGTATGAGCATATTTTTCCATAGTTGAGTTGATTGATTGGTTTTCTAGAAAATAAGTTTGGAGTGAAAAGGACTTGATTAGGGTTTCCTATTGAGTGTGTTGAGTGAATGCTTCAAGGTTTTCTAGAATAAAGAAGTGTTGTTAAAACCTTTTTTGATAAGCATTGTTGTTGAAGCCATTGGTTGTGAGAGGAACTTGAATTAGGGTTTTGATGAGGCCTGAAAATGCCTCAATCATAACATGTTTTGAACACTAAAATTGCCTATAAAATCTTATGTTTAATCTAATATGCTAGTTAAGTTAATTCAATATGTTGTGTATTAACTATTTGCATGATGAATGTATCTGAAATACTATATTCTGATTTTTACAGCTTTTTGTATAAGTTTTATGTTGTTTTGTTATGACTTGCTAAAATGAGATATGCTTAGATTAATAAAAACATTTCACTAATCATGTTTTTATATGTCTCAAGCATTCATTTTACCTAAATCTGGCAACAGTTCAAGAAAACTATTACTGTGCAACAAAAACTGGGTTTTCCCATGTAAATTCAATCCAGCTGCCAATGAATGGCAAGGCATGGAATTCACATGTGAAAAGATATGAAGACCATTAGAATATGATCCTAAGAAGTAACCCACATGAGAAATGCAGAGGAAATCATTTAAAGAGCCCACATTTGTTCATTCCGAAGTCTCTTCGGAATGAACAAATATCTTTAGAATGACAAAACACAGTATCTTCAGAATGAGCGAATCTTCGAGATGAGAACTGTAGTGTCTTATAAATGAGAGTATATTTAGAATGAGAACTGTAGTATCTTTGAAATGAGTGGATATTCGAAATGAGAATTGCAGTATCTTCAGAATGAGCCACTTATCTTCAAAATGAAAATAGAATGTGCTTTTTGACTTATTGACCGAATTTTGACGTTGGAAAAAGGGAAATAAATATTGAAAAGGATAAAGGGAAATATCTCAGATCTGAATTTGTCGTCCTTGCTGACCAAAGCCACCATTTATGGAAATATCAAAATATGATCTTCTTCTAGGATAAAACCAAGAATTGTTGCAGCATAATAGGATTAGATCTTTTTGAGATATTCTCAGCTTGTTAGTAAATCTTAGGACATCTATAAATATGGCTCTCATTCAGTTTGAGCTAGGGAAGTAGTAAGTAGAAGAGTAGGGGGAGTAGAAGTTAGAGAAATTAGAGAATAATAGGTGATAATAAGAAAGTGACTGTTACAGTCCTGTAACAGTTTTCAACAGCATTATTGTAATCATGTGTTTGAATCAATAAAGTATATTGTTTCTATTTCATATTGCTTGTAAATGAGTGTGAGTAATATCTAGAGAGAGAGACTCATACCTTCTTCTGGAAAAAGAGGATGGCCACTTCCAGACCTAGGAGGAGGACTAACAGTAGATTTTTATTCTAATTTTGTTGTAGCAGAATGAGTTATAGAACTTGTCCTTTTATTCCTTTGTAAACAACTAATGATATTTGCAATTTTAGCTTATTATATGTTTTTTGATTAATGATTTGGTTGTAATCCCCACTTTCAGCAAAGATTTCAATTCATTGCAGACTATCATTTCCAAAATTTACTGTTTTCTGTAATTTCTTGCATTTTTATGTTTTGTTGTCAAACTCTGCACATAAGATTAAAAACCTTCTGTTATAGAGCCTTGACGGTTTCATTTCCATGTTAGAAGTAGATTTTCATTGTTGCAAAAGTAAATAGATTTCCTTTCTGCAATTACAATCAGACTTTAAATTCTGCAACTATTATTTTTGTAACATAATTAGGTCTCATTCTGCAATTGTAATTAGGACTTCATTTCTGTAGTTAATGATTAGTTTCTAATTCTGCAACTTATATTAAGGTTTAATTCATGCAATTTAGAGATAGGAATGTACTAAAACCCCCCACAAAATCGGTTTCACCAATAAGACCTGTTGCCCTAGATTGACCTAAGTTATAACCTTGTTTACCCCTTCTTTCGTAGATAGCCTTGTACACAGCCCTAGATTGACAAATTCATTAAGAATTAATGATGTGTATAATGACAACACATCATTTTGGCACCGTTTCCAAGGAATTATGTTGCTAGAAGGTAACAATATTATAATAGCTATTAATTAGACTAGACTGTGAAGATTCAGGTTAAAATCTGAATAGAATAGCTGGTTAAAATAACAACTATTGACCTATAATTTATGTCATTTTAGAGTAAACATGAATGACTAAGTCTAGGGATGAAAAAGGTAGAATTATCCAAAAGGATCCCTGGCTTTTTCCATTAAGGAGATCTTCATGCCTAAGGGGTGAATCACCTGTGTTTGAATTACCAGAAAGATTGAAAGAAAAATCACCAATCTCACCATCATTAGAATATTTTGAGAAAGGAAAATCACCAGTTTCACCATCATTAGAACATCCTAAGAAAGAAGAATCATCAGACTCATCATCAACAGAGGGCCTTGGACCTCTTGAGAGTGAAATTTGGATAGGGTTAACTGTTCCCAAAGAACAAGAAACTATGGCAGAAAATCTAGATAGATATGGTCAACATGGTTATGTCCATAATGAAGGATATGATCAGGATATGCCCCAAACTTCTAGAACATTTGAATATCCTATCCGTTTGAACCCAACACAAAATTATCCCATGAAAACCATTTCACCTTCAGTACTTCCAACCTTTCGAGGTGTTGTATCTGAATATCTTGATCAGTTTTTGTTTGAATTCAAAGTAGTATGTCAAACCTATGACTATGTAAATGACAATAAAAAACTTAAGGTCTTTCCCTCAACACTCAAGGACTCAGCATTATGCTGGTTCATGAGTTTAGAGCCAAATTCCATCCGAACTTGGGATCAAATGGAAACTATGTTTTTAGAAAAATATCAGGAGTATTTCCATGTAAGGAACAGGAAAGATGAGTTATTTAGGATTAAACAAGAATATGATGAAACATTAGAATATTATATTGATAGGTTCTCCTTTGTTCAAAGGAGATGTGGACTTGTAGAACCAGAGTTATGCAAAACCATATTTTTAAGAGGATTGCAAGATGAATCCAGAGACGTATTGGATTTTATGGGAAGAGGGGATGTAAATACTCTTAGTAATGAGGAAATTATGGATCTCTATAGGAATTACTCTCACAATAAGAAAGGAAGAAGGAAAAAAAATACAAATGGCACTGATGTGAAGGAAATAATAGAGGAACTTGCAAATTTTAAAATTGATATTCTAGTGCAATTAAACACAACTTTGGGGGAAATGTCTGCAAAAGCAAAAAACACAGAACCTTTGGCAATTTATTGCCCAAGATGTAGAAATAAATATGCTTTGCAGGAATTTCCTTTGAATAAAACATCTATCTCATCCATTTGTAGTATCTGTTCAAAGAGGCATTCAACTGATCAATGCCACCTGCTACCACAACTCAAAACTGTGTTAGAAATTAAGACTAAGGAACTCAACTATATTGGACCAAAACAAGGGGGAAATTTCTCTCAATACCAAAATCCCCCTCATTTTACTACAAATTGGGGGCATAATCTTGGTACTATGCCTTGGGGACAATCAGAACCACCCCAATATCCTTGGAATTATCCTCAATGGACAAATTCCCAAGAATGGCCACAAAAAAATTGGAGTAATTCATCCTAGAATCAGAATCAAAACAATCCATCATGGAATCAAAAAAACCCATCATGGAGTCAAAACAATCCATCATGGAATCAAAACAATCCACCTTGGAATCAGAATCAGACTAATCCACATTGGATGCAAAATCTAAAGAACACAAGCTTATACTGAGAGGGGGGGTGAATAGTATAAGACCTCTTTTTAATTTTCCCTTTATACTTCAAAACAGTAAAGCAATATACCCAAAGCAATATAAAAACAATGCACAAAATCATCCACAAAGTGACACCAATTTTAACGTGGTTCACCCAGAATGCCTGGGCTATGTCCACAAAACTTTTCTCTAAAAGTTATCTCAAAGTTCTTTGGGAAACCTTCCCAATTACAATGTTTATGAGCATCAGCCCAAAGGAGACACCTTCCCCCAATCTGAATTTATGAGCCTCTGCTCAAAGGAGATACCTTCCCCTCTACTCTGGAAATGATCCCTCAGAAGATCAACCGCCTCTACCTCTTGCTAGCACATGGAACTCCTTTCCACCGAAGACCTCCTATCCTCAATGCTTAGCTTAAGAGACCTCTGCCTTCTATGATCACATCCACAGTAGCTCAGCTACCTATACCAAACACAGTCAGTCGGTCTAGTACATGTCTTCCTCTATCTGTCAGATATGTCCAACTCTTTGAACAAATCAATCCTCTGCACACAAGCCTTCTCAAAGACTTGCCAAATATATCCTTAGGTTCTTCTCAAAGAATTAATATACCTTTGTCCTCAATTTCTCTAATAGAACTCTCAAAAAATCAGCTCACAAGTCCTCTGCTAGGACCTATCCAAATCTGCTCACAAGTCTCCACCGAAACTTGTCCACAACCTGCTTACAAGTCCCCACTGGAACCTGTCCAAAACTTGCTCACAAGTCCCCACTGGAACCTCTCCAAAACCTCAGCAAGCTCACCAAGAAAAACTTGCTTAGCATGAACCCACAAAGAGAATTGTTAGAGACCCAATGTGATTCATAAACCTCATAGAAGCATAAAGAGAATTGTTAGAGACTCAATATGTTCTATACTTAACTTCCAATCTCAATCTCAAATCTCATAGAAGCATAAAGAGAATTGTTAGAGACCCAATATGTTCTATACTTAACTCCCAATCTCAATCTCAAATCTCAAAAGAATAAGATAGATGTAGTATGCTTTTATCAAGAAAATGAAACACAACCCAACAATTGCCAAACATGCAATATCTCATATAACAATGATACTTATATTCGTTTTACCAACAACTAGGGTTTCATAATCTCAATGCAAGTAGCAAGACTTACTAACATAAACCCTAGTGCAAAAATGCTTCCTCTTACTCAACTAGAATTATGCATTCAACCAAAAATTCATCAATGACTTTAATGCATAACCAATCTTCAATATCCAGAAAATAAGATTTACACCAAAAATACTTAGTAGACAACCTTTTCACTCCAAACTCAATTTCAGAAAATATACCATAAACAACATACATGGAAGAAGTTGCCCATACCTTTACTTTTATGAAGAAGGAGAACTCAAAATCTGTCACAACACTAACTCTCAATTTGCCACCAATTAGAGTTAGCAACTATACAATAATACACAATAATAAAGATCCAAATATAACACCTTATTTCTCCAACTTAGTAAAAACCACCAAAGTACAATAACATACAAAGTAAAACCTCTTTACACCTTATTACTCCACATAAACATTAAACATCAATAAACAATGTCAAAAACAAATATGATACCTTAACATTATACCTCCCGCACATTCACAGCCACCATTATTTGCACACCACGACCAAAAGAAAATCCAATGAAGAGAATCGAACACGGCACCTCTGCCTTCTATTGCTTACGCTTAAAAGACACCACCATTGGGTCACAAGTGCCCAATGAAGTAATACACCACTGCCCTCTCTTTTATCTTCCTTTGACGCTAAGAATCTAGAAAACGTAAACGTCTTCCACAAATCGCATGCAAACAATCCACTGCCGTCAAGAAAAAAGGTAAGGATGCAGCCCAAGCTCAAATTTGAGTTTTTCGAGCATAGTCTCCAAGACATAGAATAAGCACGATTTCAAAGACGTCAATCGGAGATTCAAAAACACAAAGCAAGCTCAACTCGAAGACACCAAGCGCTGTTCGAAGGAAAATAGAACAAATGCAAATCACAGATGCCAAGCGCAAATCGAACGAAACAATGCAAATGCAAATCACAGACGCCAAGCACAAATCGAATGAAACAGAGCAAATGCAAATGGTAGATGCCAAGTGCAAATCGAATGAAACAGAGCAAATGCAAATCGTAGACGCCAAGCACAAATTGAACGAAACAGAGCAAATGCAAATCGCAGATGTCAACATTAATTGGAGGTGCTCACTTTTGAAAATCATGCCAACTTATATAGCCATTTTTCCTTAACTATTTGACGTCGGTGCTCCTCCAATGATGGCAACAAATCGGAGAAAGAATTCTTGTTTCTTCCATCGCTTAAGGGTTGAAAGACCCTTTAATAATAATTAAAATAATAATTATTATTATTTTATTAATAATAAATTAAACTTGGATCTTTGACAAAGGTTTGAGTTAATTTAATTATTAATAATAAACATGGACCTTTGCATTAAGTTAAGCTTGGTTTTAATAAAAACCCTTAATGAGTCCAAATGGTTTTAAGAAAAACCTTTAGCCTTGTCACCATGGTTTTAATAAAAACCCTTTAACATAATGAAGCTTCTCAAGATATTCTTTACATCACACTCTTTTGATATCAACACAAAAATTCCTTTTGACATCAATGACAACTTATACATTTTAGCAAAGGCAATGTACCCAAAGTACCCAAAATTGCCAACAAAATCAACCACAATGGAATCAACAATACCAGTCCTATCCAAGGTAGCAAAGAAATCAAGGTCAAAGTCAACATTTGCTGCCTACACCTAATCAAAAATTTCAAGAAAAATAGAACCAACCACAACAAATGCAATAGGTGAAACAACCTCAACTTCTAGCTCAATCAGTCACTAATCCAAACAACATGAGACAGGCATCCCCTGTCTATGTGGCTGAAGCTGAAGAAAATGTTGAAATCAATGTTATTGATTGTAGTAACATCCAACTTCATTCAGGAAAAGTTGTACCTGAACCCATTTCCAATAAAAGCAAATAAAATGAAGAGCAAGAACCCTTGGAACCAGTTATAGTGGAACCAACAATAGAGAAAGAAGAAGAAAAAATAGAACCACAGGCAGAACAATTACCTTCATCAAGGATAATTCCATATCCTGAAAGATTCAATACCACAGCAGAAAATTCTAAACTAGACCTGGTTAAGAAACTTAAAAAGTTAACTATATCATTGCCCTTATTGCAAGCCATTAATGATATACCAGTGATTAAAATTACTATCCGATATTTGTGCATTAGAAGAGCAGGAAAAAAAAAGCATTTCCCAAGACTGTTCAAATTGAAGGAAAGATAGCTGATCTCTTATCTGGAAAACTAGTACCTCCAAAGTATAGTGACCCAGGAAGTCTAGTTATCACAGTTACTATAGGTTCAGTACCAATATCAAATGTCTTAGTAGATCTAGGAGGTGTAATAAATGTCATGGCCAAGGATATAATGAAACAATTACAACTCAAACATCTCAGCCCCACATTTACAATTTTAGAAATGGCTAATAGGTCAGTTGCAAAACCTAAAGGTATCATTGAAGATGTTCCTATAGAAGTTTCTTCTTGGGAATTCCCTACAGATTTTTTGGTTTTACAACCAAGAAATTCAACACATGGATATCCCATAATTTTGGGAAGACCTTGGCTTGCAATTGCAGCAGCCTTCATAGACTACAGATATGGAAAAATGACTATTTCAAATGGTATTGATCTAAAACAGATCTCTCTGTATCCTCTTGCAAGACCCTCTAATAATTTTTTAGGTCATTTATGGTTTCCTGATTCAGATGAAGAATCAAAGGAGGTTATTTCCACACTAGCCACCTTGGTAGTAAGGGAACACATAGAAGAGCTCCATGACATAGAAAACTCAGACAATGAAACTATCCTAATGAATGTTCTACATGAACAAGGGTTAGAAGAGGAAGCAGTAAATATCCAACAATTGTTAAGAAATGATAAAAACCAAAACTTTGAAGGTGAACCATCTATACTATCACAAGAAAACTCTGTTTCACTACCACATGGGTGGCACCATCACTTGATTTTTCCTTCTCATTGTTCCATACAAGATATGCTTCCATCAAAAAATAATAAAACATAAATTTCTTATTTCCTTCCATCTCAGCAGTGTCCTCTTAACTCCCTAACCACCAAGTATGAAGAAGTGAGTTCAGTCCTTCCAAATACAAAACAAATAGAAGTCTAGCCAGGAAAATTTTTGAACATTTACAACTGGATTACTGGGGAAGAGGAAGACAAATTGATAGTTGTCTTGCAAAAGCATGTTCATGCTTTTGCTTGGGACTATAAAGATATGTCATGAGTTCACCTTGATATATGTACCCACAGAATTTATACTGAAGAAGTCAAGCCAATAAGACAACCCTAGAGAAGACTGAATCCTGCCCTAAGGGATATTGTAAAGGAAGAAATTGAAAAACTTCTAGAGGTAGGATTCATTTACCCAATTTCTGATAGCTAGTGGGTCTCTCCATTGGTTATAGTTCCTAAGAAGAATGGAAAAATGAGAGTATGTGTAGACTATAGAGAGCTGAATAATGTGACATACAAAGACCATTTTCCATTACCTTTCATAGATTAGGTTTTAGATATCCTTGCTGGAAAAAGATACTTTTGTTTCCTTGATGGATTTAGTAGATATAATCAAATTCAGATTGCACCTGAAGAGCAAGAGAAAACAACCTTTACCTATCCATGGGGAACATTTGCCTATAGGGTTTTACCTTTTAATTTGTGTAATGCCCCAACAACATTCCAATGAGCAGTTTTAGCAATTTTTTTTGATCTGACTACCAACAGTGTTGAGATATACATGGATGATTTCACAGTATGTGGACAAAATTTTGACTTTACATTAGAAAACCTTGACAAAGTTTTAACTCATTGTGAAACATACCAGTTATCCTTGAATCTAGAACAATGTTTTATGATGATGAAGGAAGGAATAGTTCTTGGTCATCACATCTCTCTTCAAGGGATCCAGTTTGATCCAAAGAAGGTGGAAATTATCAAGAACCTCCTTCCTCCTAAAACTCAGACTGATGTCAAAATCTTCCTAGGACATATTGGTTTTTACCGTAGGTTTATTCCCAGATTTAGCACAATAGCCAATCTGATGTTTGCCCTATTGACTAAAGATTCTAAATTTTCCTGAACTGCAATATGTCAGGAATCATTTGAAGCTCTAAAAGAAAAATTGGTAACTCCACCTGTGTTAAGAGGCCCTAATTGGACATTACCATTTCACATACAGTATGATGCTTCCAATACTACAATTGGACCAACATTAGGAAAAATTGACAATGGTGAACACTATGCCATCTACTACATTAGCAAGAATTTGACAGGAGCTGAGAAAAATTATACCACAACTGAAAAAGAATTCTTGGCGGTAATTTATGCCATCAACAAATTTAGGCATTACATCACAATTTATCAAATATTTATTCACACAGATCCAAGAATTATTCACTGGTTACCGTTGCTACAAGAATTTGATATCACTATAATCAACAAACCAGGAAAAGCTAATGTTGTAGAAGATTTCTTGTCCAGATTATAGAACACGGATGAAGGGGAATTAGTTGAAGATACCTTTCCTAATGAAAAATTATTTGCTATATCAGTCCAATCACCTTGGTTTGTAGATATAGCCAATTACTTGGTCACAAGGAAAGTTCCTCCACATTTCACTTCAAAACAGAAAAAAAATTGATCAAACATATTTCTTCTTTTGAATGGATCAAGGGTATAGTTTTTAAGTGCAGTCTTGACCATGTGTTACATAGGTGCGTCCGAAAGGATGAGGTGTATGATATCCTTAGGGCTTGTCATGATGAACCCTCAGGTGGACACTACTCTATAAAAAGCACAATTAGGAAAATCTTAGGGATAGGATATTATTGGCCATCTCTTCACAAAGATGTGAAAAAGTACATCAGGCATTGTGATGCATGCCAAAGAATGGGGAAACCCACTCATACAAATAAAATGCCACTACAGCCTCAATTGGTTTTAGAGCCATTTGAGAGGTGGGGGCTTGATTTTGTAGGACCTATTGATCCACCTTCTCAAGGAAAGATGCATATTCTAGTATGCACTGATTACTTGACAAAGTGGGTAGAGGTGCGTGCTTTCAAACATGCTCATGAAGAAAAGGTCGCTGATTTCTTGTATACTTAGATTTTTCAAAGATTTGGAGCTCCCGGTCTATCACCACAGACCAAGGACCCCAATTTGCATCTAAAGTCATTGAGGCATTTACAGAATTATATGAAATCAAACATAGAAAATCATCACCTTATCACCCACAAGCAAATGGCTAGGTTGAGGTAACAAACAGGGAACTAGAACGAATTTTAACAAAAATAGTATCTTTTCATAGGAAGAACTGGCTAGATAAATTACCTGAAGTAGTATGGGATTACAATACTACTTGGAAATCCACTACTAGATTCACACCTTATGAACTAGTCTTTGGTAAAAATCCCCTCTTACCTATTGAATTTGAGCTACTAACACTGCGCACAACATTGGAAATTGGAATTGAATTGTCATAGGCACAGACAGACAAGATTCTAAAGTTGAATGCATTGGATGAACTTAGGTTGGATGCTCTGCACCAAACTAAAGTAATTCAGGAGCAGAGGAAATTGTGGCATGATAGTCACATTCAGTAGAGGAAACTTCAACAAGGAGATTGGGCTTTACTATTTGATTCTCGCTATGAAGACTTCCCTGGAAAGCTGAGAACTAGATGGCTTGGAACTTATCGGATTGAGGAGGTATTTGACAATGGAGCAGTTTGTTTATCTCCTATTTATGGGTCACAAAAAAAGTTGGTAGTGAATGGAAATCACCTCAGGGTATACCATACACCTCTGACTAAAGAGGAATTCTTGCAGCAGCTTGACAGTTTGGATACACAACATGTGGAAGAAATTTCCTCTTCCACTTCAAAAAAATCAGCATGATCATGGATTTCAAGAAAAGATAAAAAAATACAAAAAAAAATCAAAAAATTAGAAAACAAAAAGATGAATAAATTCTGATTATGAATTCCTTCATGGGCATGACTTTAGGAAAATCATGAAATTCCTTCATGGGCATAGTCAAAATCAAGAGAAAAAAAAAAATGAGAGGTAAAAGAAAAAAAAAAGAAAAAATAAAAAGAGAGAGAAAAATGAATAACTCAGTAGTGAAAACCTTTTTCAAGGCACTACTGGGTTGGTATGCATGAAAACCAATTTTCTGGCATGCATAACCTTGAAAATTTCTGAACCATCATTGAACAAATTCACCAACTGCACTTGTTTTGAAATGTTACAGAAATTCTCAACAAAACATCAACAAAAGCAGTCATATTTCAAAAACTTGCATTAACTTGTTTTAATCGGGTATATATTTCTTACATTTATTCATTGTAAATGATTGGTATATAGTATATAACAATTAACCATTAGCATAAAAGATATCCATAAGAGTTGGCATACTTAAACATGTTTTGAGAATGGGAATATTGATTTTTGCCTAATCTTCGAAACAAGAATGCCAAAAACAATGCCTGCTATCTTCTTCAGACTAATTGTTGTGTTGTCTTTGGATTGAAATTGTCTTCGAAATGACGATTTGTATTCGGAATGAAGCTTTGTCTTCGAAATGAAGCTTTGTCTTCGGAATGAAGATTTATCTTCGAAAAGAGGATTTGTCTTCGGAATGAGGATTTATCTTCGGAATGAAGATTTGACATCGTAAAGAAGCATGATCTTCGGAATGAAGATTCATCTTTGGAATGAAGTCATATTCTTCAGAATGAAGTTTTGTTTTTTCAATAAATTATAATCTTCGGAAAGAACATTCAATGTAATATCTCCACGTGGCATCCAAGGAAGGAAATAAATACAATCAAGTGAAAATTATTTTGACAACATATGATAAAGGAACATGTGTCAGTCAGCATATGGTTTGTTTTTGCACCCATTTGGGAAATACCAGAATCACAAAGGACGTGACCAACCGTATGCCACCAATTTTTGATGCTAATAAACATGCACATGAGAGTCTGCAGGAAAAACATAAAAACTAAAAGCAAGTAAGGTGGATCTGACGGCAAGGACATCTACACAACTATTGATGGACATGTGTTCAAAGCAAAAAATAGAAACGTGTGCCACTCTTATTTTTGAAGACATATTTGCTAATGCAAAATGATTATGAGGTACAATGCTAAGATTACGGTTCATTTTGAAGAACAAAAATAGAGAAATTGAAAACCTTGCATGACATAGAAACCCTACAAAGTTGCAAACACTAGAAACCAGAGATCCAACAGAGGAATAGCAGCAGAAGAGAGAATTTTGTGATGAACCAAGACAAGAAAATGGGGCAAAAAACAAGAATGAAACCAACAGATACCACCCATCTTCGAGAAAATCCAGAAGTGGTGCAGATTTTTGAAGATGGAGGGCTTATGCCATTTTTGGATAAATTTAATGAATCCTCTGAAGACTTGGCTGACATGTTCACCCACACGTTCAAAAACAACCGAGCACACGTTAATGGCATGACTATTGAGGTAACTCCTAAAGTTTTTAGTCAAATTCTTGAGCTGCCATTAGAAGGTCTTCCAATTTCTAGGTCTGACAAAAATACATTGATAAACAGAGTTAATCAATTTTTGGAAGAAAATGATAGGGCACCTGAGTATTTAACACATAATAACACATGTAAGGGGGTGCAAGTAGAATTACTGTCTTATGACAACCCAATAGAAATAGCAGATAAGGGGGTGCAAGTAGAATTATTGACAGATGAACAACTAGTGGAAGTGGCAAAAAAAAGGGGTTCAGATAGATCTGCTACCTAGAATTCCACCTGTAGTCAGACCACCTAATACTATGTCCTTAGAACAATACAATGCAGAAATAACCAACTGGATGATTAGGTATGAGAAGCTTGCCACTAAGACTAAAAAATTCAAATTAGAAGCAAAACAACTAGAGGCCAAGGAAACATAAATTCAGGCATTGAAAGAAAAGGTGTCTGATTTATGTCAAATTGCTGAATTTTTAGTCCAATTCAGATGGCCAGCCATATTTTACAGTCTTATTCTGAAGGATAAATACCTCAGATGGTAGGTCATGAGGATTAGTTCAGGTCTTCCATATAAATTGGACACCACTGCAGATTTTGTGGAAGCATACTTTGATAGCCCTTTTGAGCAAAAAAATCTCTTGTGTGAACTGTTTTTACATAGTTTCTTTATTCCAGAAGAAGTAGAGTTTCATCCATAGATCTATATTGGAGATATTCAATTGAGGGCATTCATGTCCACCTTGCAGAATCGGTTTTATTGGGACCAAGAAAAGAGGCAGAATAAGGAGATTGAAATAAGAGCTGAATTGTTAGTCAGAGCAATTCAGCTAAATCACCCCATTATCACAAGACAACACTTCACCATGATGAATAGGGATGATGTGAAGTGAATGTACTTAACAAACTTGAGAGACTGTGTGAAAATAATCCACAATTTCTATAATGATGATTTTGTGCCAGCATTATTAGTCTGTAGAAACAAGTGGGCTGAACTTTCCATGTCTTTGCAGAAAAGAGAACCCATTTCCCCCATCAACTTAGAATGGTCTAGAAGAAGGGAAGAAGGAGTAATACGAGTTGATTGAACTCATGCAACATAATTGGATAGGTCTCGGATTTAGGCCTCCAACCATCATCACTCCAGTCCCATTCTACTTTGAGGAAGATGCCCAACCTGACGAACAATTTGAAGAATGGCTCAGGGACCTTTAGAAGAACAGGGGATTTTATATATGCAAGAATTTGTTCTAAAGATCATGGAATTTGACCATGGACATATGTGATTCCATAGCCCAACAGAATGCATGAGGACATGCATCAATATAAGTTGGGGGAAAATGATGAGGCCTAAAAATGCCTTAATCATAACATGTTTTGAACACTGAAATTGCCTATAAACTCTTATGTTTAATCTAATATTCTAGTTAAGTTAATTCAATATGCTGTGTATTAAATATTTGCATGATGAATATATCTAAAATACTATATTCTAATTTTTACATCTTTTTGTATAAGTTTTATGTTGTTTTGTTATGACTTGCTAAAATGAGATATGCTTAGATTAATAACAGCATTTCACTAATCATGTTTTGATATGTCTCAAGCATTCATTTTACCTAAATATGGCAACAGTTCAAGAAAACTATTACTGTGCAGCAAAAACTAGGTTTTCCCATGTAAATTCCAGCCAGCTGCCAATGAATGGCAAGGCATGGAATTCACATGTGGGAAGAGATGAAGACCATTGGAATCTGATCCTGAGAAGTAACCCACATGAGAAATGCAGAGGAAATCATTTAAGGAGCCCACATTTGTTCATTCTGAAGTCTCTTTGGAATGAACAGATATCTTCGAAATGAGAAAACACAGTGTCTTTGGAATGAGTAGATCTTCAGAATGAGAACTGTAGTGTCTTCAGAATGAGAACTATAGTATCTTCGAAATGAGTGGATCTTCGAAATGAGAATTGCAGTATCTTTGGAATGAGCCACTTATCTTCGAAATGAAAACATAATGTGCTTTTTGACTTATTCACCGAATTCTAACATTAGAAAAAATTAAATAAAGATTGAAAAGGATAAAGGGAAATATCTTAAATCTGACTTTGTTGCCCTTGCCGACCAAAGCCACCATTTATGGAAAGATCAAAATATGATCTTCTTTTAGGATAAAACCAAGAATTGATTCAGCATAATAGGATTAGATTTTTTTGAGTTATTCTCAGCTTGTTAGTAAATCTCAGGACATCTATAAATATGGCTCTCATTCAGGTTGATCTAGGGAAGTAGTAAGTAGAAGAGTAATGGGAGTAGAAGATAGAGAAATCAGAGAATAATAGGTGATAATCGAGAAGATTACTTATTACGATCTGTAATGATTTTCAGCAACATTATTGTAATCATGTGTTTGAATCAATAAAGTATATTGTTTCTATTTCATATTGCTTGTAAATGAGTGTGAGTAAGATCTAGAGAGAGAGAGACTCATACCTTCTTCTGGACAAAGAGGATGGCCACTTCCATACCTAAGAGGAGGACTAACAACAAGTTTTTATTATGATTTTGCTACAGCAGAATGAGTTATAGAACTTGTCCTTTCATTCCTTTGTAAACAACTAATGATATTTGCAATTTTAGATTATTCTATGTTTTGTGATTAATGATTTGGTTGTAATCCCCTATTTCAGTAAAGCTTTCAATTTATTGTAGACTGTCATTTTTAGAATTTACTATTTTTTGTAATTTCTTGTATTTTTATGTTTTGCTGTCAACCCCTGCACAAAAGATTGACAACATTCTGTTACAGAGCCTTGACATTTTCATTTCCATGTTAGAAGTAGATTTTCATTGCTACAAAAGTAAATAGATTTCCTTTCTACAATTACAATCAGACTTTCAATTCTGCAACTGTTATTTCTACAACATAATTAGGTCTCATTCCGCAATTGTAATTAGGACTTCATTTCTGCAGTTAATGATTAGTTTCTAATTCTGCAACTTAGATTAAGGTTTAATTCATGCAATTTAGATATAGGAATGTCCTAAAACCCCCCACACAATCGGTTTCACCAATAAGACCTGTTTCCCTAGATTGACCTAAGTTATAACCCTGTTTACCCCTTCTTTCGCAGATAGCCTTGTACACAGCCCTGGATTGACAAATTCATTGAAAATTAATGATGTGTATAATGACAACGCATCAAGTTTGAGTATCATTGCTATGGGAAGATTTTTTATAAGCATTTTTGTTGAAGTGAGTTGTTGAGTAAAGAACTTAGACTAGGGTTTGAAGATAACATGAGTATCATTGTTATGTGAGAGTTATTTTTATAAGAATTTTTGTTGAAGTGAGTTATTGTAAGAAGAACTTGAACTAACGTTTGCAAATATCATGAGTATCATTGTTATGTGAGATTTGTTGTTGATCATTATTGGAGACATTTTGAGTTGATATTTATATTCTTGGAGTAGGGTTTGTGAGCAAGGATTATTTCATTGAGTGATTGGTTGAGTGGAGTTGGTTGAGCCTAGTCAAGTGATTGTTCAAGTTCCATAAAATAAACTATTCTATATTTTGAATTGATTTGAGAAAGTGATTGAGCATTGAGGTGAATAAGAAGCATATTGAGTCTCTAAAAATTCTCCTTATGTTTCTAAGAGAGTGATTGAAATTAATTGAGCATTGTGATAAGTATAGAACATATTGAGTCTCTAACAATTCTCTTTATGTTTTTATGAGATTGGAAAAGTTATGTGTGGACTTGTTGAGCATATTTAAGGTAAGTCTTTGAGGAGACTTGTGGATTGATTTTGTGTGAAATTTTGTGAAATCTTACAATACATATTTGGTTAAGCTCTTGAGAGGACTTATTGAGCAGATTGGAAAAATTCTAGAGAGGACTTATGGAGCATATTGAGCAAGTTCTAGAGAGGACTTACAGAGCAAATTGAGCAAGTTATAGAGAGGACTTGTAGAGCAGAATTGAGCAAGTTCTAGAGAGGAATTGCGGAGCATATTGAGCAAGTTCTAGAGAGGACTTGTGGAGTGGATTGAATAATTTATAAAGAGGAATTGTAGAGTAGATTTGAGCAAGTTATAGAGAGGAATTATAGAGCATATTTGAGAAATTTCTAGAGAGGACTTGTAGAGTAGAATCGAGCAAGTTATAAAGAGAACTTGTAGAACATATTTGAGCAAGTTCAAGATAGGACTTGTGGACAGATTAGTGTGAGTTTTTGTGGAAGCTTACAAGGAATATTTGAGATAAGTCTTTGAGAAGACTTGAGAGCAGAGTTGATTAATTTATTCAAACCTTGAGTTAACGTTTGGGGTAGATCCAATAGAGTTGAGACAAGTCTTGAGTTAAGTCTTGAGGATAGAGATTGAGGACATATTTGTGCTAGACCTAAGGACTATATTTAGTGTAGATTTTAGTGCAAATTTGAGGATAAGTTTATGCCAGACCAGAGATAGATATTGAGAAGAGTTGTGCTAGACCAAAGGACTATGTTTAGGATAAATTTGAGAGTAGATTTTGGTGCATAATTGAGGATAAGTTTATTCCAGACTAGAGACAGATATTGAACAGATATATGCTAGACCGAAGGACTATGTTTAGTGCAAATTTGAGACAGAGCTTTGGAGGTGATAGAGTAGAGAGGATAGTAGTCTCCAGTAGATAGAGATCCATTAGCCAGGGTAGTGAGGATAGGTCTTCTGAGTGGGGACAATAGTATTCAGTAGAGAGAGATCCACAAGCCAGTGTAGTGGAGGTAGTAGTCTTCTAGAGGATCACCAACCAGTGTAGAGGAGGAGTTCTCCTATGGATAGAGATCCATAAACTTGATATGGGGGATTGTTGTCTCCTTTGGACATAGGTTCATAAACATTGTAATAGGGAAAGTATTCCCAAGATATTGATTGAGAAAATTTTAGTGAAAGATTTTCTTTGTGGAGTAGCCCACATTGGGTGAACCACATAAATTATGGTGTCTCTATTGTGTGTGGTGATTTGTGCATTGCTTTGATTATTGTTGTTGATATTTCTATCTATACATTACATAATATTGATTTGGAAATAAAAGTAAAAATTGGTCTTATAATGTTCACCCCCCTTATTAGTATAAACTTGTGTTCTTCATATGCTTCTCATGCCATAGTTTGGGTACAAAGCTTCACAATGCATGACACATGGAAAACAAGAATATGGAAGGTTCAACTATAGGAAAATTTTTCAAGGGTATTACTACTCTTGTAATCAGTTTGGTCACAAGGTAATAAATTATAGGGTTCATAAGAGGAATGGATATGGCTTCACTAGGAGAAATCCCAAGATATTTTCACTTCCAAGGAATAACAATATTAAGTGTTATAAGTGCAATAATGATGGACATACAACAAAGTGGTGTAGAGAAGAAATTCTAGAGACAAGCAAGAATAGAAATGGTCAGAGGAATTAGAAGGATCAGATAAGGAGGAAAGTTGACAAAGGTAAATATCAGTGCTTGTTGGGAGTAGAAATACTCCCACCCAGAATTAACCACCTCAAGAGGAGGTGGGGGAGGGGTTAAGCTAAGAGTTTCTTTTTTAGACCCGATCCCCAAAGGTGACCCTTTGCCATTGATTTCAAAGGGGGAGAGATTTTATTTAAGGGGAGAGCATTGAGTCAGGGGGAGAAGCTTCCCAAGGGGAGCAAAACAAAAAAAGGTTAAGGAAATATTAAAATATAATTATGTTGCCATCAATGACAAATGGGGATATTGTTGGACATTTTGAGTAGTTGAGTTGTCATTGATGTCAAGAGGAAGCAATTTTAGTAAGCAGTGCAAGAGGAAGATTGTATCAAGGCCAAAGGAAAAATATTATAATATTTTATTATAATATTCTATTTAAAGGTTGATTTGAAGAAAATTGAAGACCATGAAGTGATCATTATCCAAGTTCTCTAAAAAACCTAGGTGGCAAATTTGAAAGGATAAGGTTTAAATTATTTAAATTTAAATATTTTTACTAAGTTTAAAATTTAAATTTAAATAATAATTTTGGCACCAAAGTTAAAGGATATATTTTAAACAAAATTAAAAAAATTGATATCTTCACCGAATTTGGAAGCACATGTGCCAAAGTGTATAAAAATGGGGTTAAATTTTTATTTAACCTATCCATGCAATTGATTGCCCATGATAGCTAAGAGTTCGAGCACCAAAGTCTAGAGGATTTTGCATGTGCTAAAATCAACATTGGGCTATGATAAGAGACAAAACAAAGGGAGCACCGAGTTGAGTGCCAAAGGTGCTGGTAGCGTAGTTGCAAATAATGTGTGGCACTAAGAAGTTTGGCAGGCGAGGAGAGCAGGGTTTGAAACCCATCGAGTTAGTTTTACAAGGGATAAGACTATGTTTTGTTTTATGTCACACCGATCAAAAAAGGACAAAGGAAAGTATTGATCCTTCCCTTTCGTGTGGAGGATCGTAGCCCATGTGGTGGGCTAGCGCCTCGATAAGGCACTCAACTGTGAGTGGTATCGTGTTTGAAACCTATTGAGGCCTTTTGCTTGAGATAAAATGTATGCACTAATGTTTTCCAAGGTTGCATGAAATATTTTGGATTTGCTAAGGTTGGATGAAAAATAAATATTTTTGGAGGTTTATAAAGTTTTTTTTTTTAATTTGGTTATTGAGTATTTGAGGGAGATAAAAGGGTAGGTGGTATTATTTTTTAGGGTTTGATTTTTGGAGGTTGTTAATTAAATATTGGATATTATAATGTGTAATTGAGTAATTATTTATTTTGTATGTTTTGATGGTTGTTAATTTCAAAGGAGTAATAAGGTGTATTTGAGTTTGATTATTTTAGTAATTGAGAAATATTTTTGAGAGAGTGTTAGTGTGATATTTTGTCATCTAACATTTGAGATTGGCAAAGAAGAAAATTGTGTTTAAGACAAATTTTGAGGTCATTTCTTCAACAAAGAAAAGGTATGGGCACATCTTCCTTGTGAGTGATTGTTGGATGTTGTGAATTCTAAGTTGGAGTGAAAATATTTGTTTGATAAGCATTGTTGAGTTTGGTTTTTTTGGAATGAAAGTTGAATCTAGAAACATTGTTTGATAAGCATTATTGGAAATATTGAGTAAGCATTCATATTATTGAACTAGGGTTTATGAAATAACATGAGTATCATTGTTATGTGAAGTTGAGAACTATATTGAACTAGAGTGTGTGCAAGATCATGAGTATCATTGTTATGTGAGATTGTTTGATAAGCATTGTTGGAAATAATTGAGTGAGTGATTCATATACTTGGACTAGGATTTATAAGCAAGGAAGTATTTCATTGAGTAATTTATTGAGTGGAGTTGATTGAGCCTAGTCAAGTGGAAGTGTTAAAGTGATAGGTCTAAATTTTGTGAAAAAAATTGTTCTATACTTTGAATTGATTTGAGAAAGATGTTGGAAGTGATTGAGTGTGAAACATATTGAGTCTTTAATAATTCTCTATATGTTTTTGTGGTAAAAAGAGAGATTGAAAGTGATTGAGCATTGTTGTGAATATGAAGCATATTTATTCTAACAATTCTCTATATATTTCTATGATATTGGATAAATTCTAGTGAGGACTTGTTGAGCATATTTGAGGTAAGTCTTGGTGAAGACCTATTGAGCATATTGGACACGTTCTAATAGGGACTTGTGCATATTTGAGGTAATTCTTCGTGAAGACTTATTGAGCATATTGGACAAGTTCTAGAGAGGACTTGTGGGTAGATTAATGTAAGCTTTTGTGGAAGCTTACAAGATAGATTTGAGTCAAGTATTTGAGAAGACTTGAGAGCATAGTTGATTTATTTGTTCAAACCTTAGATTAATATTTGGGGCATATCTAGTAGAATTGATTTGTGATTGAGTCAATATTTGTATTAAGGCTTGAGGATATATTTGTGCTAGACAAAAGGACTGTATTTAGTGCATATTTGAGGATAGATATTTAGGATATATTTGTGCTAGACCAAAATACTATGTTTCGTGCAGATTTGAGGATAGATTTTGGTGTAGATTTGAGGACAAGTTTGTGCTAGACCAGATATAGAGATTGAGCAAATTTTTGCTAGATCGAAGGACCGTGTTTAGTACAAATTTGAGATAGAGCTAAGAGCAAGCTTTGGAGGTGATAGAGTATAGAGGACAATAGTCTCCAGTGGATTGAGTTACATTAACCATAGCAATGAGGACATGTATTTTGAGTGAGGACAAGAGTCTTAAGTGGATAGAGATCCATTAGCCATTATAATGGAGGTAACAATTCTTCTAAAAGATCACCAACCAAAGTAGAGGGGATTGGTGTCTCCTGTGGATAGAGATCCACGAACTTGATTAGGATATTGGTGTCTCCTTTGGATAGAGGTCCTGTTGGTCCGGCTTTCATACACACCCCGCAAAATGATGGGCAGGAAGCCCCGGAGACACCCACGGGACGGATCCCAATCACTTTAGGATCTAGCTGGTTATCCAAGGTGCGAGTTACAGAGTTGGGTCGAATGGCTATTCACTCTTTTTCACTTCTGGAATAGATTTCAATATGGACTGCTCTGTTACCTTACAGGGGGTTCATGAACTTGTTCAGTAGTTGCAGAAGTTGTTACTTGTTTATCAGATTTAACTTGAATTCTTTGATCTAGCTCTCATGGGTCAGAAGATTTAAATAAAATACAAACAAAGAAAATAAAAATGGATCATTCATCGAAAACAAAGAGAGGGTAGGGTAGTGCAGAAAGAGAAGTTTATCAAACATCAACTACAAAACCCTAAACTATCAATCTTATCTATGCTACTAGCTTCACAACAGAACAAATCAAAGAAGAAAGTGTCCAGTCAGTCTAAGATCACTTTCAACTAAGAGCACAAGGCAAAGTGGAACATATCTAGCAAAAATTTATAAATCCAAGGGCAGCTGGTTAAAATTGGTATCTTTCACCGGCAGCCTAGCTCACACAATGAAGACAGAGCAATTAGAACAAACTTAACCTCAAATCTGCAATTTCCCCTAGCAGACAAAGGAACAACTGAAGCCTAACAGCATATTTAAACTTGATAATACAAATTCACAGCATATATCTAACAAACTTTAAATGGAACGGATAATAGAAGAAGATACACTTATCACAGATCTGTAAAATATTAGGCTCCTGGCCATGCTACCACAGAAAACAACAAAAGCACATCAACTCCCAGTCCAGAAACAAAGGATTTCACAAAATTTGCAAGAAATTGCTTATAAGCCTTTTATTTCTAAGTCTCCGTCTCCCGCAATTACATTGAGAAGAAGTATTTATAGACTCAGGACAGACCCTGATCTTTTCGAAATATCTTCTTCCTTAACTGCAAATATTATCACATCTAAACCCTAGGACCCGGGTTTTACAATAAAAATCCATTTAAAATCAAAGTCCAGATAGAACTTAACCCTTCGAAAAATCGAGGGAGTCACTGCCATAAATGGAGAAGATAAAATCTAAAGCCACTTGCATTCATCCGCAGCCGCAAATAAATGCCTCCATTAATTCTGTCGGTGAGCCGGATGAGTCACCACTTCTCCATCAATTTGTCCCCGTAAAGCCATCCCTAAGTTGAAAATATCTTCATGCCATCAATTCGGTCATAAATTTGTCATTGAATGCTTTTACCGACTTCTTCTCCTCTAGAATGGCGGTCCTTGATCAAATCTGCACTTTAACTTTGACTTCGTGGCCTTTCTCGATTGTCCCACAAGTGCCAGATGGAATCCTGTATGAAAGACAAAAAGATGCATTAGCAATTTTAAAATCATTAAATTAAAGCTTTAAAGGTTAAAACAGATTAAATCAGGCTAAAAACCCTAAAGCAAGCTTGCATGTCGGCTTCTATTTGTCTGTTACGCACTTTGACATGTGTCGTTACCCCAGGATGCCTTCTGTTTCCCGCTGGAATGCACTTCTGGTCAACTTAGGACTTTCTCTCTCCTACCGCGAAAATGAGACATGTCGCGATTTCGTGACATGTCGCGAAACCGCGACGTCCCTGGCTCATCGGCAACTTCTTCTCAACTCGATCGCGAAAATGTGACATGTCGCGATTTCGTGACATGTCGCGAAATCGCGACATCCCCAGCGCTGCGCTGCTTCTTCCCCTGTCGGCCGCAAAAACGCGACATGTCGCAATTTCACGACATGTCGTGAAATCGCGACCTTCCTGGCCTCCATACAACTTTCTTCTCGCATGTCGCGATTCTGCGACATGTTAGCGACGCGCTGCACCTTTTGCACTTAGCCACTTTTTCTCCTTTCCAGTCGCGAAAATAGAACACGTCGCGATATCGCGACAGTTCCCGTAGCTGCATGCGTTGACCGCGTTGATCGCGATTTTGCGACACATTTACGACTTAGCCGATTTTCATTCTATAGCCCACTTTCTCTCTCCTGCCACGAAAATGCGACATGTCACGATTTCGCGACATGTCACCAAATTGCGCTCCTCCGTACGATTTCTTTCTCTCTCCTCCGACTGACAACGATTTTGTGACACTTTCCAAAAATGGAAATGTCGTGATATCGCGACACTTCCAAAAATGGAAAGTGTCGCGATTTCGCTACACAAAAATGACTTAGCTGCTTTTTGATTTACCTGTCGCGATTTCGCGACATTTTCCATTTTTGGAAGTGTCGCGATATCGCGACACTACCAAAAATGGAAAGTTTGATTTTTCATGAATTTATGCAACTATTTTCTGGATTTTTCTCGATACCGGTGCAAGATTTTGTTTGTGCATGAATGATTCTAGCATGTAAAAAGTGAATTCTTGGATAACACAGCTGGAATGCAAGAAAAAGCACAACTTTAAAAAGGAGGCAAGCAAATTTGGATTTAAACCTGAAAAACATCTAGAGGGTCCCTACTGCAAAAATGAAAGTTCAGAATTTTCTAAGGATGGAATCTCATTTTTCAGTGGGGGTGTGTTGCTTCTCAACAAATGGCGATATCTACGGGTAAAATAGTAGCACTATTTTAGAACCCAAGACTCCGGTTTCAAAACAAAAAGACCATGCATCATGCCTTGCCACAGACATTCTTCACAATAAATTGACTGCCAACTGCTAGCTGTTAAAATTTTCCAAGGACATACTAGGCTGGATTAATTCAAGGAAGATTTTTGATGTGCAATTACAAAGGGTATAAAACTTTCTTCAAGGATGACTGAATTGAATGCTGAACTCTGGACTGATCAACTTTTTAGATTGTAAAAGGGGAAACCGAGTAGAGCTCTGTTTACTAGTTTAGACTTTTACAGCCTAGACAGAGTTACCCTTTAGATTTACACGACCCAAATTTAAAACTGTAGGGCTGAATCTAATATTGGCTGCCTCATTTAATTGTAATTTTTTTTTTTTTATATCTCTCCCTCTGAAATATATCAATATCTGAAATGCTTTTAGGGAAATCACAATTCTCTTTTATCATTTGATCAATCCAGAACTGTCTTAGTCTAGGCACTAATAGCCTCTGGGGATACCCAAATAATTGCATGAACCATAGTCCCCTCTTATAACCAGCTTTTCTTGGATTCCCCGGGAGTTCCTCCAACAAAATAGCATAACAATTTTCTATTATTAAAACAATTGTGGCAAGTAAGACACAAGATCCCATCATATCTCTACCTTTGTCCTGAATAGAAAAATAGTTCTACAGTTCAGAGTAAGCAGACTATCTCAATTAGAATAATGAACAGAATGGGCATTGGATTGATCAGCTCAGAATAAAACAATTTTTAGCAGGCTGACTTTTCATTGATTACTCAGGCAGAGGTTTAAATGACAGAATTCAAAAGCTAAAGGACTTTGTACAGGCATCCAAGGACAGACACAGGCTTCTAAAGTAAGACAGAATCAAAACTGCATAGACTAAAACACTAAACTGTACAGACAACAAAGAAAATGAACAAAGCAACTAAAACTGAAACAAAAGACTGTACAGACTAAAGCACAGAACTGTACAGGCAAAGGGAATAAAATAAACTGAACAGACAACAAAGAAAAGAACTGAAACAAATGACTAAAGCAAATAAATTAAAACTGTACAGGCAACAAAAATAAAACTAAAACAAAAGACTGTACAGACAGCAAAGAAAAGGAAATGCAGGGAAGAAAATAAAAACTGAACAGGCAATAAAAGAAATAAACTAAAAGAACTGAAGCAAAGCAACTAAAACTGTTGAACTGCAGCAAAGCTAAACTGCAACAACACTAAAATAAACTAAAGCAACTGAAATAAACTAAACTGCAACTGAAATAAACTAAGAAAAAGAACTGCAATAAAGAACTAAAGCAAATAAAACTAAAACTGCAACTCGTACAGACATTTAAAAATAAAACTGCACTAACAAAGAAATAAAACTGAAAAACTTCAAAGCTTACTTACAATGCATACATATGTTACAACTTCCCTTCATACTCAAAAAATGCAGCAGTTGGGAAAGCAGAGAAATGGTGCCTTAAATTTTTTTTTTGACCATGAGCAAGTAATTTAGAAAAATTACCTTTCAGGTCCTGTTGACGAAATGCACTCAGCACTGTGCTTCAAAAATTTGCTATCTGGGAAAGACTTGTGTTTACTGTCTTCCCTGTCCCATTTGAAAAACAAATCTGCAACTCCTTCAAATTAAACAAATCATATAATAACAAATCATATGATAACATGTTTATGCTTCTAATTGAAGGGTTTGCAGAGTTCTTTCAAAAGGACTGAATGTAAAAAACCCCCAGGATCAAATACCTTAAAATCTTGACAGACCCAGACCACCACATCTGAATCAGTGAAAACTTGAATGTTTTTCACATTTTTATCCAATGCAAATTTTAAACCTAAAACCAGAGCTTCATACTCTGCTAAATTATTAGTACATGGGAACTGCAGGCGGTAAGACATAAAAAATGTCCGACTTTGAGGTCCTTTGAGGACTGCCCCTGTTCCAGAACCCTGCTTACATCTGGCTCCATCCCCATGAAGTGTCCAAACTTCATTAGTATGTACAGGATGAGCTTTGTTAAATTTATTATTCTGCCCAGTTGTTAAATTGTAGACACCAATATCTACTTCTGCAACATTGACAGTTTCATTTGTAGCATTGTACTCTGTAATGGTGTGCTTGTACCTGGGTTCTCTGTCAACCCGCAATTGATTGGCCACACCCTTCCATGGCAACCACATGTGTGAAAAGTCTGTTGCCAGATATCCATTTAGAGACTTAGACCAATCCCTACTCAAAAGCATTCCATACCCCACTGGGATATCCACAACTTGGATTTCGATCTTATGTTGAGCCCTTGGCTCGGATGCCAATTGAATGTGAATGTTTTGCAGCTCTCCCACAACCTTAACTTCCGACTTGTCCAATTGGACAACTCTCCTCTCGTGACTTTATTGGGGTCAGCCCCAATCGTCGACAAATTGCCAATGGCATGACATTAGCAGATGCACTCGAATCTACCAAACAATTATGTAAATTCTTCCCAAAAATTTTGACAGTCAGTAAAAATGGGGGAACTTCAGTCTTTTCCTTGTACATGGCCAGATTGGCATTGGCTATTTTCTTTCCTTTATCCATAGGTTTAGCAGCAGGGCCAAAGTATGTCTTTATCAGATTGTCTCTCTGCTCTGAAATCTATGCCAGCTCATGCAGAGTAATGTTAGCCTTAATCTTTTTCATATCCTCCACTATGTTATATCCTTTGTTAAGTGGAGGAATAGCAACATCCGGTACTCTCTGAGCTCCTCCCTTTGGTGGAGGTGGATTATTGCTTGGAGAAGGGTCAGGAGGAATATTGTGAGAGTTGTCAGGAGGAGTTGATGTAGTATTAGGATCAGGATTCCTGTTTCTCAGGTTGTAGTTATCTCTTTTGTACTGTTGGAAAGCCTGTACCTCATCCATAGGCATTTCAACTACATTCTTAGATTCATCCGGGAAAGAAAAGGCATCCAGGACCATGGCTGCACTGTGGCCAGATGAACTTGGGCCATCAGCAGTTCTTTGATTTTCAGGGGAGATCAGATCACCAGACAAGGCTTCAAATGCATTGCAAAATTCCAGACAGTCTAACTCTCCATGCTGAGAAGTGGCATGAATTCTACACCAGTTGGGTAGGGCCAAATCACAAATGTTCACATCATGAGCTTTACCCTTGTAATATTTATTAGGTTCATATGGGGGCCTGTTAAATCTGTTTGGTTGATATGAATATCTGTTGGGATTGTCTCCAGTAGAAGTTTGTCTTTTAAAACTCAAAAAATCATTGGCCAGCTTCTAAAAAATCTTTGAGACTTCTTCAATCTTTGCATTGTCAGCTTCTTTCACAGGGTTCTGTACATTCTCAACCGGTGCTGCAGCTAATGGTGCTGCTGATGGTAAAGTCTGACAGACTGGTAACATCATCTGATGTGGGATAGGATTGAATATAGGAGCAGGCTGTGTGATCAAAGGAGTTTGCTGAAGATTTAGAGGCTGGGGTCCCAACTGTCTTTCCAAGATTAAAGCTTCTTTGTAAGCTTCTGTCAAGTTGGTAACAGTGGCATCCCTCTTCAAGAAGACAGAGGTCATTGGGTCTAGAGAGTTCCTAAAAATCTCTAATGCCAGGTCAGCATTCGGTACATAATAGCCAGTGAGTCTACCATAAGCTTTCTAGAATCTGACATTATAGGATCTGATAGACTCATTTAGTTCTCTTTTGATGCCGAAAACCGCCGATATAAAATGTCGGGATCTATCACTTCTCCGAATTGTGACACAAAAACTTTCTCTAAATCATTCCAACTGGTGATGGAATCATTGGTAAGATTTAGAAACCAATCATAGGCTCCCTCCTGGAGAGTAAACGGGAAGAGTCTGCAGGCAACATCCTCATGTTGTACATTTAATAACTTCAGTGCATTCTTAAATGCAACTAAGTGTTCCTCTGCAGTTCTTGTCCCATCATGTTTATACCTAGGGAGGTATCTTTCTGGATTTCTAGGCAAGTCATGGGCTATACCCGAAATGTTCAAATCTATGGAGCCCAACCAATTTTCCATAGCTAATGGATTGACATGGATATTCTGAGCTCTGGTTGGAGTAACAATCAGTGGTGATAAAACTGTCTATGACAGAGATTTGGCCCTTCTGAGGCTACTTCTTCTCAAAGTTTCTAATTCAGGGACAAGGAGCTCTCCAGCTCTGGGGTGGGACCTTGTTACCCTGTATGTAGAATCTAGTTTTCACAGGCACTTATAACTTTGCAGTTCTCAACAGGTTCTGAATTTGGAAATTTAAAACACTGCACTGACAACTTATAAAAACTGTACTGACAATTTACAAAACTGTACTGACAATTTACAAAACTGTCCGGAGTTCACTGTGGGTCCTTACAATACTTGAACTGAGTTCAGGCCCTCCTTCTAGTGCCAATTAGGTTTTTGGCTGAGGAGGAGGGAAAAATTGGCTACCAGACTTTGGATAAAATACAGTATTTGTCAAGCACCACATACAGTCAGATTTCTCAACTCAAGTGCAATAAGAACAGATGTTCTGTGGCCCTCCTTCTAGCGCCAATTAGGTTGTTGGTCTGGCTTTCATACACACCCCATGAAAGGATGGGCAGGAAGCCCCGGAGACACCCACAGGACGGATCCCACTCACTTTAGGATCTAGCTGGTTATCCAAGGTGCGAGTTACAGAGTTGGGTCGAATGGCTATTCACTCTTTTCCACTTCTAGAATAGATTTCAATATAGACTGCTCTGTTACCTTATAGGGGGTTCCTGAACTTGTTCAGTAGTTGCAGAAGTTGTTACTTGTTTATCATATTTAACTTGAATTCTTTGATCTAGCTCTCATGGGTCAGCAGATTTAAATAAAAGACAAACAAAGAAAATAAAAATGGATCATTCATCGAAAACAAAGAGAGGGTAGGGTAGGGCAAAAAGAGAAGTTTATCAAACATCAACTATAAAACCCTAAACTATCAATCTTATCTATGCTATCAGCTTCACAACAGAACAAATCAAAGAAGAAAGTGTCCAGTCAGTCTAAGATCACTTTCAACTAAGAGCACAAGGCAAAGTGGAATAGATCTAGTAGAAAATTATAAATCCAAGGGCAGCTGGTTAAAACTGGTATCTTTCACCGACAGCCTAGCTCACACAGTGAAGACAGAGCAATTAGAACAAACTTAACCTCAAATCTGTAATTTCCCCTAGCAGACAAAGGAACAACTAAAGCCTAACAACATATTTAAACTTGATAATACAGATTCACAACATATATCTAACAAACTTTAAATGGAACGGATAACAGAAGAAGATACACTTATCATAGATCTATAAAATATTAGGCTCCTGGCCATGCTACCACAGAAAATAGCAAAAACACATCAACTCCCAATCCAGAAACAAAGGATTTCACAAAATTTGCAAGAAATTGCTTATAAGCCTTTTATTTCTAAGTCTTCGCCTCCCGCAATTACATTGAGAAGAAGTATTTATAGACTCAGGACAGACCCTGATCTTTTCAGAAATATCTTCTTCCTTAACTGCAAATCTTATCACATCTAAACCCTAGGACCCGAGTTTTACAATAAAAATCCATTTAAAATCAAAGTCCAGATAGAACTTAACCCTTCGGCAAATCAGGGGAGTCAGCTGCCATAAATGGAGAAGATAAAATCTAAAGCCACTTGCATTCATCCGCAGCTACAAATAAATGCCTCCATTAATTCTGCTGGTGAGCCGGATGAGTCACCACTTCTCCATCAATTTGTCCCCGTAAAGCCATCCCTAAGTTGAAAATATCTTCATGCCATCAATTCGGTCATAAATTTGTCATTGAATGCTTTTACCGGCTTCTTCTCCTCTAGCATGGCGGTCCTTGATCAAATTTGCACTTTAACTTTGACTTCGTGGCCTTTCCCGGTTGTCCCGCAAGTGCCAGATGGAATCCTGTATGAAAGACAAAAAGATGCATTAGCAATTTTAAAATCATTAAATTAAAGCTTTAAAGGTTAAAACAGATTAAATCAGGCTAAAAACCCTAAATCAAGCTTGCATGTCGGCTTCTGTTTGTCTGTTACGCACTTTGACACGTGTCGTTACCCCAGGATGCCTTCTGTTTCCCGCTGGAATGCACTTCTGGTCAACTTAGGACTTTCTCTCTCCTATCGTGAAAATGAGACATGTCGCGATTTCGTGACATGTCGCGAAATCGCGACGTCCCTGGCTCATCGGCAACTTCTTCTCAACTCGGTCGTGAAAATGCGACATGTCACGATTTTGCGACATGTCGCGAAATCGCGACATCCCCAGCGCTACGCTGCTTCTCCCCCTGTCGGCCGCGAAAACGCGACATGTCGCGATTTCGCGACATGTTGCAAAATCGCGACCTTCTTGGCCTCCGTACAACTTTCTTCTCGCATGTCGCGATTCTGCGACATGTTAGCGACGCGCTGCACCTTTTGCACTTAACCACTTTTTCTCCTTTCCAGTCACGAAAATAAAACACGTCGCGATATCGCGACAGTTCCCGTATCTGCATGCGTTGACCACGTTGACCGCGATTTTGTGACACATTTGCGACTTAGCCGATTTTCATTCTGCAGCCCACTTTCTCTCTCTTGCCGTGAAAATGCGACATGTCACGATTTCGCGACATGTCGCCATATCGCGCTCCTCCGTATGATTTCTTTCTCTCTCCTCCGGCCGGCAGCAATTTTGGGACACTTCCAAAAATGGAAATGTCGCGATATCGCGACATTTCCATTGATATCGCGACACTTCCAAAAATGGAAATGTCGCGATATCGCGACACTTCCAAAAATGGAAATGTCGCGATATCGCGACACTTCCAAAAATGGAAATGTCGCGATATCGCGACACTTCCAAAAATGGAAATGTCGCGATATCGCGACACTTCCAAAAATGGAAATGTCGCGATATCGCGACACTTCCAAAAATGGAAAGTGTCGTGATTTCGCTACACAAAAATGACTTAGCTGCTTTTTGATTTACCTGTCGCGATTTCGTGAAACTTTCCATTTTTGGAAGTGTCGCGATATCGCGACACTACCAAAAATGGAAAGTTTGATTTTTCATGAATTTATGCAACTGTTTTCTAGATTTTTCTCGGTATCGGTGCAAGATTTTGTTTGTGCATGAATGATTCTAGCATGTAAAAAGTGAATTCTTGGATAACACAGCTGGAATGCAAGAAAAAGCACAACTTTAAAAAGGAGGCAAGCAAATTTGGATTTAAACCTGAAAAACATCTAGAGGGTCCCTACTGCAAAAATGAAAGTTCAAAATTTTCTAAGGATGGAATCTCATTTTTCAGTGGGGGTGTGTTGCTTCTCAACAGGTCCATAAACATTGTAATATGGAAAGGTTTCCAAAGATATTTGTTGAGAAAATTTAAATGAAAGAGTAGCCCACATTGGGTGAACTACATTAAATTGGTGTATTTATTATGTGTGGTGATTTGTACATTGCTTTGATTACTGCTATTGATATTTCTATTGATACATTGCATAATATTTATTAGGGAAAAAAACGTAAAAAGTGGTCTTATATTATTCATCCCCCCTCTTAGTATAATCTTGTGTTCTTCAAAGAGGAAGAGGAAGTTTTTGACCCCATACTCCTAGATGATCGAGAGATGCACCCTTAGAATGTTTGAATTGGATAAGGAATCAACATGGTATACCACAAGGTATTATCCATTAGGACAACCACCCCTAATTCGATGAGGACCTCAAAGAGTGGTAAGTGGTAGAGGATTACTCCAAGAAAGGGAGGAATCACCACTAGTGTAGAGAAGCTTGATTTCAAGAGGAATAGTACAGGGAAGACACTCATGTGGTAGAGGCCTTACTGGTAGAGGAAGAGTGCATTTTGGGGATTAAAGAAACTAGGGACAACAAAGGATCTAATTTCCAATTCTAGAGCAAGAATTGATCTAAGGAGATATGCAAATAAGTTGATCAAATGATAGTAGAGTTGTAAGGACACTACAACCAAGGGATCAATCACCTACATAACAAGAGGAAGGGACACCAGGTGAAAATACTCTAGCTTGCAATTGTACAATCCCAAATTATACACATGGTACAGGAATGTCAGAAAACTTGATAACATTACAAGTGGAGATGAATCACCCTAGAGAACAAGTGGAGCCAAGTGACACAACCACTCATAATTTCACAGTCAAACCCCCAAGAGAAGAATCGAATGGGATCGTGCAAGTGAATGTCACTGTGCGATTCCCACGACGATAAGTGTAAATAGGTTAGGTAATGAAAAATAAAATAAAATAAAATGCTTTAGTTGTGAAAATACCTTGGGATGCAATTAAGAAGGAAGTGAGTTGAAAATCAGAAATGGCAACCTCTTCAAAGAGAGAAAATAGAAAAAAATCTCTAAGTGATAGATCATACAAGTCAAATTTAAAGCTGAAAAAGCATAAGTGGGAGATCGTAAAAGTAAAATTGGAAAAAGTACATGTAGAATCATACAAGGAGGTATGTTGTATGATTTAGATTGTACATTGTATGGTTTTGGGTACAATTGTATGATTTTTGACCATCACATTTAATGTTCGCATGTGCAGAACGATGTGTTGTCAAAAAAGTGTGGGAAAAAATTAAAATCATATGAAAAGTGATGAGTTGTCGATCATTAGGGAAAGAAAGATGAAAAGACATGCAAAGTGGCAGAATTTCAAATTTGGAGTGGTTAGGGTTTGAAGAATAATTTAAATACAATGCTCACCTTAACAATTTGATAAATCGTACAAGGAGGAATTCAAAATTTTTAGGAGGACAAAGGTGAAAAGTGTGTAACTGAATGAAATCAACTATATGGGCATTAAAATACATTAGTGAGCTATAATATTGCATGACCCATTTTTAAATTCGCACCAGGGAAACTTTTCACATTCAAGGAAATCAAACCAGAGAAGAAAAAGCAAGGGTTTGACTCCATTAAAAGTAGATTTTGAGTTCAACCAAGGGGAAACGAGGGTTTGTAGTAGAAGGCATCCAAGAACAAACTAGATTGTAGAAAAATATACACCAGGGTTAGAGGAGGTTGTGAATTAGAGCCAGAGTAGAGAAATTGCAAGCGAAAGAAGATTACAAACCCTGACCTAAAAAAAGAAGCCAAAAAAAACTAGAGAAGATAAAGGAAATGAAGAAGAAGACCATACAACCCTATTAAATAGCCAAGAAATTTTTGTTTGGGGATAAATTACGTCAAGTGTGGAAAAATTTGAAAAAATTACTCCTTAAAGGCATTGAAAAGATAGATCGGGGCATTTCAGCAACTAGGTCGAGAAGAAATCATGGAGGAGAGGTGAAAAACATGATTTTTAGGTGAAAACGGGCTTCAAGAGATGTATTGTATGATTTGGAGGTAGACTGTATGATCTCGAGAAAAATATTGTATGATTTTAGGTAAAATTTGGGTTATTTTAAGCTTTTTTAGCAAATCGTATGAAATCATATGGAAGTGTATGGATTCGATGATAGGGAGTATCTAGACAAGGATATTGTATGGAGTGGTATGGCCTTGTATATTTTTGTTTATCAATTGTATGATTTGCAAAATATTGAATAGTTTGAAGCAGTTACAGAGATTGTACGATCTAGAGGTGGCTATTGATTTGGAAACCGTACAAGAGCAAGTTGAAGAGTGTATTGTATGATTTATAGTAGACTGTATGATTTATAGAACACTTCTAATTGTAGAATTGGTTATGTTCGAGTAGAAAAATGATCGAAGAAATGGTAGGAAAATGATTTCAATCAAACATTTTGGATATCGATTAAGAAGAATTGCAACCAATAGGGTGGAACGGTGACTAGGACCCCTGCAAGAAAGAGAGTCACATTTGTGGCAATACCAAGGGTGATAGTTTCAATCCTATGGTTGGTGTGGCTCTCGTCCTTAGAGGAGAGAAGGATACAGACTATGTGATGAGGCCTGGAAATTGCCTCAATCATAACATGTTTTGAACACTGAAATTGCCTATAAAATCTCATTTTTAATCTGATATGCTAGTTAAGTTGATTCAATATGTTGTTTATTAACTATTTGCTTGATCAATGTATTTGAAATACTATATTATGATTTTTATAGATTTTTGCATAGTTTTATGTTATTTTGTTATGAGTTGCTAAAATGAGATATGCTTAGGTTGATAGCAGCATTTCACTAATCATGTTTTGATATGTCTCAAGCATTTATTTTACCTAAATCTGACAATAGTGCAAGAAAAGCTCGTTATCGTGCAAGCAAAATCGGTTTTCCATTGTAAATTCCAGCCAGCTACCAATGAATGGCAAGGCATGGAATTCACATATGGAAAAAAATAAAGACCATTGAAATCTGATCCTGAGATATAACCCACCTGAGAAATGCAGAGGAAATCATTTAAAGAGCACACATTTTTTCAATATGAAGTCTCTTTGAAATGAACAGATAACTTCAGAATGAGAAAACACAGTGTCTTCGAAATGAGTGGATCTTCGGAATGAGAATTGCAGTATCTTCGAAATGAGCCACTTATCTTCGAAATGAAAATAGAATGTGCTTTTTAACTTGTTGACCGATTTCTTATGCTGGAAAAAGGGAAATAAAGATTGAACAGGTTAAGGGAAAATATCTCCCATCTGACTTTGTCGTCCTTGCCGACTAAAGCCATAATTTATGGAAAGATCAAGTTTGATCTTCTTCTAGGCTAAACCCAGGAATTGTTGCAGCATAATAGGATTAGATCTTTTGAGATATTCTTAGTTTGTAAGTAGATCTTAGGACATCTATAAATATGGCTCCCGTTCAGGTTGAGCTAGGAAAAGGTAGGAAAGTAGAGAGTAGAGAAGTAAGTATAGGAGAAAATAGGCAATAATCAGAAAAGTGACTGTTACAGTCCTGTAACAGGTTTTTAGCAGAATTATTGTAATCATGTTCTTGAATCAATAAAGTGCACTATTTCTATTCATATTGTTGTAAATGAGTGTGAGCAAGTTCTAGAGAAAGAGAGAGACTCATACCTTCTTCTGGAAAAGGAGGCTGGCCACTTCTAGACCTAGGAGGAGGAATAACAACAGGTTTTTATTATGATTTTGCTGCAGCAGAATGAGTTGTAGAACTTGTCATTGCATTTCCTTGTAAACAGCTGACAGTATTTGTAATCTTAGCTTATTTTATGTTTAGATTAATCTTGTGATTAATGGTTTCGTTGTAATATCCACTTTCAACAAAGCTTTCAATTTATTGTAGACTGTCATTTTCAGAATTTACTATTTTTTGTAATTTCTTGCATTTTGTGTTTTGTTGTCAACCCTGCACAGAATATTGATAACCTTCTATTACAGAGCCTTGACAGGGTTTCATTTCCATGTTATAATTAGGTTTCCATTGCTGCAAAAGTAAATAGATTTCATTTTTGCAATTATAATCAGACTTCTAATTTTGTAACTGTTATTTCTGCAACATAATTAGGTTTCATTCTGCAATTGTAAATTAGGATTTCATTTCTATAGTTAATGATTAGTTTCCATTTCTGCAACTATATTAAGGTTTGATTTATGCAATTTAAGAGATAGGAATGTCCTAAAATCCCCCAAACAATCGGTTTCACCAATAAGACCTATTGCTTCAGATTGACCTAAGTTATAACCCTGTTCACCCCTTCTTTCGTAGATAGCCTTGTACATTGCCCTAGATTGAAAAATTCATTGAGAATTAATGATGTGCATAACGACAACACATCATTTTGGCATTGTTTCTAGGGAATTGTGTTGCTAGAAGGTGACAACAGTCCAATAGCTGTTAATTAGACTAAGCTATGAAGATTCATGATAAAATCTGAATAGAAAAACTGGTTAAAGTAACAACTATTGACCTATAATTTATGTCATTCAAAGAGTAAACATGAATAAGTCTAGGGATGAAAAAGGTAGAATTACCCAAAAGGATCCCTGGCTTGTTCCATTAAGGAGATCTTCATGCCTAAGGGGTGAATCACCTGTGTTTGAACTACCAGAAATATTGAAAGAAAAATCACCAGTCTCATCATCATTAGAACATCCTAAGAAAGAAGAATCACCAGACTCATCATCAACAAAGGATATTGGACCTCTTGAGAGTGAAATTTGGATAGGTTTAACTATTCCCAAGGAACAGGAAACTATGGCAGAGGGAGGCAATCTAGATAGATATGGCAAAAATGTCTATGTCCATAATGAAGGAGATGATCAAGATATGCCCCAACCTTCCAAAACATTTTAATATCCTATCTGTTTGAATCCAACACAAAACTCTCCCATGAAAACCATTTCGCCTTCAGTACTTCCAACCTTCTAAGGTGTTGTATCTGAAGATCCTGATCAATTTTTATTTGAATTCAAAGTAGTGTGTCAAACCTTTGACTATGTAAATGACAATAAAAAACTTAAGGTTTTTCCCTCAACACTCAAGGACTTGGCATTACGCTGGTTCATGAGCTTAGAGCCAAATTCCATTCGAACCTGGGATCAAATGGAAACTATGTTTTTAGACAAATATTAGGAGTATTGCCATGTAAGGAATAGGAAAGATGAGTTATTCAGGATTAAACAGGAAGATGATGAAACATTAGAAGACTATCTTGATAGGTTCTCCTTTGTTCAACGGATATGTAGACTTGTAGAACCAGAATTATGTAAAACAATCTTTTTGAGAGGATTAGAATATGAATCCAGAGAAGTATTGGATTTTATGGGAAAAGGGGATGTAAATACTCTCAGTAATGAGGAAATTGTGGGTCTCTGTAGGAATTACTCTCGCACTAAGCAGGGAAGAAGAAAAAAAAATACAAATGGCATCGATGTGAAGGACCTAATAGAGGAACTTGCAAATTTTAAAACTGATATTTTGGTGCAATTGAACACAACTTTAGGAGAAATGTCTGCAAAAGCAAAAACCATAGAACCTTTGGCAATTTATTGCCCAAGATGTAGAAATAAACATGCTTTTTAGGAGTGTCCTTTGAATAAAACATCTATCTTAGCCATTTGTAGTATCTGTTCAAAGAAGCATTTGACTGATAAATGCCACCTGCTACCACAACTCAAAACTATGTTAGATAGTCAGACTGAGGAAATCAACTATGTTGGACCAAAACAAGAGGTAAATTTCTCTTAGAACCAAAATCCCCCTCATTTTCCTATAAATTGGGGGTATAATCCCTGGACTATGCCTTGGGGACAATCAGAAACACCCCAATGTCCTTGGAATTATCCTCAATGAAAAAATTACCAAGAATGGCCACAAACAAGTTGGAGTAATCCAACCTGGAATTAGAATTAGAATAATCCATCATGGAATCAAAACAACCCACCCTGTAATTAGAATTAGAATAATCCACATTGGATGCAAAATCAACCATAGTGGAGTCAGCAATACCAGTCCTATCCAAGGCAGCAAATAAATCAAGGTCAAAATCAACATTTGTTGCCTGCACCTAATCAAAATTTTCAAGAAAAATAGAACCAACCACAACAACCACAATAGGTGAAACAACCTCAACTTCCATCTCAATCAGTCACTAATCCAAACAACATGAAATAGGAATCCCCTGTCTATGTGGCTGAAGCTAAAGAAAATGTTGAAATAAATGTTCTTGATTGTAGTAACACCCAACTTCATTCAGGAAAAGTTATACCTAAACCTATTTCAATTAAAATCAAGTAAAATGAATAGCAAGAACCTTTGGAACTAGTTAGAGTTAAAACAACAATAGAGAAAGAAGAAGAAAAAATAGAACCACAGGCAGAACAATTACCTTCATCAAGGATAATTCCATATCCTAAAAGATTCAATACCACAATAGAAAATTCTGAGTTAGACCTGGTCAAGGAATTTAGAAAGTTAACTATATCATTGCCATTATTGCAATCCATTAAGGATATACCAGTGATTAAAAGTACTATATGTGATTTGTGCATTAGAAGAGCAAGAAGAAAAAAGAAAAAATTTCCCAAGACTATTCAGGTTGAAGGAAATATAGCTGATCTCTTGTCTAGAAAACTAGTACCTCCAAAGTATAGTGACCCAAGAAGTCCAGTTATCATAGTTACCATAGGTTCAGTACCAATATCAAATGTCTTAGTAGATCTAGGAGCTGTAATAAATGTCATGACCAAGGATATAATGAAACAATTACAGCTCAAACATCTCAGCCCCACATTTACAATTTTAGAAATGGTTGATAGGTTAGTTGCAAAACCTGAAGGTATTATTGAAGATGTCCCTATAGAAGTCTCTTCTTGGGAATTCCCTGTAGAGTTTTTGGTTTTGCAGCCAAGAAATTCAGCACATGGATATCCCATAATTTTTGGAAGACCTTGGCTTGCAACTGCAGTAGCCTTCATAGACTGCAGATTTGGAAAAATGACTATTTCAAATGGTATTGATCTAAAACAGATCTCTGTATCCTCCTACAAAACCATATAGAATTTTTTTAGGTCAATTATGGTTTTCTGAATCAGATGAAGAACTAGAAAAGGTTATTTCTACACTAGCTACCTTAGTAGTAAGGGAACACACAAAAGATCTATGTGACACAAAAAAAATAGAAAATAAAACTATCCTAATGAATATTTTGCATGAACAAGGGTTAGAAGAGGAAGCAGTAAAAATCAATCAATTGTTAAGGAATGAGGAGAACCAAAATTTTGAAGGTGAACCATCTGCACTATCACAGGAAAACTCTGTTTCACTACCACATGGGTGGCACCATCACCTGATTTTTCCTTCTCACTATTCCATACAGGATATGCTTCCATCAGGAAGTAATGAAACAAAAACTTCTTATTTCCTCCCATCTCAGCAGTGTCCTCTTAATTCCCTAATCACTAGGTATGAAGAAGTGAATTTAGTCCTTCCAAATACAAAACAAATAGAAGTCTAGACAGGCAATTTTTTAAACATTTATAGCTGGCTTAATAGGGAAGAGAGAAAAATTGATAGCTGTCTTGCAGAAGCATGTTCATGTTTTTTCTTGGGACTATAAAGATATGTCAGGAGTTCACCCTAATATATGCACCCACATAATTTATACTAAAGAATTCAAGCCAGTAAGACAACCCCAAAGAAGACTGAATCCTGCCCTAAGGGATATTGTAAAGGAAGAAATTGAAAAACTTCTGGAGGTAGGATTCATTTACCCAATTTTTGATAGCCAGTGGGTCTCTCCATTGGTTATAGTTCCTAAGAAAAATGGAAAAATGAGAGTATGTGTATACTATAGAGAGTTGAATAAAGTGACATACAAAGACCATTTTCAATTACCTTTCATAGATCAGGTGTTAGATACCCTTGCTGGAAAGAAATACTTTTGTTTTCTTGATGGATTTAGTGGATATAATCAAATTCAGATTGCACCTGAAGATCAAGAGAAAACAACATTTACCTATCCATGGGGAACATTTTCTTATAGGGTTTTACCTTTTGGTTTGTGTAATGCCCCAACAACATTTCAGCGAGCAGTCTTAGCAATTTTTTCTTATCCGACTACCAACAGTGTTGAGATATACATGGATGATTTCATAGTATGTGGATAGACTTTTGACTTTACATTAGAAAACCTTGACAAAGTTTTAACTCATTGTGAAACATACCAGTTATCCTTGAATCCAAATTTTTTTTTTATGATGATGAAGGAAGGAATAGTTCTTGGTCATCACATCTCTCTTCAAGGGATACAGGTTAATCCAAAGAAGGTGGAAATTATCAAGAATCTTCTTCCTCCTAAAACTCAGATTGATGTCCGAAGCTTCCTAGGGCACATTGGTTTTTACCATAGGTTTATTCCCAGCTTTAGCACAATAGCCAATACCATGTTCACCCTATTAACTAAAGATTCTGAATTTTCCTGGACTACAAGGTGTCAGGAATCATTTGAATCTCTAAAAGAGAAATTAGTAACTCCACCTGTGTTAAGAGGACCTAATTGGACATTACCATTTCACATACAGGTTGATGCCTCCAATACTGCAATTGGAGCAGCATTAGGACAAATTGACAATAGTGAAAACTATGCCATCTACTACATTAGTAAGAATTTGATAGGAGCTGAGAAAAATTATACCACAAATGAAAAAGAATTCTTAGCAATAATTTATGCCATCAACAAATTCAGGCATTACATCATAGGTTATCAAATATTTATTCACACATATCATACAACCATTAAGTATTTGATGAATAAGCCTATGGTAAGTGCAAGAATTATTCGTTGGTTACTATTGCTACAAGAATTTGATATCACTATAATCAACAAACCAGGAAAAGCTAATGTTGTAGCAGATTTCTTATCTAGGTTACAAAACACAAATGAAGGGGAATTAGTTGAAGACACCTTTCCTGATGAAAAATTATTTGCTATATCAGTCCAATCACCTTGGTTTGCAGATATAGCCAATTATTTGGTCACAGGGAAAGTTCCTCCACATTTCACTTCAAAACAAAAAAAACAATTGATCAAACATAGTTCTTCTTTTGAATGGATTAAGGGTATACTTTTTAAGTGCAATCTTGACCATGTGTTATGTAGGTGCATCCAAAAGGATGAGGTATATGATATCCTTAGGGCTTGTCATGATGAACCCTTAGGTGGACACTACTCTATAAAAAGCATAATTAGGAAAATCTCAGGGATAGGATATTATTGGCCATCTCTTCACAAGGATGTGAAAAAGTACATCAGGCATTGTGATGCATGGCAAAGAATGGAGAAACCCACTCATACAAATGAAATTCCACTACAGACTCAATTGGTTTTAGAGCCATTTGAGAGGTGGGGGATTGATTTTGTAGGACCTATTGATCCACCTTCTCAAGAAAAGGTGCATATTCTAGTATGCACTGATTACTTGACAAAGTGGGTAGAGGTGCGTGCTTTCAAACATGCTCATGAAGAGAAGGTCGTTGATTTCTTGTATGCTCAGATTTTTCAGAGATTTGGAGCTCCCCGGTCTATCACCACAAAACAAGGACCCCAATTTGCATCTAAAGTCATTGAGGCATTTATAGAATTATATAAAATTAAACATAGAAAATCATCACCTTATCACCCACCAGCAAATGGCCAGGTTGAGGTAAAAAATAGGGAACTAGAACGAATCTTGAAAAAAATAGTAGATTTTCATAGGAGAAACTGGATAGATAAATTACCTGAAGCAGTGTGGGCTTACAATACTACTTGGAAATCCACTAATGGATTCACACCTTATGAACTAGTCTATGGTAAAAATCCCCTCCTACCTATTGAATTTGAGCTACTAACATTACGCATAGCATTGGAAATTGGAATTGAATTGTCACAGATATAGATAGACAGGATTTTGCAGTTGAATGCATTGGATGAACTTAGATTGGATGCTTTGCACCAAACTAAAGTAATTCAGGAGCAGAGGAAGTTGTGGCATGATAGTCACATTCAGCAAATGAAACTTTAACAAGGAGATTGGGCTTTGCTGTTCGATTCTCGCTATGAGGACTTCCCTGGAAATCTGAGAACTAGATGGCTTGGACCTTACCAAATTGAAGAGGTATTTGACAATGGAGCATCTCGTTTATCTCCTATTGATGGGTCATAGAGAAAGTTGGTAGTGAATGGACATTGCATCAGGGTGTACCATACACCTTTGACTAAAGAAGAATTCTTGTAGTAGCTTGAAAGTTTGGATACACAATAGGTGGAAGAGATTTCCTCTTCCACTTCAAAATAATCAGCATGATCATGGATTTGAAGAAAAAACAAAAAAATATAAAAAAAATAGAAAAAGCAGAAAACAAAAAGATGAATAAATTTTGATTATGAATTCCTTCATGGGCATGATTTAAGGGAAATCATGAATTCCTTCATGGGCATAGTCAGAATCAAAAAAAAAAAATCAAGAAAAAAAAAGAGAAAAGGAGAGGTAAAATAAAAACAAAGGGAAACCAAGAAATAAAGAAGAGAGAAAAATAAATAACTCAGCAGTGAAAACCTTTTCTAAGGCACTACTGGGTTGGTATGCATAAAAACTATTTTTCTGGCATGCATAACCTTGAAAATTTTTGAACCATCATTGTACAAATTCACCAACTACACTTGTTTTAAAAATATTGCAAAAAATCTCAGTAGAACATCAACAAAAGCAGTCATTCTTCAAAACTTGCATTAACTTTTTTAATCAGGTTTGTATTTCTTACATTTTTTCATTGTAAATAATTAGTATATAGTATATAACAATTAACCATTAGCATAAAAGGTATCCATAAGAGTTGGCATATTTAAAACATGTTTTGAGAATGAGAATATTGATTTCTGCCTAATCTTCAGAACAAGAATGCCAAAAATAGTACCTGCTATTTGTCATATTGTGTTCGAAATGATAGCAAAATGAATGTTGCAATTTTTCTTCGGAATGAAGCTTTGTTTTCGGAATGACGATTTGTCTTCAAAATGAAGCTTTGTCTTTAGAATGACGATTTGCCTTCACAATGAAACATCATCTTCAGAATGAGGATTTGTCTTCGAAATTAAACAGGATTTGTCTTCGAAATGTAGCAGGATTTATCTTCAAAATGAAGATTTGTCTTTGGAATGACGATTTTCCTTCGTAATGAGGATTTATATTCAAAATGAGGATTTGACTTTGCAAATAAGCATGATCTTCGGAATGAAGACTTGTATTCAAAATGAAATCATAATATTTGGAATGAGGTTTTGTTTTTGCAATAAATCATAATCTTTGAAAAGAGCATTCAATATAACATCTCCACATGGCATCCAAGGAAGGAAAAAAAATACGATCAAGTAAAAATTATTTTGGCTGCATATGATAAATGAACATGTGTCAGTTAGGATGTGGTTTATTTTTGCACCCGTTTAGAAAGTACCAGAATCACGGGGGACGTGACCAACAGTATGCCACCATTTTTTGATACTAATAAACATGCACGTGAAATTCTATGGGTGAAACAGAAAAACTAAAAATGAGTAAGGTGGATATGACGATAAGGACATCTGCGCAACCATTGATGGACATGTATTCGGAGAAAAAATAGAAATGCTTGCTACCCTTCTTTTCGAAGACATATTTGCTAACGCAAAATGATTACGAGGTACAGTGCTTAGATTACGGTTCATTATGAAGAAGTAAAATAGGGTAATTGAAAACTTGGAACCAAACCCTGCAAGTCTGCAAACACCAGAAACCAGAGATCCAGTAGACGAATAGTAGCAAAAGTGAACGGTTTTTAATGTACCAAAATAGGAAAATTGGGCGAAATATGAAAATGGAACCAGCAGATACCACCCACTTATGAGATAATCTAGAAGTGCTACAGTTTTTTGAAGATGAAGGGCTTATGCCATTTTTGGATAAGTTTAATGGGTCCTCTGAAGATTTGGCTGGCATGTTTGCCCACACATTTAGAAACAATCGAGCACACATTAACGACATGACCATTGAGGTAACCCCTAAAGTTTTGAGTCAAATTACTGAGTTGCCATTAGAAGGTCTTCCAATTTATAGATCTGGCAAAAATACATTGGTGAATATAGTTAATCAATTTCTGGAAGAAAACGATAGGGAGCCAAAATATTTAACACATAATAACACATGCAAAGGGGTAAAAAGGGCCAGCCTGCAGGAACCCTGGGATGAAGTGGGCACATGGGTAATCAAATTTCTAACCTATGAAGGGCAGTGTACTGTTATCAGGGCATCATCTAAAAATTTTAAACCATCTCAAATATGGTAGGCAACAACCAAAAGTTAGGGTAAATCTTCCCCTGTACCTGCACCAAGAATTGAAAAACATGGCAAAAAGATATCAGGAAGGAAAAGGAAGCCCTCGCCACCATGGTCTCATCAAACTAGTTTGCCAACACCATTTTATAGGAAACCCTAGGAGCTTTGATAGGTTTTACTCTACCCTAAATGATGTAATTTTTGGAGATGAGGATGAGGAGGAAGAAACAGATGCTATTGATACTATTGCATAAGAAGAAATAACTACTATAGAGGCTGTTGTAGAAGAAGAAATAGAAACTACTGTAGAGGCTGTTACATAAAAATAAACACACCTAGCAGCAGCAACAGAACACCTTGATATAGAACCTTCAACCTCATGAGCCAAGAAATAAAAAAAAAAGAGGGTTTGGAACTAGCAATAGAATAGAAAAATAGAAGGTCCATTTTTTTGAAGTTGTTACTGATTTGTCAGAACAGGGAAGTGAAGCACCTAGCCAAACATGGGAAGAAAAAACAAGGGAAACAAAAGCATCTAAAACTGTCCCCACAACCCTTGCTATCACCAGAAAACAAAGCAAAAATAAGAAGTTTGCATCTGGAACTAGGAGGTCTACAAGACTCCACTTGAGGGAAATGGCAGAATAGGTCATAGAAGAAGAAAGTGGACAAAGCAGTCCATATGTCACAGAAATACAACCAGCCCCTAAAAAATTTCTAGAATTCCTTGAATAGATAATTGAGGAAGAAACTAGGCAAGATAGTTTTGAAGTGGCTATAGTTCAACAGGCCACATAAATTGTAGATGCAGTCATAGACAGTTTCATAGAGCCTCCTGAACAAGAGCATACAACTGAAGCAGAAGAAGATATAGTTGTTGAGCAGCCAACTACAGATAATTTGTCTGCATCAGATTCTAAAGTAGAAACAGAGGAGGAAGACATCACAGAGTAGCTGAGAGCAGCAAGAAGTGTTTTCAAAACACAAACCAGATGGATTGAAGAGAGAGAAAACATCATTGAGATGTAGGAAAGGAAAATTGCAGAATTACAATAGGAAGTGGTAGAATTGAGAAAATGGCTGTCATAATCTAAAAAATAGCCAACTATATCCATTGATGAGGATGATTTGGCTCAATTGCTTGTGGATTTATCTAGGGCAGATGACTCTATTGAGGTAGACATAGGTCCTCATTCTGAAGCAACACCCTTTCATTCTGAAGAAATGCCTTCTCATTCTGAAGCATTACCTTCTCATTATGAAGATGCTTTAGAATTGGCAAAGAGCATAGAAAAATATATTGGAGATGAGTCACCAGCATAGGAACAGTCCAAGCAGCATCATAAAACTATTCAAGTAAATACTCCTATTGATGTCCCTGTATTTCAAACTATTACACCTTCAGTAGAAATAGCAGATAAGGGGGTGCAAGTGGAATTATTGTCTGATGACCAACCAACAGAAATAGTAGATAAGGGGGTACAACTAGAATTGTTGACAGATGATCAACCAGCAGAAGTGGCAAAAAAATGGGTCCAGATAGATCTGCTACCTAGAGTTCCACTTATAGTTAGACCACCTAATATTGTATCCCTAGAACAATATAATGCACACATAGCCAGTTGGGTGATTAGATATGAGAAGCTTGCCACTAAGACTAAAAAAATCAAAATTAGAAGGAAAATAGCTAGAGGCAAAGGAAATAGAGATCCAGGCATTAAAAGAAAAAAGTGATTGATTTATGTCAGATTGTTAAATTTTTGGTCCAATTCAGATGGCCAGCCAGATTTTACAATATTATTTTGAAGGAGAAATGCCTCAGATGGTAGGTCATGAGGATTGGCTTAGGTCTCCCATATAAATTAGACACAACTGTAGATTTCCTGGAAGCATATTTTGACAGCCCTATAGAGTAGAAAAATCTCCTATGTGAACTATTTTTACATAGCTTCTTTATTCTAGAAGAAGTAGAATTTCACCCTCAAATTTACATTGGAGATGTTCAATTAAGGGCATTCATGTCCACTTTGCAGAATCAATTTTATTGGGGCCAGGAGAAAAGGCAGAATAAAGAAATTGAAACAAGAGTTGAATTGTTAGTCAGAGCAATTTAGCCAAATCACCCAATTATCACCAGACAACACTCCACCATGATGAACAGGGATGATGTAAAGAGGATGTACTTGAACAACTTGAGGGATTGTGTGACCAGATTCTAAATTTTTTGTAATGACAATTTTGTGCCAGCATTATCAGTTTGTAGAAACAGATGGGCTGAACATTCCATGTCCTTACAAAAAAGAGAACTCATATCCCCATCAACTTAGAATGGTCCAGAAGAATGGCAGAAGGAGTGATACAGTTGATTGAAATCATACAACATCATTGGATAGGTCTCATATTTAGGCCTCCAACAATAATTACTCCAGTTTCATTCTACTTTAAAGAAGATGCCCAACTTGATGAAAAATTTGAAGAATGGCTCAGAAACATTCAGGATAACAGGGGATATTATATAGGCAAGAAATTGTTCTACAGGTAATGGAATTTGAACATGGACATATGTGATTCCATAGCCCAACAGAATGCATGAGGACATGCATTAATATAATTTGGGGGGAAAATGATGAGGCCTGGAAATGACTCAATCATAACATGTTTTGAACACTAAAATTGCCTATAAACTCTTATGTTTAATCTAATATTCTAGTTAAGTTGATTCAATATGTTTTTTATTAATTATTTGCATGATCAATGTATTTGAAATACTATATTATGATTTTTATAGCTTTTTGCATAGTTTTATGTTATTTTGTTATGACTTGCTAAAATGAGATATGCTTAGGTTGATAGCAACATTTCACTAATCATGTTTTGATATGTCTCAAGCATTTATTTTACCTAAATATGGCAATAGTGCAAGCAAACTGTTACTGTGCAGCAAAAACTGGTTTTCCAATGTAAATTCCAACCAGCTGCCAATGAATGGCAAGGCATGGAATTCACATATGGAAAAAGATGAAGACCATTGAAATATGATCCTGAGAGATAACCCACCTGAGAAATTCAGAGGAAATGTTTAAAGAGCACACATTTGTTCATTTCAAAGTCTCTTCGGAATGAACATATATCTTCGAAATGAGAAAACATAGTGTCTTCGGAATGAGTGGATCTTCGAAATGAGAATTGCAGTCTCTTTAGAATGAGCCACTTATCTTCGAAATGAAAACAAAATGTGCTTTTTGACTTGTTGAAAAATTTTTGATGCTAGAAAAATGGAAATAAATATTGAAAGTGGTAAGGGAAAATATCTCCCATCTGACTTTGTCGTCCTTGCCTACCAAAGCCACCATTTATGGAAAGATCAAGTTTGATATTCTTTTAGGATAAACCCAGGAATTGTTGCAGCATAATAGGATTAGATATTTTGAGATATTCTCAGTTGGTCAGTAGATATTAGGACATATATAAATATGGCTCCCATTCAGGTTGAGCTAGGAAAAGGTAGGAAAGTAGAGAGTAGAGAAGTAAGTATAGGAGAAAATAGGCAATAATCAGAAGTGACTGTTACAGTCCTGTAACAGGTTTTTAGTAGAATTATTGTAATCATGTTATTGAATCAATAAAATGCAATATTTCTATTCATATTGTTGTAAATGAGTGTGAGTAAGATCTAGAGAAAAAGAGAGACTCATACCTTCTTCTGGAAAAGGAGGTTGGCCACTTCCAGACCTAGGAGGAGGACTAACAGCAAGTTTTTATTCTGATTTTGTTGCAGCAGAATGAGTTGTAGAACTTGTCATTTCATTTCCTTGTAAACAGCTGATAGTATTTGTAATCTTAGCTTATTTTATGTTTATATTAATCTTATGATTAATGGTTTAGTTGTAATCTCCACTTTCAGCAAAGCTTTCAATTTATTACAGATTGTCATTTCCATAATTTACTATTTTCTGTAATTTCCTGCATTTTGTGTTTTGTTGTCAACCCCTACACAGAAGATTGACAACCTTCTATTACAAAGCCTTGATAGGGTTTCATTTCCATGTTATAATTAGGTTTCCATTGCTGCAAAAGTAAATAGATTTCCTTTCTGCAATTATAATCAGACTTCTAATTTTGTAACTATTATTTCTGCAACATAATTAGGTTTCATTCTGCAATTGTAAATTAGGATTTCATTTGTATAGTTAATGATTAGTTTCCATTTTTGCAACTAGATTAAGGTTTGATTTATGCAATTTAAGAGATAGGAATGTCCTAAAATCCCCCAAAAAATTGGTTTCACCAATAAGACTTGTTGCTTTAGATTGACCTAAGTTATAACCCTGTTCACCCCTTCTTTCGCAGATAGCCTTGTACACTACCCTGGATTGACAAATTCATTGAGAATTAATGATGTGTATAACGACAATGCATCACTATGGAGAGGGTAGAGGTATTGGAGGACTATTCGAAGAAGGACACCACCAATATTTTAAGAGGAGAAAATGGCACAAGAAAGGATCTTGAGGAGGGAGTTGAGGAGTGAAGTCATTACCCAGATCTGGATGAGGATCTGATTAGCGAATCTAAGGAGGGCTAGGTTCAAATAATGAGTATATATTTTGTACAACATGGAGGAAAAGCATGTAGGAAGTGGTGGAGTAATGAAGAAAACAAGAACCACCCATGGAGTAAATAATTTGAGGAGGTTGGTCTAGCTACATTAGCGCAAGGGCCACCACACCAGAAGTTCTACTTCTATAACTATATGTTATAGATGGTTCAAGTGTAAAATCCTACAAAAATAATTACCTATGTCAATGTGAGAAAGAGGTCGATGAAAGTATAATTTACAGTAGAGGCATTCAGGAAAATATTTGGATTGCTAGAATATGGCATAGAGGTATTTGTGTGTGACCCTAAGAGGCATGCACCGCTTGCTCTTCTTGAAATATTATACCGAAACGAAATAAAATACCATGAAATGCATATAACACAGAAATAACAAATAAATATCCTTTTATTTATATTGAAACCCGATTACATGTTGGTCCCTCTAAGGGATACCCATTTCGATACAATGAATTACAAGCAAGTATAATATCCCCTTGCAAATGGGTGGTGTGCTTTCGCAAGCTTCCCAATCTCACACATGAACTTGTTTGAGGGCTCACATATGCCTCCTTCTCCTTCTCTCGTCTAGGAGGGATCATGTGCTTTGGATGCCTTGATATTGTCCTATAAACCTACAGATCTGTGTACATGAAAACAAAAAATCATGAAAAGTAGTATGGGCCGCCTCTATGAAAGAGGCTATTTTTAGAAAATATGATAATCAGGATAAATAAGCATGATGCATTAATACAAAGAAAATATAAGTAATGTGCATACGAAAACCAAGAATATTAATCTAAATATGATAAAATATTCATATCTATGCTAAAGACATGTAAATGAAATAATAATAAATGCATATCTATTACTAAGAACAAAGGAATCAACCATTTTAAAACTTAGCTATGAATATGGGCTGCTATCAAAGATAGTTGCCTCTAACTTAAAGGTTACCTTAGGTCTTATGGGCTATGGCAGTCGATCCCTCACTCGAATTGATGTTCAAGGGTCGCTTGGTGTGTCTCCTACACTGATTGGTGGTTTGGAATGATGAATCTGAATTCTAATGTGTGGGCGTGGCTTAATCTAACGAAGCTCTAGTACTTCACAAAAGGGTGTAGCTCGGTTCTTCATTTTGTTAGTTCCTCTCTACCTAACCTTGAAACTTCACAGATCCTTTTGTTGCTATGGGAGAGTCTATATGTAGGCTTCCCTCCTAGATTTGGAGCTTGGCTTCCTAGAGAAGCATCTCTCCAAATTGTATGCGACTAACCATTCTGGGTGGGAAGCAATAGTCACAATTTTGCATTGAAAGGGTAGTTAGGAGGGACTCAAGCAGTTCATCGCCAAAATCCACCCAAAATCCATGCATAGGTGTAGTCATACTCCATGATCTAGGCCCGTATTCATGGCCAAAATATTTATGATGTTGGCCATTATTAGGTCTAGCATCCAGGTAAGTAATAATCAACAAGTCTCAAAATAAATCTCAATTGACACTTTACCATAACTCCTTATACCTCCTAAAATATAACTCTCAAAATAATACTTTCAAAATAATAAATCTCGAATAATTATCAACACTTCACCTTCACAAATAATCACAACAACCTATAATTAACAAAGTTTATTGATATTTATTTATGAAATAAATGATAACTAAAATCATATGCAGAAATAAGATATGATAAGTAGGTCTTCCTCGTAGGACTGACCAAACTATCAAACTTGTTTCGGCCATATCTCACTCATACAAACTAGGATTGAGAAAAATTTTTAAGGGTAGATGCCTGGAAAACCCTAGAATGTCTCCACTAATTTTCATATCATTTGGAGAAACATAGATCCTAGGTCATCCCTATGTGTGAACGAGATTTTTGGCAAGTAGCTATGCGAGGGTTTCATCTGGTTTGAGTGCAAGAAGCTCCAAAGGTTGGTTTTTAGGGCCTTCGGGCCCTAGCAGCCAATAGGTTTGTGGTTTATGCTCAAGATTGTAGCAGTAAATGTTGCAGGGGATCCAATATGGGATAGAAATTTGTCTTTCAATAGATCATACTGTGAACTTGAGTGAGTACTTCTAATTTTTTGCACAAAAGAAAAGTGAAAACCATACCTTTCCATGACGTATAGGGCAAGTATTAAAGAGATCATGAAACAATTTTCAAGTAGTTGATCAAAAAATGGCTCATATCTCAAGTGAATCTGGTGCTAAGGTGCACCCACAAAATAATTCTATTGTGAAAACCCCTGTCAAAGGTAAGAATTTTGGAAACTCAGCCCCAAAATTGAATTTTAGGGATGCCCTCTATGGTGGAAAGCCTCAGCCCAATGCTAATATCAATCTTAGGGCTTCCCTTAAACCTCTACGAATGCCTAATATTGATCCTAGGAAAATAGAGTCAGGATATCTTAAAGCAGCTTATGGAACTCCTATTGTTAAGCTTGATATGGGTAACATTCAGATTGGCATTGAAGATTTGGAAAAAATAGGACTACTTTATCGATTCATGGGTTTTTGTCTGAGCCTATCAGCTTTCAAAGTTTGGGCTGCAACAAAGTTGGAAAACTAAAGGTGAATTACAAATCTCTATTTATCCAAATGTTTATTTTCTTGTTTTATTTTCTAATAATGAAGATAGAGAGAAAATGTTTCAAGGGGGTCCTTGGTTTTTTGGAAGGGCAGGTCTTTTCATGAAACCCTGGCATACTAAATTTAAAGCCGAAGAAGAGATGCCTTCTATAACTCCCGTGTGGGTTAGACTCTTTGGCCTCTCTATTGAATTTTGGAATCTTACTATTTTTTCTTCAATTGGAAACTCTTTAGGAACTTTTATGATGACTGCTGATTGTACTCAAAATTTTAAACATATTATTTATGCTCGAGTTTGTGTTTTAATGGATTTTGACAAACCCTGCCTAAAAATATCACATTATAATTTGGGGAAGAAACTTTGGAGAAAGTAGTGGACTATGAGAACATTCCTTTTCATTGTAGAATTTTCCATGAATATGGTCATTTGGCCAGTGCTTGCCCAAATAACATTCCTGATCAAAAGAAAGAAGATATAAACTCGATCAGGTTTCCAAATGCCTAAGAAGAAGAACACTAAAAAAAAACCAGTTATGAAGGATCAATCAAAGTCATCTGCTAATATGTTTGAAATCCTTTCCACAAATGATGTCCCAAGTGAGGAAGAGGAAATAATGGAAACAAAAATATTAGAAACATAATTTAAATATGAAGGGAAGAACTTAGAGACAAACCAACAAATCAAAGGTTTTCAATAGAAAAAAAGGAGAATTTACACAAGAAAAAAAATCTTTTAAATGTCAAATCTTCAAATAATATGGGTCCCAATATAGACTCCGTTGAACCCTCTAGTACAATTTTTGCTGTGTACGAGCATTCTTCAAGGTTAGAAGCCATCTCAGATTCAATTGGAATAAGTCAAGAAATAGGGAAAAAAAACTGAAGATGGATTCTAATCAAAAAGCAGGTCACAAGACCAATCAATATCATATGGTAAAATAAGGTGAAAAGCTTATAGAGGAAGGTAAGATTAATGTCCTTCCCAATTTTTTTAGCCCTGGTGTTAATGAATATCATCACCTGGAATATTAGAGAACTCAAAGGGAGTCTTTCAAAAAAAAATTAAATTAGAAGAATGATTTAGATAAATCATCCACATCTTGTTTTCCTTCAAGAAACAAAGATGTCAATGGAGGATATGGACTCAATTTCCAGTAAAATTTGGCCAGCTAGAAAAGTGGTTTCCCTCAATTCCCATGGGACTTTTGGTGGCATTGCTTGTCTTTGGGACCCAAAAGAGGTAGTTATTCACCATATGGTTGGTAGTTGGCATGTGTTGGCTATAACTATTCAAAGTAGACATTCCAACCAAATTATGCTCTGCATTACTATTTATGCTTCGACTGATTTGGAGGAAAAAAGAAGACAATGGAAGGATATAACTCATATTATATCTCATTTTCCTAAAGCTTGGATCTTGATCGGAGGAGATTTCAATACCATCCTCTATCTGTATGAGAAAAGGGGAGGAAATAGAAATTTGGACAAAATCACTAACCTAATGAGCGAATATATTGCAAACCTCCATCTTGTGGATATCCAACCAGATAAATGCCTTATGAATTGGTCTAATAGAAGGTAAGGCTTAGCTTGTATAATGGATATATTGGATAGGGTTTTGCTCTCTGAAAATTTCTTGATCCATGGTCACATTCCAAAAGTGAAGACTCTTAATTATGCTGGTTTGGATCATTGGCCATACATGGTGGAAATGTGGAAAACCAATGTGAGTTTCTATCCTTTTCATTTTAAATTAATGTGGCTTAGAGACATTTCCTTTAGACCTCGTGTGCAACAATGGTGGAAGGAAGGTAAACCTAGGCATGGGACTAAGATGTTCTATTTTTCCAAAAGACTGCAATACATTAAATCCAAAATCAATACTTGGAACTGGAAAGAGTTTGGTGATGTTCATAAAAAAAAACATGAAGTTATTGCTCATATTGAAAATTTGAATAATAAAATCCATTTAGATGGCCTCATAGGGAAGATAAGTGTAGATGAAATTAAACTCACAACTCAGTTAGAGGAATGGGAAAAAAGAGAAGAAATATTATAGAAGAAAAAATCTAGAATACAATGGCTCAAAGAAGGAGATTGAAACATAAATTTCTTTCACAAATCTCTTCTAGCTTGAATATCTCACAACTTTATTTCTTCCATGAATTTAGATTATGGAGATGTTGTTAATTCTTGGGATGGCATGAACTCTATTGTTGTTGATTACTTTTCCAATATTTTTGCTGCTACTCCTCTTGACTCAGCTTCTCAACAAAATGTTCTTCAAGCAATTCCTTATCTTATCACTTCTGAGGAGAACTCTATTTTGATTCCTCCTATTACTATCAATGAGCTTCAAGAGGTAGTTTTTAAAATGCAAAAAGGGAAAACCCCAAGTCCTTATGGTTTTCCCATTGAGTTCTACCAAGAGTTCTGGGATATCCTTCATGTTGATTTATTAGAGGTGGTGGAAGAAGCCATGAAAGCCAAAGAAATTTTGAAGGTTATCAATAAAAATTATATTACTCTTGTTCCAAAATCTCAAGAGGTTGATTATATCTCATATTTTAGACCTTTTTCTTTATGTAATGTTCTTCTCAAAATTATTACTAAAATCATGGCAGAAAGGTTGAAGCCTCTTTTGCATAAGATTATTTCCCCAGAGTAGGGGGGTTATCTGGAAGGGCATTAAATAGTAGATGATTTAGTTCTTACTCAGGAAGCCATCCATTCCATGGATATGCAAAAATCTCCTTCCATATTCATTCGGGTAGACTTATCCAAAGCTTATGATAGAGTGGATTGGCACTTCCTTATCAAAGTTTTGAGGCAATTTGGTTTCTCTAAGGATTGGATGGATTGGATTATGGGATGTATCTATTCAGTTTCCTAATTAGTTCTTATCAATGGTAGGCCTAATCGGTCATTCCAAGCTTCTAGATGTATTAGGCAAGGTGACCCACTTTCCCCTTATTTATTCATCATTCTTGTTGAATTCTTGGGTAGGACTATAACCAAAAAGAGGGTAAAAAACCCTTTAGGGAGTTACCATTGCTCATGGAGCTAGACATATATCTCACCTTAAATTTGTGGATGACTCGACTCTTTTAGGTAAAGCTACAGTTAAGGAAGCTTCTAATATTAAGCAAATCATTAGCTGTTTTTCTAAGGCTACTGTGCAGTTGATCACTGAAGACAAATCTAAAGTTTTTTTCACTGCTCTGCTAGACAAGAATCCATGGTCTTGGATAAATTAAGATATAATAAGACCTCCCTTCTAATCACTTATTTAGGTATTCCCATAAATATTCAAAGGCAGAAAAATAAATATTGGAATTGGTTGTTGGACAAAGTCAAGAAGAAAATTGGAAAGTGGACCAACAGGTGGCTTTCTTATGGGGGTAGAATCACCTTGGTAAAATCAATCCTTCAAGCTATTCCTATTTATTTTTCTTTCTTTTTGAATATCCCAAAGGTTGTTCTTCGAGAATTGGATCAAATCAGTCATCATTTCCTTTGGAGTGGTAGTAAGGAGAAAAGAAAATGGGCCTTGGTGAAATGGGATACTTTATGTCTTCCTAAGAGTGAAGGGGGGTTAGGATTATGGTATTCTATTAATAACAACAAAGCTTTAGCTACTAAATTATATTGGAGGATGTTGCATAACCCCAATGCTCTTTGGGACAATAATCTCCATGCTAAATATGTTGAGAACAAAAGTCTTGAAGACCTTTTTCGCTATCAACTTCCTACCAAAGGTTCTCCCATTTTAGCAGTCCTTAATACTGGTGAGGATTTGATAAAGAAAAATTTATTTTAGATCATTCATAATGGTCAACAGGAAATTTTTTGGATAGATTCTTGGGATGGTCACAAGCCTTTGATAACTCAATTTCTCGATTGGAGGCCTTGGATGGAGGAGCTTCATCAAGCTAACTAGATAAAGGTGGCTAATTACTGTCGGTACCATACTGGTAATTCAAAGGTTGGTAGATATTGGATCCCTATTGAGGACTGGCCTATTCAAATCCTATAAAGGCAAAGATAAGATATCCAAGGCATCCTTCATATGAGATCTCTCTCTTGGTCCCATGAAAAATATTGTTTTGGATGGAACAACACTACTAAGGGTGAGTATTCAGTTGCTCAAGGTTATTTGACCTTATGCCATAATAATCCCAACCATTCTTCTAACATATTTTCTCAATTGTGGGCTCAAAAGCTCTGGCCTAAGGTAAGGTTCTTTAATTGGCTTTTATTTCATCGTAGGGTCCTTACTGGTGAGCAACTTATGAAGTGTGGTTTTCATGGCCCTTTTAGATGTGAGATATGTGAAGAGAATGTAGAAACTCTCAATCATATTTTTGTTGAGTGTACTTTAGCCTCTGAGCTATGGAGGAGAATGACCACTTTACTTGGCTTACAGTGGTCCAATTTTTTTACTTTTGAATATCTTTGGAGGGATTGGCCTAATCAAGAGGGTGTTGATCATTTTATTAAGCAGTTAGTTTGGATGGGTTCTACCATTCTTCTTTGGAATATTTGGATTGAAAGGAACAACTGATTTTTTAATCAAGATAGGAAGGATATTCACTATATTTGGCAAAATACCATAGCCAACTTAGTTGAATCAGTCCATCAACTTCTTAATCACCCCCAAAACTCCCACCAAAGATGGGATCAAGTGATGCAAATATTGAATATTAAATCTTCCAAGGGCAACCAACTTAAAGGGAATGTGAGTATTAGTAAAATAGATAGGACAAGAAATTGGCAACCTCATCCTAAGTATTTTGGAAAAGTAAATACTGATGGAGCCTCTAGAGGGAACCCTAGAAAAGTTAGTGTGGGAGGAATTGGTAGACTTTTAGATGGCTCTCTAGCTTTTAATTTTTTTGAGAATTTGGGTATTCTTTCGAATAAAATTGATGAGGGATATGGTATCCTCATAGGCCTTCAAGAGGCTACTAAGTTTGGATGAAAAAAGGTGTTAGTTGAGTATGACTCTTAACTTATGATGAATATTTTGAAGACTCCTTCCAAGAATAATCAGGTTGATTGGGGAATAAAAATAATTATTGAGAAGATTCAATTAATACAGATGGGATTTTTAAAAGTTGATTACAATCATGTGTTTAGAGATCAAAACAAGAGTGTTTATGCTTTAGCTAATTGGGCTTTGGAAAAATATGATCTTACTTGTTATGGCCACCCTCCTAGATGGTGGGCTTCGCAAATTAGGGAAGCTCTTATTTCTATCATTTCTTTGGATGGCTCCAGTTCTGAAGGTACCTAGTTTCTTCTTGTTTTTTTTTTGCTTCTCTTTGGTTCATTCAGGTTTTTTTAGTTCCCTAGCTCACTCTTTTCTTTCTTTTGTTTCCTTTGTTGTTTCTTGTCTTAATAGTCTTCTGCTCTAGATAGGTCATTGTTATGTTCAGTTTTTTTTGTTTAGTTTTTCAAGGTGCATGTTCTTTTGTTTTGTTTCGTTTTTGTGTTGTTTTTTGTTGTTCTTGTGTTTCTGTTTTTTTTTTTTTAATGTTTTTTGTTATTGTTCTTGTGTTTTTGTCGTTCTTGTTCTTGTGTTTCTCTTTGTTTGTGTTAATTCATATTTTTTTGTGTTAGTGTTTTCTATGTTTTTTATTTTTTTTATTGTCTGTTGTTAGTTGTTTTTTATTTTTATTTCTATTTTATTTTTTAATATTTTAGGTTTTGGTTGTATTTATTTTTCATGTTTTTTTTGGGTTATGTCTTTGTAGTGTTCTGTTCTTTTTGTCTTGTTTGTGTTTTGTTATGTGGTTCTTGTGTTTTTCTATGTGGTTCGTGTTGTGGTTTCTTTTATCTTATAGTGTGTGTGTTTGGTTGTGCTTTTGTTTTTGACACACTCAAGGAGCATGTTTTTTATTTTATTTATTATTTTTTTTGTTATTTACTTATTTGTTTACTTATTTTTAAATTGGTTTTGTGTTTGTTTTCTCCTTGAGTATGTCAAAGTGGTAGGCCAGGTCCGAGTCTTGGGCATTTTTTGCGGAATGGATACCCCTACCTCCTTGGGTCTTACCCGAAAGTGGCATACCTTTTGGGATGTTTTCAACAAAAAAAATATATATATTGAAACATTAATAAACCTTATAACATCCTTATCACTCCAACCTTAGGGTATAACCATAAAATTAATTAACACAAAAATATACTTGCTTCAAGGGGATTTGGCCCCACGTCTTGCCCTCATCACGAGCGCATTAGCCATGGCTAAGGTTGCCACACAAGCTACATGTTTGTTCACAAAGGGGGAAGCACCACGTGCTTCCTCTTTGTGCTTTCCTTGCCCACGTTTAAAAATGTATGCCTTGGCACTTCCACAAAAACTCCACCAAAAACTTCTTTGCAATAATCGAATGCATGACCTCCGTGCTACCAATGCATTCATGCTTTCTAAGCTACCAGTGGGCCATACTACCCAATGGAAATTGGGGGTGGCCTCTCTCCACGTTATCCTATACTCTCCTTTCTAAATGTTTTAACCACAAGCTCGTTTTTCACATGTGCAACTCAATAATCAATCGAGCAAGGATGGATAATAAACAAATTTGGGCATGTATTTATATTGCCCTTCCTCCTTTAACTAGACGTTGGTGCTTTTATTGAAATGCATTACGTCGACGCTTTAAGGCTTAGAAAGCCTTAGTAAACCCAACCTTGGGTTTTAATAAAAATTACTTTTGGACTTTATAAAACCCCTTGCCTTATAAAATATTATAATAGGGATTATAATTATTTTATTTGGGTTTTCACCATGGTAATTTTAATATTATAATAACCACCATTATAATATTAATCCTTCGATAAAGTACCTTTAATATTTATTTATAAAATTTAAATTCATGCTGAATTTAAATAATTTATAAAATAAATACTAGAACTCCTTTTTAACTTTTATCTTTTGCACTATTTCCATCGATCTTTTGCCTTCTTGTTGGATATCAAATAACCATCTTTGTCACCTTTATTTCCTACTAAAATTACTGATGACCTCATATAGTGACATCATTGACAACTTTGATTTAGAGACTCAAAATATCCAACAATATCCCTCTTTATCATTTATGGCAAACCATATTCTTTTTACTAAAACTTGACCTTTCTATTTCTTCTGCTCCCCCTGGGACATTGCTCCCCCTAGGACAATTCTATATCAAATATCAAATATCTACCCATATCCAATCTCTCGCAAATACACAAATCACACAAATCTCTCCCCCTTTGACATCAATGGCAAAGGGTCACCTTTGGGTCTCAGGGATAAGAACGAGCCTCTTAGCTTAGCCCCTCCCCCACCTCCATATGAGGTAGTTAATTCTAGGGTGGGAGTATTTATACTCCCCAAAAGCACTATTCTTTACCTTTATATTTCTCTCTTATTTTTTGAGTTTTCTGAATCCTCTAACTGTTTCTTTCCAAGTGGTCATCCTTGTTCCTATCATCATTCATGTTCCTCTTCCTGTTTCTATTTTCATCCATGTTCTTGTTGGTTACAAATCTGCCACTAGGATAGGATTTTAATCTATTTGTGCCCTAGATTCACCCAACAGATTTAAAGATCAAAAGGAATGAATGCAAATCATCCTTGTGTTTTCTCAGTTGGGGTTTTAGCTTAGAGTGCAGGAAAGAGATTACAAATTACAGAAAGAAACATAAATATGCTTGTTTCGGGTGGGGAAGATAAGCAACACATAAACTAACCAATCACTACTACTAACAGCAATCTAAACAAAGTATGTAACAGAAACTATTAATGCTATTTTATCCTATGTATCCTTCACTTTAAGCATTCCAGATATACTTAATCGCCAATACCGATATCCAGAAAGCAGAATAGCAGTAATCAGCAATATAAGCAACATGAGGCAGAAACACTTAACAAAGGCAGCATACAAGATAAAGACAATTAATAGAGCCAAGTATATTTTGTACTCAAAAGCAAACGCATAGCTACAAAATTCTCTTAGCAATATATATTACATCCACCCTTATGAAATGATATGAGACTACTATTTATAGTATAATTTTCCCCCTCGATTACAATGTGGGCATAGAATCCTAGACTTGACAAAAGCTAGAAAATCTGACAAAAGTGACAAAAAGTGGTTGATGTTGACCTCTACAGGTATGGAATGTACTTGCAGCATGGTCCACCTAAAAACATGGCAGCTACATGGCAATCTGGTAGATGAAACCTCAAGTTAGTTTGAATGAGGTCAGATGCGATACAATTTGTCAGTCCACACTCATATATCCAGTACCTTGGTGGCACACCTTCTATCACATCTTGACTTAGATCCTAAGATCGAACACCTATCAACATCTGATGGAGGGGGAAAAATCATCTTAAAGCTCATCTTTTATATTTCTATTCCGCCCGACTGCGCACAAAACTGGAGCGCAGTCGGATGGCGCAGGGTGGAAATAGCGCAATCGGGAGGGCCTTCATGCCTTAGGATTTTCTCAGCAGCACTTTCCTATTTTCCGCCCAAGTGCGCACAACTTGGTGAGCACATCCTAAATTTGCAATGAAGTTGGCCAAATCAACACTTAGCCAATTTTTCTTTATGCCTTCACATTAAGCCCGCCCAAGTGCGCACCTTCTTTAGGGAACCGCCCGACTTTGCTATGAATTTGAGAGGCTCAACACTTAGCTAATTTTTGACATATTTTCAAACGAGGCTGCCCAGGTGTGCACAGGATTACGATCATAGCCCAAATTCACTACGAAGTTGGGTGGCTCCATACTTAGAATGTTTTGGGCTCAGTTATGATAATACCGCCTAGGTACGTTGAAGTGGACAAGTACAGCCTGACTGTGCTGCACAGTCAGGAAAATTACAACACTTAGAATAATTCTATTCAAAACTTGCCCACTCATAGAAACAACCAAAGACATAGAATGGAAGATAGAAAATCAAACATTTTATGCCTGGAGAGCAGAAGGGGCATGAAGAAGAAAAGGAAAGAAGAAAGAGGGAAGGCAAAGCAGCATCCTTACAAAATTTTTAAGACATGGCACCCCATGCAAAATGTGGCAATATTCTTGGCAGCTCATGGGGTGTCGAGTTCACCTCGATGCAACGAACCAGACATTTATCCCTTAGGTATAGAGGCACTCCCGACCCCTGTATCCTGTTGCTGCTGCTGCTGTTGATGTTGTTATTGAGCCCCCTGCTTGGGTAGTTGTTCTTCCTCCTGTTCGCTCTCAGCAGTCTCTTCTTCTATACCTTCCTCTCCCTCTTTCTCTGATCCTGCTTGCTTAGTGCCACTATCTCCTTCTTGCTCAACGGTCTGAACCCTCTCATATACGTGCTCATACGAAACCTTAGCTTGATCTCAACTTGCTTCCTAGAAAGGCTCTAATTCACTGATATCCTTCAACATATTTTTGAATATCGCAACCATAAGCACGTCGACGGTGTCATATATATCTCCCAACTCCTAGAGGTAAGTATTAATTTTACAAAATTTAGACACCATCTGGGTCACCTGTGCCTGTTGGACTAGGTCAATCTAGCCATCAATATCGAATGTGCCTACCTCAAAAACCTACCAGTCTTGTTTTACGTACTCGAGAGGCTAAAAATCTCCATATTTTATGAAGCTCAAGAATTCGAGCGTAGACAATGTGTTAAAGGGGGCCAAGCAGATGTTCATTTCATGGTTCAACACATCCAGCATCTTTCTGGCGGCCCTAATCTTCTCAGATTTTTCAAAGTAGTTTTGCAAGGTAACCCTTGCATCTGCCCAGTCTAGGGCAATACGTGACATGGGTGGAAATCGGAGGCCTTTGTGCTCATACTCCTCAAGTTTTATCACCAAGTCTAGCCATCATCGTGCTTGATGTTTGAACTCCTCTACCGTAGGTTTACCATCAGTAGAAACTTCTTGAATTCTGAAAATGAAATCCAAGTCGGATAAGAATCTGAAAACATTTTCCCTGCAACCTATTAGTAGGACAGCCCTCATTTCTTTGATATTTTACTTTGAAAAAGTAGCAACCTAGGATGTCTTATCTTCCAACAGTGCCTGAGTCTACTGGAGTTGATTCTACAATTATGCAACATGCGCCAGTGCTACTTTCTTATCCTCTACCAACTGATTAGTTACTTTTTTCTAGGCTATTGCCTCTTGCTGGGATACCATGAGCTGATCCTTCAACTTGTTAAATTCCTCTTGGGTAGACTCTAGCTACGTAGTCACCTTGGCCAGATCCTCCTCCAGCTGTCTTGAACTGTTCTAAAGTTGAAACAACTTCTCCAGGGCTTCGAGCCGCTTGACAAGGAGATTATCAATTTTTTGATGGATCCCATTAATTTTGTATTCCTCGCTTATATCATAAAAGCTTTTATCCTTGATATGGTGCTCATAGTCTACCTTGGTCATCTCCTAGTGGGGCTTCTTGTCCTTAGGCACTAACTTATCCATTCGGAGCACCCTTTTTTCCAAGTCATACTTGGTGCATTTCACCGGTATGGTGAGCATCTACTAAGGATATGGAGATGGGGTTTGAAAGGAAGTATCGATGGTGGGTGAGCGATGTGGGGATGGGGAGACTACCTCAATGCTAGCCATGGGAGAGAGACATAGGGTTTGACCCAAGGTTTGGAAAATTTTGGGGTCTTGGGCGAAGTGACCAAAGGAGCGAGGGTTGTATTGGGATTGTGTGATGGGTGAAGAGGATGAGGTAGCTATAATGTACCAAGATGTAGAAGAGGAGGACGTAACAATAGGTCTGGCTAGGATTTATTGCATAGAGGAAGAGGACATACCTGTGTGCTTCACCCGAGTATGTGCTTTAATGAGTCCCATGACCCAGGCCTCTACTTCTCCTTGAGGGCTATCCTCGATTGAAATTATTTCACTTGTAGCTGTTCTCATTTATGGGTCCCCTATTGTCTGTTGTGCAACCTCCTTTTTGGGATGCCTTTCTTTAGTTTTCTCGCTCCTCTTTATTTTATTCTATTTTGGAGAGGTTGTTTGCTTAGGAGGAGTAGAAACAGTTGATATGTTAGGGATTGGGGTGCCCATGGTGAATTTGTAATTTGGCCTTATCGGATATGTGGCCTCTATTGATGCCCCGCTAGCTGACCCCTCAGGCTCTTTTTCTCTTTGCAGTGACTTTTCAGGTGTTGAGGACAACATTGGGCTCACCTCTTTGGTTTTTGGCACTTTGCTGCTAGAATATTTTCAAATGGGCAAATGTTGGGGAGAGGGCTTCCATTTATATCTTTTCTTTGTGCCTAGGGGAACGTAATATCAAAATGTGAATGAATCCCATTTACCAACATATTTATCATACAAGTTGGAAAATTCATCATCAATGACCAACATATTTTTTTGTGACTTATCGTGTCGCATGCAACACCTCATCTTCCAACATTTAATGATTTTGCATTTACTCCAGCCCAGCTATGCCACCTTTGTGAGTAGTCTTTGAAATCCAACTAATCCTAGTTTGTGATCATCGTTGTGCTCGGGATCATAGTCTACTTTGACACAGTAAAAGTCATGCCATGGTGGCCACGACTACATCTGCTCAATGTGCCACTCTAGGTCTGCCCCTGTCTTATTGCATCTTTCTTCCATGATCTTTGCTCATGGGAAACATGCACAAATTTTCCTCTTACCCCAATTGGGTTGTATTTGCAACGTTGCAGCAACTACACCAGGCCCAAGTTGAGGAGGGTATGCTCTAGGTAGAGATGATGCCCAATTTTGTGGACCTCAATGTTTCCCTAGGTAAAAGGATATTTAAAAATATGGCCCCTCTTATTTCCTTGGTTGAATTCCTCTTTAATGTAGTCCATCTAAGGTCCTGCCTCTAGGCCAAAATGATACTCAATACAAAAATAGGGCAATTGGAATGGCTTCCCTTTGAACCCATAGATTCTGATGACGATGCCCTGGGTTAACCGAAAGGTGTCCCCAAATTTTCTTTTTGACAGGTACTTTGTCATAACATGGGGAGGGCGAGTTGCCTTGCCTTTGAAAAATCCTAGGGTCATACCCAAAAATTTAAAGTTAAAGTCATAATATGACTATATCCTATACAACAGTTCTTTCCACTCATAAAATGGTAGCAATGCGCCCTGCTCGTCCACTTTCTTAAGCCCGGGGATCTTTATCTAGTAATGCATGTGATACAGGCACAACCATACAAGAAATGAGCAGTGCCTAAATTTCATCTACTTATGTTGTATCTTCACCATACTTGAATGAATGGCGTACGCCACCTAGTCTGCCTAATCAAAATAGATTGGATGCCTTTTGCTTTTTAGGACATTGGGGTCATACAACTCCCCATGTAAAATATACTTCGTGAGTGTCATCTAGTAGAGGTGCACTTCTACATCTATGTCATAGCCCAGAACCTAGGTAAGAATAGTGTAGATATACTTGCTGGTTAAATTCTCCAGGGTTATAGAACCAGATGACCATATTGTAGTCGACAGTGGACACTTTGGATTCAAATTAAGAAATTCTCTCATCCTTATGCCTTGGTTGAACTAGCCCACTTGCTCTTCCAAATTGATACTTATGACAATGGAATTTGGGTCGTATTCAAGCCCCGAGGCAAAATCTGACTATACACTCTTCTTAAAGAGGGTAAACAACACCCTTCCTTGGTATTCATAGACCTACCAGGTGGCTAGCTTATAATATGTTGCAATTGACTCAACCATCTCTAGGCAGTGGTGAATAGGAGGGCACAAGAACTAGTAAAGGTTCGACCTATAGGCAACTTCGAGATGGTGTGAGGGTGACACCTTGTCTACCCAGTCCTTGACATTAGGGTGTAGCTTTGTGATACTGATGGAGTAATCACCACATCTATACTTGGCCAGGCGGTTTATGGGCGGCCGAGGAGGACCTTGCTTCTTGGAGCTTCTCGCCCTGGATTTTCGCTTCTTCTCCTTTGGCGCCTCACTTTCATGAGCGCTCGAGTCAGTCTGCTCTTCAAGTTCCTGCTCTGAATCACTCGGGTCTACCTGCATTGGTGCCTTCCCCTTGTCTGTACTCGGCCCCTCACTCATGGCACTGAAAATCAACAGAAATTACAACTATTACTTGGCAAAATTTCACACTTACTCTTCTTCCACAGTGCAACTCGAATTCACTTTGGTAACTCTGATGCTCTAAGTAAGAAGCCTTTTTCTAAAAATGGGGAAAACAGCATTAATGGCATTGGGGGGATTTAAATTTTTTTTCTTGAAGTGGGTGAGAAGCACTATTATTATTTTGCGGTCACGCATGGGATCTCCTGTTGGAAAGCATGACTTGTACGTTGTTGGACCCTTGTGCACTTTTTTATTTATGACATCTGCTTCGAACATCGTGCAATCATTCCTTAAATTCTTCAAAACTCATGCTCATTAGATTTCAAGGGTTCCAACTGGGCATACACTTCGAGGTATTTGATTTGGGAAGCATGCTGTGAAACTTTAGGTAAGTTAGAAATTTTCTTTTTTAAACCTCGACCAAGTGTGCTAAAAAAATGAGTGCAATCTAGCTTCGCACTATGGAAGATGCACTCGTGGGAGGCTGATAGTTATAATTTTTTCCATCATACATCCTGCCTCTAGGACGCGCTCATCGGAGTGCATCAAATTTTATGTGCATAGTAGAGCGGTGCAAGGAAAAATTGTGCAGTCAGGTGGGACACTTAACCATTTTTCATTTTCTTACTTTGCTTTCATCTGTCTGCGCTCAAGATAGGGTCCACCGTATGACTTTGTTGTGAAGTCGGGTGGCCTCCCCAACACTTAGAAAAAAATTTGAGCCCTTTCCACTTGCTTGCATCTTGAAGCCTCTCGACATCGCACAAACCTGAGGGCGCAACCTGAATTTGCTATGAATTTTGGTGACTTTTCCTGCCTTAGCCACTTTTTTGGGACTTGCCATGCACCTTTCTTTCCTAGAACACTTGGCTCTCTTTTTTGAATAAAAGCAGGAAACTAACTAACTGAAATCAATATTTACATTCTAAAATAAAATTGAACTATAGAAAATGAAAATATGTACAAGGGGAAAACCTCTGGTAACCTTCAATGATAGTAGGCTTTCAGATGAAATCCATTAACGGGGATTGGGAGGATCTGACCCTCCATGCCTCTTAACACGAATGCATTGAACTATTTTACTCAGGTGATTTGGTAGCGGCCTTCCCATAAGGCATAAAAATTTTCATGGTTACCCAATTTCACCTTAAGTGAGTCCCATTTCAATACTAAGTCTCCAATATTGAAGACTCGCATGATGGTTCCCTTCACAAACTAGCTCTGGGTGTTCTCGGCGTGCTTGGTAAAATCCTGATATACCTTTTCCCTTTCCTCTTCCAACTGCAATAGTTGAGCTAGGTGGGCATCCACGGGGTCTCTGTCACATTTCTCATCTTCTAACAACCAAATGATGAGCATCTCTATGTGGGTAGGCAAGACAACCTCTTTGTCGTATACGAGCGCATAAGGGGACATATTTATGGACTTCTTGAATGAGATACGATCCACCCATAACACTTGGTCCAGAAGTAGTTGCCATGACCTCTTATTTCTTTCCATAGTTTTCTTTATAATCTTTAAGATATTTTTTTTGGTGGACTCAACCAGGCCCTTTACCTACGGATAGTAGTTTGAAGACATCTTGTGGTATATGCCATACTTGCTGGTAAACTCATTGAGTACAACTCCTACAAATCCTGGACCATTATTTGTGATAATTACCTCTAGAATCTTGAAATGAGTGATGAGGCTATCTATGAAACCAATGACCATCTCTTGGTCAGCATGCTTTGTAGGCATTGTGTTGGCCCACCGGGTAAAGTAATCTATGGATGTGAAGACAAAATTATTCCCCATTGAAGAGTTGGGGGTTATTGTCATAATGAAATCTAGACCCCACTACCGAATTAGAGTCTTAGCTTGAATTGGTTGGAGGGCATGGGTGCTTTCCTATTTCTTTCGATGAACCTCTAGCATTTCTCATATTTTTGATAGACTACATGTGCGTCTGTGAAGAGGGTGGTCCAATAATAGTCTGCTATGATGATTTTTAAGGTTGTAGGCCTTCCTAAATGATGTCCTTCGGGCATCCCAGAATGGAATTCTTCGAGGACCTTTGGTTGATCATATTCTTTGATGCATCGCAACAGGATGTCGTTAATGTTTTTGATGTACAACCTCTTAGGGTGTAGTATATACTTTAAGGCATTAAGCCTAAACCTCCTTATTTGTGAGGCATTAAGATGATCTAGACATCTCCCTATGCTAAAATACCACACTAGGTCATTCGTCCAATAACTCTCCTCTGATAAGGAGTTGGAAAGGTTGATTTCTATAATTGGATTCTCCCACTGACAAGCAGAGACTTTGGCTGCAACACTTCGAACCAATTACTGGAATAGAGCCTGACCTTGGATTAACTTTTTTGGCCATACCTATATGTCAAACTCTTGGATTTTTTTAATCCATCTTGCCCTCTTATGATCAGGCTCTCATTGTATGATGAAATTCCTGACATTTGGGTGTATCACAAAGACAGTTATCTGGCTCTGGGAGACGAACTACTTGAAATTTCTTAGGGATATCATAACTGTATGGAATTGTCGCTCAATAAAATTATATCTTTCTTCGTGTGGCTAGATCACCTAGCTTAGGAATGCAATTGGATGCTCCTCTCCATCATCTCCATTATGAGTCAGGACTGTAGCGTAGCTTTCAAGATCTCCCTCTATGTAAAGGATGAAGTCCTTGGAGTAATCTAGATTTATCAGCACTGGATCTTGGGCAATCATGGTTTTGATCTCTTTAAAGGCTTGCTTCCTCTCTTCAGTCCAAATAAATTTAGCATCTTTCTTTAGGAGCTCAACCATGGGCTTAATTACTTGTGCAAAGTCAGGCACAAACTTCCTCACAAAGTTGATTTGGCCAAAAAATGACTGCAGCCAGCCCTTTTTTGTCGACTGGGATGGACAGATGAAGAACAACCTCTACTTTGTTGGGGTCAACTGCAAGGCCCTTTTTAGAAATAACATGGCCTAGCATTTTGCCTTATTTTAACATAAAGACTAACTTCTTTGGGTTGATTGATATGCTGAATTTAGGATATCTTTCAAATACTTGGCACAAGTGGGAAGCATTTTCCTCTCTCTTGTGTGAAAACACAGTCATATCATCCAAATAGATGACAATGATCTTGTTGAGCAGCTCTTGGAACGCCAAGTCCATAGCCCTTTGAAATGTAGCCTCGATATTAGAAAGACCAAAATGCATGCGTTGAGATGCAAACATTCCCCATTTGGTGGTGAATGTCATCTTATGCTGGTCTTCATCCTTCACCCAAATCTGATTATAGCCTAAAAATCCATCTAGGAGAGAGAATATCTAGGATGCTACAACCACATGAAGGATTTGATCAATCTGAGGGAGTGGGTAATGATCCTTTAATGAATCTTGGTTAAGATTTATAAAATCTACGTAGATACAGATGTCTCCATTCTTCTTCCTCATGGGAACTAGATTTGTGACCCAAGAAGAATTCTTGATGGGATAGATGATTTTTGCTTCCAGTATATTTATGAGCTTAGCTTTCATCATGGCTTAAATTTTTATGTTTACTATCCTTTTCTTCTTCCTAAAGGGCTTTGCCTACTCTTACAACTCTATGGTGTGTTGGATCATATCTATGTCATACCCCTTCAGGTCTTGTTAGAACTAGGCTATAATATCTGGGTATTCTTTACATAGAGCTCAAATTTGTTCTAACTCTTCATTGGTGCAATCTGTTTCGACCTTGATCACCTTTCCAGGTTCCAATTCTAGGTCCATGTACTGCTTGGGTTCCACTTGGATCCTATGGGATATGGATCTATCATTCTGATCAAATAGGCTCTCTAGGGTAATTAGTCATTTTGGGACATGATTATTCTTTAACTATATTAACCCCTCATACTGCTCGTCATCAGGGTCTCTACCAGTGTGTCCTTGTCAAGCATAGAAGGCCTATAAATGGTATGAACCAGATTTGGCTTCTAGATAGTATCATCAGTCGAAATGTACCTGGCTCTAATAGATGTCAGAATGTTAGCATGTTTATTCTTTTCTTTAGAGATGGATTTGACATTCAGTGAGTCAAATGACTCCATAAGATCCCAGAGACGGTTGCGATACACCTTCAGGTAGTGCTTCTTGGAGGCACACTTGTTAGTGATCTAGTTGCACACCAGGTCTGAGTCACCAAATATCTATAAATGTTTAATCCCAAGCCTCTCTGACTTCCTTAAGCCTAAGCACAAGGCTTCATAATCTACCATATTTTTAGTGCAACTCCAAGCCAACCTATAAAAATAGCCCTTTTGAATGCCAAATGGTGAGACCAAAAGGACCCCTACCCTAGCGCCATTCTTGCATCGGGCACAATCAAAGTGCAACTTCCACAACTTGTTTGGGGTAGGTCCTACATCCTTCTAAGTGATCTGGTCAAGCCACTCAGGCTGAGTGACAAAGTAGCAACCTAGTTTAGTTTTGATCATGGCATTGAAATTCAACAAAGAGAACTCATCTTCTACTTGCAGTAGTTCCAGGGTTTCTTCTACCAAATCTACTTCTACCAGCTCCTCGGTCATCAGATGAACCATGTCATTTTGTTGCTCCTCAGGTATCTTCTTGACTAGAAAAGTTGAAGGCTTCTCATTATAGGTTTTCAACCTCCTTCCTTTGAAAGGCACCTCCATATGTGAATAGTCCAACAACAAATATCCACCCAGATTCATAGTGAACTCCCTCAAGATACACATATCGAAGTATGGTTCCAAGTCAACCACCATGACCTCTTGGATGACCACAATGTTGAGTGCTTTATGCAGTCAGATGGGTATGTCTTTTATGATACCAACTATCTTCACAGGAGTGTCATCCAACTGTAGTACACCTTGGTTATTCCTTGTGTATTCCATACCAATTTCTTTGTATACAGCCCTTGGCATGATAGTAGTCGAAGCACTGGAGTCCACCATGCAGTTATGTACTATGTGACCTTCCATCTGTAAAGATAGATAAAAAGATGGTAGTCTATTATTCCTAGTAGCAAAAGTAGTCAAGGGTTAAGATAACACAATAGGCTATGCCGGCTTCCCATATTTTACATTCTTCAATGATTCCTGCAATAGGTCTACTTGTCCTAAGAGCTGAAGAGCATCATACATGCTTATTTTTGCTGGTTTTTTCTTGAGCACTTTGACTGTATTATAGGTAGAAGTATCGGCCCCTTCTACTTCATTCGTTGGATCGTACTTGGTATGGTACTGCTACATGGCTTTGACACTCTATCTCTTTGTCAAGGATGGGTATCCCAACTTCTCCTAAGATTGCTCTTTTGTTTTAGCTATAGGTTGGGCCGTTGGAGCCTTGATTACGAGAGCCTTGAGTGTCGAGAGCTTCTATTTGGCAATTAGAGGTAAAGGTGGCTTATCAGGAGCTGCCATAGAAGGCTACATCTTCTCTATTCTTGTATATACTTTTAGTGGCTTCATTTGGGCCAGAGTGACCTCAATTGGATTTTTGCCCTCTTTCATTAAGAGGGATATAGGATCTTATTCAAGGACTATGAAGTTACCCTTGTCATCGCGAATCATGTATGCTTCATCCTCTATGGAACTACCAAAAAGGGTATGAATATAATACTAATGCAGCATGCAACTCTCTTATCCATGGGGGTCATTGCAAGTAGAGCACCAGTTGACACGGTCAAAAGTACCAGGCTGAGCATTTTTTACAGCATTTCTTGTTGGAGGCATCTGCGCTTGAGCTGCTTAATATTTTGTTAGCATAGGAGGAGGGTATGGCCTTTTAGAATCAAAATCCATCTGATCCTACTTCTTATTCATGATTATCAGGTCATTGGAGATTGTATGGTAACCATAGGAAAGAGCTCGTACCTCTTGAAGGATCTTATTTTGAATATCATTATCGATAGGTGTCGGCTGGGCTAGCGGAGGTAAGGTGGCTAATGGTGGAGGAGCATGAAACGTCGGATATTGAGGGGGAGTGGGAAGTGTTGGATGTTGCGGAGGTGGTGGAGTAGGATAATGGATCTGAGGTGGACCATACAAGTCAATGACTGGTGCAGGATTCCATGGTTGATGGGGGTGATGATTGGATGAAGATGGGGCCCCACCCGAAGCGGGCGAATATTGGGACTGAGGGAAATCCGGGTAGATCGGAGGTTGCATTTTATGAGGGAGCCTACCTATAGCAATCATGTCTAGTTTTTCTTGCTAAGTAGCCTCATATAATGCAATAAAAGTGTTGAATTGAGCTAACTTAATAACCAAAAAAAATATTTAGGTTAAAATCTCTCAGGTAATAGTGAGTAGCCTATCCCATGGGAGGACGTAGCTCAGGGGGTAATATTTTCCAAGACCTCACAAACCTCATGTTAAATTTTAATATCTCCTCCTAAAAATGGTAATGGATGCTTTGAAATTGGTGCAACAACAAGGAGGGATCAACGGATTCATTGAATCCCTTAACTAGCCTTCCAGCTAGTTGGGGCCATCCCGTGATAGTCCCCTCCGACAAGGATCTCCACCAGTAGAGAATCTTTCCTCATAGAGAGAGAGAGCTAACAGTCAAGTTTTGACACTCTTATTGGTGATAGAGTGCAGCACAGCCAAGGCCAAAATGTCTTGGATGTGCTCATATGTTGTCTTTCCCGTGCCGTCATTGATAGGAATGGACTTTAAGGTAGCAGGCATGACAACTTCTTGTCCAGCTAGAGCAAGAGGGCCTATGGAATAAACAATCAAGAAGAGGTCATTATCATTTTGCTAATTTTGGGCAGCCATGTCTTCTTCCTCTTCTTCAAGCTGATCAGTGGTGTAGTCAGTATCAGTACTATCTAAAGTTGTGGGTTGTTCTTCAACTTTAGCCTTCTCAACTTCTTCAACCTCTTCCACTTTAGCTTCTATCTTAGCTTTAGATTCATGCTTGAACCTATCATATTGGTGAGCTTGGTAGTCAGCCAGCCTTAGGTGCTCTCCAACAATATTGATGTCAATTTCATAAATATTAGGCTGTTGTCCTGGATTCCTGGCTCTCCATCTTCTTGTATGCATGAAGGTTTTTTTGATATTGGACCAGTCTTACAGACTCATATAATATTCAGGTACAATAGAGTTGCCAGGTGTTCTAATTTGACAATAATGAAGCAAAAACCGATGCTTCGATTCTATTTTGGGGTGGTAACTTTCATGTTCCACTAGGCGTGCCAGAGAAATTATTGGTTATGAACCTGCCACTAGAATAGGATTTTAATCTATTTGCACCCTAGATTCGTAGAGCATATTGAAATTTCAAAATGAAGGAATGTATTCCGCACCAATATCCAGAGGAGGCCTACTTCCTGTGTTTTCTTAGTTGGGGTTTTATCTCAGAGTGCAGGAAAGATATTACAAATGACAGAAATAAACATAAATATGCTTGTTTCGGGTGGGGAAGATAAGCAACACAGAAACTAACCAATCACTACTACTAACAATAATCTAAACAAAGTATGTAACATAAACTATTAATGTTATTTTATCCTATGTATCCTTCACTTTAAGCATTCCAGATATACTTAACCACCAATACCGATATCCAGAAAGCAGAATAGCAGTAATCAGCAATATAAGCAACATGAGGCAGAAACACTTAACAAAGGCAGTATACAAGATAAAGACAATTAATAGAGCCAAGTATATTTTGTATTCAAAAGCAAATGCACAGCTACAAAAGTCTCTTAGCAATATATCTCCCATCCACCCTTATACAATGATATGAGGCTGCTATTTATAGCGCAATTTTCCCCCTCGATTACAATGTGGGCACAAAATCCTAGACCTGACAAAATCTAGAAAAGCTAACAAAAGTGGCAAAAAGCGGTTGATGTTGACCTCTGCGGGTATGGAATGTACTTACAACAAGGTCCACCTAAAAACATGGCAGCTATGTGGCAATTCGGTAGATGAAACCTCGAGTCAGTTTGAATGAGGGCAGATGTGGTACAATTTGTCAGTTCACGCTCATCTATCCGGTACCCTGGTGGCACACCTTCTGTCACATCTTGACTCAGATCCCAAGACCGAACACCTGTCAGCATCTGATGGAGGGGGAAAAATCATCTTAAAGCTCATATTTTATATTTCTATTTCGCCCGACTACTCACAAAACTAGAGCACAGTCGGATGATGCAGGGTGGAAATAGCGTAATCGAGAGGGCCTTCATGCCTTAGGATTTTATCAGCAACACTTTCCTATTTTTTGCCCGAGTGCACACAGCTTGGTGAGTGCAGTCCGACTTTGCAGCAAAGTCGGACGGCTCAACACTTAGCCTATTTTTGTTTATGCCTTCACATTAATCCTACCCAAGTGCACACCATATCTAGGGCACCACTTGACTTCATTGTGAAGTCGTGCGGCCCCACACTTAGTCAATTTTTGGTAGCTTTTCAAATGAGACCACCTAGGTGTGCACGGGATTACGAGCGTAGCCCAACTTTGTTGCAAAGTTAGGTGGCTCCATACATAGAAATTTTCTAAGATCAATTTTGAAAATACCACCCAGGTGTGCCAAAGTGGACAAGCACAACCCTACTGCACTGCGCAGTCGGGAAAATTACAACACTTAGAAGAATTTTGGGCAAAACTTGCCCACTCACAGAAACAACCAAAGACATAGAATGGAAGATGGAAAATCAAAAATCCAATGGCTGGGGAGCATAATGGGCATGAAGAATAAAAATAAAGAAGAAATAGGGAAGGCAAAGTAGCATCCTTACAAATTTTTTAAGACATGGCACCCTGTGCAAAATGTGGCAACAGTTCCTATTCCTATTCTCATCTATGCTCCTGTTCCTGTTCATGTTCATATTCTTGTTCCTGTTCATGTTCCTGTTTCTATTCATACCTATTTTTGGAATATTTTCTCTACACCATATTGTTGTGTGACCATCATTATTGCACTTATAACAAAATGTTGTTATTTATTGGAGGTGCAAATGTTTTAGGATTTCTCCTAGTGAAGCCATATCTTCTTCTATCATGAATCTTGCAATTCATTGCCTTATGACCAAACTCATTACATGAGTAGAAACACCCTTGTAAAATTTTTCCTTTCCCATATTCATGTCTTTCATGTGTCCTAGACTATGATGCGATGTGCCCAAACTTGTGACATGAAAAACATCTTCCATTGAAACTTCCTTTTCTTGACCTCATTGGTCTCCTGTTATGATTGTTGTTCCATTTGTATCTTCTCTATGCATTGTGCCTATCTTTTTTGAACTCTTTGTTTTCCAAATCATCCTCTGATGTCTCACTCCCACTTACACTATTTTTTTTTTGATGTATCTTCTTTTGAAGTTTCTTCTACTTCAATACTTGAAGTAGACTCTTATTCCTTTTTCTTTTAAACCTATTTAGAACCAAGAACTGTCTTGTTTGTTGCTCCTCTTTGTATCTTGACTATTTTATCCACACTCTTTGCACTATTTACATACTTGTATAGCTTATTCTTTGAGTCTTCTACTTCTTCATTTAGTAGAGACACTTCTTATGCTAACTTCTCACATTCCAAGATTTTTGCTTCTAACTTATCTTTCAAATTGCTTGCCTTAGCCTTTGATTTTTCTAGATCCTCTATGAGAAATAATATTTCTTCATCACATTATTGAAATTGAATTTCAAGCTTAGAGTGTTGCTTTCTTACCTTCTTTACTGTGTCAAGGGCATAGATAAGTTCTCCCTTGAGATCATAATCATTTTATGCTGAATAATCATCTATTTTTTTACCTTTGTCCATATCATTAATTTATTTTGGTTTGTCTTCTATAGGATCACTCACTTCTTCTTCTAATGACATTAGAATATTTTCATCTGGTATTTTAAGTGCATCTTCAAAATCATCATCACTAAAACTATAACCATACTTTGTGCAATCATCTTCAAGATGTCCAAATCTACCACATCTAAAATATTTGAGAATAGTTGGAGTCTTTTTCTTAATTGGTTCTTTATCTTCAACCATAAATATGACTTCATATCTATCATTTTTTGAAATTCTAGCATCACTATCATTTGAGTACTTACTTGCATTATTCGCATAGTAACTTCTTTTTTGTCTATGGAAGAACTTATTTTCTTGTCTGCTTTATCCATCCTTGCTTTTCTTTTGGTGCTTGTATATTTATGATTCCCTATACTTGTGGTCCTATTTTTCTTCATCATTTTTGTTCTTTGGATATTTACAATATGCTACAAAATGTCCATACTTTCCACAATTGAAACACTTAATAGATATTAGATCTATGGGTCTTCTGGAACCTTTATCTCTTCTACAATAGTTAGCTTCTTCATCACTAGATGACTCACTACTTGATTCTGACTTCTTACACTTCATCTTCTTGTTCACTTTGAATGCAACCTCTTTTGGAGGGATAGGATCTTTTGTTCTTAGCTCAAAATTCGTAATCATGCCAAGCAAAGAATTCTTTGTCAGAGAATCACTATAAATTGATGTTTCTATAGTATAAACCTTTTCACTATACCTCTTTGGAAGAGTTCTCAAGATCTTATCACAAGCATCAGATTCATCAACCTTCATTCCAAGAACTTTCATCTCATATATAAGTTCATCAACCTTGCTGAGATAGTCACAATGTTTTCATCATCCCGCATTCTTAGATTATCCAATTCTCCTTTGATATTTTTGATCTTAGCTTTCATGAAACTTTTATCTCCTTCATATATGGTATGCAATAGTTTCCACATATATTTTGTTGTTGTACACTCCATAACCATTATATATTCTGAAAAACACAACCCTTTTATAATTGCATTCATAACTCTTGAATTTGCATGCATTAGAAGCTTACCTTCCTTGTCTGTAGGAGGATTGACTGTTGAATCATATACCAATTCCACTGCATCCTAAACTTCATTTCCAAGTGCCATCAGGTGAAATATCATTAGCATACATCAAAAATCTCAAAGGAGAATTTCCACTTATATTTTGTTATTGTACACTCCATAGCCTTTATAGATTCTGATATACGCAACCCTTTTATAATTGCATTCATAACTCTTGAATTTGCATGCATTAGAAGCTTACCTTACTTTTCTATAGGAGTATTGAATGTTGAATCATATCCTAGTTCCACTGCATCCCAAACTTCATTTCCAAGTGCCATCAGGTGAAATATCATTAGCATACATAAAAAATCTCAAAGGAGAATTTCCACTTATATTTTGTTATTGTACACTCCATAACATTTATAGATTCTTATATACACAACCCTTTTATAATTGCATTCATAACTCTTGAATTTGCATGCATTAGAAGCTTACCTTCCTTGTCTGTAGTAGGATTGAATGTTGAATCATATCCCAGTTCCACTGCATCCCAAACTTCATTTCCAAGTGCCATCAGGTGAAATATCATTAGCATACACCAATACAATAAGTCACTTCCATCAAATATTGGTACTGCATTATTGATGGACCCATACCTTTGATCATTTTGATCCATTGTGTTATTAGACCATGTTTACTTCAAGTTGTCAAACTCTTCTAAAGGAACCTGCTCTGATACCAATTGAATAACACAATCTTATACTGAGAGGGGGGTGAATAGTATAAGACCACTTTTTACATTTTTCTTTTCAAATCAATATTGTGCAGTGTATAGATAGCAGTATAAATAGAAGTAATCAAAGCAATGTACAAAAAAACCATACGCAATAGAGAAACATGTTTTAACATGATTCACCCAATGTGGGCTACCTCCACAGAGAAAATATTTCTTCTAAATATATCTCAAATAATATCTTAGGAATCCTTCCTAATTACAATGTTTATGGACCTTTGTCCAAAGGAGATGTTGATCCTCTAAATCTAGATGTGGATCTCTATCCATAGGAGAACTCCTTCTCCTCTACTTTTTTTGGTGATCCTCTAGAAGACTCTACCTCCAATGCACTAACTATAGATCTCTCTCCACTTGAAGACTCTTTTCCTCACTTAGAAGACTTGTCCTCAATTTCTTGGCTGATGGATATCTATCCACTGAAGACTCTGTCCTCTTTGATCTATCACCTCCAAATCTCTATCTCAATACTGTAATAAATATAGTCCAACTTTTCTAGCACAACTTTACTCAATATCTTGCACTAAATATAGTACATTCAGTCTAGCACAAATTTTCTCAATAGGTTCACTCAGAACTTGCAAAACTCTTCTCAATAGGTCCACTTAGAACCTACTTAAATCTTCTCAAGAGGTTCACATAGAACCTATCCAAATATGCTCAACAGGTCCACATAGACCCTAATCAAATCTTCTCAACAGTTTCACACAAAACCTGTCCAAATATGCTCAAACACAGAACTTGTCCAAATATGCTCAACAAGCTCACACAAAACTTGATCAAATCTTCTCAATAGGTCCACACAGAACCTGTCCAAATCTGCTCAAAAAGCTCACACATAACTTGTCCAAATTTGCTCAACAAGCTCACACAAAATTTATCCAAATCTGATCAACAAGCTCACATAGAACTTGTCAAAATAAGCTCAACAAGCTCACATAGAACTTGATCAAATATGCTCAATAGGTCCACACATAACCTGTCCAAATATGCTCAACAAGATCATACAAAACTTGTTCAAATATGCTCAATAAGTCCTCTCTAGGACTTGCTCAAATCTGCATTACAAGCTTCCACAAAAGCTCACACAAAATTAGTCCACAAGCCTTCTCAAAGACTTGCCTCAAATAAGCTTAACAAGTCCACACATAACTTGTCCAATCTCATAGAATCATAAAGAGAATTGTTAGAGACTCAATATGTTCTATACTCAATGCTAAATCACTTTCTCAACTCAATATCATAGAAGCATAAAGATAATTGCTAGATACTCAATATGTTCTATACTTAATGCTCAATCACTTTCTCAATTCAATATCATAGAAGCATAAAGAGAATTGTTAGAGACTCAATATATTCTATACTCAATACTCAATCACAAGTCAAATCAATCTCATAGAAGCATAAATAAAATTGTTAGAGACTCAATATGTTCTATACTCAATGCTCAATCTAAACTCAAATCAGAATATATAATATTTTGTTTCATGGAACTTGAACAACCACTTCGCATCCACTTAACTAGGCTCAACCAACTCTACTCAACCAATAACCTCAAGGAACAACCCTTTCTCAAAAAACCCTAGTCCAAGTATATATCAACCAACTCAAAATATTTCTAACAATGCTCAACAACAAATCTCACATAACAATGATACTCATGTTATTTTCTAACTCAAGTTCAAGTTCTTTGCATAACCAATTGGGTTAAAAAACAATGCTAATAAAACAAAGCTTAATCACAACTCTCAATTCATAAAACTTTGAAGCATTAAGTCAACCACTTTTGAAAAGGAAACCCTAATCATTTCCTTTTCACTCCAAAATTAATTTTCAATCAAGACAATCAACCAACTCAATAGAGAAGAATTTTACCCATACATTTTTGTTGCCAAGAAGTTGTCCTCAAAATCTGCCACACTTCACAAAAACTCTTTTCCAAACTCACATAAGGGTTAGAGGACTTCAATTAAAATCACAATGTAAAATACAACTTTAAATACACCTTTTTACTCCAACTTAATTTTCACATCCACCAAAGTCCTTTTATAAGAAAACCCTTATCAAAAATAATAATCAACAAGTCTCAAAATAAATCTCAATTAACACTTTACCATAACTCCTTATACCTCCTAAAATATAACTCTCAAAATAATACTTTACAAATAATAAAGATCAAATAATTATCAACACTTCACCTTCAAAAATAATCACAACAACCTCTAATTAGAAAAATTTATTAAAACATTAATAAACCTTATAACATCCTTATCACTCCAACCTTAGGGAATAACCATAAAATTAATTAACACAAAAATGTACTTGCCTCAAGAGGATTTGACCCTGCATCTTGCCATCATCACGAGCACCTTAGCCATGGCTAAGGTTGCCACATGAGCTACATGCTCATTCACAAATGGGGAAGCACCATGTGCTTCCTCTTTGCACTTTCCTTGCCCACGTTTAAAAATGTGTGCCTTGGCACTTCCACAAAAACTCCACCAAAAACTTCTTCACAAGAATCGAACGCACGACCTCTGTGCTATCAATACCTTCAAAATTTCTAAGCTTCTACTAGGCCACACTACCCAATGTTAATTGGGGGTGGTCTCCCTCTGTGTTATCCTGTACTCTCCTTTCCAAACATTTTAACCACAAGCTCATTTTTCGCATGTGCAACTCAATAATCAATCGAGCAAGGATGGATAATAAACATCTTTGGGCATGTATTTATATTTCCCTTCCTCCTTTGTCTAGACTTAGGAGCTTTTATTGAAATGCATTATGTCGGTGCTTTAAGGCTTCGAAAGCCTTAGTAAACCCAACCTTGGGTTTTAATAAAAAATACTTTTGGACTTTATAAAACCCCTTGCCTTATAAAATATTATAATAGGGATTATAATTATTTTATTTGGATTTTCACCATGGCAATTTTAATATTATAATAACCACCATTATAATATTAATCCTTCGATAAAGTACCTTTAATATTTATTTATAAAATTTAAATTCATGCTGAATTTAAATAATTTATAAAATAAATACTAGAACTCCTTTTTAACTTTTATCTTTTGCACTATTTCCATCGATCTTTTGCCTTCTTGCTAGATATCAAATAACCATATTTTTCACCTTTATTTCCTTCTAAAATTAATGATGACATCATCTGGTGACATCAATGACAACTTTGACTTAGGGACTCAAAATGTACAATACAAGTCTTCACAAAGACTTACCTCAAATTTGCTCAATAAGTGTTTACTATAACTTGTCCAATATGCTTAACAAGTCTTCACCAAGACTTACCTCAAATATGCTCAACAAATCCTCACTAGAACTTGTCCAATCTCATAGAAACATATAGAGAATTTTTAGAGACTCAATATGATTCACATTCACAACAATGCTCAATCACTTTCAATCTCTTTTTTTACCATAGAAACATATAGATAATTGCTAGAGACTCAATATTTTTCACACTCACAAACACTCAATCACTTTCAAACTCTTTCTCAAATCAATTTAGAATATAGAACAATTTGTTTCACAAAATTTAGAACTATCACTTCAACACTTCCACTTGACTAGGCTCAATCAACTCCACTCAATCAATTACTCAATGAAATACTTCCTTGCTTATAAACCCTAGTCCAAGTATATGAATCACTCACTCAATTATTTCCAATAATGCTTATCAAAAAATCTCACATAACAATGATACTCATGATATTGCACACACTCTAGTTCAATATAGTTCTCAACTTCACATAACAATGATACTCATGTTCTTTCATAAACCCTAGTTCAAGAATATGAATGCTTACTCAATATTTCCAACAATGCTCATCAAACAAGGTTTCTAGAGTCAACTTTCATTCCAAAAAAAACAAACTCAAAAATGCTTATCAAACAACTCTTTTCACTCCAACTTAGCATTCACAACATCCAACAATCACTCACAAGGAAGATGTGTCCATAACTTTTGTTTGTTGAAGAAATGACCTCAAAACCTGTCTTAAACACAATTTTCTTCTTTGCCAATTTCAAAGGTTAGTTGACAAAATATCACACTAACACTTTCTCAAAAATATTTCTCAATTACTAAAATAATCAAACTCAAATAAACCTTATTACTCCTTTGAAATTAGCAATCATCAAAACATACAAACTAAATAATTACTCAATTATAGCTTATAATCTCCAATATTTAATTAACAACCTCCAAAAATCAAACCCTTAAAAATAATACTGCCTTCCCTTTTATCTCCCTCAAATACTCAATAACCAAATTTAAAAAAAACTTTATAATCCTCCAAAAATATTTATTTTTCATTCGACCTTAGAAAATCTGAAATATTTCATGCAACCTTGGTAAGCATTAGCGCATACCTTTTATCTCAATCAAAAGGCCTTAGCAAGTTTCGAACGTGATACCACTCCCAACCGAGTGCCTTATTGAGGTGCTATCCCACCATGTGGGCTATGAGCCTCCACATGAAGGGGAAGGCTCAAGCCTTTCCTTTGTCCTTTTTTTATCGGCACGACGTAAAACAAAACACACTCTTCTCCCTTGCAAAACCAACTCGACAGGTTTTGAACCTTGATCTCCTCACCTGCCAAACTTCTTAGCACCACACACTGTCACCAACTATGCTACCAATGCCTTTGGCACTCAAATCGATGCTCCCTTTGTTTTGTCTCTTCTCACTGCCCAATGCCAATTTTAGCACATGCAAAATCCTCTATACTTTGGTGGTCTAACTCTTAACTATCATGGGCAATCAATCGCATGGATAGGTTGAATAAAAATTTAACCCCATTTTTATACACTGCCACATGCGCTTCCAACTTTGGTGAAGATATCAAATTTTTAAAATTGATTTAAAATATATCCTTTACCTTTGGCACCAAAAGGATTATTTAAATTTAAAATTTAAACTTAGTTAAAATATTTAAATTTAAATAATTTAAACCTTGTCCTTTCAAATATGCCACCTAGGTTTTTTAGAGAACTTGGAGAATTATCACTTCATGGTCTTCAATTTTATTCAAATCAACCTTTAACTGGAATATTATAATAAAATATTATAATATTTTTCCTTTGGCCTTGATACAATCTTCTTCTTGCACTGCTTACTGAAACTACTTCCTCTTGACATCAATGACAACTCAACTACTCAAAATATCCAACACTCTTCCTCCTATAATTGTAACATCACCTTGAATTCATTCATTCCATGGTCAAATACCTCATCCCCTTCCTGGCTGAAGCCTTAGGGGTCCTTGTCTATGCCTTCCTCTCATTGCTTGGTTATAAGGAGTTATCTCTATCAACTCAATGATGGCTAGTGGATTGTTACTTCATCTTGTACTTGGTAACAATTGTTGTAGTGCTCTTATTCTATGATCTACACGTGCTAAGTGACATCTCCATATTATTTCCTCGAAGCATCTTTGTGGATATGAGGTTGCCAATATCTCTCTATATGCATCGGAAAAATCTATCTCAGAACTTGAGTCATTCTAATTTTCTCTCTGTTCCACCTAATCAGTTGGTAAGTTCATCAATATCTCCAATCTCCTTCTCTCCTTTGTCTTCTTAATTATCAATGGGCTATTATATATGATTGTGAATCAAGGTTGTTTTGATGCTCCTGTGATCTCCCTAGTTGTCAATGTGTTATTGTACATGTCGGGAGATCACGGTTATCTTGAGGATTTTGGGGATTCCCTAGGCAATGTTTCCAATCATAACTACTTTCTATACTAGATTTCTTTACTAGCCAAGGCATTCCTTCATAACTGGAGTCACTCAAATCTATTCATGCATTACCTTGTAATTCAAGTGATGTGGTTGCTTCCTCAATGTCTCACCAAAGCATTTCTACATATTCATTCATCATTGGTGGATCACTTGATGGTACTTGTGAACTTGTGCTTGCACCATAATTTATTATACCACTCCTTGGGGTTACCCATCATTATCCTCATATTCTCCTTCTAGTTTCAGTAGCCTAGTTGTTCTTTGTTCATCTAGCCTTCGTATTGTGCTATCCAATTCCTGGATGGTTTGTTCTCTCAACCTTACATTATGACCTTGCAATGTCTGATATTCCTCCTGTAGTTGTTAATTCTACATTTGTATTATTTGATGTAATAGCTCTATCTGAGCTAATGGAGCCAGTCTAGCCAAATATTTGTCGATGGTCTCATTCCTATTCTCTTCTAGAACTTCCATTTCAAAAGTATCCACTCTATCCTCATATCATACTATTAACCATATCCTTCTTCATCCTTTAGCTTGTTGGGGTAGTTCCCTATGCTCCACCCAATTATAAATCATATTCCTATTTACTTGGGGTGCTTATTCTTACCTTCCCCTATTTATAGGTAATTAAACTATCTCCTAATATTCTATTTTTTTTGGAGGAATTCATTCTTCATCTTCATCTATTACACGTTCGGTCCCATATGCAAATCTAACATGCACTTGCAATATTCTTATTTCTTTCGATCGAGGTGCCAACTCCTACTATTATAAGGTTGTTCTTGTATCCTCCCCTTATGCAAATAAGCATGTGAGTACTATTTCAAGCTCTTCTTGTGATGGACCTTTCTCATCTTGAGTCCTCCATTAAGCTTTTTCTCATATTATTTGTTTGATCTCTTTTGAAGAAATGAATAAGCACTATACGTTGTAAGGCTTCAACTTTGAGCCATTTACAGTATTGGGTATCTTAGTCTCATTATATTTTTATAACTTGACTGCTCCATTATTCATTACTTATACCACTTTGTAGGGACCAAACCATAAAGTCTTCAACTTACTAGGCTTAATTTCTTGTTTTTCATTAAAATTTAGAACCAAGTCACCCAGACTAAGTTCTAACTTCCTCAAGTGTTTGTCATGCCACAACTTCCTTCTTTTTTGAGCTACCTCAATTACCCATTTTGCCATGACTCTTCTTTTGTCTAACTTAATCAGTTTTGTCAATAATTCTTCCAAAATTTCTTGATCACCCAAGTGATGCTCCACTACGACTCTAAAACTTGGTATCAATAATTCAACTAGCACCACTACCTCTTGTCCATACATCAACTAGAAAGGTGTATAATATATTTTTGGTTTAAAAGTTGTTCTATATGTTCGTAAAAAAAAATGGTAGACTTTCCTCCCAATTTTCTCCTTCTATTCCATACGTTTTATACAAATTAGATATCAATTTTTTTTTTTGTTGCTTTCCTCTACCCATTTTCTATGGGATAGTACGAACTAGACAGTGCGTGCAAAATCCTAAATTCTATTGTCACTGTCTTGATGATTTCATTTATGAAGTATCCTGCTCAGTCACTCATTATCTATAGTAGAATACAAAATATTGTAATTACCTACTCATACAAAAATATTGCTATAGTTTTTGTTGAGTTATCAAGTAATACTCTCACTGCTACCCATTTTGTCAAGTATTCCGTTTCTACTACAATGTACTTGCACTTCTTTCTACGAGATGTCTTCAATGGTTCGATGAAGTCCAATCCCCATATTTCAAATAATTCTTGGGATTGTTATGGATGCAATGGCATAAAGTCCCTCTTTACTAGCTTTCCTACCCTTTGACAAGTATCACATGCTATACAGTGTGGACCACCATAATCCTGGTAGTAGCATTTTTCTAGCAGTCACATGTGGTCCCATGTGCTCTCCTACCAAGCCTTCATGAGCTTCTTTCATTGTTGCTTTGACTTTTTATTGCATCACACATATTCGTAATATACCATCACTTCCCATTTTATATAGCAATCCTACTATTAAATGAAGGGTGCTAACTTTATAATCACTTTCCTTTTCTCGGTTATTGTCATTTCTTGTGGCAAATCTCTTGTGAAAAGGTACTAGCCAATAAAATTTTACCGCAATGGAACAACATTGATGGAAAATAACTATGCATCATGGAATTCATCTCAAACCCCTATTCTTGTAGGCTCTCCTTATTGTATTCGAGACAACTGGTCTACAATTACATACTTTTTACTAGGTCTCACTACTACTTGAAATACAAACTCTTGTAGGGTGATGAGCCATATTTTGACCCATCCTTGTACCACCAATTTGTTCATCAAGTAAAATAGGGCTTGATGATCTACGTAAAAAGCAAAGATATTCTCCAATAGGTAATGCCTAAACTTTTGGACTGCATATACCATTCCCAAAGCTTTGCTTTCTGTTGTACTATAATTTCTCTTTGCCCTTGACAATAGACGACTAGAAAAGAAAATAGGCTGATCCAGCCTGAACTATATTTATTATACCAAAGCACATTTGATTGTAAAATTTGAGGCATAAATATGGATATGGAATTCCTTATCCCATTTCATGAACACCAAAATCGTGCTACTCACAAGATTAGCCTTCAACTCCTCAAAGGCTCCTTGGTGCTTCTCTGTCCATTTTAAAGGAACATTATTCTTCTTCAATGAGTCCAATGGATAGAATACATGTGTGTAATTCTTGATAAACATTCGATAATACCCTATCAATCCAAAGAAGGTTTTAAGTGAACTCACATCATATGGTTCTTCCATGTGCAATATCACACAAATCTTATCGGGATCTATTTTTAATCCTTCACTGCACACTATGTGTCCTAATAATTTTCCATATGGTACCATCAGGTAACACTTCCCATTGTTTAATGATATCTATGCATTTCTACACCTACTCATACATTCACTAAGGGCAGGAAGATGATCCTTGATCTTCCCATAAATGGACCAATAATCTAAAAATGCTTTGAAGTTCATTTTTGCCAACTAATAAAATATATACAGTATGATGCACTAAAATATAGCTGGGACATTACAAATACTGAATGGCATTCGACTGTATGCATATATGCCATTCTTCATAATAAATGTGGTCTTCAAATTATCATCCTTGGCTATACTTATTTTATTGTAACCTAAAAATCCATACAAAAATGAATAGATCTTGTGTCCAACAACTTCCTCCAGGATGGAATCTATTAAGGAAAAAGGAAAGAGTTCCTTAATAGTTACTGCATTTAGACTCCTAAAGTCCACACATATTCTAATTTTGTCCACTTCCTTATTCAAGGTGACCACTATAGGTGATACCCACTCACTGGTTGTAACCCTGAAGATAATTTCTACCTCCAACATCTTCTCTATCTCTATGTTCACTAATGCAACATATTTTAGGTTCATTCTATATGGTATTCTCCTTATGGGTTATGCTTTAGGCATTAGTGTAATCTTGTGGACACATAACTCAAGTGGTACTCCCTTCAAGTCCTTGTATGTCCATGCAAAGACATCCTTATATTCCAAGAATATCTTAAAACTTGTCACTTTTAGTACATGATTCTAATTATAATTACAGTGAATCACCCTAGGTTCATCCTCCATACCTAGATTGATATCCACTATCTGAAGTCCTTCATATTTGATATTCTTCGACTTACTTGCTACTTTCTCTACATTATTTGTGTGTGTTGGTCTTGCATCAATTTTTTTATATCCTATTGTATACTCTACAATTTTTTTTTGAAATGTCCATTCTCTTCTGCCTCCTTCCTAGGTTACTGTATGACTTTGATTTCATCTTGTTTTTCCTTGATCTCCTCTAATTCAATACAGAGGTAGTTGGGTTGAAACATTTCATACTTCTCTATTTTCCAATGAAGTAGTCTGCTATTATATCTAGCTTCATCTTCACTACATTCATTCAGGTACAAAATTCCTTCTCCATATGGTTCATATCCTTCATCTCCTAAGGAATTTTCTAATTTGTCGATCGTGGCTACATCCTCACTGAACTTTTGATTAGTTAGATTAATCATATATTTGTGTTATCTCTTCTTCAAAGTGATATGATTCTTTCCCCTATTGTGATTAAATTTGGCTACTCATAGCCATTCTATTCCCAATAAAGCGTTGTATGCAGGCTTTTGCATAGTAATCACAATAAAATTCAAGACAAAATCTTTGTCAGCTATCACCACTTATTATGCCATCAATACTCCCTTTGTCTCGATACCATACTAATTAGAACCATATAATTGAAAGCTCAGTTCCCATAGAGATGGAGCACCCACTTCTAGCCTGGTCCTTTCAGGTAGCAAATTGACATTGGACCCTCCGTCTAATAACTTGTATCAATTTGTGCCTTAGGATCTCCATATGCACTAATGCAGGTTTATTTCCCACATAAATCATCAATATAGTTGGATCCATAAATTGGTCTTTCTATTTATTTTCTTGAATCGGTTGACTCTGCACTTCCATAACCTTATGTGTTTGTATCTATTCCACCATCACTTTTTGTAATGATGGAATAGCTTCCAAAAGGTTAGCCACTTTGATCTCTACTATGGTGTCCAAAACCTGTGCTTCCAGACTCTACACAATTGCCTTCTCTTCTGATGGCTTTTTCAGTTCCTTTTCTTCATCCAACTTCACTTGTTTAGCTTTTTTTACTTCATCCTGTAGTGTTTTATTTGCTACTTGCCAGTGCTACTTTTCCTTTGTTGGCTCTAGATACTTATCCTTTTTATCCTGATTCCTTATCACGACTAAAACTTCTTGGGTTTCCTCCTTAACTTGAGAAACCTCTATATCTAGATAATTTGCATTCTATGGGTTACTTGAACTCACCTTCTTGGGGCAATTTACTTCCTTGTGGTTACTCGGACCACACCACCTACACATGTGTAGTGCTTTCTTGCAACGTTTCATATCTCTGAGGTGAAAGATAATTTTTCATGAAATGCCCCCACTCTTGGTAATTATGACACTGTATGATCGGCCTCCCTGCCAATTCATACTACAAACAACTCTATCCTGCTTGTTGATTGCCCTAGTTCAAACTTCCACCTCACCTACTATTTCTATAATTTCCACTTGTTGCTTGTTACCCACTTCTTAAGGTCTTTGGTTTCTCTTCCTACTCCTAGATTATTAGGACCTGTGGATGTACTCTTGCATTATATGGACATAGCATCACCTTGTGTCCTATTACATTATAGATATGACATTAGTCATTCCATGGAAACTTTACATTTATAGGACCTTTCACCTTGCATTATGTGCACCAAATATTATTCTTTTCAGGCTTGCTTATTTGTTCTTTCATGTTCTATTGAACTCCTGATGAAATGATGCTACTATCATCTATATAGTGTCATATTCTCCACTATATGAATCATTAGACTTGGGATGAGACAAAATTCCTATGTACATATATTTTGATTCACTCTCAAATTATTTGCATGTTGTACATATTCCTCATACATTTTTGATGGTACTACCTTCATATTTTTCTTATATTTTTGTAGTAATCAATCTACAAACCACCACTTCACCAATACATCTACCAAAGGCATCTGCATCTTATATACTAACTTCTTTAGTATACATTTGTATGATTTTACATCTTCGTCAGGATTTTGCTTCGTCATACAAAGTTCAGTAACAATATCTCCATCATCCTTCAAAGGTCAAAATTCTTCAATGAATTTCTCCTTCACTTGATTCCAAGTCTGAAAATTTGTTGTATTTTCCCTCTTCAGATACCAATCTATCACCAATCCTCTCAAGGTAGCAAGAAATAAAGTTACCCAATCATATGGATGGTATAAACCATTTTCTCTCCAAATGGATATACAAGTTTTGATATGTCTTATGGGGTCTTACCCTTACCTTTAAAAGCTAGAAATCTCTGTTTGGCTACCATTTTAGCCATATTTTTCACTTGAGGTCTCCCATGGAATATTTTTCTGATTCCTCCTTGGGGGTGTTTTACTACAGTCATCATAAGAAGTATCTATATGAGGTATCTTATTCTATCCCACCAATTATTGACAAAAATCATGTACATATTCACTCTTTGACTTCCTTCACTGATGTGAGTGAGATGGTCTTGGTCCTTCCTCTTGAGACCTCACATCCTATTGCTCTGTTGCCTGAATCCCATCCTCTGCACTCCCTTGCAACCCTTCCATAACTTTATCAAGTGTCACCATCCACTCTCCTTCCTTGTGCACTACTTCTCTATCAACTCGTGCCTCTATGCTAGGTGGTTCTAGTACCTCCTCTTCAGTCTCTATCAACAATGCCTTAAAATCTCCTTCTTTAGATGCCCAAACTTACTCTATTTTTGGTTCATGTGTACTATGGTAAGATTTAATTGCATTCTCTCTTAAATAAATTCTCATGATCTTCTTACTTTATTTTTCTCTCGTACTTCCCATCTCCTACACCTTTGCATACTGGTGTCTATCATTCACCTCCAATTTTGTAGTATTCTTTACTTGTCAATTTGACCCATTTTAACAAAAATGCAAAATTCGATAAGGCAATGACGCTAAATATAGCATAGGAGTATAGTATTCAAAGTGGGAAGATGGTTCTCAAGGCTTAGAATTATCAATTTATTATTACCAATAAATGGACCAAATCGTACAACCGAATAGTATTTACAACTAGCAATGTGCAACAACAAAATAGCTTATACGAAATATAAATCATACCAATGTATGATCCCAAATAATAAAATTATGGATCTTGTATTATTTTACACTTAGACAATCTTTCAGATTCATTTTTACAAGCTTTCGTACATAGTTTTGTAACTAAACAGTTCGATTTCCCAATGCTACAAAATCGGGTAAATTTTCTATGGTGAATAGTATAACACAATTGAGCGAAATAACAAATATTCATTAACTAAACATTAGCATAAGGACTAATGTTTAAATAGGATACAAAATAGAAATCTAACTAATTCTCCCTAACCCACGCTAACAAACACGTATAGGAGAAGTAGAGTTAGGTTTAGCTTTGATAACCTAGGATATTTAGGAATTAACCTATCTACCATCAGATATTTTAAAATAGTAAATATCTGCATGGTAATTAGTACAAAGTAAATGTAATAATCTACTAAACTAGTATAATGCAATATATTAGCTTATTGTACCCTAACATCCCCCTTTATTACATTACTTTGATATACAAAGTCTACTTCAAAACAACTCAAATTTGATACGTTCAAGTGCCTTTGTGAAGATGTCAGCAACTTGTTCATCGATGGGAATGTATTGGAGCTTGATCCTATGTTTAGAAACTTCATCACAAATGAAATGACAATCTGTGTTAATATGATTTGTGCATTCATGATGGACTGGATTCTTGACCATGTTCAAAACACCTGAGTTGTCACAAAATATGTGAATAGGAATTTGCTTTGGTAGGTCCATGGTAGCCAAGATGCGACTTAACTATATCGCTTCACACACAGCTCCACGTGCAGTGCGATATTCTGCCTCAGTTGAAGATAAAGTAACCACCTATTGCTTTTTACTATGCCATGAGACAAGACTAGATCCAAGATGAAATACATATCCTGATGTTAATTTTCTATCATCTAGGGATCTAGCATAGTCAGAGTCAGTGTAACTCTGTAAGAAGAATAAGTTATTCTTATTATAATCTAGACCATATTCTACACTACCTTGAATGTAGTGAAGAACCCTCTTAGTTGCTTTCTAGTGAGAGACCTTTGGCTCCTGCATGAATCAAGAAATATAGTTTATAGCATAAGTAATTTATGGTCTAGTATTGGTCAGATAGATGAGGCTTCCAATCATCTGTTGATATAGCATTCCATCTACCTTTGGTGAGTCATCATAATGTGATAACTAAAGCCCTGATTCCATCGGTGTTGCTTTGGGCTTACAATCAGTCATACAATATTTTTCTACTAAAGTCTTGGCATACTTTTTATGAGTTACCCTAATATGATTCTTCTTCTATTCTATCTCAAGGCCAATATAGTAGTGGAGAAGTCCTAGATCTGTCATATCAAATGACTTTTTCAAGTCATCTTTCACGACATTGATCAATTTCTCTGAATTTCCAATGATGATCAGATCATCTACATATAAAGAGAATCACTATTTCAGAACCTATATTCTTAATATAGATATTGGCATCAGATGGACTTCTCCTGAATCCATGCTGCAGTAGGTGACTATCCATTTTGATGTAACATGCTCTTGGGGCTTGTTTTAGCCTGTATTTTGATTTGACCAACTTGCAAACCTATTGCTCATGGCCTTCCTCAAAAAATCCTATAGATTGAGTCATGTGTACCTCTTATTTTAAGTCACCATTTAGAAAGGCACTTTTTACATCCATATGATGTAATTTCCATCAAACTATGTTGCCATAGCATAAAGAACTCGAATGGTGGTCATCCTTGCAGTGGATGCAAAGGTTTCTTCATAATCAAGAACTTCATTTTGAGCATAGCCCTTTGCCACAAGATGGGATTTATGCTTGTATATGGTTCCATATGCCTTATATTTGACTTTGTAAACCCATTTGCATCCTATGGGTTTCTTTCCTTTAGGTAAATCCACCAGCTTCCATGTTTTATTCTTTATGAGGGAATTATGTTCATCATCCATAGTTGCCTTCCACTGAGGTAGTATAAGTGCTTCATCAACTGTAGAAGGTTAATTTTCATCATATGATGACATGTAAACCCTTTCCTCATCAATTTCCATATCATCTCCACTTTCTAAATCTTTATCAATAGAAAGCTCTTGAAAATCTGCACAAAGATCATCAACTAAAGTAGATGCTTTTCCCTTTCTCTATCGAGACATACTTCGTGTCTGTGGGTGATTAAGAGTGAGATCAGGTGGTGAAGTAAGTTTAGAATATTTTATAGTACTTGTATACCATTTTGGAGTCTTTTTTGTTGTGGAGGAGTAAGTGGTTGTTGCTCCTCATCATCTAGGTATACTGATGTAGTGTTAGATATGAAAGCTTCATCAAACACTACATCTCTACTAATATGCATTTTATTGGTTAATGGATCTATCAATTGATAGTCTTTTGAGAATTCATCATATCCAAGAAAAACACATTGTAGGGTCTTCTAATCTAACTTTTTTCTTTTCTCCTTAGGTATATGCATAAAAGCCTTACACCCAAATACTCGTAGATGATATATGTAGGGTTTCCTTCCACTCCATGCTTCCTGAGGAGTCATACCTTCAAGAGCCCATGTGAGATATCTATTTAGAAGATATACTACAGTTTTTATAGCTTCAACCCAGTAAATGTGCTCAAGATTGGCTTCCTTAAGTATACATTGAACCATTTCCATAATGGAACAATTTCTTCTCTCAGCAACTCCATTTGACTAAGGAAAATAGGTTGTTGTTAACTATACTTTTATCACATGTTTCTATAAAAATGAGGAAAATTATTTTGATGTGTATTCCCCCCCTCGATCTGAACGAAGGATCTTTATGAAACATCCTAATTCTTTCTCAACAAGCTTATTGAACTGCTAAAAATAGTCAAACGCTTCAGACTTCAACTGTAAGAAGAAGACCCACATTTTTCATGAGTGATCATCTAAAAACAATTAAAAATACCTTTTTCGTCCACAACTAGTAGACATAGGACCCAAAAAATTTGTGTGAACTAACTCCAAAGGTACTTTAGCTCGAAAAGAGCTAGGTTCAAAAGGTACTCTATGTTGCTTTTCTGACAAGCAATCTGAGCACATTGGAAAAATAGATGAAAGAGTAGGCATTACTTTCACCATTTGATATTTACTGAGTTCTAGTAAATACCCTGAACTTAGATGCCCAAATATCTTATGCCATAGAGAAGTGGCCTCTTTTGTGGTTACTGCCATTGCAGTATGTGTGGAGGTAATTGCATCTAATAAAAATAAACCATGTCTGTATGAACCTATTGCTATCTATTTTCCTTTCTGAGTGTTAAATCAATGTTTCTTTTCTTTATCCACATTGAAATTGAAATTCATGTTATTGTCCAGGATTTATGGAACTGATAAGAGATTATTTTCAATCCTAGTACATAAATAACTTTTTGAATCTTACATTCTCCATTTGGAAGGGAGACAAAAACATTTCCTTCTCCTTGAACTCGATAGATCTGATCATCAACAATGGTTACCGGTCTACCTTATCAAGCCTCAAATGTTTGGACTTATCGTGGTAGGAACCTATGGTTCCTAGCACATAAATTGATAAATAAATATCCTAATACTAAAAGAATCGCTTTTGAATTATCGAGAAATCCCTTCAATGATTTAATAAATAATATATTATATATTTCATGCATATCCGTAATGAATGAATTGAACAAATATATATATATATTGACCTAACCCTAATCCTCACGTCATTTCAATGTGTCTTTTCATAATAATTAATGTATTTAATTATTATGACTATAGGACTATCTAACACTAATAATAATATAATAATTAATTTAATAATTAATTATTATATTATATACTAACCTTAGTATATTAAATATATATTATATTATCATTAATAATTAGTGTTAGGATAGGATCCTAACATTCCACCCCTCTTGGAAAACAGCTTTGTCCTCAAAGTTAGAAATATTGGAAAAATAGTCTTCATAGCGCCTTAAGCATATTTTTCGGGAAGGCTTAGTTTATAGGGTAGATGCAACATTTTAAAGTTTGTTATGACACACTTAAAAAATTCAAAGTAGTTTAATTGGAATTGTGAAGTATATTGTTTTTTTTTTGGGCAATATGGTGTTCAATTCAATAGTACCTTTGCTGGGGTTTCTCGTATGGCTAGAAACTTACTTTACATTCTTTGAATAAATAAATAGCTCCATGTAATGCTAATTCGTTGATTGTTGTATACTCTCTCCTTATCGAATATTGGTGATCATTTGTAAAAACATATTGATTTACATATTTGCACTATTAACAAGTGCACTTCCACCAACGATATCGGTAGCGCCTCACTGTTTAATCTATGGTTTCCAATGAACTCTCTTCCCTTGGGTTGACTGCCAATGTATTGCTTGATTGCTGTATTGATTTTGAAAAATTACCAAGGTATTGTATGTGTTTTTCTCAACATCTTCCAATTAATGGTGACTAATGAATCTTCCTTTGCAAAGTAATTATTTAACACATGCTTGGTTCCACGATATCCTAACGGTTATCAACTTCATTTTCTTAGCATGCTAGATATCCTTTCAATGTTCATTACAACCAAATGATAGGAGAATGTTGAGCCCATTCAGATAACTTAAATGTCAATGTAATCATTATTTCCTGAAACCGTGTGCATTATCCATCGGGACACCTCAAGGAAGATTTACCAAGAGGAGTTTTTTTCACGCAGGCCTCTCATAATTCACTATGCAGTTATGTGCTTGACACCAATAACAAAGTCCAGAATGTAAAATCTTTTGCCCTCTTGACCTGTAAAAATCTCTCAAACAGGCATCCAAAAAATTCTTGAAGGAGGCAAGAAGATTATCTCTAGAGGACACATTGCTCGGACAAAATGAATAATAAATTTCACGTAATGATCTATTCAAATCTAAATTCCCCAAGTCTTAAGTTGCTCTTATTCAATAGAATGTATATATTATAATGAGTCCATTGTCTTCTGATATTATATTATGCTGCAAATACTTCACTGTTTAATGGACTGAAATAAGGTGGTTGTAGGAAGAACTTCTTCTGTCCCAAGGGAATTTGGAGGCATAAAATGAAAAATTCTTGGAATTTCAATAATCATCAGTAGCCACAGACCGTGTTTGGTTCTAAGCAGCGTTCAATGGGAAGTTGGATTTGTAACCTTTTCATCCTCATACAGAACTGCACTTTGAAGCAAACACAAAGAAAATTACCACTGCATTATCTTAGGTCTTGAGTTTTGATGGCATGTCATATGTACAACATTAAATTATAATTGTATGCCTATTTGTGTTGTCTCTTCCAGTCACAAGTTGCTGAGCAATCACAAATTATGTCAACTATAGTTTAAGGATAAGCCCATGCAGTATATCTTTACTACTGGATAGGTACTTGGATGAACTAAGAGGAATCATTGTGTATGTAGAATAGGCATAAAGAGTTAAAATCCAGCAAACTAGTAAGCTAGTTATGTTTTTCTTGTTCTACTGTTCACACTTTGGTAACATAACTTTTGACATTGAGTATATTTGTAATTGAATTTGTGATGTATTTATGTATTTTTTATAGGCACTAAGGAAACTTAAATGTCACATCTGGGGAAGATATTTCAGGCTTGGGACACAAAAGTGTGTTGTTTATTTCAAGTAATCAATTGGTTAAATAATAATAATAAAATTAAATCGAAAAAAAGAGAGGCCAGCTTCAAGAAACATGGGGTGAGATGGGCACTAAGAAAAATGTTTTTTGTTTTTTTTTGTAAATATGGAATCTTCTATTGATAATAATGGGTTTCTTTTGGAATTCCACATATGAAGGGCCTGTGACTTATCCAGGTGTGGAGAAGTAATTTATTACTTGGTACAAAAAAATATGAAAATGATTTAATGGGTCCAATTATTAGTCTCATATTTTGTGTGTTCAACTTCCCTTGGTCATGTATGTTTGCAAATATCTAGTGCTTCCTGTATAGCTAGTTGTTGAGAGCAGTTCATCATTTACTATTGATCGATTCATCCTACTATAGTCATGGTAAAATTTAAGGCCTCTTGAGGTGATTGCTGGATAATTACGTAGTAACGCGCTATAAAGGTTCTTGTTTCCATATATGCCAGTGCTTCTTGATCATTAGCCATTGTAGAACCAGTCAAAAGTGGTGCTTGATCAGATTGAATTTGCTGTGATATTGAAAATCAAATAATGAAAGGAGTTGGAGATTTCGATTATTTTCAATAATTAATAGTGTTTTTGTGGTCTTATATTCTTATTGTATATATGATTTCAAACATATTGCATACTGCGATGGTATCTGCACCATATGTGAATCCACTTCTGCTATTTGAGATTTTTATTTTTCACCTGCTATTTACGATGTGATGAAGTTTATTTAGCATATTTCCAATCGGATATTTACTTATATCCATAGCAAAAATATTTGAAAATGGAAAACCAGTCACACACTCCAGGGCATGAATTGGTAGTCACCCTTGCAGATGTTCGAGAATTTGTTACTAGAAAAAATAGACAACTACTCGGTGTATGTGTTGTTCAGAATGTACATGGCTAGGTGCAACACTGTATTTGTTTTTTAAATTTAATATTTTATTTTAAATTTGTGTTGCACTGTGTTAACATTCCTGCTACCATTATAACAGCAAAGTGAACTACGTGGAAAATTTCTAACCTAATGGTGGTGGCCATGGGGATGGTCTCGAAGGAGATAGATGTCCACTGGTAGTGATATCATGTGCTACTGGTAGTATATTTCTTCCCAATGGATCGTATGCTGATTTTGTAAATAAACTTACTTAACATTAATTAAATTATTCCAAAAATTATTACGAACAGTATTGGAGATATTGGAAAAAATTGTTTGTTGCTTTAGGGTTATATTAGGTTGTTTTCCACATTGATGGTTATGTGCATCACCCATATGCAAATATGTAAAACACAGTTTTTTGGAAGCATTTTTCCTTGATATCCCTTTCTTCTTGGTACACTTATTTAAAAATATATTTACATTTTTAGGGTTTTGAATTTTTTTTGGAAGTGCAATATGTATTTTTTGAAAATCTATTGCTATAGCTTTGGGTTCTTCCACAAAGTTTTTTCTAGGGTTTTCATTTTTTTCATTCTCAAAATATGCAATGGATAACACCTGAGATTCCCTGGCTATGGGCTCCTCCTTTACCTTGGATTCCATGGCTATGGTCTCCTCCTCTTGCATTTCCATTAAATATTGTATAATACGATCAAAATGTTCCATTTGTTTTTTTTTTTTTGTTCAATCATTCTTCTAATTTCTACAATGTCATTTTTCATTTCCTTGACCAATATGGTTGGATCCATAAGGCTCTGATACCAAATGCTAGGAACCTATGGTTCCTAGCACATAAATTGATAAATAAATATCCTAATACTAAAATAATCACTTTTGAATTGTCGGGAAATCCCTTCAATGATTTAATAAATCATATATTATATATTTCATTCATATTCGTAATGAATGAATTGAACAAATATATATATATATATATATATATATATATTGACCTAACCCTAATCCTCACGTCATTTCAATGTTTCTTTTCATAATAATTAATGTATTTAATTATTATGACTATAGGACTATCTAACACTAATAATAATATAATAATTAATTTAATAATTAATTATTATATTATATACTAACCTTAGTATATTAAATATATATTATATTATCATTAATAAATTTAGTGTTAGGATAGGATCCTAACATATCGCCAATCATATGTTTCCTAGCGCCTGAACCTATGTACCAAACAATATCCTTTTGAGGGGAGTTTGTATGTGTCATGAGTAGTTTGTATGCTCATTCAGAGTCCGAACTAGAATATTTAGCAACAACAACATGTCCTTGTTGTTGTTTGTTCTTGTTCTTTGGTTTGCCTTTGCCCTTATTTTATCCTTTTTCATTGGGCAGTTTGTTCTTAAACCAACATATTTTGGTTTTATGAGTGTCCTTATCACAAATTTTACAATACTGCTTCTTCTTTTAAATATTTTTGCCTTTACCCTTGTCTTTGTTAGAAGAAAATCCTTTCCGTTGATTCCACTTTTTATTTCCACCTTGCTTTTTTGAGAAAAGTGCATTGTTAGACGCCTCATCTCTTTGGAGTTGATTAGCTTCCTCAGTTTGAAGCATATTTACCAACTCTACAAAAGTCACTATCCTCACAGAGACTTGTAGTGAAGTGGTCAACATTATGTAGGAGTCTAGAAGATACCTCAAAATGATAGAGGTCAATATTTTGTCTTCCACTTTTTCTCCTAAGGCTTGTAGTTTTGTTTTTATATCTACCACTCTACAGAGGAATAACTCTACTGTCTCTCCAGATTTCATATGAAGAGTGTGAAGCTGTGTTTTAAGGTTAAGAATTTTTTATTGATTCTTTCCTTCAAAAATAATTTCTAAGGCATCCCATGCCTCCTTACCATTTTTAGCTTCACTTATATGAGGTTGTATGTCATCAATAATATCTAGCAAGATCAATACAAAAAGTCTTTTATCCTTTTTATCATACAATGTCTGATCTGCTCCTAGTGATGTGGGTCTAGAATTAGTGCCATCCACTATTCCCCACATCTCCTCTACAGTTAAAATGGCTTTCATCTTAGTTTTCTAGGAAAAATAATTTGAACCTTTGAGCAGTTGGCTCTTAGTGAGATACTTGTTGATCATGGCCATGGTGAGGGTTTCAAATTGATATGACTAAGATGAATTTCTCTTGCAGTATACCCTCAAAAGAGTATATGGAAGATTTTAATTTTCTCTTTAAGATATTTAATGGAACCTACCTTAACACCCTTAACAAGGGATGAGAATTTTGAGGATTTTTAAGCCAAAAAAAATAGAACAAATTAAAGGGGTAGGTTTTGAAAGACTTCTGATTGTGCTCTCTAGAATACTTAATGGCACCTGCGTTAACACCCTTCTAGAAGGATGGAAAGTTTGAGGAAATTAAGCCAAACAAAGAGAGTTAATCAAGGTGTTTGGATTTTGACCTTTTATGGGAAGCAAAAAAGAATTGACTTTGTTTTTAACCTGTGCAAGGTGTAGCACGATTTTGAGTGAAGTTTGGGTTTTGTGAAATGTTTCTTCAATGTTCTATCTGATTGTTTAATTGCACACAAAAAGCATGATTGCTAGTGCAATAATCAAAACAAGAGAGCAACCCAAATTATTATCACTCTAGGTGTCATATGCAACCAAAAATGCACCTAGTATAGTCAATATTTAAGAAAAGGTGTCGAGTATAATTTTCTTGCTTTGAATATCCCCCCTTTCTCTTTACAATTTTGGAAAAAAATAGAATCACAAAATATTACTTCTATTCCCCCTTAATTTTTACAAAATTGAAAAATTTGAGCACTCCTTTCAAGACAAGTCAACACACGACCCGCGTTTGAAAGGCTTCCAGACCAGTCGACACATGACTTTGGTTTTTGTCTTCAACACTCAAGCATGAGGATTAAGAAAATAGGTTTCAAAATATTTCTCAAGTTTACAACAAAAAAATTGTAATTTTATGTCTTATATCTCCTTTGTGAAGGAGAAAACAAAAGCAAATTTTGGATATTTTTGCAAATAAAATGACCTATTTGCTTCCTCAATGTTGTAAAATCTCTTTGGTTTGCAATAGAATTTTGAGTTTCTATGTCTTGTATCTCCAAAAAATGTGTGAAGAAAACTATAGAACTTTTGAGGAATTTATTGCAAAAAATTTGTTGAAGAATACCTTTTGTTTTGCAACAAAAAAAAAAGAAGGTGCTTCTTTGTCTCTATATCTCCATGTGTGAAGAAAACAAAATAACCTTTTTCTGTTTGGCTATAGTTGCAAAAAATGAAGGTTTTGGTTTTTTTTTTTCAAAAATTTCCTAGTTTAAAAATGCTAAAAAAATATCTTTAAAGTTTAATAATTTTTATAATAAAGCTTATTTTGCCTAGGTGTTGTAGGTGAGTTGGAGAGGAGAGGGCAATCGTCCAAGGGAGGTCCCAGGTTCAAATCTCCACCCTACCAAAAAGCTGAATTGGGTATCCAAAATCCAATTGATAATGTTGGTGCGGGCAGGGTCGGGTGCGACTCCCGGGTGACTTTGACGGTGTAGAACCTCTTGTTCATGGTATCTCAGACCAAGGCTGCCCTGCAAGGGGTTTTTTGCTAAAATAATAATAAAGCTTATTTTTGGAAAAAAAAATTAAATTATAATGCTAATTGATGGTTAAATAAAAAATGATGCTAAATTATAAAAAAAAACTAAAAAAAAATATTAATTGAAGCATTAAAAAATTTAGAAATAACTAAAATTTTGAAAAAAAAATATTAAAACCTTCAAAAAACTTATTTTTGGCATTGTGTGGGCTCAAACTCATGACCCGGTGTGCTCAAGGTGTCCACCTTGGCCAACCAAGCTGTCAGATGGCTTGGGGCCTAAGCCGCAGTGCTTGGTCTTAACAAGGCCAATGGCTTCAATGAAGCTTTTATGGGATTTATCCCACATTCATCCCACGAGGGATGCAATAGGATTTATAAGCCTCAATACGGCCTTAAGGTTTTGATTGCCTACGGGCAATCGCAATCGGTCCATCCACCCTTTTGGTCACTGCCATGTGGTTCCAAAGGGTTTGTCCATCATGTTGAGTCTATCCTACGTAAAATAGGTCAAAATAGGTCAGAATGTAGTGAAACTTGAACAAAAGCATCAGTAAATCAAATAGAACATAATGCAAAAAGAACAGTGAAGAAAGCATTCATAGATTTCTAATCATTTTGGGGTGGGACGATTAGGACTGCAATAGTTTGGGGGGCACCCAAGGGTAGGACGCCCGTCGTTTGGGGTCTGGTTTTGATACCAATCCACTTGGGATGGGTCCAAAACCTCCTAGGGGGTTGTGTCGATGAATTTGGTGTGGAATTATGGTCGATTGCTTGGGTTTTGGGTCAGGATTGCGTTCTTAGCATTCACCCGATAACCTCTCTTCCAAAAGAGAAATTAGAGATGTAAGAAGCACAAAAGGGATTGTGGGTAAAATTTGGCAGCACTCCGTTGCTCCAAATGCTCCCGATATCTCCTTTGGGGTGAGGATGCTCACCCTTTTATAGACTTCAGGGGTCTCCTTTGAATGCGCATGCGAGGGTGCCACTTGGCTTGTCATGCCTTTTTGGGGGAGAGAATATTCCTCCCTGATTTAGAGTCTCTTTGCATGAGGCCTCCATGATCAGGGCATGCTTGACTGAAGTCCCTATCTTATATTTGAAACCGTTCCTCACAATTGCATGCTCTGAAGGTGCAATTAAGTGATGGATATATCGAGGTTTGAATTTTTTACCAGTCAAACCTGCTACTTGTCCCACCCTGGGACGATTGTTGCACGAAATTGGTATAAAAATGCTAAGTCCTACGAATGCGAGAAAGCAATGCACGAAGGAAACGACGCATAGATGAGATGTAAGCAAACAAATACAAAGTAGGGCCTCTTTTATTAATTTTGATTTTGATTTTGTTATAATACATCTCTCCTTTAGGGCTCATAATGTTTGATACAAATCGTTACATCAACATATGGTACACTTCCAGTGTCTTTCGCGTGCCTCACATTCAAAATGGGCGGGCCAAAGGTTGCCACCACTTGTGTTTGTGTGTTCGTGTGTTCCTTACTGCCCCTTCGGTGTTCCTGGCGATGAGATCCTAGTATAGAGAAATAGCAAATGGTTAATAGCATATGTGAATAGAGGGAAAACATGTAATCCCCCAGGGCCTCTGGATAGTTAGTATATAAAATAGCAAAACGATGGTCAAAACATGTCATAATGAACCCAAACTTTGACAGAGGTATAAAAACATCATCAGCCATATAATATTCTAATGTTTTATGTATGTGATCATGGAAGATGTGTGTCATAGCGTGTTGGTAAGTGGCAGCAGCATTTTTAAGGCCAAAGGACATGACTTTATAACAAAATATCCCCCAAGACGTCGTGAATGCCATTTTTAGTTGATCATCGGGATTGATACGAATTTGGTTGTATCCCAAGAAACCATCCATGAGGGAAAGCATTTCATGGCCTGTTGTAGCGTCTACCAATGCGTCGATGCTAGGCAAGGGGAAATCATCCTTGGGACTCACTTTGTTTAAATCTTGAAAATCGGTGCATATGCGAATCCTCCCGTTCGGCTTCTTGATGGGTACCATGTTGGACAACCATGTTGGGTAATCCATGCAAATGACAAACTGTGTATTTAAAAAAATTTGTAGCTCATGTTTGACCATTAAGGCCACTGTTGGATGCATCTTACATAGCTTTTGTTTGACTGGCTTGACTATTGGATCAAGCATCAGATTATGCATGACTAGCTGTGGGTCTAGCCTCGTCACGTCTTTGTAGGACCATGCAAAAACCTCCTTCTTCTCTTTGAGAAGGGCAATGTAATTAGCTTGCTCTTCGAGGGATATACTTACCCCCAGCTTGATGACTTGTGGATTCATTGGATCATAACTGATGTCTACATCAATTGTCTCTTTGACTGACATGTGGGATTCGTCCTCCAACTAGTATGGAGTTGGGATCAAGCAGATATCATTCATTGAATTTAGATCTACGTTAGGAACATCAGGTTCCTCTTCAGCATGGAAGATATCCTGAGTCTGTCCTGGGGTGAAATAGAACATCCCATCGCAAGGCCAGTACTCTTATGGGGATGGTTGTGAGTTAGCATGATCCTAGGCTATGGCATCTAGGTCTAGATACAATGGCCATGTTGGATTGGCTGGGTTATGGATGGGGGTGGTTAAGTCAATGGAGATCATTTTTATGGAATGAATTTGGTCTCTATTATCGTGCGGGTGTTGATACAGACATCCTTGGTGATCCTTGCACCCCAAATTTTTCTCTGTGGGTACTGGTACAAAAGGATCGGACCTATGTGCAGATAGAGGGACATGGTATGCCCTTGGCTTTGGTGGCCCCATAGGGTCTCTAGGTGGGAGGTGCTCTATGTATGCCCGAAGTGGTGGATGAAGCACTTGGTTTAACTATTCTTGATTTAAATGCCACCTATGCCTTGGCCCCATGTTTAGCTGTTCAAACATATCGTCAATGTCCATGGGGTGTTGTTGTTGCTGCATATGGTTGAGATATGCCATCTTAGTATCATCCTCATAATCACTATCGAAGATCCATAGGCCTTCATTAGCTTTGACAACTATGTGCTCTTCTTATTGATATAGCCTCCCACTAGGCATTTCTTGATCACTTGGACTTATGGTCGACATGGGAGGCTCATTTTGTTCAAGAATTTTGATTTTGTCCTTTTCGGGATGTGCCACTCTCTATGGGAGGACCAGATTCTCTTGAGGTGGCAATTGCTCGATTGGAGCATCAAAGGGGAACATTGTCATGAAGTTCTCCTAATAGTCATCTATGAGTGTCACTTGTGAGTGGTTGCTATCAAATTCAAAAGGGTCCCAAGGTGCTACCTTATACTTTGACTCATCTTCAGAAGATCCTCCTTGACCTTTTCTATATCCCTCTTGGAGGTAAGTTATTGAACTCTCCCCTTTATTGATCGAAGGGATGGAGTTGTTGAGGTCAACAAGGTTTTTTGTTAACCATGGGAGATAATCCCCCATTGTGTACGTAGTGTTGGGATTCGCATATGGATCTTGTGCCAACCCATCCCTGTTGCCTAGCCCTAGGCCTTGCATGTTTTCTACCAAGATGTCAAGGGGAAAAGGGTGGTTGAACCCTACTCCTAATTTATCATATGGCATCTAATATCTTGGTTGACAAATAATGTGCATTCCTTATTCGTATCTGCCTAATCCATATCCATGCCAATTACATTGGCCAAGGTATTTCAAGGTGAAGTCCGGGTTGGACAGATAATCAACATTCTTAGAAAATGGATCTTCGTCCTCTTCCTCTTGTAGGTAAGGTTAGATTCCATTGTCGAGGCCCCCATATACAAAGTTGGTCTGATTTGGTGGGTAACCTAAAGGGAAGATAGTGTCGATGGGGAGGCGAGGTCTCCCCAAGTCTTGCATGGATTCGAGTGCGGGTGTTGCCACTATTTTCTACACTAGGTACTCCCCTAGGTTTGTATTGGCCATTTCAATGGTAATTATCAGCGGTTGAGGGGGATGGAATGGGAGTTCTCCTTGAGTCCACTCCATATTTGGTGAACCAGGTGTCTCGACTTCCATTCGGCTGGACACCTCTTCGATAGAGATTGTTGATACTGATGGCGACACCTCCTCTAGGGGCTTCTTCCTATTGTCCTTCAATGTGCCCACCATAGGTGGCATTGTTGACAACGAAGATGGGCCAGGTCGGTTACTTGAGGGACTCAACAGTAGGGATGTAGGTAGAATCAGACCCTGAGTGGACGGATTCAATTGAAAGTCCAAATATGTCGATGGGAGGGTCGATTGTGGCATCAACTATACCACATTGCAAAACTTGAAGGTCTCTAAGTCTACTGGGACTACATGTACTTGCCCTTCATATGTGTACCTGAGGCATTGATGGGCTATTGAAGTGACACACTTCATGTCCATAATCCAAGGTCGGCCTAACAGGATATTGTAAGCCATCTCGCCCTCAAGGATGTGACACAACATAGGAATAGTCTTTTGTCCCACTTGGAGGGGTAGGAAAATTGTGCCAACCATCGAGCATAACGCATCGTTGAATGCTCGAAGAGTATAGGTGGAGGCCACAATATGAGATGCTGGTAGCTTAAGGTGTTTTAATGCCGCCATTGTGATTATATTACTGGATGAACCAATGTCCACCAACACCCTCTCGAATGGAATCACGTTGACCTGTGCAATGACGTGCAAGGTTGGATCCACCATATCACCAGTCATTGATTTTAGTTTTTCTTCTCTAAAGTTTATGACTGGATCTGTGCATTGTCTCACATGTCCCACAAAGTTGTTGAAAGAATTGGGTTCTTGGGGCTGTAGCTCAATGGCTTTGAGTATCTCCATCAGAGCCTCTCGATGGGGCGATGATTGTTGGATGAGCTCATAGATGGAGAGCCTAGCTGACATGGTCCTTAAACTCTGAGTAAGCTTAGTCCGAATCGTGGCCACTAGTCTAGGCAAGGGAGGTTGTGTAGGGTGTTGTGGGGGTCATGACGGTGATGGAACATCTCCTGTAGCTGTAGCTGGTGCAACCGTGTTTGGGTATCTTTTGTTTCGTGTCACGATGCTTATCATCCCTACGTATCCTTGCATGGGGTAGTTTTGTGTCACATCATTCACTTGTACAATTTTTGCCTACGCATCATGGGCAGGCAAGGGGTATTTGAAGATGTCCATCTATTGGTTGCTCAACACTATGGGATTATCCACCATGAGCATTTTGTTGTCTATCAAGTCTTGTACCAAGTTTTTAAATTTCCAACAGTTGAAGATGTCATGGCCTTTCAGCCGATGGAATCTACAATATAAATCTTCCCTATAACCCTTGGGTTTTGGTGCGTTGGGGTCTATGGGTCAACTTTCTAGCAATTTTATCAAGTTTACCGCAAACAAGTGGTCAAACAAGGAGTCTCTAGACTCTGTGAATTGTGTGAAGTATCACTTAGGGTGATGCTGCTGATTTTGCTCTTGTTTATGGTTTTACTTCTCATAGTTAGCAAGAGGAACTGCCTGATAATTAGCCTTTGGGGGCTATGTCATTTGTGTAGGAGGTGGTATAGTTATGGCAACTTGATTGACCGTAGTGGGTTTCGGTTGTGTGGGCCTAGTTTTGGCATTTTTGGTCCACTCTTTCTTGCATGGCTTGGAAATCTCGCCATATTGAATATTGATCTCCTCAATTATCCTAGCTTGTTCAAGGGCTTCTTCTAGGGTGGCATATTGCTTCAACTGTAATAGCATGAAGATTGACCTTATGCAAATCTTTGAAAACATCTGAGTCATGTTGGCCATAGGAGGGAGGTAGGGTAGCTTTGAAAGCAATGTCCTCCATCGATTCCCATAAGCGGCTATGGTCTCATCATCATACTACTTAAGGCTAGCTAGGTCACTTAAGGATGCCTTCTTCTTGGTGTTGAAGGAAAAATGTTCAAGGAACGCATCCACTAGATGGTCTAGATTGTTGATGCTATGCTCCAGCAACTGGGTAAACCAGTCCGAGGAAGGACCTATAAAAGTGGTTATAAACGTTCTCAGGAGCAATGCATAATTATATTGGATGCCAAAGCATTGATTCAGGAACCTTGTCACGTGTTCTTGGGCATCCTCATCCCCTATAAAAATTGCTAATTGAGGCATTTTGAAGTGGTTGGGGTATGGGGGTGCCGAAACTGAAGGATGCACAAGGTGACTGCGGAGCTAGCGTAAGGTGGGATTTTGGGGCCCTGAAGTCTTGGTCTCCATAGACTCTAAGCATTCTAACATCGCTTTGTATGCATCAGAGGATTTGATTTCCTCTTCTTTGGTTTATTCCTGTTGTGCATTGCAAGGAACTTGAGGCCTATGGAGGGGTATCTGGTTAGCGCCCCCCTTGCCTTGGTAGGGTGTTTCAGCCCACTCTTCTTCTTGCTCAAATTCCTCATAGGCTTCCTGAGGAGTTTCTAGGCGTGACCTATAAACATGGACGGGTGCTCGAGGAAGGTGCCCATAATTGGTTCTAGGGGTGGCCTCCCTTTCAGGTCTCAGAGGTCTTAGAGGCAACACTTGATAAGGTCATGGAGACCTATCTCGCACTAAGGGGTTACGCCTCTCATGAATTTTTGTCCTATGCATGCGATGGGTTGGAATCCTCTCATGCATAGTGTTTTGGAGCAACTCATCTATCTGGCATTGAATGTGCTCTTTTTTAAGATGATACAGTTGCTCTAATTACTACTGATCTTGCCTAAGCTGCATGATTTGTGCTTTGCGGGCAACATGTTTGGCAAATGCCAAGTCAATTTGTTTCGTCATCCTATGTTTAGGAGGCCTAGATGCCTCCCCTACATGTTTATCTCGATAGTGGTGATCCAAGATATTTATGGGTCACTTTCATTTTTCGAGGTTAGTGGCATTCACCTGAGGTTATGGCCTCAATAGGTGATCTTGATAATTAGCATGTATGGAGGCGCATTGCTCCTATGTGGTGTATTGCTCTTGAGGAATGTACCAGTTTTCCTCGTGATCCTTTTTATACATGTGAAAGGGGCGGACAAAGTTGGATCGCCCTGTCTAAAGAGCCTCGTGCTCTAGATTTGGTCTATTAGTTCTAATAGTAATGAAGGGTAGAGGGGGGATGATATAATCATGTGGTCCCTCCTTGTGAACCCTATGTTGCTCTAGCGCTTCATCGCGCAGTGGCCACTCATAATGAGCATCTAAGGGAGCCTTCCCATGTATGTACTCCTCCTGAAAGGGTCTGTGTTGAATGGGAGTGCCCCCCAAAGGGGTGCCTCTATAGTCCTTTTATGTAGTGGCATAGTGTGGACCACGTTGTGGGTCAGGCTGCCAAGGTGGTATAACCAAGTCCTTGGGGCTATAACGGAGGTGACTTGTGCCTCCTTGTATACTTTTCGTAGCTTCTACCTGTGATTGGGCTTGGCTACGGGTATACACCATGGTGGTGGTTCTCTACAAGATATGTATGTTTTTATCTCCTTTACAATTTTTTATGCTACACCAAACAAAAGGGACCACACAAACAAATAAATGATTATCTCGTTTACAGATTAAATGTGTGTCCTAAATCTGGTTCAGTGTGTTTTGATTTTTATTGTGCAAACCGTGTAAAGAAAGTTTTGTTATTCATGCATGATGGGGGCTCTTATATCTCCAAAATGATTGCCCCTTCAATATACCACTGCTAGGCAGTTATACCGAACCTCTCAATATACCTGTCCTAACATGAGGGAAACTATTGGTACGCGAGAGCAAAAAAGTACGTGGAACATAGGCGATACGAAAGGGGAATCACTCTATTTTGACACGTACCATAGAAGACTTATCCTCATGCATTGGGAATCACCCCCGCTACACTTGGTCAACTTTCATTATGATTTACGTCTAGCAACAGTCGCGATCAAGGTTATGTATGCAAAATCTAAGCCAAGGTGGTGATGAAATCCACCGTTGGTCTTGATCAAGTGTTGGGGTATTAATACCAACTCCTTGATGTTAATATCATTATGTGGTGTGTGTGGTTCATTTTACTTGTGCAAAGAAAGAAAACATGCAGAAAAATTCCCTATTCAAGCAAAGAAAATAGAAAAATTGCAGAGACAAAAATAGGAAAACACAGAGGATGTTCAGAAAACCTACCTCTTCTTTGCCCAAACCAAATGCCTATGAGTTTTTGCTCAAAAAATGTATAGAGAGCTAATCATCCCAGGGTGAGATGAATAGCTGGTATGTATTCATCACAGGGTGGGACGAATATGTATTCATCCTAGGGTGGCATGAATTCCATGTCTATATTCGTCACAGGGTGGCACGAGTAGCAACCTAGCGCCCCAAGGATTAACACACCTGCAAGAAAAACACAAAATTTTGATCAAAAACATGATACCAATAGCAAAGGATAGGGTCCCACTGTGATCACAACTGAAAGCATGAATGCGGGGTGACGACATTCCAGACCAGATGGTGCAAACAAAATTGATATGAAAATGCTAAGTCCTACGACTACAAGAAAGCAATTCATGAAGGAAACGATGCATAGACAAGATGTAAGCAAAAAAATACAAAGCGGGGCATATTTTATTAATTTTGCTTTCGATTCGGTTACAATACGTCCCCAATTTAGGGCTTGAAACATTTGATATAGTTTGTTACATCAATGGATGGTACGCTTCTAATGTCTTTCGCGTGCCTCACATTCAAAATGGGCGGGCCAAAGGTTACCACCACTTGTGTTCATGTGTTCATGTGTTCCTTGCTACACCTTCAGTGTTCCTAGTGATGAGATCCTGTGTACAGAGAAACAAAAAATAGTTAAAAACATATGCAGATAGAGGGAAAACATGCAATCCCCAAGGCCTCCGCTAGTGAATACATAAAACAACAAAATGATGGTCAAAACATGTCATAATGAACACAAAATTTGAAAAAGGCATAAAAAAATCATTAGGCACATATTACAAAAATAATAGTCAGGAAATCATGCATAGATTTCTAATCGCTCCGGGGTGGGATGATTAGGACTGTCACAAAACATGCAAAAGCAACCTTCCAAATGTCCTGTCCAGAGGCCTCCAAAATTCTTGCAAACTTGGGGTTAGGCTAAAAGGGGTATTTTGGGACAACCTAGAAGGTCAGATTTGGCAGATTCTTCCTAGATTGTCCTGTATCCGAATGCGCTCCCTATATGTTAGTAAACATGTAAAATGATAAAAACAAGGTCAAAACAGGTCAGAATGCAATGAAACTTGAACAGAAGCATCAGTAAATCAAATAGAAAAGAATGCAAAAATAATAGTGAAGAAAGCATTCATATATTTCTAATCGTTCTGGGGTGGGACAATTAGGACTACAGTAGTTTGGGGGGCGCTTGAGGGCAGGACGCTCGCCGTTTGGGGTCTGGTTTTGATACCAATCCACTTGGGATGGGTCCAAAACCTCCTAGAGGGTTGTGTCGATGAATTTGGTGTGGGATTGTTGCTGATTGCTTGGGTTTTGGGTTAGGATTGTGTTCTTAGTGTTCACCCGATAACCTCTCTTCCAAAAGAGAAATTAGGGATGTAAGAAGCGCAAAAGGGATTGTGGGTATAATTTGGCAGCACTCCATTGCTCCAAATGCTCTAGCTCTGTCCTTCATTTGGGGTGAGGATGCTCACTCTTTTATAGAATTCAGGGGTCTCCTTTGAATGTGCATGTGAGGGCGCCACTTGGCTTGTCATGCCTTTTTGGGGGAGAGAAGATTCCTCTCTGATTTAGAGTCTCTTTGCATGAGGCCTCTATAATCAGGGCATGCTTGACTGAAGTCCCTCTCTCAGATTTGAAACCATTCCTCATAATTGCATGCTATAAAGGCACATTTAAGTGGCAGATCTATCGAGGTTTGAATTTTTTCTAGTCAAACCTACTACTCGTCCCACCCTGGGATGATTGCTACTAATCGTCCCGGGGTGGGATGAATAGGATTCTAATCGTCCTAGGGTGGGACGAATAGGGAGAAAAGTGCTTAAAAGGTGCCAAATTGACCTTTGACCTTCCAAAACTGATTTGGGAGTGGTTAGGACCACTTTTTAACCTCTATGGGCTGCCCTAGGGGCTATGTATGTCAATTCGGTCAGTGCTTGTAGTCACGTAATCGGATTGGTGTTGTTTTGGTGTCTATAGATGCCCCTTTTTGGGATGCGATGTGTGTGGCACAGTGTTGAGCAAAAATAGATGACCAAAGCACTCAATGATTAGGGTTTCTTACTAACCTAACCAAATTTTGATGCCCCAAGTATGGAAATGGCACGCATTCTTGAATCCTTGCTTCTGACGAGCTAAGGAGCTTAACTCAAGTGTAACCTTTTTCGGTGAGGTGTACTTGATCTTGGACATTGTTCAGTCATGAATAGGCAAAGGGCGCAACATTTTGTCTGGGGAACCTTGTATTCATGCTTCCAGAATGCCAAGTGTTTTATTAGCTTGTGATTATTGCTTGTTTTCTGTCCCAAGAAGGAGTGTGATTGTCTTTGTCAATGATTCTTTGAATGCATGCCATTTCCTTGATTGGGTGTGTATTTGTTGATTTGGTGACTAAGTGTGACTACCCCCTCAAGCGACGAATTGATGAGGGAATGACCAAAATGAGAAAATTGATGAGTCGCTTGACCCAAGATGACATTTGTAAGGGTGCCTTCAGTTGTTTTTCGTTGAACGTGTGCAATTTTCTAGCAATCGAACCTATTTTTGGTGGGTTTTGGACCCTTTTTGTGATGCCTATTGGGGTTAAAATTGTCAAAAATATTGCTTCCCATGGAGCGGTCCGTCTATGGTAGCCTTCTTAGGGAGTATGATAGTGACTATTTATGACCCCGAAGTCGGTTTTTCATGCCATAAATATTAGGTGCAAAGGCACCTTTGTTCAATAGGTTTATTGTTGTTTTTGGTGCATTTTTTGGATTCTATTTTTGTTGCTTTATTTCTTACTCTGCAATCGTCCCAGGGTGGGACGAATACCAATTTGGTAATCATCCCAGGGTGGTATGAACGCTAACTAGAGCGCTCATCCCAAGGTGGAACGATTACAAGCCCAACAACCCATAAAAAGACCAAATCTTGATTTTGGGTTCATTTGCAACATTTTTTTCTTCGTGTTTTGGAGCTGTGGGGAGGAGGAGTGAGAGTTTGCGTAATAGAGTGCTGTCAAAATTTCACGGGCACCATGAGTGCAAGGACCGTATCTTCGAGCGGAGGAGTTGAAGCGATACCGGTACGATGTTCCTTCCTTCTTCTTGTTATTTGTTTTTGCTTTATATGAAGTTAAAAAACTTGCACATAATTGTTTTTATTTAGCGTTATTTTGTTTTTATTTTGTGTTACTTTGTTTTTATTTTGTGTTAATATTAAGATCGAAACCCTAGTATTAATTTTTGTGTTGTATTATGTTTTTGTTTTTGTTTTTTTTTTGTTCACCTTAAGGTCAAAACCCTAGGTTGATTTTGTTTGTTTTTATTGTTGTTTTTTTGTTCACACTTAAGGTTAAAAACCCTAGGATGAATTTGTTTTATTGTTTTAAGTTGTTTTTGTTGTTCACATTAAGGTTAAAAACCCTAGTATGATTTGGTTTGTTTTGTTTTAATTTTTTTTTTTGTTCATACTTAAGGTGAAAAAAAACCCTAGGATGAGTTTTATGTTTTTGTTTGATTTTTTTTGTTGTTGTTTTTGTCTTAGTAAGGTTGTAACCTGAATATAATTTTTATGTTTTATTTGATTTCCTTGTTCACACTTTAAGGTTAAAAACCCTACTATGAATTTTATGTGTGTATTTAATTTTTTTTTCACACTTAATGGTAAAAACCCTAGTATGATTTTTTTTGTTTACACTTAAGGTTAAAAACCCTAGGATGAATTTTTTTGTTTTATTTGATTTTTTTTTGTTCACACTTAAGGTTAAAAACCCTAGTATGATTGTTTTTGTTTTATTAAGGTGCGGTTAAAACCCTAATTTATTTTGTTTGTTTTTTTTTTGTTCACAATTAAGGTTAAAAATCCTACTATGAATTTTATGTGTGTATTTGATTTTTTTGTTCACACTTAAGGGTAAAAACCCTAGTATGATTTTTTTGTGTTTATCTGATTTTTTTGTTCACACTTAAGGTTAAAAACCCTAGTATGATTTTTCATTTTATTTTGTTTTTGATTGTATAGTTTAATTTGAATATATTTGTTTAAATTAAGGTTGAAACCCTAATTTGTTTTTTGTTTTAATTTTATTTTTTTTGTATACGTTTTTTATTGTACATTTTATTTGAATATATCTGTACTTTTGTTGTATAGTTTTTTTTTTTGTATTTTGTTTTTATGTACTTTGTTTGTCTGTACTTTTATTGTACAATTTTTTTTTGTACTTTGTCTGTACTTTTGTTGTATAGTTTTTTTTTGTACTTTGTTTTTCTATTTTTGTACGGTTTTATTTGAATGATTTGTACATGTGTTGTACAGTTTTTTTGTACAATTGTATTTGAATGTTTTTGTTTAAATTAAGGTTAAAACCCTAATTTGTTTTTTTGTTTTATTTTGTTTTTGTTTTGTAGGTTGTTAGGAGTCGACACCGCCAGCTGACTGTGTTCTCTGATGCCCGGGAGGAGCTGACTGTTGCGGATTGGGAGTGGCTTGATGCCCTTGGGCTTAAGCATGTGACACGGTTGGAGCCTATGGTGGGGGATAAGGCATATCTGACTGCCTTGATCAATTTATGGGATCCCCATACCAACACCTTTCATCTCCCAATAGGGGAGATGACGATTACTTTGGAGGACGTGTATCGGATTCTATAGATTTTGATAGACATACTGCCCATTCGGATGACTCCTCGTGATTAGCAAATGGTGGTGCTGACATAATACTTTGGGTAGGCAACAGAGATAGGGGTGTATAGGGCTATGGAGAGGGTAGAGGCAGACTGCCTGATTGGCAAGATTCTGGTGTGGTGGTGGCTGGAGAAGGGTGTTTTGGGGGTGAGGCATGCGTTGCTCATGACCCTCATCTCCAACATGTTGCTTCTTGACTCCTCAGGTGTGAGGTTCCCTTGGAACCTGCTTGAGGTGGTGTTCAGACTGGTGGAGTGTCCGACAGGAGTGCCACTTATTATGAGGTGGGGTTAGACACTATTGGCATAGCTTTACGACGAACTGTACAAGGTCCACTGACAGAGGTATAAGGGGATCAGGAGTAGCTATATTTTGTAGTGCTGGGGGTGGCAGCACATAGTTGTGGAGCAGCTACAGGGGTTGCCTTGGACCACTCGAGGTGAGATGGTGGACAGGGAGATCAGGTATGCTGCTCTATGGTGGAGGTCATAGGAGTAGGGGTAGAGTCGATAGTGGGTAGGTGTCGTGGGGAACTATACTAATGCATTCTCTCATATTGCTCTAAGGGAGGTGTCCTGGCAGCCATACTAAGACTGTCCAGCCTAGCCTGAGGCTAGAGAGTGGCTTCGATGGGTGCACAAGGGGAGATGGTTGATCGGGCGACACGGGATAGAGCAGGAGTACTTCCCATACATTTGGGTGACTCAAAAGTTTGGGGTGCACCAAGGATTGCCTAGTGAGCCCTTGATCTATCGACGTTGGGGCAACAAGAAGACTCTAGCCTGGTTGATTATTGAGCCACTAAGTGAGGAGTCTGATGCAATGATTGATGTCCCTAATGTGTACAATGTTGGGGTGACTACAGAGTACGACCAGTGGTGGACGATGTTGTGATGGCGGGGTGAGGGGCCTTTAGGAGGTCCGAATGTAGCAGCAATAGGTGATGGGGGTGTGGAGGCAACGATGGAGGGTTGGGGGGCTCCAATCAATGATGCAGATATGGTGGAGGTAGATGACCTCACTGGGGATGATTTAGGGGTTTCGAAGCAACTGGATACACAGGACGTCCTAGAGTAGTGGGTGTAGGGGCAGCATGCCATCCCGTAGATGCCCATGCCTTAGGCAGTCCTAGGGGATATGGAGGCTAGGTTTTGCATTGAGATAGCACGATTGGAGGATCTACTACAAAAATGGGATGAGGAGCATAGAGTTGAGAGGGATTCCCTACGGGCTCAGTTGGCACAGTGGGATGATGCATTAGCTACGTACCATCAGTGGGATGTGGAGTGGGGTCAGTTTCAGGTGGAGTTGGAGGTCGAGATTATTTTCCTCGATGGACAGTTACCTAAGCTCACTAGAGGTGGATTGTCGCATCGTACGAGAGACAATGAGACTGAGAAGTCTGCATCCTCTCATCGTAGGTAGGTGGGTGAGGGTAGCGTTAGTGGGCATGATGCGAGGGCTGGCAACAACCGCCCTGAGAGGTCCCATAGGACCCACACCACTGGGGGTAGTTCCAGTCACACCGATCTTACGTGATCATGGTGGCCGAATCCATAGGCTTTGGGGATTTTGAGTTTTTTATTTTTTTGTGAGGTTAGAGGACCGTTTTATTGTAGCCCGAGGGCATTTTTGACTCAATATATACATGACTCTTTTTTTGGTTTTGATTATATCCTTGTCATTGTTTATTGTTTATTTATGCACATTTATTTATGTTGATGTATGCATATGCTATTATGACTATGGATGATGTTAGCTAGATGATATAGATGTATGCATATGGAATGGATGGAATGATTGTTGGTATGCAGGTGGTGGCACCATAGACTGTATAGGATTTACTGGCTTTTTGTACTATGTGATTGCTTTGTGAGATGACTTTTCATGTAATAATTTTGTTTTTGTTTGTTTTGTATTTTTTGATGGTGATGTAAGTAATGAAATGTACCACAATTGTTTTAGAATGTAGTTAAGGTTTTTCTGAGACTCGGATGTTTTAACTAACTAATCAAGATTGTACGTTATCTGACAAAACTTTTGACCAAGGTACAAATTAGACTTGAGTTTGACCAAGTTATTTCACATCCCTGTGTGTGTGATTGAGATCGTTTATGTGGTATTCGTAAGGATATCGCTAGTGCCAGGTAGGCTGTCCACCAAACCTGTACTGAGGATCACCTAATTAGCTCCACTAACTCCTTTGTTGTATTTATTAAGATTAATCCATGGGGCAAACTAAGGTACCATAAGCTAGCTCATCCACATGCAAACATTGGTCTATACCCACGCAAAGCTAATGTGATAGACATATCATCATGCATTTAGGATACCGCCATTGCTAGGTAGGCTATCCACCCAAACCATAATGAGGATCACCTAAATGGTTCTTCAAATGCTAATAATTTCAAGTATTCAAGCTCAGGCTTCTTTTGGTTGCTCAACTTGTTGGGATACTTGCTCTCACACATAGTGATGAAAATCACTGTTTATTTTTCTTTTTGTTTTTTTTGTTTTTTTCTTGAGCAAGGGGTTTAAGTAGTGGTGATAACCACTATTATTATTTTTTAAAGTTGAGTGCATGGGTTTTTGGCTTATGGATGGCATTGATCCTTTTGGCCTTGGGGATGACTACCCATCCTAGTCAGGGACGTGTAGTACGAATCCTTATGACTTTGGTAATCAAAGGTGGTTTGGAATTTTTCTTTGGAATGGCATTGATATTTTAGGCCTTGGGGATGACTACCCAACCTTGTCAGGGGCATGTAGTACGAATCCTTACGACTTTAGGGATCAAATGTGTTTTGGGGATTTTTGACAGTGGTGAAAACAACTATTTTGACAGTGGGAAGAGCTTGTCCTTTTGTTAATTCTCAGCATTATTGAACCATTTATACAATGGTATAAGTAGGATAATGTTTCACATATGGTACGCTAGACTGATTTGTAGGTTTCTCTTGTGTTCACACAACTTGGGAATTTTTATGTGTTTTAAGCTTGTGTTGGGATGCTATGTAACAAGGCGTGATCCAAGTAAAACTCTACCTTGTAAAAATCGGTCTGACTTTGTACAACATTTGACTAGAAATCTAAAGATAGCTGAATGACGAAAACCTTACATACATTAGAAGACAACTGACTATGCTATGGCAAAAATGCGCATGGCATTATTCTTTGATGGATTATTTGCAAAATGGATGAATGTGGAAAATGATGGCAGTGCCGAGTAATTACAGTCTATGGTGCTTTTGACATGTATGACCAACAAATATGCAATGTATGTATGCGATGCCTAATGCAGTTTTTCTTTTCTTTTTTGTGTTTTGATTTTTAAGAATGTGCATGAAAGTGAGATGCAATTTTTTTGTTATTTTTGATTATCTGTTGTTTTTTTTTTTTTTGAATATTCATTTTTGACCAAGCGATTGTGGGAACCCTTGGAGCTTTTTGTTTGACCAAAGGGTTTATGGGTACCTTTGGGGCATTTTGGGGTTGACCAAGTGATTGTGGGAATGCTTGGGGCTTTTGGTTTGACCAAAGGGTTGATGGATACCTTTGGGGTGTTTTGGGGTTGACCAAGCGATTGTGGGAATACTTGGGGCATTTGGTTTGACCAAAGAGATTATGGGTACCTTTGGGGCATTTTGGGTTGACCAAGCGACTGCAAGAATCCTTGGAGCTTTTGGTTTGACCAAAGGGTTTATGGATACATTTGGGGCATTTTTGGGTTGACCAAGCGATTGAGGGAATCCTTGGAGCTTTTGGGCTAATCCATGGCTCTTTTAAATGTCGAATGGCCTCAAATGACTAATGTTCAAGGTTTCTAGTTCCTTGATTCCATCAAGAGAGTGAACCAGTATGTTCCAGGTCCTATTTGATTATCGATTACATAAGGACCTATCCAATTTGCTGTGAATGTTTCCCTTAAATGGGGCAGAAAGTTAGAATTTTGTTGGTTATCTTTTAAGACTAGGTCACCAACCTGAAAGTCCCTTAGGTGAAATTTCATGTTATATGTTTTCTTAAGTTACTCTTGGTAGATACATAAATGCTTGAGAGCATTGACACGTCGTTCGTCGAGTAACGTAAGCTGGTCTAATTAGGCCTGTCGTGCAGTGTCATCATCAATTAAATCTTGCATTGATATGCGCAGGGAAGGTATTTCCAACTCGAGATGCATGACTGCCTCGGAGCCATACACCAACGAAAATGGAGTTGTCCCAGTGGGCGTCCGAATGTTAGTGCGATAAGCCCAAAGAGCAAGTGGTATTTGAATGTGCCAATCCTTATGACTATCTGCGACTATATTTTTAAGGATGGCCACTAGTGTTTTGTTTGACACCTCTGCTTGCCCATTTGCCTACGGATAATAAGGTGTTAAGAAACTATGCTAAATTTTATACTTTGTTTTTAAAGCATGCACATATTTGTTCTTAAATGATGTCCCATTATCCGAGATGATCTTGGATGGAATACCAAAATGGCATATGATGTTATGTAAAATGAACTCTGCAATGCGGGTCCCAGTCATAGAGGTAAGCGGAACTGCTTCCACCCACTTGGTGAAGTACTCTATGGTCGTTATGATGAATGTGTGATGGCCTGACGATGCAGGGGAGATCTTTTTGATGAGATCTAAGCCCCACTATAAAAATGGCCATGCTGATTGAATCGACTGTAAGGCCTGAGAAGGTATGTGTGTCAAGTTAACATGGTGTTGACACTTCACGCACTTTCGCACATATGCACAATAATATCGCTCTAAATATGGCCAATAATAGCCCATGCGAAGAATGCACTTGGCGATGGCCATGTCGCTAAAGTGGCCATTGCATGTACCATCGTGCGCTTGGGTGATCGCCCAAGTGGACTCCTGTTGGTCCAAGCAATGGAGGAGGATTCCTTCGTAGCTTCGACGGTACAAAATGTCTCCTAGCAAGACATGTTTTGCTGCTTTCTATTTGAATGATATTTTCATGGTGTGTGACAATCCAAGTGGGAGGCTACCCAACTTGAGGTAGTATCTTATGGGTGTGTACCAATCTTGCTGATCAGAAACCTCGATGGTATGAACGACCAATCCCTCTTAAAGTTCATCCCTAGAAAAAGCTGAGCGGGAAATAACTTTTAAGAATAGCATTGTGTTGCTATTAAGAGGGGTCGAGGAGAACAAGGACCCCCAGTTGGCATGATTTAGACTATCATGGATTCGATAGAGCCTATCCTGATATGGTTCAATCTAGATCAGGTGGATTCCTGGCATTAGGTCAGAGCTTACATGCTCTATCACGGATTGCGATAATGTTTTGACTTGAATGGTTTTCATATCACCAAAAATATCTTGCAAGATTAGTGACCCCAAGGAGGCCATAGTGTCTACAAAATGATTTGATGATCGAGGGAGTGCCTCGATGTCATACCATTCAAGCTTTGCCAAGAATTTATCCACAAGGGCTTTGTAGGCCTGTAGAACTAGGCATTTACATTGGAATACCCCTTTCACTTGGTTGATAATTAATAGTGAATCACCAAAGATATTCAAGCGTTTGATGTTCATGGTGATGGTTGTCTGAAGACCTATGAGCAAGGCTTCATATTTAGCATTGTTATTGGTGCACGAGAAATCAAGTTTGAATGATAAAGGCATTGGATCCCCTTGTGGTGTAAAAAATATGATTCCCATGCCACCACCTTGCTCGTATTTAAAACCATCAAAAAATAGGGTTATATTGTCCTGTGACTCAGGCTCATCAGAATCTGGCGATTCTGAGACATGGAAGACCCCATCATCGGGTAGCTCTACGGTCAGAGGCTGATCGTCTTTGATAGGATCCTCTACTAGTTGATCAGTGATGACTTGACCTTTGATGGAATTCTATCCAATAAATTCAATGTCAAACTCCATCAACAACATGATCCATTTTGCCGTGCGACTACTGTGATAAGTATGACTCATCATGTACCACAATGGATTCTCCTTAGACACAATATACATCATATTGCTCAACATGTAATGGCATAGATTTTTTGTGGTAAATACCACTGCTAAGCATAGCTTCTCGACGTATGCATAGTTAAGTTCATAACTAACTAGGGTGCGGCTAAGATAGTAATTAGCCTGTTCTTTATGTAATTCATTTTTCTGGGCTAGCATGGCGCCCAGTGCCACCTCAGTAGCTGAGATGTATAAATAGAATGACACTCCTAGTCTAGGTGGTGCAAATACTGGCGACGAAGCCAAGTATTGTTTTATTTTGTCAAAGGCTGACTAGAACTCATCATCCCAATGAAATGCTACCCCCTTGTGTAATAATGTATCCATGGGTCGGCACTTTTCAGATAACTATGCTATGAAGCGCTTGATCAACGCGACCTTACCCTGCAAGCTTCTTAGCTACCTGATGGTGGTTGGGGGAAGCATCTCAAGGATTGCCTTGACTTTATTTGGATCTACCTCGATGCCTCATTTTGAGACTATGAAACCCAATATTTTTCCAGATGTGATGCCAAATATGCACTTCTTGGGGTTTATCCTAACTTTGTGTTTGATGAGGCAATTAAGGATCTTGCGTAAATCATCGAGATGATTTTGGTGCAAAAGAGATTTGGCCAAAAAATCATCCATATAATCTTCCAAATTTTTATGCATGTTATCATGTAAGATGTATGTCATAGCGCGTTGGTAGGTGGCACCAACATTTTTAAGGCCAAAGGGCATGACCTTATAACAAAATGTCCCCTAAGGTGTCGTGAACGCCATTTTTAGTTGATCATCGGGATTGATATGAATTTGGTTGTATCCTGAGAAACCATCCATGAGGGAAAGCATTTCGTGTCTTGTTGTAGCATCCACCAATGTGTCGATGCTAGGCAATGAGAAATATTCCTTGGGACTCGCTTTGTTTAAATCCCAAAAATCAATGCATATGCGAATCCTCCCATCTGACTTCTTGACGGGTACCATGTTGGACAACCATGGTGGGTAATCCATGCAGATGATAAACTATGCACCCAACAACTTTTGTAGCGCGTCTTTGAAAATTAAGGCCACTATTGGGTGCATCTTACGTAGCTTTTGCTTGACTGGCTTGACTGTCGGATCAAGCATTAAATTATGCGTGACTAGCTACGGGTCTAGCCCTGACATGTCTTTGTAGGACCATACAAAAACCTTCTTCTTCTATTTGACAAGAGCAATGTAATTGGCTTGCTCTTCAGGGGATAAACTTACCCCCAACTTGATGACTTGCGGATTCATTGGATCAAAACCGATGTCTGTGTCAATCATCTCTTAGACTGATATGTGGGATCCGTCCTCTAACTGGTGTGGATTTGGGATCAGGTGGATATCATTTGTTGAATTTAGATCTATGTTGGGAACACTGGGTTCCTCTTTAGCATGGAAGATATCCTGAGTTTGTCCTTGGGTGAAATGAAACATCTCACCGCAAGGCCAGTACTCTTATGGGGATGGTGGTGAGTGAGTGCGATCCCAATCTATGGCATCTAGGTCTAGATACAATGGTCACGTAGGATCGGTTGGGTTATGGATGGGGGAAATTAAATCAATGGAGATCATTTTGATGGAATGAATTTGGTCTCCACTACCGTGCGGGTGTTGACTCGGACATCCTTGGTGATCCTTGTGCCTCAGATCTAGCTCTGTGGGTACTGGCACAAAAGGATCAACCCTATGTGTGGATAGAAGGACAGGGTCTGCCCTTGGCATCAGTGGCCCTATAGGGTTTCTAGGTGGGAGGTGCTCTCTGTATTCCTAAAGTGGTGGATGAAGCACTTGGTTTAGCTATACTTTATTTAAATTCCACCTATGCCTTGGCCTCATGTTCATATGTTCAAACATACCATCAATGTCGATGGGGTATTCACAGGGTATTCTTGTTGCCTCATATGATTGAGATATGTCATCTTAGTCTCATCCTCATAATCGCTATTGGAGATCCATAGGACTTCATTAGCTTTGACAACTGTGTGCTCTTCTTGTTGGTATAGCCTCCCACTAGGCGTTTCATGATCACTTGGCCTTATGGCTAGCATGGGAGGCTCATTTTGTTTGAGCAAGTTGATTTGGTCCCATTCGGGTTGTTCTACTCTTTGCGGGAGGGCTGGATTCTCTTGAGGTGGCAATTGCTCGATTGGAGCATTCAAGGGGAACATTGTCACAAAGTTCTCTTGATAGTCGTCTATGGGTGTCACTTGCAAGTGATTTATACTAGATTCGAAAGGGTCCCAAGGTGCCACCTCATACTCTGGCTCGTATTCAAAAGATCCTCCTTGACCTTGTCTATATCCCTCTTGGAGGTAAGTTCTTGAATTTTCCCCTTTCTCGATCGAAGGGAAGGAGTTGTTGAGGTCAAAAAGGTTTGTTGTTAACAATGGGAGATAATCCCCCAATGTATATGTTGTGTTGGGATTAGCATATGGATATTGTGCCAACCCATCCTTGTTGCCTAGCCCTAGGCCTTGCATGTTTTCTACCAAGATGTCAAGGGGCAAATTGTGGTTGAACCCTACTCCTAATTTATCATATGGCATCTGATATCTTGGTTGAAAAATAATGCACATTCCTTGTTCGTATCTGCCCAATCCATATCCATGCCAATTACATTGGCCAAGGTATTTCAAGGTGAAGTCCAAGTTGGACAAATAGTCGACATTCTCAGAAAATAGCTCTTCATCCTCTTCCTCTTGTAGGTAGGGTTCTAGGCCGTTCTCAAGGCCCCCATATACAAATTTGGTCTGATTTTGTGGGTAACCTAAAGGGATGATAGTGCCAATGGGGAGGCGAGGTCTCCCTATGTCTTGCATGGATTCAAGTGTGGGTGTTGCCACAATGTTCTACACTAGGAACTCCCATAGGCCCGCATTCAAAATTTCAACGGTAATCATCGACGGTTGAGGGGGAGGGAATGGGAGTTCTTCCTAAGTCCACTCCATGTTGGGTGAATTAGGTGTCTCAACTCCCATTCGACTGGGAACCTCTTTGGTAGAGATTATTGAGACTGATGGTGACATCTCCTCTAGGGGTTTCTTCCCATTGTCCTTCGATGTGGCCACCATAGGTGGCATTGTTGGTGAAGGGATAGATGATGAATATGGGCCAGGTCGGTTACTTGAGGGACTCAATAGTGGGGATGTAGGTAAAATTATACCCTAAGTGGATGGATTCAATTGAAAGTCCAGATGTGTCGATGGGAGGTTCGATTGTGGCATCGGTTGCACCGCATTGTAAAACTTGAAGATTTCTAAGTCTGCTAGGACTACATGTACCTGCCCTTTGTATGTGTACTTGAGGCATTGATGGGCTATCGAAGGGACACACTTCATGTACCTGATCCAAGTTCGACCTAGTAAGATATTGTAGGCCATATCACCCTCCAGGATGTGACACAACATAGGAATGGTCTTTTGTCCTACTTGGATGGGCAGGACAATTGTGCCAACCGTCGAGCATAACACATCGTTGAATGCTCGAAGAGTGTAAGTGGACGCCAAAATGTGGGATGCTGGAAACTTAAGATATTTTAATACTACTGTTGTGATTTTTTTTTTGGACGATCCAATGTCCATCAACACCCTCTTAAATGGAATACCATTGACCCGCGCGATGACTTGCAGGGGTGGATCCACCATATCACTAGTCACAGACTTCAGTTTGTCTTCCCTGAAGGCTATGACTTGTTCTATGCATTGTATCACATGTCCCACAAAGTTTTTGAAAGAATTAGGTTCTTGGGACTGTAGCTCAATGAATTTGAGTATCTCCATAAGAGTTTCCTGATGGGGCAATGGTTGTGTGATGATCTCATACATGGAGAACCTAGCCGACGTGGTCCTTAAAATTTAAGTAAGCTTAGTCTGAATCATGGCCATTGGTCTAGACAGGGGAGGTTGTGTAGGGTGCTATGGAGGTTGCGATGTTAATGGAATATCTCCTGTAGCGGCAGCGGGTGCAGCCGTGTTTGGGTATCCTTTTTTTCGTGTCATGATGCTTATCATTCCCATGTACCCTTGCATGGGGTAGTTTTGTGTCACCTCGTTCACTTGTAAATTCTTTGCCTACGTGTCATGGGTAGGCAAGTGGTATTTGAAGACATCCATATGTTGGTTTCTCAGTGCTACGGGATTATCCATCGCGAGTGTTTTGTTGTCTATCAAGTCTTGTACCAAGTTTTTGAATTTCCAACAACTGAAGATGTCATGTCCTTTCTGTCGATGGAATTTACAATATAAATCTTCCCTATAGCCCTTGGGTTTTTATGCATTGGGGTCTATGGGTCGAGTTTTTGGCAAGTTTAACAAGTTTACCATGAATAAGCAGTCAAACAAGGAGTCTCTAGACTCTATGAACTACATGACTTGTCGCTTAGGGAGACACTACTGATTTTACTCTTGTTTGTGGTTTTCCTTTTCATATTTAGCAAGAGGAACTACCTGATAATTAGCCTTTAGGGGATCTGTCATTTGTGTAGGTGGTGGTACAGTTATGGCAACCTGATTGACCATGGAATATTTCGATTGCGTGGGCCCAATTTTGGCATTTTTGGTCCACTCTTTCTTGCGCGGCTTAGCAATCTCATCGTCTTGAATTTTGATCTCCTTAATTATCCGAGATTGTGCTAGGGCTTCTTCTAGGGTGGCATATTGCTGTAGCTATAATAGCATGGATATCGACCTTATGCAACTCTTCAAAAACATCTGAGTCATATCAGCCATGGGAGGGAGGTAGGGTAGCTTTGAAAGCAACGTCCTCCATCGATTCCCATAAGTGGATATGGTCTCATCATCATACTGCTTAAGGCCAGTTAGGTCACTTAAGGATGCCTTATTCTTGGTGTTGAAGGAAAAACGTTCAAGGAATGCATCCACTAGCTGGTCTAGATTGTTGATGTTATGCTTCGGTAATTGGGTAAACCAATCCGAGGCAGGGCCTACGAACGTGGTTATAAACATTCTCAGAAGCAATGCATCATTGTCCTAGATACCAAAGCATTGACTCAAGAACCTTGTTACGTGCTCTTGGGCATCCTCATATCCTCTAAAAATTTTCAATTGAGGCATTTTGAAGTGGTCGAGGTATGGGGGTGCCGGAACTAAAGGATGCACAGGGTTACTATGGAGCTGGCGTAAGGTGGGCTTTTGGGGCCCTGAAGTCTTGGTCTCCATAGACTCTAAGCATTCTAACAACACTTTGTATGCATCATAGGATTTGATTTCCTCTTCTTTGTTTTGTTACCATTGTGTATTACGAGGACCTTGAGGCCTATGGAGGGGTATCCAGATAGTGCCCCCCTACTTTGGTAGGGTGTTTTAGCCCGCTCTTCTTCTTGCTCAAATTCCTCATAGGCTTCCTGAGGAGTTTCTAGGCATGACCTATAAAAATGGATGGGTGCTCGAGGAATGTGCCCATCATTGGTTCTAGGGGTGGCCTCCCTCTCATGTCTCAGAGGTCTTAGAGGTAACACTTGATAAGGTCACGTAGACCTGTCTCGCACTAAGGGGTTGCACCTCTCATGAATTTCTATCCTATGCATGCAAGGGGTTGGAATCCTCTCATGCATAGTGTTCTGGAGCAACTCATCTATCTGGCACTAAATGTGATCTTTGTTAAGATGATATAGTTGCTCTAACTGCTGTTGATCTTGCCTAAGCTATGTGATTTACGCTTGGCGGGCAACATGTTTGGAAAATGCCAAGTCAATTTGTTTTGCCATCCTCTGTTTATGAGGCTTAGATGCCTCCCTTACATGTCTATCTCAGTCATGGTGATCCGAGATCTCTATGGGTCACTTTCCTCTATCGAGGTTAGCGGCATTCACCTGAGGCTCTGTCCTTAACAGGTGATCTTGATAATTAGTAGGTGTGGAGGCGCATTGCTCTCACACAGTGTATTGCTCTTGAGGAATGTAATGGTTTACCTCATGCTCCCTTTTGTACATGTGAAAGGGACAAACGGAGTTGGTTTTTTTTGGTCTAAAGAGCCTTGTGCTCTAGATTTTATCTATTAGTTCTAACAGTAATGAGGGGTAGAGGAGGGCTGATATAATCATGTGGTCCCTCCTTGTGAACCCTATGCTACTCTTGCACTTCATCATGCAGTGGCCACTCATAATGAGCATCTAAGGGAGCATTCCCATGTATGTTCTCCTCTTGAAAGGGTATGTTTTGAACAGGAGTGCCCCCCAAAGGGGTGCCTCTATAGTCCTTTTATGTAGTGACATAGTGTGGACCACATTGTGGGTTAGGCTGCCAAGGTGGTATAACCAAGTCCTTGGGGCTATAACGGAGGCGACTTGTGCCTCCTTGTACACTTTTCATAGTTTCTTCCCGTGACTGGTCTTGGCTACGGTTATACACCATAGTGGTGGTTCTCCACAAGATATGTATGTTTTTATCTCCTTTACGATTTTTTATGCTACACCAAACAACAAGGACCACACAAAAAAAGAAATGATTATATCATTTACAGATTAAATGTGTGTCCTAAATCTAGTTCAGTGTGTTTTTATTTTAGTTGTGCAAACCATGTAAAGAAATTTTTGTTATTCATGCATTATGGGGGCTATTATATCTCCAAAATGGTCATCCTTTCAATATACCACTACCATACCGTTATACCAAACCTCTCAATATACCTGCCCTTATGTGAGGGAAACTATTGGTATGCGAGAGAAGAATAGTACGTGGAACATAGGTGGTACGAAAGGGGAATCGCTCTATTTTTGACACCTACCATAGAAGACTTATCCTCATGCACTGGGAATCACCCCCACTACACGTGGTCAAATTTCATCAGGATTTACATCTAGCAACAATCGTGATCAAGGTTATGTATGCAAAATCCAAGCCACGGTGGTGAAGAAATCTACTATTGGTCTTGATCAAGTGTTGGGGTATTAAGACCAACTCCTTGATGTTAATATTATTATGTGGTGTGTGTGGTTTCTTTTAATTACACAAAGAAAGAAAACATGTAGCAAAATTCCCTATGCAAGCAAAGAAAACAAAAAAATTGTAGAGACAGGAATAGAAAAACACAGAGGATGTTCAGAAAACCTACCTCTTCTCTGCCCAAACCAGGTGCCTCTGAGTTTCTGCTCATAAAATGTATAGAAAGCTAATCATCCTAGGGTGATATGAATAACCAGTTTGTATTCATACCAGGGTGATACAAATTTGTATTCGTCCCAGTGTGGCACGAATTCCAAGTCTGTATTCATCATAGGGTGGCACAAGTAGTAGTCCAGCACATTAAGGATTAACACACCTGCAAGAAAAACACAAAATTTTGATCAAAAACTTGATCCTAATAGTAGGGGACAACATCCCACCGTTATAACCACTAAAATCATGAACACGGGGTGATGGCGTGCCAGGCCAGATGGTGTAAATGAAATTGATATGAAAATGCTAATTCCTACGAATGCGAGAAATAATGCATGAAGGAAACGATGCATAAAAGAGATGTAAGCAAACAAAGACAAAGTGGGGCCTATTTTATTAATGTTTATTTCAATTCAGTTACAATACGTCCCCCATTTAGGGCTCATAACATTTGATACAGTTTGTTACATCAATGAATGGTACGCTTCTAATGTCTTTCGCGTGCCTTACATTCGAAATGGGCGGGCCAAAGGTTTTTGCCGCTTGTTTCCGTGTGTTCATATGTTCATGTGTTCCTTGCTACACATTCGGTGTTCCTGGTAGTGATATCCTACATTCAGATAAACAACAAATAGTTAATAGCATATGCGGATAGAGGGAAAACATGCAATCCCTAGGGCCTCCGGCTAGTGAATACATAAAATAGCAAAACGATGGTCAAAACATGTCATAATGAACCCAAAATTTGACAGAGGTATAAAAACATCATCAGGGACATATTGCAAAAATAAAAGTAAGAAAATCATTCATAGATTTCTAATCGCTCCGGGGTGGGATGATTAGGATTGTCACAAAACATGCAAAAGCAACCTTCCAAATGTCCTGTCTAGATGCTTCCAAAATCTTGCAAACTTGGGACTAGGCTAAAAGGGGCATTTTGGGATGACCCAAAATGTCATATTTAGAAGATTCTGCCCATATTGTCCTGTATCCGAAGGCACTCCCTGTATGTTAGTAAACACATAAAATGATAAAAACAAGGTCAAAATAGGTCAGAATGTAGTGAAACATGAAAAAAAGCATAAGTAAATAAAATAGAATAGAATGAAAAAATAATAGTGAAGAAAGCATTCATAGATTTCTAATCATTCTAGGGTGGGACGATTAGAAGTGCAATAGTTTGGGGGACGCTCGGGGGCAGGACGCCTGTCGTTTGGGGTATGGTTTTGATACCAATCCACTTGGGATGGGTCCAAAACCTCCTAGGGGGTTGTGTCAATGAATTTGGTGTGGAATTATGGTCATTTTCTTGGGTTTTGGGTTGGTATTGCGTTCTTAGCGTTCACTCGATAACCTCTCTTCCAAAAGAGAAATTAGGGATGTAAGAAGCCCAAAAGGGATTGTGGGTATAATTTGGCAGCACTCCATTGCTCCAAATGCTCCATATTTGTCCTTCATTTGGGGTGAGGATTCTCACCTTTTTATAGACTTCAGGGGTCTCCTTTGAATGCACATGCGACGGTGCCACTTGGCTTGTCATGCCTTTTTAGGGGAGAGAAGATTCCTCCCTGATTTAGAGTCTCTTTGCATGAGGCATCCATAATCAAGGCATGCTTGACTAAAGTCCCTCTATTATATTTGAAAATATTCCTCACAATTGCATGCTCTGAAGGCACAGTTAAGTGGCGGATCTGTCGAGGTTTGAATTTTTTCTAGTCAAACCTGCTACTCGTCGCACCCTAGGACGATTGCTGCTAATCGTCCCAAGGTGGGATGAATAGGATTCTAATCATCCCAGGGTGGGATGAATAGGGAGCAAAGTGCTTAAAAGGTGCCAAATTGACCTTTGACCTTCCAAAACTGATTTGGGAGTGGTTAGGACCACTGTTTAACCTCTGGGGGCTACCCTAGGGGCTATGTATGTCAATTTGGTCAGTGCTTGTAGTCACATAATCAAATTGGTGTTGCTTTGGTGTCTACAGTTCTGTACAATTTGTAAGTGTCTTGGTGTATGATTTGTATGAAAAAAAGATACATCCAAGTGCTAAATTGGATATTTACCTAGAACAATCTCTCTCAGATAAGTTTTGTAAGAATATGATATGACAATTAATCCTAATTCTACCAACATACAAGTTACTTTTCAGGGTTTGAGAGAGTTATATATCGAATGGTGACACAAAAATCATACAATAGTTTAAAATATGTCTTTATTGATATCATAATCATCACAGATCATTCATCAAGTCCACACTAGTGCTGGTTTGATACAATTCCTCCATAGCAATGCATTAAGTAGCAATAACAACCAAAAAAAGTACATGCAATAGAGAAAACTATAAAATTCTAATATACCATTATAGGATCATAAAATACATGAGAGGAACTATGAATTATGCTCATTCTCCATTACTTCTCAACAATGATATACAACAATCATAGATATGCAATAACACTTCACATCATAACATAGCCAAAACTCCTAGCATTCCCTTACTAACCAAAATGTAACTAGAATATCACCAAACTATCAAAATTGAAAATGGAATCTTATATAACATTTACCAAGCCATTACAAATTGGTTCCTAAGGTAATTCATTATTCACAACTTCCCATGCATAACAAAATACATAATTAAGACTTTTACTAAGTCTAAACACCTTATTTATCAAATTCATGTGCAATTACAACTTAAATTGCATTTCTCATGAATTTCATTTCATTTCATTGCACATTGTATGGTTTACCTTCACTTTGTATGGTTTTACCTTATGATTGTATGGTTTACTCCTACCTTTACGATTTACAAAACTTGTCAAAATTTTCAAACTAGGCAAATCCTCTTGTCACTTCTTCTTCTAGGATGTGGATTTGTTGCCTACAACAACATTGGTGCTATAGAAGGGAATGCATGTGATAATGGCTCCTCTAAAATGAATGTGTAGGTTTGTGCTGAATGGTCCACAAGGTAACCCTCGTTCTCCTCATGTAATTCTTCCATTGCGTAAATTTGATTCTACATATCACTATTTAGAATCATTCACCCTTGTCTGATATTTTGATGGATGAATCCCTAATGAGTCTTCCCTTAGGTACTGTGTTAACACAGCTTGGACTCCTCATAGAGTCAAGTTAATGATGGTTCAAAACCTTTAAAAGTTTTTTTTTTTTTGTTTCGCTTTGTAGAAAAAACCCATGCTAAGGTGATTTGCAAGCATGACCCCTAGTACATGAGAAGCTCTCTACTTATTTTTCTCATTAGACCCATGAATTTTCTATTTATGAGGAAATATCTACCAAATTACTTGTGTGGGTGGAATTCCTAGGAATTCCTCTACCTCTATGGCCCTTTCTTAGTCACATAGCAACCCCTTTAGGGTATGACATTTTGGTGGAGGTAAATAAGTTTTTTAATGCACACCCTCAAAAACGTGATTTTGTCGATATTGATATTTCTAAATATCTCAAGGAGACTATTGATATACAAGTTGGTGACATTGTGCTATCCCAATAGGTCATCTACATTAATTTACCCAACACATATTTTCAATGCCAATCCTCAACACACAAGATCAAATATTATCCCTTGATATCACATAACAGGGACAAGCAAACCCCCAACACACTGAGTGCACCCACTCTTCAACCTCAGGAGGATTTTTGGATGATTGTGGTATGTAGGGTTATGCATAGCAACTATTTATCACCAAATTGGCTAAAATTAGGATTTTCAAAATTTGAAATTGGCTAATATTTGGGACCTTTTTCTAGGACCCATTAGCTAAAAAATTTTGGGTGCAAATTTTTTTTGGGTTGATTCACCCCAATTTTATAATAATTTGACCATTTTAAGTATAAATTTCTAATATTTCCTCTAATAATAGTGAACCTTCTACTTGGGTTTAGACATTATTTGCCTGGATTTCAAAATTGGTTTACCAAAATTTTATAAATACAATTTGAGGCTGACCCCTTATGTATAACCCTAGTGGGAGGGGGTAAAAATGCACGTTTGGCTACTTCTAAAGATACAAATTCCAAGTCAGAACATATCTCAAAGCCAATAGAAAAAGGGTATAAAAAGTAAAAAGTTGATCCCCTAGCTGAAACTACCAACAATGAGGCTCCTCGATCTCAATAGATTCATACCCCAAGGGCTGCTATAGTGGTTGATTCATAGTTTGCACACTTGGCCATTTATTTAGTACATTCCCTTCAGCTAGTGCAAGGTGTTCCTACAATACAAGAAGGGGATCTATAGAAGAATATGTCACTCTAGAGAAGAAAATTTATATGACCAATGTACAATGGGGTAGTTATATTCCTGGTTCATCCTAAAAGCTACAGTGTGTTGGAATATCTTAGTGGCAACGAGGATATGTCATTGGATGCAAATCCATCATCGATGGAATTGGTAGTTCCTATGGAGGAAGTAAAATATAAAGATCCTCCCCTTTCTATGTGGTTTTTATTGGGACATGAACAAAAGGCACAAATTATATTCACAAGTATGTTACAATATATAGGCATCAAGCCTATGAGGGAGATATGACAAGTGTCATAATATCCACTCCAAGTGTCATGCAGAAGACACCACTCCAACTCAAACTAAAGATATAAGACAAGTGGTAGAAGACAAGTGTCAAACTAAGGTATAGTGCACATTAATAATATTCTAACATTCTCCCTTAATGTGCACTATCCTAACTATAGAAAAAGATAAGTCAACATTAGATAACATTCCCCATTAATGTTGAGTTTTATTGCATACATAAAGTAATTTGCTGAACTGTGAAATTTTTTCTTTCCCAAGTGACTTGGTGAAGATGTTAGCCACTTGATATTGAGTTGGTACATAATCCATGTGTATAATGTCTTCTTGGACCATTTCTCTGATGAAGTGATAATGTATCTCAATGTGCTTTGTTATTGCATGGAAATTTGGATTCTTGGTAATCTTGATGGTACTTTGATTGTCACAATATATGTAAGTTGGACCATTTATGAATAGCCAAATGTCTTGAATTAATTACCTCAATAAAATTTTCTTCTTAATTTCTTCAACTTCTTCTCTATATTCAAATTCTACTGAAGATAATGAAATTGTGTTTTCTTCTTCGTGCTCTATGAAATAGAGCCCTAGCCCAACTGAAAACAATAGCTTGATGTGGATCTTCTAGTTTTAGGAAAAATAGCACAATCTCATTCTATATAGCCAATCAAAGAAAAATCATCACATGATATATACATAAGGCCATGATGTGGGGTGGTCTTGAGGAATCTCAAAATCCTCTTAGCTGCTATCCAATGGCTCTTCTTAGGATCCTGCATGAATATGGAAACAAGGCCAACTAAATAGGAAATATCTAGTCTAGTTGAAGTTAAGTAGATCAAACTTCCAACTAGCTTCCTGTAAAGGGTGCCATAAACCCTTTATTCATAATAAATATTAACCAATTTTAACCTGGTTTCCATGGGAGTGAGGGAGGTCTTACACTCCTCCATGGGAAACATCTCCAAAATAGGTTGAATGTATTTAGCCTGTGAGATAAAAATCTTACCAGGCTATTTCCATACCTTTGTGCCTAAGCAATAGTGGAGGAGGTCTAAATTTGTCATCTCAAAACTCTTGCATAAGTCCTCCTTGAGTAACCTTATTCCTTCTGTATCATCACCTATAATGAGAAGATCATCTACAACAACAATCAAGAAGGGTGTGAATATTGTGGCAAATGGAATCATAATATCACTAATTGCTATCAAAGGTAAAGAGATCAAAGGAGTCCACAAAATAATAATCTCAACACATTGTATGCAGAAAACCAAGTTAATATTGAAGATAAATACTATTGGTATATTGATTTTGGAGTAGCAAAGCACATGATAGGATAGACATTATTGAAAGGAAATAACCTGCCAAACCTTTATACCAAAATCTCAATATACCTACCCTTATGTGAGGGAGACTATAGGTATGTGAGAAGAATGATACATGGAACATAGGCAATTATTACAATGTGATGCTTACTTTTTGAGAATTTATTACAATAGATGTGCCAAATTTTTAGGTGCTTTATGACAAGGTGCTTGTGTGTTTGCTTGCTTGTATATGTTGCATAGTGTCAAGTGTGTATATGCAAAGGGACTACACTTGATTACAATTATATGAACCCCAAAAAACATGCAAGGGTTATAGCAAGCATCAAAATGAATAACAAGCCCAAATGAAGAGATGCAAACACAAAACACAGAGTGGCCAAGAAAATGCCATAAAAGGACTCCACTAGTAAGAGACAAGGGGCCTTAAATCACCCCTTGAGTTGATAATTGTATTAGAAAATTTGGCTTACTCATGCTCTTTACGCTTGGATCTCTAACTGTGAATAATGCTAGATAAACAATGTATACATCTCGATCTATTTCCATAGGGTTAGCCACTTCCACAGGTCTATTGCCTTTGGGTCAACCATATTAGTGCCTCAGGGTCATCTTAGGTGCCTCAAGGTTAGCCAATTATGGTTTTGTTGCCTTTGCAGGTCATCCTCTAGGTATGTTTCCTCTTGTAGGTCACTAGCTAGATTCATTATGAAAATCATCCCCTATCATGGTGAACTCAATCTAGAAGGTGTCGATCTCTACCAAAAATGCACCTACGAGCCATATAAGAGTGTCGATATCTACCGAAAATGCACTCAAAAAATAAAATAAAATTGAGCCACCGAATCCAAATGTGGAGGAGAAGAAGAAAGAAGAGAATACAATATTTTGAACTATCTTCGTCTGTAGTATTCAAAATTTGATCCGAAAAAGTCATCGGATAGAGTCTAGGGTGTCCATGTATATAGTCCATATAGTAGGTGTCCTTATGGTAATCACCTCATATTTCTAGAATGCATGGGTAACCAGCCACTATATCTGCCAAGTATGATAAAGGAGAATACTAGATACTAAATTCACTTACATAGAGTGTCGGGTTCAACCAAAAATACACTCTAGAATAAAACAATATTTGAGGCTAAAAAATATAAATTAAATGGCCTCAAAATTAAAATTAGACACCACCAATATGTCCATCTCAGAGAAACATTTCCAACGACTATAAACACCCCTATGTTTGGGTGTCAATGGGGATTTCAACTTGCTGGAAAAATAATAGCATGCCTTTCTAGGCAGCAAAATAAACATCAGGAATAAAATATTCCTAGCATCAGAGAATATTCCTTTATAATATTCTTGGCATCACTCTCTGGCATAAAAAAAACTTCAATTTTCCCTCACATGGGAATTACATTGGCCATGTGGGCCTTCCACTTCCACTGTCCATGTGGAAAAATATTAGAAAATTCAGTGCCCCGTGTATTGAAAAATAATAGGGAGCTCTTGAAACATTCTTAAATTTCAAGTCATGGGTACAATTTTAAAAAATTATCAAATGGTCCCTTCACTTTACTTGGATTACAATGAATAAAAAACATAATATTCCCTAAAATGAAACTAGTGTGCGATCACATATTAACATCAATTTTATTTATTTTTCCAACAGGAAAAAAATTTGCTCAAGGAGTTAGACATGGCTCGACCCGCTACAATTGGATGCCACATCTCCATCGATAAATTTAGGAATCGTCGTCTCCTTCCACGTGCTACTGATTGTAAATGGGTACCTATAGAAACTATTTTACCAGTGTGGATTTTGCAACTACTATGTCATTCCCAAGATCCATTCAGTAAGGTGATTCTTCCATGTATTGAAATCCTACTACCATAGGGTATGCATACTAGGGTTCTTTCAATAGCAGACTAGCCTAAATCAAGCACGTGAATAGAGAGCTCTTTAAATGGTTACTTCCTTCCACATCCCTATGAAATAACTATATTTTAAATTTGACCATGTACTGCATTGTGGGCAAGGCTCATTGATGACAAAGCAACCATCATAGCCATCCATGCATCTATTGCTAGTTGTAGCCAAATCATAGGATGCAACTATCGCCTCCATCACTGGTCATCCACAACATCAAAGAAATCTAGGCACTTGATTTTGCTACTATCATCCATCACCACTTAACTGAAGTCATCCATATATTATAGACTCGGATGACTATCGCCCACAACAACACCTGCCAATCTTCTTCTCACGCTCCATGACATCAAAAAATAATAGCATCAAAATAACAACATCAATAAAAAAAATTCTCATGCTCCACGACATTGACTTCAATTCATCAATCGTAGAATTATCAGTGGTCCAAAAGAACCAATACAAGTGGATCTCTCTCTTCACATCACTACTATTCTGTGGTGCGGGTGCGCTCATGAGAAAAAAACTATCTTCTCTCAATTCTCACGTAGGATAAAAAAATATCTTTGCCTAGACTTCAAAATATAACTCAACTTCAAGAGGTTTCAAAGTATTCACTTGCATAGACTTCAATCCTCCACTTCATCATCTCCATTACCACATGCTCCATGCAACACTTGCATTATCTAGCAATAAAACATGGAAGGTAGAGATGCATAGGCTTTATGATTATTTGATTCATTCTATGTATTTCTCAGCAAAAAAAAAAAATTGGAACTACTATGCATATTTTTTCACTCTGGTAAGCTAGTGAATGCAAATTGAGCTCACCAAAGACTGAGCATGCATCAGAAAAATTTCGCAAATCTCTGGTCGTGATCTTGGCAGCCACGCTACTCCCACAGTTACCACCAACACACCATATCATCACATGGCCTCCATACTAAAACAACATATAATGCTCAATATCATTATGTGTAGAAGCGTACACACTGAAATGATGTACAACACAATAGATGGACCAATCCGTTTGTTCACTCATAGGAAAACAAATCTACCGGGTAACAATTTGAAAATTACATTTCACTCAGTGTCGATATCAACAAAAGGCCACCACAACACTGTTAGTAGGTTTGACACGACATGACACTTGTTGGTTATTGTTTTGAGATCCTCTATGAAAAACATGACACTTGTTAAGAGAAATTGACAAGTGTCAATATAGAAGGCATAGTTCACATTAATATTTTAACATTCATCCTTAATGTGCACTATCCTAACTATAGAATAAAAATAAGTCAACATTAGATAACATTCCCCCTTAATGTTGACTTCTATAAAAGAACCCTATAATCCTCATTTATTACATAATTTGGACTAGGCTCATGCTCTTTGCGCTTGGCTCTCCAACTGTGAATAATGCTAGATCAACGGTGTTTACATATCAGTCTATTGCCAAGATTCTGCCTAATTTTAATCAATTCATTACTTATAGTGATGAAAGTTCCCTTCCCATTGAAGATGTTGGGGATGCACCACTTTGCATGATGGGAATAATGTTACTGCAACATATTTTTTATATATGCCTAGTATTAAAAGGAGCCTTCTTTCTATTGGGCAGCTTACAGATAAGGTCTATACTATTTATTTTGAAAAATACAAGTGCTACATTCAGGAACAAAATGGCACTATCAAAGCCATGTGAGTAAAAAAATATGGTGTTTACTACCTCCTTACCAAATATGTAACAAAAACATATTTGCATACAACTACTACTTTTTATTTGGAGTACATGTGGCATGAAAAGAATGGGGTATTTAAATTTTAATAATCTTCAAATGATGTCAAGGAAAATTCTGGTAAAAGGACTTCCACATCTTAAGGAGTCAAAATATTTTTGTGACCCATGTGTAATAGCCAAACACCATAGACAACCTTTTGAGTCAAGAAATGCTTGGAGAGCCAATAGACCTTTGCAATTGGTTCATTCAAACATTTGTGGGCCAATGTTTGTTTAATATTATACTGGGGCCAAATACTAAATCACTTTCTTTAATGATTACAGAAGAATGGTATGGATATACCTAATTCAATATAAATGGTAAGCCCTTGATAAGTTCAAATAATTCATGGCACTTGTTGAGAGAGAAAGTGGCTACCAAATATCCACCTTAAGATCAAATAATGGTGGAGAATATGTCTCCAATGAATTCTTCAAGTTTTGTAAAAACCATGGGATAAGGAGATAATTCACAACTTCTTATGCCCCCCCAAAAAATGGAGTAGCTGATAGGATGAATCAAACAATCACAAATAAAGCAAAATCAATGTTACATTCTGCTACATTGCCTAACTCATTTTGGGTAGAAGTTGTTCTTACTGCTGCATACTTGACTAATAGGTCCTACACAAAGGCCTTACATGAAAGAACACCTGAAGAAGAATGGAGTGGAAGGATGCCCTATGTGGGCCATTTGAAAGTCTTTAGATGTGATGCCTATGCTCACATTCCTCACAATAAAAGGAAGAAGTTTGATGATAAGAGCTAAAAATACATCTTTGTTGGCGATAGTGATAGTGCCAATGCCTATAAGTTGTATGAGCCTGTTTCCAAGAGGATCATTCTATGTAGGGATGTTACCTTTCATGAGTATCCCCCATCTAATCCTCCTCCTATGACCCCCACTTTGGAATTAACTAATGAAACAATTTCTCCCTTGATACATACAATATCATCTAGTCCTTCCCCTTCACTCCTAAATCAAGAAACCCCTCATCCATAGTGCTCTGCCTTGTTCTCCACCTTGGTATTGTCATAAACACCCATGACATACCACCAAATTTACCTCAAAGATAAATACTATGGTATGATGGGATTAATTTTAAACCTTGTACCTTGTAAAAGGGGGAATTTCATTTGATATTTCATACTCTGTACAAAAATGGCTCTTTGAGCCTTTTAATTTTGTTTTTTTTGGGTAATTATATGTATGAAAGAGTTGGAGGTTTTCTGGAAGCAAATTTTATAAAACTTCCAAATTGAACAATTTATTCCAGAGTAGCACTCAGATGGGTGACCACTTGGGAAGTCTTGGATTTGCACACATTTATAGATCATTGTTTTTTTGCGTTATTGAAGCAATAATTTATATCAAACTATAGTCTTATATATAGTCTTTGAAAAGTGTTTTTTGAGGAGGATCTATTAGTGAAATTATTTTTCAGTTTCGAGATTTTTTATTCAGCTGAATGTTAACTCAAAGTTGAGATTGTAAATAAGAGTGCATTTTCGGTTGCATCCGACACTCTTGAATAGAAAATTTGGAAAACTTGTGAGGGTTCAATTTTAAGTAATTGGGGGGACATTAGTCCAAGTTATTCATTGAATTTGGTAGATATAAATTGTTTTTGGTGATATATTCAGGGTTGTCATGGTGATAAAACAACTCCCACAAACATTCGAACTCCACCTGCACTTGTTCAACTAAAAAAATAGTCAAAAGTGCACCATCCATGTAGTGCTTCTCCATTAGGTTTCATAGACACTACCATAGAACCAAAAGTAGCATAATTAGGGGGGTCGTTATCGCTACTATCAAGTTTGATGATACTTGTGTGAAATCAAGAAAATATTGGTGCAACTCTATGACATCGATCAACCACACCAATGACAAACTTCTACAGTATTATAGCTACACACAAAACTCTAATAGTCTCTTACCAGCGAATTTTCCTTAGACACCACCAAATTATTCGATGTAGAAGCATTCGAGAGCCGAGGGAGCCCATATACATCATATGCACCATTTTTTATGTTTCAGATCAGGCACCGTTTTTTTTTTTTTTTTTTAAAGAGGCAGAAGATGGACCTGGTGATTATCTGGTTATAGCAGAGTCAAGAGATTATCTTTATCAAAGTTTCCATTTCAATTTCTAACTCGACTTTTGCCAAATGGTTCATTTTCTCCTTTCTGCATAGGATGAGTGCTATTAGGGTGGTGGGTTGATCTACATTATCTTATGAAGTGGTTATGGATTTCTTTACTTCAAATCATAGTTAATGCACACTGGGTGACCAAAAACCCTTTTGCATATTTTAAGGACTAAAGAAAAACATCAATATCTTGCATTTTAGATAAAATAACAAAAATAGAGATTTGCAGTCACACAACAAAATATTTTCAAACAACAGTTAGGAGGTTCAATTACAACAAGATTTGTGGGCTCCTTCTTCTACAACTACAAACTAGCTACCAAAAAAATGGAATAAAAAATCAGTTTCTAATTTTTCATTTCTCTTTTGAGAAATTACTTCTGCAGACAAAAACCTCCCCTAAATGTCTCAAAAAAATTGGATTTGACAACCATTTTTTATTAAAATTTTTGGTTTCTAATCCATCTCATGGATGGAGAGCATGCTCCCTAAGTTAGAAAAAACATGGGGGGACAAATGATGGGGAAAAAATGAGGTGAGGGAAATCCCCCTCAAACCAACAGGGCAGGGAAAGCCTGGAGCTCTGATACCAGATGTTGGGACATGAACAAAAGACTCAAATAGTATTCACAACTATGTTACAATATATAAGCATCAAGCCTATGAGAGAGATATGACAAGTATCATAATATCCACTCCAAGTGTCATGCAGAAGACATCACTCCAACTCAAACTAAAGACATAAGACAAGTGGAAAAAGGCAAGTGTGAAACTAAGCCATAGTACACATTAATAATATTCTAACAGTTTCGACATTATCATAGTCCCTAACAGGGGAAATAATATGGAGATAGTCTACCCGAAAAATGGTTTCACCCATCCAACCCAATAGTTTGATCAAATTTGGGGCATTGGCTTTGAATAGATACTAGATGATAGAGTAATAAGTCTACTTGGTACCTAGAGTTATAGTTTTACAATTTAAGGTTTTTTTACTCTAGTTTATTTTTCTATGCTTAGTTATGTTGTTTATTTACCCTTTTAAGGGTTGGTTCCAGTTTTGATCGTATGACTAACCTTGCGCCCCCATATGTGATCTTTGGATCTTCATTTTTATTGTAACCTCTTTTATTTTTATTGAATATAATTGTTGGTTCCAATAAAAAAAAAATTAAGATGGTGATGATTGTTATATTGAATTTCTATCTTACAGAAAGTTAAATATCTGAAGAGAATTATAACCCTATCCTTATTGCTTTGTCCCTATAAGTGAGTATTAAGGCTTTGGAAATTTGAGAAACTTTTTTGTAGGATGAAATGGATTATGATATGTGTATGGAAATGTGATGATGGTATTTTCTTATGACTCTATGGGATACTTGCTCATTCTTAAGAAGATCAAGGGAATTTTTTATTGCTTTTTGGGGTACTTGCTCATTTTGAGGAATAGCAAGGAAATTCTTATTGTTTTTTAGGATACTTGCTCATTTTGAGAGAGAGCAAGGGATTTTTTTTTCAAGGGTGAAGGAAGAGCTTGTCCTTTTGCAAATTCTTTAGCTTTCTAGGCCATGTGCGTAATTGGATAAGCAGGGAAAACCATTCACTTTTTAGCAATGGTAACTTCATGGGTTAGTATTTCCCAATTTCACAATGTTTTTATTTGTTATAACATGTGTAGTCCAAGAGAAAACTTGATTGACCAGGAACAACCTATGGTACTTTAAGGATTGTTCAATTTTCAATGGATATTTGCTTAAAACACTAGGGGTGGGTGAGTGATTGAAAACACCTAGAATTTTTTTAGCAATCAAAGTGTTATGAAATATGTGGTAGTAATTTTCCTATAAGTTTTCAAATAGTTTTAACTAGAAGAGGTGTCTCCTTTGGAGCCTTTTACAATTATATTGATACTGAACATTGATGAAAAATAATATTAAAATATTATAGATATTGGAACTCCATCATGAAACAAAGGAAGTACATGATAATCTTCTTTTATCTACCAAGTGGTATTTAACAATAATATATTTATTTATTCTTAAATATTATTCCTGTGTATATATATATTATGTGAAAAATACAGAGAAGTTGTCATTCAGTAGTAGTTGATTGCAGTTAAAAAATGCACTACAAGTCAACCTGTTGCTTAAGATAATGTATGAACTCTTCTTTAGATAATGGATTCTTGTAGATTTTAAGCCTATGCCCATTTGCTAATAATATTCTTGTTGAGTCATCTATAGTCTTAAGTTTAACTGTACCATTTCCAAACATTTCTTCACTCTCGTAAGGCCCTAGCCATATTATCCTTAGCTTACCTTGAAAATATTAGTAGCAAGAATCAAATAACAAGGCCCAATATCCTGATTGAAATTTTCATGGTACAATGTGTTTATCATTCTATTTTTGTATTTGTTGCTGAGTTAATTCTGTTGAGCAAGGTGCAACAACAATATTGTCATTGTTTTCAACATAGTCAGATAGATCTATTGATACAGTGGACAGGAAGTGCAAAAGCTATTCAGATGTAGAAGACAGGAGTTCAAAGGTTATTCAGAGTATGTACAATGATTTTCCAAGAAGACCAAAGTGCCCCATTTGCAAAAGATCAAAGAAAAAGACAAGTAAGAAAAGTGTCACGATATCACAACACTTTTTTGCAGGCAAGAAAAACTGTCACGATTTCGCGACATGTTGGAAGAGAGAGAAGAAGCAGAAAAAATTGTCACGATTTTGCGACATGTTGGAAGAGAAAGATAAAGCAGGAAAAACTATCACGATTTCGTGACATGTTGAAAAAAAAAAAAAAAAAGAATAAAAATTGTCGTGATATTGTGACATGTTGAGAAGAAAGAAAATCTGTCATGATTTTGTGACATGTTGAGAAGAAAGAAAATCTGTCGCGATTTCATGACATGTTCGAAGAGAAAGCGCAAGCAAGAAAAACTATCACGATTTCGTGACATGTTCGAAGAGAAAGTGCAAGCAGGAAAAACTATCACGATTTCGTGACATGTTGGAAGAGAAAAAGGCAAGTAGAAAAAGTGTCATGATTTCACGACATATTGCAAGAGAGATAGTACGGAAGAAAAAGTGTCACGATTTTACGACATATTGCAATAGAGAGAGTCCAAAAAAAAAAGTGTCGCGATTTCACGACATATTGTAAGAGAGATTGTATGGAAGAAAAAGTGTCATGATTTTGCGACTTATTGCAAGAAAGAGAGTCCGAAAGAAAAGTGTCACAATTTCATGACATATTGCAAGAGAGATAGTACGGAAGAAAAAGTGTCACGATTTCACAACATGTTGCAAGAGAGAGAGTCCAAAAGAAAAAGTGTCACGATTTCATGACATATTGCAAGAGATATTGTACAAAAGAAAAAGTGTCACGATTTCATGACATATTGCAAGAGAGAGAGTCCGAAAGAAAAAATGTCACGATTTCACAACATATTGCAAGAGATTGTACGAAAGAAAAAGTGTCATGATTTCGTGACATATTGCAAGAGAGAGAGTCCAAGAGAAAAAGTGTTGCGATATCGTGACATGTCACGTTTTCATGACCCAAAGGCAAGAGAAAGAGCAAAGGAGAAAAAGTGTCACGATATCGCGACATGTCGCATTTTTGCGACTAAAGGAGGAGAGAGAAAGTAAGAAGGTAGAAGTGTCGCGATATCGTGACAAAAGTAAAGAGGAAGAGTACGGAGGTGAAAGTGTCACGATATCGCGACATGTTGTGTTTTCATGGGTACAAGCCAAGAAAAGAAGCAAGGAGGTGAAAGTGTTGCAATATCATGACATGTGTTTTTGCGGGCCAAAGCTAAGAGAAAGAGTAAGGAGAAAAAGTGTCGCGATATTGCGACATGTAGCTTTTTCACGGTCCAATGCAAAGAGAAAGAGAGAGAAAGTGAAAGTGTCGTGATATTGCGACATGTAGCTTTTTCACGGTCCAATGCAAAGAGAAAGAGAGAGAAAGTGAAAGTGTCACGATATCACAACATGTATTTTTAGGGGCCAAAGCAAGGAGAAAGAGAGAGAAAGCAAAAGTGTTGCGATATCGCGACATGTATTTTCACGATTGAGTTGAAGCCGACGAAGACTGATGACAACCGACTACAATTAGGGTTTATAGTTTGCATGAAAGTCGACTAAGATTAGGTTTTATAGTTGACTAAGATTAGGGTTTTTATCATGAAAATATCTGTTATAAAAGGAGGGCTGTTTGGAGAATTAAAGTTGATGAACGTGTCGTCGAATGCTTGTCGAAGTGTGAAATGTGGTCGTAAGAGCGCAAAAAGGGCAAAAGTGGCAAGATGATGGCGAAGTGCGCAAAGTGAGCGAAGAAGTCATGTCGAATTGTCCTAAGTGCGTCTATGATTGCACACGCAGAGAAAGCAGGAGTAGAGTACACAAAATGGAGAAAACGATCGTGAAGTTGGACTACAGTGAAGTAGAGTGTGCGAAGTGTTTGCGTAGAAAGAGTAGAGTGCGTAGAGAATGCAAAGGTGAAGAATACTAGTTAGGGTCATGCAAAAGCAAAGGTATCTTACTGTCAAACTTATAGATTCAAATTGAAGTCCAGGTTGTAGATTGGCATCAGGGGTTGGTGCTCCTTTCTATTGGTGTAGATAAATAAGGGGTTGGTGCTCCTCTCTGTTGATACAGATAAATTAGGGGTTGGTGCTCCTTCCAGTGGATGCTAGTAAATTGATTGTAAAGTTGGTGCTTTGCAAAGGCTGGATTTGGATGGTAGTCCAAGCAGTCATTCTTGAGGAGTAGCCAAATTGGTGAACCTTGTTAAATCTTGTGTTGTGTGATGTTCTCTTGTGATACTTGCTTTATCTGGTTTTAAGGTTTCATTATTTCAGTTTTAAGAGCTATGAATTTAAATTTAAATAACTACACTGATTCACCCCCCCTCTCAGTGCCATTGTAAGACTAACAAATTCACTCTTGTGTAATACCTCTAGTCTTTTTTCATCCTAAATATTTAACTTTTCCAGTATAGCTTTTTGTGCTTGATCCAAGTTCATGTCAAGTTGTATTATTGTACGAAGACTTTCTATCTCAAATTCAATAGGTATAATGGCTTGCTTTCCATAGACCATATCATAAGGTGACAATCCTATGGTGGTTTTCCAAGTTGTTTTATATGCCCATACAACTTATTTTAACATTTCTTCCCAATCAAATCTATTTAGAGCTACAATTTTTGTAATAATATTTTCAATTTCTCTATTTGTAACTTCTACTTATACATTAGCTTGAGGGTGATATGGCAAGGTTTTTTTATGTTTTATTTGATAGATCTCAACAAAAATTTTGATTAATTTGGAGATAAATTGAGATCCATGATCCAAAACTAGTTCTCTAGGTGCTCCAAAGTGTTGCATGATGTTTTAATAAATAAAGTCAGCTACAAGTTTAGCTTGTGCTTGTGGTAAGTATTTTACTTCAGCCCACTTGGTGACATAATCTGTACACACAAGTATATGCTTATTACCTACACTTGGAGGGTATATTGGTCCAACACAATCAATTCCCCATTTATTGAATGGTTCAAACATTATTTGTGGTACCAAAGGCATTTCCATTAAAGATGTAGGTTTACTAGCCCTTTGACAAGCATCACATCTATCAACAAACTTATAGGTATCTTTATTCATAATAAGCCAAAAGTAACCAATTTGAAGTATTTTACTTGTAGCGACCCTGGGAACACATGCATCGGTCCCTTTTATAAAACCCTCATTGCAATGCTATTTAAAATACCAAAGATAAAATGGAAAGACAAGAGGAAAAAACATATAACACAAAATAACAAAATACAGATCTCTTTATTGATATTGAAGCTTGGTTACATGTTGGTCCCTCTTAGGGATACCCATTTTGATACTATAAATTACAAGTGGGCAAGGAGTGCCCCTTCCATGAAGAGGTGGTGTGCTTATAAAAGGTTCTTGGTTTCGTACATGGAAATGTATGAGGGCTTACAAATGCCTCCTTCTCTAGGGATGTCTCCTAGAGGGATCCCTTTTGCTCTCGTATGTTGTAACCTTCATCCGATGTACTTGTGGCCCTACAAAAAATGAAACAACAACACACTTTTAGGTGTCCGAGATTGCCTCCTCGGATGAGGTTGTTAGTAATCAAAGAATGTAACAGAAATATGATAAAATAATACCATGGAATCAAGTAAATCTATGCTAATGATATAAGAAAACAAGATAAAATATGCTATGTCTATCTAATCCAAGCCTGTAGGCCACTTTCCAAGACATCGACTGCTAAAGAAAACCTTACTATCCTTGCCCCAAAGCTATGGGTCAAAGACTATGATCTGATGTTGAAGAAAGTAGGTGTTATGCCCTTTGATTTATCAAAGTTCTGCTGCACACGTGATCTCAAAGAGAACTCTCTCTATGAAATGATCTCTTGTATGTGATTTAGGTCTCTATTCTCTGTATGATAAAATATTAAAGGATCTCTGGATATGATAAGGCTCCCTATATGCCCTAGTGCTCTTAGGCTTACACCTTTTATAGTGTGAAACCCTAGGTCTATGTCCAAGCCCTAGAAATGAATTTCTCATGCGTAGTGCAAGTTAGCATGAGAATCTCTTGTCTATATTTGAAAGCCAGTTAACTGAAATCTAACTACCCACTTGAGTCTTCTATGCAAACTGTTTGTTAGCATGAGAAGCTTTTTTCCTTTGTTTATGCTTGGAGGTCAGTTAACTTAAGTCTAAATGCAAACTCAAGTCTCCTATGTGAACTGGTCGTAAAAAGGAATGCAAAGTCACTCTCACTCACATTTATTGCATGCAGACTGCCAATTCTACCCGAGATTGGGCCTGTTTGTCGGTAAACCACTTCTTATGGCTTAGCCACTGTCATATATAGTGGTTATGATATGTCCATTGTCGTCTGTAGCGGCTACGTCTGGCCACTCTAGGCTTGAGCGGCTAGAATTTGGTCACTCTTGGCTTGAGCAAGCTTGGATGGCTTGAAAAGGCCCCAAATGAGTGGTGAGAACCACTATTGATGCTTGGAAAGTCCAATATTATGTCTTATGATATTATGAGTGTGTCTATGTAAGTAGCTCCCCTAAGCATGACATAATTTAGGTGTCTCCATTACTAACTATTCTTTAGGTAGCATAATCGCCTCCACAAGGTTCGTCATGTGCCCAAATTATGTCATATACATCTTACTGCACATATCTCCTAATTACTTGGTCAAGGAAAGATTTAAACAAGACTCCATTAATCCACATGTAAGGGGTGCTTTGATGTATTATTTTTCTATGCTCATGCAATGTAAAATTTTGAGGCATATTTCTTGTTACTAAATAATTTACAATATCAACATACCGAGTGAAAATAGAGAGAGCAAACAAATGTTCATCCAGGAAATTATTAGGATTTAACTTGTCATCATCAAATATTTGCATACGGGATAAATGATATGCAATAACATTATCCTTACCTATTTTTTCTATAATTTTAACATTAAATTCTTGCAATAATAGAAGCCATCTAACCACTCTACCTCCCACTATGGATTTTTTCATTATCTTATGGCAGAATAATTAGTGTGAACAAATAATTCATACCCAATTTTGTAATGTTTGAATTTATTAATAGCATGGACTACAACTAAGAACTCTTTTTTAGCAGTTCTATTACTCAAGACTTAACAGAAATTAGAAAGGAGGTAGTAACTTATTTCAATTCTATCCTTGGTAAGGAATCACAGTGCAATGAGGAGGCCAAAGATATTCTCTTGCAATCCATTCCTAGCATAATAAATGAGGATATAAACCTTAAGCTTCTAGCTCCCTTTTTTGATGAGGAAATTAAGGAAGCCTTGTTTAGCATGGAGCCAGACAAAGCCCCGGGACCCGATGACTTTCCCCCTCGTTTCTATCAAGCTTTTTGGGACATCATAAGTGAGGATGTAATTTCTACTGTCAGATAATTACAAGCAAACAATCATATCCCAAAAGGTATCAACTCTACTTTTATTTCTCTAATTCCTAAGAAGCAAACCCCTGAATCTATAGTTGACTTCAAGCCAATCAGCCTGTGCAATGTTTCTTACAAGATCCTAACTAAAGCCATTGTAAATAGAATGAGAGATATTCTACCCCGCATCATAGATCCATGCCAAGGAAGCTCTGTCTAGGGTAGGTCAATCTTGGATGGAGTTATCACAGTTCATGAAGCTCTGCACTCTGCTCATAAGACTAACAAGTCTATTTTTGCCCTCAAGCTTGATATGAACAAAGCATTTGATAGGCTAAATTGGGACTTTCTGATTGTTGTCCTCCTTAAGTTTGGTTTTCACCACCAATGGGTTAATTTGATTAAAGAATGTATTTCTAAAGCATGGTTCTCGATTATTTAATGGAAAAACTACTGGTTACTTTCAAATTCATAGAGGAATTTGGCAGGGGGACCCTATCGACCCCATGTTATTCATCATTGTGGTAGAATATTTAGGCAGAAACATAAAAAATTCTTGCAGTTCAAGGATAATATCAGGAATCAAGGCAACATCTCTCACTAGGGCTATTTCTCACCAATAATTCATCGATGATACTCTTATATTGACCAAGGCATCAGTGGTTGAGGCCAAAATAATTAAATACATCATGCAACTCTACGAGGACGTTGCTGGCTAGAAAGTTAATTTCAATAAAAGCAAGTTATATTTCTTGAACACCCCCATTTAGAGGCAAGGAAGTATTGCAAAAACTTTAGGGTGTGATATAGCAAACCTCCCCACTTCATATCTTGGTCTCCCTCTTTTCATTGGTTCTCCGAGAGAGTCAATGTGGGATAGGGTTATTGAAAGAATTCAAAAAAAACTTGCTAGATGGAAATCATCTTCTATCTCAAGCAGGAAAGATGACCCTCACTAAGGCCTCTCTTCAGAGCATTCTAGTCTATTTCCTCTCTATTTTCAAATCCCTTGTGAAGGTTTTCCAAAAAATTGAGAAACTCCAAAAAGAATTTTTATGGAATGGATCAGAGGAGAAAAAAAGGATACACCTTGTAGGATGGACCAAAGTGTGCAGACCTAGGGAAAATGGGGGCTTAGGTCTGAGGAGAATTGATCATATAAATTTAGCTTTACTAGCTAAGCAGGCGTGGCGTCTCATTTTTGATGAAGAAAATGAATGGAAAACAATCATAAAACGAAATTATCTTCAAAATATGGAACTTCTAAGTGACTCAGTTCCAATCAGAGGTTTTGCTTTTTGGAAAGCAATTCTTAATTGTAAGGAAATCATCAAAAAAGGTTTAATATGGGTTTTAGGAAATGGTGAGAGGATAAATTTATGGAATGACATGTGGGATAAGGATGAACCACTGATGCAATATCCTAACTTAGACCGAATCAGAGATATCACAGAAGAACTCATTGGCAAAAAGTCTCATATTATATGGTTGAGGACAGAGGTATAATGAAGTAGAAAAAAATAATAATTCAGGGATTTCAAGTGGAATAAAATGATCTTTGTAACATTCTCAGGAAATAGTTTATCCCCATGAGACCCCAGGAAGATCAAGTGACCTGGGCTCCTACGAAAAATGGGCAGTTCACTGTTAAATCAGCTTACAAGCTACGCTTGATGACAAGGATTTTGTCCTCCAAAAGGACTTAGTTTGGATAAAAAATTTAATTCCAAAAATTGTAGTCTTTTCATGGCTGGTTATCCAAGGAAGAATTCTAACCATTGATAATATGATGCGTAAAGGTATTTGTATCACTAATCGTTGTTATCTGTGTAGGGCTAATTGGGAGACCATTTATCACATTTTCCTTGAGTGCCCTTTTTCCTTGATTGTCCTAAGTGGGGTTTTTCAGGCCTTCAATATTTCATGGGTTAAACCAGCCATCGTACTTGATTTATTCATCCAGTGGCCTTGCCCCTTTTCAAGCCAAAGACTTAGATACATGTGGAAAATTTATCTCAATAACTATATTTGGCAAGTGTGGTTAGAAATGAACCATAGAGTCTTTAATGAGTCTATCCATGATCATCAAACTATCATTTCTAGGATCCTATCCTTTACCAACGAGAATGTGAACCTTATCCCTTTTGATAGTTGTAAACCTCATCTGCAGGAGATCACGATTGTTCAATATTTAAGCTTAACATTGTTAGATGAGTCTGTGCCTAGGGTAGTCAACCCCAGAGACAATGTTAAGTGGTCTCCACCTCCTATGGGTTGGTTTAAGCTTAATTTTGGAGCAGCTAAGGAAAATCCTGGCAGAGCATACACTGGTGGCACTGTATGACATCATAATGGGAATATGATGCATGCATTTTCTAAATATTTGGGAACAAAGATGAACAACGAAGCTGAAGCTAGAGCTATGTGGAGAGGCCTTCAAATGACTCAAGACTTATAAGGCAATTTGATCATAGAAGGAGACTCTATGCATGTTATAAATCTCCTTAATAATTGGAAAAAACCTCCTTGGAGGATTAAAACAATTTTTGAAGAGGCTAGGATCCTTTTCCAAGGAAGACAGGATAGAAAAGCCCAACATATCTTTAAGGAATCTAACAAAATTGCTGATAAGTTGGCCAATTTTTGTGTCGATGGTGACGGAATTTTCAAATGGGAACACAATGTCCCAAGTGAAGTAGATGAGCTTATTCAAAAAAAATACCAAGAATGATAGTCAAATTTACCAACAGGTAAGGCATTGTAAGTTCGAAGGCTAGGAGTATTCCCATCTCTTTTTTGAATTGGACTCACAATAAAAATTATCTGAGTTGTCAGTATTCATGGATACTACTTGGAAATACCACAAAGACTAATGGGGACAGTCACATGTCAAATAACATGGCTCCTAGTCATATTAGTAATTTGAGGTTGGTTGATAATCACAGGGAAAGAAAGAAATGGTAATATAAGACTTCGAACCAAATCCATGTGGACCACCAGATAGCCACTACCATAAATATAACCAACAGGTTCACTTCTCTAAGGATGATTGGCCAAGATAGTATGTGGTACCAAAGCATGTCATATACGAAATAAAGTAATTACCAAAAAATTATTAAGAGTAACTGTCAATACAGAGCTTGTGGGAGTTTTTTTTAGTACTCTACTATGTGTGTCTGCAACTTTTTGTTTCTCCATTGTCTCAAGGAAGGGATCCGTGTCTGTTTATTTTTTGTAATTATGATGCATGTGTGTTTTCTCAAGGTATACCCAAAATATTGTATCAGAAGTTTCTTTTTGATAGCAGGCTATGTGTCTTACCGGATGTAATGGCTTTGGCGGCAAGTAGATTTTACATATATAGGATCCTTAGTAAGGATATGTTCATCAACAACCCTGGGCTGATTTTTGTAAAATGTTTTGGGTCAACCTGTAAAACTCGGTATTAATGCTATAGTATCTTATCTACCAAAAAAAAAGAACTCTTTTTTAGTAACTGTGTAATTTATTTCAGCCCCATGCAAATTTTGACTTACATAATAGATAGCATAAGGTATTTTGTTATCTATTTGTTGTAGTACTACCCCTATTGCATAACCTGAAGCATCATAGTGCATATGAAAGTGTAATTCCCAATTTGGTCCACTTAGCATTGGGGTAGTAATCACTTTTTTATTTATAATTTTGAAGGCTTCCTAACATGCTTCAGTCCAATTAAATCCACTTTCTTTGGTTAAGATATTAAGCATAGGAGAAGCAAATTTGCTGAAATCGTTAATGAATCTATGGTAGTATCCTGCATGTCCTAAGAAAATTCTTACCCCTATTTGCATTTTTGGATGTTGGAGGGACTAGATAACCTAATTTTTTTTAGGATCTACTTTAACACCTTCTTTTGATATGTAATATCCTAAAACAATACCTCTTCTCATAATCATGAAACACTTCTCGTGACTTAAATAAATATTTTGTTCTTGGCATCTAACCAGAACCTTTTGTAAGTTTGATAAAGTTTCTTCAAAGGTATTACCATAGACTGTGAAAACATCCATATAGACTTCTACACATTCACTAATCAAATCAAAAAAAATATTTAAGATAGTCCTTTGAAAAATGGTAGGTTCATTTCATAATACAAAAGGTAAGACTTTATAAGCATAGGTGCCTAAAGGACATGTGAAAGTTGTATTTTCCTGATCTTCTTCAACTATGGAAACATGATTATACCCACTAAAACCATCCAAAAAACAAAAGTATTTCTTCCTAGCCAAGGTATCAAGAACATGATTAACGAATGGTAAGGGTAAATAGTCCTTATTTGTCACTTTATTTAGTTCCCTGTAATCCATACAAATAATCCATTTACCATTCATTTTAGGGACATCAAAAATTAGATATAAAAATCCTGCGTTCAAGGATTTAATGATTTATTCTTGAACTACATCTTTAATAGTTAAATTTATGTCTCTCTTGTGTGTGATGATTTATGCATTTATTTGATTACTGCTATTGATATTTCCATTGATAATATTGGAAAATATTTTTTGGGAAAGAAAATTGAAAGTTGTTCTTATACTATTCACCCCCCCCTCTCAGTATAAGTTTGTGTTCTTCAGTATTAACAACTTCATCAACAAGTACTAGATACCTAGAAATATATTCCTCATATTTCATATTCGAGTCTTCAAACTTCCTTTTGTGAGTTTGAAGTTTTCCCTTTTTTACCTTATCATCTCCTTAAAATGTTATCTATAACTTATCCCATATTTTTTTAGTTGAAGTGCATTGCATGACTCACAAACTCAAATTCACATAACCCACTTAAGATTGCATTCATTGCCCTAGCATTATTTTCATATGGTTTCTTACCATTTGCATCTGTGGGAGGTGTTGTAAATCCATCCTCAATGGATTGCCATACATCATATCCATGTGCTATCAAATAAGTCTTCATTCTCACACTCCAGAAAGCATAGTTAGTCCCATCAAACAATGGAGTCTTATTTGATGAAAACTCTTCCGTATGAGCCATGTGTGTTCTTGTAAGATATTCCTTCAAGTTTTTAGACTTTTACGAAGGAACCTGATCTAATACCAATTGAAGAACAAAAGCTTATACTGATAGGGGGGTGAACTGTATAAGATAAAACTTTTCACTTTTCAATCCAAATGATAATAATAATATCAATGCAGTAAATGAAACAATGCATAAATCATCACACATATGAGAGACACATATTTAATGTGGTTCACCCAATGTGGGCTACATCCACAGAGAAATATTTCTTATAAATTTCTCAACAAATTTTGTGGGCTCCAACCCATAGGATACACCAATCCCCTATTACAATGTTCATAGACACCAATCCACAAGAGATACCAATCCCATATCAAGTTCTGTGGACACCACTCCACTCTGTTCTTGTTTTGTGGACACCACTCCATAGGAGACACCAATTCCCTCTGCTCTAGTTCTGTGGATACCACTCCACTCTAATCTAGTTTTGTGGACACCACTCCACTCTATTCTGGTTCTATGGACACCACTACACTTTGTTCTAGTTTTGTCCTCAACTCTGCTTAAACTCTATCTTTAACTCTACTCAAATTATATCTTAAACTTAGCTCAAAATATTGTCTTAAACTTAGATCAAACTTTATCTTAAAAACTGCATAAAATCAACTCCATAATATTCTCATAAAACTTGCTTAAATATACTTACTAAACCTACTTACATCTATTCATAAAACCTGCTCAACATTGCTTCAAAACCTACTCAACAATCTGATCCAAAACCTACTTACAAACATTGCTCATTTGCTCCCAAATCTTGCATGCATACAATGCTCATCTATTCCCAATTATTGCATATAAAATAATTCTCATCTATTCCCAAATATTGCATAATGATGTCATCAAGTTCTTTACTTATTCTACAATGTGCTTTCCTCAACTAAAGCAATTCAAACATATTCTATCAAAAATTATTTTATATTCATGAACATATAGAGAATTATATGCACTAAAAAATGCCAATATGTTCTTCACATTCATTATTTTTGTTGCTTACACATATATCACATTTATTACATCAAAAGGTAGCTTTAGTCTAGCACTAGATAACTGACCTCGTAATTGTTGATTTCCTCCTTTACTTCAAAAACCAATCACAATGCACATGTTTGTCCATATCATCTACTCCCAAAATCAATTATGAACAATGCACAAATTTGCTTTGAAAACTTATCTATAACTCTTATAAATTTATTCCCAATTTCAATCAAAACCAATCTATAACTTTGCTCTTAAAACTAATCTATAAATCTTATCAATTATTTCCAATTTCAAGCAAAAACAATGCACATCCAATAATTCCTTATACCTCCAACCTTATGAGAACAAAAATATTTTCCTTAAACAAAACCATCTTGAGAAAGGAATTAAATCACCATACCTATAAATCTACCACAATGATGATAATCTTCTTTTGCATGTGGTTTCCAAACCCTTCTTACCAAAATTGATTTTCCTTTTTCCACTCAAAAACATGTTAGCACATCTATTTTTTTTTCTTGATAAGATAACAAATAAATCACATTAAAAACCCTTATCAAAGATATGCACAATAAAGATTAAAAATAATATCTTATACCTCCATCACAATATAAAGCTTTACTAAGAAAACTCAAACCCTTATAACTCCTTTTATTAATTTCCAACAATAAAATCTTACACTAACATAAAAATCCTTATAACTCCTATTTATTTTCAGCAATGAAATATCACACTAACATAGAACCATTATAACTCCTATTTATTTCCAACAATGAAGTATCATACTAACTTAAAAACCTATTTTCACCCTTTTATTCACATGTAAAAATTATAACCTTAAACTTATAACAATGACCCTTATTTCTCCTGTCCACATTTATCAATTTTAATAAAACAAAAAGTAATACCTTGCACCACTATGAATCGATCCACTGATCTCAAGAATAAAAACGCTTTCCCAAGTACTTGTAACTATCTGTGCTAATGCAGCATGTGAGATTAGAATGGTGCAAAAATAGTTTTGACTCCTTTGTAACTTGATTTTTGTTTCCAACAAAAATTCAACATTGATAGGATTTAACACCTACTAAGCAGCATTCCACTGTTAAGATCCTGCTATAAAATAAACTCAAATAACACACTCTCACACAATTGCTTGGAAATAAATCACATAAACATCACATTAATATAACAAAAATTTTCATAAAGAACAATCTCACAATAGAACTGAATCGCAGGCCTCTTCGAGGGGGCAACCTCCTTCAATACTTCATTAATTTTGCAAAAGATGGTTACATTGGTGCCCTTTCGGGTATTTAAGGAGTTTCATTCCAAGGTTGGCTTACATGCAAAATGCCACCTGGATTACATGCATAATGCCACCCGAATTACATGCATAGTGCCACTTTGAATTACATGCACAATGCCACCCGAATTACATGCACAATGCCACCTATCTACCATGTGTTACATAAAAAAGGGTGCCATTTGTCATAGGCACTACCTAAGCTAAAACTTAGAACATTACAAAATATTAATCATGGGTACTACCCACGTTCACTAGGAATTATTACATCAAGGAAGTTATTACATTAAGGGTTAGGATGAGATCCTAACATGCCCTTCTCCTTGAAGAAGCTTTGTCCTCAAAGCTAAAAATGAGGAAACTGTTGCTGGAGTTGATGGAGGGACTCCCATGTAGCATCCTCAAGTTGAAGTCCACGCCACTGAACCAGGACCTCTGTGATGGTACGGTTGAAAGTTCGACGATACATCAGCTTCTTTGGTGCAAGTAAGATGGAGCCTTCTTCATCCAATTCGGGAAGTGTTGATGGAACCTGTACCTTGGAGCTGCCCGAAATGTAGGAGGGAGGCATGAGTGGAGGGTGCCCATACTCAGCCTGCAGTTGCGGTGTGATAGGAAGTGTTGTACCACCATTCGGCCAAAGAAAGCCATTTTGCCCAATGAGTAGGATGATCGGAGGCAAGTAGCGAAGGTAGGTTTCCAAGTAGTTATTAACAACCTCTGTTTGACCATCCGTTTGCGGATGGTAGGCTAAACTCATTGTGAGCTGAGTCCCCTGCAACTTAAACAACTCTTGCCAAAAATTGCTAGTAAGGCTGGGATCACGATCAGATACAATGGAGGTTGGCATGCCATGAAGGCTAAATATGGAGTCAAGGAAAATTTGGGCAATAGTGAATGCTTTGTGTAAGGATGGGCTAGGGCACAAAAGTGAGCATACTTTGAAAGGCGGTCCACTACCACAAAAATAACAGACTTGTCTCCAGATTTAGGTAGCCCTTCTATGAAATCCATAGAGATGTCGGTCCACACCTGATCCGATATCGGCAAGGGTGGAAGAGTGCCCGAAGAGTGCACTTGTTTCTCTTTTCATCCTTTGACCTGTGTCGCAGTCTGTCACAAAAGAGCGAATGTCCTGTTTCCTACCTTTCCAAAATAAGGTGCGCTTGAGTCGCTCATAAGGTGGTCTGATATTGGGAGGTGTACTATCCGGCAATAATGGAATGGCATGGTCGTGAGAGTGATGCAGTGGTCGTGTGATGGGTTCTAGAAATATGGCCTCATGTTTGTGGAGAATCTGTTGCATGTCTTGTGGGATTTCACCCATTGGAGATGTGGATGGCTAGATGGAGAATAGTTGTGCAATGACTCCACGTGATGATTTCTTTAGCAATTTCTCCATGCCGTTTGAACTGATAATTTGAGGTGTTTCTGTCGGGGAGCCCTTGATGATGTGTGTTTGTCCGTTCGGAAGAAGCTGCATCCAAAGTTTAGCAAAGTTCCAACTAATAGTGCCCAACGTACTCAACCATTGGCATCCCAAAACAATATCACATCCACCCAAATGGAGGGCAAACATGTCCTGCTTGAGTTCATAATCCCCTATCTTGATTTTAACATTGTGACACTTTCCTTTACAAGATAAGGTTCCCCCATTGGCTACCATGACCTCAAAGGAATTACAATTATGGATATAGCAATTTGCCCGTTGAGCAACTCTAGGGTCAATGAATTTGTGCGTGCTTCCCGAATCCAAAAGGATGGAAAGACGTTGGCCCTTGAAACATCCTGTAACCTTCATGGTTTGAGGAGTAGTAATGCCTGCAAGGGCATGGATTGTAATTGATGTCTCAGGGTCCTGTTTCCCTTCTTCTTGTGGGGGAGGTGTTTCTGGAGGGTCCTCATCCTCATCACTCTCGTCAACGGTATCAGGTTCTCCAACATCTATCAAGAACATTTTTTTGTGTGCACACTTATGCCCCTTGAAAAAAATTTCATCACAATTGTAGCATAATCCTTTGGCACGACGTGCATCCATCTCTTCGGTGGTGAGGCGCTTGGGTGCAGCAGGTTTATTATCATCTGGGTGTTGGGCTCTCGGGGGAAATGAAGGTCTATCTTGAGAAAAATTTGATGGGCGTATTTGGGCAGAGAGTTTAGATTCGGCCAGACGAGCCAAAATGATAGCTTCCATCATAGTTCGTGGTTTCAAAATTTTGACTTCTGCTTGGAGTTCCATCTTCAACCCACTGATATAACAACTCTGGAAGAACCCTTCACTCAATCCTCTTGTTCGATTGGCCAATTTTTCAAATTGAGCTTGGTACTCTCGAACTGACCCTGTTTGTTGTAGTTTGGATAAGGCTCCTGTGAAGTCCTCAAACTCACTAGGACCAAATCAAGTGAGTATTTGGGATTCAAAATCCTCCCAAGAGAGATTTGGGTAGGTAAGACGCAACCATTGAAACCAGTGTAGAGCCTCAGATTCCAAGTTAAAGGAAGCCATCTGGACTCGATGAAATATTGGTACATTATGAAGTCAAAAGAATTGGTCAACCCGACATAGCCACCCATCAACATCCTTCCCACTTGAATTTGGGAAAGTCCAACTTGGGCATTCCGAAGGGTGTATCATGGTCACGATTCCTTGTAGAACTCTCAGCTTGGTATTCTGATTTGGGTGGTTCTCTTCTCAGTTTTCTGTCCACTTCAGTCAATGCTTCTTCTAAGCGATTGCTAGTGGCCTCATGCTCTAAGAGAAGACCTTGGACTTCTTCCCTTATGGAGTGAAAATCCGAGTTCAAGTTCTCAATGGATTTTGTTAGGGAATCCAAGTGTTCTAGTTCTTTCTGGTGTCCACGAGTACCCTGGGCCATTTTTTGACCTTTTGTGACCAGTTACTAAAAATAGAATTGAATTTTTTTGACTTACTATTTTTAGTAAATGCCCAAAAAAGTGCTTGGGTGCTATATATCAAAATGATCAGCAGGAGAAGGTGGTCACAATGAGCTATATCTCTTAACACTACTTTTTGGCACCCCAGACTTTTTTTTTTTTTTTTTTTTATCTCCAATTTTGCTGAGTCTAACGGTGTTTACAGATTCTGATTCTGAGCTACTGAGCAAAATTTGGGTACTGGAGCACTATCTAAAACTGGCCGTGTTTCACACTCAAGATTCTCTGTATTTTGCAAGTGATCGATATGACAGTTCTGTTCTGACTCTGAAGACTGTGAATTCTGCCTCGACCGTGCCTGACCTCTCCGACTCGGTCGACTTGATCGTGGTCGCCATCGTAGAATTTGATTCATTACTCTCCAGAATTTCAACTTAAGTGTCACCCTCATGGCTTATCCTGAATGCATGTCCCTTTTGTTATTTTTTTTGGTAGAGGACTCCTTTCTCATATGCTCACTTTTGAAATGCAGGTTTACAAATGGGGGTGTTTGGATTCTTATTTTGATTTTGATTTTTGTATTTTTTACAGGTTGCAGTTTTAATAGAACCAGGGAATGCTAAGTATAGGAGTATGTACCACCCATAGGCCCTCTAATATACTGACAGTGACGAACAATAGTGCTCGGACCAATATTTCAGGCCACTACTCAAGGAGGATTCCACACATACCATTGAGCACACTACCTGCCTCTCTGACAATACGGGAGGGTAATCGTCCAGGATGCTGTGTCCCGTAGACTATGAGTAATACAAGGCTGAAAAGCTTCCTAATGGCTAAAAGTTTGTTTAATCCTAGATGGTCTCCCGATATACCCGAAGATACGTGGGAGCTCAAGTCCGTGCACGAGTTCTGTCTGAGGCCTGGGTATTGGAGCCTAATCGCCCCTCACTTAACTAGATGCTTTATGGGCTATCTAGCTTAGCCAATAACGACAGATCCTTCACGATATTTTAAAACCCCCGGTACAGGGTTTCTACCTACTCAACTAATAATATATTTTTTTTTTGTTTTTGGTCTGGAAAAAAAACACTGTATTTTTTTTTTGGATTTTTTTAATAAGGAAAAACAGAATGGAAAAAACACACGGAATTTATACCTAACAGGCGGATTTGATGGCAAGAATCATTGCAATTGCGTGAGAACTTGGCCCCGGAAAGCGCTCCGATACCACTTGTTAAGATCCTGCTATAAAATAAACTCAAATAACACACTCTCACACAATTGCTTGGAAATAACTCACATAAACATCACATTAATATAACGAGAAATTTGCATAAAGAACAATATCACAATAGAACTGAATCGCAGGCCTCTTCGAGGGGGCAACCTCCTTCAATACTTCATTAATTTTGCAAAAGATGGTTACATTGGTGCCCTTTCGGGTATTTAAGGAGTTTCCTTCCAAGGTTTGCTTACATGCAAAATGCCACCTGGATTACATGCATAATGCCACCCGAATTACATGCATAGTGCCACTTTGAATTACATGCACAATGCCACCCGAATTACATGCACAATGCCACTCGAATTACATGCACAATGCCACCCGAATTACATGCACAATGCCACCTATCTACCATGTGTTACATAAAAAAGGGTGCCATTTGTCATAGGCACTACCTAAGCTAAAACTTAGAACATTACAAAATATTAATCATGGGTACTACCCACGTTCACTAGGAATTATTACATCAAGGAAGTTATTACATTAAGGGTTAGGATGAGATCCTAACATCCACGTAGGACTAGGCTATCATCTGAGCTAGCCACTTGAACAAAACCAAGGCTCACAATTATTAACATAAGATATCATTTCAATTTTTTACCTCCAAAACATGCACTCTTATCTCCCTTGTTGTCTACCCACTGCACAAACTTCGTGAAGGATTTTCAAATTTTCTCCACACTTAGCATAGTTATTTGATAGCCTTTTAATAGGCTTTTGACTTTGACGCTCAACGAGGCTGGCTATCATATTTAAAATTGAAATTTAAACCTTAACTTTGTATGGTGTGCCCAAGGGATGTTTGCCCATGCAATATATATTTAAAATTATTAAATATAACCTTCCAAAACCTTTATCCTTCTCTATATAATATTTAAACCTTTGTACCAATCAAATTTTAAACTTTTGTCCCAAGAAAATTTTATTAACTTTTAAACCTTTGTCCTAAGCTTTTGTCCTTATTTATAATATTTAAATTTGATATTTAAATATTATAATCCTTTTATTAAAAATATTTTCCTTACTTGGAGATATACCTTGCCTTGAATAATCGCTCAACCTTATAAACTTCTTGAAGAATATTTTTTGCCTTGAATACAATACACCTTTGATATCAATGACAACTCAATATTTCCAACACAAATGATAATCCTTGATCTAGTATGATGTAAAATACAAGTAAAATAGAATTATGGAAACTAGGATAGAATAGAAATAGAGACAAAATAGTTCACAGCAGGCACACAAATCAAGATGCTAGGATTTTGGGATGAACGATTATCCCAAAGTCTACCTAGACAAAAAATGCACCCTGTAAATTACAAAGCACGAATTCGATAATAAAGAAGAAGTGGATGTAGTATTCCAAATAGGTGAAAAGAAAAAAAATCATCAAATTGGTGCCCTATTGCAGACGAGATGTGGATGCATAAGAGGGTTAAAAAACCTAAACAAACACAAAAAATGCAACAAAACACAGAATAAATTAATGAATGAACTAATGAATGCAACGAAACAACTTGGTGATCTTGTGGAAGAAGAAAAAGTAAAGGAGACCTCTCCTACTTCAAGAAGACAAGTTGTCATCAAGGCTTTATCCACTTGTAAATCATAAGGAAGACACCAAGAAAGTACCAAGAGCACTAGAGAGAGATTGCATAAGAAGCCACTTAAGATCACATGAAAATTTCCAATTACTCACTTCTAGAATTTCTTGTAAGGGAAAAGAGGGATCTAAGCCATATATTTATAGAGGAATTGGAGGGTAAAAATTGAGAAAAACAATATTTAACCTTGATTGAGTTGATGCGTTAAAATATTGATCTAAAATTTAGGCTTTTACCATGAAAACCCTAAATTTTTTGAATTTGTGTCGTGTAATTTATACGGTGTGAATTTGGTCAAGATTGAAAAAATTAAGGCAAAACACAAGAAAAATGGGCTAGACTTGTTCCTAGCAAGTTTGAGGGCCTCCAAAAGGACTCTAAAGAAAATGACTTGAATAACATGTGCTTATACTGAGAGGTGGGGTGAACAGTATAAGATAAAACATTTTGTTTTTTACTCCAAATAATAACATCAACAATATTAAAGTAGTAATCATCACAAAAAGCATCACACACATGAGAGACATGATTTTTACGTGGTTCACCCAATGTGGGCTACTCCATTAAGAAAATATTTCTTATAATTTTTTCTCAAATAAATTCTCTTGGGAATCCTTTCCCTAAAATGTTTATGGACCTCTATCCAAAGGAGACACCAATCCCCTAATCAAGTTTGTGTATCTCTATCCATAGGAGAACTCCTTTCTCCTCAACTCTTATTGGTGATCTTATAGAATAATTGTTGCCCCCACTACTCTAGATAATGGATATCTATACATTGAAGACACCTATCCTAACTACCTTGGCTAATGGATCTCTATCCACTAGATACTGTAGTCTTCTATACTCTATCACCTTCAAAGCTTTGTCTCAAATATGCACTAAACATAGTCCTTCGGTCTAGCACAAATCTGCTCTATCTCTGTCTCTGGTTTGGAAAAAACCTATCCTCAAATTTACACCAAAATCTATCCTCTGATATGTCCTTAATATCTATCCTCAAATCTATATTGTAAGCTTCCACAAAAGCTCACACAAATCTTTCCACAAGTCTTCTCAAAGACTTGCCTTTAATCTGCTCAACAAGTCCTCACTAGAAATTGTTCAATATCATATAAATATAAAGAGAATTGTTAGAGACTCAATATCTTTTACACTCATGAACACTCAACCTTTTTTCAAATCAATTCAGAATATAGAACAATTTGTTAAATATCACTTGAACTATCACTTCACACATCCACAACTTTTACTCAACCAATCACTCAATGAAATAATCCTTGCTCACCAATCCTAGTCCAAGCATATGAACACTCACTCCAAATATTTCCAACAATGCTCATAAAACTATCTTCACATATAGCTCAATCAAATCAATAAGGAAACCTAATTAAGTCCTTTTCATTCCAATGTTTTTTTCCAAAAAACCAACCAATCAACTCAACCATGGAAGAATATGCCCATACCTTTTTCTTCGTATAGAATGATCTTCAATTACTAGTATCAATTCTCACAAATTTCTTTGCCAAGTACAAAGGGTTAGATGACAATAATTATCACCCTAACACTTTTCACAATTTATCTCAAACACAAAGATAAATTAAATTCCAAATACACCTTATTGCTCCATCTCAATTAATAAATTTCAACATCATAATTTTCATCAAAAACCCTCTTGTAAAATATAACACAATTTCTACTTATAACTCCTTTCTTAAATTGCACTTGTCAAATAAAAATAATTTATAAAACAATGCAATTTATTCTTCTAAGGTAAAAATTAATTACCCTAGTTTTTACTTTATCAAAAACAACTTTTTACCATGCCCAAAAATCACATTTACACACAGGTAATTATCCAATTTAATTATCACCTTATACCTCCCAATTTACTCACAACAACCTTAGGATAAACAAAAATTTAAATAAAAATTTGTACCTTTGCCCTTAGTGGGTTTTGAACCCATGATGTTGCCTCCTCAAGCACCTTATCCATGGCCTTGGTTGCCACATGAGCTAAGCACTCACATGGGAGCTAAACTCCCCATGCACTCCTTATTCCTTCCACTAGCGTCAAAACCACAATGAAAAGGGGCTTCCCAAAACTATTGCCACTAGGTTTTGAACTTGTAACCTCCCCTCTATAAACACTAAGAACTTGCCACCTGCGCTAGCCACCAAATGGTGCTAGAATCCAAGAGCCTTGTCTTCTTCAACACCCCAAATTTTAGGATAAATGCAATGCATAAATTTTTGTCTTTCTCCTCCACGAAATGCAACACATTTTCAATTCGAATGCAAGTGTATCTCTTTTGGCTTTAGTGAGGCAATATTTATATTGCTAAGTGCCTTGCTTTGTTATTTCTTCCAACACATCGATGGGGTGATTTTTGTCTTGCACGTCGGTAGGGTAACCTTAGGGTTATACCATTTCAAATAAATAAATATTTATTTATAAAATTTAAATTCAATTTTGAATTTAAATATTTATAAATTAAATATTTAAACCTTCCTTGGAATTTTTAACTTGGAATAAAAAGTCTCCTTGGGTTTTTATGAAAACCTTTTATTTTGCCAATCCATGGTTTTTAATAAAACCTTTTATTTATGCTTCCTATAATATCAAAAATGAATATTATGAAGCTCTTTTGCCATCAACATTTTGCATTGATCATTTTAACCTTTTGGAATCAATGAGAACCTCATTCCTTGACATCAATGATAACTTTATGGACTCAAAATGTCCAACAATATCTCCCTTTGTCATTGATGGTAACCCAATAACGTTTTACCCTTTCCTTGATATTTTATTCTACTTCCCTGGGAAATTTCTCTCTTCTTAAACCAAATATCTCCCCCTTACTCAAATACCAAATCTCTCCCCCTTACTCAAATCTCTCCCCCTTTGACATCAATGGCAAAGGGTCACCTTTGGGGCTCGGGTCTAAGAATGAGTCTCTTAGCTTAGCCCCTCCTCCACCTCCTCTTGAGGTGGTTAATTTTGGGGTGGGAGTATTACTCCCAATTTTTCTCGAAGATACTCAAAGGTTTCCTTTGAGAGTGGCTTAGTGAAAATGTCTACTATTTTTTCCTTTGTAGTAACATATTCTAACCTGACTTGTTTATCTATCACTTGTTTTCTCAGAAAATGATACTTGATCAAAATGTGCTTTGCCCTGGAGTGCATCACTGGATTCTTTGAGATACTTATAGCACTTGTATTATAACATAATATGGGAATAGGATGATCATGCTTAATCTTGAAGTCTTCTAGAGTTCATTTCATCCATAATGCTTGTGTACAACTGGCTACTACTACAATATATTTTTCTTCTATTGTAGGTAAAGATATTGAAACCTGCCTCTTACTTAGCTAAGAGACTAAATAGTCTCCAAGAAAGAATACTCCTCCACTTGTGCTTTTTTTGTCATCAATGTTACCAGTCCAATTTGCATCTATATATGTTGTGAGTGTGAAATTGTCACTTTTGGGATACTAGAGACCAAAGTACATAGTCCCTTTTAGATACCTAAGAATTATCTTCACTGTTGCCACATGCATTTCCTTAGAAGCTACCTGAAATCTTACCACTAATCCCATTGACTTTACTATATCTGGTGTTGTAGTTGTAACATACAACAAGCTACCAATCATATATCTATACAACCTTTGATTTGCTTATGGAGATTCATCATCCTTACTTAAATTACATCCTGTGACCATGGGGGTACTTACCGGTTTGCAATCCTCTAACCTAAATTTCTTTAGCATCTCTTTTATATACTTGGTTTGTGAGAGAAATACTCCTTTCCTTGATTGTGAAATATGGAGTCCAAGAAATAAGGACAACTCACTAAGCATAGACATATCAAATTCATTTTTCATGTTCTTAGCAAATTCTTTACACATCTTATCATTATTTTCCCCAAAAATGATGTCATCAATATAAATAACCACAATTAGTAGATCATTCCCTTCATTTTTTGATGTATAAGTTGTTATATGCTATTTATTTTCTGAAACCCTGTTCCTAAAGATACTTATCCAATATTGAGTACTATGCTCTCGGATCCTGCTTTAGACAATACAATACCTTTTTCAATATGTATACATGATCTAGTTTATCTATTAATATGAATCCCTCTGGTTGTTCAATGTAGACTTCTTCTTATAGAACACCATTTAGAAATGCTGACTTAACATCCATCTCATATAGTTTGAATTTTTTAAAACTTGACAAGGCTAAAAGCATTCTTATGGCTTCAAGTCATACAACTGGAGCCAATGTCTCATCAAATTCAATTCCTTCTACCTGTGCATAACATTTGCATACTAACCTTACTTTATTCCTTACTACTTGTCCATATTCATTTAGCCTATTTTTGAATATCCATTTTGTGTTGATCACATTCTTGTCCTTTGGTCTAATTCCTCATCCATAGCCTTGATCCAAAAATCATCTTCACTTGCTTGATTGAAATATTTTGGCTTAATCTTAGATAGCAAAAAAAAAAATTGCTTGTTGATATGGTGTTATCATATGGTGACATTAATGACAACTTTGACTTAAATACTCAAAATGTCCAATATTTATGGGGTACTCAAGGAAAATTTAATGGACTACTACGAACACCTAACCAGGGTGCAATTCCTGCCATTGAACTTTTGGTTCCAGTTTTGATCATTCAAGAGATATAACACACAAAGTTATGTGTGAGAATATTCACAATTTTAAAATTTTGGAAGGTTAAATCATAAAATTCAACAATTATAACAGTAATAATTTAACCATAACTATAAAAAAAATTATATTTCTAAATTTATAACAGATCAGAACTAATGCAACATATATCAAAAATTTTCAAAATTTGAACTTCAAACTTTAAAAATCAAATTAATTACCTCAAGCCCTCCTTCTAGTACCAATTCTGTTGAGTGATATTTTTTCTAATCATAAGAATATACTCATACTCAGGATTCTATATGGATATCCTCTCTTGAAAGAAAATATTTGTGATTTCCCCAAGGTTATGTTTAATGTGTTTATCTTCTTGCAATGCTTAGTGAAAAATGTGAAATGCCAAAAGTTAGTTGGATACCTCAATTTTGCATATGACTATTAACAAGGGGCCTATTCTAGTTGATTTGATTTGGAATAATTTTGTTGTTAATGGAATTTATGAGAAAATGTGAAATTATTGATCAAATATTTACTTCGAAATAACAACCTTTGAAATTTAATAAATATTTGATTTTAACCATTGAAAATTTGGTTTTATCTCAAATTCATAATCAAATTTGATCTCAGATTGTTAATCAAGTTTTATCTCAGATTGTTAAGATTTGCATAAAAATAAAATGATTAAATCTAAACTTTGCAATGTAAAAACTTTAAATTATCATATTAATTATTCACTTTAATGAAAATTTAAAATTTATTGAAATTTCAATTTTACGTAAAATGAAATTAAATGATTATTTAAAAACAATGCAAAGTTAAAACTTCAAATTTTCATCAAAAATGTAAATTTACGTAAAAATGAAAATTTTAATTTAATTTTTGAAACTTCGTTTTTTTTTAGGGTTTTGATTTTTATTTGATGAAACTTTAATAAAAAAAAAAAGGCTAGGGTTAGAAAAATAAATAAAATGAACTAAAATAAAATTGTGCAAAACAAAATGGAACAAAAATAGAGAAATATTACTATAATGAAAATTCTTAACCCTGAATCTATAGAACTGATTCTCTAAAAATTTAAACCTAATCTAATTTGATTTGAATTCACACAATCAAAACTAGATTAAGTGCAATATTCTAAGGAAATAAATAATATATTAAATTAATTAGAAAGGCTACCATATGCATGCATAAACCTCACTAAAGAAATCAATATATTAAGAAAAAATATATTAGAACTTTATTTCAGAATATCTTGCACTCTACAGTTACAATGTTGAATCCTTCAATGTAACAATATGGAGATATCTTCTTCAACAAATATTCTTCAACTTTTCCTTACTCCAAAAATCTTCCGCTCCAAAATATTTTGACCCCTTTCCATGAGTCTCAATGACCTATTTATAATTTTGAAAATTTTAGTTTTTCTATTTATTTTGTTTCGTGACAGGTTTCGCAACAAATTTCATAACCATTCTTCAATATTTGTATTACTAACTTAATAAAAAAAATTTCTCAAAAGAAATACTTAGGTTAGATTATTTGCAAATGGATATTTTAATTTAATTTTTTTGCAAATTATTTTATTCCACTGCCCTCCTTTGAGGTCCTCACAACACCCAGGTAGCTTTCTTTCAATATCATGTCCGCATTTCTTTCCTAAGGCATTGCGATATGCGTGAAAAATATTTTTTTCTATACCACCTTTGATATCGTTTCACTTTGTGTTAACACATATTATACCAAGGAACTTTGCCACTACCTTGATTGTATTATCAACATGATCATAATTTGATGTAATACCAATAATAGGGTAAAGTGTTGTTGATGCTCCTACTTCACTCATTTAGAGAGAGGATGGTCTGAATTGATTAATTATTCTCTTAATACGCTTGATTCTTCTTGCAACCCCATTTACGAGAATGTTACATAGATTCCCTCCTCTCATCTAATACCTCTTGCATATCTTGTAGAAATGGTATGGCTACGACAAGCTATAGTTGTTATAATAGAAAAATGTGGTGTTGGACAAATTGTAACGAGGACATTTCAATATTTATTTTGGGTAAGGAGGCAGCGGTGGCTTTCATCCTAGTTTGCTCCATCGTAAGCCTTGAACAAACTAGAAGTATGTTATCATCTAAGGGTTTAAGGGCTTCTTCGTACATCATGCTCTATGACCAGTAAGAGGAATCCATACAAACCTGGATGAAGTTGAGCACCATTCCAACTCAAGATAACTCCATAACTTGTTCTTGAAAGCACTTTTTTATGGAATAAACACAATGGGAAACAATAAACTTTCAAATCATTTTCCAGATTTCCAAATTGATTGTAGTGCAAAAGTCTTGGTAAAGCCGATGGTTTATGTTGGTAAATGTGGTTGCAAAGTCTATTATACTCTAGCTAAAATATCTGAATATGCTACAAGAGACACTATCTTATTTGATATACCTTCAAATCCAATTTACATCATAGAATGGTACTTTGAGCCCTATTTTTCATAATTTCCAAGTTCAATTGCATAATCAAAATTTCCAACAATTTCTAGCAACGTTAAACCTGTATTATTAATCGTGTTCTTATTCACTCTTAGCACTCAAAATTACAATTCCACTATTGCCTCTGAATCCTTTATTATGCCATATCAAGACACTAAACATCAATGACATTGGATAGTTTTATTTATTTAATTAATGTGTTTCAAACAAAAGTAATGCCACACCTAAAACCTTACCAAAACTCATCAATCTTGAAAAAAAAAATATAATCAAAATATCGTCAAGTCTTCAAAGCATAATACAACTAATGAAATTTCCAATGACAATTATAACTAAAATTTATCTAGTGGAAACTATATTGATTATTTCCCCCACAGAATTTCTCATTTGAATAACTATCAGGCAAGGGATCATCTCTCATGAACTGTATCTTTGGATCATAATAATTTGAATTCACATCCAAGTTTAGGATATACCTAGTAATATTTTCTTGTATACATATGTTTCTGACTATACTCATGCTTCCACTACTTATTCAATATTGAACATATCACATGCCAAAACATCTATCAACAACACGAGACAAATAGTAACAACTCAAATATGAACAACTAATGCCTTTCATTAATCCATAGGCATGAAAATAGAAACCATATTAATCATAAAATTTGTCATTTTAATAAGACCCTTGAGGCACTCACTGATATCGGGTGTTGCCGCTACATCTTCATCATCGACTCCAAAAATAAATTTCATAGGAATCCTTGATTAGCCGAGTTAATATGCTCCTTTTTGCTACATAAATTATCTGCGTTCTATTGGAAGTTAAAATGTTAAAAAAGTAAAAAAAAAAAATTACCACTGTAAGCTTTGGACCTTACCCTTTTACCTCCTTGTACGACAACTGAGTCAACAGGATTGGATGACATGGATGGTAGAGAGTTTGACTCCTAATATTATTTTTCCTTTCCTCCATATTTTTCTTCTTCCCTATTCTTTATCCTAAGATTTCTAGGTTCTAGTTAATAATATTTGTATTTAAGCATTGCAATCCTTCAAAATTAATGTTAATGCAATATCTGGTTAATAATATTTATGCTCCTAATTTCCTAAGTGCTCCTAATTTTGTTAGTGCTATATCTGGTATCAGATCATAGGCTATATAGGCAAAATGCAAAGCCCGAGGAGAGCAACAAGTGAGGCACAAATCTTGAGGAGGTTGAGGAGGCCCATAGGAGCGAGCTCATAGGTGAGGCATGAATATCGATGAGGTTGAAAGGGCTCACAACATGTGAACCGAGGAGAGGTCGAGAGGGCTTGAAATACACGAATTGAGGTGAGGTCGAGAGGGCCCACAGTATGTAAACCAAGGCAAGGTCAAGAGAGGCCTATAGAGAGCACATGGATCAAGGAGCTAACCAAAGGCAGATACATGGTGAGTAGACAGCAAGGTAAACACATGGTAATAAGATAAGGCGAACACATGGCGAGCAGACAAAAAGGCTAAAAAAGGGGCATCTGGCGATGTGGCACGAGGTGATTGGCTTGGCTAGAAGGCAAAAGGGTGATCACTGATTGCCTGAAGGGAATCGATAAGTTAGTGCTTCTCTATGCTAATAAATCATAATATCCCCTCCGCACAATGGATGTGGGATAAATATTGTAATTTTTTTTTTAATTATTGCGCAGTCACAACAGGATAAAGGAGGCAAGCCTCCCTCGCCTCCTCATCGGGCCATGCAGCTTGAATGGCTTGAGGAGCCAGTCTTAAGCCACTCACCCCCAGGAGGTCGCAAGTTCGAAACCCGATGGCTATGAAAGTTGCAAATTTTTTTTTGTGTATGGTATATGCCCCGAATGTCTTGAAATAATAGTGTATTCTACCTAGGTTTCATTGGCGGTGGAAGCCGAGTTGGCAAGGAAACTCTTCTTGAAAAGGAGTCACGGGTTCAACTCTTGCGGAGTTAGAATTTTTTTTTAAAAGGTTTTTTCTTTTTGTTAAAAGTTTATTATTTTATATATTAAAAAAAAACTTTTTATTATATTTAATAAAATTAAATAATAATTATTTTTTTAAATTGTATTTTATAAAGCAATTATATTTCTTTTATTAAATACAAATATAGATATTTTTTTATATAATAAAATAGGATAAAAATAACATTGCCTACGAGGCAATTTATGTAAAAGGACTCAAACGTGGAAAGTTGTGACAAAGCCTAAGAGGCTTAGTATTTTTCCTTGTAAGAGAGACAAAATATCAAACTAAAATTTGTAAAGAGGCATTGATGATAAGACCAAGTGGTTGTTATCATGCCCTATGTGCACTTTTGGTAAGAGAAAACATTGAAAGTTTTGATGAAAAAGTGAGAGCTTATGGGCTATATACTATATTTAGTTAGTTGTAAAATGCAGTAATTGCACACTAGAGGCATCTAGACTCAAGGTACGAGGCAAACTCTAAAAATAACTCCTTTGGGAGTCAATTTGAGCAATCCGAATCCATAGAAGTTGCACCACAAGAATCAGAATATTCTCACTATAGTAATTCAGTGGAAATTCTAGAACTAGCATCACCTGAGATAATATTGATTAGTGACGATGAAGAACCAAAGATCACCTGAGATAATATTGATCAGTGATGATGAAGAACAAGTAGCAGACAATTTCATGAATCAAGAAGTTGCAGTGCCACAACAAGAGGAACAAGCAATCAATGAAAGAGTGAATCAAGTTAGATTTGAATTAAATTTGTAATCTCTTCTTTCTTCTTCTTTCTTTGAAAAAGTAGAGTGTTTTATTGTAACCAAGAAATAAAAGAGTATTTGAGTAACTATGGCCTCACATAATAATCTACCAATTATAGAGTTCAACGGGTATGACTACGAGTATTGGTCTATCAAAATGAAGATCTTACTCATAGGAAAAGGTTTGTGGGATATAATAGAAGAGGGTTTCATAAAACCCACACATTGGGCTACATTGAGTGCCACAGATAAGAAAACAAAGAAAGAAGCACAAAATAGAAAATCTTTTGCTCTTTATCATCTCCAAGCAGCATTGGAGAAGACTATATTCCCTAGAATAGCTACTTGTATAACTACACAATATGCGTGGAAAGCATTGAAAGAGGGATTCTAGGGAAGTGATCAAGTGAAGCAAGTGAGGCTTCAAACACTAAAATGAGATTTTGAAAATCTCAAAATGAAAGAAGATGAAAAAGTAGGTGATTATTGTGTCAGAGTGAAAGTAGTTGTTGATAAAATGGTCACACTTGGTAAGGAAATTAAGCTTGATACAATTGTAACAAAAGTATTGCGAACACTTCCACAAATATGGAATCACATTGCCATAATCATAGAAGAGTCAAAAAATATTTCCACTTTAATATTTTATGTATTAATCAGATCATTAATGTCTCATGAAGAGAGATTACAGGAATATCCTTCAACCAGCTATGGAGGTGATGATAAAACCTTCACATCCAATGAAAATACTGGAAGAGGACGTGGAAGAGGTCAAGGAAAAGGCTAGCGAAGAGGAAGAGGTAGAGGCAACTACATAGGAGTCGATCAGAATAAATGAGGCAACTCCAACATAGAAGGCAATCAGAATAGATGTGGAAACCAAAATAGAGGAGGAAATCCAAGACAAAGTGGAAATAAAGGACGAGGAAGTCACAAGTCCAAAATAGCTTGTTTTAATTTTGGCAAGCCAGGCCACTTTGCTCACGACTGTTGGTCAAAATCTTCTCAAGGAAACAATAGTCAATATGAAAATTATGGAGAATAAGATGATACCTCTAATATTTTTCTATCATATGGACAATTAGAACAAAATCTAAATGACACATGGATTCTGGATACTGGTTGTTCAAACCATATGAGTGGCAAATAAAATCTATTTGCTACTCTAGATTCCACTTATAAATCCCACATCAAGTTAGTGGATGATAAAGCTTTGCAAGTCGAAGGCATTGGAACCATGGAAGTTCCAACAAAATAAGGACTAAAGAAAGTGAATGACATCTTCTGCACTCCAAATATCCAACACAATCTGCTAAGCGTTGGGTAAATGATGGAGAATAATTACAAACTTGTTTTTGATGAAGGAAAATGTCTCATTCTTGATAAAAATAATTGTAATCATGTCATCACACAGGTCCCAATGACCAAGAATTGGTTATTCCATCTTAAATTTGGTGAGCCAGGGGGAGCTCAACTTGCAAATATAGCTATAGCAAATCCAAGTGTGCTTTGGCACTTGCAATATGGTCACCTTAATTTTGCTAGCTTGAAATTGTTAACTTCTCAATCTATGGTGATAGGACTTCCCAAAATCAATGAACAAAAGGAGGTCTGTGAAGGATGTGCTTTGGGAAAGCACTCAATGTCGAAGTTTCCAAAAGGACAAGCATGGAGAGCCAACTATCCACTTCAAGTAATGCATTCAAACACCTGTGGTCCAATGCAGATAAAGAGTATCAGAAAAAATTCCTATTTGTTCACTTTCATAGATGATTTCTCTAGAATGTACTAGATTTAAACATAAAGATGAAGCTTTTGATTGCTTCATAGATTTCAAAAACAATGTAGAGAAACAAAGTGAGTATTTTGTAAAATGTCTTAGAACAGATTGAGGAGGTGAGTACTCAAAAGAATTCTTGAAATATTGTAAAGCAAGTGGGATCAAAAGGTAATTCACTACTACCTATACCCCACAACAGAATTGTGTGGCCGAGAGAAAGAACCGCACCATAGTTGATATGACGAGAACAATGCTTCAAACTAAGCATCTAACTAATATGTACTAGGATGATGTTGTAAGAACCAGTGTATACATTCTAAATAGAAGTCCAACTTCTAGTTTAGATGGCATCACTCCTTATGAGGGGTGGTACAGAAAGAAACCCAATGTAAAAAACTTCAATTTTTTTGGTTCTTTAGCATACACACACATTCCTGATGAGAAGATGAAGAATATTGATCCCAAAAGTAAAGCTTGTATATTTGTAGGGTATTGTGAGTCTACCAAAGAATATAGACTCTACAATCCCAAGACTCATAAAATTGTACTTTCCAGGGATGTAATTTTTGATGAAGGGGGAGAATGGGGTCATCAAATAATTTTTGTTGATGATGAGTCTCAAGATGTAAATTCTTCATAGGTACAACAGGTACAACAGGTGTCTCCCAAGAAAAGAAAAGGCACACCAACCCCTCCAAGCCCAAGTAGGAGTACTACATCAAGTACTTCAACCACCACTCCAAGTCCTTCTCCATAGATATCAGTAAGTTCTTCACCGATGGACATTGACTCTCCATAAAGAGGCAAAATAACATTACAACATCATCCATATTTTCAAATGTTGGATCAAAATTACCAAAAAATATACACTAGAAGCCAAGCTAGTGAAATAAATTTAGTTTTGCAGAAACTTGAAAATCTGCATATGTATGGGGATGATGACTCCCAAGATCCTAAGGGAGATGTAGTTAATTATGCTTTATTAACTAGTACACAATTAGAACCATCTATCTATGATAATGCTTGTACTCATAATGTATAGCAAGAAGCCATGAAAGAGGAAATAACCTCTATAAAAATAATGATACTTGGGAGCTTGTAAATCTTCCAAAAGGAAAAAAAAGTGTTGGATGTAAATGGGTCTACAAGACCAAATACAATGTTGATGGAAGCATTGAGAGGCACAAGGTGATATTATTAGCAAAAGGTTTTACTCAAAAATTTGGCATTGACTATGAGGAAACCTTCGCTCCTATTCTACGATAAGATACAATTAGATTAGTTATTTCCTTAGCTTCCCATAAAGGATGGAACATTCAAAACATGGATGTGAAAAGTGCTTTTTTGAATGGATACTTGACTAAGGAGGTTTATGTTCAACAACCTCAAGGTTTTCAAGAACAAGGAAAGGAAAACCTTGTTTATAAATTAAAAAATGCACTTATGGCCTTAAGCAAGCACCAAGAGCTTGGTACTCACGTATTGATGGCTATTTTAGCGAGTATGGATTCACTAGAAGAAAACATGAACCAAATATGTACTACCTAAAGCATGGAGTAGACATTCTCATATTTTTTTTGTATGTGGATGATCTAATATTTATGGGTAGTAACACTAAAATGAATATGGAGTTCAAAAACTCCATGATGAAGCAGTTTGAGATGAAAGATCTCGGTTTAATGCGATACTTCCTAGGCATGGAAGTGCATCAATCAAATAGGGGGATCTTCATATGTCAACACAAGTATGCTCGAGACATGATCAAGAAATTTTCCATGGAGCAATGCAAATCAGTTGCAACTCCAACCGGACATGCGATCCAATTGAGCAAGGATGACGAAGCACCAACAGTTGACATGAGCACTTACAAAAGCATGGTTGGGAGTCTAATGTTTCTCACCAACACAAGGCATGATATTCAATATGTTGTTTCTCTAGTTTCAAGGTTTATGGCAAGTCCATTTGAGTTGCATCTACAAGAAACTAAAATAATGTTAAGATATGTAAAGGTTACATTGGATTTTTGAATCCATTACCACAAATGTAATTCTGTTAAATTAGTTGGCTTCAGTGACAGTGATTGGGGCAAAAATATAGATGATAGGAAATCTACATCAGGGAACTGTTTTATTCTAGGGTCAAGACTAATCATATGGAGTTTCAAGTAGACTATTGTAGCATTGTCATCTACTGAGGCTGAGTATATAGCCATCACACATGCTAGTACTCAAGCCCTATGGTTAAGAAAAGTCCTTGAATAAATTTGAGAAAGTCAAAGTGGTCCAAATCGACTATATTGTGATAACATAAGTGCCATTCAATTGGCATACAATCCAATCCACCATAGCAGATCAAAGCATTTTGATATGAAGTATCACTTCATCCAAGACATGGTGGAGCAACAGATAGTTAAGCTTAAATATTGCAGAATTTTGGATAACATTGTAGATATCTTCACCAAAGGCATGGCTAAAGCTCAATATATAAAGTTGAGAGACTGTATAGTCAGTCCTCTCAACTTTAAGGGGGATAATGTTGGAAGTTAAAAGGGTAAAAAAGTAAAAAAAATGTTTTACCACTGTAAGCTTTGGACCTTACCCTTTTACCTCCTTGGATGGCAACTGAGTCAGCAGGATTGGATGGCATGGATGGTAGGGAGTTTGAATCCTAATATCATTTTTCCTTTCCTCCCTATTTTTCTTCTTCCCTATTATTTCTCCTAATCTTTCTAGATTCTGGTTAATAATATTTGTATTTAAGCATTGTAATCCTTTGAACTTAATGTTAATGCAATATCTATTTAGTAATATTTATGCTCCTAATTTCCTAAGTGCTTCTAATTTAATTAGTTCTATACGTTCCTCATGGTAACTTTCATCTAGTCTTTAATATAGCCAAGAAACAAATAGTATAACCGCTGAGTATTTCAAAGTTGAACAAATCTTATCCCACATGCATCGAGAAATAATACAATGAGAGTTTATCAACATGAATCCTTGTAATTGTATATTACAAGTTATCCACTATGAATATTCCACATGTAAACTCACTCAACCTTGCCACTTGGTAGCAACCTTTAAATCCATGCCATATCACGTTTACCATGCTTGCTCACTACGTGTGTTGGTTGGTCGGGTCATAGTCCACCTCAAAACTTGTACCCATGATTTTAGTCTCTTGGATACATGAACAAGATACATGAGTTTAGCATTAAATTTTATTTAAAATAAGTAACTCCTAAATATTAAAATCTTTAGTCTTCTTCTTCATATGGATAGTGAGAACTTTACATAAATTTTATGAGAAATAATGAGCCTAATGAGATTTTTCAAAAATATTTATTTCTTTATTTTATTTTAATTTTATTATTATTATTATTATTTATTAAAACAATATCTAAAAATTATTTCATTTTTGTACAACTTGAGTGGGCCCATTATATAATTTCATGAAACAACCCAGTTTATTAAAACCACATTGCTAACTTTCTAAGTATAAAATACTCAAAAAAAAATTCAAGGTAAAAAAAGATATATTAACATCAAAATTTTCAAGTGGGTCCCCAAATTAGAGTATCTTGTGTGGTGTCAAAAACATGTCTTCATTCGAAAACAAGTCCAAGAGAAGAAAAATTTGGCAAGGAGTGCCAAATCCCTGAAGAAGAATCTAGTGAAGACCTCAAAAAAATTAGAATCTTGAGAAGAAGATCCTATTTGAAGTCATATTTCAATAATAATTTAAAGAAATATTTAAAAATAATTGTAGAGCATAAAAAATGGTGTACCTAGCAAAAGGAAATGAAATGCATCTATTGCTATATTGATTTAAGCACTACAAAAGCAATATTTTAAGTAAGCATAAGAGACAAATAAGTGAAATAAATGGGTGGTTCTCTTTATATTATTGCATTTTTCAAATATGCAGTTACAAAAAATCCCCTTGAGGGCTCTCAATTGATACAACTCATTACAATATCCAAAGGATCAAATCCTTTCAGAATTTGAGGCATGATTCTAGTGTCTTCCTCACACTCATGATTGAAGAGCGGGTATTTGCTACCTCTAAAATATTCTATCATTTATTTATTTCTCCTCGTGCACTTGAATGCCTAGTTCTACACACAATAAGCTTAAATTTATTAATAGCATGTACGTATTAATATTAAATCATGAAGATGCATGCAACAATGAGCTTGAAAGGGGAAATATATAATAGACAATTCAAAATTGTTTCAAATGCTATCAAAACTTAGGATCATGCATATAATATACTCTAGAAATGATATAAATAAGAACAAAAAGAAAATTTCACACAAATTTATGGCCATCCTTGGATGTGCCATTCAGGACTACAAAACAAGAAATGCATGATAATAGGTGCAAAACAACTCAAAATTATACCAAAACTTAAAAAAAGGTATAAAATATATTCTAGAATTGATCTATGTAAAAATAGAAGATAAATTGTGCTCCAATTTGTGGTCATATCGGGGTGATCCATTTAGGAAATCATAATTTGGGGGTCATCCTAGTGTGGGACAACCACCAAATCTGGTGGTTTTTACCACCAATTCCTCTGGGATTTGGTCTAAATTACTCCTAGGGTGTTGCCATAATATTTTAGGATCTTATTCACTCAAATGGGTCAATTTTGTAAATGGATTGTGTTTTTTAGAATCACTTGAAAACCTCCTTCACTCGATGGTGATCTCAAGGGAAAACAAGCAATGGATTAGGGATAAATCTTGGCAGCACTTCATTGAAAAATATTGCAAAGACTCTTCCTAAAATTGGGTGGAATGACTCCAATTTATAGCTCAAGTGAGCATATTATCAAATTGGCATGCGATGCCATGTGAGGCAAGTATCGCCATTTGTCCAAACCTTTCCATGTATTGGAGGGGGAAGTAATCTCCATTTTGGGCCTCTAATTTACAACTTGGCATGAGATTTATGCACCCTAAGACTAGCATGCTTCAATGAGTGAGGTAAATGGCATAATTTGGGTGCCATTTGTCTTGCATTTGATTTTTTGAGGGTCCAAGTCCATGGCCATCCCACCCAGGGATGATTGGTGATGGCCACCCCTGGGTGGGATAGCCATGAACTATGGTCATCCTAGGGTGGGACGGCCATGCCTACATGGGTAAAAAAATCCCAAAAGTGGTTAGGAAAACTATTTAAGCTCTAAGGGTTGCTTAAGGGTACCATATGATGTTAATTAGAATGTTTCTTGGTAGTCTAATTGGATTGACATAATTTTAGTATCTACAAGAAGAAGCCTACCAAATATCCGATATTTGAATATTAACTTTCACAATAAGAAGACAAAAATTAGAGAAATGATTTCTATGAATCTATAGTAGAAAATCAAATATCACTGGAAGGATCAAGCCACCAAATCCAAGGCTCAAGATAGAAAGTTCAAGGCTACAATTTGGTGAAGCAGGAAGTTGTTCTAGATAGCCAACAAGAAGCTACGAATTCAACCATTACAAGTGAACAACTTGGTGAATAAAAAACACCAAGATCTACATATACTTCAAAAGCAATAAAACATTTAAGCAACTTGGGTGCAATTAGGTTTATTGATTAAACTACAAATTAGATTATTATCAAAATTCGTTAAGGTGCCATACTTAGATTAAAAGTTGTAAAAGGATAGATTGCATTATAGTCTTCAAGAAAGTGCAAAAAGAGAAAATTCATTTTAAGGTTTATTTACACATTAAATAGGAATTGGATATTTTTGAAAGAATAAAAATTATCATCTACCTATTTTCAATCTAGAAAACAAGAATATTATATCCTACAATATTGATTGTAGTGAAAAATTACAGAGTATCCATTAAGGGTTCATTATAGATTACTCTTGAAAAATTATAGTATTTTATTAAGTGCATTTAAAAATTACTTTGAGAGTTTATTGGAGCAATAAGGTGAAATTATTTTCGCAATTAAAAGTGTAGTGAAATTGAAACTATTGTTAAATTAATTTGCACTATACTAATTACTCTAAAAAATGATTAATTTGTGTTCTTTAAAGAAGGGCATAAAATCATATTTTTATCAAAGTGTCTAGAGACACTATTGGTGCATAAAACTTGTAATATTTAGTGGTCTTAGAAGCCATAAAATCAGATCAATTTCCTCCAAGGTTTGGAGAATAAAGTAACCACTAAAATTCAGAAAAAGGAACTTCAAATCAAGACTTGGTGAGTCTCAAATTCAAAGTGCACAAAGGATTAGAAAAAAGTACAAAAAATTACATCTAAAAAGAGCTTCTATCTATGTGGTTACAAGATTGGATTCATTTTAAAAATATCCAAGAAAAATGAGAGAGGTATCTAATCAAGAAGACAACCTCAAAATTTTCCATAAGGAAGTTGTCATAAAACCAGAAAAAAAGTCAGATTGTAAAAGAAGGTGCAAAAAGGTATTTTATATACAAATATTTGTGCATTATACATAGAAAAAATCATAAGGTTTAAAGTACCTCAAAAGAACATTCTTCTTAGGATAAAACAACCCAAGTCATTCATATAATAGCACACTCCATGCAAGGGAATAAAACCTCTCAAAAGTCTCATATCTTCTATGATTTAGAAAACCGAACCTGCAAGTAAAAAAAGCATAAAACATACATATCTAAGGTGCATAATTGGAGTATTACAAACTCCACCATAGCATTGATTGAAGCCCTCAATATCATTACCCAAATCATATCTCCAACTCTCCAAAGGTGTTTCTCTCCACTCCAATTGGAACCAACACATACCAAGCGCTATTGAATAAAGGAAGAGTTGGATGTATTACATTATTAATAAGGGTATTGCAAATATACGTTGAAGAGTCGTTATGTAGAAATATCATGCACAAAGGAAAGGTGACACTTGTCACCTAGAAGGAAACACTAATGTTTCCCACATGAGCGCACATCCATTGCAAGTTTGACCAAGAAAATATTATAGGGAATATGGTTGGTGTATTAGAAGGAAGAAGATACATGTCATAAAAAATAACGAGTGCTTATAAAATACTATAATGATCATCCTTTACCTAGAAAAAATCTACAAGTGGCAGTAAGCATCTTCTCATCCCTCAAGCACTCAAAAATAATCAACGTGATACTTGACACACATTTCAATATTTTATCTCTATATTAGTTGCTAAAGACCAAGGATCAGTAGAGAATTGGAGGTTGAATTCATAAAGCATTCAAATTTGAGTTCATATCCAAGTTCGTGGAAGATTTAAGTAGTATCCAGACTTACAACGTGGAAGAATGGTGAAGAGCATTAAAGGCTTTGGTCAAGGGAGGTCAAAGACTTTGGAATTAAGACACCAACATCCAAGCATTGAATCCAAGGAAATATCAAGGTATTCCAATGGCTATGACACCTAAAGAAAGGACATAAATATTGCTATCATTTACAACCAAATTCAATGTCGAATATTTCAAGTTTGCAACATTACAAAGGTAAAAAATTAGCTTATTCTAGTTTTATTTCATTAATAGGGAGTTATAAGGTATAATATAAGGTTGAAACATTAAGGGAAATCAACCATATTTGAAATAAATATTAAAAAGGAAAAATATATATTAATAGCTTAATATTTGCAATCTAAAACATAGGATAAATAAGGATTTCTACCTGGATAAATTAAACTTCTATTATTGCAAATATCACTATTTTCTAATATTCCATACTAGGGAGTTATAAGGAATACTACACCAAAATAGATAATTGGAATATAGAAACATTAAATATCAAAATATCAAAGGCTATAAAATAAGGTTCAATAATGAATATCAAGAGTTGGAAATTAATTACTATACTTATCTCGAACTTATATTAAAGGGATAAAGTATATCCAACTATTAGAACTTCATCAAAATTAGAAAGTGCTTGAGTTCAATAGGAGAAATAAGATGTAAAAAAAGTTGATTTTTTCTATTCACAAAACTTTACAAAATCAACCCAAAATTGAACTAATATTGTTAAAAGAACTTTATCTATCATCTAGCATATACAAAATTACTAGGGAGACATAAGGTATTCTATAAAACTTGATAATAACAATATTTATTCAAAATTTATCAAGTACTCAATTCATTCAGGAATCATAAGGTGTCTACAAATCTTACAGGGATTTTATTAAATCACATCTCTTAACTAGGGAGTTATAAGAAAGCCTACAAAATCTAAGCTCTAAAATGTTCTATAAAATCAAGCTCATACACTCTAGAGTAAGGAGTTATAAGGTAGACTACTACAAAGGTTATATCAAACCCATTCTTACAATCCTAAGGAATAGCAAGAAACACTATCTCAAATCTATCAAGAAGAAATATGGATGAAATAATAAGAAATGCCTTTATTAACAAATAATTATTTCATGAAATAGAATTATATTCTCAGAACTTGATAGATACCCTTTAAGGATATGAGAATCTATCAGTTAGTGAAAAGGAGAGATTCTCCTTATTTCTTAAGGAAACAAAAGAGGGTAAATTTGAAGCATTAATTGGTTACCTTCATGAAAACCTCTTCAAGACATGGTGGAATTCACAAAAGATAGTTATATTCACATTCGAGGGATATTTGATGATTTACCTATCATTAATTATATTTGTACTCACTCAACACATGAAGCAATCTAGAAATACAGATAAATATTATTGTGATGATAGACTAACTCCTCATGAAGAAGAAACTCCACTAGTATAAATGTAGAATCACAGGAGGAGGAGGAAAAGGAAGAAAATATATGCTAAAAGAGATATTATAAAAGAAGACATGAATAGCAAAGAAATCATAAAAACTAAAGAAAAATCAGCTACAACTCTCCTTGCACCATATGAATATACTAACTACTTGCTTCATCAGATTACAGTAAGCAATGAAGGAAAATACAAGTCCCGATTTTGACTTTGATAAGAAGAAGAAGAACCAACTAAAGGATGCATACAATTCAATGAGAATTGAAAGAACCATATCAAATCAAAGAGCATCCACAAGAAGAAGACATATATTGAAGATTGAAATATTCAATATCCAAAGAATGTAATATAGGAGGGTGTTATGTAAATGTACCACCTTTGGTACATAGTTAGAGTAGGATATTAATTTAGGGGGAAGTTAGCTAGTTACTTCAAGTAATGTAATAAATGAACAATGGCAATGTGCAAGTTGTAATGTGCAAGATGTCCACTTGTACAAATAGGTAGAGTGTTGGCCAAGGAATATATCTTTCTATATAAATGACATCATAGTAGTGGATCATATATCAAGTTATTATCAAGTGCATTGTAGTAGATAGTAGTGGTGCTCATATATGGAGTACAATATAACTCTTTAGGTCATATTAATGGAGTGACCATTTCCTCCATATTGCATTGTATTTATATCATTTCTATTTATGGTATATTTTAATCATATTGTAGAATTAATTGCTTTCATATTTATTGCATCTTATTAGGACTTGTGTTAGATCTCTTCCACTGCATATATCCTCAAAAGCTAACAGTTTCCAATTCATAAGATATTTGATCTTGTGAGTTCTCAATAAATATCTCAAACATGTCTTGAGAAGGTAAGGTATATCTTAAAAATCTAACTAGATGCCTCCAACAAGACTTTTTTTTGAAAAAAATCATCTTTACCTAGTTTCAACATGTAAACATCTTTCATAATCACATTATTTTTTACATAAGCTCTAGATTTTTGGACAAACAATTCTATTGTTTCTTTGAAATTTCTCAAAGAATGATTAGGCAATTGATAATACCACTCTAATGCCATACCACCAAGACTCTTAGGGGATATCTCTAATAATAACATGTCATTATATATGATATAATGACATGTCTTATACATCGTTAAATTCTCAATTGGATCCTTTGTTTCCTTATAAATAGGTAAAACTAGTATTAGAAAATGCTTAGGATATGGCCTAGAGGTAACAATCGTATATAAGGTTTGATTGCACAGTTATTTATATCTATAGATGAAACCAGGAGTGTAAATCATATCCACTCTTGAAACTAGTTATTTCACCACATTTGTTAAACTTTGCATCTTGAGATTGTTGTTGTGAAATACCCCTAGGTTCCCTATGGGAGGGGTATATGTTGGTTTTTGAAAGAGAACTTAGCCTATGTTGGATGTATTGACACTGTTATGGTATGGGTTATGATATATGGTATCTTACTGGAGAAGATAACTGATAGTTGGTGGAATAGAAGCATGAATGTTGAGATTAGAAAAATGAGAAGGAAATTGAACACAATATTGAGTGACACTATTGGTTGGAGAAACTTGTAGAATTTACCTAGTGTTGGTGGTTACAGTAGTGACATAAGTTGGTTTATAAGAAGGATTTCCATGATGTAAAGATTCAAACAAAGGGTTATCATGAATATTTCTAGGAGAAATGGTTGGAGGAGGAGGAGTCTCACCCCTATTGAGTTGAGCTTCCTTCTCCATATCCTTGGGAAAATCCATTGTATCGTTTTTCTTGAAACCTCAAACATTATCAAATGATGTAAAAGTGAAGCCACCATTAGGCCCCTCAAAGGGATCATTTTTTGTATGAGTTTCAACATATTATTGCTCTTCTATATCAATATTAGGATTCTCTATATCAATATAATCATATTCTCAAATAATTTGATCAGATTCTACATGCCTTCACTGACCCTTAAGGAATGAAGCCATTAGGAGAAGAGAAGGGGTAGAAGAGAAAACTAAAAAAAGGTACACACACAAGATTTAAAAGAAGTTTCTAATATTCTTCTAATTCTAAGAAAGCAATTTTAGTGGTCTTGCTTAAAGTTTTCAAAAGAAAAGCAATAAAGGAAAAGGCTTCCTAATTTGGCTACTAAGACTTGTTTTCATGTTGATTTCACCAAAGATGTAAAAGGGGAGAACTACACACTGTATACAATTCTCGATTGGATCCATTGGAAGCCAAGGTGACCGTAGGGCTATTATAACTATATTCTTGGGTATCAATAAAAAGGGTTTACCAATAATAGTTTTAGGACTCACTCCAAGTTTAGGGTGGAAATACTTGATGTATCAATTAAGAAAACTCCTATTTTTTGGTATTTATAGGACTATATTATAAAAATGAATGGACAATGTAAACACACAAGATGCAAGAATACAAGGACTGATCTTAGTATGATTATTTGATTCAATGATATCTAACCCTAAGTTACCAAAATTTAAATCCTTTACTTTTAGTAAGGGATCAAGGGAGTGCACAAAGAAGACTAAACCCTAAGTGCACACTATATGATTTTATTCTTTCCAATGCCCAAGAATTCAACCAAACTATTTTCCTTTACTTATAATGTAGGTTTTGACCAAAAATGAACACAAAGCAAACACCACAAAACCTAAAAGCTTTACTTAGGGTACATATATGATTCAATGTTTGATCCAAGCTTTATCTTACATCCAAAATATTTTATAGCTTTGAACTTGCAAAATAGCTTCACAAAACCCTAGAAAAACTTTATCAGTGTTTGGGGGCCTGCTTAGGCCACTATTTGATTGATTTTAGAGGTACAACAATCAAGCCCCACAGGTCATTTTAGCTGACCATTCAAAATAAAAATGATCTTTGACCTTTAGAACAAACACATCGAAATATGCAAACATGAAATAGTAAATGAGATGGAAAATAGAATGAACATAAAGCTTGAACAAGAATTCAATTTGAAAACCTAGGGTTTGGAAACAAATGATTACTCCCAAGCTAGTGTGATGTAAAATACAAGTAAAACTAAATGATGGAAACCAGAACATAATAGAAACCAGGGTTATGCATAAGCGTGAAATATCGTAAATTAGCTCTATTTAGGTTTTTTTTAATTTTAAAAAGGCTAATTTTGGATCCTTTCACTGGGGACCATTCACCCAAAATTTATGGGGTGAAATTTTTTTTGAGGTAAATTCATCCACCGTTGATAATCATGAACCTAAATTTATTTTAATTCGTCGACCTAAAATTACATATGATTTTGATTTTCTTGCCCAATTCGCATTCAAATTATAAATGATTTTATATTTCCGGCCCAAATCACCTTCAAATTATAAATGATTTTATTTTTCTTGCCCAAATCACCTCATATACTACTCGTATATATATTGTACTGGGTATCGATAAAAATACATCAAAAATACTCTAACTCAAAAATATCTCTAAAACAATGAAAAACTTGAGAAGGTTGCAGAGGAGTGGCTATCAAAATAAACCTATCGGTTTTAGAGGAGTCTCCATCGGTGCAGAGGAGTCTCCATTGATTGTAGAGGAGTCTCCACCAATTACAGAGGAGTGATTATCAAAATAAATCGATCGTCATGCCTACAACCACTTGTCATGCCTATAGTTGATAGACATTCCTGTAGTCGATCATCATACCTACAGTCGATCGACATGTATGTAGCCTATCACCATGCCTGTAGCCTATCATCAGGCCTGCAACCGATCGACATGCTTACAGTCGATCATCATCTCTACAGCCGATCGATATACCTACAACCGATCGACATGCATGCGTCAATCGACATTCCTATAATCGATCAACATGCCTACAATAGATCGACATTCCTGCAGTCGATCGTCATGCCTGCAGTCGATCATCATTCCTACAGTCGATCAACATGCCAACAGATGATCGTCATGCCTACAACTGCTTGTCATGACTGCAATCACTCATCATGACTATAGTCGATCGGTATGCTTGCAGCTGATTAGCATGCCTATAGCCGATCGGTATGCCTATAGCCGATCGGTATGCCTGCAACCGATCGACATTCCTGCAGTCGATCGTCATGCCATCGATCATCATGTTTGCCTAAAGTATTTAATATCGACCTAATTCTTTTAAGTATATCGTACATTTTTTAGATTTTGTAAATCGATATTCATATTCCCCAACACAGAAAAATTTGCCACAACTTGATTTTTTTGGAGATAAATTAATGAAAATCGCCACGGTTTGAAAATTTTTGCAAACAAATAAATGCAATTCACCATGTATACTTCTACAAATATCGTCAGGATTCCAAGACAATTCGCCTTGATTTTATAAATAGATTTCGAGGTCGACCCCTTATGCATAACCCTGATAGAAACAAAGACAAAATAGTTCACAAGAGTCATGCAAATCAAGATCCTAGGATTTTGGGATAAACAATCATCCCAAAGTCTACCTAGAATGAATTTGTACCCTGTAAATTATTGAGTGTGGATTTGGTAACAGAGAAGAAGTAGGCACAAAATATCCAATGGACAAAAAGTAGAGTTTCATTGAATTTGTGCTCTATATAATATGAGACACAAATTCACACAAGACGGTTAAAAACCCTAAACAAAGATAAAAAAATGTAATAAAATACACAATAAAATGAATAAATAAACTAATGAATGCAACAAAACAACCTGGTGATCTTGTGGAAGAAGCACAAGCAAAGGTGAAGGACATCTCCTCCTTCAAGAAGACAAGTTGACATCAAGGCTTTCTCCACTTTTAAATCATAAGAAACACACCAACAACAGAACACCAAAAAAGCACCAAGAGCACCAAAGAGAGATTATGTAAAAAGCCACTTAAGATCGCATGAACTTTTCTAATTGCTCACTTATAAAACTTCTTCTTAGGGAAAATGGGAATCCAATCCCTATTATAGAGGAATTGGAGGGCTAAAATGTGGTGATTAAGCCAACGCCTTTAAATATCGGTCTAAAATTTAGGCTTTTTCCATGAAAACCCCAAATTTATCAAATCCTTGTCCCGTAATTTACAGGATGCAGATTTGATCAAAGTTAAAAAAAACAAGGTAAAACACAAAAAAATGAATCAAACTTATTTCTAGCAAGTTTAAGGGTCTCCCAAAAGACTCTAAAAAATGACTGAATTGAATGAATCAATTTTCAATATCTACACTATTAAAAACTTAAAAAATACAAAATAAAAAATATTTAATAATTATGTTTTTAATCAAACTCTATTATAAAATTTTATCACACCAAATAATTTAAAATTATTTATTATTAAATTTTAAAAAACTTAACCCACACCATCAAATCATTATGTAAGATTCAATTCAAATTCAAACCTATATTAAATAACATAATTAAACCTATGAAATTTAGATGACTTTAAAAACACTTAAGCTAGCAAACTTTTAGGTAAAAACCACTCTATTGCCAAAATATTAAAAAAAAAAAACTATATTGTACAAAAGTATAAATCTCTATTATACTCTCAAGTCCAATTAGAAGCTTGCAATCAAAGCTATAAATATCTAATCATTATGTAAGATTCAATTCAAATTCAAATTCAAACCTATATTAAATAACATAATTAAAACTATGAAATTTAGATGACTTTAAAAACACTTAAGCTAGCAAACGTTTAGTTAAAAACCACTCTATTGCCAAAATATTAAAAACAAAACTTTATTGTACAAAAGTATAAATATCTATTATACTCTCAAGTCCCCTTAGAAGCTTGCAATCAAAGCTATAAATCTCTCTTCCACTTTAAAATTGCCTTTTATAAGCATGTTAACAATGTAAATGTATGGCTATATCATAAAATTTGCCAATGTTACTAAAAAAATTTCTTTTATTTGTCTTAATTTATTTTAAACTTAAATATTATATTAAAACATTTATTTATTTATTTGAATGTAAAGATCCAACTTTTAATTAATTTAAAAATAAGTTTGTACGAAAAATAAAAGTGAATAGACACACCTTGTAGTTACAGTAACTCGGATTGAGTTAGGAAATGGTTACTCAAAACAACAAAAACAAGATTAAACTTATCACCAATAAATCATCAAAAAGCAACAAAAACAAGGTTAAACTTATCACCAATAGATCACAAAAAACCATACATTAAATCATATCAATCATATATAAAATGTAACTAATATATGAGTCTTATAATTTATTAAAAATGTTATTATTAAGATAGAGGTATAAGTCTATTCCTCATCTTTATTATGAATAGCCTAATCATAAACCTTTAAAAATAAATTCAAAATTATACATCATAAAAATGTATTAAATAATATTTTTATAAACATAACATAATTAAGGAAATTTAATTTAATTTTAATATAATTCTCTAACGAGCAAAATGTTATGGTTAACATGATATTGAATCCTCGTTAGAATTACCTACATCCCTACAAAATTCGAAAATAACCAGCCACTGCAGACACATTCAAGCGGCAGTCAAATAAATAATAAGTATTCAAGCCAATGCAGACACGCTCAAGTTGCAGATGAATAAATAATGAGTATTCAATGGTGAGAGTGATTGTGATTGCATTCCGAGGATTCAGCCACAATGTTTGCATACGTAGTTTCCAGCAAAATAAAGCAACTAAATTCCACATTAATTGATGGACGGATGGGTCATTGAAACAACTGTAAAGTTAAGTACACCATATAGCAAAAATGACTCCCTCTTTATGGTTACCGTTGAGTCTGAGCGTTGGCCCGAGCCTCGACGCACATGGAATAATAAATAAAAACAAGGCACATGGTTACCATTTTGGAATCACTGATGTAATTGTTTTCGAGTATAAGTTTGACAATGATTCTTATAAAAAAATTAAAGTTTCCATCTTCGAAATTTAACAAGTAATAGGGTTTTTATTTTTTAAAGTTCAAAGCTTCAAGATTTAATCTTCTACTTTAAACGAAATGTTAGCTTGTGTATGTTTTGTCTATAGGTTTTGTTTCCAGTTGTGAAGTTGCTGTCACCAGTTTGTATTTTGGCTGGGATGGCGAGGGATCAGACTGAGGTGAGATAAGAATAATTATTAAAGTGGATTTAAATTTTATTATATAAATATATTAATAAAAATAATATTTTATATAAAATATTTAATATAATTAAATTATTTAAAAATAAAAAATTAAACAAATGTTTTATTGGATTCTGTAAAACTTTCATTTATATTAATAAAAATGAAAATTTTTAGATAAATAGATTTAAAAATTTTATATTATGTCCGGAACTTAATCTGTTTTCTCAGCATGATGGTTAAATAAGTATTTAGCTATAAGAAATTCTTTTAGCTTTGTTTGAAATTTGTTGGAGAAATCTAAGTTATTGTGTTATGTTGAGTCTTAAAAATGAAAATTTTTAGATAAATAGATTTAAAAATTTTATATTATGTCCGGAACTTAATCTGTTTTCTCAGCATGATGGTTAAATAAGTATTTAGCTATAAGAAATTATTTTAGCTTTGTTTGAAATTTGTTGGAGAAATCTAAGTTATTGTGTTATGTTGAGTCTTAAAAATGAAAATTTTTAGATAAATAGATTTAAAATTTTATATTATGTCCGGAACTTAATCTGTTTTCTCAGCATGATGGTTAAATAAGTATTTAGCTATAAGAAATTATTTTAGCTTTGTTTGAAATTTGTTGGAGAAATCTAAGTTATTGTGTTATGTTGAGTCTTTAATTACGATTTTATATTTTAAATGAAATTTTCTAATTTTTATTGTTATTGTAGAAATTGAATGCTTTTATAATAAATGTTAGTTTAGAGGAAGAAAAAAAATATACAAAACAAATGTAAAAGAGAAAAAATAAAACTCAATTTACTAATATATAAAATTGTATTCTTTAATTCAATATTTTGCAATATAATATTTTTCAATATATTTTAATATTTCAAACCACATTTTTAATGCTACTTCACTACCCTGAAAACTATAATAATAAAATCTATACAATCGAATTGAACAATTCATAAATTGATAATCCATCCCAATAAAAATCTACCAAAATAAAATAGATGAACAAATCAATTGATAAAGAATACATTAATATATAAACTTATTATAATACTAATAATAATTTCTCTTATAAATTTTTTGTTTTAAATTTTTATTTTTCAATTATCTTTCTAATTTAAAATTGCTTTTCATATAATCTCAAGCTCTCTTCATATACTTTTTCCATACGAAAAATTACCTTTTCTTATTATATCTACTAAGCATTACATTTTTCCAACAGTTGTAACATCGCTTTACTAAGATAAATTTTCCATCTTGGGGTTGTTTGCAAGTCATAAATTATATTTCAGACACATTGGTAGTTGTCAAACTATGGAAATGTTATAAACTTATTCGCTGTTTGGTAAAGGAATTAAGATAGTATGATGGATCTATAACTGTCCGCAATAACGCCACCGACACCGGAATCTCCATACACGAAGACATATATTTGCCTTTATAAGGGATTATCTATGCTGCCAACGCAAACCATTAAGATCCTTGCGATCATTATCCATTCGGGCTTCTCCAGACTTCAGTAAAATGTTCAATAGCTTAACAAGTTCTCTAAGCTGGGCCTGATTGTTTTCAGCCTTGTGATATTCGGTTATGTTCATTTCTCTTGATCTGAATGGGGTTCTTCGCTAGCGCTATACACCATATAAGTTCTTTCCCTAAGCTTTTTTTTATCTTTTTTCATTTTCTGCTTTAGGGTTTCGCGCATCTAGTTGGAATTTTAAATAACTTACATCATATGAATTTTTTAAGCCCTGTTGATTGACTTGATCCTTGTGATCCTTTATTCATTTGGTTTTCAAAGATAGGAGGGATTTTTAAAAAGAGCTGTACATTACATAGTTCTCTGAGCTTTGCTTGATTACATAGTTCAGAAAGAATTAAGCCATGGGACTATGCACCATATAAATTATCCAAGTTTTATTATATTATATTGGTTTTTTACTTATTTCATGTTATTCGTCAACTGATAAGTTATGGAGCTTTGTATGAGTGCAGTGATAACTGTGCTCTTCACGGGTATATTGGCGTGGTATTGTATTAAATGGAGCAGTGGAAGTACCAGCCCGCCTGTAAATTGGCCCATTGTGGGCATGATGCCATGGCTGCTATGGAACATTGGCGACATCTATGAGTATGCAGCCAAAATAGTCCTTGACAATGGCGGGACATTCAGATTTAGAGGGCCCATTATGGCCAAAGATCTCTTTGAAGTCGTCACATGCACTCCAGCCAACTTAGAGCACATTCTGAAGAACAAATTCCCCAACTTTCCCCGGGGACCTCATTTCAAAGGGGTGTTCTTCTCCATAATTGGCGATGGTCTGTTTACAGCAGACGGAGAGCTATGGAGGCACCAAAGGAAGGCAGTGGGAACGACAGTCAGCAGTAGCAGTTTCAGAGACAACAATGCAAACCTGTTGCAGAAATTGATCCAAGAGAAACTCTTTCCAGTGCTAGAACAAGCAAAAGAAAATAAGTCTTCCCTTGATCTGCAGGATGTATTCCTTCGCTTCAATTTTGATAGCATATGCATTACTGTATTGGGGAAGGACCCCGGATGCCTAACACCCGGCCTTCCAGAAGTTCCATTTGCCACAGCGTTCCATGAAGCCATTAGAGCCTGCACCTACCGTCTCATAGTCCCCACATTTCTATGGAAGTTGATGAGATTACTCGACGTTGGATTTGAGAGAAATTTCAGGAGATCTGCCACAATAATACACGAATATGCATCACACATGGTGAAGGCTAAAATCAAGGAGATCAAAGACATGGGTTGTGTTTTGCAGGGTGACCTCTTGACAAACTTCATCAAGATGGAGGCAGAAGAAGGACGTTATCCCTCTGAGAAATTGCTACAGGATCTAGTCTTGAGCATTTTTGTTGCGGCTATAGATACTTCTGCTTTATCCCTTTCATGGTTCTTCTGGCTCCTCAACATGCACCCATGTGTAGAGGAAAAGATACTCTCTGAGCTCTCCACGGTACTGCATAGAGTTGTAATTTCATATACCTTATTACAATGTTTATTTTTACCCTAGGAATTATGTAAGTTAGTGGTGATTAAAGTAGCCCTGTGAGGGTTAGGTGTTAATTATTACTAGCATGTATGAATATACTTCGTTTTGTGTCAGGTACCCAAATATTTGGAGAAGGAAGACAAATACTTTACTGTGGAGGAAGTAAGAGGTCTGAACTATTTGCAGGCTAGCTTGTCCGAGGCGTTGAGACTCTATCCTCCTGTTCCTTTAAGTTATAGACAGGCAGTGCACGACATTGTTCTGCCTGATGGGACCTTTGTTAAGAAAGGGTCCAAACTTGTGTATTTTATTTATGCTACGAATAGAATGGAGAGCGTGTGGGGGAAAGATGCCCTGCAGTTCAGGCCCGAGAGGTGGATTAACAAAGGCGGGGAGTACACAAAAGAGGGGGATTATAAGTATCCCGTTTTTAATGCTGGACCTCGTCTTTGCTTGGGGAGGGATATTGCTTACATGAATATGAAGTGCGTGGTTGCCAATATTCTTGCACGCTACAAAGTGAAGGTTGATCCAAGGCATCCTGTGAAGCCCATGTTTGGGCTGACTCTCTCCATGAAACATGGACTCAAGATAGTATTGGAATCCAGGAATATGTGAAAGATGAGACTTTATTTCTATATTTAGAGAAATAGATAAGCATCTCCATATATTATCTTCAATTTTATCAAGGTCCATTAAAAACCGATTTCTATTATAGAAAGGAATAAAGTTGTCACATGGTATTTGGTGTAATGGTTATTGCCTAGTTATTATTATCCATGTGAATGTTATATGTTTATTTGAACAACTGATATTTGTAAACCATGTTCAATTATGAAGTATTCGTAGACGCCAAATATTTGTAAACGATGTTCAATTATGAAGTATTCGTAGACGCAATTGATGAATTTAAAACAAAAGGCTCACGTCAAATTTTGGATGAAATGTACTACGAAGAAATAATATAGATAAAGTGATGATAACAGTTAACATAATAAAGTCGCGATAACATTAGGAATATTTAGTTTGAGGACGAGAGATTCGTTTAAATGAGAGGAATATTTATTGTCATTTCAGGTTGAATTTAATGGTGGGGAATTTACAACATGCAATAGGGGTTTAAGGTTTTAATACTAAGGGGTTTAAGATTTTAATTAATCTTTTTTAATTTTACAAAGATTAATGGTTTCATAAGTATTTATTGGATAAACAATATTAATTATTAAACTTTTAATTTTGTAGAGATTAGGTTATATGGTTTAATAATTATTTATTGAGTAAATAATATTAGTTAGGTCATCTTATACTTTTTATTATTTTATTTATAGATTATGAAAAAATTGTTTTTGTTTAAATTTGATTAATTAAAAAAATTAATTAAATATATGAAATTATACAATTTGAGTAGTTTAACATTGGAGGCTTTGAAACTTTGAATAGAAGTTAAGGTCTAAATTTTGAGAGGATAGGGTTTTTTACCATACTTAGTAACTAGAATATGGATGAGGATAATCATATATTAGATAAATAATATTTGTCTCAACATATGACCTTTGTGGATGTCAAAATCTACTTTATCTTTTTACCTTTAATATAAAGTAAAAGTTTTTTTTTTTTTAGTAATAATTCTTATACACATCCACCATGAGGATTGAAATCGGGTCACATCACTGATAATGCATTAAGTTGGAAATCATAAGAAAATAGAATCTCATGCAGGGTAATAGATAGAACCACAAAATCACCAAGAATAAAAAAACTCCCATTGGGGAAGAAGCCCAAAAACCACCAAAATAAGAGGGTCAAAAAAAACCTAGACAAGATAAGCTAGGACACCACCAAGGCAGAGAACAGACAAGTCAAATTTTGGTTTTGTTGGGTTCCATATCATCATCTTCTTTAAGATCGTTCATTTCCCATGGATCCCATCCCATGAGGACGAGGATTTCCTTCATGTAGGATATCATGGCCAACATGAAATCAATTAGGAATTTTTGAAGCTTCAACAACATCCTCTTAAAAGGTTTAGGGTACGAACCCCCATCCTAGATCCTAGGATTTTGCACCTTCTTAATACTCCCCGCACCTTCTTAATATTCCCCGCTCCAAGGATAAGCATAGGTTTTTTAGAAGATAATAAGAACTCTTTAGAATCAGAGTCATCAATATTCAAAGGGATCTTCCCATGGTTGGCCATCTTGGACACCAATCGCTTGGACCTTCTAGTTCCATGTTCATTTCTCTCTGACCCTTTCGGAGGAGAGTCCGCCACCCTTGACGCAGAATCCACCAGAGGGATGGCAATGACAACTTCCTCACTCAAATAGTTCGAATCTATCAAATTGAAAGAGTCAAGATAGTCCACGATAGGTGTTGGCATCATGTTAAGGGAATTCAAGATACCTTCACCATCTAGTCCTCTAGATTTAACCACGTAATCAAAGAGCATCTTTGCTAGAACCTGATGAATTGGGTCTGGGGCCACATATTTTTTCACCCTACTAATGGACCTAGCAAAAAATTGGTATAAGAAATATGAAATATTCATCAGCCTCTTGTGGTGGATATGGTTGAGGAACATGAGATGATAGCTTCATAGAATTTCATGAGTTTCATTAAGGGTGAAATATTGCATTATAACAAGGGTCACTCGGTTCCAAGGAGCCTTTAAATAAATCTGCTTGAAACCACTAAAATTCTAACTAGCTCCTCCCATTATTTTAGGAAAATTTATGATTTTTTTTGCGAGTGTGTCTCCCTATTATGGACAAAACCATCAACTACCAAACTAGTAATCTCTGCAATCAACGCTATATTAATTTCTAATTCCACATTGCCTCCATTGACTTCACCATTCTACTAGGAGTATACTAGGTGTTTGACCATATCCTTATGGTATCCAATAAACTTCAAAAGATATTGAAGAATATTTCCTTTCTTTAATATTTTCCTAACATCTACATCGATCGTTAGTGAATTTGGCTGAAGGATCAAAGTTTCAATTTTGATAAATGCTCTAAAGCCACTCAAGGGAACCCACTTAGCTCTTAAATATATTATACCACTTGTAAAAATTCTTGGGATGGCATAGTTACCCAAGCAAATAAAAACACCTTGATAGAAAGATAAAAGATAACCAAATATATCAATTGCCAGTCTTGGAAACTCGTGAATAATCACTAGGATCAAAACGAGGGTGTAGATTTCTAAAATAAATGACCAAAAGAGAAGTTAAGGTCTTCTAACAAAACCATGAGCAAATCCCATTCACCACCTTCATGCCAAATCACATAGTGGGAATTGTACCAAAGAAAAAATATCATGTTTACCTTACCAAGAAGCTTCAGGAAGTTATTAAGCTTAGAATTTTTAAATCTAGAAACCATGCACCTTTAACTAATCTAAGAAGTGATAATCATGAAAATTTAAAAAAATATCTTACACGTGTTATATGACCTCCACTTTGAGGTAATAACTACATTCACTCCACTCCTCCAAGTCAGAACACCAACCACCGACAAGGCATAAATCCTGCTCATCGAGCCAATATGGTTACAACATAGTTTAATTAGATTCTAGTTATCCTTCCATTTAGAGAGTTCCAAATTACAAGGTACACTCAACCAATACATCCCTAGAGGCTTCTCCCTATTCCACATCAGGGTATGATTTAAAAATGGGTTGTTGTCGCAAGTTCTATCCTCCCTGCATGTATTTAGAGAACTTATGTCGTTGTTCCTTCTCAATCAAAAAAGGAATATTATAACAACATATAGGAGGATATTGTCAATCTTGTATTTGGTGTCATCCAAATTATTATTGCCAATAGTCATGGGCTTCCACATGATAATCAATAATATTGGTTTCCACCTAGGATGATGCTCATGCTTAATCCATTTATGAAAAGGTTTCCTACATAATATGCATGGGTTTTAGCTGGCATGAAAAGAGGGCTTATTTGAATTTAAAATTTGGTGGTTCTATGGATTTAAACCACTAAAATTGGGATCCATTCCAGAGAGAATCAAAATATCCATCTCAACATAAGAAATGGTGAGCAAGTTGGCTTTATCTGAAATCATTATCTAAGTAATTTAGCTCGACTAGGAAAATTTCCCTCCAAATATATAAATCTTCCTTAGAGATACCCAAGTTGGCCAATAAATCTGATGATTTATTGCCTTCCCCGTATAGAAGTTTGAATTGGATGACTTCCAAGCTTTGGATCATTCTTTGGACTTCCAAAAAGAGGTTTGAGATGGTACATATGGGGGACTAGATCCCTTTAATCATTTTTATAATATTACAATAATCTCCCTCTATGATTACCTTCATGCAATCCAAGGATTCTAATTGAGAAACCTCTTGATAAAGTATCCTTGCTTCCATAAAATGACTGGTTTAACACCTCAAATTTTTAGAAAAGGCTAACAAAATTTTCCCATTCAAGTTTCTAAATAAACCCCTTACACTAGAAGATCTAGGATTTCCTTTGGATGCTCTGTCAAAGTTCAATTTCATCCAACCAGAATGATGGGGTTCCCACACAATACCTACTCTAGCTGAGGGTGCCTAACTCAATGCAAGAAGTTGTTGGTCTCCAAAGCTAAGAGATATTTCTAGCTTCAAACCTCTACTAGTTGTGACTCTATCCAAGATAAGGGACTTCATATTTTTAGTGGTGTTCATAATAGCATGTAGATAAACTAGACCAACCAGAAGTGAGATGCTTTTGAACACACTGGAGTTTCTCTCCTTCCATACCACCATAAATAGGGTAAACTCAACTTATAGAAACTACAAATGTAGGGAGAAGAGAAGGGTGAACTCCACTACTCCACAAAATATTCAAATCATTAGGAAAAAACCCAATGAACATGTAAGGTCTTCAGGAAAATGTAAAAAACTTCATGAGTGAAAGGACAAAAGGCCAAGATATGAACTGGGGATTCTTTTCCACATCTACACAAAAATAATCTATTGGGAATATACAACCCTCTCTTATAGAGGTTGTACAATGTAGGAATTTTACCTTGGACCACTAACTACAAGAAAAAATTGACCTTAGGAGCTATCCCCTTTAACCAAATGCTTCTAGATGGGAACCAGGGGTTAGCAAATGTGTCTAAACAAAAGTAAGCATATCTAATAGAAAAAGCTCCATAATTATTATGGTCACAAATCAACTTGTTCAAAAGGCCACTACTAGGGATGGTGATCCATATAATGATACTAAATAAGAATTTAAATGCCATCTCTTCCTCCTACAACATACTAGGGAAGACAAAGGATTTCCAATGATATTGACCATTAATCGATTCAAAGAAATTACAAACCTTAGAGCTAAACCAATTATCAGTAATTGGTTTCAACAAACAAAATTTTTGTGTTAGATTCTATTGAATAATCAACAACCCAAGTGTCCCTCCAAAAATCAATGGACTGACCATCACCCAGCTTTCATATTTCTCTCTTTCAAATAACTGCATGGATTTTGACAACACTTGATTAGAAGGCAAAATCTTGAGAGGTTATTGGACCATTGAGAAATTATCCACCATTACCCAAGTATTTAGCTTTTAAAATTTGGACCTAGCTAGCATTTTCATTTTGAGCCAACCTCAAATCTTGTTTGGCGATTAATGCTTTATTCATAATGTTCAATCTTGTTAGGCCCAAACCACTCATTTATTTTATCTACACACTTGATATGAGGCCACTAAATAAAATTTATTCTTCTCATCAACTCCAGACCAAATAAAGGACCACTAGATATGTTCAATTTTCTCAAGAATATTTCTAGAGATCCTATAAAGAGATATGAAATACACCTTAATGCTCTGAAGGGTAGATTTAACCAGCATTACTTTTCCAGCTTGTCTCAAAAGGGCTCCTTTCCATCCGATAAGTTTTATTTGAATTATTTCAACCACTGGATTCCACAAGGAGGTCTTAGAAGCTCCTTTAAACATAGGTATACCCAAGTACACCAAAGGAAGAGAAGCAATAAATGTTATTTTATATTTTTATAATTAAAAATATAACATTACATTAATTTGATAAAGAATTACATTAAAATATTTAATAAGTTCTATTTTTTTAAGTAATGAAAAGTATAATGAGTGGCACAACTAGGGCCACACTCCCAAGGGAATAGCAATAGGGGGACTCCTTTCCCATGATTCAAAATCAGGTAACTGAAATGAAATGCCAATGACATACTATTGGTGTGTCATCAAAGGGACACAAATTATATTTTTAGTTTTAGTAATTGATCTAATGCAAAAAGTATACAATGTTTCATAATAAAATAGAAAAGTCCAAAAATTATGTCCATCAAAAATAATTTTGATAACACTTTAAAAAGAAACCATGGAAAATCTAAGATACATGACATTTTGTAATGGTCCATGATGAAATTGAAAAGTCCAAAAATTAGGTTTGCCAAAATTATTTTTATGGTACTTTTAAAGGAAATATTAGAAAATTTAACAAACACAATTTCTTTTAAGCTAATCAAGATAAAATTATTCTCTTAACTCAAAATCATATAGAACATTAACAAAAATACATGTATGGATTACAAGGTCTTTGTTGAGTGGTGATTGCAAGTGCATTACTAGGGGTGATAATCGTATTCACAATGAAGAACTTGAGTCCCCTCATAGCTTGAGGTCTTCATGTGAGTGCAAGAAGCAAGCATCACATTTTCTTATTTAGAAAGTAAGACAATATTGAGAGTGCAAGAAACAAGGAGGTGTGTGTAGGAAACAAGTGTGAACAAGAAGTGACCATCACTTTTATGTGTTCCAAAATTTAGGATAAATTTAAAAAATAATGGATTTTTATGAAGAAAATGTAGGTAGCATAGGAATATAGTCATTTTTAAAGTCCTACTTGTAAGTATATATTCTTATTTATAGGAATGGATGCCCTAGTCAAGGGCAAGAGGAGGAGCAAATTAATGGCAAACCCTATAGAGGTAGCAATTATTAAACTAAAAGTAATTATCAAGGATGAGATGATCAAGCATGGCATAATGGTTAATATATAAGTTCCAAAAATATTTTCTAGTTTTTTTAGAGATTTAAAATTGTATAAAGTGGAAGTAGGAATTAAATTCAAATTACTCCATGCCTTTTATTCTAAGAGGTTTTTTTCCTCATCATATTATCTAGTTATCAACTCAAGTATGGAATAAGATTTTTATCCCATGAATGAGGGGTACATATGTGTTATATTTAAGACCATGGAGTAAAAATTATTTTATGGAAACAAAATATATTAAAAGGATTTCATTATAGAATAGGAATTTGGGACTTTTCTATTAGCTTATCAATAAGGAGGCTTTGGAGAATATTGGAAATACATTAAAGAAGTTCATTTAAGAGGGATCAACTACTAATGAGTTAGGACATTATATATACACCTAATTTGTGCTACCATGAGTATTTTAAAACCCTTCCTATAGTCCATTATGATCAAGTCTAAATCTAAAGAATAATATCAACATATGGATTTTGAAATCATTGCATTCCAATGTCACAAATGTTATGAGCATGGATACATATCAAGAGATTAAAAAGTGAAAACAATAGAGAAAGAGATTGAAAATTTTAAGCATATGATAAAATTCAATATAAAGCAAAGGGATCATATCATACTATAGGTTAGGTCAAATCAATTATTTTGAGCTCACAAAAAGTTACTAAAAATCCCCTTTGCATCATCACATGGGAAAGGTATTACAATTTACTTAGATCAACCATTATAAGAAAAAATGACATAAGGGATGAAAATGTACAATGAACAAGTTCAAATAAAAGGGGTTAAAGGTGTGAAGGAAGATGGAGATAAAAATTTTAAAGCAAAGGAAGCAAAGTAGGTCAAGGTTATCGAATTATATCATATTTATTTTCATCATGTAGTATAAAATCCTCTCTATGTAGTAGAAATAAATATGAAATATCTTTATTTTCATCGAGAATCATCTTTGAATTTTAGGATTTTTATGAAACAAAAAGATGAATTATTTTTTGAGACTATTCCTTGCATTCTATTTTCTCTAGGGTAGCATAAATATTTAGAATATAAGTATCATTAAGAACAATATGAAAAATTTGAAGAGATGATGAAGGTGAAAGTGTTGATAGGAATGGAAAAAGGAGAGGGAAACCCTTGAAGTAAGGACACAAAGTAAAAAAATCTCAAAGGGATATTTATTTTTGAAACTAAAAACAAATATAATAGATATTAACAAGAAGTGGGACTAAGCCCAGTAGTAAAAATAAAAAATGATAATGAAAATTGTACCATGGAATATTAGGTGTATGAATAAGACTCGTTACAAAAGAGTTGTTAAGTAATTTATAGGTTGTTATAGCCTTGATTTTATTTAAATACATGAAATTAAATTAAGTATTGAGGAATATAAGAATGCTTTTCAAAACTATTTAGAATATGGAGGTGTAGTAATTTTCACTACACTAAAAATATTTTCCTTAGATGAGAGAGGCCAAACTAGTGGAAGATAAAAAAGTAGTACTAAAACAATAAGGAAAAACATTTTGATCAAAATATTGGTGTTATTTTATAAAATCCCTGAACAAGGGAGAAAGGTAAATGTTTTGACAACCTACACTATACAATTTCTTTAAAGTTAGAAGATGGTCAAAATATTTGAAAGACATAAAGGAAGGCTAAATGTTAAAAGATAAAAAATTTTAAGAGTTCCAAAGAAGAAGAAAGAGGAAAAGCTTCTGATAATTGAAGAAACCAAAAGGTTTTGACCGTTAGACCAACAAAAAAGGTTTGGAAAAATGAAAAGAAAAACTTCCACAAGCCTTCCAACAAAAGTCTATCCTAGTTGTAGAAATTTTATAAAGGTCCAACATAGGATGACTAGCTAGTGTTCCAATGATTACCTTATTGAAGCTTAATGGCTCGCATCACTTGAAAAGATAGAAAAAGTTGAAGAGTAAATAGAAGCACTTTAAGAAATAAGATATAGTATAGAAATGGCCAACAAGAATAATGATCAAATATTATAAATAGGAATAAAATCATATTGAAAAACATCACTACTAGGGCATAGGCTCCCAAAATGGTAGATGAGTTAAACTAGTGAACCATTACTTAGGGAAGTTAAGGATCACCCCCTAGAATTATTTGGGCTCAATAACCCAAGAAAAGTGGTTGGTCTAATGAAGGCAAAAGAATGGAAATTGTAACAAAAGAACCCCTAAATATGATATGCACTTTTTGTAGAAGGTATTTGTACTTAGATATCTAGATCCCAAGGGTGATAATTGAGGAATGTTTGTGGTAGTTGAGCATCTAGAAACTCAAAATTTATGTTTCTAGATCTGTAGACCTTGAAAGACTATGATGACGTAATGTATACAAGGCGAGGTAAGCAGTAGAAATACATAATCTAGACTTTGACACATATTTTGGAGGGAAAATATCTCCTTTTTGTATCTATAAGAATTAGTAGTTTTAGCAATGTAAAGGATCAATTAGTTTGATAATTATCCCTTCATTTTATTTTTTATAATAGTTTGGAATCAAATCAATATCACATAATATGACATGATATAAGACTTTAGGAAGGTGAATCTAGAGTTTTGAAGGTGACTATGTGAAGGTTTCAACTGTGGGTCGACCATAAGCAATGATAGAGGCTATATTTTAGATTCTTCGATTCTTAGAAACCAATTTATTTGTTGTTTCTTCCCAAGTTAAACATAGGATATGTTGTTGGAGACCCATGATGGGTTAGGAATCTATAATTAAACACATATTCATGCTATGAACATGATTGAAAATTGCTTTCAATTTTTTGCCCAAGGAAAAATTAAAAATCACACCTTTCCTCTGTGTCCAAGGCATGGATTAAAGAGACCCAAAAACAAGTTTCAAGCTACAAACCAAATAAGAGAAGCCTCCTTAGGAAAATAAAAATGGCTTAGAACTCAAGCAATCTCGATGCTAAGGAACACCCCCAAAATATATCCACTATGGAAACCCCTTTCAAGGGTAAGCTTTTTGGGAATTCAACCCCAAAATAAATTTTAGGGATGCTCTCCATAGTGGATAGTCCTAGACTAATGCTACAATTAATCTTAAGGCTTCTCGTAGACCTCTAATAATGGATAAGGTTGATCCTAGGAAAACTAAGTTAGGATGTCTAAAAGAAGCTAATGGAACCCCAATAGTTAAGCTAAAAATGGGTGACATTCAGGATGGCATAGAATATATGGAGAGAAGAGGACTAATTTACTATTTCTTGGGTTTTTATCTGATCCTATCTACTTTCAAAGTGTGGACTACAAAATATTGGAAAAAAAAGGTAAGACAAACATTTGTTCATCCCAATGTTTATTTTCTTGTTATTTTTGCTAATGATGAAGATGAAGAGAAAATATTTCAAGGGGAAACCTAGTTCTTTGGAAGGGCAAGGTTTTTCATGAATCCTTAGCACACTGAATTTAAATCTAGTGAAGATATGCCCTCTACATGACTTGTGTGGGTTAGACTCTTTGGCCTCCCAGTTAAATTTTAGAATCCAATTGTATTTTCTACAATAAAAAATTCCTTTGGAATTTTCATAGTGACTGTTGACTGTACACACACATTTGAACACATTATTTATGCCCGAATTTGTGTCTTAATGGATTTTGACAAACCCCTTCCAAAAATAAATCTCATGACAATTTGGGAAGGATACTTGGGAGCAAGGGGTGGACTATTAGAACATTCCTTTTCATTGTAGAATATGCCATTAATGTGGTCATTTGGATAGTGTCTATCCAAATAAGATTCTAGATCAAAATAAAGAGGACACAAACTTAGTAGGTTTCAAAATGCTTAAGAAGAAAAACATTAAAAAATACATTTGGAATTCTTTTGACTAGTTATGAAGGATTAATCAATTTTTTCAACTAATACATTTGGAATTCTTTCCACAAATAAAATCCTAGGTGATAAAGAGGACATAATGGAGACATAAATATTAGAAACATTGTCATGACCCTCCCCAACTGACTTTATGGTACAAGAAAACAATGTATTAATATATGATGTGCTGATACCTAGTTTGAACAATGGAACCAACTATATGATGTTTAGTTGATTTATAAGGGCATGTTATCACTAACATATTTCCAAGTGTGTAGGATCAAGTACACTCGTAGGTGGAATAGGCAGAGTCACCCACCAGAAACGAGGCTACCAAATATCAGGGAAAATGATGATTAAGGTACTCGGAGGTAACATGGATAGATACCTTCATATAGGCATGTATTGATGGAAGGGATAATCATCAATGGCTGATCACCTTTGATCTTTAGTTGATAGCCTAGTAGCTATCATAAAATATCTAGCTAATATGGATGATCGGGTTGATGGAATGATTCCCTCTTTGTTGTTGTACAAAATTGTTTTCTCTGTATTGCATCATGGCTTGAGTAGATTAATGTTGGGTTTTCTGTATGAGAACAATTGCAAGATGTATATAAATTCATAAAGCAAACTATCATGCTGAAGCGTAAGTAAAGCATCATCCTTATGAAATAAAATAAATTAAATGCATATGCTGAATGAAGATTCCTCTAAATTAATTAATGAAGTTTAAGTAAATAATGTTTGGCTCATTTGAGCTCATTAGTAAACTTATTTGTAATTAATAAATGAGTTTGCATATAAATTAATTAGAGGTGTGCATTTTAATGATAATAGAGGATTCATTAAAATACTTTAATTAATTGAATTAAATGAAAGAGAATTCATTTTTTTAAAAAGAAAATAATATATATAATAATATATATCCTTTATTTAAAAATAAAAATAATAAAGATATTTTGTAAGTAAAATTAATATGTTTAAATGTTGATAAATATCATAAGAATTATATTTTAAAAAGGGGCGATTCTTCGTATTTTAAAAATAAAATGTAATCATCCCTTTCCTATGCAACGAACCCTATGAAATAGCCTACGAGGCTACTAATTTCCAAATGTGGAAAATATGGGGAGAACACACAAGGGATAGGGGACACTGTATTGAAGATCGTAGGCGAAATACAGGGGCTCGAGGCTCAAGTGGATGGTGGATGAGACACCTAGGTGGACATGCAAGTAAGAAAAAAGATAAGGAAAGGAGAGACGGAAGAAGAGGGGGAGAGAGCAAGAATGGAGACGTAGACACAGACGAGAGACAGAGATAATGGGAAGAATGCACTAGAGTCTAAGAGGAGGGCAGCTAGATGTCACCATATTTCCAATATTCATAGGAGTTAAGGTTATGTTGCTTTAAATCTAGAACCTAGTTTTAATTTACGTGGGATTTTTGCATATAAGCGCTATATGCTATGTTTTTAAAAGAATATCCCTTATGTTATGAAAGTATTGTGTGCTATGTGTTTTAGAATATCCCTTATGTTGTGAAAGCACTATGCGCTATGTGTTTTGGAATCTTCCTTATGTCATGTGAAAGCATTGTGTGCTATGTGTTTTCTAATATCCCTTATGCTGTGAAGAGCATTGGGAAGAGCATTGTATTATAATAAGAATCACCCTATGTGTGTTGTGAAACCACCATGTGAAGAGCGTTGTATTTTAATAGGAATCACCTTGTGTGTGTTGTGAAACCATCATGTGAAGAGCGATGTGCTTAAACAGGAATTACCTAGTGTGTGTTGTGAAACCACCATGTGAAGAGTGCTATATTTTAATAGGAATCACCCTGTGTGTTGTAAAACCACCATGTGAAGAGTGTTGTGCTTAAACAGAAATCACCCTATGTGCGTTGTGAAACCACCATATGAATAGCATTGTATTTTAATAGGAATCACCCTGTGTGTATTGTGAAACCACCATGTGGAAGCACTATATTTTAACTAAACCCGCTCTATAGTTATATTTTAAGAGAAAAACCTCCCTTATGTCGGGTGTGCACAGTGTGTGAGCAATCACCATAGGATGTATTGTGCGATGTGCACTATGAAATGCAATGAGCACTTTAGTGAACGTTTAGGTGAGAGCTTAGTGAGTGCTTCGGTATACCAGTGGGTGTTAAAAGTGAGTGTTATGCATGTTTGAAGGTGTTGACCTCTAGTTGTGAACCCTGCATTAGGTAAGGTGTTGTGTAACTATTCTAGTTAAAATAATAGAGCCTTTGTTTTATGTGAAATGTATTTAAGGGTTTTAAAATAAAGGAGCCTTTGATTTTATGAAATGTATTTTAGGCTTTAATTAAAATGAGACTTTGATTTTATGAAATGTAGATAAGGGTTTTAATTAAAAGGAGCATTAGATTTTATGAAATGTAGATAAGGTTTTAATTAAAAGGAGCCTTGGATTTTATGAAATGTAGTTAAGGTTTTTAATTAAAAGGAACCTTTGATTTATATATGTATTTAAGGTTTTAATTAAAAGGAACCTTTGATTTATAAGAGATTTATGTAAGGTTTTCAATTAGGAAAGAACATTTGATTTTAATGAAATGTATTGAAGGTTTTTAATTTAAAATAAAACCCCTTTTATGAAGGTTGAATATATTAGGAGTTTAAATTAAAAATAGATGTGGATTTATTCGTGAATTGAAGTTATGGGGCTTCAATTTAGGCAATGAATGAATGCTGGTTTTAAAGGTTAAAGGTATGGGACTTTAATGCTTTGAAAAGTAGTTGATTGACTGGAAATGGGGAATTAAAAAGGAATGTAGATTTATTCTTTGAATTGAATTTATGGGGCTTTGATATAGGGAATGAAAAGAAAAGGGATTGTTTTAAAGGTTAAGGGAATGAGACTTTAATGCTTTAAGATATGAATGAATTTGATTTAAGTTGGACCTTGATCTAAGAAATACATATTGGATGACTCCATAAAGGAATTAGAGAGGTCAAAATAAAAGTAAGGGTTCTTTTATGATATCCATTATGCATTAGATGGTTAGAAACTTAAATGAATGTTTGTATAGTTGTAATTTGGCAAAGTAAATGAATAGATACATTTAAAGGCATGCCTATCCTAAACCATGAGTATCCTGATCCCCTACTACCCTCAAAGAACCAATGGAAAGTGAGGAGAACTAAGGAGTTCCATGGAAATAAAGCATAGGTATTTGTATCTAACGTTGTTGTACTTATGATCAAATAGACTAGACTTATGGGGAGATATCCCCGATGCAGATAATGTGATAATATTTAAGGTAAGAAAGACTTATCATGTGTGATCTAATGATATGAGTGTTCATTGATTTAGTGAAGGTACTTTTCCTTTATTTTTGTATTTTGTTATTTTATGTGAATGATTCTCTTTAGTGTTAAGCTTGCTTTATTTCCTCCATTATTGTTTGTTTGATTCATGTTGTTATAATAATTAGATATATCATTGTTTAATTTCTTGATGATAAGAAATCTAAGAGTAGAGTTCTAGGGTGAACTCAGAGGTGACCTAAGGGAATTAAGGACCCCTTAGGGTGAACATAGGTGACCTAAGAGAATTAAGAACCCCTTAAAGTGACCATAGGAGACTTAAGAAAATTGAGACCCCCTTAGGGAGACAAAGAACTAAGTTGTGAAGAGATTACATATGAGTTAAGATAGCTCATCATGGAGATGAGATAGATATCATAACTCACAATACTCGTAGCATACCTACATAGAAGGATTTCTGTATGGTATGCAGATGTGTATATACCTTCGATGGAATGAGGGTGGTAGGTCTAACTCATCAAGAATAATGTGATAGATGGGCTTATCTACAGTGACACATTATATGCCTACGCAGATGAACTTGTGATAGGGTACTTCGTGAGATGTAACTTCCTATTGTGGCTGCTCCACAACTACCCCCAAATATTGGGGATCCACCTTTATAATTTTGTGTTTGAAAGTCTTACTTGTCTTTGAATGCGAAGGTTTGAAATGACCTTAGTCGTGAACTTGCCATGTTGACTCTGAAGGTCCCCAGTTGTCACATCTTCGGTAAAAGTGGGTATAATCAATTTGATTGAAGTCTTTGGTTTGGGGTGTTTAGCATCTTGGTCAGTTTCATAGACATAGCTTTTATTTTTAAAGTCCTTGTAATTTAATGGTAGGTTGCATTTTTGTTTGGCTTATAGCAAGATTGTTGAGATTAAGTGAAAAAAAGTTTAAATTTATATATTTAAATATATATATTTAATAAATAATACATTATTATTATTATATACTATGTTTATAATAATAATAATTAAAATTTAATAAATATATATATATATATATATATATATATATATATATATATATATATATATATATATATATTCAATAAAAATAAAAATAAAATAAAATAAAATTTCAAAATATTTATATATAGTTTATATATATAAATATTTAATAAAAAGAGGAGGTATTTATTTTAATAAGTTGTGGTTATATCTATGCATTATCCCTCATTATATATATAAAAGTCAAATCATAAAACAGCAAATGATAATAAGGCCCTCGTGGGCTATTTTTGTTTAGCTAAAATTTGGTTTGGTGTTGGAAATTTAAAGTACGGGGTTTGATTTTATTTAAAACTATTTAAAATGCCTCGATTTAGATCGATCTAATGGTTTGTTTTGGATTGTTATCTGCAGGTAAAGGAACGTGAAGACCCGGGATGAAACGGAGGACTCGCCAGCTCGGGCAATACAGCTGAAGATAACGCTGTGGGAACAGTTCTACGCGAACACCTATGACGATGAAGTATTTAATGACAAAAACCAGTGCGATGCATTAGGCGAACGACGTAAGTGATTTTAGATGCTGGAAAGTCATAGGGTTTCGAATGGTCTGGAAGGGCATCGTTGGGAAAGGACACCGAGATACACGACGGGTGAAGTGCAGGTTTATCCGATGCGCATTCGACGGTGGAAATTTGGCTGGAAGTAGAGATTTCAAAGTTGGACAACGACAAGTAGTGGTATTATACCTAACGATGTCGAGAGTGGGCATTCGATTTGGCATACTCGCGAAAATGTAGAACGAAGACTAATGCGCCTGGTAGTCTTAGGCAAAGGGAAATACGCGGCTATGCAATGGACTCCACGACTCGAACCAGCGATGAATAGGGATGTCGAGCACATAACACCCAAGGCAAATATAATGATGATGCATGGCGGGTGGTTTCAGGAGTGCAATATGGTGGTCAAATTTCCCATTACCCAGCCCACTAAGTCTGCAGATGACACGAGATCTCGATCAAATGATGTTAAGACAATTCAAAATGCAGTCAGCAGGTGGAGTAAAGACACCACAGATGGGTGTACGCCAGAGCAATAGCGAACGATATATTTCAACAAGGATTCAAAGGCAGGTAGCAGTATCAAAAAAACTAGGTAAGATAATGGCGGATATATGGACCCCGATAGAAGTTTTACACAGTGCAGAATGACGTGGAAAACTAGGCGACAGCATGGCGCCAAGGATAGACATGGTGAGGGGGTCGATGACGTGGATGGCGCTATCCAGTTTCAAACGAACAGGTGATAAACTGTGGTAAAGTCAGCAGACGACCGAAAGTATGCATTTCGAGGATTGCCCTCATTACATCGAACACGTATGCCACGCGATAGAAAATTAGAACCATCGATCACACGCAATAAACGTAGTGGGATTTCAGAATATACCAGCATAGCTATGATGGTCATCATCGAAGAATGTTATAAGGGTGTGATTGACAGAGAATCACGAAGGCATTATGGAAGCAACAGTCTAGAAACGGAGACCTATCAGAGCCTGGGCAGATTTTTAAGACAGTAGAGTGCATTGCAGTGGGGTCCACTTGGTCCAAAAATAATATCAAGCGATGCAAACATGAAAATTGGATGGAGAATACACGTACAGAAGAATTCCAAGTTAGCATCCCCATTCTAGACAATAGTGATCGAGGTGGTTACTTAGGTATCAGGCTCTGGACAGATCCAGCAGAGTGACAGTGATTCACAGAGTACAGTGGTAGGTGGCTGTGACATGGTAAGGCACCTTCAAGAGCAGTTATCGAGATCAAGGGTAGCCAAAATATTAACGACGTGAAAATATCGGATAACACGTAGTGAGAAGTAAACAAACACAGTTTGGGAGCGACGGATGTTTAAAAGGGGATGTTGATTTATATAGTTATATTAAACCTAAAACTAAGGACCAATTGTCTGGATTTAAATATATTTATGCAGCTCCAATATGAGAATGATGCCAAGATTGAGAGCAGCACGGCGTCTGAGACATAATCGATGGTATTACACAAGCTCGGATAATAACAGGGCCATGTTATTTTGAAGCTATGATGGTCCCTTATAAAAATAAATAAAACAAAAGTTTGATTTCATTCTTGTTAGTAAAAGAGGCCATGTAGGCCACAAGTACAAGGTCTTATATATCTTTTAAAAAGACGAAAACGTTATGAAGGCCTGCATGTTTATCACCTCTGGTAAAACAAATGAAACATAAAATTTAAGGAAGAATAAAACAAACGGTCATGTGGGTTTGGAAGGCAAAACAAAAAGACAAAACAGAAAATGAAATGAAGGGCTTTTGAAAAATGGAAAAACGAAGGGTTTTTTTTTTTTTTTGAAGCCATTAAAAATAGAAACGAAGGCTATTGCGGAGGTTGGAAACTGGTTTGAAAATGAGATTGCAGATTTGTGAGCAATGGTCATTTTGGATTCGTTTTGGGCTGTTTTTTCTTCCACTTGGACTGGTTGTTCTTAGGAAAACCAGATATTTTGCTGAAGAGATGTAGAAACAAGATTTTTGTGTGTAATGGCAGGATTTTTGCACTTTGGAGCAAAATAAGAGGAGATAACATCTGAGTGTTCCCGTTTTATTGGCTAATCTTTATTTTTCTGCTTTTTGAATTTCTAGACATTGTTATTGCATGAGGGTTTCATTGTTGAATGTCCAGGGGTAGGAATTTCATTTTATTTCCTTAGAGTCTTGCACCCATTTAGTTCGGGATGTGTAAATGTAGTTTCGGCTAAAGTTGGGTTATGCTCAGAAAAATCTCATGTCTCGGATTTTGCATGCTAGGGTAGCATAAAGCTACATTTTTTGGTTTCTGCATTAAATTTCAGTTTTCAGATTTTAATTTTATTTTCTAACTTTTTATTTTTAATTTTATAAATTTTCGGACATTAAAATAAAAATTCAAAAAAAATCAAAATTTAAAAATAATTGCACAGCTACATAGAGTATACTTCATAGTTTCATTTTGCACTTAGACATTTTTGCTTTGGGGTCATTTCGTATTTTTAAAAATTAGTCAAAGTTGTTTTTATTGCAGATTTTAAAAATACGAAATTTCAGAATTTTCATTTTGGAGCCAAATTTAATTTTTTTAGTTTCATACTTCAATTGCAAGCATAAAATGAACATCCCTTTACGAAAATTTCAATTTCGTCAAAGGGAGGTCAATTTTAATAACATTTCAAAGTTACCATTTTGGAGCCCTAAATTACCTTCTCTTTATAAAAAATTCTGATTTTATAAAAAAAAGGGTAATTTGTGCGAAGATCATTATTTCAAAACACTAAATTATTCATCTTTGTGAAAATTTGATTTCATTTAAGAGGGATAATTTGAAGTGACATTTTAAAGCCTCTATTTTAAGGCAATAAGTTATTAGCTCTTTGTGAAAATTAATTTCACTAAAGAGGGATTATTTATTAATCATATTAAAAGCTATCTTAATCTTCACGATAAGAACCTATATTTGAGGAGCCTATTCATCATTTCGGATTGATATTTATAGATAGATTCAATCTTTATTTCCATGTTTAAAGTAGGATTTAATGCAAGATAAAACTTGTTTAAAATCCACCTAATAAGAAATATAAAATCTACTTTAAAATCCTTAATATAAAAGGAATTAAGGCATTACATCGTGGTCATATAAGGGCCAACTCACATTTTTTTTATTTTGGTGTCATGAACAATCATTAAAGTAGCATGGTAAAATAAACCAACACATGCCCCTTGTTTACAGTCACTTGCAATCACTAAGGTGTTCCTAGCATTGAATTGATATATTTTTAATGAGATTACTAATACACATATGCAAATGCTAATATAGCGGAGACCTTGGAGAAGTTGTTTTTTTAACTTCTTTGCAATAGAAGGTTTTGGGATCCAAACCCTAAGGGAGAGTGTAATTTCACAATTGGGTAAAATTACCACTCAACACTTCTAGGAAAACTTAAGAGATTGAAACTTTAGGTAAATTTTAGTTGGGTTAGGGATTCATGAAGGGTTCATGTATCCTTCTCCTTAGTAAAAAAAAACTCTTTCATTTTTTTTTATTTTCTATTTGTGTGTTTTTCGGGTTATTACATTTGGTATTAGAGCTTTAGGTATGAGGGTATAGAGCTTCTATGTGTGATAAAATGGAACTAGATGTATCCAATGAAGGCTTGCTTAAGAAAAGGGGCTGAATCTGGGATGATCTAGAACACCCTACTTGTTAGAATATGATAGGCATAAACCCCAAGGTAGAGTGGATTTTAGGATACCTTAGTATGGGCTACGGTATCAGTGATACATCCTAACCTGGGATATTACCCTAGTTAGGTTGTTAACACATATAGCAAGAGAAATTTGTATTATGGCTTGATTAGAGATACAACTTAATATGGAACTGTAATCTAATCTTCTTTCTTGGATGGAATCAAGATAATATACCACCTAAGACCATAAGAGGGAGATCTATACCTAGACAAACTCAGAAAAGTAATGTCGAAGAATAAAACTAGGAAGAGGAATTGTAATGGGTTCGTAAAATGGGAGGCTGAACAAGAGCAAAAGGCCAAGAATCTCTAAAATCTTGAGAAGAAACCTTACAAGAATCAGAACAATTCAAGAAGAACTTTTGTAAGAAGGATAACAAGCCTAATAGTATGAAACCTAGCCACAAAAGTTGCAAGCTCTAACTCCAACAACTAAGAATGGGAATGAGAAACTTGAAAAATAAAAAGGACCCAAGGAAGGGTGCTACAATTGTTGAGGATATCATTACTATAATTAGTGTCCATATCAGGCAGGGACTAGCATAGATAATGTAAAAGGAAACCGAAATATTGGATCTATTCCACAATCGAGAAGAAAAATCTAGAGGGACAAGCCACCCCATTACTTGTGAAAGGTAAGGTTTTAAATAAGCAAGTAAACATTTTGATATATAGTGGAGCCACTAAAAGTTGTATTTCGTCTAGTCTAGCAAGTACTATGTTGGAAAGACCTAGATATTTGGCCCAAGGGTGGAAGGTTGAGTATGATTCTGGACAGACCTACTCGGTAGACCAATGTTATCCTATGTTGAAAGTTAATCTATATGAAGGGACTATAAAATGTTGTTTATATGTAACTCCCTTACATGCCTTTGATGTGATCTTAGGGATGAATTGGCTACAGGATCATAAGACCTTAGTCAATTTCCAAAATCAATGGATTGAGTATTTAGAGGAAGGCAAAAGAATATTAAGAATTCATAGCAGTCAAGGGGTGTTTGAACCTCAAATGTTGTCCGCTATGCAATTGAAAAAAATCCTAAAGATGGGAGGGGTAGTGTATGTGGTAAAACTTAATGAAGTGGAGGACCATGAGAAGGAGGAAATACTAAGACATCATCCAATTTTACAAAAATTTTAGGATGTATTTCCAGAGGACCTACCTAGATTACCTCATGTACGAGAATTTAACTTCACGATTGAACTTATGATGGGATTCAAAACTATTCATATATCCCCGTATAGGATGAATCCTACTGAAACACGAGAACTAAATTTTCAATTGCAAGTATTGTTGGAGAAGGGTTTGATAAAACCAAGTGTGTCACTATGGGGTACACCAATTTTTTTCATCAAAAATAAGGATGGTTCACTGAGATTTTGTATTGATTATAGGATTCTAAATAAGGCTACAATCAAGAATCAATATCCTTTACCTAGGATTGAAGATTTATTTGATCAACTAAAATATGCCAAGGTGTTTAGTAAGATCTATCTAAGGTCAGGGTATCACTAGTTAAGGATTCATGAGGAAGACACTCATAAAACGATATTTAAGACTAAGTGTGGGCATTATGAGTTTATTGTTCTACCATTTGGACTAACTAATGCTCCAGATACTTTCATGAACCTAATGAACAATGTGTTCCGAAGATACTTGGACCAGTTTTTCCTGGTATTCCTAGATGATATCCTTATATACTCTCGATATAAAGAGGAGCATGATAAACATCTTAGGATCATGTTGGAATTGTTGAGGGAGAATCAACTTTATGGAAATATGGCTAAGAGTGAATTCTATGTCCTAGAGGTATGATATCTTGGACATATTATATCAGTAGAAGGGATTTTTGTGGATCCAAAGAAGATTGAGGCTATTCTAAATTGGCCACCCCCTACTAATGTGATTGAAGTACGAAGTTTCATGGGGTTAACGGGCTATTATAGATGTTATATAAAGGACTACTCCAAGATTGTTGGACCCATAACAAACCTTCAGAAGAAGGGGAAATAATTCAAGTGGATAGAGAAGTGTGAGGTTCCCTACATACTACTAAAGCATAAGCTTACTACTGCACCGATACTAAAGGTTCCCAATCCTCAAATGGACTTTTCAATGTGCACTAGTGCATCAATAGAGGGGTTGGGTGGGGTACTCTCACAAGAGGATTCAGTAGTGGCATATACTTCAAGGAAGCTAAAAAAGCATAAAGTTAATTATGCTATGCATGATTTAGAGCTGGTGAATGCTTTAAAAGTTTGGCATCACTACTTAGTGGGGAGACCCTTTGAATTGAAAATTGATCATCAAAGTTTACGGTACATATTCACCCAACCAATACTCAATGCAAGATAGAGAAGATGGGTGGAATTTCTCGTTGAGTATGATTTTGAGATTGAGTACATAAAGGGAAAAGAGAATAAGGTAGTAGATGCTTTGAGTAGAAGGAAATATATAGCAGCCATAACTATAATTCACATGGACCTAATGGATCAAGTGAGGCAGGAGCAATCTCAAGATGAGTATTTCCAAGGAATTCGAGCCAAAATGGATAGAGATCCTGAAGGAAATGAGGAATTTAGTATGAAAGATGACTTTCTATGTTATAAGGGAAGGGTCATCATACCAAAGTTGGGTAATTTGAGGAACTTGATAATGCAAGAAGCTCATAGATCTCCTTATTCTTCTCATTCAGGAGGAGCCAAAATGTGAGAAAACATGAAAAGAACCTTCTTTTGGGTAGGTATGAAGAAGGACATCACGGATTTTGTTGCTCGATGTCTTGAATGTTAGAAATTCAAGGTAAAACACTAGCATCCCGTAGGAAAACTTCACCTGCATGATATACCTATGCAAAAATGGCAAGTTATATCTATGGATTTTATCGTGGGTTTACCCAAAACTTGGTACCAACATGATGCCATATTTGTAGTGGTCGACAAATTGACTAAAGTTGCCCACTTCATACTGGGAAATACCAAGGATGATGCTTAGGTAGTGGCTAGCAGATTTTTCAAAGAGGTATTCCGATTGCATGGGTTTCCTGAGGTAATTATCTCAGATAGAGACTCCAAATTCACTTTTGAATTTTGGAAATCCCTTCATAGTGTAGTTGGTACAAAATTGAATATGAGTTCAGCATACCACCCTGAAATCGATGGTCAAATAGAGTGAGTAAACCAAGTTTTGGAAGACATGCTTCACATGTACTGCATGGATCACAAATCTCAATGGGAATATTGTCTACCTTTGGTAGAGTTTGCCTACAATAATGGACATCACTCCTCGCTAGGAATGGCACCTTTCGATGCCTTGTATGGGCGAAAGTGTAGAACACCATTGTCTTGGGATAACCTAGAGGATCAAGTTGAGATTGGACCATAAATGGTCAAGGTAATGGAAGAGCAACTAAAATAAATTAGGCAAAGGCTTAAGGAAGCTATGGATAGATAAAAGAGTTATGCAGATCTAAAAAGGACTCCAAGAGAGTATTATGTTGGAGATAAGGTGTTCTTAAGGGTTAAGCCAAAGAAAAGTGCTATCAAATCCATGAAGTTAGATCCACGTTTTGTGGGGCCCTTTGAGATCACGGAAAATATCAGTCTAGTGGCATACCGACTTGCATTACCACCTAATCTATCCAAAATCCATGACACCTTCCACATATCCTTGCTTAGAAAATATGTTGCTAACCCTGAACATGTGTGGGATGTTTCTAATTTGCAGATGGCAAATCCGGAGGCCATTGAAGTGCTACCACTGAGGATTCTTGAGTTTCATTCTAAATCTCTATGGAATCAGACTCTTGAATAGTGTAAGGTCCAGTGGGACCATTTCTCTGAGAAGAATGCCACTTGGGAGAAAGTGGAGGTTATGCGAAAATATTTTTCCTTTTTTTTTGAAGCTATATGATGTAATAGTTTTACTTTCTGTAATAAAAAAAAAGAAAACTGGAAACATCGAGGACAATGTTTAATCCTAGTGGGGGAGGATGTCATGACCCTCCCTAGCTGACTTTATGGCACAAGAAAACAATGTATTAACCTATGATGTGGTGATACCTAGTTTGAACAATGGAACCAACTATATGATGTTTAGTTGATTTATAAGGGCATATTATCACTAACATATTGCCAAGTGTGTAGGATCAGGTACACTCGTAGGTGGAATAGGAAGAGTCACCCACCAGAAATGAGGGTACCAAAGATCAGGGGAAATGATGATTAAGGTACTCGGAGGTAACATGGATAGATACCTTCATATAGGCATGCATTGATGGAAGGGATAATCATCGATGGCCGATCACCTTGAGCTTTAGTTAATAGCCTAGTAGCTATCATAAAATATCTGGCTAAGATGGGTGATCGGGTTGATGGAATGATTCCCTCTTTGTTGTTGTACAAATTTGTTTTCTCTGTATTGCATCATGGCTTGAGTAGATTAATGTTGGATTTTTTGTATGAGAACAACTGCAAGATGTATATAAATGCATAAGGTAAACTATCATGTTGAAGCGCAAGTAAAGCATCATCCTTATGAAAGAAAATAAATTAAATGCATATGTTGAATGAAGATTCCTCTAAATTAATTAATGAAGTTTAAGTAAATAATGTTTGGCTCATTTGAGCTCATTAGTAAACTTCTTTGTAATTAATAAATGAGTTTGCATCTAAATTAATTAGAGGTGTGCATTTTAATGATAATAGAGGATTCATTAAAAGACTTTAATTAATTGAATTGAATGAAAGAGAATTCATTTAAAAAAAATATATATATATATAATAATATATATATTTTATTTAAAAATAAAAACAATAAATATATTGTGTAAGTAAAATTAATATATTTAAATATTGATAAATATCATAAGAATGATATTTTAAAAAAGGGTCATTCTTCGTATTTTAAAAATAAAATGTAATCATCCCTTTCCTATGCAATGAACCCTATGAAATAGCCTACGAGGCTACTAATTTCCAAATGTGGAAAATATGGGGAGAACGCACAAGGGATAGGGGATGCTACATTGAAGAACGAAGGCAAAATATAGGGGCTCGAGGTTCGAGTGGATGGCAGATGAGCCACCTGGGCAGACAGAAATGTAAGAAATAAGGTAAGGAAAGGAGAGATAGATAGAGAGGGAGAGAGAGCATACAAACGGGGAGAGAGCAAGAATAGAGATGCAGATACAGACGAGAGATAGAGATAATGGGAAGAACGCACCAGAGGCTAAGAGGAGGGCAGCTAGACGTCACCATATTTCCAATCTTCGTAGGAGTTAAGGTTGGGTTGCTTTAAATCTGGAACCCGATTTTAATTTACATGGGATTGTTGCATATAAGTGCTATGCGCTATGTTTTTGAAAGAATATCCCTTATGCTGTGAAAGCGTTGTGCGCTATGTGTTTTGGAATATCCCTTATGCTATGAAAGTGTTGTGCGCTATGTATTTTGGAATCTCCCTTATACCGTGTGAAAGTGCTATGCGCTATGTGTTTTGGAATCTCCCTTATGTTGTGAAGAGCACTGGGTGCTAATAGAAGCCACCTTGTGGAAGCGCTATGTGTGTGTTGTGAAACCACCATGTGAAGAGCGTTGGGTGCTAATAGAAGCCACCTTGTGGAAGCGTTATGTGTGTGTTGTGAAACCACCATGTGAAGAGCATTGTATTATAATAAGAATCACCCTATGTGTGTTGTGAAACCACCATGTGAAGAGTGTTGTATTTTAATAAGAATCACCTTGTGTGTGTTGTGAAACCACCATGTGAAGAGCGTTGTATTTTAATAGGAATCACCCTATGTGTGTTGTGAAACCACCATGTGAAGAGCACTATATTTTAATAGGAATCATCCTATGTGTGTTGTGAAACCACCATGTGAGGAGCGATGTGCTTAAATAGGAATCACCCTATGTGTGTTGTGAAACCACCATGTGGAAGCATTGTGTTTTAACTAAAACCACTCTATGGCTATAGTTTAAGAGAAAAACCTCCCTTATGTCGAGCATGCACTGTGTGTGAGCAATCACCATAGGTTGTGTTGTGCGATGTGCACTGTAAAATGCAATGAGCACTTTAGTGAATGCTTAGGTGAGAGCTTAGTGAGTGCTTCGACAGACCAGTGGGCATTAGCAGTGAGTGTTGTGCATGTTCGAAGGTGTTGACCTCTAGTTGTGAACCCTGCATTAGGTAAGGTGTTGTGTAACTATTCTAGTTAAAATAATAGAGCCTTTGTTTCATGTGAAATGTATTTAAGGGTTTTTAAAATAAAGGAGCCTTGGATTTTATGAAATGTATTTAAGGTTTTAATTAAAAGGAGCCTTTGATTTTATGAAATGTAGATAAGGGTTTTAATTAAAAGGAGCCTTGGATTTTATGAAATGTAGATAAGGTTTTTAATTAAAAGGAGCCTTGGATTTTATGAAATGTAGTTAAGGTTTTTAATTAAAAGGAACCTTTGATTTTGTGAAATGTATTTAAGGGTTTTAATTGAAGAAACCTTAGTGTCACATAAAATATAATGAAGGTTTTTAATTAAAAGGAACCTTTGTTTCATATAGGATTATTGAAGGCTTTTAATTAAAAAGGGACCTTGGATTTATATGAGATTTATTTAAGGTTTTAATTAAAAGGAACCTTTGATTTATATGAGATGTATTTAAGGTTTTAATTAAAAGGAACCTTTGATTTATAAGAGATTTATGTAAGGTTTTCAATTAGGAAAGAACCTTTGATTTTAATGAAATGTATTGAAGGTTTTTAATTTAAAAGAAAACCCCTTTGATTAAGGTTGAATATCTTAGGAGTTTAAATTAAAAGAGATGTGGATTTATTCGTGAATTGAAGTTATGGGGCTTCAATTTAGGGAATGAATGAATGTTGGTTTTAAAGGTTAAAGGTATGGGACTTTAATGCTTTAAAAAGTAGTTGATTGACTGGAAATGGGGAATTAAAAAGGAATGTAGATTTATTCTTTGAATTGAAGTTATGGGGCTTTGATTTAGGGAATGAAAAGAAAAGGGATTGTTTTAAAGGTTAAGGGAATGAGACTTTAATGCTTTAAGACATGAATTAATTTGATTTAAGTTGGACCTTGATCTAAGAAGTACGTATTGGATGACTCTCTAAAGGAACTTGAGAGGTGAAAATAAAAGTAAGGGTTCTTTTATGATATCCATTATGCATTAGATGGTTAGAAACTTAAATGAATATTTGTATAGTTGCAATTTGGCAAAGTAAATGAATAGATGCATTTAAAGGTATGCCTATCCTGAACCATGAGTATCCTGATCCCCTACTACCCTCAAAGAACCAATGGGAAGCAAGGAGAAGCAAGGAGTTCCATGGAAAAAAAGCATAGGTATTTGTATCTAACATTGTTGTACTTATGATCAAATAGACTAGACTTGTGGGGAGATATCCCCGATGGAGATAATGTGATAATATTTAAAGTAAGAAAGACTTATCATGTGTGATCTAATGAGATGAGTGTTCATTGATTTAGTGAAGGTACTTTTCCTTTATTTTTGTATTTTGTTATATTATGTGAATGATTCTCTTTAGTGTTAAGCTTGTTTTATTTCCTCCATTATTGTTTGTTTGATTCATGTTGTTATAATAATTAGATGTATCATTGTTTGATTTCTTGATGATAAGAAATCTAAGAGTAGAGTTCTAGGGTGAACTCAGAGGTGACCTAAGGGAATTAAGGACCCCTTAGGGTGAACATAGGTGACCTAAGGGAATTAATAACCCCTTAGGGTGAACATAGGAGACCTAAGGGAATTGAGACCCCCTTAGGGAGATAAAGGACTAAGTTGTGAAGAGATTACATCTGAGTTAAGATAGCTCATCATGGAGATGAGATAGATAGCTTAACTCGTAATACTCGTATAATACCTACATAGAAGGATTTTTGTATGGTATGGAGATGCATGTATACCTTCAATGGATCGAGGGTGATAGGTCTAACTCATCAATAATGATGTGATAGATTGACTTATCTGCATTGACACATTATACGCCTACACAGATGGACTTGTGATAGGGTACTTCGTGAGATGTAACTTCTAGGAAAACTTAAGAGATTGAAACTTTAGGTAAATGTTAGTTGGGTTAGGGATTCATGAAGGGTTCATGTATCCCTCTCCTTAGTAAAAAAAAATATTTCATTTTTTTTGTATTTTTTGTTTGTGTGATTTTTGGGTCATTACAAGCATAGTTTAAAGTTGCAGGGAAGGACTCATAGATAAACCAGGAAATCAAATATTTTTAACAAATAAATAAGGGAGAAAACATAGATAATAAGAACAGAATTTTAAATTCTAGAACTTCAAACAATTCAAATTCTAAGATAAAATTTGTTGAACCTTCCAATAATTCTTTGGTTTATACATGCATACTTAAGACTTAGAAACTATCCCAAATTCTCTTGGGGTAAGACAAGAAACAAACAAAAAAAATTGAATATGGACACTAACCAAAATGTAAGCCACAAGATTGTTATATTATATTACATTATTTGGTACATGTCAATGTACCACCTTGGGTACATTTCTAGATTAGAATTTTATCTTAGATTAAGGTTTGAGTAGTTACTTCAAGTAAGTAATAAATGTATGTGTTATAATGTGTAATGATGTAAATGTGCATGTAGTCCACATGTACATGAGTCATAGGATATGATTCATGGGTAGAGTAAATTCCAAGGTACATATCTTTCTATATATGTGACTTTGAGGTAAAGTTAAAAAAGTGTGACTGAGAGAGACTGAATTTACTATAGTGATTTATAGTTAGAGTACAATGTAGTTCTTTCATTTAAATTATGGAGTGTTCATGTCCTCCATTATAATACATTGTACTATTTTCATTAGGATCCATTAATATCATATTTTTGAATTATTGTACCAGTTTATCTCATAGTTTTATTTCATATTTGCATACACCAAATCCTAGCCACTTTGTTGAGCAAGGTGCAATGACAGTATTGTCATTGTTGTCAACACATTCAGATGGACAGGTTGATGTAGTGGACAGTTGTTCAAAGGTTTTTCAGAGTATGTACAGTGATGTTCAATGCTTATTAGGATGTTTTTGATGTTCAGGTGAAGTTGTTACAGGTTGTTCGTGCAAATTTGCAAATGTTGAAAAAATCATCAGGAACATGCAATTGGATAGGATGGATCAGTTTGGAACATGCCAACATGTCATTAAATAGTCCATAACAGCATTGGAGGTGTCAGCACAGTGTTTGGATTGATCAGTGACGTTTTTGGTATCTTAGCGGATGATTTGGCAGGTGGTTGTACAAGTCAAAAAAGGGTAGTTTTATCAGAAGCACTGCGAGCAAACCGAGAAGAATTTGATAGCAAAATTCAAAATGGAGGTGGTAATTATATTTAAAAACATGTGTTCCAAATTTCCACCAAAACGTAGAAACGAGGTGAATGTTACAAGCATTGCAAGACTGTCACAAAAATACTCTTTTTGTAAAAAGTGTGTCAGCAGTAGTTTTCGTGGAGGTAGTACAGGTGAACCATAAGGATTTATGTAGTGAAATTTGGATTGGATGTATTCAAAATTGTAGAGATTCTACGTTTCAAATTTTAGTTACGAGGTGATAGTTGTGATTGTTACAAAAATGGTATAGGTCACTTTTATGTCGATTTGTTCCACTTGTGCAAAATCCTTTAGTTGGTCGTTTCGATCTTGTAGAGTCGCCAGAGTTTCGGTTTCAGTGTTGTTTCACCTTCAAGGCATCAAATAAAGCATATTTCATGTTTTTTTGAGGTGTCACATGGCTCTGAAGTAAGATAACAAGTAAGGTGTCAATTCTTTGCATGTGACGTGTTTGATGAAATGCCTTCTCAAAAAAAAAAAAAAAGTTATATTGTTTTAAGAATCATCATTAAAGAAAACATTTTCAAAATTGAAAAGGGAAAAATAATGCAAGTGTGTGCTTTTTAAGTGACAAGGGATTTTATTTGAAACTTGGGGACTTTATTTTGTGAAGGGAGAAGTGTGTGTGGAGAAAAATAAAGAGTGAAAATTCATGATTTTTGGAGAGGGGTGAAAAACATCACTTCAATATTTTGGGCATAACTTTCTCATATGATATCTATTATGGCTGAAATTTTGAGAGAAGTTCGCAGACAAAGTGCTACAAAATACCTAGAAAGCATTTAGTAATTGGTAGAACGAGCTAAGATAAAAATCATTTTTTTTGGTAAGAAGAGAAGATTCAAATTCTGAGTAATGCAGAGAGAGGGATGTTATACTGGGTGAAATAGAAAGTTTTAGATTTTGAGATTACAGACCATAGAGGGTTCTGGTTTCAGTGAAGACATTCATATATGTCATTTTATTATCAATATCAAAATCAAGTGGGTGCTTGGTAGAGGGATTGGTGCTCCTTTTTGTTGGTGCAAATAAATCAGGGGTTGGTGCTCCTTTTTGTTGGTGCATATAAATCAGGGGTTGGTGCTCCTTCCAGTGGGTGCTGGTAAATTGATTGTAATTTGGTGCTTTGTAAAGGCTAGATTTGGATGGGAGTCCAAACAGTCATTTTTAGGGATGTAGCCAAATTGATGAACCTTGGTACATCTTGTGTTGTGTGATGTTCTCTTGTTATACTTTCTTTATTTTGGTTTTATGTTTTCATTGTTTTGGCTTTGAGTGTTGAATATTTAAGTTTTAAAGAGCTACACTGATTCACCCCCCTCTTAGTGTAATTGTGAGACTAACAATTGGTATCAGAGTGAGGTTCCTGAACATGCTTAATCGGCTAAGGTGATCTTGGAAGTGACACAATGGTAGGTGGTGAAGGTTTCTCATCAAACAAAGCACCATTGTTTGATGGAACTAATTACGTATTTTGGAGACTTAGGATGCAGATATATCTTTGTGCTTTGGGATACGACATTTGGGATTCAGTAGATAGTGGATACATAATACCCACTACTTCTCCAACCGATGTTGCCGATAAGAAACTATTTGAGAATGACTCAAAAGCAAAGAATGCTATCATGTGTGGATTAGTGGACAACAAACTGGTAAAGATTATGGATTATAAAACGACAAAGGAAATATGGGACAAACTGAAGAGCAGTCATGAAGGAGACATTAAGATCAAGGAGGCCAAGTTACAAATACATCAAGCTCAGTTCGAAGTATTAAATATGAATAACAATGAAAATACAAAGGCATATATACTGAGTTGATGAATTCATTAATGCGATTAGAGGACTCTGCGAGGAAATCAAATATTTTTTCATCGTGAAAAAGGTATTAAGATCCCTTCCCAAAATATTTTATTCTAATGTTTCAGCTATAGAAGAAGCTAAAGATCTAAATTCTTTTTGTATGGATGATATGCATGGTTCTTTGACTGCATATGAGATGAGAATAGTAAAATCTAAACCCATAGATAGAGAAGCTTCTTTTAAAGCCCATAAAAATATGAAAGCAAAATAAGAATCCAAGGAAGAAGAGACATCAGATGAAATGGAAGCAAACTTTGTTCAAAAAAAAAAAAGGAAAAAAAGAAAATATAGAGGAAATTTACCGTTTAAATGTTTCAACTGTGGAGGCATTGGGAATTTTGCAGCTAAATTTCCACATAATGAGAAGAACAGAAGTGATGAAGGATCGCATGAAGAAAGAAGTGACTGGAAGAAAAAAACAAATTTCAAAAAATGTAGCTTCAAGAACAAAAGTTTCATCTCCAAGAATGTTAGTTCATCAGAAGATAGCCCCAGTGAGGATTCTGAAAAAGAAACAAGTGAATCTCTTTTCATGGCACTCAAAGAAGAAAAACCAGAAAAAGAATAGAAATGTGATGAAGAATAAATTGACAGTAAGTGAATTTGGAAGAGGAACTAATTGCAGCTCTAGATGAATTGAAGATAGAAAGAAAAAAGAATAAGAAAATTTCAAGAAAGCTTGAGGATGCAAATGAAATCATAACAAATTTGAAAGTACAAATAGAATAATCCAAGAAAATCTTTGAAGATCTCGAAGTGCAAATAACCATGAAAATAGATTATTGCAGCAAGCTAGAAGAAGATATTGTTGGTTTAAGAATGTAGCTAGAAGAGATGAATCAAAAAATTAGTTGTTATCACAAACGTGAAGAAATTTCTATGAAGCTAGATAAGATCATAAATAACCAAAAGACTACAGGCATAAAATTTGGTTTGGGTTTTTATGAAGGAGAATCTTCAAATGGATCAAAGGCCATAAATGAAGAATCCACAAAGAATGAAGAGAAGAAACAGGTTGATCAAGCAAAAAAGAATCATGCAAAGGAAAGCAATAATGCAAGGCACGAAAGGAGAATTGACAATGATGGCTTCACAAATGTCACACATCAAATAAGAAGAAGATGTATGGCTCCTACGACAACATGGAAAATACCACCACCTAGGTTCAATCATCTATTTTCTAGTCACTATTTTAAATGCAATGGTTATGGACATAAGATCTCAGATTGCAAGTATAATGTAGGAACAAGGAATTTTATCAATAGAAACGCTTTTTCACCTTTGATGGATTATGCAGTAGAATGCTATAACTATCATAATTTTTGGCATATTGCAAGAAATTATCGAAGTACATTTGCATCAAATCAATTTCAAGGAAGAAAATTTCAACCGAATGGAATAAGAAAAAATAGAAAATTTCCCAAAAAACGTGCATAAACTACTGAAAAACAAAATCCAAAACAAGAGCCCAAAATTGTAATCAAACCTGAGTGGAAATAAAAAGAGTGACTTAAGGAAGAAAAGGAATCCTTGATCGTACAGACGACATTTAAAGCACAGAATAAATCCACACCATGGATACTTGATAGTGGATGCTTCAGTCATATGATAGGTGACAAACAAAAAATTGAGAAGTTGCAGCAATATGAAGGTGGTTCAGTAAAATTTGGAAACAATGATGGAGCTAAGATAGTTGGCAAAGGTTCAGTTAATATTAGTGACAAAAAAGTTAGGTCAAAAGAAGTCTTGTTTGTGGTTGGTCTGAAGCATAACTTGTTGAGCGTAAGTCATATTTGTGATAGAGGTCATGAAGTGATCTTTAAGAAGCAATGTTGTGAAGTTATAAAGGCAAACAATCAGAATTTGATAGCAAATGGATCAAGAACATCTGACAACCTATACACTCTCTCAAATACTTCAGAAGGAGCTTGCTTGATTGTACAGAAAGAAGAGAATTGGTTGTGGCATAAGAGGCTTGGTCATATCAATTTTGACAATCTAGTAAAAATCAACTCAAAGAAAGCAGTGAGAGATATTCCCACCATTGGCAAACCATCAAATAGCATATGTGCTTCATGTCAAAATGGGAAGCAAACTAGTGTCTCATTTAAAACAAAAGAGTATTACACAAGCAAACCTTTGGAACTAGTACATACTTATTTATGTGGACCCATGAGAACGCAAAGTATAAACGGTGACAAATATTTCATGTGGTGTATAGATGACTATTCTAGGATGACATGGGTACTATTTTTGAAGCATAAATTAGACGTTTTTGAGATGTTCAAGGTTTTCAAAAACCAAGTTGAGAATCAAACAGGAAAAATTATTAAATGTTTAAGGTTAGATAGAGGAGGAGAGTTCATTTTGTTGGCAATTTTGGGTACCTTGAGTACATTGCCTTTGCCTAAGTATAGTTGTTGTCATTGATGTCAAGGAGCTCTTGGTAGTTGTTTTTTTTTATGTCAAGGAGTTCTTGGAGCAATTTGGTTTTATGTCTAAGTATGTGTTTTGATGAAGGTTTCAGCTCGTCAGTAAGTCTCCTAGAAAATCCAGTTGCAAAAGATCAAGAAAAATATAAGTTAGTAAAAGTTTGCAAGCGGCAAAAAAACTGTCGTGATTTCACGACATGTTTTAGGAGAGAGAAATTTCAGGAAGAAAGTGTCACGATTTCGCGACAAGTTGAGTTGGCAGCGTTGAGTTGCAGGAAGTGTCACGATTTCGTGACAAGTTTGAGTTGGCAGGGTTGAGTTGCAGAAAGTGTCACGATTTCACGACAGGTTGAGGTGGTAGCTTGCAGTTGGCAAAAGCGTCATGATTTCGTGTCAGGTTTCAAAGAAGTACGGATGCAGAAAGTGTCACAATTTCATGACAGGTTGAGTTGGCAGCTTGCAGTTAGCAAAAGTGTCACGATTTTGCAACAGGTTTCAAAGAAGTTGTACGGATGCAAAAAGTGTCATGATTTCATGATAGGTTGAGTTGGCAGCCTGTAGTTAGCGAAAGCGTCACGATTTCGTGACATGTTCCAGTTTCACAGGCATATGGAAAAAAAGTGCTTAAGGTAGCAAAAGCGTCGCGATTTCACGACATGTTCCAGTTTCGCAGGCATATGGCAAAAAAGTGCTTAAGGCAACGAAATCGTCACGATTTCACAACATGTTCTAGTTTCATGGGCATATGGCAGAAAAGTGCTTAAGGCAGCGAAAGCGTCATGATTTCACATGTTCCAGTTTCACGAGCAGTTGGCAGAAAAGAGCTTAAGGCATCGAAAGCGTCGCGATTTTGCAACATATTCCATTTTTTCTAGTGCAACCCAAGAAAAGGTTGAAGAAGCAAGAAGTGTCACGATTTTGTGACAGAGTTGCTGATGTCGTCAGCAAGAGGCAAAGGTGTCACGATTCCGCGATAGAAGCTAAGAAGAAGGCTTTGAAGTCTAAAGTGTCATGATTTCACGACAGAGTTGTTGATGACGTCAGCAAGAGGCAAAAGTGTCACGATTTCACGACAAAAGTGGAGAAGAAGGCTTTGAAGTCTAAAGCATTGCGATTTCGTGATAGAAGTGAGATGACATCAGCGAAAGGAAAAAGTGTCATGATTTTATGATAGAAGTGCCAAGGGAAGCAGACAAAAGCAAAAGCGTCGCGATATCGCTACAGCAAGCTATAGAGGGTGTACGGTAGGCAAATGTGTTGTGATATCGTGACATGTTGAAGTTTCACGCTAGAAGCTATAGGGAGGCGGTTGAGCACAGAGTTAATTTTGAGCCGACAAAGTTAAAATCTGGGCCAACGCAGCACAGGGTTTAGCAGCCGACGTATAACAACCGACTAAGTTTAGATGTAATGAACATGGATCTTACTCTATAAAAGGAGGGATGTTTTGATAGTTTGTGCATCGATGAAGTGTGCGTTCAAAATGCAAATTGCGTAGAGAGAGTGTGGGGAGAAGATCAATCGTAGAAGTGCATAAGTAGAAGCCTGAGCATCTGCTATATTCAGATAGAGGTTGCGAAGATAGTGCTATCGTGACTTAGACAAAAAGTGAAAAGGAAGTGTTGTTGTTGCGAAGATAGTGCTACTGTTGCAAAGATAGTGTTGTTGTATCTTGCGAAGATTGTATTACTATGTATATACAGTATAAGCGAAATCTATGCTACTGTGTTTCTGATCGAGAACTGTAATATTTTGCGTAGACAATAAAATATTAGTTTCAACCAAGAACAAAAAAAGAACAGAGGAAGAGGAACAGTATTGTGCCAGACTGAACATGTAGAGAAGAGGACCAGCTTTGTTGTGACAGAATTGAGGATAGGATCTCCAGCCAGAGCAGGGAAGACAGGTGTCTTTTGTGGACACAATTCCACTTGCTAAGGGCAGAGGAGGTAGAGGTCTTCTAGAGGATCACCAGCCAAAGCAAAATTAGGGGAAGGTGTCTCCTTTGAGCTGAGGCTCATAAACATTGTAATCGAGAAGGATTCCCAGAGGACTTTGATACAAATTTTAGAAGAAAAGTTTTATCCGTGGAGTAGCCCACATTGGGTGAACCACGTAAATTGTTGTGTCTCTTTGTGGATTGCATTTTGTGCATTAATTTACTGCTGTTATTACTGCTATATTTATTCTGCATGTTAATGGTTTGAAAGATGTATTCATAGATAAAGTTAAAAGTGGTCTTATACTGTTCACCCCCCCTCTCAGTATAAGCTTGTGTTCTTCACATTTCAAAGGATTTCATAGAGAATTGTGAAAAATATGGCATTAGGAGAGAGTTTTCAGTAGCCAAGACACCTCAGCAGAATGGTGTGGTAGAAAGAAAGAACAGGACAGTGTAGGAAATGGCACAGACTATGTTGACTGAGAGCAAAGTAGGAGACAGATTTTGGAAAGAGGCAGTCCATACTGCAGTATACATCCAAAATTGGAGCATGTTGAGAATGCATGAAAGCAAAACTCCTTATGAGTTGTGGTTCGGTAAAAAGGCAACATCAATATACTTTAAAGTTTTTGGCAGCAAGTGTTACATCAAAAGAACTAAAGAAAACCTTGTTAAGTTTGAATATAGAGTGGATGAAGGTATTTTTCTTGGCTATTCATAAAAAAGCAAAGCTTACAAATGCTACAACAAGAGGCTAAGGAAAATTGTGGATAGTGTCAATGTTAAAGTTGATGAAGGAAGGGAACGAGTAATTAGCTATGAAGAGAACTACCCAATTTATGAAGATGTAATTGAAGGATATGAGGAAAAGGAAATGGAAAAGAAACCAAAAATTGACTCAAAGGATTCAAACAGTGATTCAGAAGTGGAAGAAAACAAGAAATTCAAAACAGGCAACTAGCAGAAAGATCATCCTAGAGAGCAAATAATTGGAGACCCCATAGTTGGTGTTCATACAAGAAGAAGATTAGTAAGTAACTACTCTTTATTATCCAACATTGAGCCCAAAACTTTTGTTGACACAAGCAAAGATGAAAGTTGGGTAAAGGTAATAAATGAAGAATTAGATCAAATCGATAAAAACAAGACTTGGGAGTTAGTACCAAGAACCGCAAATAAAAATGTAATCGGTACTAAATGGGTCTTTCAAAACAAATTGAATGAAGACAGACAGGTAGTCAGGAACAAAGCAATATTGGTATGCAAAGGCTATGCATAATTTGAAGGTATTGACTTTGAGGAAACCTTTGCACCTATGGCCAGACTAGAGGCAATTAGAATATTTTTGGCTTTAGTAGTTTACAAGAATTTCAAATTTTATCAAATGGATGTGAAATCAGCATTTTTGAAACTTGAAGAAGAGGTTTATATTGAGCATCCAAATGGTTTCCAGCTTGGTTATGATCCCAACTTGGTTTGCAAGTTGAAAAAAGCATTATATGGCTTAAAATAGACACCCCAAGCATGGTATGCAAGGCTAGACAATTATTTTACTCAGCAAGGGTTAAAGAAAGGTATGGTGGATAGTAATTTGTATGTCAAAATAGAAAATGGTCATCATATTGTTCTTGTTGTATCCGTAGATCATATTTTGCAGTAAAAAATATGAGTTGTGTAAATATTTAGCAAATAAGATGCACAAAGAATTTGAAATGTCAATGATTGGTGAACTTTCGTATTTCCTCGGATTGCAAGTTAATCAAAAGGATAAGGGCATATTTATTTCTCAAATTAAATATGTGAAAGAGATGCTAAAAAATTTCACAATGGAGGATTGTAAGCCAGTTAGCACCTCCATGACGATAGGTTGCAAGTTGAGCAAGGATGACAAATCTTCACATGTTGATCAAACTATGTATAGATCTATGATTGGGAGCTTACTGTACTTGACAACTACTATACTATATATTTTTTAGGTAGTATGCATGGTAGCACGATTTTAGGCTAGTCCCAAGGAGACTCATGTGACAGTAGTGAAGAGGATTCTTTGGTACCTAAAGGTTACTATGGAGTATGGGTTATGGTATCCGAAAGGTAAGGACTTTACCCTTATTACGTATTTAGATGTAGATTGGGCAGGATGTGTAGATGACAGGAAGAGTACTAGTGGAGGTGCATTCTATCTTGTGAAGAACACAAGCTTATACTGAGAGGGGGGGTGAACAGTATAAGACCTCTTTTTACTTTTTCCTTTATACTTCAAAACAGTAAAGCAATATACCCAAAGCAATATCAAAGCAATGTACAATATCATCCACAAAGTGACACCAATTTTAACGTGGTTCACCCAAAATGGCTGGGCTACGTCCACAAAAATTTTCTCTAAAATTTATCTCAAAGTTTTTTGGGAATCCTTCCCAATTACAATATTTATGAGCCTCGGCCCAAAAGAGATACCTTCCCCTAATCAGAATTTATGAGCCTCTGCTCAAAGGAGATACCTTCCCCTCTACTCTGGAAATGATCCCTCAGAAGATCAACTGCCTCTACCTCTTTCTAGCACGTGGAACTCCTTTCCATAGAAGACCTCCTATCCTTAATGCTTAGTCTAAGAGACCTCTGCCTTCTATGATCACGTCCACAGTAGCTCAGCAACCTGTACCAAACACAGTCAGTTGGTCTAGTACAAGTCTTCCTCTATCTGTCAGATCTGTCCAACGCTTGAACAAATCAATCCTCTCGCACACAATCCTTCTCAAAGACTTGCCAAATCTGTCCTCAGATTCTTCTCAAAGAACCAGTGCACCTCTGTCCTCAAGTTCTCTGATAGAACTATCAAACTTAGCTCACAAGTCCTCTGCTAGGACCTATCCAAATCTTCTCACAAGTCCTCTGATAGGACCTGTCCAAAACTGCTCACAAGTCCCCATCGGAACCTGTCCAAAACTGCTCACAAGTCCCCACCGGAACCTGTCCTCAAACAGCTCACAAGTCCCCATCGAAACCTATCCAAGACTGCTCACAAGTCCCCATCGAAACCTGTCCAAAACTCAGCAAGCTCACCAAGGAAAAAAACTTTCTTAGTAGGAAATCACAAGGAGAATTGTTAGAGACCCAATGTGATTTTTCAAACTCATAGAAGCATAAAGAGAATTTTTAGAGACTCAATATGTTCTATACTTAACTCCCAATCTCAAAACTCAACTCAAATCAACTCAGCTCAAACTCAATCTCAAATCTGAAAACTCAACTCAATATCTGAAATGGATAGGATAGAATGCTTTCTTTCAAGGACATGAAACCCCAAAAATTTCCAACTATGCAAAGAATCACATAACAATTATACTCATGTTCTTTTCACAATCAATTAGGGCTTCAACAACAATGCTCATCAAACAAGGTTCAATCAACACCATTCAGCTCAAAACACAACCTTGAAGCATTTCACAATCAACATTAGAAAAGGAAACAAGTAGAACTCCTTTTCTCTCCAATATTGTTTGAACAAAAAGCATCCACCAACTCAAATCACAATAGCACAAAACAACTTTTCAAATCATCAACAAAGGAGTAAGCCCAACACTTTAACCAAGTAAAGAATAGCTTGATTATTACCAATTTAATGAAAGCAAATGTCAATATCAAAGCTGCCCACTTAAGGTTTCACAACTTCACACAAGAAGCAATTTTAACCTTAAAACATCATGCTTTCATTTCCATAATCAACCAAAAGCACTCTCAACATTACAAGAAAAATTTATCCCTATTACACCTTATTTCTCCCTTATAGTCTTATCAAAAATAAAATTTATCTCTCATAAGAATGCAATAAGATATTAAAAACAATACCTTCAAAAGAATATTTTATCAAAAATAAAACAAGCTTTAAACTCCTTATAACTCCTAAGCTGTTTTGCCCTCTAATAAAATTCCTCCATCCGCAAAATACACTTGGCAAAAATTAATTTCGAAAGTACCAAGGCCAACATCAAAAATCGTGCTATGGAGAAATTGCGTACGAATTCTAGCACCACCCGCTGCGTCCACTTCATGATGTAAAACCCTTTCACGTTATTCGAACGCGAAACCTCCCGTTCGGGTAGCATGCCAATAGCCTAGCTGCTATCGGTGCGCCAAAGGTTCTCGGTGAGGTTTAAACCTCACGTTGTTAGCCTTGTTCCTTTTGTGCCAGGGATTAAATAAAACAATAGTGCCTCCCTTTCTTCTGACATGAACACAAAGATGAAAACCTTACGACGGATTTATGACAAGCGACGAGTACAAAAAAATGAATAGCATATTCACAAAAACAGCGAAGACACAGTCGAATAGCAAGTTTACGAAAATGGCGAAGACACAATCGGAGAAGAAATCCGAACAGCGGATCACGAAATCACAACGAGGAAGAAATCGAACAGCAAATCACGAATTCACTGCGAGAAACTCTTTTCAAAATGCGGATGGGATCATTCTTGATTTTCATCGAGGGAGATTTATATGCATCTTTACCATAAGCTCTTGATGTCGGCAAGGTCTTGGCTAGCGCCCACAATATTAAAACATAGAGCCATGGGTTAGGAGAACCCATTGCAAACAATAATTTAATATTTATTTAAAAATAATTAAAGGGAACCTTAACAAGGTTTTTAATTATTTAAATAAATACTTCCTCCTGGACCCAAATGCATTAAACTAATGCATCCACCTGTAATATTTAAACCTGCCAACTTGGGGTTTACAAAAGACCTTTGAAACTGTCATGTCGGAACCTCCAAGAAACCTTTTATTAAATAAAAACTTTTGACATCAAAAAAATTCCTTCAAGAGCTTCTTGACATCAATGACAACTTATACACATGATCAAGGGCAATGTACCAATGTACCCAAAATTGCCAACAATATCCCCCTTTGTCATTGATGGCAAAATTTTACTGAAAACACTTCTCAAGAGCCAAAACTGAAACCAACTGTGCTAACAACTGAGAGTATTCCTTTGAAGTTTTGCTCCCCCTGACTTGAAGCTCTCCCATTCACTTTGAAGCTCTCCCCCTTACTCATATCTCTCCCCCTTTGTCATCAATTGCAAAGGGTCACCTTTGGGGCTCGGGACTAAGAATGAGCCTCTTAGCTTAGTCCCTCCCCCACCTCCTGATGAGGTGATTAATTCTAGGGTGAGAGTAAAACTCCCATTAGGCACTGATCATCATTAGTGTCTATAACTTCCTTGTCGGGCTTTCTCTTGAACTCTTTGTCCATATTCACGTTCTTGTCACTGTTCTTGTTCTTGTTCTCATCCCTGTTCTTGTCCATGCCTTGATCCTTGGACTTGATCATGCCATTGTTCCTGTTCCTGTATTCTAGAAATTTAGCTCTACACTGTCTGATTATGTGACCTTAATTGTTGCACTTGAAACACTTCACGATGTTGTTTCTCTGAGGTAAACCTGATCTTTGAATCCACCAATTCTGACCAAATCTGTCTTGACCAAACCTGTTCTGACCAAACCTGTTCTGACCAAACCTATTCTGACCAAACTTGTTCTGATCAAACCTGTTCCTATTATTTGCCTTGCAATAAACTACCTTGTGCCCAAATTGTTGACAAGAGTAGCAATACCCTTGAAAGAAACTAGCACTTCTAAAATTGTCATTTACCTTCTTCACTTGAGCCATGCAATGTGAAGCCATGTGACCAAACCTATGACAAGCAAAACATCTGCCTTGAAACTTTCATTTATTTGACCTCTTGGGTCCTGAATACTTCTTCTTCTCATTCTGAATTTTGTTTTTTGTTTCTATGCATCTATCATTCAAGGACTCCTTTTCTGAAATACTTTCCTCATCATAACTCTCTTCCTTTTGGAGTCTCTTACTAGACTCTCCAACTTGTTCCTTGTGTGGCTTAACAAAACCAAGGCTTGTTTTATCTGTTTTCTTTCTTTGACCTTTGATGAGTGACTTAACCTTTTTGGAGCTATCTTGAAACCTGTAAAGCTTATCCTTGTAATCTTTAGTTTCCTCTTTCAAAGAAGCCATTTTCTGTTCTAACTCACTATACTCAAGAACCTTAGACTCTAACTCATCCTTGAGTTCTTGTGTCTTAGCTATAGAGAAGTCAAGACTTTCTATAAGATCATCTCTCTCCATACAACATTCATCTAACTTATCCTTGAGTCTAGCATTCTTCTTTATTTCCTTTTTCAAAGCACTAAGAGCACTAATAAGTTCACCTTCAAGATCTACTTCACCTTCCTCTATATCTTCCTCTATTTGTTTGCTTTTTGAATCATCAAAGCCTTTTTCAGATTTCTTATCACTAGAGGTGCTACCCTTTTCAAAAACCATACATGCATCTTCCTTATAGTTTTCTGAAGCATCCTCATACATACTAGAAACCAAATCATTATTTGTGCAATCATCCTCAAGGTGACCAAAGTTTCCACATCTAAGACATTTCATGATAATGAATCTATGTTTCGGTTCTTCCTCTTTTTCTGATATGAACATCTCATTTTCATCATCACTTGAAGAACTTTCACTATCACTACTAGAACACTTACTTGCTTTGTCTAGGTAGAAACTCTTCTTGTGCTTGTGAGAATACCTCTTTCCTTGATTGTTGTGCTCATATTTGTTCTTCCTATGATGCTTGTGCTTTTCAGAATCCTTGCTCTTAGAATCCTGTTTATCTTCATCACTTTCATTCTTGGGAACAATACAGTCGAGTAGCATAATGACCAAACTTTCCACAATTGAAAAATCTTATATTTTTCATACTTTTTTGCTTTCTATAGAACATGCCTTTCTTGCTGTAATATGCCTCTTCATCACTAGAAGACTCATCACTATCTTGAAGCTGTTTACCCTTGGATTTCTTGGTAGCCTTGAAAGCTGCCTCTTTTTTGACATCAACCTTCACTTGAGTTCTCAACTCAAATGCTGCAAGTATACTATGGAGCTCATCCTTTTTCAACTTATCCAAATCTTGAGCTTCCTAAATAGCAGAAATATTTTCACTAAATCTATTAGGAAGAGATCTTAAAATCTTATCACAAACATCATTTTCAGCAATCTCAAGACCTAAGTCTTTCATGGAGTTAACAACCTCATCCATACGAAGCATGTAGTCACTAATATTTTCATCATCATTCATCTTGAGTTGTTCAAACATACCTTTGAAGTGTCTCAACTTGGCCTTTCTGACATTTGTATCACCTGTATGAACCACATTCAACAGTTTCCACATTTCACTAGCTGTATTGCAGTGAATCACCTTGGTGAGATCTGCTTTTTGTAATCCTTTCAGGATTGCATTCATTGCCTTTGAATTGTTGTGATGTAGGAGCATTTCTTCCTTAGTAATAGGACCATGTACAGGAATAGTGTACTCATCTTCAATCACTTCCCATACCTCATTACCAAGTGCCATTAGATGAACCTTCATCCTTGCACTCCAAAGACCAAAATTTGACCCATCAAGAATAGGTGCTGCATTGCCACTTGAATGATCCATTGTGTTCTTTACTAGCTTTTCCTTCAAGCTCTTAAACTTTTCGAAGGCACCGACTCTGATACCAATTGAAGAACACAAGATTATACTTAGAGGGGGGGTGAACAGTATAAGACCTCTTTTTACTTTTTCCATTATACTTCAAAATAGTAAAACAATATACCCAAAGCAATATCAAAGCAATGCACAATATCATCCACAAAGTGACACCAATTTTAACATGGTTCACCCAAAATGGCTGGGCTACGTCCACAAAACTTTTCTCTAAAATTTATCTCAAAATTCTTTGGGAATCCTTCCCAATTACAATATTTATGAGCCTCGTCCCAAAGGAGATACCTTCCCCTAATCAAAATTTATGAGCCTCTGCTCAAAGGAGATACCTTCCCCTCTACTCGGAAATGATCCCTCGGAAGATCAATCGCCTCTACCTCTTGTCGGCGATGTGGAACTCCTTTCCACCGAAGACCTCCTCGTCCTCAATGCTTAGCCTAAGATATCTCTACCTTCTATGATCACATCCACAAGCGACTCAAGCAACTTGTACCAAACACAATCAGTCGGTCTAGTACAAGTCTTCCTCTGTCTGTCGGATCTGTCCAACGCTTGAAAAAATCAATCCTCTACACACAAGCCTTCTCAAAGACTTGCCAAATCTGTCCTCAGGTTCTTCTCAAAGAACCAGTGCACCTCTGTCCTCAAGTTCTCTAATATAACTATCAAACTCAGCTCACAAGTCCTCTGCTAGGGCCTGTCCAAATCTACTCACAAGTCCTCTGATAGGACCTGTCCAAAACTGCTCACAAGTCCCCACCAAAACCTGTCCAAAATTTCTCACAAGTCCCCACTGGAACCTGTCCTCAAACAGCTCACAAGTACCCACCGGAACCTGTCCAAGACTGCTCACAAGTCCCCATCGAAACCTGTCCAAAACTCAGCAAGCTCACCAAGAAAAAAAAAACTTTCTTAGTAGGAAATCACAAGGAGAATTGTTAGAGACCCAATGTGATTTTTCAAACTCATAGAAGCATAAAGAGAATTATTAGAGACTCAATATGTTCTATACTCAACTCCCAATCTCAAAACTCAACTCAAATCAACTCAGCTCAAACTCAATCTCAAATCTGAAAACTCAACTCAATATCTGAAATGGATAGGATAGAATGCTTTCTTTCAAGAACATGAAACCCCAACAATTGCCAACTATGCAAATAATCACATAACAATGATACTCATGTTCTTTTCACCATCAATTAGGGCTTCAACAACAATGCTCATCAAACAAGGTTCAATCAACACCATTCAACTCAAAACACAACCTTGAAGCATTTCACAATCAACATTAGAAAAGGAAACAAGTAGAACTCCTTTTCTCTCCAATATTATTTGAACAAAAAGCATCCACCAACTCAAATCACAATAGCACAAAACAACTTTTCAAATCATCAACAAAGGAGTAAGCCCAACACTTTAACCAAGTAAAGAATAGCTTGATTATTACCAATTTAATGAAAGCAAATGTCAATCTCAAAGCTACCCACTTAAGGTTTCACAACTTCACACAAGAAGAAATTTTAACCTTAAAACATCATGCTTTCATTTCCATAATCAACCAAAAGCACTCTCAACATTACAAGAAAAATTTATCCCTTATACACCTTATTTCTCCCTTATAGTCTTATCAAAAATAAAATTTGTGTCTCATAAGAATGCAATAAGATATTTCAAACAACACCTTCAAAAGAATCTTTTATCAAAAATAAAACAAGCTTTAAACTCCTTATAACTCCTAAGTTGTTTTGCCCTCTAATAAACTTCCTCCATCCGCAAAATACACTTAGCAAAAATTAATTTCGAAAGTACCTTGGCCAAAATCAAAAATTGTGCTATGGAGAAATTGCACACGAATTCTAACACCACCCGCTGCGTCCACTTCATGATGTGAAACCCTTTCACATTATTCGAACGCGAAACCTCTTGTTCGGGTAGCGCGACAACAGCCTAGCCGCTACCAGTGCACCAAAGGTGCCCGGTGAGGTTTAAACCTCACGTTGTTAGCCTTGTCCGTTCTGCGCCAGGGATTAAATAAAACAATAGTGCCTCCTTTTCTTCTGATGCGAACACGAAGATGAAAACCTTACGGTGGATTTACGACAAGCGGCGAGTACAAAAAAATGAACAGTGGATTCATGAAAACGGTGAAGACACAGTCGAACAACAGGTTTACGAAAATGGCGAAGACACAATCGAAGAAGAAATCCAAACAGTGGATCACAAAATCATAGCGAGGAAGAAATTGAACAGCAGATCACGAATTCATAGCGAGCAACTCTTTTCAAAATGCGGATGGGATCATTCTTGATTTTCATCGAGGGAGATTTATATGCATTTTTACCATAAGCTCTTGACGTCGGCGAGGTCTTGGCTAGCGCCCACAATAATAAAACATAGCGCCATGGGTTAGGAGAACCCATTGCAAACAATAATTTAATATTTATTTAAAAATAATTAAAGGGAACCTTAACAAGGTTTTTAATTATTTAAATAAATACTTCCTCCTGGACCCAAATGCATTAAACTAATGCATCCACCTGTAATCTTTAAACCTGCCAACTTGGGGTTTACAAAATACCTTTGAAACTCTCATGCCGGAACCTCCAAGATACCTTTTATTAAAGCAAAGATTTTGACATCAAATAAATTCCTTCAAGAGCTTCTTGACATCAATGACAACTTATACACATGATCAAGGGCAATGTTCCCAATGTACCCAAAATTGCCAACATCTTGGATACAGGTTGGTTGTGTGGCATAGTAAGAAACAAGAGTCGGTCTCCTTATCCATAGCAGAGGCATAATAAATTGCAACGACAACATGTTGTACGCAAGTGTTATGGATGAAACAAACTATGAAGGATCTTGGCATTAATTTCAGTGAGCTGATTTTAGTTAAGTACGATAACACCAGTGCCATTAACATCTCAAAGAATCCGGTTATGCATTCTCGCACAAAACATATTTATATCCAGTATCATTTTTTGAAGGAGAAAGTTGCGAAAGGTGAGGTTAAGTTGGATTTTGTTCAAAAAATAGAGCAAGTAGCTGATATCTTCACCAAACCATTTCCCAAGGAAGTCTTTGAGTACCTTCACAAGAAATTGGAAGTGGTCACACTTCCCAATAATTGACTAGCTATTAGGGCCACATTCTTAGGGGGAGCATTTGTGTATTTGTTTATCTTTTTGCTCATGTTTGTGATTTTTGCTAAGTGTAATAATTTTTACCTGATAATGTTGTGCATGGACTCAAGGGGAGTTTGCAGCAGCCCTTTGGTCTTGTTGTCAAAGGTGGAGAAGAGTTACAGTAAATTGTCTGTGTGTTGCCAACAATTCCAAAGGGGGAGATTGTTGAGCAAGGTGTAGTGATAGTATTGTCATTGTTGTCAACACACTCATATGGATAGTTTTATGTAGTGGACAGTTGTTCGAAGGTTGTTTGAAGTATATACAGTGATGTTCAATTCTTATGATGATGTTTTTGATGTTCGGGTGAAGTTGTTACAGGTTGTTCATGCAAATTTGCAAAAGTTGAAAAATCATCAGGAAGTTGTCAAAATATTGTAAAAGTCATCACGGGCATAGTTTGACAGGATGGATTAGTTTGAAACATGTCAGCATATCAGGAAACAATACATAACAACGTTAGAGGTGTCAACACAGTGTTTGGATTGATCGGTGACGTTTTTGATATCTTGGTGGATGATTTGGCAAGTGGTTGTACAGGCCAAAAAAGGGCAATTTTGTTAGAAGCACTGTGAGAAAAATGAGAAGAATTTGATCGTTAAATTCGAATTGGAGGTGGTCATTATATTCAAAAACATTTTTTCCAAATTTCCATCAAAATAGAGAAACAAGGCGAATGTTACAAGCATTGCAAGACTGTCACAAAAACTCTGTTTTTGGAAAAAGTGTGTCAGTAGCAGTTTTCATGGAAGTAGTAGAGGTGAACCGTAAGGATTTATATAGTGATATTTGGACTAGATGTATTCAACATTGCAGAGATTATATGTTTCAAATTTCAGAGAAAACAAAGATATGAGGTGAGATTTATGATTGTTGTAAAAATGGTACAGGTCACTTTTATGTCAATTTGTTCCACTTGTGTAAAATCCTTTAGTTGGCTGTTTCAACCTTGCAGAGTCACTAGAGTTTCAGTTTCAGTGTTTTTTCACCTTCAAGGCATCAAATAGAGCATATTTAATTTTTGGTTTGAGGTGTCACATGGCTCCAAAGTAATATAACGAGTAAGGTGTCAATTCTTTGCATGTGACGTGTTTGATGAAATGCCTTCTCAAAAAAAAAAAAAAAAAGAAGTTATATTATTTTAAGAAGCTTCATTAAAGAAAACCTTTTTAAATTTTAAAAGGGAAAAATAATGCAAGTGTGTGCTTTTTAAGTGACAAGGGATTTTATTTGAAATGTGGAGACTTTATTTTGTGAAGAGAGAAGTGTGTGTGGAGAAAAATAAAGAGTGAAAATTTATGATTTTTGGAGAGGGGTGAAAAACATCACTTCAGTATTTTGGGCATAAAATTCTTATATGATATCCATTTTGGATAGAATTTTGAGAGGAGATCGTAGATAAAGTTCTACAAAATACCTAGAAAGCGTTTAGCAATTGGAAGAACGAACTATGATAAAAATCAATTTTTTTGGTGAGAAGAGAAGATTCAAATTCTGAGTAATGCAGAGAGAGGGATGTTATATTGGGTGAAATAGAAAGTTTTAGATTTTGAGCTTGTAGACCATAGAGGGTTCGAGTTTTAGTGAAGACATTCATATATGTCATTTTATTATCAATATCAAAATCAAGTGGGTGCTTGGTAGAGGGGTTGGTGCTCCTTTTTGTTGGTGCAAATAAATCAAGGGTTGGTGCTCCTTTCTATTGGTGCAAATAAATAAGGGTTGGTGCTCCTTCTAGTGGGTGCTAGTAAATTGATTGTAAATTTAGTGCTTTGCAATGGCTAGATTTGGATGGGAGTCCAAACAGTAATTTTTGAGGATGTAGCCAAATCGGCGAACCTTGGTACATCTTGTGTTGTGTGATGTTCTCTTGTTATACTTGCTCTGTTTGGTTTTATGTTTTCATTGTTTTGGATTTGAGTGTTGAATATTTAAGTTTTAAAGGGCTACACTGATTCACCCCCCCCTATCAGTTTCATTGTGAGATTAACACACTTATCCTTCATCCTAGTCACTCCACCACCCACTTGTCCACCATCCCCCTTTCCTTCCATTCAATTAGCCACTCCATGCCTTTCCTGCCATCCAATGGCCCACTTTAGCCATTTCCCACCATTTTCCAACCTCTTAGGTTTTATTTTATATTATTTATGTTTAAATATATTATTTTATATTATATTTTTATATATTTTTATAAACCCAATTAACCCCAACTATCCGATTTAATCTAATCTAAGTCATTCATCTTCATTAATCTATGCCACACTTAAAGTATAATTTCAGCCTTTGGATTTGATTTAATATTAACCACATGATCTAAAGTGTTAGGATAAAACCCTAGGCTTGATTATAAATAAGAGCATTCTCAATGCTAAACCCCTGGAAAAATTGTTGAATAAATCCTTGAGAGAGCTGATCATTTGAGTTTTACTTGAGAGAGCTGAGTGTATTGTGACCTATAGCATAATCAACCATAAAATCCCTAGCTTTTCATAGGAGTTCCCCATTCCAGCAAAGTCCCCAACCATTTTCTTTCACCTCCATTGTCGCCCATCTACTGCAACCTTCGCATCCTCACGATCTGCTTTTGCAGATTAAACCCCAACCCGTAAGCACATTATAGTGCTTACAAAGCTCACTATAGATCCTACCAAGCAACAACCAGAGCCTTCCAAGCACTTTCCAAAGCCTGCCATATCCCGCAGGCTCATTCTAGAGCTTGCCAAACTCACGCTAGAGCTTGCCAAGCACCCACCAGAGCTTGTCGTCATCATCAATGTGAACTAGAGCCTACCACATCAGATTATTAGGTGTCGTTAGGGCACCCTACCACTAAATTTACAATGAATCAATGGATCATCACCATAAACAACAAGGTAAATCTGTATTTTGTTATTATTTGGTGTTATTTTAATTTTCACATTCAGCTTACATAGATCTAGGGTTTGTAATCTGTATTTTTGAGGGTTCACACTATGGAACCCTCATTTTGTTTATTAACAACCATATTATTTGTTGTGTGTGTAGGGTTAGATAGCATCAATCAAGGGATCATTGGACAACTGTTGAAGCTAGAGTGGCCCACAATCGGATATCACAAAGCCCACTCATACTATTGGGAGCAAAGCACATTGAAGACACTTATTTCTATATAGCTAGGGTTTCGGAGAACCCTAGCACTTGTATTTATTGTATCAAAGCAATTCTGTTAGATAGAATAATTGTAACAAAGAGTTTCTAAGATCCCCCTACATTATTAAATAAAATATCATTTTGTGCAATTATTGTTCTTCTAGAATTTTTTACTTTCATATCTACATAGTGTCATGTTTTTGTCTCTTCAAATGGCGATCACGATGGGACCCCAAAATGGTTCTACATTCTTATTTGATTTAATTTTCTAATATTATTTTTTTGTTGTAGGTTACATGGTTTTCTAGAGTGAAAATTTAGTAAAATTCACTGATTAGGATTTCTAGAAGTTTCTATAATAGTTGTAGAAGATGCATAGATGCTCTATAGCACCTGTTGATCATCACATGCACCCTAATATGCCTACATAGGTGCCCATATGTTCCTTATGAAAAGTTGAAGTAGAGCGTAGGCTTCTGAGTAAGTCCCACAGCCCCTGTTTCAAATTTTTGACTTACATATTCTATTTTTCTGTATTATTTTTAGATTCTAGGTATAAAATGAATACAAACTAAGTAATATGGAAAGGAAATAATTGTAGAGTGCATTTAGGGTATTTTATACATGCATTCATTACACATTTTGAAATTTTCTATTTTAAAGAGTGTTGCAAATTCAAGTGATTGTTGCATATTCTTGCTTACATTTGAATTTGAAAAGTATCCTTTAGAATTTGCATTCCTTAGGAGTTAATTATTTCTTATTTTACACATCTAAATAGGAACAATATCTGAATGTAAAAAGTACTCCTACCCTAGGGTGACTCTTTTGGAAGAGAGGTGGATGAACCCTTCGATTGCTATTTAGGAAGGGGTTATTAGCGGTGTACTTCACACTCTTTAGATGAAATTTGCATTCGTATGTTGGATTTTTATTTAGATGTTTAAAGTTTGTTATATTTAACCTTTTTTTATAACAATAGAAAAAAAAACTTTAAAATCAATCACACACTGCACGTTTCACTCTAAAGCAGTAGTGGTTGGATTTCATCACCGAACATTGCTTGAGATTTGGTGATAGTGGCAATCATTTCCATCCACCAATCTCTGCCTTAGACACCATAGGTTTAACCCCGAGTAAACTTGTTGGAGGTCATTACCAACAAGAATATCGTTGCCCTAACCAGCCTTAGTTTTTACCTTTATTTTTATTAAGTAAGATTAGCACATCAAAACACACAAACCTATCACTCTAAAAAGAATACACATTAAAGAAGAAAATAATTTATGTATGAGGTAAGCCACACAAGGTAAATGTTGGCAATTTTGGGTACATTGGGTACATTGCCTTTGCTCAAGTGTTGATGTTGTCATTGATGTCAAGAAGCGGAAGGGTTTTTGTGAAAACCAAGGCAGACAAAATAAAAGGTTTTATTTAAAACCATGGACAACAGATTTGAAATGGGTTTTTCTTAAAACCCAAGTTGGCTCTTCATTTCGTTGAAAAATGTACCTCGGTGATGAAGATATTTAATTTTAAATATTTAGTTTAAATTTTATTTAAAATTTAAATTAATATTTTAAAATTAAATTAAAGTATTTTTCGATGTGTTTGGAAATGCCGACGTGTTTGGTAATGCATCGAAGTGCATATATAATGAGCCTAAGAAATTCATTTCTGATTTGATTGTATATATTCGATATTAATTCTCGTGCAATTTAGATTTCGTCGGAGCCCCTGCGCTAGCGAAGGAAGATGTCAAGCATGGTCCGGTCGAAGGTGTGATAGGATTGGGAGTAGCGCCAAGGAGGAGGGCTCGCGGTGATCAGGACAAAGGCATTTTGATTAATGCATTCACCTTGATTTGTGTGAGAGTAAAAGAACAAAGCAGTTCATGTTGAGTGCGGTGAGACGTTCTTCAGAAAATAAACAGAACCTTCGTGAATGCATGAAATTAAGGATAAAAAGTTATAGCATGGAAATCGAGAACAAGAGTAGGAAATGCACACAGGTTATGCATGACAATCGAAGACCAGTGATGTGAAATATTAAGTTGCATGATAATCAAGGAACGTAGAAGAAAATCGAAGTTCGTGTTTCGTGCGACACGCGGATGTCAAGGTCTTGACGTCGGTTGGAGAGTGAAATCGGAGTATGTGCTCCCTTAGAGTCAAGTGGGGTGCTAGCCCACATGGTTGACCCTCTCAAGATAGGGTGCAGGCTAGCATAAGATGCAGGTTCAATTTCCTACGGTGACGGCAACGAACTTAGGTAAGTCATTTTGTTGAAGTTTAAATTAAAAACACTTTGGTCTAAGTTTTTGAGGAGCTATAAGGTTGTCCATAAAATTGGTTGGGCTCTATACTAAAGTGTGAGGAGTTATAAGGATTTTATGCCTTAATTGGTATTAAGGTGTGAGGAGATATAAGGCAGTATATTTTTGTGAAAATTAGAAAGGGATTTTGTTTAGTTAGGAGTAATAAGGGTATTACTTTATTATAAAGTTTTGGGAGTTATAATGTTATGCAATGTTGTGATTTATTTTATTTTATGGTACAAGTGGTTTTAGGAGAGATAAGGAAGTTGTGCAATTAAATGCTTTGGTGATGATTATTGAAAAGTGGAGTAATGTTGATTATGTTGTGATCTACTAACCCTTGTGAAGATTGGCAAAAGAATTTTGTGATTGTGGTAGATTTCCAAAGGGGCTTCTTCACCTCAATAAGGTATGGGCACATTCTTCTTATGAGTATGATTGGTGTATGTCTTCCTGAAATAAGATTGGAGTGAAAAGGTATTCAACAAGGTTTCCTTTGGTTGGGTGTAAGTCCTAGTTTCTGGTTTTTTGAAGACTACTTATGCATTGTTATCATTGATGAGAGTTTTGGTGAATGCATAATTCTGATCTGAGGTAGTGGAAGCATTGTGCACTAGGGTTTATGTTTGTGAGTCTTGCTACTTGCTTTGAGTTGGTGAAACTCTTGGTTGGCTATTTTGAAGTTGATGGTGGAGTTTCTTCCATAGAGATTGTTTGATCAAGTTATTGCTTCTACTTGATTCATGATATTGGGCTTACTCCATTGAGTTGATTTGAACAAGTTATTCATTGCATTTGGTGATATTGTGTTGGTGGCTGTTTTGTTCAAATATCTTTGGAGGGAAAAGGATTTCTACTTGTTTCCTTTTCTTGTGATGATTGGTTGAATGCTTCAAGGTTGATGTTGAGTTGAATGATGTCTTTGAGCATTGTTGTTGAAGCCCTAATTGGTTGAGAAAAGATATTGGTTGTTGGAAAGAACATGAGTATCATTGTTATATGACATATTGCATGGTTGGAAATTGTTGGGTTGTGTTTCATGTTCTTGAGAAAAGCATACTACATCTATCTTATTCTTTTGAGATTTGAGATTGAGTTGAGATTAAGATTGGGAGTTAAGTATAGAATCATATTGAGTCTCTAACAATTCTCTTTATGCTTCTATGAGGTTGATGAATCATATTGGGTCTCTAAAAATTCTCTTTATGCTTCTATGAGGTGGATGAATCACATTGGGTCTCTAACCATTCTCTTTATGGGTTCATGCCAAGCAAGTTTTCTTGATGAATTTGTGAGCAGGTTTTGGACAGATTCTGTTGAGGACTTGTGAGCAGATTTGGACAGGTCCTAGCAGAGGACTTGTGAAGCTGAGTTTGATAGTTCTATTATAGAACTTGAGGATAAAGGTGCATTGGTTCTATTAGAAGAACCTAAGGATAGATTTGTACCAGACCGAAGGACTGTGTTTGGTGCTGATCAAAGACAAAGGACGAGGACATTTGTGCTAGATCTAAGGACTATGTTTAGTGCAAATTCGAGGACCAAATTTGAGGTGATAGAGTTGAGGATAGATGTCTCTAGAAAGATTAGGGAAGACAAGTGTCTTCTGTGGATAGAGTTCCATTTGCTAAGGGCAGCGGAGGTAGAGGTCTTCTAGAGGATCACCAGCCAAAGCAAAGGTAGGGGAAGGTATCTCCTTTGAGTAGAGGCTCATAAATTCAGATTTGGGGAAGGTATCTCCTTTGAGCCGAGGCTCATAAACATTGTAATTGGGAAGGTTTCCCAAAGAAATTTGAGATAACTTTTAGAGAAAATTTTTGTTGATGAACCATGTAAATTGTTGTGTCACTTTGTGTATGGTTTTGTGCATTGCTTTGATATTGCTTTACTATTTTGAAGTATAAATTAAAAAGTAAAAAGAGGTCTTATACTATTCACCCCCCCTCTCAGTATAAGCTTGTTTTCTTCAGTAAAAACTTAGCATTGATTTTTTCTTTCATTTTTTAATTTTGTACAAGTTTTAGTTTTGTGTTCATTTTTGTAGTTCTAAGTTTTGATTTAGTTACTTTATGATATTAACATGAAATAAGAAGAAAGTAATAAATCAAAATAACTTAATGGAAACCACATCCAATTCCTCCGCTACCTCGGTGGCAAACCCTTATCCATCCCTACCACAAATAAGATCCCTTCCACATAACATTGAGCATCCTACCACCCATATAGACATGGACAAGGTAGAGGCTATCTAGAAGGCCTCTAACTATGTTCTTGAGCCCCTTAGTCAAGACTGTGTTGAACAACCAAACTTGGACACAACCTGCCCATCCACCACCACCCAAGGATATCTTAATTCTACCTATGAATATGGTATGCCTTCTTCTTCTAGCCTAGCCCAAAACACAAGTGTTTTTAACACTTACCCTTCATTTAGCCATATCCAAACCTATTCCAATCCCTTGTATGAGGAGTATTTGAATGTTGCCTCACAAGCTACAACCTCTCAAGTTGCCACATCAAGTATAATTTGTGCCATGCCTATTTATTCTAATCCATTTCCTTTACTTCCTTCATATTCCAATCTAGTTGTAACCACATCAATTTCTACCATATCTGAACAAGAGCTTTAGGATATATTGTGTTACGTGAACAAATTGCTCTCACAAATTAGAAAGGCTAAGAAAAATTTTTAGGTATACCCTATGATCCATGCAGTTCCAACCCAAGCCATCATAGACAATCAAAATACAACATGGGTACCTCAATATTCGATGGTTTCCATCCCCAATCCTCCAAAAATTCACACCCCAACCCAACCCATCATAGCCAACAAAAATCCAACATGGTTACCCCAATCTTCGATGGTTTCCATTCCCAATCCTCCACCAATTCATACCCCAAACCAACCAATTACAATTTCTTCTAGTCAACCTCCCAACCAATTCTTCCAACATCCTCCTCATCAATCATCTCCTTCTTTCGTTCACCGATCCTCACCCCATATCCAAACCAATTAATTCCACCAAAATAGGCTAATCACTCCAAAACATTTTTCTTCTAGTCCATCTCCCAATCATCAGGTAATCCAAGGATTTCAATTTCTTGGGGAGGATCCTAGGATACAGACCATGCATAAATAGATTTATCAGTTGATACAAAATACTCTTGGCATGCCAAGCTAGAAACTAACCTTAAGTCAACTAATCCACCAACCAATTCATCCTTTGGTGCCATCACCGTCATATTCGACATACTTCACACTATCAAAGTTTGATAAATATAGGAGAATTGAGGATCCTAAGGAGCATGTGAGCTCATTTATTCATTCATGTTTTTGAATTCAAACCAACGATGATCTCACGCTCTGAACTCTTCCTCAAACATTAGGGGAAACTGCACAAATTGAGTCACAAACTACATCAAATAAATCCAAATTTCACAAAATGAACATTCGACCATTCTGCATCATATTCTTCATCATCCCATAACAATTTGCAAAAAATTGAGTTGATTTGACCAATAAATCTCTTATTTTCATGCAAAATGAACCACTAAAAGAAGCAAAAAATACAAATCAAACATCAATCAACTCTAAATTTAGCGAAATCACAACATTAATTCATCACACATTATTCCATCACCATCTTTCAATCCATTAATCATGTCATCCAACATTTATCCAGTTCACCTAAAAATTCAAGCGAACCTCGTATCTAGTGGTCTATTCTATTTCCTTGACAATTGCAGCGATTTGCATCCATGTAATTTTGTAATATGAATAGACCACCATAAGGACACTTCACCATGATCATCATCACTTATCTCCTTGATTGATATCACAATCATATTTGGTACCTCATATTCTAAGTGAAACCTTGCCAAGAACATTTTGCACAAAAGCAACCATTGATGGCCTAGTTCGTGAGGCTTAAAACATTAACACAAATCAAATTTCATAATTCACAATCTCCTTAACATATTCGACATATGCACTAGCTAGGTTGACAGATCACTAGCAGTACGCCCAAGGTTAATTACTTTTTTTTCCTTTCTACGTCATCATTTTGCATATCAATGATGCCTAAAAGGTAAAATATTTCAATAGCATCGAATCACCCCAAATTTAGGGTAACAACATTTTATTTTGATCCTTCCACAATGGGATACATCATACATGATCATGACATCTACATTGGACATAACCCCCTTTCCACTGTTGGGGTAAAAACGGTATCATATTTTTATCATCCACAATCACATGGTATATTACACCAATCCGCTTTTCCAATTTTGGGGTAAAAACGATATCACATTTTACATCATTCATATCATCAACAATCATATCACATTTTACATCATTCATATCATTATTTTACATCATTCATATCGTCCACATCACAACACATTTTACACCATCCTCCTTTTCACCATTGGGGAAAAAACAGTACCACATCATTCATCATTTGCACAAATTTTACAATTGGCCCATGAGATGCATCCACAACTCGTTCACCAATTGAGGGGGTAAGCTACACAAATTCCAAAATTCTTTATACTTTTGTCTTCAACATCGATTGCTGAAAATCCAATAAGAGAGAAGTTGCTTTTGCGCCGAGAAGCCCAACCAGGTGTCTCATATTTTTGCACCATATCATGTTTCATGTAATATGGTAAAAAATGGGGCATCTGTAGACACCAAATCCTATCCACTTATCCTTCATCCTAGTCAATCCACCACCCACTCATCCACCATCCCCCTTTCTCTCATTCAATTGGCCAATCCATGACTTTCCCGCCATCCAATGGCCCACTTTAGCCCTTTCTTGCCATTTTCTAACATTTTAGGTTTTATTTTATATTATTTTATATTATTTATATTTAAATATAATATTTTATATTATATTTTAATATATTTATTATAAAATATATATTTATAAACCCAATTAACCCCAACCGTCCGATTTAATCTAATCTTAGCCATCCATCTTCATTAATCCATGCCACACTTAAAGTATAATTTTAGCCTTTGGATTTGATTTAATATTAGCCACATGATCAAAAATTTCAGGCTAAAACCCTAAGAAAATCCTAGGCTTGATTATAAATAAGAGCATTCTCAATGTTCAACCCCTAGAAAAATTGTTGAAGGAATCCTTGAGAGAGCTTATCATTCGAGATTTACTTGAGAGAGCTAAGTGGATTATGCCCTAGCATAATAAACCACCAAAGCCCTAGCTTTCCATAGGAGTTTTCCATTCTAGAAAATTCCCCTACCATTTTCTGTCACCGCCATTGTTGCCCATCTGCCACATCCTTTACATCCTTGTGATTTGCTTCTATAGATTTAATCCCAACCTATAGGTTCCTTCCAGAGCTTGCCAAGCTCACTGTAGATTCTACCAGGCACCTGCCAAAGCCTACAAAGTGCTTGTTAGAGCCTGCCATATCATGCATGCTCATTCTAGAGCTTTCCAAGTTTGTTCCATAGCCTACGAAGTGCCCACTAGAGCCTGTTGTCATCATTAACATAAACCAAAGCCTATCACATTAGATCATCAGGTGTCTTTAGGGCACCCTGCCACCAAATATGCAATGAAGTAATGGATCATCATCATCAACAACAAGGTAAATCTGTATTTTTTATTATCTGGTGTTATTTTAGTTTACACATTTAGCTTACATAGATCTAGGGTTTGTAATCTATATTTCTGAGGGTTCACACTGGGGAACCCTCATTTTTTTTATTAACAACCTTATTGTTTGTTGTGTGTAGGGTTAGATAGCATCAATCAAGATATCATTGGATAGATGTTGAAGCTAGAGTGGCCCAAAATCAGATATCACAAAGCCCACTCACACTGTTGGGAGTAAAGCACATTGAAGACACTCATTTTTGTGTAGCTAGGATTTCATAGAACTCATAGCACTTTTATTTATTGTATCAAAGAAATTTTGTTAGATAAAATAATTGTAACAAGGAGTTTCTTAGCTCCCCCTTTGTTATTGAATAAAATATCATTTTGTGCAATTATTGTTATTTTGGTATTATTTACTTTCATATCTACATAGTGTCATGTTTTTGTCTCCAATATTATAGTGCTATTATCATATAGTTATCATTGCTTGCTCATTTTACATCTTAGGGTTGTGTTTTATAAATAATTAAAAGTTAATAGTGGTATCAGAGCACATGGTAGATCAATAGGAAATATGGAGAGCCATAAGAGAGATTTAAAGGAGATAGAAAATCTCATTTTTAGAATTTCTAAAAATACATTTGGCTAGATTCTTTCCATAGATTTGTAGAAAAACTCGTGAAAACTAGGACTTAGCATTGATTCCACTAGATTTATAAATCAACTAGTGAAGATTCATAATCTCTAGATTTAAAGTTCTCTCCATTATAGTTTCTAATACTTTGTTGCAGAAACATTTGATTCAAAGAAAGTTGAGAAGCTTCCTACAAAGAGCTAGGAAGAATATCTTCTTTGGAATCAATCCAGTACCTGAAGCAACAAGTTGGAGATTTAATAATTGGAAGCCTATAGAAAATGTTCCATTGCCATAGTTGCAAACCTATGGAGTGCAAAAGAGGAAAATGCCAAAGAATCCTTATTCTAGATTGAAGGAAGAAGAGACTCCAAAAAAGAGTGTAGGAGAAGATTGGATATTGGAGATTTCCATTGAAGATTAAAGATTGTAAATTACAATTTGAAAGAGTAAAAAACCATTCAATAAGATAAAGAGACCCACAAGAGGTCCCATTGAAGAACTTCCAATTTTGGAATATTTAAGATAGAGAAGGACTAGCAAATGTCCTATTCCATATTTTAGAAGCAATAGATTTCATATATCCAAGAAACAATCTCATCGAGAAGACTAGAGAATCTACAAAAATTTAAAAACCTTAGAGAAGAAATCTTAAGGAAGGCTTAGAAGGAGAAAGAAGAATAAGGTTATAAAAGTCCCATTGAAGAAGTTTTGAAGAGAACTCATTGGAGAAATTTACTAGTAGGAAGGAGTTCTTGATAAAGGAGTTTTTGGGAGAATTATTGCCATTCGACAACAAACCCAAAAGGAAAAGGATTTGGAAAGAACTTTTCCAAATTTCAAAGGAGAACAGTGAAGACCTCGAGACATTCAGATTCTTCATAAGAAGGCTAAGGTTGAAGTCAAAATTTTATAAAGATGTTTAACAAGAAAGAATATAGAAGAAGCCACCAAATCTAAGAGATTTTTATATTGCCATTGAAGGTTATTTCGAAGAAAGGAGATGGTTGGTTATATAGCAAAATAGTGAAGGTTTCTTGAAGGAAAATCTCAAATGCGATTTGGAGGATTCTTACCAAAGTTATGAGACTCAAGGAAAATACTTCAGAGGAGAATTTGATTGCTTTGCAATCTGAAAATTTCAGATTTGAGGATAGAAAGAAAGTAGCAATTTGGGCAGCATTAATAGTTGCTGAGTTTTAAACTTTTAGGGTGCATCCTGAAGGAGATTTAAGGTCACCAAACTACATTTTTTGGAGCAAGTTAGAGGAGTTTCAAAGCTACAAATTGGTGAGTTAAAAGTTATTTTGGATAGCAAAGAAGAGCTACGATTTTATCAAATACAGAGCAACATTTTGGTGAATCTAATCACCAAGAAATCCAACATCTACAAATTCATAAAGGTAATTAGATTAGGTGCAAAAGGTTCATTATTTGAAATTTGGTTATTTGGTTCATTATTCGGTTTCATTAACCACTATATTAAAGTCTAAAGTTGCACGAGAGTAAGTTTCAATTTTTAAAGTCTTCAAGGCAATGCATAAGTTAATCTACAAGGTTCAAACTTGTAAATAAGAAATAGGAGTTATATATATTTCAATAGAAATGAAAATATAAACTTCATATTATCTATTATAAGTAAATAATATGTTATTCGTAAGTGAAATTTACATAGATTATAGTGCATATTTCAAGGTACTTCTAATAGTTCATTTAAAGGAGCAATAAGGTGTTATTAATAGTATATTATACTTGTTATCCTTAAAGGTTTTTAAATTTTATTAAGTATTTATCAAAGGAGGAAGATTAAGTGCACATATAAAAGTAGAATTAAAGTGTCAAAATACACTATTGAGAGTAGAAAATATATACCATATTATGGTGAGGGGAAACCACCAAAGGGATAAAGATAAACTCCAAATATTGGAGAAGGAAGCTGCCATATCAAGTCAAGAAAACGACTTCAAAAGAAGATTTTAACGTCTCAAAGTACAAGGTGCAATTTAAGGTATTTTGTCTTAATTATTGTATAATTATCTACATTCATTACTTGGACTATACTCATCCTTACCAATGTAGCAAAATAGGACAAGATCTAGATAGTTTTTCAAGGTTTAATATCTACACATTTGTCTTATACAAATAAATGAAAGGAAGAAAAAATAGCACATAGAATTTAGAGCCATCTAAGGGCTCAATATCCATCCATTCGAGGTGTCTAAAGACATCCAATACAGTGCCAAGATACCAGATTCAATGCCAATTTTAGTGTAAAAAAACTAGCAACATTGAAGGAGTCTATGTAAGATAGAACCATTGCAAGGATTACATGCAAGTGGAAAGAAAAATAGCACAAGTTTTACATAGCACAAGTGATAAAAAATGTGTAAATAAGGATACCATACAAAAGTAAACATAATGAGGAGCTTGTACCCTCGCTAAAGTTATCTCCAAATAACCATAGGAAGTGCCAAAACTATATATTAAGAGCCACCATGCATTGATATGCAAGAAAGCATGTTGGAATAAGAGTTAAAATAGCTTGCAAAGGAGTTGAGGTGATAAGATATGTTGAGGAGCTTGAGTGCATGCTAAGTGAAGAACACAAGCTTATACTGAGAGGGGGGGTGAACATTATAAGACCATTTTTACTTTTCTTTCCAAATCGATATTTTTTTAACATGGTGGAATCGGTAGCCACCACGAATCCGGGTAGGTTGTCCAACTTTTATGGATGCCATAATATTCTACGTTGTCCACCCCAAAATTCGCCACATAGATCTTCACACAGTCTTCCCCTATAACTGCCATCCCATAATTATTTTAAACCTTTTACGCCACTGAAAGCACCAAGAAAGGGACAAGCGTTCAGTCTGGTGAGGCCCAATATTTGAACCTTGGACCTCTACCCCCCTTATGTGGTTTGGATGAACCAATTGGTCTACACCTTGAACCTTTTTCAAATCAATATTAAGTAATGTGTAGATAGAAATATCAATAGAAATAATAAAAGCAATGTATAAATCACCACACACAATAGAGAAACCACAATTCACGTGGTTCACCCAATGTGGGCTACTCCATGAAGAAAATATTTCACTAAAATTTTCTCAATCAATATCTTGGGAATCCTTCCCAATTACAATGTTTATGGACCTCTGTCCAAAGGAGAGACCAATCCCCTAAATCAATTTCATGGATATCTATCCACAGGAGAACTCCTCCTCTGCTCTGGCTGGTGATCCTATAGAAGATTACTACCTCCACTACACTAGCTTGTGGATCTCTCTCCACTAGAGACTCTGGTCCCCACCCAGAAGACTTGTCCTCACTACCCTAGTTGATGGATATTTATCCACTGGAGACAACTATCCTCTCTTCTCTATCACCTCCAAAGCTCTATCTCTAATCTACACTAAAAATAGTCCTTCAGTCTAGCACAAATATGCTCAACAAGTCCACACAGAACTTGCTTAAAACTTCTCAACAACTCCATACATAACTTGCTCAAATCTTCTCAACAAGTCCATAGAGAACTTGCTTAAATCTTCTCAACAAGTCCACACAAAACTTGCTCAAATCTGCTCAACAATTCCACACAAAACTTGCTCAAAACTTCTCAACAAGTTCACACAGAACTTATCCAATCTCCTCAATAAGTCCACATAGAACTTATTCAAATATGCTCAATAGGTCCACTCATAACTTGCTCAAATATACTCAACAAATCCACTCAGAACATGTCCAATCTACTTAATAAGTCCACAAAAAAATTATTCAAATCTACTCAACATGCCCACTTAGAACCTGTCCAAATATTATAGAAACATAAAGAGAATTGTTAGAGACTCAATATGTTCTACACTCAATGCTCAATCACTTTCTTCACTCAAATTAGAATATAGAATAGTTTGTTTTATGGAACTTGAACAATCACTTCATACATCCACTTGACTAGGCTCAATCAACTCTACTCAACCAATTAATTAAAGAAACAACCCTTGCTCACAAACCCTCGTCCAAGCATGTAAACACCAAATCAAAATGTTTCCAACAATGTTCAACAACAAAGCTCACATAACAATGATACTCATGTTCTTTTCAAACCCTATTTCAAGTTCTTTGCACAACAACTCACTTCAAAAACAATGCTTATAAATCAATATTCACATAACAATGATATTCATGTTCTTTTTAAACCCTAACTCAAGTTCTTCACACAACCAATGGCTTCAACAACAATACTTATAAAACAAGGTTTTAATCACAACACTTCATTCCAGAAAACCTTGAAGCATTAACTCAAACACTTTTGAAAAGGAAACCCTAATCAAATCATTTTCACTCCAAAAGTTATTTTTTAGAAAGCCAATCAATCAACTCAACCAAGGAAGAATTTGCCCATACCTTTTTGCTTGACAAAGAGTTGATCTCACAAATCTGCCACACTCACAATTACTTCTTTGCCAATCTCAATAAGGGTTAGAAGATAATAATTTCCTCAACAAAACACAATACAAAATTATATCAAAATTACACCTTATCACTCCAACTTAAATAATATTCAACACCTTCACAATAATATTCTTTAACATAAAAAACCCTTATTAAAATTAAAATAATACTCAAAAGTCTTAATTATCCAATATGCCAATATGATAATTAAGACTTTATTAAAAAATAAATTCAAAACTCCTTATTACTCCTAATTGACACTTTTCAATAACCACCACCATCCAACTAGAAACCCTTCTAAGAGAATCTGCCTAACACCCCTTTTATCTCCCAAATTAGGCAATAATTAAATTTAATTTAAAAATATTTATCTTGCCTTTGAAGGTATTCAAATGTTCAACAATGCCTGTGAAAAACACCTTAGCCACGGCTCCAACCACCGCATGAGATATGCGCTTGTTTGAAACCTAAGAAGCACCACGTGCTTAAAATCGTGTCTCCTACCTTGCACCTTGCAAAATATACACCTTTGGCACCCTCAACCAACACAAATTCCAAGCACAACCATCACGTTTCAAATGCTGGCCTCCTTGCCTACAAGCGCTCTGGCCATTGCCCACTTGCCACTAGGCCAAGTTTACCAATTGGATTTCAAACGATTGATGCCTTCTACTTTATTCTATTCGTCGACACAAAATTCATAAACTTTCTCACGAGCTCTTCTTTCCAATTCACATGCAATATTAATCAATCGAGCAAGGATCCATTTTAATGCCCTTTGGGCATAGGTATATATATTAATTTCCTCCATTCTTGTAAAATATCGGTGCTTCGAATGCTTTCACCACCATGTAATTTTGGTGAAGGTTAGGACCTTTATAAAGATGCTTTGAATGTTTTTAACTCCAAATGCATCTTTGGGTATTGTAAAATATTCTAATGAATATTATAAATATTTTACTTTGGGCTTTTAACCATATCACTTAATATTATAATAACAAATATTATAATACTATATCCTTTTGAGTTTATTGCTTCCTTGTCATTGCATACCATTGTGTAAATAATATTTATGTATAAAATTTAAATCCTTATTGAATTTAAATAATTTATAAAATAAATATTATATCTTCTTTTTAACTTTGCACAAGTCTCCTTTTGCCTTTAACTTATGCACTAATTGTCTTGACCTTTGGCCTTCTTCTTGGATATCAAATGACAAATTTGTTTATTGACGAAATCCTTGACATTAATAATGACTTCATCTGGTGATATCAATGACAACTTTGACTTAGGGACTCAAAATGTCCAACAATCTCCCCTTTTGTCTTTTATGGAAACCCAAACTCTTTTTACCAAAACTTGATTTGCTTTTTGTCCTACTCCCCCTAGGACATTACTCCCCCTGGATCAATGCTCTTTTCAAGTATCAAGTCTCTCCCCCTTAATCAAATCTCTCATCCTTTGAAATAAATGGTAAAGGGTCACCTTTGGGGATCGAGGATAAGAATAAGCCTATTAGCTTAGCCCCTACCCCACCTCATTTTGAGGTGGTTAATTCCTAGGTGGGAGTATTTCTACTCCCAGAAGGAATTATTTATTGAGTAAGGTGTAGCAACAATATTGTCATTGTTGGCAACACAGTCAGATAGATATGTTGATGCAGTGGACAGGAAGTTCAAAAGCTATTCAGATGCATAATACAGGAGTTCAAAGGTTATTCAGAGTATGTACAAATATTTTCTAAGAAGACCGAAGTGGCCCATATGCAAAAGATCAAAGAAAAAATACAAGTAAGAAAAGTGTCGCGATATCGCGACATATATAGCAGGCAAGAAAAACTATCGCGATTTTGCAACATGTTGAAAGAGAGAAAAAGCAAGAAAAACTATCATGATTTCACGACATGTTGGAAGAGAGAGAAAAAGCAGGAAAAACTATCATGATTTCGTGACATGTTGGAAGAGAAAAAGGCAAGTGGAAAAATTGTCATGATTTCACGACATGTTGGAAGAGAGAAAAATCAAGAAAAACTGTCGCGATTTCGCAACATGTTGGAAGAGAAAAAGGCAAGTGGAAAAACTGTCACTTTTTTGTGACATGTTGGAAGAGAAAGAGAAAGCAGGAAAAAATGTCACGATTTTGCTACAAGTTTGAAGAAAGAGAACAAGTAAGAAAAGTGTCGCGATTTCGTGACATGTATTTTCACAACTCAAATAGGAGAGAGAAAGTAAGTTTGAAAAGTGTCGCGATATCGTGACATGTCGTATTTTCGTGACAAAATAAATAGAGGAAGCGTACGAAAGTAGAACTGTCATGATTTCACAACAAAAGTAGAAAGCAAGACTTCGAAAGCAAAAGTGTCGTGATTTCGCGACAAAAGCAAAGAAGTAAAGTACAAAAGCAGAAGTGTCGTGATTTCATGACAAAAGTAGAGAAGAAGACTTCAAATGTAGAAGTGTCACGATTTCGTGACAAAAGCAAAGAAGCTAAGTACGAAAGCAGAAGTGTCATGATTTCATGACAAAAGCTAAGTTGAAGACTACGAAGGCAAAATTTTTGCGATATCGCGACAAAAGCAAAGTCGAAGTCTATGGAAGCAGAAGTGTCATGATATCGTGACAAAAGCAAAGACGAAGTATATGGAGGCAAAAATGTCACGATATCGTGACAAAAGAAAAGACGAAGTCTACGAAGGCAAAAATGTCACGATATCATGACAAAAGAATAGAGAAAGCGTACGGAGGTGAAAGTGTCATGATATCGTGACATGTTGTATTTTCATGACAACAACAACAAAAGAAGCTACAAAGGTAGAAATGTCACGATTTCATGACAGGTCATAAATGCGCAAGTCAAGAAGGAGAACCTAACTGAAATGAGAAGTATGACAGTGGACCGACATCACTACGGAATTTACAAGGGCGATTACAGAGTGATTTCATACTGCTAAAATACGAAGAGTGGTCAAAAGTCAATATGGCGGTTACAGGGTCTGTCCAAAATGAAATCATCAAGCGATGGATAAACCGAACATCTTCTTGAGTTGAAGCCGACGAAGATTGATGACAGCCCACTAAAATTAGGGTTTACAGTTGTTATGAAAGCCAACTAATATTAGGATTTACAGTCGACTAAGATTAGGGTTTTCATCATAAAAAATATTGTTATAAAAGGAGGGTTGTTTGGAGAATTGATGAAATGGTTGAATGTGGACGAAATATGATCGTTGTGAGCAGAGAGCAAGTCGTTTCAAATCATGCTAAGTGCAAAATTTGCAAAAAGAGCAGAGTGCACAAAATGGAGAAGACGATCATGAAGTTTAACTGTAACGAAGTAGAGTGTGTGAAGTGATTACACAGAGAGAGCAGAGTGCACAGAGAACGCAAAGGTAAATAAGACCAGTCAAGGTCTTGCAAAAGTAAAGATAAGTAAGGGGTTGGTGGTCCTTTATGTTGGTGCAGATAAATAAGGGGTTGGTGCTCCTTTCTATTGGTGAAGATAAATAAGGGGTTGGTGCTCCTTTCTATTGGTGCAGATAAATAAGGGGTTGATGGTCCTTTCTGTTGGTACAAATAAATAAGGGGTTTGTGCTCCTTTCTATTGGTGTAGATAAATAAGGGGTTGGTTCTCCTTATAGTGGTTGCTGGTAAATTGATTGTAAAGTTGGTTCTTTGCAAAGGCTGGATTTGGATGGTAGTCCAAGAAGTCAATTTTTGAGGAGTAGCTACATTGATGAACCTCGTTAAATCTTGTGTTGTGTGATGCTCTTTTGTTATACTTGTTGTATCTAGTAATAAGTTTTAATTTTTACGGTATTAAGAGCTATAAATTTAAGTTTATAGAGCTACACTGATTCACCCCCCTCTTAGTGTCATTGTAAGACTAACAATTGGTATCAGAGCTAAGTTTCTGTACAAGCTTAATCGACTAGGGTGATCTTGGAAGTAACACAATGGTAGGTGGTGAAGGCTTCTCATCAAACAAAGCACCATTATTTGATAGATCTAATTACGCATTCTAGAGAATCAGGATGCAGACATATCTCTGTGCTTTGGGATACGACATCTAGGATTTAATAGTTAATGGAATCATTAATGCGATCAGAGGACTCGGTGAGGATATCGAAGACTTTGTCGTCATGCAAAAGGTATTAAGATCTCTTCCTCAAAGGTTTGATTCTAAAGTCTCAGCGATAGAAGAAGCTAAAAATCTAAATTATTTTAGTATATATGATATGTATGGTTCTTTGACTGCATATGAGATGAGGATAGGAAGATCTAAACCCATAAATAGAGAAGCGACTTTTAAAGCCCTTAAAAATAAAAACGCAAAACAAGAGTCCCAGGAAGAAGAGACATCAGATGAAATGGAAGCAAACTTTGTTAGAAAACTAAAAGAGGGAAAAGAAAAATACAGAGGAAAGCTATCGTTTAAATGTTTCAACTGTGGAGGCATTGGGTATTTTGCGACTAAATGTCCACTTAATGAGAAGAACAAAAATGATGAAGGATCGCACCAAGAAATAAGTGACTGGAAAAAGAAAACAAATTTTAGAAAAGGCAACTTCAAGAAGAAAAGTTTCATCTCCAGGAATTCCAGTTTATCAGAAGATAGCTCCGGTGAGGATTCTGAAGAGGAAATAGGTGAAGCTCTTTTCATGGCATTTGAATAACTAAAATCAAAAAAGGAAGGAGTGAACTCTGAAGTATGTGGTGAAAACCCTAAGGCTGAAGTAGATCTAGAGGGTGAGTTGATATCTGCACTTGAAGAGTGGAAAATAGAGAGGAAAAAGAATAAGAAAATTTCAAAAAAGCTTGAGGATGCAAACAAAATCATAACCAATCTAAAAGTACAGACAGAAGAATACAAGAAAATATCTAAAGATCTCGAAGTACAAATTACCATGAAAATAGATTATTGTTGCAAACTAGAAGAAGAGAATGTTGGTTTACGGACGCAGATAGAAGAGATGAATCACAAAATTAGTTGCTATCACAAACGCAAAGAAATTTCTATGAAGCTAGATAATATTATAAATGACCAAAGGCCTACAGGCATCAAATTTGGTCTAGGTTTCGTCGAAGGAGAATCATCAAATGGATCAAAGGCCAGAAATGTAGAATCCATAAATAATGAAGATAAGAAACAGGTTGATCAAGGAAAAACATCTCATGCAAAAGAAAGCAATAATACCAGGCACGAAAGGAGAATTGATAATGATGGATTCACCAATGTCACAAATCAAAGAAGAAGAAGACCTATGGCTCCTACGGCAACATGGCAAAGACCATCACCCAGGTTCAATTATCCCTTTTCTGATTTTTGTTTTAAATACAATGGCTATGGACATAAAATCTTAGACTGCAAATATAATGTAAGACCAAGGAATTTCACCAATAGAAATACTTTTTCTCCTTTGATGAATTATACAGTAGAATGTTATAACTGTCATAATTTTGGGCACATTGCAAGAAACTGTAGAAGTACATTTGCATCAAATCAATTTCAAGGAAGAAAATTTCAACCAAATAGGATGAGACAAAATAGAAAACTTCTCAAAAAACATGCACAAGCTATTGATAAGGGAAAGGTAAAACAAGAGCCCAAAACTACTATCAAAACGGAGTGGAAAGAAAAAGAGCGACTTAAGGAAGAAAAGGAATCCTTAATCGTACAAACAACATTTAAGGCACAAAATAAATATGTACCATGGATACTTGATAGTGGATGCTCCAGTCATATGACAGGTGACAAACAAAAATTTGAGAAGTTACAAAAATTTGAAGGTGGTTCAGTAAAGTTTGGAAATAATGATGGAGCTAAGATAGTTGGCAAAGGTTCGAGTTAAAATTAGTGACGAAAAAATTAAGTCGAGAAAAAGTCTTGTTTGTGGATGGTTTGAAACATAACTTGTTGAGTGTAAGTCGGATTTGTGATAAAGGTCATGAAGTAGTTTTTAAGAAGCGAGGTTGTGAAGTCAGAAAAATAAACAGTGGAAAATTGATAGCAACTGGATCAAGGACATCTGGCAACCTGTACATTCTCTCAGAGACTTTAGAAGGAGATTGTTTTATTGGATAGGAAGAAGAAAATTGGTTGTGGCATAAGAGACTTGGTCATATCAGTTTTGATAATCTAGTAAAAATCAACTCAAAAAGTGCAGTGAGAGATATTCCCACCATCAACAAACCTACAAACAACATTTGTGCTTCATGCCAAAAGGGGAAGCAAACTAGAGTCATTCAAAACAAAAGAGTACTACACAAGCAAACCTTTGGAACTAATACACACTGGTTTATGTGGACCCATGAGAACACAAAGCATAAATGGTGATAAATACTTTATGTTGTGCATTGATGACTATTCCAGAATGACATTGATATTTTTCTTGAAGCATAAATTAGAAGCTTTTAAAATGTTCAAGACTTTCAAAAACCAAGTTGAGAATGAAATAGGAAAGAGGATCAAATGCTTAAGATCAGATAGAGGAGGATAATTCATTTCAGAGGAGTTTACAGAGTACTGTGAAAATTACGATATTAAGAGACATTTTTCAGCAGCCAGGACATCTCAACAGAATGGAATGGTAGAAAGAAATAACAGGACAGTGCAGGAAATGGCACGGACTATGTTGGCTGAAAGAAGAGTAGCAGACAAGTTTTTGAAATAAGTAGTCCATAATGCAGTGTATATCCAAAATAGGTACATGTTGAGAACACATGAAAGCAAAACTCCTTATGAGTTGTGGTTCGGTAAAAATGCAACAGCAAAATACCTCAAATTTTTTTGCAGCAAGTGCTAGTTTTTGGCAGGAATAAGCCTCTTAGCTTAGCCCCTACCCCACCTCCTTTTGAGGTGGTTAATTCTTGGTTGGGAGTATTTCTACTCCTAGAAGGCATTTTTTATTGAGCAAGGTGCAGCAACAGTATTGTCATTGTTGGCAACACAGTCAGATAGATCTGTTGATGCAGTGGACAAGAATTTCAAAAGCTATTCAGATGCAGAAGACAACAGTTCAAAGGTTATTCAGAGTATGTATAGTGATTTTCCAAGAAGACCGAAGTGGCCCATATGCAAAAGATCAAAGAAAAAATACAAGTAATAAAAGTTTCGTGATATCATGACATATACAACAAGCAAGAAAAACTATCGTGATTTCGCGACATGTTGAAAGAGAGAGAAAAAGTAGAAAAAACTGTCATGATTTCACAACATGTTGGAAGAGAGAGAAAAAGTAGGAAAAACTGTCACGATTTCGCGACATGTTGGAAGAGAAAAAGGCAAGTGGAAAAATTGTCGCGATTTCACGACATGTTGGAAGAGAGAGAAAAAGCAGGAAAAACTGTCGCGATTTCATGACATGTTGGAAGAGAAAAAGGCAAGTGGAAAAACTATCGCTTTTTTGTGACATGTTGGAAGAGAAAGAGAAAGCAGGAAAAAATGTCACGATTTCGCGACAAGTTTGAAGAAAGAGAACAAGTAAGAAAAGTGTCGTGATTTTGTGACATGTCATATTTTCGCAACTAAAATAGGAGAGAGAAAGTAAGTTTGAAAAGTGTCGCGATATTGCGACATGTCGTATTTTCATGACAAAAGAAAGAGAGGAAGCGTACGAAAGCATAACTGTCATGATTTCGTGACAAAAGCAGAAAGCAAGACTTCAAAAGCAGAAGTGTCACGATTTCACGACAAAAGCAAAGAAGTAAAGTACGGAAGCAGAAGTGTCACGATTTCATGACAAAAGTAGAGAAGAAGACTTCGAAGGCAGAAGTGTCACGATTTCATGATAAAATCAAAGAAGCTAAGTACGCAAGCAGAAGTGTCGTGATTTCATGACAAAAGCTAAGTTGAAGACTACGAAGGCAGAAGTGTCGCGATATCGCGACAAAAGCAAAGTCAAAGTCTATGGAAGCAGAAGTGTCACGATATCGCGAAAAAAGCAAAGACGAAGTATACGAAGGCAAAAATGTCATGATATCATGACAAAATAAAATATGAAGTCTGCAAAGGCAGAAATGTCATGATATTGCGACAAAAGAATAGAGAAAGCGTATGGAGGTGAAAGTGTCGTGATATCGCGACATGTATTTTCACGGCAATAGTAACAAAAGAAGCTACAGAGGCAAAAATGTCATGATTTCACGACAGGTCATAAATGCGCAAGTCAAGAAGGAGAACCTAACTGAAATGAGAAGTATGACAGTGGACCGACATCACTACGGCATTTACAGGGCCAGTTATGAGTGATTTCATACTACTAAAATACGAAGAGTGATCAAAAGTCAGTATGGCAGTTATAGGGTCTGTCCAAAATGAAATCATCAAGCGATGGATAAACCGAACATCTTCTTGAGTTGAATTCTATGAATGCTGATGATAGTCGACTAAAATTAGGGTTTACAGTTGTTATGAAAGCTTACTAAGATTAGGATTTACATCCGACTAAGATTAGGGTTTTCATCATAAAAAATATTATTATAAAAGGAGGGTTGTTTGGAGAATTTATGAAATGGTTGAATGTGGGTGAAATATGGTCGTTGTGCGTAGAGAGCAAGTTGTTTCGAATCGTGGTAAGTGCAAACTTTACAAAAAGAGCAGAGTGCGCAAAATGGAGAAGACGATCATGAAGTTTGACTGTAACAAAGTAGAGTGTGCGAAGTGATTGCACAGAGAGAGCAGAGTGCGTAGAGAATGCAAAGGTGAAGAAGACCAGTTAGGGTCTTGCAAAAGCAAAGATAAATAAGGGGTTGGTGCTCCTTTTATTTGGTGCAGATAAATAAGGGGTTGGTGCTCCTTTCTGTTGGTGCGAATAAATAAGGGGTTGGTGCTCCTTTCTGTTGGTGCAGATAAATAAGGGGTTGTTGCTCCTTTCTATTGGTGTAGATAAATAATGGGTTGGTGCTCCTTTTTTTTGGTGTAGATAAATAAGGGGTTGGTGCTCCTTACAGTGGGTGTTGGTAAATTGATTGTAAAGTTGATTCTTTGCAAAGGCTAGATTTGGATGGTAGTCCAAGCAATCAATTTTTGAGAAGTAGCCACATTGGTGAACCTTGTTAAATCTTGTGTTGTGTGATGCTCTTTTGTTATACTTGTTGTATCTAGTAATAAGTTTTAATTTTTGTGGTATTAAGAGCTATAAATTTAATTTTATAGAGCTACACTGATTCACCCCCCCTCTCAGTGTCATTGTAAGACTAACATCTTTGCCTTTATCCTCTTTCCTTCTTATTCCTTTGATTTTTTTCCATGTCCATATTCCTTTCCATGTCCATATTCATGTTCATATTCTTGTTCCTATTCATATCCATGTTCCTATTCTTGTTCCTATTCATATCCATGTTCCTATTCTTGTTCCTATTCATATTTGTGTTCCTATTCCTGTTCTAGCTCATACATGTTTTTGGAATGTTTTCTCTACACCATTTGGTTGTGTGACCATCATTATTGCACTTATAACACTTTATGTTATTATTCCTTGGAGGTACAAATAGTGAATCCATATCCTCTTCTGTCATGAACCCTACAATTCATTGCCTTGTGACAAAACTGATTACATGAGTAGCAATACCCATGAAAAAGTTATATGTTCCCAAATTCTTGTCTTACATGTATCTTGAATTGTGAAGCCATGTGCCCAAATCTGTGACATGAAAAGCATATTCCATTGAAGCTTCCTTGTCTTTACCTCATTAGAGTCCTATTCAGATTGATGTTCCATTTGTATCTTCTTTGTGCATTGTTCATATTTTTATTGAACTCTCTATTGTCCAATTCATCCTCTTATGTCTCACTTTCTTTCATATTTTCCTTTTATGAAGCATCTTCATCCAAAGTTTCTTCTCCTCCAAAACTTGAAGTTGACTCTCCTTCCCATTTCTTTTGAACCTATTCAAATCCAATATCTATTTTGCTTGATGTAGTATTTTGTGTCTTTATGAATTAATCCAAGTTCTTTAAGTTGTTTTTAAACCCTTTCATCTTGATCTTGGAGTCCTCTAAATATTATTTTAGTAGTGCCACTTCTTGTGCTAACTTATCACATTCTAAGATCTTTGCTTCTAACTTATCTTTGAACCTCTTTGCCTTAGCATTTGATTTTTCTAAATTCTCTATGAGCAATCTTCTCTCTTCATCACATTATTGAAACTAAATTTCAAGTTTAGAGTGTTGCTTCCTTACCTTATTTACTGTGTCAAGGGAATAGATAAGTTCTCCATTTATATCATAACCATCATTTTCTAAATATTCCTTTATTTTTTTGCCTTTGTCCACATCTTTATTTTCTTTTGGCTTGTCTTCTATAGGATCACTTACTTCTTATTCTAAAGCCATTAGAAGATTTTCATCTAGTTCTTCAAGTGCATTCTATAGTCATCATCACTGAAACTATAACCATCCCTTGTACAATCATCTTCAAGATGTCCAAAGTTACCACATATAAAACACTTGAGAATGATTGGAGTATTTTTCTTAACTGGTTCTTTTTTTTCAATCATAAATAGGACTTCATCTCTATCATTTTTTGAAAAATTAGCATCATTATCACTTGAATACTTACTTGCCTTATCTGCATAGTAGCTTATTTTTTTCCTTTGAAAGAACTTCTTTCCTTGTCTACTTTGTCCATCCTTGCTTTTCTTCTGGTGCTTATATCTTTCAAGTCCCCTGTACCTGTGATCCTGTTTTTATTCACCATTGTTGTTCTTGGGTTATTGACAAGCTATTGAAAAAATTCTATACCTTCCACAATTGAAATATTTAACAGATCTTTTATCTCTAGATCTTCTATAGTCCTTATCTCTTCTACCATAGTTAGTTTCATCATCACTGGATGACTCATTTCTTAATTCTGAATTCTTACCCTTTGTCTTATTGGTTGTTTTGAATGTTGCTTCCTTCTGGGACATAGGATCTTTTGTTATTATATAAAATGGTGTGATCATACCAAGAAACTTATCTCTTGTTAAAATATCACCATCTATTGATACTTCTATGGCAGAAACATGTTCACTAAATATTTTTGGAAGATATCTTAAAACTTTATCACAAACATTAGATTCATCAATATTCATACCAATTCCTTGCATATCATTAACAACCTCATCAATTCGAAGTAGGTAGACACTAATATTTTCCTCTTCGTTGATTCTTAATTCTTAAAGTTATCTTTTGAGATTTTGACTCTTTTATTTCTTGACACTTTCATCTCCATATATATTTTTGTAATTTACCCCACATCTCTTTTACAGTTTGAAAATGCATAACTTTCATAGACTCTATTCTACATAAACCTCTCGTAAGTGTATTCATTGCTTTTGAATTGTAGTTTTTTAGAAGCTTACCTTCCTTATCTGTAGGAGGATTGACTAAGGGATCATATCCAAATTCCACTGATTCCCAAATTTCATTACCAAGTGCCATCAAGTAGATATTCATCATCATACTCCAATACATATAGTCACTTACATCAAATACTAGTGCTAAATTATTTGAGGAAAATTCCTTAGGATCCATTGTGTTCTTGTTAGACTTTCCTTCAAGCTATTAAAATCTTTTGAAGCAACTCGCTCTGATACCAAGTGAAGAACACAAGCTTATACTGAGATGGGGGTGAACAGTATAAGACCAATTTTTACTTTTCTTTCCAAATTAATATTAAGTAATGTGTAGATAGCAATATAAATAGCAGTAATCAAAGAAATGTACAAATCACCACACACAATAGAGACACCATAATTTATGTGGTTCACCCAATGTGGGCTACTCCATAGAGAAAATATTTCACTAAAATTTTCTCAATCAATCTCTTGAAAATCCTTCCCAATTATAATGTTTATGTATGTCTGTCCAAAGGAGACACCAATACCCTAAACCAATTTCATGGATCTCTATCCATAGGAGAACTCCTTATCCTCTGCTTTGGATGGTGATCTTTTATAAGACTACTACCTCCACTACACTGGCTTGTGAATCTCTCCACTAAAGATTCTTGTCCCCACCCAGAAGACCTATCCTCACTGCCCTGGCTGATGGATATCTATCCACTAGAGGCTATTGTCCTATATTCTCTGTCACCTCCAAAGATCTATCTCTAAATTTGCACTAAACACAGTCCTTTGGTCTAGCACAAATATGCTTAACAAGTCCACACAGAACTTGCTAAAATTTGCTCAATAAGTCCACATAGTACTTGCTAAAATCTTCTCAACAAGTCCACACAGAACTTGCTTAAATATGCTCAAAAATTCCACACAGAACTTGCTCAAATATACTCAAAAATTCCACATTGAACTTGCTTAAATATGCTCAACAAGTCCACACAGAACTTGCTCAAATATGCTCAACAAATTCACTCAGAACTTGTCCAATCTGCTCAATAATTCCATACAGAACTTATTCAAATCTTCTCAATAGGTCCACTCATAACCTACTCAAATATGCTCAACAAGTTCACTTAGAACATGCCCAATATGCTCAATAATTCCACACTTATTCAAATCTTGTCAACAAGCTCACTCAAAACTTGTCCAAATCTCATAGAAACATAAAGAGAATTTTTAGAGACTCAATATGTTCTACACTCAGTGCTCAATCACTTTCTTAACTCATTAGAATATAGAATAGTTTTTTTTATGGAACTTTAACAATCACTTCATACATCCACTTGAATAGGCTCAATAAACTCTACTCAATCAATTACTTCAAGAAAAAACCCTTGCTCACAAACCCTCGTCCAAGCATGTAAACACCAACTAAAAATATTTCCAACAATGTTCAACAATAAATCTCACATAACAATTATACTCATATTATTTTCAAACCCAAGTTCAAGTTCTTTGCACAACAACTCACTTCAAAAACAATGCTTATAAATCAATCTTCACATAACAATGATACTCATGTTCTTTTCAAACCCTAACTCAAGTTCTTCACACAACCAATGGCTTCAACAACAATGCTTATAAAACAAGGTTTTAATCACAACACTTAATTCTAGAAAACCTTGAAGCATTAACTCAAACACTTTTTAAAAAGAAACCCTAATCAAATACTTTTCACTCCAAAATTTATTTTCTAGAAATCTAATTAATCAACTCAACCAAGGAAGAATTTGCCCATACCTTTTTGCTTGACAAAAAGTTGATCTCACAAATCTGCCATGCTCACAATTACTTTTTTTCTAATATCAATAAGGGTTAGAAGATAATAATGTCCTCAACAAAACACAATACAAAATGATATCAAAATTACACATTATCACTCCAAATTAAATAATATTCAACACCTTCACAATGATCTTCTTTAAGACAAAAACCCCTTATTAAAATTAAAATAATACTCAAAAGTCTTAATTCTCCAATATGCCAATATGATAATTAAGAATTTATTAAAAACTAAATTCAAAACTCCTTATTACTCCTAATTGACACTTTTCAATAATCACCACTATCCAGCTAGCAACCCTTCTAAGCAAATCTTCCTAACACCCCTTTTATCTCCCAACATAGGCAATAATTAAATTTAATTTAAAAAAATCTACCTTGCCTTTGAAGGGATTCGAACCTTCAAAAATGCCTATGACAAACACCTTAGTCGTAGCTCCAACCACCGCACGAGCTATGCACTCATTTGAAACTTAAGAAGCACCACGTGCTTCAAATCATGTCTCCCACCTTGCACCTTACAAAACATGCACATTTGGCACCTTCAAACAACACGACTGTGAAGCACAGCCATCGTGTTTTAAACACTGGCCTCCTTGCCTACAAGCGCTCTAGCCACTACCCACTTGCCACTAGGCCAAGCTACCCTTTTGGCTTTTGAACGATTGACATCTTCTGCTTTATTCTATTCTTCGATACATGAAATTCGTAAATTTTCTCTTCTTTCCAATTCACATGCAATATTAATCAATTGAGCAAGGATCAATTTTAATTCCCTTTAGGCATAGGTATATATATTAATTTCCTCCATGCTTGTAAAACATCGGTGTTTCAAATGCTTTCACCACCACGTAACGTCGATGAACGTTAGGACCTTTATAAAGGTGCTTTGAATGTTTTTAACTCCAAACCCATATTTGGGTATTGTAAAATATTATAATGAATATTATAAATATTTTACTTTGGGATTTTAACCATATCACTTAATATTATAATAACAAATATTATAATATTATATCCTTTTGAGTTTATTGCTTCCTTCTCATTGCATACCATGGTGTCAATAATATTTATTTATAAAATTTAAATTCTCATTGAATTTAAATAATTTATAAAATAAAAATTAGATCTCCTTTTTAACTTTGCACAAGCCTCCTTTTGCCTTTAAATTCTACACTGATTCTCTTGACCTTTGGCATTCTTCCTGGATATCAAATGACAACTTTGAAAACTTTTTTTCTTGACGAATTCCTTGACATTAATGATGACTTCATCTGGTGACATCAATGACACCTTTGACTTAGGGACTCAAAATATCCAACACTAAAGAGGTGCCTCCACTTACCATAAAAAAGTAAGGTATCTTGTGCAACTTAGCACAAGGTAAGTGGAAGCATCTACAATATCTAATTCTTGCACAAAGAATCCAAGGAGCACCCAAGTTAAGTAATGCTCCATCCAAATCAAAGAATTACCTAGGGAATACTAACACCCCCATTATCCTTTCAATGCCCATGAATGATCATTCTTAACACTCCAAGACCATTACCAAGCCTGCACCACATGGAGTAACACCTCAAGAAGGATAATAACCACCTTGCACAACCTAACGATAAGGTATAAGTCCTAAGTCAATGTAAAGTACCACTTGGCACTCGTTTCAAGATGGATAAGGGTATTAATAGCCACCACAAGAAAGATAACAAAAAATCTCATGCACATATCCAACATATCTTAAGCACAGAGAGGTCAAAGAGCATTGAAGGAAGGAGGAAGACTATCATAGAGGGTACCCATTGAATTTTGAGCATTAATTGTTCATTTTTATACATAGAAGACCAAAAAATACAATGCTCAAGCTTGGATAAAGATTCGTAACAAGAGCCACTCATATTGCAACATTCAACATTTGAAGGAAGGTAAAATTTTATTTAATTCAATATTTGCTTTCTTTAAGTATAATGAGTTATAAGATGCTTCATTATATAAGGTTGAATTTATTTATTATTTGCATTGGACATATAAGAAAATATCAACCTTATTGAATTATATATCAAACTTAAAAAAGGAGTTTATCCTTAAGTGACATTTCAAAAGTGCACTAGTTGAAATTCAAATATCATAATATTTGCAAATTAATTAAATAGGAGTTATAAGGTTTTATACCTTTGAAAAATTAAAATATTACTCTTTTGAAAATATTAACATTTATAAATTTCCAAATTAGGGAGATATAAGTTGTACTACATCAAACTTTAGATCATTGGAATTTGTAAAAATTAATTATTGAAAGTTAAGGATAAAATAAGAAAAATCATTCATTGCTTAAAAGAGTTGGAATTTATTTCTTATACGTGTCTCATATTCATATTAAAAGAGACAAAAGGAATACAACCATAGATTCTTGAAGTTAGATAAATTCAGCTAATTAAAAGTGCATATATCAATGGGGAGAAATAATGTGATATAGGAGTTTATTATTGTCTTCAAAACACTAGGGAATCAACTCAAAAGGAAATATAGTAGATGTTAAGTACTTTATCAATACCATAGCATACTATAATCACTTGGAAGATATAAGGGATACTACAAAATCCAAGATTTGATAAAGGTTTATCATGTTAGTGAAGAACACAAGATTATACTGAGAGGGGGGTGAATAGTATAAGACCAAATTTTACTTTTCTTTCCCAAACAATATCTTTTTTTTTTATTGGTTGAAAGGGTGTTGAAAGGTCCCTGAACCTTGTACAAGTATTTTTTACATGTATTCCAAACCGACCGAAGAGGCCCAAGAGCTAAATATCAAAGAAAAAGCCAAACACCACAAGAAGAAAGGTGTCGCGATATCGCGACATGTTGCAATTTTGCGGTCCACAACATAGAGAAAAAGCAAGGAGGAAAAGGTGTCATGATATCACGACATGTTGCGCTGTCATGGCCAAGGGTGGAAAAGATGTCGCAAAATCATGACAAAATGCAGCATCGCGGCCGAAGAAGAGAAATTGTCGCGATATCACGACGTGTTGCAACATTACTACCGGAAAGGAAGAAGTGTCATGATATCGTGATGAGTTGCATCATCGCGGTCAAAGAAGAAAATATGTTGTGATATCACGACATGTTGCATTATCGCAACCCCAAGAGAAAAAATGTCACGATATCGTGACATGTTGCATTGTCACGACCCCAGGAGAAAAGGTGTCACGATATCACGACAAGTTGTATTGTTGTGGCCAAATGAGGAAAAGTGTCACGATATCACGACAAGTTGTATCGTCGATGCCAAAGAAGAAAATATGTCACGATATCGCGACATGTTGCATTGTCATGACCCCAGGAGAAAAAGTGTCACGATATCGTGACATGTTGCATTGTCACGACCCCAGGAGAAAAGGTGTCGCGATATCGCGACATGTTGTATTGTTGCGGCCAAATGAGGAAAAGTGTCACGGCTTGAAGAGAAAGAGTGTTGTGATATCACGACAAGTTGTATCATCGCGGTTTAAGGATAAAAAATGTCGTGAAATCATGACATGATGCATATTCTTGGTAAAAATATAAAAAATGTCACGATATCGCGACATGTTGCATTGCTACGGCCAAAGAAGAAAAAGGTGTCGTGACATCGCGACATGTTGCATTATCGTGGCCAAAGAGAAAAAGTGTCGCGATATCGCGACATGTTGCGTCATCGCTGCCATAGGAAAAAAAGTGTCGCGATATCACGACAAGTTGCAGCATCGTGGCCAGAGGAGAAAAAGTGTCACGAAATCACGACAAGTTGCATCGTCTCGGCCAAAAGATAAAAAATGTCACGAAATCGTGACAAGTTGCATTGTCGCGGCCGAAGGAAGAAAAGGTGTCGCGATATCGTGACAAGTTGCAACGATGAGGCCGAAAGAGAAAAAGTGTCGCGATATCGCGACATGTTGCAATGTCACGGTCGGAGGAGAAAAAAGTGTCGTGATATCGTGACAAGTTGCAACAACAAGGCCGAAAGAGAAAAAGTGTCGTGATATCATGACATGTTGCATTGTCACGGTCAAAGGAGGAAAAAGTGTTGTGAAATCGTGACAAGTTGCAACGACGAGGCCAAAAGAGAAAAAGTGTCGCAATATCGTGACATGTTGCATTGTCGTGGCCCGAGGAGAAAAAGGTGTCGCGATATCACGACAAGTTGCAATGACGAGACCGAAAGAGAAAAAGTGTCGCGATATCACGAAATGTTGCATTGCCATGGCCGAAGGAGGAAAAAGTGTCATGATATCGTGACATGTTGCAAAGACAAAGCCGATAGAGAAAAAGTGTCGTGATATCACGACATGTTGCATTGCCGCGACCGAAGGAGGAAAAAGTGTCGCGATATCGCGACAAGTTGCAACGACGAGGCCGAAAGATAAAAAGTGTCGTGATATCGTGACATGTTGCATTGTCGTGACCGAAAGAGAAAAAAAGTGTCACGATATCGTGACATGTTGCAACGACGATGCCGAAAGAGGAAAAGTGTCGCGATATCGTGACATGTTGCATTGCCACGACTGAAGGAGGAAAAAGTGTCGCGATATCATGACATGATGCAATGACGGGGCCGATAGAGAAAAAGTGTCGCGATATCTTGACATGTTGCATTTTCATGGCCAAATGTGAAAAGTGTCATGATATCGTGACATGTTGCATTTTCATTGTCGAAGGAGAAGAAGGAAAAGGTGTCGCGATATCGCGACAAGTTTCATCAGCATACCAACCCAGTCCCCTGGCACCATCTCACATTGTGCAAACATTGAAACTTGTAGGATCATTCCTTAGGTTGATGGGAAAGGAGTCTCTCCACACTTGAATGTCGGATTCGCCAACTCCCTTGTTAGCAAGGTAGTCCGCAGCTTTGTTTCCTTCCCTGTATTGATGCTTAATGACTAATTCTGGGTAATTGCCAATTAGGGCCTTGCAATCTTGAAAAATCAAAGCAAGGGCCCAGGGAGGCTTAGCAGCACCATTGAGCTAGTTGATACAGTGCAACGAGTCTCCCTTGATGATAATTTTATTGATGGTCAACCCTTCCATGAGGATCAAACTTTGGAACAAGTCCCGTGCTTCTACCATATTGTTGGATTGGATTCCCAGGTTCTGGGAAAAGGCCAAAATTAGTTCTCCTCTGTGGTTTTTGAGAATTCCCCCTCCGCTAGCCGCTCCTGGGTTGCCTTTAGCCGCACCATCGAAATTGAGCTTGTGCCACCCAAAAGGAGGTAAGACCCACTTGATGATAGACTGTCAACAGAAATATGGGACGAAATAGAAGTGTTAGATTGAAAAATTTGGTTAGATCCGATTCTAATCCAGGAGGGGGGGTTTTGGAGATGAAACAAGAGAGGCATTCTCCGTAGCAAGGGCCATGATTTTGACAACGATAATCTTCTTATCAGTGGCTTGATTTTTGAAAATTCTAGTGTTTCTCTTGATCCAAATCTGCCATAGGTAAAGGTGGAGGCAAGCTTGCCACATGAATTTTAGTTGGTTTCTCTTGAAATGTCGGGGCCATTGATTAATAAGGAGTGGAATGGAATTTGGGAGGACTGTGGCAATGACAAAGGTGTTATGGACCTGGTTGAGAACTGCTAGGGACTTTCCCAAATAATATCATTCAATATTATCAATTGCAATATATTTCCAAAGTAGTATTCATCAATAGCAAAAATAAAGCAATGCACAAATCACCACACACATAGGAGACACAAATTTAACGTGGTTCACCCAATGTGGGCTACATCCACAGATAAATTCTTTCTTCTAAATTTTCTAAACAAATATCTTGGAAATAAATTTCCAATTATAATGTATATGGACCTCTTGTCCAAAGGAGACACCAATCCCCTATGCTCAAGTTCGTGGACCTCTATCCATAGGAGAACCATATCCCCTTAACTCTGGTTTATGGAACTCTATCTATAGGAGACCTATGTTCCCAAGACTCTGGCTAGTGAACCTCTATCCACAGGAGACCTCTATCCTTTCTTCTTTGATCACCTCCAAAGCTGGTACACTTATCTACTTAACTCTACTTCAAATTTGCACACATTATATTCACAAGTCTATTTCAACTCTATCCTAAATCTATGCCAATCCTTATTACAAGGCTAGCACAAATATGCCTAAACTCTACTCAAAAATCAGTTCAAATATCCCTCAAACATGTGCTAAAATATATCTTATAATAATGCACAAACTTGGTCTCAAACCTTATTACAATTTTTTCTACTTTATTTCAACAATGAAATACAAACCATGAAGCCCAACTTGTTTTGCAATCCTAGTTCAAGTATATCTAATCTCATCCAACAATAGAGTTCAAATGGTGAAGCACAAACCCTAACTTAAGTATTTCCAACAATGCATACCAAAAAATCCTTTTACCTCCACCTTATGCTCCAGAAATAAAAACACCTTAAACAAGGAATAATATGCCCATACCTCTTATTTTATTCTGATGAAGATATGTCCTTAAGAACCTATCTCACAAAAAATTAGTATTTCTTGTGCCACTTCAATGGTTAGATAGCAAAGTACATCCTCAAAACATCCATATGTAATTTTCTTCTCAAGAGATGTGCTCAATGAAATCTAAAAATGTTGATCCTAATACTCTCCTCTTCTTTTCAAATATAAAGCATTTATAATCATCAAAACCCTAAAACTTCCTTTTTACAAATTACAACAAGAATTCAATCCACATTAACACCTTATTACTCCTATTCTTGCAAAACAATATTCAATGCACAAAGGTACAAATTACACAAATGAAATTTGCTATATCCACATTATACCTCCTACTTGAGAATAATTCAATGCACTTCAAATTTTCAACAACATGACATTTTAATTTATGCATAGGCAAAAAATCTGAAGTAAATGTCCACTCAGTCCTTCCTTTATTTCCAAATATCAAATTAAAATATTTTCCTCAAAAATCCATGCTCTCCTCTTTTAATCAAATATAAAATTAAAACATTTACCTTATAACTCCCTAAAAAAACATGTGATGTGCATACCGTAGACCTTAGCATTATGATTTTATAAAAAAGTTATCCCCACTTATTGTTACCACCACAATGTGGACCTGCACCACTTGGTAGCATATTCCCTAGCACTGGCTAGGCCACCACGTGGGCTAGTCGCCCACACAAAACCAAAAACACATGCACTCTTCCTAATACATAATCTCCAATGTGAAAAGCATTTACAACAAAACTTTAACACATTGCCTCCGTCGTGTCTCGAACTCGAGATCTCCTCTCTACCATGCCTTAGCACCAAGGGTTCTATCGTTTGGTCTAGCTTCCCATATGGAACTAATGTTCACTTCCCTTGCTATTTATCCATGTGCTCTTCCTCAAAACAAGAATTTGACCTTCAAATTTTTCTGCTACTCTATCGTGAACGAACGAATTACAAAGCACACTATTTCCTTCATTGATTTTTCACCTTAGCATTACAATATAAATATGCAAATGTTTACTTGGACCCTGACATCGACGCATGGAAATATTCAGTTTCTAACTTTAACCTTTGGTGCTCACATTTAATTTTTAATTATTATAATAATTTAAATCTAGATAGATTTAAATATTATAATTTATTTTTCTTCTTTGGGCATTTTTTGTAAAATAATGTTTTTACCACCATGAAACATTTTCTTTTTCCTTTTCAAGTACCACCATGGTAAATCAATTAACCTTTACCACCATGAAACATTTTCTTTTTCCTTTGCAAGTACCACCATGGTAAATCAATTAAACCTTTTATTTTTCCTTTGCAAATACCACCACGAAGGATGCCTTGTCTTTTTCTTGCTCACACAACCATGAAGAATTATATCTTTTTCTTGCTTCCACATTGCCTCATGTACCCTTTGAAGATTATTATCACCTTTTTTTTTTTTACAACAATGACAACCAATGTCATCAACCTATAATATCAATCCTTTGACATCAGTGACAACACAATTTACTCAAAATTTTCAATGGTCTCCCCCTTTGTTATTGATGGCAACCCTTTCTAATTTTTTTTTTTAACCATTGGATTCCAAATATGCTCCCCTGAGAAGCTGCTCCTCCCCTTACTCAAATATCTCCCCCTTTGACATCAATGGCAAAGGGCCTCCTTTGGGGCTAAATATAAGACTCTTAGCTCAGCCCCCTCCCACCTCCTCTCCTTGAGGTGATTAATTTTTGGGTGGGAGTAAATTTACTCCCAACTTTCCTCTAAGGTGCTCAAAAGTTTCCTTTGGAAGTGGCTTAGTGAATATGTCCACTATCTATTCCTTTGTAGTCACATATTCCAATTTTACCTATTGATCTATCACTTGCTCTCTCAAAAAATGATATTTTATTGGTATGTGATTGGTCCTTGAATGCATCACTGGATTCTTTGAAATGTTTATGGCACTTGTATTATCACAAAGTATAGGGATGGAATGATCATGCTCTACTTTAAAATATTTTAAAGTTTGCTTCATCTATAAAACATGTGTGCAACAAGAAACTGCTACAATGTACTATGCCTCTGTTGTGGATAAGGAAACTAATGTTTATTTCTTGCTCATCCAAGAGACTAAAAAATATTTAATAAAGAATGCTCCTCCACTTGTGCTCTTCCTATCATCAACATTGCCTACCTAGTCTACATATGTATATGCTGTGAGAGTGAATTTATTACTTTTGGAATACATTAGTCCAAATTCCATAGTTAAATTTAAATATCTAAGAATTCTCTTTATTTCATGTACATGTGTCTCTTTTGGAGCTTCTTGAAATCTTGCCACTAATCCAACTACCTACATTATATCTAGCCTTGTAGTTGTAACATATAGTATACTTCCAATCATCGATCTATACAATGTCTGACTTGCTTCAGGGGACTCATCATATTTGTTTATATTACATCCTGTAGTTATAGGAGTACTCACTAGTTTGCAATATTCTATTCTAAATTTCTTCAACATTTCTTTTATATACTTGGTCTATGAGAGAAATATACCTTTTTCTAATTGGAAAATATACAATCCAAGGAAGAAAGACAACTCACCAAGCATTGAAATTTCAAACTCATTTTGCATACACCTTGTAAATTTATGACACATCTTGTCATTACTACCTCCAAAAATGATATCATCCACATAGACCACCACAATCAAAAAGTCATTTCCCTCATTTCTAATGTATAAATTGTTGTCAAATATTTCCATTATGAAACCTTATTCTTGAAGATACTTATCCAACCTTGAATACCAAGCCCTAGGGGTTTGATTTAGCCCACAAAGAGACTTCTTTAACTTGCATACATAATTTGGATTATCTGTTAGACTAAAACCATTTGGTTGTTCAATGTAGACTTCTTATTCTAAGTAACCATTTAGAAAATCTGACTTTACATCCATCTGATATACTTTAAATTTTTTGAAGATTGAGAATGCTAAAAATATTCTTATGGCTTCAAGTCGTGCAACGGGAGCAAACATTTCTTTGAAATCAATCCCTTCAACCTGTGCATAACCTTTACATATCAGTCTTGCTTTGTTTCTGACTACCTTTCCATCTTCATTTAACTTGTTTTTGTAGACCCATTTGTCTTTTGGAAGTGGGACAAGTTCCCAGGTTTCACTCTTTTCTATTTGGTCCAAATCTTCATTCATTTCTTTGATCCAAAATTTATCTTTTCTTGCCTCATTGAAATATTTAAGCTCATTTTTGGATAGTAAGGAAATTATAAAGCAAACCATTATATGTGCTATTTTGAGTGTATAATGTACCTAGTATATAGAGCAATTCATTATCAATAAAAAATATTTGTAGAGAAATTTGTTATTAGTATTTTAAAAAAATAACGTGTAGAGTAGCAAATTGTAGTTTTTTAATAGTTCACAGAGTAGCAGTCATAATTTGGTAACCATGTTGAAATACTCAATCTGTAATTTGGTAACATTTCATTTTTAAAACAATCTACAATTTGGTAATAGTTAAAAAAAATCCATAGTTTCGAAGAATTCTAAAAGTGGTAGTTTGTTTAAAAATAATAGAGAGATACATTCATAGTTTGGTATAGTCCCAAAAAAATCCAAGTTCCATAGCTTCAACAAAGCAGATGGTTAGAAGTATAGAAAAAAACTAGTTTGCAATTGATAAGTGTCAAACCAAAAGAATAAAATAAAATTTTGGAGGCTAGAAAATATCATTTTGACACCTAGACCATTGTGATGATCTTCTTAAATTGATCATTTTGATATATATTACCCAAACACATTTTTGGACCATTACCAAAAATAGTAACCACCCGAGAACAACACTTTATGTCTTTAGTAATGTTCACTTCACATGTAAATAGCTACAAGAACTAGAGGATATCAAAAGGAGATAGAACAAAACACAAACACCCTTCTAGAGAAAATGCATACAACAATTTCTAATCCTACAGATCTCTTTAAATAGGTGAGGAATAAAGTATCACTTTTGAGAGGTGAACACATGAGATCCAAAGCTTTATTTGAAGAAATATTCCTAGAGGTTGAGGAAAAATTTAGGGATGTCCAAATTTTTTTGAGCATCTTAACATTGACAAACTAGGTGGTAGTATTGACAATAAAGAGAAATGAATCCATAAGGAAAAGGAAGACTATCATTATATTTTTGACACAAATACCCCATTTAAGATACCTAAATTAGAATTTCCTAAATTTAATGACAAGGACGTTGTTGGGTGGTTATGTCGAGCAGATCAATTCTTCAAGATTTATAATATCCCTAACCACTATGGTATCTTTCAACTTTGAATATGAAGCTTTACAATTGTATCAATGGTTACAAAACATTTCTCTCAATGTTAGGTACCAAGATAGGTATTTAATATTGTATTTGTATAATATGAGTCATAAATTAATTATTGAGTAAGGAAGGCCACATGTCAAAATAGAAATAGGTATGTCATATAATCATATTTGTAACCATTTGTGGAATATTGTCATATGTAACCGCAAATAATATTGTCATATTATTATGCACTTTGTAACTCATGGAAGGTGAACCTCCATATGTGTGATCTTGTAACTCATGGAAGGTGAACCATCACACTCTTGTATAAAGAGAGATGTACCTCCATTGTGAAAGGATCTATGATGTATTCTTGGAGGAGTATTGGCTCATGGAACTAGATATCTTGTGGAGTGGCTTCCTTACAAAAGGAACATTGTATGGTGCTCCCCTACCTGAAGGGTATAATCAATCTCTAATTTATTGAGTAATTTATTATACAATTAATTTATTCGTGGATGCATGTTGAATTTTTTGATATATTGGTGAAAAATATATGGAATGAGAAGAGAGGTTTATTACACTCAACCCTTCTTGGGAATATTTTGAGTCACAATTACTCATTAATTTTGGTCCTAGTGAGTATTAGGAATTTATAGAAGCATTGACCAACCTAAAACAAACCTGTATAGATCATGACTATCATACCCAATTTGAGAAACTAGCTAATAGAATAAGGGGTTTGAATGAAGATTTTTTCAAAGTTATTTTATCAGTGGGTTAACAATGATATTAAGGTAGAAGTAAAAATTTTCAAACCACAATCTATGCAAGCTATGGGATTGGATTGACTAGCCAATGTTGGCAATTTGAGTTTTATTGTGTTGTCATTGATGTCACATGGATCACATTGAGTTTTGGTGGCAAAAGAACTTCATAAATAATAATTTATGATATTTTGGAGAGCATGGATATTTACAGCTTTTTGTGGCACAAGAGACATATAATAAATAATTTTTTAAATATTATATTAATGTTTTTTTATTAAAACCAATGGTAAAGGTTTTTATTAAAACCAATGGCAAGGGTTTTTATTAAAACTAACGAAAGGGTTTTTTATTAAAACCAACAGAAAGGGTTTTCATTAAAAACATTGGAAAGGGTTTTTAATTAGAACCACTATGCTAAGACTTCTAAAAATTATGATGGATGAAAAGGTTTTTCAATAAAACCTAGGTGCAAAAAGTTTCATGACGAAATTCAAAAGAATGAAGGAGATATCCCAATTCAAAGTTAAAAGGTGAATTATTAAATTTTTATTTAATAATTCTAAGGTCTAAGGTTGTATTATATTATCCGCTGATGTGCAAAGGTTGGGGAGATAAATAAATATTCGTCAACATCATTCGAAGGCATGGAGGTGCATATAAATAAAAGGTAAAAACCTTTGTTTATAGAAGACGAGAGATAACGCATGAGAGAGAGTCTTCGAAAGGGGAGTAGTGAAGAAAGAAGGATAAATAAATTTCTATTTGAGTGTAAGTTCAAGTAAACAGTGCAGTAAAGTGATGTCACATAGGATCCTATAGTGCAGTTGGTAGCGCACGAACTTTGCACAAGGCATGTTCGTTGTTCGAATCCCGCCAAGGGTAAAGTGTTTTGCTAAGGAAGTTAACTTACATTTTTCAGATTGCGTGCAGGTGAAGTTTGGTTTTTGGGATTAAATCCCAATGTGGGCTGACACCCACATGGTAAGAACCTCACAGCGCTAGGTGAGACGAACAATGTTCGACTCCCACGAAGGTGTGAAGGCGCATTGATTTTTGGCAAGGCATTGACAATTTCGAAGGTGTGAAGGCGCATTTATTTTTGGAAAAGCATTAACAATTTTGAATGTGGTGAAGGCACATTAATTTTGGCAAAGGCATTAACAATTTCAAAGGTTGCAAAGGATATGAATTTTGTAAAAAGGTATTTATCTCTAGCGCATGGTAATATTTGTGTTGGCAATTTTGGGTTTGAGATCCTAGCTTCTTGTCTATGAGTTGTCATTGATGTCAAAAGAAAATGGCATTAATGTTAAGAGGATGTGTTGGCTTCAAAGGTGGAATATTCCAAGAGAATATTTTTAAGAGAATCCGGAGAGATTCCATTGGCAAGGGTTTTTCATTAAAACCAAACCGGTTTTTATTAAAACCAAGTTAAATGGTTTTTATTAAAACCAATGGAGGTTCTCTTTATTATTTATTTAATTATTATTTAAAACCCTTCAAGGTTTTAATTAATTAATTATTTAATTAAGGGAGAAATTATTTTTAATTTATTAAAAATACTTAAAGGTTTTTAAACCTTTTTTTATTCTTAATTTATTAAAATTATTTAATGGTTTTTAAACCCTTTTTGAAAAGACATTTGATTAATTTCGAAATGGTCTTTATTTTCGCTGATTTCAAGGTGTCTTTGAAGAGACTATTTATTCTCCAACTCCTAAGGTTGGAAGGCTAATAAAATTCGAAATTCCTCGAATGCAATTTGTGGTGTTTGTGCTCTATATTCGCTGCGATCGAAGGAAGACTTAGAAGCACGTGCGGTTGAAAAGTCTTCGGGAGTTTTTTTGAGGGTGAAGTGGAGGGAAGTTCACTTGTGAACTTCATAGCCCATGTGGGCTAGTGGCAGTTAATGCTATTGTTGGGCGTTGCATTGGCGAAGGTCACCGTTTCGAGTCTCGAGGGGGTGTTTTGCTAGAGTAACACACGTTTTTATTAAAACATCTTTATGGCGTGAAATTCAGAGTTTCTTGGACAGCGATTTATAAGGTGTGATTAAATTTTATGAGTTTTGGCTTTTGTGATTAGCATTGAATAAAAGCTTAGGAGAAATAAGGGCATATTTCTTTGGATGTATTTTTAAGATTATTCTTTGCTATGCTAAAATTAAAAATGGAGGTATAAGGTGTGAGTCTGTGATTGTTGATTTATTGGCATGTTATGGTGGTTGTGTTTAAAGAAGTGGAGCTAAAAGGTGTAATAAAGGAAGTTTATATTATTGCTAATTTCTTTTTATTCTAACCCTAACTTGGTTGGAAGTTTGAGAGTTGTGTGTGGTGACAGCTTGAAGGTTCAATTATATTCTACTCCAATAAGGTATGGGCACATTCTTCTTATGAGTATGATTGGTGTATGTTTTCTGAAATAAGGTTGGAGTGAAAAGGTATTCTACTAGGTATCCTTTGTCTAGGTGTAAATCCTATTTTCTGGTTTGTTGAAGACTACTTACGCATTGTTATCCTTAAGGAGAGTTTTTGGTGAATGCATAATTTTTGGTTTGAGATAGTGGAAGCTTTGTGCACTAGGTTTTATATTTGTGAGTCTAGCTACTTGCATTGATTTGGTGGAACCCTTGGCTGGCTATTTTGAGTTTGATGGTTGAGTTGCTTCCATAGAGGTTGTTTGATCAAGTTATTGCTTTACTCAATTCATGATATTGGGTTTACTCCATTAAGTTGATTTGAGCAAGTTATTCTTTGCATTTGGTGATATTGTGTTGGTGGCTGTTTTGTTCAAATATCTTTGGAGGGAAAAGTATTTCTACTTGTCTCCTTTTCTTGTGATGATTGGTTGAATGCTTCAAGGTTGATGTTGAGTTGAATGGTGTTGGTTGACTAAACCTTTTTTGATGAGCATTGTCATTGAAACCCTAATTGATGGTGAAAATAACATGAGTATCATTGTTATGTGATTCTTTGCATAGTTGGAAATTGTTGGGGTTCATGTTCTTGAAAGAAAATATTCTATCCTATCCATTTCAGATATTGAGTTGAGTTTTCATATTTGAGATTGAGATTGACCTGAGTTGATTTGAGTTGAGTTTTGAGATTGGGATTTGAGTATAGAACATATTGAGTCTCTAAAAATTCTCTTTATGCTTCTATGAGTTTGACAAATCACATTGGGTCTCTAAAAATTCACTTTGTGATTTCCTACTAAGAAAGTTTTTCTTGGTGAGCTTGTTGAGTTTTTGGACAGGTTCCAGTGGGGACTTGTGAGTAGTTTTTGGACAGGTTCCGGTGGGGACTTGTGAGTAGTTTTTGGACAGGTTTCGGTGGGGACTTGTGAGAAGATTTGGACAGGTCCTAGCAGAGGACTTATGAGCTGAGTTTGATAGTTCTATCAGATAACTTGAGGACAGAGGTGCATTGGTTCTATGAGAAGAACCTAAGGACAGTTGGCAAGTCTTTGATAAGGCTTGTATGTAGAGGATTGATTTGTTCAAGAGTTGGACAGATCTGATAGATAGAGGAAGACTTGTACTAGACCGACTAACTATGTTTGGTACAGGTTGCTGAGCTGCTTTGGACATGATCATAGAAGGCAGAGGTCTCTTAGGCTAAGCATTGAGGATAGGAGGTCTTCGATGGAAAGGAGTTCCACATGTTGGCAAGAGGTAGAGGCAATTGATCTTCTAAGGGATCATTTCCAGAGCATAGGGGAAGGTATCTCCTTAGAGCAGAGGCTCATAAATTTTGATTGGGGCAAGGTATCTCCTTTGAGCAGAGGCTCATAAATTCTGATTGGGGCAAGGTATCTCCTTTGGGCCGAGGCTCATAAACATTGTAATTACGAAGGATTCCCAAAGAAATTTGAGATAACTTTTAGAGAAAATTTTTGTGGACGTAGCCCAGCCATTCTGGGTGAACCACGTTAAAATTGGTGTCACTTTGTGGATGATATTGTGCATTGCTTTGATATTTCTTTGGGTATATTGCTTTACTGTTTTGAAGTATAAATGAAAAAGTAAAAAGAGGTCTTATACTATTCACCCCCCCCCTCTCAGTATAAGCTTGTGTTCTTCAATTTGATATTGCCAAAGTTTTGGTGCATTGAAAATCATTTCTATTATAACTAGGGAGTCATAAGGTATTTAGTGAAAATAAATTATTGTTGTATGTGATTAGGGAGTTATAAGGTGTGAAGTTAAATATTTGTGATTGTTGTATGTGGATTTATAATGTGTGGAATTAAAAATAAAAGCATAGGTTCTTGTTGTATGTGTTAATGAAATTAGGGAGTCATAAGGTTGAAAAGTGTTGAACTTGTTATATGTCCTAGTGCATGATTTAATTATGAAATTAAACTAGGAACTTGAGACCTAGTTAATTTCTACCTTGAGTTAGAAGACATGCACATGAGTTAGGGTTTGAATTTGAAGACAAATTGCTTTATTATGTGCCTTGGCTATTGAGAGGAAGTGGATGGTTAGAAAATTAATTTTATGGATAAAATTGATGCTCGAGTTCCATGATTGCTTTCATGGAGTTCATTGAGAGTATTGTCATTATTGAGGAGGTTTTTGCTATTGCTTTAAGGATATTATTATTGGTTACTTGTTAAGTCCATTGCCATTAGTTGAAACCATTGAGGAGATCATTTGCTAGTCACTTGTGGATACATTTGTCTTTCATTTTGAGGATATCATTGTTGGCTATTTGAGAGCTCTTTGCTTGAGAGAGTTGTGCTTGTTTCTTGAGAGCTTATTGACATTGCATGAGGAAGATATTATGCAGAACCTATTACTATCACTTTTGGAGATTGTCCTTGGTTGGTTGAAGTCCTCATTGTTATTGTTTGGAGAGGTTTCCATTTGAGAGATCATTTGTCATCCATTTGAGAGTACCTTTGTGAGCATTGTTTTTATACATTTGAGAGATCATTTGTCATACATTGTTGAGTTCATTTTGGATTAGTGTTGTCATCCATTGAAGAGTACATTGCCATTCATTTTTTAGCATATTTTTGAGTATTTTCATCATTCATTTGTTATCCATTGTTGAGTTCATCATTGAGCCTTGCCTTCGTTGATTTGTGGTTGAGATTTGAGTGCTACTTGAGAGTCATTGGTTGAGCCTTTTGTGAAGGCTTTGAGGACATATTTGGGATGGTATTTGAGTAGGATTTTTTGAGCCTTTTGTGAAGGCTTTGAGAATAGATTTGGGACAGAATTTGAGCAAGATTGTTTGAGCCTTTTGTGAAGGCTTTGAGAATAGATTTGGGACAACATTTGAGCAGCATTGTTTAAGCCTTTTATGAAGGATTTGAGGATATATTTGGGACAACATTTGAGCAGCATTTTTTGAGCCTTGTGAGAAGGCATTGAGGAAAATTTATGAGGAGTGAAAGAGATAGGAAAAAAACAAAAAATACATCAACACAAGTTTCCTAGCTGAGAAGATCAGTGGATAGCCTAACTGAGAAGATCATTGGATAGCCTAGCTAAGCAGATCAGTGGATAGCCTAGCTGAGCAGATTAGTGGATAGCCTAGTTAAGAAGATCAGTGGAGAGCCTAGCTTAGTAGATCAGTGGATAGCCTAGCTAAATAGATTAGTGGATAGCCTAGCTAAGCAGATCAGTGGAGATCCTAGTTGAACAGATCAGTGGAGCCCACCTAAGTAGATGAGGATATCATAGATTTGAGTAGATCAATGTAATTATTTGTATTGGGATAAGAATACCTATTTATTTATGAAATATTATAAGGAGAATATCTTGTGGACTACCCCACATTAGGGGAACCACATTAAATCTTGTATCTCAATTATGTGTGATGATTTATGCACTTTATTACTATTGCTATCTATGTTATTAATGCACACTACTATATTTAGTTATTGCAATTGAGGACACTAATTGATATTGATTTGGAAAGAAAGTAAAAAGTGGGTGTTATAATGTTCACCCCCCTCATTATAATCTTGTGTTATTCAATTGGTATCAAAGTGGGTTCCTTCAGAAAGACTAATAGCTTGAGGGCAGATTCTACAAGAACACATATGACTTCATAGAATGGATCGTCTACATTTAAGCCTCCACTATTTGACGGTAAAAATTATGCTTTTTGGAGTATAAGAATGAAGAACTATTTGATAGCATAAGAATATGAGGTATGGTAGATGGTTGCAAAAGAGTATAAGGTTGAATGCGATCCCTAGACAAATAAGACTATCAGGAAATTGGTTGAGATCAATGCAAAGGCAATACATTATATTCTTAGTGGGCTTCTGGAGACAGATTTTACAAAGGTCATGGTATGTAATTCAGATAATGAAATGTGGACCAAGTTGCAAAATACCTATGAAGGAGACTCCAAGGTAAATTTGGAAAAACTACAAACTCATAGAAAAATATTCGAAGAATTGAAAATAGAATATTTTTAAGATATTACAAAGTTCTTGCTTAGATTTTATGAGATTGCTAACACCATGAGAGGTCTAGGATTTGAGATGAAAGAATCAGATGTTACTCAAAATGTTTTGAGATCATTTCCCATGAAGTATGATGCAAAGGTTTCAGTGATAGAAGAAAAAATAAATATCAAAAAGCTAACAATGGAATAACTACAAGGAACCTTCACAGCTTATTAGATGAGGATAGATAAGCATCAGGTTTCAAAGAAATAAATTGTATTCAAATATTTAGAGAAAAAATAAAGGGAAATATCTAAATATATATAGAGATTCATATAATTATGAGGAAGCTAAATTCATCACAAGGAAAAAGTACTCAAGGAATTATAGGGACATGAAAAAATTCAAATGCTACAAGTATGGTGATTATGGTCACTATGCAAACAAGTGTGCACATGAAGAAAACAGTGATGATGAAAAATAGGGTCATAGAAGAAAAGAAGAAGGAAAGCATAAGCATGACAAAGATGATAGGTACAAGCACAACAAGCATGAGAAGAAGAAATTTTTTTATAAGACTAAGAAAACTTTCTACATTGAAGAATAAAATGATAGCTTAGATCACAGTGATAGAGACAAGTCAGATGATGAAAAGGAAGAACATATATTCTTAGGAATAAAAGGTGAAATATAACAATGCTTTTTGTGTGGTCAAATATATCATAGATCAGGATATTGCAATGGCTTCAGTGATAGTGAAGATGAAATGACACATCAAGGAAACAGGCATGGCCAAATAATTCATAAGATTTTGTTTGCTTAAGAAGATGATAATGATATTAGTGACAGTAAAGATGAAGAAGTATCACTTTTGGTAAAAGAAAAAGAAGAGGATGAGCCAAGAAAACAAAAATCAGAAGTTAAAAGGCTAAAATAAGAAATCAAGAATATTGAAAACAAGATTTGAACAAATTTCAAAATCATAGAACTACTTCAGACAATCAGTGATCTAAGAGATGAGCTTCAAAATGCAAAAAGGATAGAGGAAATGATGAATGAAGAACTAAGGGTAATGATGGAAATACATGACACATTATATGAAAAGGTTCAAAAGGAGTTGAAACATATTTTAAGGTTGTATCTCATTTCCAATAAAAGTCACACTCAAAAGGAAAGGAAGTTCTAAAAGATGAAAGCAAGGAAGCACCTAAAATTCATGAATAAAGTTCCAAAGATCCTATGGATCCAAATATCTAGTTTGGATCTTGTTTCGAGATAGGTGAATCAAGTTCAAGAGGAAAAGAAATTCTTGAAGAAGAAAGCAAGGAAGAAGTTAAGGAAGAATATTTGGAAACCACAAATAAGGATCAAGGATACAATGCACAAGTCAAAGATGATCACAAGGATAAATGTCAATAAAGGTATGAGGAACCAAGGCATGAACAAATGTCTTTTCAAGGACATTTTTTTTCTTGTAATGGATTTGGACATAGAGCTATACACTGAAGGGTCTATGGATCAAAGAAGTTTGATTTTTCTAGAAGGAACTTCAAAGGAAGAAGGTATAGTTTTCAGGGACATTGTTTCTTATGCAACATGATTTGTCATAGAGCTTCTCAGTGCAAAGGAAATGAGCAATATGGTTTTTATTATAGAGCTGCACAATTTAGAGGTCATGGTAAAAATGATTATGGAAACAAAGCTTCACAATATAGGGTTCAGGAAAGGAATGGATATGGAAATGTTTTCAAGAAATAATTCATGACATGGGCACCATCCAAAGGCTACAATATCAAGTGTTTTAATTGCAATACCTTTGGACATAGCAATATGGTGTAGGACTCAATTCCAAATAGGTTCAAGGCAAGAAGGTCAAGAATTTTCAATGCAAGAAGGTCAAATAGGTTCAAGACAAGAAGATCAAGTAACTCCTCAAGAAAAGGATATCAGAAATATGTGGAAGGAAGTTGATAAAGGAAAGGAACAATGTAATATGGAAGTAAATGTACTCCCACCCAAAAATTAATCACCTCAAGAGAGAAGGTGGTAGGGTGGCTAAGCTTAAGAATCATATCTTTTAGCCCCATAGGTGTCCCTTTTGCCATTGATGTCAAAGGGGGAGATATTTGAGTAAGGGGGAGAGTATTGAGTTAGTGGGAGAAGCCTCCAAAGAGAGTATTAATATAGGGGGAGCAACCTCCAAGGAGAAAATTGAGATAGGGGAGCAGCCTCCATAGAGAGTATTGAGTTAGGGTGAGCAGATTTGATTCGCAGAGATGGTTTTTTCAGTGATTGTGGTGATTTGCATTAGAGGTGTTGCCATCAATGACAAAAGGGGGGATTGTTGGCAATTTGAGTTATTTTGTGTTGTCATTGATGTCACATGGATCACATTGAGTTTTGGTGGCAAAAGGACTTCATAAATAATCATTTATGATATTTTGGAGAGCATGGATATTTATAGATTTTTGTGGCATAAGAGGCATATAATATTTAATTTTTTAAATATTATATTAATGTTTTTTATTAAAACCAATGGTAAAGGTTTTTATTAAAACCAATGGGAAGGCTTTTTATTAAAATCGACAGAAGGGTTTTTTATTAAAACCAACAGAAAGGGTTTTCATTAAAACCATTGGAAAGGGGTTTTCATTAAAACCACAATGCTAAGACTTCTCCAAATTATGATGGATGAAAAGGTTTTTCAATAAAACCTAGGTGCAAAAAGTTTCATGACGAAATTCAAAAGAATGAAGGATATATCCCAATTCAAAGTTAAAAGGTGAATTATTAAATTTTTATTTAATAATTATAAGGTCTAAGGTTGTATTATATTATCCATCGACGTGCAAAGGTTGGGGAGATAAATAAATATTCATCGACGTCATTCGAAGGCATGGAGGTGCATATAAATAAAAGGTAAAAACCTTTGTGTTGTGGTTGATCCACAACACACCCCAAAATTGGGGACCCACCTTTTTGCAGGCTTGCAGAGAAGAATCTCGGTGACCCAGATGCTAAAATTGAAGAAAATAGAAAAAATGCCTAAGCATTGAAAAGTGTCACGAAATCGCGACATGTCGCGAAATCGCGACTTGTCGCGCCATCGCTGCCGAAAACAGGGAAGTTGTCACGAAATCGCGACATGTAGCTCCATCGCTGCAGAAGAGGAGAGAAAAGAAAATTGAAAGTTGTCACGAAATCGCGACATGTCGCTGAGAAGAAAAGAAATGGTGTCGCGAAATCGCGACATGCCGTTGAGAGGAAAAGAAATGGTGTCGCAAAATCGTACATGCGTTGGAAGAGGAAGAAAATGGTCACGATTTCGCGACGTGTTTTGCCGAAGCGTACGGATGATGAAAAGTGTCGCGATTTCACGACGTGTTTTGGCAAGGTGTACGGAAATGGAAAAACGTCGCGATATCGCGACAGGAAGCAGCTAAAGGACTCGAAGAGGAAAGACGTCGCGATTTCATGACTGATTGCAGCAAAGGTGTACGGACAAGGGAGATGTCGATGGAGAAATAAGAATGATGAGAATGGAGAGGAGAAATGGTCGCGATTTCAGAGGTTTTGGCAAGGTGTACGAAAGAAAAATGGTCACGATTTCGCGACGTGTTTCGGGGAAGCGTACAGAAAGAGAAAGCGGTAGCGATATCGCGACAGAAAGCTGCATGAAGGTCTGAGGGGGAGAAACGTCGCGATTTCGCGACGTGTTTTGCCAAGGCGTACGGATGATGAAAAGTGTCACGATTTCGCGACGTGTTTTGGGGAAGGTAGGAAGAGAAAGGGAAAGGGATATCGAGGAGTTTGCCAAGGGATATGGAAAGATAATGGGTAGCGATTTCGCGAGGTTTGTGGAAGGGGTTTGGGAATTAGCGGTAGTGATATCACGACGGTTTGTCGAAAGAAGGCAAGAGAGTGATAATGGTCGCGATGTCGTGACGTAAAGTTGCCAAGGAGGTCCGAGAGAAAATGGTAAAAAAGGCCCGACGGAGAAACGGTAGCGATTTCGCTACGCCTTGCGAAAAGAAGACTCAAAGTTCAAAACGGTAGCGATATCGCTACAAATTTCGTGAGGGCAAGCTCAAAGTAAAAGTGGTAGCGATATCGCTACCATTTCATGAAAAGAAAGCCCAAAGTCAAAAGTGGTAGCGATATCGCTACTATGAAGAGAAGTAAGGTAGCGATATCGCTACGAGGAGCTGCCAAGGACATACGGCCGGATACATGTCGCGATTTCGCGACATGTCGCGTTATCGCGGCTAAGAAGCTGAACAGGCGGCATGCAATTTTTGTCGGGATTTTCGCAGAAAAGCGTTACGGAAGGCGCAGGAAACGCAGGACACGTGGCGTACAAGTGTCGGAATTGCAGGAGCGTTACATGCAGTGGAAAATTTCGCGTGTTTGGGCATCCAGTATGAATTAAAAGCAAGGAAAAGCGGGAATTTGAAAGGTCATTTGCAGGAAGACGAAGTGAAGCGACAAAGGGAATCGAAGAGCCATTGCAGTACTATAAAACCAGAAATGCAGATTGAAGGAAGGGTTGGAAATTGCCGATTGCAGAGTTGCAGAGACAAGAGCTTCGTGCTATTCTGGGCCTGCACTTGGGCAATTTCCTTCTTTTTGTTCTGGAATATTTATGCCTGGAACATTCTTTGAATGTAATTGACATATCATTTAATACAAAATACAAAGTATTGGCATCTCACTGATGAGAAAGAAGGAGTCATTTTGTGCATGCATGATTTAATGCTTTATCTTTCATTCCAGATTTCTGAGGCTTTTAGGTGAAGTTTAATGCAAGTGTGCTTGGTTGCTTCATGCGAATGCCTAAGTCTGGAATTACAGTAGAAACCCTAGAGACCAAGCACCTAATTTATTTGGATTGTGCGAGTTTGCAGGTTCATTAGATTAGGTTGCATGCATAAAACCTCAGTATCTTCGGTTTCATCAAATCGATGGCAGCATTCTGACTGTAGTTTAGTTTCTCTGCATTTACTTTTCTTTATTTTTCAAAACCTTGCTTTATTTTCTGCAATTTAATTACTATATCCAAATTAATAACTGAAAATCCTTCAAAAATCCAAGATCAATGTATATTCATTCACTTTGAGTCCACTGTAAATTTAAATTAAATAAACCACCAGTGCCCCTTGTTAACATCCACTTGCAAACCCTAAGATATTCCTGGCATTTCATTTGAACAACATTATTTAAGCATAACAGGAACCTTGGAGAAAGTTATTTTCTTTGCAAGCAGAGGATTTTTTGGACTCAGATCCTACCGGAGAGTGTGCTTTCACAATCGGGTGAAAACACCACTCAACAGATTGGCGCTAGAAGGAGGGCCGAATCGGTTTATCTATTTCAATTTTCATATCTGAATATTTTGTTCTTGATTTAATTCTGAAATTATTTACGGCTAAACTACAACACTGTTTTGTGTTCGTTGCAGGTTTTCTTCGAACTAGCCGAGGGTTTCCTCAGGCAAGCTGGACCCACCACGCCGTATTGCGACCAGGTCTCAAACAACCGGAGAAACCATTTTTCACGACCTTACTGGTACTCCCAAGGGTAAAGCCAAGCAAGTCGTAAGCACTCCAGTAGCAAAAGGCCTGTTTTCTCCAGGAACGTCGAGTGGACCTACGCCAGTAATATCCGTTGCCCCTAGTGTGCCTATAGTTAGTAATATTTCTACTGCTATTGTAGGTCTGTCTACATCAATTCTGAGTCAAATGGCTCAAGCTCCAACAGCTCCTTGGTATGGAGCTAACAATACTCCTTTGAATATTGTCGGGGATATCCATGAAATCCCCAAGAACATTGAAATATTTCTGCCTAAATACAAGCCAGATGGCCTAAGAACAACGAGAAGAACATATCCAAGCCTATAGGGATGTTTTAATTAGGCTGCAAGTTCAGCATGAAGATGTAGCCTGCAGACTTTTCCCCATGAGCTTGGATCCAATAGCATATGAATGGTATATATGCTTGCCAATTGGTTCAATCACCTCTTGGACACAAATGGAAACTGCCTTTGTCAATCAATTTAGGTCACCCTTAGATCCCGCAACTATTTACAATCAGTTTATTACATGCAAACGGGGCCAAGGGGAACCAATCCGAATGTTTAATCAGAGATTCCAAAAGAACTATAACAGAGCAATTAGACATTTTGCCATCGATCCCGCAGTGGCTTTGCAGATATATTTTGGGGCATTGGACCCCATGACAGCTATGTTTGCAAGGCGTAATCCTCAGGTCACCACGCTGGCTTTGGCCTATAATGAAGCCATGACTATTGAGCAGCAATTGACACCGCAAGGCTACGGGTTTACCCAGATGCCTATGTTGGGACAGTGTGCTCCATATGGTCAAGTTCCCCAAGCAAATCAACTCATGGCACCACAAATGCCAAGTATGAACGCCTTCCCATATCAGCAGCCGTATCCACCAACACCCACATATGCACCCATTCCAATCCAACCAATCACAGCCATTCCACCTGTTCCTGCATTTTTGCAGAACAGTCAATCAACTACGCAGGAAACTAGTCAAGTCAATCCTCAAGCCATAGTTCCTGTTCCGAATCCAATCCCGATTCAAGGTATCAATCCATATGGGAATCAAATTCCTCAAAACCCGACCCAAATGTGGAATCAAGACCCCATTAATTATGCGAATCCAATGGGGGTTAACAACAATGTGGTTCCACCGAAGGATGTCTTTTCGCAAGTCGAAGAGCTCACGAAACTAGTCCATAAACTAAGTAATGACAGGGTTCAACAGCAGAAGCATGAGTCCCGTGCCCCTCACCCAGGTCAGAATTTTAACAATAGAGGGAGGCACTGGAACACCAAGCCAAACAATGGGGGAGTTCCTGCTCCCATTGCTAATCAATTAGATGCTTCTGCAGGCCCTAGCCAATCCAATTCTCTTTTGAATCTTTCAGATTTGGCATGGGAAAGAGGGTGCAAGTTACATAACACAAAAGAACACAATGAGAGGAATTGTCCTGAGATTGCTAGATACACTCATTGTCTTCAAGCACAAGTTGATGATTTGGAACTGGTATCAAATGAGGATCCATCGTATCAGCAAGATGAAAATATTATGGTGATGGAAATAGTATATCACCAAGAGGGTGAGAGCGAGGAGGAAGAAGACGAAGTTTTGGAACAGGAGGTGCAAGCTTTTCGAGATTTCAGAAAGGGGACTCATGGGTACCATTTGAGGAGTAAATCTAAAGCCCCTAAAACCTCATCAACACCTCCAAACAGTTCTATTCTTCCTCCAGATACAAAGGCAAGTAACAACCCTCCCCCTCCACTCAGAAGAGAAATGTCTAATGACGTCCAGAAGACAGTCAAATTCGAAAAACCAAATTATGACGTAGTGGAGGATATGAAGAAGTCCAAATCTAGCCTTTCATTCCTGGACGCAGCTAAATTGCCTGGTCAAAAGGAGGCGTTGATAAGAGCTTTGAACTCACCTGATCCGATGTGGAAGGAAAAAAGAGCTGAATCCCATCTGATTTTGCGAAAGGAGAGAAGGGATGTCCCGCCATTCTTATTGACTCTAAGAATTGCGGGTAAGAACTTGCATAACTGTTTGGTGGACACAGGAGCCACGAGCAACCTCATGCCTACGGAGATATGTCAAATGCTGGGTCTACAACCGGTTTCATCCAAATGCACGGTCTTGCAATTGGACCGTTCAGAGGTAAATGTAGTAGGGACCTTATATGATGTCAAGATTCAATTAAATTCTGAACCCAGGGTCCAGCAAGTTGTAGACATTTTGGTGGTTAACATCCCAAGTAGGTATGGAATGTTACTTGCGAGAGATTGGATGAAAACGCTGAATGGCTATTTTGCAACAGACTGCTCGCATATGTGGCTGCCATGGAAGGGCATTGCTAACCAAATCAGAGTGGAAAATGAACCGAGGCTTAAGGAGATTATAACGGATTTTAACAAGCCGAATGAGGTTCAGTTTTCTGAGCCAGACCTAGGGGTCTATGCTCTTGATGTTGAGAAAGCTGTTGATGAACTTAAAGAAGAAGTGTGTCATGGTGGTTCTTCTGAGGAAAAGGATTACACGTGGTTGCTCAAGTTTGATGGATCAAAGTCTAGACAGGGAGCAGGAGCTGGAGTCGAGCTCACTGGTCCAGGAGGTAAACCATTATTGGCTGCCTACAGACTGCAATTTCCTTGCACAAACAATGTGGCAGAATACGAAGCATTGATCTATGGTTTACGTCTAGCATTGAGCAAACATGTTAAATGCTTGAAGGTTTTGGGAGATTCTGAGTTGGTTGTCAAGCAAATCAAAGGACAATATACATGCCGCGACAAAATACTGAGCCTTTATAGGACTAGGGTTATGGACCTCATGGAGGAGTTTGATGCATTCAACATAGCCCTTATTTCTAGGAGAGGAAATCGAATAGCAGACTCTCTTGCAGTCGCCACGGGCATGTTAAACCCGGTGGATATAAAAAGATGTAAAAAATTTTCCATCGAGCTGGTTCCTTGTCCATCAATACCTGATAATGTGAAGAATTTCCAGGTTTTTGAATGTGACAGGCACATCTTCAAGTTTGTCACAAACTCGGGTATTTTTGAAAATCAGGTGATCGATGAGGAACAAAGGTGGCAGGATGAAACAGAAGAAAGTGAAACTGCGTATCAATCCAACAAAATTCCTAAAGACGTGGTTTCATTAGAAAAGATGTTCGACATGGAATGCAAGAACAAGAAAAGAAAAAGAGTCCCGCTCCCCAAAGATGCATGCGATTCAATTAATCTTGGGAGTGCGGACAATCCAAAGGAGGTGTACATAGCAAAGGCATGTACAGAGGAAGAAAGGAGCAATATAATACGAGCTTTGAAGCATTACATAGATTGTATTGCTTGGAACTACAATGAGCTCAAGACTTACAACCGGAACATTATCACGCATACCATCCCTTTGAAGCCAGACTCCAAGCCTTTTAGGCAAAGACAACGAGTTGTTAACCCGCTATTGGAGCCTTTGATCGAAAAGGAGGTTAGAATATTATTGGAAGCGAAAATCATTTTTCCCGTTAGGCACTCAACCTCGGGTGGCCAACCTCGTTCCAAGTAAGAAAAAAGAGTGGAGAGATTAGGTCGTGCATAGATTTTCGAAATCTTAATAAAGCCTCTCAAAAAGATAATTATCCATTACCATCAATCGATGAAATTCTGCAAATGGTAAATGGATCTGAAATGATGTCCTTTCTCGATGGATATTCTGGGTACAACCAAGTTCTTATACATCCAGATGACAGGATGAAAACAGCCTTCACTACCAAGTGGGGGACATTTGCATATAAGAGAATGTCGTTCGGACTGTTAAACGCTGGTGCAACTTTTCAACGCGCCATGGATTACGCATTCAAAGGGCTAATAGGCAAATGCATCATCGTGTATGTGGATGATATCCCAGCTTTTCTCGAAGAAGAGAGAGGATCATGTTAAAGATTTGAAGAAAGTGCTTCAAAGATGCAGAGAACATGGAATTTCCTTAAATCCCAAAAAGTGCATTTTTGGAGTAACGAAAGGGAAATTGTTGGGTCACATCATTTCAAAAGAGGGCATATCCATCGACCCAGAAAGGATACAAGCTATCCAAAACCTACCTCTCCCGAGCAGTAAAAAAGAACTGAGATCTTTCTTTGGGCAAGTCAATTTTGTGAGGAAGTTTATCTCTAGCTTTGCTGAGATAGCCAAACCTCTGAACCAGATGCTCAAGAAAGATGTGGATGTAAAATGGAACGAGGAAAGTAGAGTGGCTTTCCAGAATATCAAAGATGCCATTTCCAGAGCCCCGGTCCTTATAAGCCCAGATTACTCCAAGCCTTTTTATATTTACGCTTTTGCATCATAACACTCCTTTGCGAGTGTATTAACCCAAAAAGGTGAGGATAGTGCCGAAAAACCCATTGCATTTTTAAGTGCCCCTCTGAAAGACGCTCAATTAAGGTATTCAATCCTTGATAAGCAAATGTACGCACTTTTTAAAACTCGTGAAAAAATTTAGGCACTACATCGTGCACAGCAGAATTATCGCCATCGTGCCCGATTCTGCTATCAAGACCATGTTTTTACAGAATGAACTAGGTGAGAAGAGAGGAAAATGGATTTCAACCATCCAAGAATTTGATCTCGAAATCCAACCAATGAAACTAGTTCGAGGACAAGGACTGGCAAAGGCGATCGCAGAAAATAATCCGCAAATAATAGGTCAATGCTCAAATACATAATACATGGCTAAGGACGACTGGTATGTTGATATTGTGCATTTTTTATTGACTGGTAAGTGTCCTTCTAATCTGAATTCAACACAGAGAAGAGCTTTAAGGCTTAAGTCTGTTAACTATCTAATAAAATCTGGTGTGCTTTACAGGAAGAATCATGAAGGCATCTACCTGAGGTGCTTGAACAAAGAAGAAGCTGTCGGGTGTTGCAGGAATTTCACGGGAAACATGGAATAGGTCATGGTGCAGCCAATGCTACAACACATCAAATCCTGAGAGCAGGATACTACTGGCCACATATTTTCAAGGATGCGCATACCCATGTACGATCTTGTCACATCTGTCAAGTGGCTGCAAATAGAGAAAGAAATGCAGCCATGCCGTTGCAGCCTGTAGTCGAAATGAGACCATTTGCACAGTGGGGACTAGATTTCATCGGGGTTATTAACCCAAATTCTTCTGATTCTCACAAATTCATTTTGACAGCTACAGACTATTGTACAAGGTGGACAGAGGCGATTCCTACTAAACATGCCACCACAGATGTTGTGATTAAATTTCTTGAGGATCAGATTATAACAAGATTTGGAATGCCCGACTCTATTGTCAGTGACAATGGTAAAGCTTTTATTTCTACACAATTTGCAGATTGGGCATATGATAACAAAGTGAGCTTAAAGTTTGCATCCAATTACTATCCTCAAGGAAATGGGTTGGCCGAGTCTTCAAATAAGAATTTGTTGAATACTATTAAGAAGTTGCTGGAAAAGAACCCTCGGGACTGGCACAGCCAACTAAAGTTTGCCCTTTGGGCAGATAGGACCAGAGTGAAAGAGTCCATAGGGAATACTCCCTATCATTTGGTCTATGGGCAAGACCCGATATTTCCAGCAAATTTGAAGTTGCAGACCTTACATTTCATACAAGAGTACTTGGGGACAGATGATCAAGTTGAAGCCAGGTTGAGCCAGTTGTTGCACCTTGATGAAAAGAGAGAAGAGGCCATGAATCACATGAATAAACACCAGGCAGTTGTCAAAAGGTGGTTTGACAGAAGGGCCAAAGTTAAATCATTCAGAATTTCAGATTTGGTATTACTATGGGACAAAAGACATGAGGAAAAAGGGAATCATCAAAAGTTTGATTGTCTTTGGTTGGGCCCATATCAGATTTCAGAGATTCTTGGGAAGAATACCTTCAGGCTAAAAACATTAGAAGGGGAAGATTTCATGCTACCGGTTAATGGGCAGATTTTAAAGCATTATTTTAGCCCTTAGGTTGTGAGACTTTGATATTATTCTTTTGGTTTTGGTGATGGATTTTCAGATTTTGTTTTTATTGTTTAGGATTGTTAGTTTAGTTAGGATTTTGATTATGGGTTTGATTTCAATTGACATGTGTGTTAATTTTTATAATAAAAAATAGAAAATTGAGATGTCAACTTATGCTTAAGGATTAGGAGAATATGAAATATTGGAATTGTCTTGTAAAAGCTCCACAAATAGCATAAAACATTTTTAAGTTATATTGTTTGATTTTGTGATACATGAAAGAGTCAGTTTTGCATGACAAATCATTTCATTTGCAATTCAAGAAATAATGCATTCATGTTCCATCTCACCCTACATACATTTCACCTTAGTTACATATGCATCTTAGGTACAAGCCATTAAAGTATGTCAAATCCTCTTAGGGTTGTGTTATAACATATATGTAAGTAGCTCCTAAGGTTGGAAACTGAGTCTTGAGATATCTAGAACCAAGCACGTCTCATACATTAAAAAGGATCTTGAGCAAAATGATCAAAACCTAACTTGGAGGAAAAGGTTGGGCGAAAGAAGTTATTCATGTCTATCCTATTATGCAACATGATCCTTAAAACAGTGGTTTTAACCACTTCCATTAAGCCTAAAGCCTAAAATCATAGTAGTAAGGATAGGGTTAAATCCTCATCGAACTTAGGTTGAGGATCCAATTCCCCAAAGCTTTGATTTGACCCACATGGAGTAGTAAGGATAGGGTATAAATTCTCATCTCGGTTGGTTGAGAATCTGATTCCCCAAAGCTCTTATGTCTCATTTCATAATCAGTCTTGGATTGTAAGGATCGTACTATTTGTCCTCTGCAAGGGATGGGTAGTCATCCCCAAGGTCTAAGTAACAAAATTAATATTTTCCATTTACATCTAAAGTTTGGATTGTAAGGATCGTACTACATGTCCCTAACAAGGGATGGGTAGTCATCCCCAAGGTCTAAGAATAAAAAATATATATATATATATATAAATAAATAAATTTTTCCCATCTCATCTTTATTTTGGATTGTAAGGATCGTACTACTTGTCCTCTCCAAGGGATGGGTAGTCATCCCCAAGGTCCAAAGAAATGGAGATAAGTTTTGGATTGTGGGGTTAGATATGCCCATGCATGGCATCATGTCTTGCCTAAAAAACAAGACCACTGATTGTCTAGAGGGTTAGACTAGCATGACCATTTCTTCCATAACTCGGTTTAATTATTTTGCTTAAAGTGAGGTAATGAACTCTAAATCAGAATAGTAAGGATAAGGTTAAACTCTCATCTCGGTTGGTTGGGAGTCTGATTCCCCAAAGTTCTGATTTCACATTCACTTGCACATGGGTTCTAGATAGTAGGGACTCATAACCAACTTTGGGATACAATAAGGTAATGAACTAGTGGATCCTAAGAGGGTTTGGCAATCTTGAATGCTTGTACTTAGTATTAGAAGAAGTACCATGCCTTTTATGGAAGCAAATCTCCTTGCACATTCATTAGGGTACACAAATCATTCACCATCCCATATATGCATTCATGCAAAACTGATAATGGAATGTTGATCAATTTCAAACGATAGGGAATGAAAACACATTGCACACACTGAGCTAATACTTGATGATTCTGATGATTCATGTACTTCTGATCTTTGGGCATTTGTTATTTTGCTTATGTGCTAACATATATTTGCGAGTTTGTGATATGTTTCAGGTTGGGTTCTTACTAAAATGCTCAAGAGCATTTGACAGCAGAGTCGCCATTTGTTGTGGTTGATCCACAACACACCCCAAAATTGGGGACCCACCTTTTTGCAGGCTTGCAGAGAAGAATCTCGGTGACCCAGATGCTAAAATTGAAGAAAAGAGAAAAAAATGCCTAAGTATTGAAAAGTGTCGCGAAATCGTGACATGTCGCGAAATCACGACTTGTCGCGCCATCGCTGCCGAAAACAGGGAAGTTGTCGCGAAATCGCGACATGTAGCTCCATCGCTGCAGAAGAGGAGAGAAAAGAAAATTGAAAGTTGTCACGAAATCGTGACATGTCGCTGAGAAGAAAAGAAATGGTGTCGCGAAATCGCGACATGTCGTTGAGAGGAAAAGAAGTGGTGTCGCGAAATCGCGACATGCCGTTGGAAGAGGAAGAAAATGGTCACGATTTCACGACGTGTTTTGGATGATGATGAAATGTGTCACGATTTCGCGACGTGTTTTGGCAAGGTGTACGGAAGGAAAAACGTCGCGATATCGCGACAGGAAGCAGCTAAAGGACTCGAAGAGGAAAGACGTCGCGATTTCGCGACCGATTGCAGCAAAGGTGTACGGAAGGGAGATGGTCAGGAAGGAGGAGAGGAGAGGAGGAATGGTGGATTGGGGTTAGGAAAAAAGGTGAAAAGAGGGGAGAAATGTGGTGATTTCGCGATGTTTTGCAAGGCGTACGGATATGAAAATGGTCACGATTTCGTGACGTGTTTTGGAAGCGTGACGGAAAGAGAAAGGGGGGAAACGTCGCGATATCGCGACGTGTTTGGCAAGGCGTACGGAAGATAATAGGGTAGACGATATCAGACGGTTTGTGGAAGGTACGGAAAGAGAAAGCGGTAGCGATATCGCGATAGTTTGTTGAAAGAAGGCAAGAGAATGATAATGGTCACGATTTCGTGACATAAAATTGCCAAAGAGGTCCGAGAGAAAGGAGAAACGGTAGCGATTTCGCTACGCCTTGCGAAAAGAAGACTCAAAGTTTGAACGGTAGCGATATCGCTACAAATTTCGTGAGGGCAGGCTCAAAGTAAAAGTGGTAGCGATATCGCTACCATTTCATGAAAAGAAAGCCCAAAGTCAAAAGTGGTAGCGATATCGTTGAGGTAAAGTGGTAGCGATATCGCTACGAGGGGCTGCCAAAGGAATACGGGGTACGATGTCGCGATTTCGTGACATGTCGCGTTATCGCGGCTAAGAAGGTCAGACGAGGCGGCATGCAATTTTTGTCAGGATTTTCGCAGGAAAGCGTTACGGAAGGCGCAGGAAACGCAGGACACGTGGCGTACAAGTGTCGGAATTGCAGGAGCGTTACATGCAGTGGAAAATTTCGCGTGTTTGGGCATCCAGTATGAATTAAAAGCAAGGAAAAGCGGGAATTTGAAAGGTCATTTGCAGGAAGACGAAGTGAAGCGACAAAGGGAATCGAAGAGCCATTGCAGTACTATAAAACCAGAAATGCAGATTGAAGGAAGGGGTTGGAAATTGCCGATTGCAGAGTTGCAGAGACAAGAGCTTCGTGCTATTCTGGGCCTGCACTTGGGCAATTTCCTTCTTTTTGTTCTGCGAATATTTATGCCCTGGAACATTCTTTGAATGTAATTGACATATCATTTAATACAAAATAACAGAGTATTGGCATCTCACTGATGAGAAAGAAGGAGTCATTTTGTGCATGCATGATTTAATGCTTTATCTTTCATTCCAGATTTCTGAGGCTTTTAGGTGAAGTTTAATGCAAGTGTGCTTGGTTGCTTCATGCGAATGCCTAAGTCTGGAATTACAGTAGAAACCCTAGAGACCAGCACCTAATTTATTTGGATTGTGCGAGTTTGCAGGTTCATTAGATTAGGTTGCATGCATAAAACCTCAGTATCTTCGGTTTCATCAAATCGATGGCAGCATTCTGACTGTAGTTTAGTTTCTCTGCATTTACTTTTCTTTATTTTTTTTAAACCCTTGCTTTATTTTCTGCAATTTAATTACTGTATCCAAATTAATAACTGAAAATCCTTCAAAAATCCAAGATCAATGTATATTCATTCACTTTGAGTCCACTGTAAATTTAAATTAAATAAACCACCAGTGCCCCTTGTTAACATCCACTTGCAAACCCTAAGATATTCCTGGCATTTCATTTGAACAGCATTATTTAAGCATAACAGGAACCTTGGAGAAAGTCATTTTCTTTGCAAGCAGAGGATTCTTGGACTCAGATCCTACCGGAGAGTGTGCTTTCACAATCGGGTGAAAACACCACTCAACACTTTGTTTATAGAAGACCAGAGATAGCGCATGAGAGAGAGTCGTCAAAAGGGGATCAGCGAATAAATAAGGATAAATAACTTTTGATTTGAGTGCAATGTCAAGTAAACAACACGATAAAGTGACGTCACATAGGATTCTATAGCATAGTTGGTAGCACATGAACTTTGCACAAGGTAGGTTCATTGTTCGAATCCCGCCAGGGGTAAAGTGTTTTTCTAAGGAAGGAAAGTTAAGTTTTTTAGATTTGAGCACAGGTGAATTTTGGTGTTTGTGATTAAATTCCAACGTGAGCTGATTCCCACGTGGTAAGCACCTCATAGTTCTAGGCAAGAGGAATAAATTTTGAGTCCCACAAAGGTGTGAAGGCACATTGATTTTTGGTAAGGCATTGACGATTTCTCAGGTGTGAAGGCGCATTGATTTTTGGCAAAGCATTAACGATTTTGAATGTGGTGAAGGCACATTAATTTTGGCAAAGGAATTAGCGATTTTTAAGGTTACGAAAGCTATGAATTTCATAAAAAGGTATTTATCTCTAGCGCATGGTAATATTTTATATTGCCAAAGTTTTTGTGCATTGAAAATCATTTCTAGTATAACTAGGGAGTCAAGGTATTTAGTGAAAATAAATTATTTTTGTATGTGCTTAGGGAGTTATAAGGTGTGAAGTTAAATATTTGTGATTGTTGTATGTGGAGTTATAAGGTGTGGAATTAAAAATAAAATCATAGGTGCTTGATGTATGTGTTAATGAAATTATGGAGTCATAAGGTTGAAAAGTGTTGAACTTGTTATATGTCCTAGTGCATGATTTAATTATGAAATTAAACTAGGAACTTGAGACCTAGTTAATTGCTACCTTGAGTTAGAAGACATGCACATGAGTTAGGGTTTGAATTTGAAGACAAATTTCTTGATTATGTGCCTTGACTATTGAGAGGAAGTGGATGGATTAGAAAATCAATTTTATGGATAAAATTGATGCTTGAGTTCCATGATTGCTTTAGTGGAGTTCATTGAGAGTATTGCCATTATTGAGGAGGTTTTTGCTATTTATTTGAGGATATTATTGTTGGTTACTTGTTAATTCCATTGCCATTAGTTGAGACCATTGAGGAGATTTTTTGCTATTCACTTGTGGATACATTTGTCTTTCATTTTGAGGAGATCATTGTTGGCTATTTGAGAGCTCTTTTCTTGAGAGAGTTGTGCTTGTTTCTTGAGAGCTTATTGACATTGCATGAGGAAGATATTATTGAGAACCTATTACTATCACTTGTGTAGATTGTCCTTGGTTGGTTGAAGTCCTCATTGTTATTTTTTGGAGAGGTTTCCATTTGAGAGATCATTTTTCATCCATTTGAGAGTACCTGTAGCACCCTAAAATTGGCACAGTAAAACTTAGCAATAATTAAAATTACCTTAGTAATAATTCAAATTCAAATTTCAACCCCAAAACCGCTCCAAAACCGCCTGCTACCCATTTCCTCATTTTTTGCACCATTTTTAGAGTTTGTTTTGACCGTTGGACGATATCGTCGCCGATCAGACGATATCGCCTCAGATCGGACGATTTCGTCTGGACTAGGACGTCCAGACGATCTCGTCCCAAAACTAATTTTTCATAATTAGCTTCTGTTTCAACGGCGTCTCTAAGTTGGGCAAAAGCGTGTCTGCACCGCTAGAGACCTCCCCCATTGGAGATCTTCCAAATTAGGATGATCTCCAACCTCCTAACCTCCCTCCTAAGCCTATTTAAACCTTAGGACCCCCCTTGACATTCCCCTGGCTGAATTTTCCTGTAACTTGACCTTTACGCGCATTAGAATACCCTGGATTACCATCTGCATTTGTGCTTTCCAAGTTTTCTTGCAGGAACCTTGTCATTCTTCAGCCGAAGCAAGCTCAGATCGTCGCAGACGATCCTGTCCAATTCGAGATGATTTCGTACCAATCCGAGATGATTTTGACTGCAGTCTGCATTGGGGGCAATCAGTGCCCAGAGTTTGCACTTTTCCTATACTTTGTTGCTATTTTATTCTGCATTTAGTCAATTTTATTATTATTTCCTATTATCCTGCATCTTGGAGTTCACCCATGTAGTTTAATTGCATAATAAAATCATGATTAGCTATTAAAGTGTCGTAATTTACTTGCATTTCTATTCGGGATTATCTTATTAACATCCTTATTATTATTTTACATCATTTTCCTTCATCAGAATAGTTGCATTTTTGGTATTTTGTATCTATTTCTCTGTTTGCAGGTCTCTGACGAATTCGTCTGACAAATTCGTCAGATCTCAGACGATCCTGTCAGATAGGAGACGATCCTGTCAAATTCTAGACGATCTTGACTGCTTCAAAAATCAGAACCTCCATCAGACATCCGGAACCAGGTATGGATTTCTTCACTTAATTTATTCTTTGTGTTTTCTGTTAATTCTGTTTTTTGTATTCATTTAAATCTGCATTTCATATAGAACAACTTAGATTCATTTGGCCAAACCTAGGATTTGAATGTTTAAAGATAAAATTGAACACATCAAACACATTCCCAACCTAGGCGTGGAAACCGCCATTCAAAAGTTTCCTGGTGAACCCCACCATCCATCGAAAAATCACCTTAATACACCTCCCCCGAGAGGCGGGACCTTCCAAAGGCCTCTCGATCCGAGGTATTGTCCCATCCTTTTCACATCCCCCTTCCGGGCACGGATCCTATAGCCTGAAGGTAAGGGTGCGAAAAATTTGGAACGATACATTTTGGTGAACCCGACGTGAAACTAAAACCTTTTGAAAACAAAAACAAAAAAATAAAAAAAAAAATAGATGCATTTAAAATCATTAGAAAACTACTAAGTTGCATATCATGTTTAGATGGTAGCTCCTAAGAAAAGACTAGCAGTTACTATAAATGTTGAAAACCAATTAGCAGCCATAGAAATCAATTCTGTGCTTAGTGTGCATCTGAAACATATAGAGACCCACCTTTGTGGGACGAACTTAATAGGAGACTAGGTATCATTTCATCTAGGTCAACAGAACTTAAACAAATCAAGAGGCTTGTCCTAGATAGAATCCTGGATCCTCATCAACTCATTTTTTATCATGAACTTCGAGAGAGCTTGCCATAGGTGGTTAGCTTATAGGAGAGCTCTTGTGTCTTCAAAATTGTTCACCTTCGAGGAATACCTCGAGAACGCAGCCACTATACACCAATTCCTAGGTCGTGTAGAAGACCAAGAGGTCGTTCTTATGGATAGGGAAAGATGGAGGAGAGTTCCTAGAGCTGTGTTATATCGAGAGTATTGCCACGAGCTTTACTTTTACCAACCAGAGTCTGAAACAGATAATATCACTATAGCACTTTTTGTCAAATTCTTGAAAGAAATTTTTCAATTTGAAGAAGAACATTTCATGACTCCCGAAGAACTTGAGCCCATTAATGATATTTATAAATTGTTTATAGAAAACTAGATCATTGCTTTCATTATTATTATTTCTTGCATTTTGTGTGTTGTTTGTTATCTTTATAATATTGTTATAAAACCAAAAAAACATAACAAAAACCAAAACATTTTATTTTAAATATTATAGTAGGTATATAATTAAAATATATACCTCTTAAGCTTGTTGCATATATATATATATATATATATATATATATATATATATATATATATATATATATATATATATATATATATTTTGCTGAAATCTAAGTTTAAGCACAATGACTAAACTTAGGAATGGTAAACAAACTGAAGAAGAAGAAGAAGAAGATTGGTTAGGCAAGAAAAACAAAAAATTAAATACCCTTCCTGAGGATCCAATTCCAGAAGAAGAAACTCTAGAACAGCCAGAAGATGACCTGGTTGAAGAAAATGAACAACAAGAAAATGTTAGAGAGGAAGGATCCTCATCCCCTAGAATGGCTCCAGATGGAACTATTGCTTTTGATAACTTAGATCATTTCTGGAAATTCTTCAATAATAATATTGGTGCTCTTAATATGGCAGTTCGTATTGATAGGGGACAAATTAGTGACACTCAAGCAGCCATGGAACATATGTTTGACATACACACTAATCCCTTGTCTTTCATTGATCAAGAAAGTGATAAAGTTGGACCATCCAATATGGATATGGCCGCTATAATTCAGAACATGCAAAAACAACAGGTTACCCAACCTCCTAAGGAACCTGTTATTGAGCCTAAAATCATGCCCACACAAAAGAGACCTTCATTCACTGCTTTATTTCGCCAAACTATTGATCAATATGCTTCAAATCGACAAAAACCTAAAATGAAGCCAAACACCAATTTCCAACAATCTGGGATACAACATAATACAACTTCAAAACTTCTTCATAACACCCTTCCTACCAACAATTTACACAATAGTAATATAGCATCTAATATTCATGTCCCTCCATCATATGCTCACAAATCCCATATTAATGCCCCACCGAATCAATATGGTGGGCAAACCAATAATCTGGAAGCCATGGTGAAACAGTTAGCTTCCCGCATGGACCAGATAGATCCCTACCGTCCCTCGTACAATTATCGAGAGATGTGTAGTCAACCTCTAGATCCTATGGTTGTAGCACAACCATACCCTAAACATTTTCCCATGCCCGTCCTGCCTATATATAAAGGAACCGAAGATCCCATAGAGCATCTTCGCATGTTTAGGATAGCATGTCATGATATATCACATGATGACTTGTTATTACTAAAAATGTTCTCGAAAAGTTTAGGAGGAATGGCATTAGAGTGGTACTATCAATTGCCCACTCATTCTTTGAGAAATTTTGAAGAGACCGTTGAATCTTTTGTGCATCAATTTAGTGCCTATATCGAGAGGCATGTAACCATTAAAGATTTGTACAACTTAAAACAAGACAAAGATGAATGTTTTGCTGATTTCTTAGCTAGATGGAGGCAGTTGATAGGAAAACTGCACTTTGTGCTACCTTATAGGGAAATGTTGGACATTTTTATTAATAATTTGCAAGAACAAATATCTTATGAGTTATCAACCGCTACCTTAACTACCTTCGATCAGGCTATAGACTTAGCTCGAAGAGTAGAAGATGCTCTCATTAGGAGAGGCCAACTTAGGAAGAAAGATGATGAGAAAACATCCAGAAATCAATATAAAAACAAACAAGTTGTAGGTGACGGAGTCACCGACAGCAAAAATGTTGCTAATATCAATACAACGAAGACAACAAAAAAATTTATATTGAAACCTCCCGATAAACCTCCTCGAGAGTTTACTAGATTGAATCAACCATTATCAACTATTTTACCCCAATTACTCGAAAGAGGTTTGATTCAATTACCGACTATCCGGGAACCTGATCCAACCATACCCGGATACAGAGCCGATTTACACTGTGATTTCCATAGAGGACCTGGACACTCTACCAACTCTTGTAAAAGGTTAAAACATAAAATACAAGATCTGATTGATAATAATGAGATGGAGGTGCAAGCCTTCCAACCTAAACAAAATGCTCCTAATAATGCTCAAAAGAACATTCCCCAAAATCAAAATCAAAATGCTAATCAATCATTAGATATATTTCAACATCCTTTACCAAGACATGGTAAAGAGGTGGCCAATCAAATTGAGCATCATAATGTCCCTCCTCCTACCCGATATGTAGGAACTATTAGCGGACATTTACCTAATCATGATTTACAAAAATTTGACACAACTTTATCCATGGTCACGACCAGGCCCCTACATAATATTCAAACACCGGATCTCAGTGATGTAGAATCGGATACTGAAAGTGAAATAGACATCACCTCAAACCAATCGAATAGTTCTGAAAATGAATCAGATCCTATTCAACCTATCACAGATTCTATGGTTCCAGAAGAACCATTTCCTAGAAGAGTTACTACTCGACCCTCTTCTAATCAGTTCCTTTCTAATGAACAAGCTATAAATGCTAGACCAAGACCTATTCAACATCCTCAATATAACATTGTAGGTACCATCGGAGTCGTTACCAGACAACAAGCTCAAAATTCTCAACAAGATCAAATTCAAAATGATGGATCAGCCCCATTTGTTTTGAAAAATCCCAATAAAGGGAATCATGCTCCTAATGTTCAACCTAAACCTCCTTACAATATTAATGAGCAATTATCCAATACTACAGCCAGAATTTCCCTTTTGGATTTATTAAGATCTTCTCCTACCCATAGAGATGAATTGATGCTTACATTAAGCCAAATGATGGTACCACAAAACATTCAACCTGAAGCCATGGCCAATACTATCATCACTAGAGAAGTCGATTGTATTGACTTTCGAGATAAAGATATACCGCAACATAGTTTACATAAGGATAACCCCTTATATATTACTGCCTCTAATAGGAGATGTAGCAGTCAAAAGGGTCTTGATTGATAATGGTTCATCTCTAAATATTTGCACTTTTGACTTCTACCAAAGATTTGGGTTTAGAAGTGATGAAATGAAGAAAACCGACATGATCATAAAAGCTTTCAATGACGAAACACAAGAAACGTGTGGAGTTATCACCATCCCATTGCAAGTTGGTCCGAGAACCTTAGATACGACCGTGTTTATTGTACATTGCCCCGCATCATACAATATACTCTTGGGTCATCCTTGGATCAATGCAATGCGGGCTGTCCCATCAACTTTACACCAATGTGTTAAATTCGAATTTAAAAATCAGTTGGTCACTATCCATGGTGATCCTAGACCCTTTGATATGTGTGCTTTGGCGGAACCTGTTGGAGTTCAATTTTGCCCTGCTCTGTCATCCACACATCCTAATTCTTATTTTTCATCTAAAACTATGAAACACACACCCATAACTTCATCTATTTCTCCTCCATTAATTTCACCCTCATATATAGATCAACAATCTTCTAAACAAACCACTCTAGAACCTCAAAAAGATCTTAAATCCACAACCAATCCTTCATGTTCCATCCCTATAATTTCAAAACCTATAGACCCATCTATTAACACCTCCACATTATCTACATCTATCATACCTTCCACATCTAAAGATATAGGGAATGATCCTTCTACATCTTATGCTCTTTCCGATGAACTCTTACCCGATTTATCTAAAATTCTTATATCAGAAAAAACAAATGCTTCTATGCAAAATTCCATTATCTTAAGTAATTTGCCGCCATCTCCTCGTACTTTGGGCCTCCCACAACCTATGGGAAGTACTTACCAAGTCGGGAGTTGTGCCTTCATTTATAAGGGATATGACTGGGGAAGAATACCCAGGAATATCAAAACTCATCATGATGGATATGCTCGATGTTATTTTACTAATGAGTATATTAAAGCTAAACCTATAATGCTTAAAATGGGATATAAAGGGAAAGGCTTGGGACCTTTCCAAAATGGTATGAAAGAACCTTTTGAGGTAGAACCATGGCCCGCCCGATGTGGTGTGGGCCTATTTCCTAGTAAGGGTCAACCCTTCCCTTTTGAAGATGATGATCAACTCATATGTTATCAAGATTATTTGGATGGGCGTGATGATTTGCCTCTAAAAAATCAGCCATTTACATGCAATATGCTATCCATAGCTTATCCTGAAATGATTGCTGAATCCGATGATGAGTTGGAAGGAGATATTTTCCATGATGTCTCCGTTGAAGAGATGTTACACAATGGTTTTTATTTTGATGGTTCTATACCTACTATAGCCCAACTTGAGGCCACGACTCCTCAAGATGAATTATCCAAGTTAACCTTAAAAGAATTACAAGAATTGGGCGTTTCACCCGCCCCACCTAATTTTGAAAGAGATCTACACATGGAAGTAGAAAACGTCATTAAAATTAACATTGGAACTGAGGATAATCCCCACATAATCAATATTGGATCAGAATTAAGTCAAGAAAAACAAGAGCAATACATTGCATTCCTTAAAGAATATGAAGATGTCTTCGCTTGGACATATGAAGATATGCCAGGTTTAGACCCTTCTGTAGTCATGCATCACCTAGTAGTCCATCCGGATGCTAAACCTGTTAAACAAAAACTTAGAAAAATGCATCCCAAAATGGCCTTACTAGTCAAAGGAGAACTAGAAAAACTGTTGAAGGTTATTTTTATACAAGAACTTAGTCAGCTGGAACTCCTAGATGAAAAGCGCATCAATGCTTTGGAGCATCTTCGTGCCTACCAAAACAAGCTTAAAAGATCATATGCTAAGAAAGTTCGTCATCGATCCTTTGAGGTCGACGATCTTGTTTTAAAAGAAAATCAAAAAAATACTAATGCAACTAAAGACCTTAAAGGTAAATTTGAGCCCAACTGGCTTGGACCATATATTATCACTGCTAAATTTGAATCGGGAGCATACAAATTATCTACCTTAGATGGTAAAGAACTTAAAGAACCTATGAATATTATGCATCTTAAACGTTACTATGCATAAAAAATTGGTCATTTCATCATTGTATATATTTGTTTAAAATATTTCAAAAAAACCACTATCTTGTATTTCTTTCAATTTATAAACTTAAAATAAAAACACCAAAAACATTCAAAATCATCAAAATCTTCAAAAACATCTTTTATTTTTGTACTTCTCAAATTGTGACATATTGCAGTTATATTTTCAAATTATTTTGGATAAATTAGCATTTATTTGGAATCCCGCACTTTCACATTCACATGAATAAATATCTTGATTTATTTGGCATGATTACTAATCTCTCTTATATCAAAGTCCACAAAATTCAATTAAATAAAGTTTGAGCATAGAGAATTGATCTTGTTATTTACTTAAACCAAGCATATCCTTTCACAATAAAATGATTATATTTGTAATGTCCATGCTATGCTACATAGTAGAAGTGGTTTCTTGAGCGAAAAGTTTCCCCTCTATCCTATCATGCACATGGTCTAGAATCTTTGAGAATTGGCAAAAGGACAAGCTCACCCCTACCCGGAATAAAAATCCCTTGCTCTACAGCTAATCCGAGCAAGTATCCCTAGAATAGGAAAGAAAAGAAAAGTTCAAGAAAAAGAGAAAAAGAAAAAGGTTATTTCAGCATTATCTCAAATATCAAAGCAAAAGATACGAAAAAAAAAATACAAAAGAAAAAAGAAAGAAGAAAGCAAAATGAGCAAAAGCAAAAGCAATAAAATCCCTTTCCCTACCCCTTGAAAAGAAAAGAAGGGTTGATGAGCTTGAATCCCTGGAATTCTCAATTATTCGAAAACTGTGAGGTAAGCCCCATAACAAGTGGTTTGTGCCCAACCCGCTTGGCCTTGGGTAACTCCTAGCGTGGTGATATGTCCGTCACATTAGCGACCTTCTTTTGTACAGACCTATGTCTGCTTATGGATTAGCTAGCTCTTGATAACCCGACTTACATAGTAGTCTGGTATGGTTATATGCATCTAAATCATGGTTAATGAACACTTATTTGGTTAATTCAAATCACTTGTATCATAGTATCTTGCTCAAACCTGGTAAATGAATAATACAATCGCACACACATTTGTATTTGAGAGATTTTGTGTATCATTATGATAAATCAAGATCGGAAATGAACTCACATACGCACATGGGATTCCTTATAAATCTAACTTTTGTCTTTAAGATACTTTGAAATATTTTTGCAAATTGTCTGGAATAATTTCATTTTCTTCTCTGAGAACAATTGTTTAGTATAAAGACAACCACATGCATTACCAAAAAAATCAAAATCATTTTCAAAAACATGCAATAAAGTTACATATAACTTTTGACTTTCGCGACGATGGTATAATTCCAAAACCACAATTGGAATTTTATGCCTAGCGCAAGTCCTCATCTTCATATTTTCTGTTTATTTTCAAAAATTAAAAATCAACCATGCAATAAAACTATTTATTTTCTTCTTTGGATTTCACGATGATGGTATAAGTCTATACCTAAATATTCTATGCCTAGCGCAAACCATTGTTTTAATTTTATTTTCCCATTTATTCCAAATCATAAAAACCATATGACTTAAATCATTATGTTACACAATTATGCTTTACAAAAAAACGCACACTTATTCTATTTCATGACATTATGTTCAAATTCAATATTGCAACCATGGTATAATTTCTAAGGAATTATTCAAAAAATTTATCACACTTAGGAATTTATGCCTAGCAAAAATCATTTTAAAATATTTCATGCATACTATTTTTATGAAAATCTGAAAACAAATCACCATCATCATCATCATTTGCATCATCACAACAAAGTCTTAAGACAGTCTCTTAAGCACTCTTTTACTTTTAACAATATTTCTATACTGGGATTAGCTTGACGACCGAGTGAGCGGCGACTCCATGAAATGGTCTATAATAGCGACAATGTCCTTTGAAATTATTGTTAAAAGTCCCTTTTATTTTTTATCAAATTATCATCACAAACAACCAATTTGTTTACATCAGATTATTTCATTTAAATTTTAAAAGCATGACATTCAAACCATAATATTTTCCAAACGACATAATTACATGAATCATCAAATCAATCACATCAAAACATTAAAGCATCATACAAACACATAAGACAAGTCATATGATCAAAAATATCATATATATATATATATATATATATATATATATAAAAAAATCAACAATATATGTACATCATATCAAAACTAGATTGGTATGCCACAATCTACATCTTGGCATACTCAATCCTCTCAATCATATATCTAGTCTGTGTAGTGCAGTAGCCTAGCCTCGAGAACCCCTCGAGCTCTCAGCCTCATCTCCTCCCCTGCCCTGAGGTGGAGGAGGTGGCCCCATCGTAGTATGTGTGGTGCCATGAGTCCTAGACGTCGATCGTGATGATGTCCTCGATGACCCAATCACGATCGGATCTGCAATATGAGCTGGTAATGGTACCCTCTCGGCCCTCTGCACCAGCCTGGTAGTAGATACCCTGATAGGAATGGTCCGAGCAATCGATCATGCTAGCTCTCGAGTGCTCGCTCCTCTACTCCATGCTTTGAGGCATGCAACCTCATCTCCGAGCTATGTAGCCTCGTGTAGCCTCATCCTGTAAAGTCTGCACCTAGCTCGGAGATGACAATCTCCACCCGGAGAGTAGCCATCTCACTACTCTCTCCTGTCTCCACACCCTTGCCCTTATCGGGCGATGGTGGCCTCTCTCTCTATGGAGAAGGGGGTCTCTCCTCCCTCCTCTCCCACTGTCATGGCCTCTACTCGAGCCTCTGGCCTCCTCTGCTCTCTCCCACCATGACCTTGTGCCACCTCAATGGCCGCCTGGCACCACCTCCCCATCCGATGCACAACTACATGAATCGGACCCTGAGCCCTCGTCATCCGAGGAGGGCGGATGCTTGCGTACCAAGCATCATAGCCATCTACAACCCCTGCGTCATCCCCATCCACTGGCTGGATGGGGGCATCATCTACGTCCTGACTCCAGAAGCGTTGCATATCTGGAGCCCCGCTAACTGTAGTGTTATCCCAGACGGTCCGAGAAAACTCGTAGTCTCTGAGAGATGGGATCCCTTGCTATAGACCGAACTACCTCAAAACTTGGTCGTACCGATGGAGCTCCACCTCTCCCCTCTCCATCCTCAGCCAACAGACTCGCCTAATGCGAGCCAGCTCCTGTCCATCCTCGGCCCACCCTGGATGATCTCTCCAAGGCCTCCAGGTGATCTGGTCGGAGACAAGGTCATCAAGTAGTCTCCGGGACATCGGCAGATCTATCCGCCATTGTGACCCTCTCCGGAGCCACCAGTAGAAAACTCGGGGCCTCTCCCCGTCAATCCCTATCAGTGGGAGCCCTACCGGCCTCCGCACCATGATGTGCTCCCAGCACCAAACCTGCAGTAGCGATGTCATGACTAGACATCGGCCGCCCTTGTATACGACCCCATGCAGGATCCTATACAATCGGCATAGTACAAAGCTCCCCCAAGCAAACCTGTATCCGTGGTCTCTCATGTCGTAGACCACATCTCGTCAAAAGCCATGGTAGCCTGCATCCACTCTGATGGCATAGCAGCAGACCACCTACCACCCCAGCCAAAACCTTGTGTCAGCCTAGATGCCCCAGGCATCTGGCGTAGCGACTCGATGTTCACTCCGCCCTTCTCCAGGGTGAAGTTCGGATCTCCGCATAGCCGCATCATCGCGTGGCCTTGATTGGCCGTGGGAGTGATTAGTCATCCTTGTATGGGGATCCTCAAAATCCTCCATACATCCTCCAGTGTGGGAGTCATCTCCCCTGTCGATAACCAGAAACAAGAAGAACCCGGATACCACCTCTCTGCTAGGGCTGTCAATAGCCCCATGTCTGTAGACACTTGTGGCATATCTGCCACGTGCTGCAAGCCGACCTGTGCCAACTGATCTCGCTCTACCTGAGATAGAGCGGCCAAGTCATCCCTTAGTCCACCGTATTTCCATTCTCGGCTCTTTAGTAATCCTCTCTGCAACATAAACAACAAAATCATCAATAACAATCATTAATAAATCATTAATTAAAAAATGCAAGTAAAATAAGTTCACTTTCACACAAATGATGATATCGCCCACTATTGGATGATATCGTCCCAAATTTGAGCAAATTCACTTTCGATTTCGCATGAGGGAATCGTCCCTTATTGGACGAAATCGTCCCCCTATCGTCGATTTCGCCCTTGGACGAAATCGACGATATCGAGACGATTTCGACGAAATCGAGACGATTTCGTCCCGACGACGTCGACGGCCCAAAAATGGCCGCGATGCTCAAAAATCAGTCAAAATTGATCTAAAAAGCATGAAATTCTAAATTAAAGCACTCTAAACTAAGTTTAGACCCTTACCCGTAGCCCGCGCCGGACCTCTGTCGATCTGTGCGCTGTCTCAACCATCTTGTCTGCGGAGCTCTAAAAACCAATGAAAATGAACAAGTAACAATGAATTAGGGTTTTACCCTATTTTTCTTAATTTTATTCAAAAACAATTAAACAACATTTTTAAAATTTTGCTTTTCCGCGTTTTTACCTCAAACGTTCGATTTGGGTAAAAACACGGAGGGGGCACCATAGTAAGTCGTCGTACGATTCGACCTAGAATCATCGCCTAAAAATGGGAATAATTTTTGCTTTCTCGTAGATCGAGAAGAACTCATCTTTAACGCATTTTCTTCGAAAAATTCGCTAAAGAGGGGGCAAAATGTAGCACCCTAAAATTGGCGCAAGTAAAACTTAGCAATAATTAAAATTACCTTAGTAATAATTCAAATTCAAATTTCAACCCCAAAACCGCTCCAAAACCGCTGTTTAACCCGTTTCCTCATTTTCTATGCCATTTTTAGAGTTTGTTGTGACCGTTGGACGATATCGTCGCCGATCAGACGATATCGCCTCAGATCGGATGATTTCGTCTGGACTAGGACGTCCAGACGATCTCGTCCCAAAACTGATTTTTCATAATTAGCTTCTGTTTCAACGACGTCTCTAAGTTGGGCAGAAGCATGTCTACGCCGCTAGAGACCTCCCCCGTTGGAGATCTTCCAAATTAGGATGATCTCCAACCTCCTAACCTCCCTCCTAAGCCTATTTAAACCTTAGGACCCCCCTTGACATTCCCCTGGCTGAATTTTCCTGTAACTTGACCTTTACACGCATTAGAATACCCTGGATTACCATCCGCATTTGTGCTTTCCAAGTTTTCTTGCAGGAACCTTGTCATTCTTCAGTCGAAGCAAGCTCAGATCGTCGCAGACGATCCTGTCCAATTCGAGACGATTTCGTACCAATTCGAGATGATTTCGACTACAGTCTGCATTGGGGGCAATCAATGCCCAGAGTTTGCACTTTTCCTATACTTTGCTGCTATTTTATTCTGCATTTAGTCAGTTTTATTATTATTTCTTGTTATCCTGCATCTTGGAGTTCACCCATGTAGTTTAATTGCATAATAAAATCATGATTAGCTATTAAAGTGTCGTAATTTACTTGCATTTCTATTCGGGATTATCTTATTAACATCCTTATTATTATTTCACATCATTTTCCTTCATCAGAATAGTTGCATTTCTGGTATTTTGTATCTATTTCTCTGTTTGCAGGTCTCTGACGAATTCGTCTGATGAATTCATCAGATCTCAGATGATCCTGTCAGATAGGAGACGATCTTGTCAAATTCTAGACGATCTTGACTGCTTCAAAAATCAGAACCTCCATCAGACATCCGGAACCAGGTATGGATTTCTTCACTTAATTTATTCTCTGTGTTTTCTGTTAATTCTATTTTCTGTATTCATTTAAATCTGCATTTCATATAGAACAACTTAGATTCATTTGGCCAAACCTAGGATTTGAATGTTTAAAGATAAAATTGAACACATAAAACACATTCCCAACCTAGGCGTGGAAACTGCCACTAAAAGTTTCCTGGTGAACCCCACCATCCGTCGAAAAATCACCTTAATACACCTCCCCCGAGAGGCGGGACCTTCCAAAGGCCTCTCAGTCCGAGGTATTGTCCCATCCTTTTCACATCCCCCTTCCGGGCGTGGATCCTTTAGCCTGAAGGTAAGGGTGCGAAAAATTTGGAGCGATACAATGACCTGTTGAGCATTGTTTTCATCCATTTGAGATATCATTTGTCATACATTGTTGAGTTCATTGTGGATCATTATTGTCATCCATTGAAGAGTACATTGCCATTCATTTTTGGCATATTATTGATTATTGTCATCATTCATTTGTTATCCATTGTTGATTTCATCATTGAGACTTGCCTTCGTTGATTTGTGGTTGAGATTTGAGTGCTACTTGAGAGTCATTGGTTGAGCCTTTTGTGAAGGTTTTGAGGACATATTTGGGATGGTATTTGAGTAGGATTGTTTGTGTCTTTTTGTGAAGGCTTTGAGAACATATTTGGGATGGTATTTGAGTAGGATTTTTTGAGCCTTTTTGTGAAGGTTTTGAGAACATATTTGGGACAACATTTGAGTAGGATTGTTTGAGCCTTTTGTGAAGTCTTTGAGAACATATTTGGTACAGTATTTGAGAAGGATTATTTGATCCTTTTATGAAGGCTTTGAGGATAAATTTGGGATAGCATTTGATCAATATTTTTTGAGCCTTTTGAGAAGGCATTGAGGCAGGTTTGTGAGAAGTGAAAGAGACAGGACAGAAACAAAAAATACATCAACACCAATTTCCTAGCTGAGTATATCAATGGATAGCCTAGCTAATCAGATCAGTGGATAGCCTAGTTTAGTAGATTAGTGGATAGCCTAGCTGAGCATATCAGTGGATAGCCTAGCTGAGAAGATCAGTGGAGAGCCTAGCTGAGTAAATAAGTGGATAGCCTACCTGAGTAGATTAGTGGATAGTCTAGTTGAGTAGATCAATAGAGAGCCTAGCTAAGCATATTAGTGGAGCCCACCTGAGAAGATCAGGACAACCTAGCTTTGAGTAGATCAAAGTAATCATTTGTATTGGGATAAGGATCCCTATTTCTTTGTGAAATATTATAAGGAGAATATCTTGTGGACTACCCCTCATTGGGGGAACCACGTTAAATCTTGTGTCTCAATTATGTATGATAATTTGTGCGGTTGCTTACTATTGATATCTATGTTATTAATGCACACTACTATATTTGGTTATTGCAATTGAGGACACTAATTGATATTGGTTTGCAAAGAAAGTAAAAAGTGGGGGCTATACTATTCACCTCCCCTCTCGGTATAAGCTTGTGTTCTTCAACCAAGAAATTGTTTTTGGCCTAATGATAGTCATCTAAATTTCCATAGGCTAAACCCACATTTTCATCCAATTTCACCTCGAATACTAGCAATAGATCTTCCCATATCAGACGATTAGCTATAGAAAATATGGATGCATGATAAGCATAAGGCTTATGTTATAATTGTTATGATAAATATTCTCTAGGGCATAAATGCATCAAAAATATTTTTTTGTTGGATGTGGATGAATCCAAAGAAAATAACATACTTGATGATGAAGTGGAGCCACCATTGGAAGTGCCTCAAGATGTATATGAAACACAAGAAGACCCATAACTAAGCAAGCAAATTGTTACATACATGCTTACAACTCCTTTGAAGTAATGGTCACAAATGGTGAAACCTTACCTTATAAGCATAGATGTCACAATGTTAAGTTAAAATTAGAGGACTATGAACTCAAAATTGATATGTTTACTCTTTCCCTTGGTAGATGTGATGTTGTTCTTGGAGCTCAATGGCTAGGTGCCTTGGGAACCATAGCTTGGAACTTTACCAAATTATGGATGTAGTTCTTGTAGAATTGGAAGTTTTACACTCTTTGTGGTTCCCTAACATGATGTCCACAAGTTATAAGTTCCAGTCATATGGATAAATTGTTTTCCATCCAACCACAACCTTAAAAAACAAATGAAACCCAAGGGGTTTTATAATTTTTTTGGCTAAACATGATGTAGTTTTTGAAAAACCAACAAAAATTACCTCCACATAGTTTCCATGATAATTATTCTTGGGATGGAAAATTTGTATGCTATAATAGTTGAATTGTGATATCCAAAACTTCATCGCTCTATGAGGATATTATGAGGGAAATGCATGCTTCCCCTACTATAGGTTATTTTGGATTCTTGAAGACATATGAGCAGGTAAAACAATCCTTCTATTGGGTAGGAATGAAAAAGGACATTCAAAATTTTATGGTTGAGTGTGATAATTACCAATATATGAAAGGTGAAATGGTTCGTACTCTAGACCCTCTCCAACCATTAATAATTCCAAAAACTATTTAAATTGATCTCCATGGATATTATTTAAGGACTTCCTAATTCAAGGTAAAATTTATTATTTTTATTGTGGTAGATCGTATTTCAAAGTATGCTCACTTCTATTCCCTTGCCCCTCCTTACCAAGCCTCTACCATTGCCCAAATATTCATGGACTATATTTTTAAAATGGCATATCCAAATCCATTGTGTCTTATTGTGAACCCACTTTACAAGTTGATTTTGGCAAGATTTATTTAAATTATAGGATATGCAACTACAAATGAGCTCAGCCTACCATCCACATAAGGATGGATAGATAGGAATTATTAACAAGTGTTTAGGAACCTATATTCAATGTTTTTCTTCAGAGCACTCACACACTAGGAAATCCAAATAGTCAATTAAGAGCCTCAACCCAAAATTCAAGCTTATTTGGGTAAAAACTTTTAGAAGGGGATGAAAATGAGAGGTCTCCTGATCTGGGTGGGAGGACTTTTGGAAATTACCATTAGTAAAAGGTTAAAAATTTGATTTTAACTAGGGTAAAGGTAACTTACCTTTTACCTTACCTGGACAGCAGTGGACGACATCATTTGGGCGGCAAGAGAATTCCTTCCATCCTTCTTTTCCCCCAATTTCTCCTTTCTCCCTTTCTTTCTCGAATAGGTTATTTACCGCCTATTTAATCTATGTAACCTAAGTTTGAAGGTTAATGCAATAATTCCTTTTTCCGTAATCACTCACCTTTCACATTTGGTATCAGAGCGGCATGATTCTCGAGGCGGTGAGGCCCGCAGTTCAAGGCGACAGCATGGATCTCGAGGTAGCTCGTAGGAGCCAAGGCAGCATGGATATCGAGGCGGCCCGCAGGAGCAATCCGACATGCTTTTTGAGGTGCTGAAGGAGTTGTACAAGGCGACCCACAGGAGCAGCAGATCCGCATGATTCCCGAGGCACTGTTGACGTGGCATCAGCATGATTCCCGAGGTGCTATTGACGTGGTGATCTGCTACACGTGACCCGAGGCACGAGATTGACATGGCGCGATGCGTGGCAATGTGTGACTGGCATGCGACCCGAGGTGTGGTGATGTGGCATTGGTGCGCGGCCCGAGGAGGGTGACGTGGCGATCCCCGAGGTGTGGTGACATGGTGCTAGTGTGTGGCCCGAGGAAGGTGACGTGGTGATCCGCAAAGTGTGCGCTGGCGTGGTGCTGGCGCGCGGCCCGAGTGGTGACGTGGCAAAAGGAACCTGCATGTTCGTGACTTCCTGCAGGCAGTCAAAGTACAGTAGGTGTTTAGTTATTTTTAAATAACTAAAACATCGCCCTACGGGCGATGTGGGACAATTATTCCCAACAATTTTTAAGCTTCGCGCCGAAGCGCGAAGGCAACACTAGCTTCGCGCTCGATGCGGAAGTCAAGGGGCGGGGAGCACGCATTGCTCCCGGATCAGCCCGGTAGCGCAGCGGCTACCCTCAGCCCTGACACCCGTGAGGTCGCAGGATCGACTCTCGGCGGGGTCGATAGATAATTAATTTTTTTTTTAATTAAATTTAAAAAAAAAAAAAAAAAACTAATGAATAGTTTAAAAAATATATATAATATTTTTTTTTGTGTGTGTAATTTCCTAAGAGGAAATTTCTGTTCATTAGTTTTTCAAAAAAAAATAAAAAATTCAAAGTTAAATGAAATTTCCTAAGAGGAAATAATTGTAAAGTTTTTTTTATAAAAAACTTAGAAAGTTAATTTTTTTTATTACTATTTCCTAAGAGGAAATCTTTGTAAAAGAAAATTTCTAGGAAATTTTCTTAAATGATAAGATCGGAAGGTTGTTATCATGCCCTCTACAAGTTGTTACTGATAACAACTCCTGAAAACTTTGATAGGCACGTGAAAACACTAGGACTTAATACAGTTTTTTCACAGTTGCAAAACATGGTTATTGCACACCAGAGAAATCCTGATCAAGGATACGAAGCAGATTCAGAAGATAACTCCTTTGGCAGCAAGTTTGAACAATCTGACACAGTTGCAATTGCTCCACAAGGATGAGAATATACTCATTATAGTAATTCGAGTTGAAATCCTACAACCTCCTTCTCCTGAAATAATATTGATCGGTGACGATGATGAACAAGTCGTGACAATTTTGTAATGGCTGAACAAGTTTGAGTTGTTTATGATTTTAAATCAAGCAGGGCTTGATAGTTTGTAAAGTCTTTTTTGCAATAAGACTATAAAAGAGAGGTTTCTTGTTTTAGTATATAAATGGGATCACATAATAATCTTCCAATTCCCGAATTCAGAGGGAATAATTATGAGATCTTGGTCCATCAAGATGAGGACATTACTCATGAGAAAAGGACTATGGGATATTATTGAAGACGGTTACATTGCTCCAACAGATTGGACTAGCTTAAGTGCAAATGATAAAAAGATCTACAAAGATGCACAGAAAAATAATTCATTTGCCTTATACCATCTTCAATCAGCATTAGATCCAAGTATGTTTTCGAGAATTGCATCTTTCTTAACTGCAACGTGATGCATGGAATGCCTTGAAAGAAGGATTCCAAGGAAGTGATAAAGTAAAGCAAGTCAGGCTTCGAGACTTTGAAAAGAGATTTTGAAAATCTCGGAATGAAGGAAAATGAAAGAGTTGGAGACTACCGTGTTCGAGTTAAAGCAATAGTTGATATGATGCAAACTTTAGGTGAAGACACAAAAAATGAAACAATTGTGAAGAAAGTGTTGAGAACACTTCTTCCTAAGTGGAATCACATTGCAATCATAATTGAAGAATCCAAAGATCTTTCTACTCTTACATTTGATAGTTTGATTGGATCATTAACATCACATGAAGAGCGACTTCAAGGTGCACCTTCAACAAGCTATGGAGGTGATGACAAAGCCTTCACTTCGAATGAAAGTGCAAGACGAGGACAAGGAAGAGGTCGAGGCAGAGGTCAACAACAAAGAGGCAAGGGCCAAAGCAACTCCTACGAGAGGAGGTAATCAAAATAGAGGTGGAAATCAAAACAGAGGAGCCAATCAATACCAAAGCAGCAATGCAGGCCGTGGAAATCAAGGACGAGGAAGTAACAAGACTAAAACAACTTGTTTCAATTGTGGGAAACAAGGCCAGTTCGCTCGGGACTGCTGTTCAAAGTCTACAAAATATCAAAGTAGTCAATATGGCTCATTCTACCGAGAAGAAGAAGGTCCACCAAACATTTTTCTCTCTTATGGACAGCCAGATCAAAATCTAAATGATACATGGATTTTGGATACTGGTTGCTCCAACCACATGAGTGGCAAAGAAAATCTCTTTGCTACATTAGATTCAAATTACAAATCTCATGTTAAGTTAGGGGATAATAAATCCTTGCAAGTTGAAGGCATAGGAGCTATGGAAGTTCCAACAAAAGAAGGCCTTAAAAATGTGAATGACATATACTATACTCCACGACTACAACACAATTTGTTAAGTGTTGGCCAAATGATGGAGAAGCATTACAAATTAGTTTTTGATGAAATAAAATGTACAATATTTGATAAAAACAATTGTAACCGGTTCATCACTGAAGTACCTATGACAAAGAATAGGTTGTTCCCTCTAAAATTTGGTGAGCCAGGGGGAGCTCAACTTGCAAACATTGCTATTACAAATCCAAGTGAATTGTGGCACTTGAGATATGGTCACCTCAATTTCTCTAGCTTTAAAATGTTAACATCACAAGCTATGGTGACAGGACTACCAAAAATTCCAGAACATAAAAAGGTATGCGAAGCATGTGCTTTGGGAAAGCACTCCGAATGAAGTTTCCAAGAGGCCGAGCGTGGAGAGCAAGTTATCCTCTTCGAGCTGGTACATTCGGACATCCGTGGTCCAATGCAAACAAAGAGCCTTGGAAACAATTCTTATTTTCTAACATTCATAGATGATTATTCTAGAATGTGTTGGCTTTATTTTCTGAAACACAAAGATGAAGCATTTGATTGCTTCATAGACTTCAAAAATAATGTAGAAAAGCAAAGTGACTACTATGTCAAATGTCTTCACACTGATAAAGGAGGAGAGTACTCCTCAAATGAATTTCTTCATTATTGTAAGCAAAATGGGATAAAAATGTAGTTCACCACTGCCTACACCCCACAGCAGAATGGTGTGGCTGAGAGAAATAACCGCACCCTTGTTGAAATGGCACGAACAATGCTTCAGGCAAAACATCTCACAAACAACTATTGGCAGATGCAGTGAGAACAAGTGCATATATTCTAAATAGAAGTCCGACTTCTAGTTTAGATGGTATCACTCCTTATGAAGGATGGTACGGTAAGAAACAAAATGTCAAACATTTCAGAGTATTTGGTTCTTTAGCATATGCACACATTCCTGGGGAGAATAGAAAGAAGCTTGATCCAAAGATTCAAGCATGTGTTTTTGTAGGGTATTTTGATTCAACCAAAGGGTATAGATTGTACAATCCCACGACACATAAAATCATTATCTCCAAGGATGTAATTTTTGATGAAGGGGGAGAATGGGGTCATAAAAAATTTGTTGATTTTGACTCTAATTCGGATAGTTCTACATTAGTACCTCCCACATTGGTACAACCCAAGAAAAGCAGTGTAAAAAGTCCTCCTCCACAAATTCCACATCAGGAAACTTCATCAAGTACATCAAGTGGTACACCAAGTCCAAGAAGGAATTTGTTGGCACCCCCAAATTCTCCAAAACGATTTCAAAGATCTGTAAGCGCTCCAATCCCGATGGATATTGATTCAGTTTCTCAAAGTAAAGAGACAAATAGAGGAAAGCGCATACGCCAGAGTCATCCATCTACTCAAATGTTGGATAGGAATTTCCAACAAAGATACACTAGGAGTCAAGCTAGTGAGATGGATGACATTTTGTCAAGACTTGAAAATCTTCAAATGTCAGGGGATGATGAGTCTCATGAACCAAGGGGTGATGTAGTCAATTATGCTTTGTTGGCTGCTGCACAGCTAGAACCTTCTAGCTATGAAAAAGCATGCACTAAAAATATATGGCAAGATGCCATGGAAGAGGAAATATCCTCAATTAAAAAAAATGATACTTGGGAGCTTGTGAAGCTTCCCAAGGGAAAAAAATGTGTTGGATGTAAATGGGTCTATAAGACCAAATTCAATGCTGATGGGAGCATTGAAATGCACAAGGCGAGATTAGTAGCTAAATGTTTTACTCATAAATATGGAATAGATTATGAGGAAACCTTTGCTCCAGTTGCTCGACAAGAAACAATTAGAACTGTTCTTTCCTTGGCAGCCCATAAAGGATGGAAAATTCAACACATGGATGTGAAAAGTGCATTTTTAAATGGATACACGGCCAGAAGAGGTGTATGTTCAACAACCTCAAGGTTTCCAAGAACCAGGAAAAGAGAACCTTGTTTATAAATTGAAAAAAGCACTTTATGGCCTCAAGCAAGCACCAAGAGCATGGTACTCACGAATTGACGACTATTTCAGAAAATATGGTTTCACAAAAAGCAAGAGTGAACCAACATTATACTACCTAAAAAATGGAGTAGATATCCTCATATTTTGTTTATATGTGGATGATCTAATATTCATGGGTAGTAATGATAAAATGAATATGGAGTTCAAAAACTCCATGATGAATCAGTTTGAGATGAAGGATCTCGGATTAATGAGATACTTTCTAGGAATGGAAGTACATCAATCAAAGAATGGGATCTTCATATGTCAACAAAAATATGCTCATGACATGATCAAGAAATTTGCTATGCAACAGTGCAAATCAGCTGCAACACCAACTGGACATGGAATCCAGCTAAGCAAAGAAGATGGAGCACCAAAATTTGACTTGACCAATTACAGAAGCATGGTTGGGAGTTTAATGTTTCTCACCAACACTAGGCCAGATATACAGTATGTTGTTTCTCTTGTATCACGATATATGGCATGCCCATATGAGCTGCATCTTCAAGCAACCAAACGAATTTTACGATATGTAAAAGGTACATTGGATTTTGGAATCCATTACCACAAGTCTAACTCTGTGAAGTTAATTGGTTATAGTGACAACAATTGGGGCAGTAATATAGATGACAGAAAATCTACATCAGGGAACTGTTTTAGTCTAGGTTCAGGACTAATAACTTGGAGTTCCAAGAAGCAATCTGTTATAGCATCATCATCTATAGAAGCTGAGTACATAGCCATTACTCATGCCAGTACTCAGATCCTCTGGTTGAGGAAAATACTTGAAGAGATTTGCGAAAAACAAATTGGTCCAACCAAACTGAATTGTGATAATATTAGTGCCATACAATTGGCATATAATTCGATCCACCACAAAAGGTCAAAACATTTTGATATGAAGTATCACTTCATAAGAGATATGGTGGAACAATAGACAGTTGAGCTTCAATATTGTAGCACTTTGGATAATCTAGCAGACATCTTCACAAAAGGCATGGCTAAAGCTCAATTTATAAAGCTAAGAGACTATATAGTTAGTCCTCTCAACTTTAAGGGGGAGAATGTTGGAAATTACCATTAGTAAAAGGTTAAAAATTTGATTTTAACTGGGGTAAAGGTAACTTACCTTTTACCTTACCTGGATGACAGTGGACGGCAGCATTTTGGCGGCAAGAGAATTCCTTCCATCCTTCTTTTCCCCCAATTTCTCCTTTCTCCCTTTCTTTCTCGAATAGGTTATTTACCGCCTATTTAATCTATGTAACCTAAGTTTGAAGGTTAATGCAATAATTCATTTTTTCGTAATCACTCACCTTTCATAAGGACCCCATCCTAAATTCATACTTTACCCCTCTCCTCCTATGGATTCCTAATCGATATGATCTTGTGTCACCCCTACTGCACTTCCAATACCTTTATGAGATCCTCCTATGGCCTTCCAGGTTATGTTTTCCCATCCTAATGTATTTGTTGGTGTTAGGCTAGATCATCCTTGAGTTCTTTCCATGGTGTCCTTCAGTGGTGGTTGGTTTTTGTATGGCTTGAATCAAGAAAAATAGTTTCAAAGACTATCCTAGTAGATCTTTTTGGTTTTGGGAGGGGCTTGTGCATTCTTGATTTTCATCGATTTATTTTTGTTGCTTCCTTCTTGGGTTTAGAATCTGAAATGGGGTTCTCACTTTGTTGTCTTGTTTTGTCTCAGCTTGGGATTTCCTCTCTACTTTTTCTTGGTCTTTGGAAAGGGCCATGGTTTTACCGTTTGCACTTGAGTAGCTCTTGGTTGTGGCTGATGTGGGTCTTTTTGAAGCTATGGTTTTTTTATATCCTTAGATTTCTATGGTTCCTTTCACTACAACATATTTATGACCTTTGGGATGAGGGCCCTAGGTTTTTTATGTTGCTCTAAGTTTTGGTGTTCATATATCTCCTTTGGATAGACTGTTGGTGGGATTGGTTGGTGTTATTAATTAGTGGACTATCTAATGGATTTTCTTTTTGTAATATTTTGGTTTTGGGAGCCATATGCTTCTGTGTTCACTGCTAAATATGATATCCTATTGATAGTCCTCGATGTTCTGATCCCTTTTAGTCATGGAGTGCCATGGTGCTTTGAATTTTTAAGATTTTCTTACCTTCATTCGTGAACTATCTCCTTCATAGGGATATCTTATGTGCTATTGAGATCTCTGGTTATTTCTGATCCACTTTCCAAGTCATGTTTTTCCTTTTGGTTCTAGTCTGAGTTCTTCCCATGCCTTCTAGGATGGGATTCTTTTTGCTATGCTAGTTTGTGATCTCCTCGTGTCTTCCTAGATAGGGTTCTCTTTTTTGGACCAGTCTATGGTTTTCCTGTGCCTTCCTAGATAGTATTATATTTTTTGGACCAGTGTGTAGGTTTCTTAGGCCTTCCTAGATGGGTTTTCCTTTATTGCAGATATTTCCAATTTTCCCATTGGTCTAATATCTAGCATGTTCTTTGTTCTATATTGCATTTTCCTAGGCTACCATTAGATGGGTTTTTCATATTTTGGTAGTTTTGAGGATTCATGCAGGGTAGGTTTCTTGCTTGGATTTCAATTTCCTATATTTTCATCTGTAGGTTGTTTTTTATTTTTAGTTTCTCGAGTGGGAAAAGTCAATTCAAATTTGTAGACTATCTTTGGGTGGGATTCCCTATTTCAAATTTAGGTGGGATTGTCTTTTTTTGTCTTGTTAGATCTCATACCCATACTGATTCGGTCTATCCCTTTATTATTATCTTGGGTTCCCATAATATGGATTTCTCTTTGTATTCTTTTTTGCTTTTTTTGACTCTCTCATACCCTGTCTGGGCGATATTCCTTTGTTATCCATTTTATCTCAAGCTCTCACAAGTTGGGTTTTCTATTTTGTGATTTTGTTGCTCAGGATGACCCCCGTGCATTGTTTCTAGTGGATATATTCTCCCTACCCCATTTGTAAAAGGTTGGGGTTCCTTTCAAAACCCCATTACCCTAAAAAAAAAATCAATCTTAGTTTGATTTAAATACAAAATCACTAGAATATGTGGCAATTTTGTCAAACATATGCTAAATTTAAACTTCTTTCCTACCCAACATGATCTCCAAGGGTTAAGAAGATGATATTATTGCATGGCTACATCATGGTCATGAAATTATCAAGCAACAATAATGTATTCCAAAAATATAAACTTCTAATCTTAGGTTGTCTACCTCCTTAAGGCGCTTGATATTTATAAGGTGGTTTCACCTCAAATCCATGCCAATTCCAAAATTCAAAACTTATCCTTTTGATGATATACCTCATTTTCCTTCAAATATTATGATATTTAAATATTACCTTCAAAGTCCTTGTCACAATGAATGCTCCTCACCCCTCCCCAAGGCCGTGAAAATTCTATAAATTAGACCCTTGGGGAGGCTTTCAATAACACATCTCCAATGCACTAAAAATCTGCCAAATTTCTTATGCTCTCTTGTGCTCTCTCATTTTTCATATTTTCACTCAAGTGCTTGAAGTATCTACTTGGTAAGCCAAAAGTGAGAAAAAAAAGAGAAATACTATGCTATTTAGTGAAATCTTACATTTTTTCTCTTATTATGTTTGTGACTAACTCCATATTGTTTAGTTTCATAATATTCCCTTTGCTTCTTTAATTTTGTTTCCACTAACCTCCATTTATTTTGTTCAATAAAATTTTCTCCACTTTCTTATGCACCTCTAACTTCATTCAATTTCAAGTCATGTGTTCTCAAAATTTTGAGTCTCCTAGAAATGTTCTTCAACCTCCATATCATAAAATCTTGCCTTCAACTATTAATTAGTCCTTTTAGTTACATGTTAGGACCCCATCCTAACCTTATTATGTAATTACCCTTTGTCTAATGTGGGGACCCTATCTTATTAATATCATGTAATGTTGTCATGTGTATGTGGTATTTGAGGTTCCTAGACAAGTGGAGCCCCCACTTGCATGTGGATGGGAACCCTTGAGCATTAGGGTTAGGGTTAGCTTGAATATTAAAAAATACAAGAGGAGGTATCTTTAAAATTTCACTGTATTGAAGCTTCGGTTCTAAGGATTTTTACCCTCGAAGAGGTCTACGATTCTTGGATGTATTTTTTTTCCTTTGCAATATAATATATTGCATTTTCATTCAATTGCAAAAATTTTAATTTCCAACTCATTTTTCCATTATTATTGCAAATTGATGTGGTTGAGTTTTTATTTTATTTCCAAGTTCCTAACAAGTGGTATTAGAGTGCTCTATAGGGATGTATATTTTTGTAGTGCAAACAATTCATGTTCCACCATTTTGAATCATAAGTAAAAACTTCTTGTATTTTCATTTTTTTGCCTATTTCCTTACTAAAACAAATAACCCTTTTTTTGCATTAGTTTAGTAGGTTAGAAACCTTGTGCAAGGGTTTTACAATATCACAAAGGAGCTATAATTATTACATTACCCATAAAGCATTTATTAAAATGAGAGGCGATCAGACTCCAATACCTAGGCCTTAGACAACACCCATATATGGAATTGATTTCCCAAGCATCTTTGGGTATATTGGGAGAACCCCTAAAATTATAAGAAACCATTAGCCCTAGCAAGATTGTTGATCATATTTTTTTTGTAGTGCATCAAACATCGCATCTAGGAATATCACCCTCCCATATTGTTAGAGAGGCAATGAGTGTCCTTAAGGGTATGCATGGAACGCTCCTTGAGTAATGGCATGAAATATTAGTTCAAGCATTATTGTTCATCATTGTAATATAACATAGGGCTATGGATAGTACACACACCTTGGCCTAGTGTTATCGTATTTTTGACTTATGTTTCACCTCCAAACCCTAACTACATATTTGAGCATACCCTAGAGATTATACCTACTTATGGTAAATATTAAAAATAAAGGAAGATAGTGACTAGTTGTAAGAAAAAGAGTACAAGGGTAGTGATTAGAGCAGTTATCATGGCAATCATCAAGACACTCATCAAGGGGTAATCATAATAAATGCAAAGAAGAAAATCAATTTGTTATTAGGGAAATAAGGCTTGACAAGAAAATTAGACAAGATGTGAAGACAACAAGATAAAAATAAATTGTAAAGCAAACCATTATTTGTGCTAGTTTGAGTGTAGAAAGTACCTAGTCTATAGAGCAAGTCATTATCAATAAAAAAAGAAAACATAAAATGTTTGTAGAGCAAGTTGTTATTAGTATTTAAAAAAATATTGTGTAGAGTAGCAACTTGTAGTTTGGTAGTAGTCTGCAGAGTAGCAGCCATATTTTGGTAGCCATGCTTAAATACCCAATCTGCAATTTGATAGCAATTCCTTTTAAAAAATCTATAGTTTGGTAATAAAAAAATCCATAATTTGGAAGTAGTCTAAAAGTGGTAGTTTCTTTTTAAAAAATAAAGAGATACATTCATAGTTTGGTTATAGTCCAAAAAAATCCAAGTTCCACAACTTCAACAAAGTAGATGGTTACACGTATAGAAAATAACCAATTTGTAGTTGATAACAATATCAAATCAAAAAAATAAATAAAAAAGTTAGAGGCTACAAAATATTTTTTTGAGACCTAGCCCATTGTGATGGTCTTCTCAAATTGGTCATTTGATATAGCACCCAGACACTTTTTTTGAACCATTACCAAAAATAGTAACCACCTGGAAACAACAATTTCTATATTTAGTAAGTTACACTTCACATGTAGATGGCTAAAGGAACTAGAGGACACCAAAAGGTGATAGAACAAAATACAAAAACCCTTCTAGAGAAAATGCATACCATAATTTCTAATATTTTCAATTTATTTAAATAGGTGAGGGACAAAGTATCACTTTTAAGAGGTGAACACATGCGATCCAAAGCTTTATTTGAAGAAAAATTCCTAGAAGTTGAGAAAAAATTTAGGGATGGGCCAAAGTTTTTTGAGAATTCTAACATTAAAAAACTAGGTGGAATTACTGACAATAAAGAGAAATGAATCCATAAGGAAAAGGAAGACTATCATTCTCTTTTTAAAACAAATACCCCATTTAAGATGCCTAAATTAGACTTGCCTAAGTTTAATGACAAGGACATTGATGAGTGGTTATGTCAAGCAGATAAGTTCTTCAAACTTCATAATTTCCCTAATCACTATGGCATATTTCAACTTTGAATCTGAAGCTTTACAATTGTAACAATGGTTAAAAAATCCTAAAAACCTACAGAATGTGTTGTATACAACAACACTTGTATGGTAGTAGTCATTTTATTATATATATATATATATATATATATATATATATATATATATATATATATATATATATACCTAGATGCTTCTGCATCATATATGTAAGGTAAGATAAATGTATCATGAGCTCTAGTTCATAAACATTTAAGTTGGGTATTTAAGCATGGCTACCAAAATATGGCTGCTACTCTGCAGACTAGCATTCTTCCATTCTCTTCAATTGTTTTAACCTTAAATTCTCTTCAATTGTTTTATTCTTCCATTTTACCAAGTATTTTTTTTATAAGTTAAAACATTTCATTTCTTTCGGGTTTTAAAAGGTTGACCCCAAAACCTATTTACAAAAATAACATATGCTAAAAAATTTCAAAGAGAAAAATAGGGGAATGCATCCCCGAGTGAGACCCAATCAAAAGGAGAAGGGGGACACAACCCCTCCTAGGATCCACCATAAGACAAAACTGGCACCACGCAGGGCAGCCTCAAAAACACAAAAATAAGACAAGAAAGCTAATCCTCCTTAACATCCTCTTCATCCTCCTTATCATCTTCCTTCACCTCGTCCTTGATCGCATCCTTAGAGTTGACCTCGTCCACCTTGGAATCTTCCTGACCCGAGAATTGTTCATTGAAGAATAGAAGATGCAGGGCCTCCCAAAGGTCAGTAAGGGAATTCACCAGGTTCAAAGTGGTCATGATGATGAACCACTTTAGGACCTTGGCATTGACATCCTGATCCTCCTCGTTAGGCATGATTTCAATAATATTCTACTTGTCTTGAATGAATCTGTTCCTCAGGTGAGTTGAGGATCTGGTGGGGCTCTCAACTTTCTCACTTTTGATTTTCTTTCTCACCAACAACTCTCTAATAGCCTCCACCACCACTCTTTTCTTGGTGGACATGGTCAGGGAAGGGGAATAGGACACACTAGGTTTGACCTGGCTAGGGCTAGGTTTGCCTTTGGGGGCACTAGGGGGAAGGGCTTGAGGGCTATGAATCATAATATGACTATAAATAACCTTAAATAAACCCTGGTGAGATGGAAGGTCATCACCCTTCTTCCTCCTATAGGCATCAATTGAGTAACTAATGGAGTTGAATAGAAAATGGGGGATACTGATAGGATTGACATCTCTGAAGTGGTTGATGAATGCAAAGTGGAAACTGCATAACACTTTCTCTGGGTCATCCACTATTATGAATTCCATAATGGGCTTCATGACGTCATTCCAAGGGGTGGGAAGGTCCTTGCATTGCAACCCCGACTTTGCCTCCTTGTAAATCTTGTTGTTATCCTTGAACTCTTTCAACTCCACCTCCCAATTATGCTTCTCTCTATGGATTGATCTCCCCTTGATCTATTTCCCAGTAATGGTAGTGAGGAGAGGAATGCCAATCATAAATTCTCTTCCACAAATGGTGACTCTTCTGCCCTCCCATGTCTCCAAGACTACCATTGTTATTTTGAGGTCATCACCAATTTTTTTTTTGAAGAAAGAGGTGAAACCCCTCTCAGCAAGGATGCGCTCAGCCAATAGATCCCACTCCACACAACTCGGCTCCACAAAAATCATCTCCAGTAAGAAAATTGAGTTGAGGAAAATGGCATGGGTATTAAGGAATTGAGAAGAGGGAATGGAGCTCCAATGGCCGATCAGATCTTTAGAACACCTAGTGAAAAGATGCTTAGGGAACTTACCTTTTTGAAAGAAGAAGCAAAATTTTTGGATACCCTTTTGGATATTACCACTATCAATTTGGGGTTCCTCGTATTACTTCGGATTCACCATAAGGAAAAGGAAAGTTTCAAAGCATTTCCAATTGGACCAATCACACAAGACCAGATGGTGGAGTTTGTGGTTGATGGTGGGAAGCCGAAGCATCACATTGGGAGTTGAGGCAAGACCAGCGTGGCAGCAATCTCGAAAATAGACCCAACCTTGGCTCGAGTGGTGAATGAGGAGGACAATGATGTGGAAGGCTTTGATCACAAGGTTGACAATGATGATATCTTGGTGAAAACCATTGAAAGTGCCTAAAGTTTTGCATTGGATATAGGACCTTTTGACATGAACACTCAAAAAAATAGGAGAGTTGTAATAGATCATAAAAAAACAAACTAGGCTGAATGATTAATCTCTGACATTCTATACATCTTCTTGGTCCATGATATCTTTAACCACTTGGGGAAGTCCAACCATCCATGTGATCAGACTATTAGCCATGACCCCTTGATTCGCTAGACTATCTGTAGCCCTATTGGATTCCCTGAAGGTGTGCTGAAATATGGTTTCCTATTGACTGAGGATAAGGATCCTCACCTCCTCAATGCAATCCTTAACCCTCCATGAAGGCCTCTTATTGTTCCTTAGATAATTGATGATAATAAGTGAATCTCCCTCAACTATTACCCTACCAAGATAATATTTTGCAAGGACTAAGCCTCACCACACAACTTTGGCTTCAGCAACATTGTTTGTCTAGATTCCTAGGTACTCAACAAAGGTAAAAATGACTTTCCCATTGTGGTCCCTAAGGATGCCCCCTGCACCAGCTTTTCCAGGATTACCTTTGGTAGCTCCATCAAAATTTAATTTGTACCATCCACTCGATGGAGGTATCCACTTAGAATTTGCTCTGCTATTTGATTGAGGTTGGTTTGGTTTTTCCTCCAAAGGAAGGTTCAAGGAGCACCCTAAGGAAATCTCAAATCTGGAGGCAAGGTGAGTGGAGGGAGGCAAAAGGAGAGCATTTTATTTGGAAAAGGAGAGAATCTTGTTGGTGATCGAGGCAGGATTCAACTTGATATTGGAGAAGGCTCTACGGTTCCTCTCAAGCCATATTTTCCATAGGAAATGGTGGAGGTAGGTGGTCCAAAGGAATTTGAGGTGGGGGTTATGAAAGGGAATGGGCCATTGGAGGAAAATTTTGACAATGGTATTAGGCTTGGCCCAAAGGATATGGAAGGCTTGGAGGAGACTATTGAGGATGGACAAGGAGAAAGGGCAAGTGAGGAAAAGGTGATGAGAGGACTCCCAATATAATAGACACAAATAACACCTATTGGGAAAAATAATGCCTCTCTTGAGCAGATTGTCAATCGTAAGGATTTTTCTTTGAAAGACCAGCCAAGAGAAAAAGGAAATCTTGGGGACAAGACGTTTAGGCCACACAAGTTGATGAGGGAATAAGGGCTCCTCAGGGGTCAGAAGTAATTGGTAAGCAGACTTGACTAAAAAATCTCCGCTCTTAGTGGGCTCCCAAAATAATTGGTCCTTAGGATTGCTAGAAGGAATAATGGTGAGATTCAACAATGATTCCAAAGAAAAGGATTCTATCGGGTGAGAATTGCTCTTGAGGGGTTTCCATATTTTCTTGTTGTTAGAAGAACTGAGGAAATCAATGACTTGTTATCCCATCATGGCATCCATGAAACATTTCAGCCTAGATAGAATAGGATCTTCAATGAGGGGTTCTCCTCTTATCCATTTGTCCTTCCAAAAATCTATGTTACGACCATCCCCTAACTTCCATCTTAGTCCTTTTCTTAGTAACTCTCTGGAATTCAAAATGGATTTCCAAAAGGTAGATCCTCTGGTTGGGGCTAAGTCATTTAGGAAGTCTATTCCCTACAGGTATTTTCTCTTGATAATTGTTATCCAATCATTACTGACATTAGTCACCAAGTGCCAAGCTTGTTTGGCCATGAGAGCCAAGTTGAGAAGATGAATTCTCCTCAGGCCAATTCCTCCTTTGTCCTTAGGTCTACAAACCTTGTCCCAGGCAACAAGATGAAAGCATTGTTTATTTTCTACCCCAGACCAAAGAAATTTTTTTTGTTTTTTGGTAGACCAAAGCTGGGGCTTTGAAGATAGACATGAAATACACTAGAATGCTTTGGAGGGAGGCCATGGTTAGGGTGGCTTTAGTGGCTTGGGAGAGAAGGTTTCCTTTCCATCCAACTAATTTTTTTGGATCCTCTCGATGATATTATTCCACATTGAATTCGAAGGGTTACCAGTGAACAGAGGTAGGCCCAAGTAAGCCGAAGGGAGGGAGGACACAGAGCATTCTAGAATTCTAGCTATTTTGGTTTACCTCTGAATAGGGGTATTAAAAAATATATCTTGCTTTTGTTAAAATTTACTTTTTGACCAATTGCTTCTTCGTATAAAAGCAAAATATATTTGATTACCTTGGCTTCAAAAACTGAGGCAAAAGTAGAAATGAGAGTGTCATCTACAAATTGTTGATGCGTGATAGGATTCGTCTAGGATGCTGCTCTTATTCTTGATATGAGACCTGTCCTGCATGCAACCTTTATGGTTCTTCCAAGCACTTCAACAACTATGATAAATAGTAGAGGGGAGATGGGATCTCCCTATCTTAATCCTCTATTGCTCTAGAAATATCCTATAGTAGATCCATTGATGAGGATAGAAAACCAAGGTTTGACAATGCATCCTTTGATCAAATTAACCCAATCAGGATGGAATCCAAATTTGAGAAGGATAGCAATGAGAAATTCCCAATTGATGCGATCATAGGCTTTGTTCATGTCAAGCTTGAGGGCAAAGGTAGGCTTCTTAGTCTGAGAGATAGAATGCAGAGCTTCATGAATGGTGATGACTCCATCAAGAATGGATCTTCCTTGAATAGAGCTCCCTTGGCATGGATCAATGAAACTAGGCATAATTTCTTTCATCCTATTGGCAATAGCTTTGGTGAGGATCTTGTAGGTCACATTGCAGAGGCTTATAGGTCTAAAATCAGTCATGGATTTGGAAGCAGTGCCTTTTGGGATGAGGGCTATGAAAGTGGAATTATAACTTCATGGGATAAACTTGGAGGATTGGAATTCCTTAATGGTAGAACAAATGTCTTGCCCAACAATATCCCAAAAAGTTTGGAAGAATCAGGGAGGAAAGCCATCGGGACCAGGAGCTTTATTAGGATTCATAGAGAATAGGGCCATTCTGATTTCCTCATCAGTGAAGGGTGCCACAAGCTTGAGGTTGACTTCATCTGGAATGGAGTGAGGAATGTGATGGAGCATGGAATATTTTACTGAAGTAGAACAAGGATTGCAGTCACCAAGGAGGGATCTGAAATATGATACCACTTCTTCTCTTATTTTAGTGATGTTAGAGGTGGAAGACCCATCCCCTCTCACAAGATCTTTAATTCTATTGTTACTTCTATTTCTCAGTGTTGATGCATGGAAGAATTTTGTATTGGCATCCCCCTCCTTGAGCCATAGAGCTCTTGACTTCTGTCTCTAGAATGTTTCCTCACAAGCAAGGATATTGTGATATTCTACAAGGGTGTTTCTTTCCTCTATCCTGATTTGTTCATCATTCTATCCATTCTAAAATTTGCTCTCTATGATGGCTAATCTATCTGAAATTGCTTGCTTGTTCTCGAATAAATTTCCAAATATTTCTTTGTTCCAGACTTTGAGGTTTTCTTTGACATGTCTGAGTTTTTGGGCTAATCTGGATGACGGACTTCCTTGTCCAATCTATTGCCACCATTGAGAAATTATATTTTTGAGGTCAGGATGGTGAATCCACATAGCTTCAAATCTGAAAGGCCTTTTGAAAGGATGGGCAGTCTCCAATTCCAACAGGAGTGGGCTGTGATCAGATCCTATCTTGGGTAGGGAGTGGAGGCTGGCATCTCCAAATATTTGAATAGCTTCCTGTGAAAGAAAGAACCTATCCAATTTAACTTGAATGAGTTGATTGCCTAATATTCTATTGCTCCAAGTGTATTTGGCATCCTTAAGTTTCACATCCATGAGATTGTTTGCATTGACGAACTCAATGAAATATTCCATACTTCTGATAGGTAAACCTGATCCTCCATTTTTTTCCGAGGGGTAAAGGGGTGTGTTGAAGTCCCCTGCTACAATCCAAGAAATATTATGAAAGGCATATTTTATGCTACTTAAGGTTTCCCATAGCAAAGCCCTTCCTGGAAGGGAATTTGGAGCATAAACATTGGATAGGATCCATGAATTATTGTTGTCTTTATCATGAAATAGAACACTGGTAATTCTGTCACTTGATTGTAACACTCTTCCTTCCAGTTTCCTAGGGTCCCATAAGCACATTAGACCTCCAGAAGTGCCTCTGGCCTGGCTGAAAGACACTTCTCCTTTTTTTCCAAATTTTCATTGCTACTCTGATAGACACACTTTCATCAAGCTTCATTTCTTGCATTATGAAAATCATGGGTTTAAGCTCTCTTCTTAATGAACTGACTACTCTTTGTTTAGTTAGGCCATTTAGACCTCTCACATTCCATGAGAGGATATTCATTTGGAATGTTTGGAATTTTTCTTGCTCCCCTTTCCTTGAGGTTGGGAAGGTGTTGGAAATTTGAGTTATTTTATGTTTTCATTGATGTCACATGGACGATTGATGTCACATGGATCACATTGAATTTTGGTGGCCAAAGCATTTCATAAATAAGCATTTATGATATTTTGGAGAGCATTGATATATACAAGGTTTTTGTGAAAACCAAGGTAGGCAAAATAAAAGGTTTTATTTAAAACTATGGATGGCAGATTTGAAATGGGTTTTTCTTAAAACCCAGGTTGGCTTTTTTTTTCATCGAAAAATGTGCCCCGATGATGGAGATATTTAATTTTAAATATTTAGTTTAAATTTAAAATTATTTAAAATTAAAATTTTAATTTTAAAATTAAATATATTAATTATAGCGCCGACTAAATAAAGGAGGAAAGGCTATATTAATTTATAGCACTGACATCTAAAGAAATAGGAAAGGCATATATATATATATATATATATATATATATATATATATATATATGCCAACAAAATCTTAGACTTCATTAACCCAAAGCTTATTTTTCGAATGCCTTCGATTGGGGAACAAATTGTGAAAAGAGAGAGAAGTATGACTTTGGTCTATTGAAAAATCATTTGCGGAGTTTATTAAGATGCATAGGCATCTTTGGCCTAGCATTTCATGCACTGTGTATTACACAAGAGATCCTGCGATCGAGTCCCGTCATGGTTATTTGCTTTGTTGAAGCGCTCGAAGCGCTGTTAAATTTTTCAAAGGGTGCAGAAGTTAATGATATAAGTTTTTGTTTGTGTCCCTTTGGACACGTGAGGGTGTTTGGCCCAATGACAGGATGAATGTGGTTAAATTTTTGAGCAAGGAGACATCACAAGATCGAATCCCGTCAGGGACATAGGCAAGTTAATAATTTTTAATATATTTTATTTTTCTAAAGTTGCCCTAGGAGGAATAAGGGTTGTGATGCATGTTTAGAAAAGGAGAGATTTCTGGTGTTTATCCTTTTGAAAGTATATCATATTATATATCATTGGAAAAATTAGTTCGAGGTCTATTTTATTAACTTACTTAGAGGGAGAAATAAGTTGTATGTAAAGAGATGTTTCTATTTTTGTAAAAGGGTTCAAAAATAAAGGTTGTTTTGTTCTTTTTAAAAGGTGATTAATTCTTTCATGAGGGGACATGTTGTATTTTATTGAGTAGGAGTGATAAGGTGTTATTTGGATATTATTGTTGTGATATTAACCATGATCTATAACCCTCATTAAAAGTTAACAAATAATTTTGTTGGGTGTGGCAGATTTAGTGGACATCCAATAAGGCATCAAAAGGTATGAGCAATATTCTCCATTGACTTTATTTATGGTGGTTGATTTTTGAAATATCATTGGAGAGAAAATTATTGATTGTGGTTTCCTTTTTGAAAGTGATTGGTTGAATACTTCAAGGTTTTCTGGTTTGAGAGTTGTATTTAAACCTTGTTTTATAAGCATAGTTGTTGAAGCCCATTGGTTATGCAAAGAACTTGAGTTAGAAAAGAACATGAGTATCATTGTTTATGTGAATTTGTGGTTAAGCATTTTTGGAAACATTTGAGTTGGTTGATACATGCTTGGACTAGGTTTTTGTGAGAAAGAGTTGTCCCTCGTGGTGATTGTTTGAGTTGAGTTGATTGAGCCTAGTCAAGTGATTATGTAAGGTGATTGTTCAAGTCCCATGAAACAAAAAATTCTATAATTCTGATTCAAGTTGAGATGGAGCTTTGAGATTAGAATATATTGAGTCTCTAACAATTCTCTTTATGCTTCTATAAGACTTGAGTTGAGTTGATATCATTGTGGATCATTGTTGTCATCCATTGTGGAGTGCATTGCCTTTCACTATTGAGTTCATCATTGAGCCTTGCCTTCATAGATTTGTGGATGAGATTGGAGTGCTACTTGAGCATGATTGGTTGAGCCTTGAGAAGGCTTTTGGGACAGATTTTTGGATAGATTTGTGGCAGTTTTTGTGTATGATTTATTGAGCCTTTGAGAAGTATTTTGAGACATATTTTTGGATAGATTTGTGGCAGTTTTTGAGTATGATTGATTAAGCCTTTGAGAAGGCTTTTGGGATAGATTGGTGGACATATTTGGGACAATATTTGAGAAATTTCTTTGTCAGCTTGTTGATAATATTTTGAGCAAGTTCCTAGTGAGATTGTTGAGCATATTTGAGCAAGTTCTTGGTGAGCTTGTTGAGCATATTTGAGCAAGTTCTTGGTGAGCTTGTTGAGCGTATTTTGAGCAAGTTCTTGGTGAGCTTGTTGAGCAGATTTTGAGCAAGTTCTTAGTGAGCTTGCTAGAGCAGTTTTGGGCAAGTTATTGGTGATCTTGTTGAAGAATATTTTGGGCAAGTTCTTAGTGAGCTTGCTAGAGTATATTTTGGGCAAGTTCTTGGTGAGCTTGCTAAAGTAGTTTTGGAAAAGTTCTTAGTGATCTTGCTATAGAATATTTTGGGCAAGTTCTTGGTGAGCTTGTTGAACCATTTTTGGGTAAGTTCTTAGTGAGCTTGCTAGAGCATTTTTGGGAAAGTTCTTGGTGAGCTTGTTGAAGCAGATCAGTGGATTGCATACCTAAGAAGATCAGTGTATTGCCTAGCTTTGAGCATATCAAAGTAATCATTTGTATTGGGATAAGGATCCTTATTTTTTTGTGAAATATTATAAGGATATTATCTTATGGAGTACCCCACATTGGGGGAACCACGTTAAATCTTGTGTCTCAATTGTGTGTGGTGATTTGTGCACTTGTTTACTATTTCTATCTATATCATTAATGCACACTACTATATTTGGTTATTACAATTAAGAATACTAATTGATATTGGTTTGGAAAGAAAGTAAAAAGTGGTTGATATAATGTTCAACCCCCCTCTCAGTATAAGCTTGTGTTCTTCAATTGGTATCAGAGCGGTTTCCTTCGAAAATGCTAATAGGTTGAGGGTAAATTCTACAAGAACATAGATGGCTTCACAGAATGGATTATCTACAAATAAGGCTCCACTATTTGATGGTAAAAATTATGCTTTCTAGCATGTCAAATATAAGAAGCCTATGGAGTACACCATCCCCATTCAAGGGCTATTCCATTTGTAATCATTGTATCAAGCATTTGGTATCCCTAAGAGGGACCTATCTGTAATCAAAGTTCAATATGAATTAATGAAAAGAGATCTTATGTTTTGTTAATTCATTGTCTTTCATGCTTTCATGGTTTTATGCTTGATATTATGCTACAAATATTTTAGGTGTATGCTTTTTAGGATCGTACAAGGAGATAGGAGATCTCAATTTCTAGATTGAAGAACTTCACAAAAAAAGAAAAAAATCCATAGAAGCCCTGATTCAGAAGAAAATGTCATAGAAGCCTTGATCCAGAAGAAAAGGCCACAGAAGCCTAGAAAAGGCCATAAAAGCCTTGATCCAGAAGAAAATGCCATAGAAGCCTAGAAAATTCCATAGAAACCTTAATATTGAATAAAAGGTCACATAAGCCTTGATTTTAAAGAAAATTTTATAGAAGCCTTGATACTGAAATAGGGTACAAATACCTTTATCTTGAAGAAGACTCTATAAGAGAGTACTTAATTTAGAAGTAGATTTCAATACTAATATTTTTTTTACAGGTAAAGGATATCTAGTAAGCTAGGAAAGCTTCCTATAAGAAAGTTAGGAAGAGTAGCCTCTTTAGAATCAATCCAGCACCCGAAGCAAAAGACAACAAGAGGAAATATCATTGAAGAATTTCTAAACAAGGAAGAAGAAGAAGGACTAGGAAATTCCTGCTCGAATCTTGAAATAGTATAATTGGGGATTTAGGAGAATATCTCACCACCAACACTTCAAAAAGTATAAGGTTGAAGATAATGTCTCAAGGAATACCAAAATAAGCTGCAAGATCAAATGCCTTGGTGAGGTCTCGATGAGCATCCAGTAAAAGGTGAGGAGAGCCTTGCTAAAGAAATCATCAAAGAAAAACTCACTAAATAAATCCACTACCAAGGAAAATCCCCTGATAGTGAAGGACTTGGGACAATTGTTGCCATCCAAAAACTAGCCCAAGAGGAGGAGAATTTTGCAAGGAGTGCCAAATCTGAGCAGAAGAAGAATCCAGTGAAGACCTCAAGACATTCATAATCTTAAGAAGAATATTCTAATTGAAGTCATAATTTGAAAAGATGACTTGAAGTTAGAATAAGCTAGCCAAAACTAGAATATTAAAGATTACTTCCCACAGCAAGAGGACATCGCTTCAGATATACTGACTTCTCCAAATCTATAGTAGAAAGGCATGAGATCTTAAGTTTGTGAAAGAAAGTTTGAGATTACAATTTGGTGAAGAAGGAGTTGTTTTAAATAGTCTGCAAAGAGCTACAAGATCTTACTCAAGGTAGCAACTTGGTGATCTAAGACACCAAGATCTACATCCTCTACAAAAGTGACAAAGAAGCTACAAAATATTTTAGAAAAAGGTAAGCAACTATTGGTGCAAGTAGATTCATTAATTGGATTACTTTTCATATTTTTTAAAGCACCTTAATCCAGATTAAAGTTGCAACCTAAATTACAATATTTAGAAGTGCAAAATAAAAAGGTTCCTTTTAGAGTTTCATTTTCACACTAGGATTTGATTGGATTTCAAACATTAATTATCTATCAACTACCTATTATCTACTTTGGAAAGTGAAAAGAAGACTGAATTCTACAATATATTTTTTTTAATTTGTGGAAAACATCCCAAAAGGGATGCCACTTTCATGTAAGACTCAAGTAGGCAGGGGTATCCATTCTACAATACTAATTATAGTGAATTTGTAGAATATTTGAAGGTTCATTTCAAATTATTCTTGATTAGTTGCAGTGAATTGATTAAGTGCATTTTATTGAGAGTATATTGGAGTGATAAGGTGTAATTTGTTAGTACATTAAAAAGTAGAATTTGTTAAATTCATTTGCAATATTATTACTCTCAAAATAAATTAGTTTTGTGTAATGAAAAAATTTACAAAATATAGTTTGTATAAAGTGTATAAAATACACTCTTAAAGAAAAAAAACCTACAACTCTTAGTGGTCAGCAGAAGCCACCAAAATTTATTAGTACAAGCAAATAAAAGCTAACAAAAAAGAAGCTTCAAATATTGAGACTTGGTGAGTCTCAAATCCAAAGCACTAAAGGGGTTAGTGCAACTAAAATAAAACTTCTATTTTATAACATTTACAAGGCTTGGATTCACCATAAAATATCCAAGTAAATAGGGTAAGGGATCTAGCCAAAGAGACATCCTCAAAACCCTCATAATGCACTCATAAAATTTGCTACAAAATCAGAATCTCAGGCCTGCAAAAGAGTGTAAGAAAAAGTGAAATAAAAAGGGTTTTATATACATGTAAATATTACATGTTATTGCACTTGTACAATACATCATATGTAAGGAAAGGAGCACATTTGAAGGTGCCTCAAAAGGTACAATATATACAAGAAAATCTAGCCAAATAAATATCGAAATATTAGCGCTCTTCAACCATCGAAAGGGCATACTCTCTGTGGATGAACCTACAAGACAAATGAAGCTCATAAAAGTGATTTATGTAAACCAAATCAAGCTTATCAAGGACATATTTGAAGATAAAAATAAGCTTATTTATGTAGATAAAAGAGAGCTCATTGATGAAGAAAGAGCGTCAAGCTTCCACTCCTACCAAGGCGAATAGGCAGCATAACAAGGAGCACATTGAAGGCAATAAGAAAAAGAAAAAGATGCTACATTGAGAGTAACATCCACAAAATAAAGCACTATCATCCACGATCGAAGATCCAAGATGCCTTATGAATCCACTTGCATAATAATAGGTTGCCTTATACCCAAGAAAACATAGTAAGCTAAGGAGGTAGATAATCGAAGGAGTTACAATCTCCTTCTTGAAGGTGTTACATCAAAAGTTTCATGCAAGAAGATTGAATGCCACTTGGCATAATATTCTCTAGCACCTCTCATTTTCTAATGCTCAAGAGACCATCGAAGGGAATTTACAAGTGCTAGAGTAAATTCTCATATGTTACAAAGGTGTAGCGTGTGCCACAAAAGCGTTACAAGAAGATATTGGCATTACACAAGTGACAGTGCTCTCAAGAAACATAAAAGACACTTGGCCACACTTGACCTCCAATAAATGCAATCTAATTTTTAAGAAAAAATAGGGTGAAGAGGAGAGCAAATTGTAGTAAAAATAAATAAGGAAAAATCATAGTCAAACCAGTTCTAGCACAGCATGGAAGAAAGGGAACAAGGAGTATTTAAAGCTCCATATAATGACATACTGATGGGGACACGAAAATCAACCCCAGCCAAATCCAAATTTTCATGCAAAAAATTAGACACACGTTTTACAAGAAATAGAAACTCCAATGTTTCATTAACTTGCAAAGATTTTACACAGTAACAGCCCACGGGCTTTACAAAAACTAGCGCTCAGGCTTAGTTTTCTCACACTCTATTGCAATTCCCTAACTCTCCATCTCTAGAAGGAACATGCACCCAAGCCGATTCAGAATGGCTCTCGGCCCTCGATTCTGCAACTCGACTGTGCAACTCTGTAACTGCAAGTTTTCCAACCCTTGTACATGCCTCTGCTTCATCCTTTTATAAATTTTTGGGTGTGCCTCTTCGTCTTCCATCTGGCGGCCCTTCGATTCATTTTTGCCATGACTGTTCATCTTCATCTGCTCCATAACTACAATCCGCAACGGCCTCTGTAACTGTCATCCGACTCCTACTTACGGTTACATTTTTTGCATGACTCTTTGTCTTCACCTACTTTCACTGCACCTTGCTGCCATGTGCCGCTCAATGGACTCCTTCTATAATGGTCCCTGTAACCATCTGCCCCTTTTGAGTCGTGAAGCAGCATGTCATGATTTTGCGACATCTCCCCTCTCTTCCTCATCTTCTTCTCTTCTTGTTGTGATATCACGACATGTCACGATATCGTGACATTTTTGCTTCTTGGCCATCTCTCTCCTCTTCGAGGTGTGAAAACCCAACATGTCATGATATCATGACATTTTTGCTCCATCACCTTCTCTCTCCTCTTTGGGTCACGAAATCGTGACGTGTCGCGATATCGCGACATGTCGTGATATCGCGACACTTTTCTCTTCATCCATTTTCTCTTCTCTTCTAGCCATGATAATGTGACATGTCATGAAATCATGACAGTTCTGCTCCTTCACTCCATCTTCCTGCTTTTGGGTCATGAAATAGTGACATGTCACGAAATTGTGACATCTTTATCTTTCGTACGCTCTTTCTGCTTTCGATCGCGATATCGCGACATTTTTCTTCCTTGCCTCCTTTCTCTTCTTCGGGTCATGAAAATGCGACATGTCACGAAATCGTGACATCTTACCCTCTCTGCTTCCTCTCACTTCTTCGAGTCGTGAAAATGCGACATGTCACGAAATCATGACATCTTCTTCCCTTGGCTTCTTCTTCACCTTCTGGTCGCGAAACTGTGACCTGTCACGAAATCATGAAATTTCTTTCTCCTGGATCTCTCTCCTTGGAGGGTCGCAAAACTATGACATGTCATGAAATCATGACATCTTCCTCTTTCGCTCTTCATCTTACCTTCGAGTCACAAAATTGTGACATCTTAGCTTTCAGCTTTCTCTTTCTTCCTCAGGTCACGAAACTGCGACATGTCACGAAATCGTGACATCTTTGCCTTCTATACTCTCCTGCTTTTGGGTCATGAAATCATGACATCTTTGCTTGTTGCCTCCTCTTGCCTATTTGGGTCATGAAATCATGACATCCTTGGCATCCTTGCTTCTCCTATGGAACCTGTCGCGATATCGTGATAGTTGGCCCTGCTGGCTTCTTTCTCCATTTTGTGTTGTGATATCACAACACATTTCATGTTATGATATCATGAAAGCTTCTCCTCACTCACTCCTTTATTTCACTTATGCCGCGATATCGTGACACATTTCCTGTCGTGATATCACGATAGCTTCTTCTTGCTGACTTCATTCTCTGCTTGCATCGCGATATCGTGACACATCTTCTATCACGATATCGTGATAGTTTTCTTCGCTGGCTCCTCTCTCCACTTTGTGTCGTGATATCGTGACACTTTTTTTGTCGTGATATCGCGACATATTTTTCTCCTTGCCTTCTTCTTCTTCTTCTATCGCAATTTTGTGACACGTCACAAAATCACGACATCTTCCCTCCTTGGCCAAATTTTCAAAAGTGGCCCTCCTACCACTAGATGCTTCTGCATCAGGTGCCACTAGATGCTCTTGCATCAGACACCCGGGGTTGGTGGAGAAGTGATCTTCACTTCTGCATTGTCTGGTCACTACCTTCTGCAATACCTCCAGACATTCACCTGCCTTTGCAGTCTACTTCAACTCTGTTTCCTGGCCTCTACTTCTCAGTTTATCCTCACACTTTCTACGTAGCTCCTCTTGCCTCTGCAAATCCATTCTGAGTAGCTCCTCTTGTAGGGCTTTCACTTGCCTCTACAAATCTATTCTTAACAGCTCCTCTTGCAAGGCTTGCATTTGCCCCTACAAAACTCGAACATCTTCTGCTATCGCTATGTCTCTGCCACCACCTCAGTTTCTTCTTGGATGCATTTTGCTCGCTCAATCACAAGACCTTCCACAGATCCTGGTGCAAACTGCATCACTTCTGGTGATCTGCTTGCACACTCAGGAACTTCTAGCTCTAATACCACTTGATGGGGACACGAAAATCAACCCCAGCCAAATCTAAATTTTCATGCAAAAAATTAGACACACGCTTTACAAGAAATAGAAACTCCAATGTTTCATTAACTTGCAAATATTTTACACAGTAATAGCCCATGGGCTTTACAAAAACTAGCGCTCAAGCTTAGTTTTCTCACACTCTATTGCAATTCCCTAACTCTCCATCTCTGGAAGGAACATGCACCCAAGCTGATTCAGAATGGCTCTCGGCCCTCGATTTTATAACTCGATTGTGCAACTCTACAACTGTAGGTTTTCCAACCCCTGTACACGCCTCTACTTCATCCTTTTATAAATTTTTGGGCGTGCCTCTTTGTCTTCCATTTGGTAGCCCTTTGATACATTTTTTCCATGAATGTTCATCTTTGTCTGCTCCATAACTGTAATCTGCAACGGCCTCTATAACTACCATTCGACTCCCACTTACGGTTACATTTTCTGCATGACTCTTTGTCTTCACCTACTTTCACTGCACCTTGTTTCCATGTGCCACTTAATGGACTCCTTCTGTAACGGTCCCTGTAACCGCCTGCCCCTTTCGAGTCGTCAAGCAGCATGTCACGATTTCGTGACATCTCCCCTCTCTTCCTTATCTTCTTCTCTTCCTATCACGATATCGTGACATGTCGTGATATCATGACATTTTTTCTTCCTGGCCATCTCTCTCCTCTTCGGGGCATGAAAACTCGACATGTCATGATATCGTGACATTTCTGCTCCATCACCTTCTCTCTCCTCTTTGGGTCACGAAATTGCGATGTGTCACAATATCACGACACTTTTATCTTCATCCACTTTCTCTTCTCTTCTAGCCGTGATAATGTGACATGTCAAGAAATCATGACAGTTCCACTCCTTCGCTCCATCTTCCTGCTTTCGGGTCACGAAATCATGACATGTCACGAAATCGTGACATCTTTGTCTTCTGTATGCTCTTTCTTCTTTCGGTCGTGATATCATGACATGTCACGATATCGTGACATTTTTCTTCCTTGCCTCCTTTCTCTTCTTCGAGTCACAAAAATGCGACATGTCACGAAATCGTGACATCTTCCCCTCTCTGCTTCCTCTCGCTTCTTCGGGTCGCAAAAATGCAACATGTCATGAAATCATGACATCTTCTTCCCTTGGCTTCTTCTTCACCTTCTGGTCATAAAACTGCGACCTGTCACAAAATCACGACATTTCTTTCTCCTAGATTTCTCTCTCCTTGGCGGGTCACAAAACTGCGACATGTCACAAAATTGTGACATCTTCCTCTTTCGCTCTTCATCCTGCCTTTGGGTCGTGAAATCACGACATCTTAGCTTTCAGCTTTCTCTTTCTTCCTCAAGTCACAAAACCATGACATGTCATGAAATCGTGACATCTTTGCCTTCCGTACTCTCCTTCTGCTTTTGGGTCACAAAATCACATCTTTGCTTGCAGCCTCCTCTTGCCTGTTTGGGTCACGAAATCGTGACATCCTTGGCATCCTTGCTCCTCCTATGGAACCTATCACGATATCATGACAGTTGGCCCTGCTGGCCTCTTTCTCCATTTTGTGTCGTCATATCGCGACACATTTCCTTTCATGATATCGTGACAGCTTCTCCTCACTCCTTTGTTTCACTTGTGCCATGATATCGCGACACATTTCCTGTCGCGATATCGCGACAGCTTCTTCTTGCTGACTTTGTTCTCCGCTTGTGTCGTGATGTCATGACACATCTTCTGTCGTGATATCGTGATAGTTTTCTCCACTGGATCCTCTCTCCCCTTTGTGTCACGATATCGTGACACTTTTTCTATCACGATATCGTGACATATTTTTCTCCTTGCCTTCTTCTTCTTCTTTTGTCGTGATTTCATGACACGTCATGAAATTACGATGTCTTCCTTCCTTGGCAAACTTTTCAGAAGTGGCCCTCCTACCACTAGATGCTTCTGCATCAGGTACCACCGGATGCTCCTACATCACATACTCTCCAACATTGAAGAACAAGCTCGATCATTTCTAACTCAGCCATACCACACTCGGCCCATCCAAATTCATCAACTCAAGCACCACATAAAGGGTACGTAAGAATATTATTATAATTAATCAAAACCAACGCTATTCAATTTTTAAGATAAGGAGATAAGGTAAGCAAATTATCTCATTAATATTACTTTCAAAAAATGGAGATATAAGGCTATAAAATCAAGGATAAATTTTAAGGTTGTGAAAGCAAAAGACATAGGAGATAACTTACCAAAAATAAAAATAATATTTGTAAGCTAACCTAGGAGATATAAGGCCTTCTACTTAGCTTGAACTATTTAATACTTTGAAAATATTACTATTTTTTCTAATTTTTCAAAGTTGGGAGTCATAAGATCTACTACATCAAATTTATTTATTGGAAATTAGAAAAATCAAAATCAAATTTCAAAGGTCCATTATAAGAGGTTTATGTAAAAAATTTTAAAGGTTGGAAATTTATAATATTTACTTGTCTCAAATCTTCTCAAATTGAGACAAAATGTCCAACATTAAACCTCTTTAAATTTGGAAAAATTTCTTAGTTCAATAGGAGCAATAAGGATAATAGAAGTTGATTTTGTTATTTACAAAACTTTACAGAATCATTCCAAATTGAACTAAAGTTTACAAAATCACTTTATATCTTTTCTAAAAGTTTAAAAAAGCACTTTATATCTTTTCCAAAACATACTAAGGAGTCATAAGGCATTCTAAAAAACTTGGTAATATCAGCATTTATCAAAATTATCAAGTTGCAATATATAAGCTTTCTACAAAACCTAAAAAACTTTAAGAGTATATACTCTCATTACTAGGGAGACATAAGGAAGCCTAAAAAACCAAGAATTAATAAAGGTTTTATAAAATCAAGATTATGTACTTATATTAGGAGTCATATATCCAAATAAGGAGTCATAAGGTAGACTACATAGAAGATCCTATCTCATTTCTTCTATTTCTTCAAATGGAAAAAAGAATGTCATATAATGAATGTGGAATTTGTTCCAAAAAAAACCAGTCTACAAAACATGAAAATATGTGGTACATTGACTTAGGAGCTAGTCATCATATAACAAGAAATATGCAATGGTTTGACTGTCTTGAAGATACCAAAGGCTACAAACTAAGAATTTCAGATAACCAAATTTATCCTATACATGGATGTGGATATGTAACACCTAACAAATCATTTTCAAATCGTGTACTACAAAAAGTATTGTTTGTTCCTAGATTAACATTCAATCTCATTTTTGTAAGCAAGTTGGTAGAAGATAACTATATGATCTACTTTGGATATATGGATGGAATCAATACATGTCTCATCATGAATCAAGGTGAAATAAAAGCAATAGGATCAATCCATGGAAATACATACATCCTAGATTCAATGGAAATCTCACAAGATATTGTGATGTTTCAAAATGATACTAACATATTTTCAAAGGAACATGTTGATGAAAATGAAGAACCAATACAACAAATATCCAAGCATATAAGAATCAAAATCAAGAATATGAGAGGACAAGTGCACCATGCTTTACTCAGCCATACAAATTCAGAACCAAAATAAGATACTTGCAAAGAGACCAATAAAGGTGGTTGGATAGAAGATAATGATGATGAACCTGAAGAAGCCAAAGATCATTTCAAGAGGAATATCCACATTGAAGACTAAAGTCTTCAATACCCAAATATTGTAATACAGGGGGTGTTAGAAATAGCTTATATTACATTACTTAGGTCATATAAATGTACCTTCCTTGGTACATACTTAGGACATTAGATTACTTTAGGGGAAGATTATCTAGTTACTTCATACATCGTAATAAATGCACAAGTGTTAATGTGCAAGTTGTAAATGTGTAAGGTGTCCACTTGTACAACTAGGTAGAGTGTTGACCCAAGAACTTATCTTCCTATATAAAGGGCTATAGATATAGAAGAGATATCACAGTAGTGTAGGACTACAGTAGTGTAGGATAGAGAGTAGTGTAGTGTGTGTGAGCTATAAGCTCATAGCTCATTCATTGAGCAGTAGCTTGTATCATGGAGTGTTCATTTCCTCCATAGATACTATTGTACTCATTTTCATCATTTCTATTTATAGCATATTTTAGTCATCTAGCAGATTTACTTTCTTTCTTATTATTCTGCATCTTGTGAATACTATCTTCCATTGTATGTTGTATCAAAATCTAACACGTAGAGTGAATAAAGTTCCAGGAACACCATATAAAAATGTTGTGTCGGAAAGGATGAATAATACAATCATGGAATGCGCTAGGTGTATGATATTACATGCAAGATTTCCCTTACAATTTTGGGTATATATTATGGATACTGTTGTTTATTTAATAAACAAAGGGTATTCAATTTTATTGGATGGTGGTATTTTAGAAGAGGCATGGACAGGTAAAACTGTTAATTTTTCATTTCTAAAGACTTTCGATTGTGAAACTTTCATGCATATTGATTAATAAAATAGAACAAAACTAGAGGCAAAATCTAAGAAGTGTACTTTCATTGGATATGGAGTTAATAATTTTGGTTATCACTTTTGGGATTATGCAAATCACAAAATCATTAGGAGTAAATATGTGATATTCAATGATAATGTCATGTATAAGGATCTGTTGTAGGGAAAGAAACAGGAAAAATTAAACATAGAATACACAATGCTTGATGAAATTGAAACTCCAAAGGTGCTAGAAGAACAACAACAACAACCACCTCAAACTCTTGAAATGTTGTTAGAATATCTACCAGGATAAGTAGACCCCTTGAACATTACTCTCATTTATTATATTATGTATTGTTATCTGACTCTAGTGAACCATAAACATATGAAGAAGCGATGCAGATAGAAACTAGGAAGAAGTGGAAGCAAGGCATGCAAGAGGATATGGACTCCTTGGTACATAACCAGACTTGGGATTTGGTTCGGTTATCTATAGGAAAAATAGCATTACAGAATAAATGTGTTTACAGGGTGAAAGAAGAATATTGAGGTAAAAAAAGGTATAAGGCTAGACTTGTTGTAAAGGGGTTTGCACAGAAGAAAGGTATTTATTATGATGAAATTTTTTTACCTATCGTTAAAATGACTTCAATAAGAATTTTTTTACTAGAATAACAACATTAGCAAGCACCTCAAACTCTTGAAAATATTGTTAGAATATCTACCAGGATAATTAGACCCCTTGAAAATTACTCTCCTTAATTATATTATGTATTTTTATCTGACTCTGGTGAACCAAAAACATATGAAGAAGCGATGCAGATAGAAACTAGGAAGAAGTGGGAGAAAGGCATGAAAGAGGATATGGACTCCTTAGTAGATAGCCAGACTTGGGATTTGGTTCAGTTACATGCAATAAAAATAGCATTGCAGAATAAATGGGTTTACAGGGTGAAAGAAGAAGATGGAGGTAAAAAAAGGTATAAGGTTAGACTTGTTGTAAAGGGGTTTGTACGGAAGAAATATATTGATTATGATGAAATTTTTTTACCTATTATTAAAATGACTTCAATAAGAATTTTTTTAAGTCTAGTGATTGTAGAGGATTTGCATCTTGAACAGTTATATGTAAAAATAGCTTTTCTCCATGGGTATTTGGAGGAAGATATTTATATGCAGTATGCACAGGGGTATGAGATCAAATGGAATGAGGAATTAGTGTGCAGGTTGAAAAAGAGCTTGTATGGCATGAAGCAAGCTCCAAGGCAGTGGTATATGAAATTTGATAGGTTTATGTTAGAACAAGGGTATAGCAGATGTTATTTTGACCACTATGTTTATTTTAAGAGATTGGATAATGGTAACTATATTATCATGTTATTGTATGTATATGACATGCTTGTTGCAGGGTCTAACATGTAGGATATAATTGTTCTCAAACAAAAATTGGTAGATTCTTTTGCAATGAAGAATTTAGGTGTTGCAAAGAAAATATTTGGTATGAGAATAACAAGAGACAGGAAAAAATGTAAATTAACTTTATCTCAAGGGGAGTACATTGAGAAAGAGATTTTGGATGCAGGATGCAAAAAATTTTAGTAGACCTTTGGCCAATCATTTCAAACTAACCAAAGAGATGTGTCCTAAGACACAAAAGGAGATTGACTATATGTCCAATGTTTTTTATTCATCAGTAGTTGGCAGTTTGATGTATGTGATGGTGTGCACAAGGCTAGATATTGCACATGCAATGAGAGTTGTGAGAAGGTTTATGAACAATCTAATAAAATAGCATTGGGAGGTAATGAAGTGGGTTATCATGTATTTGAGAGGTACTATCACTCAGGTATTATGCTTTGGAGGTTCTAACACTATTTTATAGGGATATGTTGATTCATACATGGAAGGTGATATAGAAAATAGGAGGCATACCATAGGGTATGTTTTTACTGTAAGTGGAACTATAGTAACTTGGATTTCAAAATTATAAAAGGTTGTTACACTTTCAACAAGGGAAGCAGAGTATGTTGCTATTACAGAGGCTAGTAAGGAGATGATTTGGTTACAAATTTTTATGGAGGATTTGGGAAAGAAGCAGGATAATAGCATATTATATAGTGATAGTCAGAGTGTCATTCATCTTACAAAGAATTCAACCTTCCATTCCAAGATGATTGGTTGTGGAGCCTGTTTAATTTAGAGGTCATGTTTTTGGTCGCACTTGGACCCGCTCCTTGAAGGACGGGGTGTAGGGGGGCACCAGCCCCCCTACTAATATCGTCATGGGGGCAGTTATCCTGAAGAAAAAAATAGATGTTTTTTCCTCTATGTAAATTTGGAATATTTATTATTAGGTCATAGATCAGACGGTAGATTTTAGACGGGGTTTTTTACCCTAAAATTGTAATGCAATTTTATAAGAGGGTGGTGTATGGCGGCTAATTGTAATGTTCAATGTGTGACTATGTAGAGAAGGGTTTTCTGGATGGAATAAAAGGCCTGGTTATTTTCTCCATGGACATAGCACATATTGGGTGAACCACGTAAACCTGTGTCTATTGTGTATTGCATTATTTCTTCTGTATTTTATTTTTGTATTTAGTATTGCTCATGTTTTTTTATTAAATCCTAACAACTGGTATCAGATATTAGGGTTTGAAAAATATACTTGAAAGGAGGTTTTCTAGTTTGAGTGGGAGCAATGGCAGAAGAAGACAAATTTAGGGTTGAGAAGTTTAATGGCCAAAATTACCAGCTATGGAAGATGCAAATAGAGGATTATCTTTATCAAAAATATCTTTACCTACCATTAGGTAAAATAGCAAAGAATTCGATAACAAAAATATATGAAGAATGGCAAGTTCTGGACAGAAAGGCACTAGGAATAATACAGTTGTGTCTGGCATCATCGGTGACATTTAATATTTCAAAGGAAACAACAACGAATGGTTTAATAAAAGCATTGGCTAAATTTTATGAAAAACGTTTAGCTTTGAACAAGTTATTTCTTATGAAACCTTTATTTAATATGCAAATTTTAGAAGGTGGGTCTGTTACTAATCATTTAAATGATTTTAACATGGTTACTAATCAGTTAAGTTCTATAGGAGTAAACTTTGATGATGAGGTTAGGGATATCTTGGTTTTGTGCTCATTTCTAGAAATCTAGAATGGCTTGGTAATGGATATGAGTAATTCTATCTCTGGTTCAAATACTTTAAATTTTGATGATGTTATTGGTGTTATACTTAGCAAATAAATGCAAGGAAAATCACAGGTGAAACATCAGGTAATGATTTGACTGTGGAGAACAGGGGGAGACAAATAGAGAGAGGAAAAATCCTTTGGAATCATGGAAAATCAAAGAAAGGCAAATCCAAATCCAAAGGGAAGAAATTATAATGCTAGCATTACGGGAAGAAAGGATACCTAAAAAAATATTGTTGAACTCGAAAAGAAAAATAGGGAGAAGAAAATAAGGTAATCAAGAAGCAAACGTAGCAGGTGATGTATTGCAATATGATTTAATCCTTTCACTAAATAATATTAATTATTTTTGGGTGCTATACTCTGGTGCATCATATCATGCCACACCTGATAGGAAATGTTTTCTAGATTATATCCAAGGTGATTTTGGATAGGTCTATTTGGATGATGATAGACCATGTAAAATTGTTGGAAAAGGTAACATACATATAAAGTTACATAATGGAAACCAATGGTTGTTGAAAGAGGTAAGGCATATTCCTAATTTAAGAAGAAATATAATTGCCACAAGGCAATTGGATTGTGAAGGATGTACAGTTACATTCTCAGCAAATTCGTGGAAGGTTTCTAAAGGATCAATGTTATTAACAAGAGGAAATATGAAAGGTACATTGTATGTATGTACTGGTAATACTATATTTCTATTATTTTAGCTTCTACAGGAGCAGATACAACTTTGTGCATCATAGGCTTGAGAACATGAGTGAGAAGGGGATGCAGATTCTTCACTCAAGGAATTTATTGCTAGGTTTGAAGCAGGTTGATTTAGACTTTTGTGAGAACTGCATTTATGGAAAACATAAAAGAGTCAGATTTATTAGAAGTGGAAAAGAAAATAAGAGTGAAAGGTTAAAGCTTGTACATACATATTTATGGGGACCAGCTCATGTATCATATCTTGGTGGCTCTTATTATTATGTTATGTTTATTGATGATGCAACTAGAAAAACTTGGGTTTATTGTATTTGAAATAAATTGGATGTCTTTGATACCTTAAAGAAATAGAAAGCTTTGGTTGAGAATGAGACAAGAAATAAGCTATAGTGTATCATATATTATAATAGAGGTGAGTATTGCAGCAAAGAGTTTGACAATTACTGTTCATACCATGGGATTCATAGAGTGAAGACGATTCCAGGAACTCCACAAGAAAATGGTGTGTCAGAAAGGATGAATAGGACTATCATGGAACATTCTAGGCGTATGAGATTACATGTAGGATTGCCCTTATAGTTTTTTGTAGATGATTTAGATACTACAGTCTATTTAATAAACAAAGGGCCTTCAAGTTACCTGGATGGTGGGATTCCAAAAGATGTATGGACAGGTAAGCCTATTAAATTCTCATTTCTAAAGACTTTAAATTGTGAAGCATTCGTGCATATTAGTAAAAAAAATAGAACTAAACTTGAGGTAAAATCCAAGAAGTGTTTTTTCATTGGATATGGAGTTAATGATTTTGGTTATCACTTTTGGGATTATGCAAATTACAAAATCATTAGGAGTAGAGATGTAATATTCAATGAGAATATCATGTATAAGGATCGGTTGCAGGAAAAGAAATAGGAAAAAGTAAACTCTAAATACACAATGCTTGATGAAATTGAAACTCCAAAGGTGCTATAAAATCAATAAAAGTAGTAGCAAGCACCTCAAAATTTTTTTGTTAGAAAATCTACCAAGATAAGTATACCTCTTGTATGTTACTCTCCTTCATTATATTATGTATTATTTTCTGATTCTGGTGAACTAGAAACATGTGAAGAAGCGATGTAGGTAGAAACCAAGAAGAAGTGGGAGCAAGGCATGAAAAAGGAGATGGACTCCTTGATAAATAATTAGACTTGGTATATGGTTTAGTTTCTTGTAGGAAAAAGAACATTGTAGAACAAATGGGTTTATTGAAGAACACAAGCTTATACTGAGAGGGGGGTGAACAGTATAAGACCACTTTTTACTTTTTCTTCCAATTCAATATTATGTTGTGTAAAGATAGCAGTATCAATAGAAGTAATCAAAGCAATGCACAAAAACCATACACAATAGAGACACCACAATTTACGTGGTTCACCCAATGTGGGCTACTCCACGGAGAAAATATTTTACTAAAACTTTCTCAATCAATCTCTTTGGGAATCACTCCCAATTACAATGTTTATGGATCTCTATCCAAAGGAGATGTTGATCCCCTAATCTCAAGTTCGTGGATCTCTTCCACAGGAGAACTCTTTCCCCTTCTACTCTGGCTATGTGATCTTCTAGAAGACTCTGTCTCTCTACTGCACTAACTGGTGGACCTCTCTCCACTTGAAGACTCCTCACTCAGATCTATCTTCAACTATGTTGGCTGTTGGATCTCTATCCATTGAGACTCTATCCTCTATACTCTATCACCTCCAAAGCTCTATCAATAGGCTCACTAAGAACCTGATCAATAGGCTCACATAGAACCTACAAAACTCACATAGAACCTACTTAACAAGCTCACATAGAACTTGTCAAATATGCTCAAGCAAGCTCACCAAGAACTTGCCCAATTCTGCTCTAGCAAGCTCACAAAGAACTTGCCCAAATCTGCTCTAGCAAGCTCACCAAGAACTTGCCCAAATCTTCTCTAGCAAGCTCACCAAGAACTTGCCCAAATCTGCTCTAGCAAGCTCACCAAGAACTTGCCCAAATCTGCTCTAAAGCTCACCAAGAACTTCCCAAATTTCTATAAATCTGTCCCAAAACTATCCTTAAAATCTATCCCAAAGGCCTTCTCAAAGGCTCAATCAATCATGCTCAAGTAGTACTCAAAATGAACTCAACAATGAATGGCAATCTCAACTCAAATTAACTTCATAGAAGCATAAAGAGAATTGTTAGAGACTCAATATGTTCTAATCTCACTCTCAACCCAAATCAATCTCAACTCAACTCATAGAAGCATAAAGAGAATTGTTAGAGACTCAATATGTTCTAAACTCACTCTCAACCCAAATCAATCTCAACTCAACTCAAATCAACTCATAGAAGCATAAAGAGAATTGTTAGAGACTCAATATGTTCTAATCTCACTCTCAACTCAAATCAACCTCAACTCAATTCAAGACAACCTCAACTCAACTCTAAAAGAGAATTGTTAGAGACTCAATATGTTCTAACCTTAATCTCAACTCAACATAGAATGATGGAATAGTTTGTTTCATAGAACTTGAACAATCACTTCACACATCACTTGACTAGGCTCAATCAACTCAACTCAACCAATCATCACAAGGGACAACTCTTTCTCACACAACCCTAGTCCAAGTATGTATCAACCAACTCAAATGTTTCCAACAATGCTCAACCACAAATCTCACATAACAATGATACTCATGTTCTTTTCTAACTCAAGTTCTTTCACAACCAATGGGCTTCAACAACTATGCTTATCAAACAAGGTTTAGACACAACTCTCAATTCAGAAAACCTTGAAGCATTCAACCAACCACTTTCGAAAAGGAAACCACAAACAATCCTTTTCCCTCCAATGATATTTCAGAAATCAACCACCATAAACAATCAATAGGAGAATGTGCCCATACCTTTTATGAAGATGAAAAAACCTCTTTGTAAATCTACCACAATCACAAAATTCTTTTGCCAATCTTCACAAGGGTTAGTAGATCACAAAATAATCAACATTACTCCACTTTTCAATAATCATCACCAAGGCCTTTAATTGCACAACTTCCTTATCTCTCCTAAAACCACTTGTACCATAAAATAAAATAAATCAAAACATTGCATAACCTTTTCACTCCCAAAACCACTTATACCATAAAATAAAATAAATCACAATATTGCATACCTTGTCACCTCATGAAAGAATTAATCCTCTTGAAAAAGAACAAGGCAAACTTCACTTTTGGAACCCCTTTGCAAAATCAGAAATATCTCTTTACACACACCTTATTTCTCCTTCTAAATAAGTTATTCAAATAGCCCTCGAAATAAGCTTTCCGATGATATATAATATGCCCCCTTTCCAAAATAAATTGAAACCTTTACATATATATATATATATATGCCAACCTCCATTAATTGCACATAGGTCGGCCCTCCATTAATTTAAACTTAAACTTTAAACTTTAATATCTTCATCACCGGAGGTCCTTTTTCGATGAAACAAAATTCCACCTTGGCTTTTAAGAAAATCCCTTTCCACATAAGCCCACCATGGTTTTAAATAAAACCTTTTATTTTGCCTGCCTTGGTTTTCATAAAAACCTTGTATATATCCATGCTTTCCAAAATATCATAAATGCTTATTTATGAAATATTTTGGCCACCAAAACCAAATGTGATCCATGTGACATCAATGACAACATAAAATACCTCAAATTAACTCAAATTTCCAACAATCTCCCCCTTTGTCATTGATGGCAACACCTCTAATGCAAACACCACAATCACTACAAAAACCATCTCTGAGAATCAAAGTTGCTCCCATGACTCAATACTCTCTATGGAGGCTGCTCCCCCTAACTCAATACTCTCTTTGGAGGCTGCTCCCCCTAACTCAATGCTCTCCCCCTTACTCAAATCTCCCCCCTTTGACATCAATGGCAAAAGGGACACCTATGGGGCTAAAAGATATGACTCTTAAGCTTAGCCCCCTCACCACCTTCTCTCTTGAGGTGATTAATTTTGGGGTGGGAGTACTTTTACTCCCATATTACTTTGATTCTTTCCTCTATCAACTTCCTTCCATGTTTTTCTGATATCCTTCTCTTGATGAATTACTTGATCTTCTTGTCTTGAACCTTTTTGACCTTCTTGCCTTGAACCTATTTGGAATTGAGTCCTACACCATCTTGCAATATGCCCAAAGTTATTGCAATTAAAACACTTGATATTGTAGCCTTTGGTTGGTGCCCATGTCCTGAAATTATTCTTGAAATAATTTCCATATCCATTCCTTTCCCGAACCCTGTATTGTGAAGCTCTGTTTTCATGACCATTATGACCATGACTTCTGAATTGTGTAGCTCTAAAACCAAAACCATGTTGCTCATTTCCTTTGCACTGAAAATCTCTATGACCAATCCTGTTACATGAGAAGCAATGTCCCTGAAAACCATACCTTCTTCCCTTGAAGTTTCTTCTAGCAAAATCAAACTTCTTTGATCCATGGATCCTGCAATGTATAGCCCTGTGTCCAAATCCATTACAAGAAAAACAATATCCTTGAAAAGCCCTTTGTTCATGCCTTGGTTCCTCATACCTTTCTTGACCATTATCCTTATGATCATCTTCAACTTGTGCATTGCATTCTTGAACCTTCTTTGTAGCATCTAAAACCTCTTCCTTGCCTTTCTCTTCAAGAATTTATTTTCCCTTTGAACTTGATTCACCTATCTCAAAACAAGAACCAAACTGAATATTTGGAGCCATAGGAACTTTGGAACTTTCCTCACAAATCTTAGGTGCTTCCTTGCTTTCATATTTTAGAACTTCCTTTCCTTTTGAGTGTGACTTTTCTTGGAAGTAAGATACAACCTTAAAATAAGTTTCCACTCCTTTTTGAATATTTTCATCTAATGTATCATGTCTTGCCATGGTTACCCTTAGTTCTTCATTCATCCTCTCTTCTATCCTTTTTGCATTTTGAAGCTCTTCTCTGAGATTACTGATTGTTTGAAGTAGTTCTTCTCTGATTTTGACATCTGTTCGAATCTTGTTTTCAAGATTCTTGTATTCTTCTTTTAACCTTTTGATTTCTGATTTTTGTTTACTTGGCTCATCCTCTTCCTTTTCTATTACCAAAAATGAGACTTCTTTGTTTTCACTACTGCTGGAATTGTCACTAGAACTGTTGCTTTCTTTTTCAAATACACTTTCCTTGTTGTAATTGTTGTAGTATGTGCAATCATCATCTATATGCCCAAAATCTCCACATATGAAGCATTTTAGTATCCTTAGACCTTTCTTGTACCTATCTGCTTGCTCAATGGCTATGGCAAGCTCTTCATGTCTTTCTTCAATAGGCACATCCTCTTCTTTAACTTCAATACCTAGGAATAGGTGTTCTTGCTTTTCTTCACTTATTCCAAAGAATGTACATTCTTCTTCATCTGAATGATCTTTATCACTATAATCTGAACTATCACTTGCTTCTACAATGTAGTAAGATTTCTTTGCCTTACGAAAAATTTCTTCTTCTCATACTTGTTTTGCTTGAATCTGTCATCTTTGTCATGCTTATGCTTTCCATCTTCTTTTCTTCTTTGACCCTATTTTTCATCATCATTGATTTCTTCATGTGGACACTTGTATGCATAGTGACCAAGATCACCACACTTGTAGCACCTGACTTTCCTTATATCTCTAAAATTCCTTGAGTCCTTATTCCTTTTGATGAAGTTAGCTTCCTCATCATTTTCTAAAACTCTATCTATTTTTGAAACTTTCCCTTTCTCTTTTTTGAAGCCTTGAATGCAATCTCTTTTATTGGAGCTTGATGCTTACTTACCCTCATCTCATAAGTTGTGAGAGTACCTTGCAATTCTTCCATTGTTAACTTGTTGATATCCATTGTCTCTTCTATTGTTGAAACCTTTGCATCATATTTCATGGGAAGTGATCTCAAAACCTTTTGAGTAACTTCTGATTCTTTCATCTCAAAACCTAGGCCTCTCATAGTGTTAGTAATCTCATCAACTCGAAGTAAGAACTTTGCAATATCTTCAGAATCTTCCATTTTCAATTCCTCAAATATTTTTCTATGAGTTTGTAGTTTTGCCAACTTTACCTTGGAATCTCCTTCATAAGTATTCCTCAACTTGGTCCACATCTCATTAGCTGAAGTACATACCATGACCTTTGCAAAATTTGTCTCACGTAGCCCACTCAAAATACAATTCATTGCTCTTGCATTGATCTCAACCAATTTCCTGGTAGTCTTATCTTCCTCGGGATCACCTTCAACCTTATACTCTTTTTCAACCATCTGCCATACCTCATATCCTTGTGATATCAAGTAGTTCTTCATTCTCATGCTCTAGAAAGCATAATTGTTACCATCAAACAATGGAGCCTTATTTGAAGATAATCCTTTCTGTGAAGCCATCTGTGTTCTTTGTAGAATCTGCCCTCAAGTTGTTAGCCTTTTCGAAGGAACCCGCTCTGATACCAATTGAAGAACACAAGCTTATACTGAGAGGGGGGTGAACAGTATAAGACCACTTTTTACTTTTTCTTCCAATTCAATATTATGTTGTGTAAAGATAGTAGTATCAATAGAAGTAATCAAAGCAATGCACAAAAACCATACACAATAGAGACACCACAATTTACGTGGTTCACCCAATGTGGGCTACTCCACGGAGAAAATATTTTACTAAAACTTTCTCAATCAATCTCTTTGGGAATCACTCCCAATTACAATGTTTATGGATCTCTATCCAAAGGAGATGTTGATCCCCTAATCTCAAGTTTATGGATCTCTTCCATAGGAGAACTCTTTCCCCTTCTACTCTGGCTATGTGATCTTCTAGAAGACTTTGTCTCTCTCTGCACTAACTGGTGGACCTCTCTCCACTTGAAGACTCCTCACTCAGATCTATCTTCAATTATGCTGGTTGCTGGATCTCTATCCACTGAGACTCTATCCTCTATACTCTATCACCTCCAAAGCTCTATCAATAGGCTCACTAAGAACCTGCTCAATAGGCTCACATAGAACATACTTAACAAGCTCACATAGAACTTGTCAAATATGCTCAAGCAAGCTCACCAAGAACTTGCCCAAATCTGCTCTAGCAAGCTCACCAAGAACTTGCCCAATTCTGCTCTAGCAAGCTCACCAAGAACTTGCCCAAATCTGCTCTAGCAAGCTCACCAAGAACTTGCCCAAATATGCTCTAGCAAGCTCACCAAGAACTTGCCCAAATCTACTCTAGCAAGCTCACCAAGAACTTGCCCAAATATGCTCTACAAATATTTCCATAAAATTGTCCTCAAATCTATCCCAAAGGCCTTCTCAAAGGCTCAATCAATCATGCTCAAGTAGTACTCAAAATGAACTCAACAATGAATGGCAATCTCAACTCAAATTAACTTCATAGAAGCATAAAGAGAATTGTTAGAGACTCAATATGTTCTAATCTCACTCTCAACCCAAATCAATCTCAACTCAACTCATAGAAGCATAAAGAGAATTGTTAGAGACTCAATATGTTCTAAACTCACTCTCAACCCAAATCAATCTCAACTCAACTCAAATCAACTCATAGAAGCATAAAGAGAATTGTTAGAGACTCAATATGTTCTAATCCCACTCTCAACTCAACCTCAACTCAACTCAATATCTTATAGAACCATAAAGAGAATTGTTAGAGACTCAATATGTTCTAACCTTAATCTCAACTCAACATAGAATGATGGAATAGTTTATTTCATAGAACTTGAACAATCACTTCACACATCACTTGACTAGGCTCAATCAACTCAACTCAACCAATCATCACAAGGGACAACTCTTTCTCACACAACCCTAGTCCAAGTATGTATCAACCAACTCAAATGTTTCCAACAATGCTCAACCACAAATCTCACATAACAATGATACTCATGTTCTTTTCTAACTCAAGTTCTTTCACAACCAATGGGCTTCAACAACTATGCTTATAAAACAAGGTTTAAACTCAACTCTCAATTCAGAAAACCTTGAAGCATTCAACCAACCACTTTCGAAAAGGAAACCACAAACAATCCTTTTCCCTCCAATGATATTTCAGAAATCAACCACCATAAACAATCAATAGGAGAATTTGCATTAATTAGGGAAAAATGGTGCACCAAATTATGTAAAAAAATATGCGTATCTACCCCATCTCGCTCATGAGCATCAAAAAGGAAGCATGCATGTGAAAAGGAAAGAATACCAAACAAAAGGAAATGAATTAAAGCAAGTCTCTTCTCATTAATTTGTTGGATCAGATCCAAGGTTACATAGAAGTCCCCTTGAGGTCTCAAAATGTGATACAATTGTTACAATATTGGGTGCCCAAAGACCAAGTCTTTCACGGAATCCAGGTGCACATCCAATGTTTCTCCGCATACCCACAATCGAGGTGGGCGAGCCAATGCCACCGCTGCTTGTATCTAGGTTCTCTGATGTCTGATATTTCTTCCCAAAGCCTTCTGAGGACCTGCACCTGCACACAAGGAAGCAAAAAGGGGTCAAATAGCAAGGGTGTATGGTGAAAACATGCAATCCCCATAGGGGCAAAATGGCATATGAATTAAAAATGTATCAAATGATATCCAAATGACTTGAAAATTTTCAGAGATGTTAAAGAGGATGTTTTGGGAGGATATCACCCAAAAAATATCAGAAATTGCATCCGTAGACCCCTCGATTTAGCGTCGCCCGCCTACAACCTATGAAAAGGAAGACAACAAAATATCGAACCTGCACTTATCCAAAACTCATGAAATTTTGTCAGTATGCATAAAGTGACATTTCAAGACAACCCATATGATCATATTTTCAAATTGGATCCCGGATCCACCTGCATCAAACTGGGGTGCCCGGATGGGCCCTACGAGCCTACGAAAACTTAAAAATGCTATAACTCTTTCATTTTAACTCCAAATAACTTGAAATTTGAACTGTAGAATCATGGGATAATATAGAAAATTACCAATTAAAAATAGTAATGAAATTGTTTAATAATTTACCCTCGTCCCGGGGGCGATGGTGACTGCAACTATTTGGGGGGCACCCTAGGAGGGGATACCCACCAAATCCGGCCACTTTTTGTTACCAAACCACTAGAAGATGTTCCTAAACAACCTAAGGTGTGTTTTCATCAAATTTGGTGAAGAAATTCACCCGGATGGAAAAGTTATGCTCGGATTACCTTCTTGAAGTCACCCGGTAACCTCCTTGGCAAAAGGGAGATTTCGAGGGCAAAAAGGTGCAATAAGGTGAGGGGAAATCTCGGAAGACACTCCATTGCATATCCTAGAACTCCTCTCTATATGTTGTCTATTTTGTGTGGAAATTGCATCCATTTTATAGCCCAAAGGGGCTCATGTGCAAAAAGGCATGCAAGGGCATGCATGGCAGGAGGCGCCACTTGTCAAAAAGGAGGCATGCATTGGATGGGGAAGAGAATCTCCATTATTGGCCTCCATAATGATGTGTGTCATAAGGATTCAGTGTCCTCTGCCTCGCATGCTCTATTTGGTGGGTTAAATGGCAGTTTTTGGGTGCCATTTGGCCCAAATTTGACTTTTTTGGGTCAAACTTCACCACCGTCCCACCCTGGGACGAGGGCTCACCACCATCCCAGGGTGGGATGATGGGAATCTACCACCATCCCAGGGTGGGACGGTGGTGAATTTTGGGCCAAAACCTCCCAAAATTGGGCCGGTAGCCTCCAAAACCCTTTTCGGAGTGGCTAGAACCACTGTGAGCCTCCTGAGGGCTGCCCAAGGGGCCATATGATGTCAATTTGATCATTGTTTGTGGATGCTTAATCGGGTTTACCACATTTTAGTGTCTACAGATGCCCCTTTTTGAGATGCGTTGTGTGCAGCACAGCGCTGAGCAAAAATAGATGACCAAAATGTTGAATGATTAAGGTTACTCGATAACCTAACCAACTTTAGATGCCCCAATCATGGAAAGGGCGTGTGTTCTTGAATCCTTGCTTCTGACTCGGTAAAGACATTGGTCTTGGTTTCTCTTCAGCTTCCAGGTATGCTCAAGGGACTTATAACCCTAGGCGTTTAGAGAAAACCAAGTATTTTGGTAACTTTTGAGGTTACCAACAGGCAGGTTCATCTGCATTGTTATGTGCTTAATTGAGATATTTGCTTGTTTTCTGCCCCAAGCAGGGGCATGATTGTCTTTGTCAAAGATTCGTTGGATGAACGCAACTTGCATGATTGAGTGTTTAATTGTTGATTTTTTATTATGAATTTGTTAAGCATGACTACCCCCTCAAGCGATGAGTCGATGAGGGAATGACCAGTGAGAAAAGCGACGAGTCGCTTGACCCAGATGACGTTTGTTAAGGTTGCCTTCAGTTGTTCTCATTGAAAAATGGCATAGTTTTGAAAGGATTTGGATGATGCTATGGAGATTTCATGGAAGCAAAGAGTTGAAAACCTCCTTCCCATGGGGCGGTCTAGCCATAATGGCCTTCTTGGGGAGTGAAGTAGTAACTTGTCCATGAATCCATGAGAAGTTTGCATTCCATCTTGACCCTGAATGAATTCCATCATATTTGACTTGTTTTAATGGGTGTTGAACCCTTTTCTTTGGCTTTTGTGTTGTTTTTTTTTTTTGATTAATATATATGTATATGCATTTGACCCATGGGCTTATTGGATGCCATTGGGGCATTTTGAGTAACCAAAGGGTTTATGGATACCTTTGGGGCTTTTTGGGATTGACCAAAGGGTTTAGGGATACCTTTGGGGTTTTTGGGTTGACCAAAGGGTTTATGGATACCTTTGGGGCTTTTTGGGTTGACCAAAGGGTTTATGGATACCTTTGGGGCTTTTTGGGTGTGACCAAAGGGTTTATGGATACCTTTGGGGCTTTTTGGGATTGACCAAAGGGTTTATGGATACCTTTGGGAATTTTTGGGGGTTACCAAAGGGTTTATGGATACCTTTGGGGCTTTTTGGGGTGACCAAAGGGTTTATGGATACCTTTGGGGCTTTTTGGGGTGACCAAAGGGTTGATGGATACCTTTGGGGCTTTTTGAAATTGATTGCTTAACTGTTTGATCGATGATTAGGGGAGGTATGGTACCAATAATGCCCTAGTTGATGCTTGAAAATATTTGTGTGATGTGCAATTGTGCGATTGTGGACCATTAGGTGCATTAGGTGTTATGATGCATTAATGGATGCATGTGTTGTGCTATGATGTCATTTGATGATATGCAATATTTTTATTTGATCTATGATATGACGATGGATGTCTATCATGTATGCATATGTTTTAATGTGATTTGATTTGATTTTGTACATGTATGGATGTATGATGAGATGGATGACTATATGTCGTATTATGCTAGTACCATAGATGATATAGAATGCATCAATTCATGTGTAATGTTGTCTTGAGACTATATAATGGATTTGTGAATAATGTAATTAAAATGAATGTGGTGAAGTGATATGATGTTTAGAAGATGTTCATGAGGTTTCCATGAAACTCAAACACTCTAGTAAATTGATCAAAAGTTGTATACTAACTATGCAAGACTTTTTAACAAGGTATGAATCTATTAGGATGACCAAGATACTCAATATCCCTGTGTGTGCAAGTGAGTTCATTCCTGCGAGATGCATAAAGATACCACCATTGACAAGTAGGCTATCCACCAAACTTGTAATGAGGATCACTCTATGAATGCCACAATCCAAAGTTCTGTACTCAGTTGGATTAGACCACTAGGTAGTATAGGTGACCAAAAGCTAGCTCATCCACATGCAAACATTGGTCTATACACACGCAAAGCTAATGTGATAGACATATCGTCATGCGTTTAGGATACCACCATTGACAAGTAGGCTATCCACCAAACCTGTAATGAGGATCACCTAAATGGTTTTTCAAATGCTGAGAATTCCAGGGATTCAAGCTCAGGTGTCTTTTGGTTATTCAATTGATTGGGATTACTTGCTCTCATATATAGTGATGAAAATCATTATTTATTTTTCTTTTAGTGACTATAATCATTTTATTTTGAGTTTTTTTTTTTTCTCTTGAGCAAGGGGTTTGAGTAGTGGTGATAACCACTATTATTTTTTATTGTTGCTTTTTGAGGATTTTGATTTCAAAGTTGAACTTGTGGGATTTTTGGCTTGTGGATGGCATTGATCCTTTAGGCCTTGGGGATGACTACCCATCCTTCTCAGGGGTGTGTAGTATGAATCCTTATGACTTTAGGGATCAAAGGTGTTTGGAAATGTTGATGGGAAGCTTTTGGGATTTTGCTTTGGAATGGTGTTGATATTTTAGGCCTTGGGGATGACTACCCATCCTTCATGGGGACGTGTAGTATGAATCCTTATGACTTTAGGGATCAAGGGTGTTTGGAAATTTTGATAGTGGTGAAAACCACTATTTATTTTGGGGAATTGGGTGGGGAAGAGCTTGTCCTTTTGCCAATTCTCAGCATTCTTGAACCATTCACACGGGGGATGAGCAGGATAAAATTTTCGCTCAAGGTACCCTAGACCACTTTGTGGGTTTCATATTTCCTTTCATAAACTTGGATTTATTAGTGTGAAATGTGTTGGGATTTGATGTATATGAGGCACGATCTCAGCAAGACTCTACCTCCTAAAAATCTCACTAGCCTTCTACAAAATCTGAGAAGAAACTAGATATGGCTAAGTGACTGAAAACCTTAATGACATTCTAAAAATAAATGACTAAGTGGAGGGAATGGACATGACTATGGAAATGTATGAAATGTAGATGGAAATGATAAGTAACTATGGAATGAGTTGAGTGATAACCTTGACACCATTGATTGTGCATTATACTTAGTGTACTATTTTAATGCTAGACATGTATGAGCCACTTTAAAAATGCAAAGTGCCAATGATGATTATGCCAAATGCAAATGATAATGCAATGGTATGCAACTTGATGGGAATACAATATTTTTTGAAATTTTGAAATTTTGATGATGTTTTTTTTTTTTTTTGAAATTTTGATTGATATATATGTATGAAAGTGCAATGCGATGCAATGTTTTTGTATTTTGATGTTTTGATGATGTTTTTGAATTTTTGATTGATATGTATATACATGTGACCAATGGGCTTATTTGGGGGCCATTGGGGCATTTAGGTTTGACCTAGATGATCGTAGATAGCCTAGGAGCATTTTTACTTGACCTAGATGGTGAAAACCCGCTAGGAGCCTTTTGGGTGACCTAAGCGTTCAATGACACTTAGAAAGTGTCTACGACTACCTAGGGGTATTTGGTTGTGACCAAAGGGCTTATGGATGCCTTTGGGGATTTTAGGGTTGACCTAGATGATCGTAGATAGTCTAGGAGCATTTTTACTTGACCTAGATGGTGAAAACCTGCTAGGAGCCTTTTGGGTGACCTAGACCGTTAGCGACACTTAAAAAGTGTCTACGACTACCTAGGGGTATTTGGTTGTGACCAAAGGGCTTATGGATGCCTTTGGGGATTTTAGGGTTGACCTAGATGATCGTAGATAGTCTAGGAGCATTTTTACTTGACCTAGATGGTGAGAACCTGCTAGGAGCCTTTTGGGTGACCTAGATAATTATAGATTACCTAGGGATGTTATGGGTTGACCAAGTGGTATGTAGATACCCTTGGAGCCTTTTGGGGTGACCTAGATAGTTATAGACCACCTAGGGGTGTTATGGGTTGACCAAGTGGTATGTAGATACCCTTGGAGCCTTTTGGGGTCACCTAGATAGTTATAGACCACCTAGGGGTGCTATGGGTTGACCAAGTGGTATGTAGATACCCTTGGAGCCTTTTGTAACTTTGCTTACTTTGTGTTCTTAGGAGGAAGGTGCAATACCTTGTATACCCCAACATTTGTGGTGATCAAAGGAAGCGAGGAAGGTGTGATACCTTTAGAATCCTTAGTTTGCTTCATTGCTTGTGATGTAAATAGTGGGGAAGGTGTTACACCTTGGATACCCCTAGTATGTACTATGATTGGTGCAATGTTATTGTCTTGGCTAGAAGGAGCAATAGAAATTGACCCCCTCGATTGTGCTAGGGGATTTTGGGTAATGCCCATGTTTTGATGGGGTGAAATGAGTTCTCCACTCATGGATAAAGCTCCCTCATCAATGAGATCTTGGACCTGAGGATCATTCCTATCGATTATATCTTGTACTAGGTGTTTGAACATGAAGCACCTATGGATGTCATGCCCATTTTGCCTATGGTACTTGCAATATAGGTCTTTGCAATATGTTTTGGGCTTTGGTGCATTTGGATTGATAGGTCGACACTCAGGTAGGTTGATCACATTAGCTACTAAGAGGCGCTCAAACAAAGAGTCCATGGACTCGATAATGGACGTAAATTGTCGCTTAGGGCGATGTTGTCGGTTTAGCCCTTGATTTGTTTGAGACTTAATATTGGATTGCATAGGAGTTGGTTGGTCTAGATACTCAAGGGGTTGAGATTTAAGATTACTCAACTGTACCTCAATGCTTGTGAGTTGACTCAAGATCTGTTGTAAATCATTGTGTTGTTGATTCATGTGTAACTCCACATTGGCTAGCCTATCCAAGATATGTTGTGGAACTAGTGGGGGTGATGACTGGATGACTATTGAAGAACCTGGATGGCAACTGATAGTTGGTGGAGGTGAACTAGGTGTGGGAGCTGGGAGATAGTTGATCGAGGGTGGATAAAAAGTCCCTAATATCTGAGCAGATGTGGATGCTTCATGATGATTGGAGCTAGTGATTATATCCACATGTTCTTGTTCTTGATTTAGCTCATGCTCATGTTCCAACTCAGAGTTTTCAACTATGGTAGTTGGGTTACCCCCACTTTGGTCTAGGGGGTACATCGGCTCTTGATCTTGTGGAGATGTTGAGTGAGATGGAGTAGGTGTGACCGAATCCATCAATGGTATCTCCTGTGGTGTGGATGGGATTTTGGGTGGAGTCGCAAGTTGCATAGATGGATTCAGAGGACTTTGGTTCTCTGTCATCACATTGATCATTCCCACAAACTCATGAGAAGATGCATTTGCATTTGAACAAGTTATGGCTACCTCATCAACTTGTCCAAGATGATCTGCTTGGCCTCCATGTTCGGAGGGTGCATCAAGAATGCTATCAATGGGTGGAAACTTGGTAGGGGGACTACCTAGATTTTTGATCGACTCGATGATAGGTGTGAATGCAACATTGGGTACTATGCACTCATCGAGTTCTAGGTAGGTCAATTGAATTGTGTCCTCAACTATGGTGGGTGAAGATGGTATGATATGATTTGATTCATCCGTATCAGTAGTGGGTTCTTCCTCATTTTTGGTAGGAGTGATAAGATCTTCTATAGGTGTATTGATGATAGCTATGGGAGCTTCTACAGTTGGCTCTTCTGATCCTTCCTTGCTTGAAAAGATAGAGGATGGTACTAGCGGTGGTGGTGAAGGTAACTTCATGACTAACCGTGGGGTTGCATCTAGACTTTGGATAAAGTCATTGGGTTTAATATCCAAATGCTTGGGTGACACTATAGGCCTTTGTGGATGATCCACCTACTTATAATACTTGAAGGGGTCTGGGTCAGCATTGATCACATGGACCTTACCTTCATCAATGTATTTAATGCATTGATGCACTATAGATGGAACACATTCCATATCTCTTATCCATGGTCTTCCAAGCAGTATGTTGTACTGTCTTTCACCCTCCAAGATGTAGAACAATGTAGGCATAGTATTTTGTCCAACTTCAACAAGTAGGATTATTGTACCCATAGTGGAGGATAAAGCATCATTAAATGCTTGTAATGTGAACTTGGAAGGTGCAATGCGTGAGGATGGAAGGTTGAGATGCTTTAGTGAAGCTGTGGTAATAATGTTTATCGAGGAACCTGTGTCAACCAATACTCGCTTATAGGGGACCCTATTGATACTCGCGATGATATGCAAAGTAGGATCTGGTGAATTGGTAGGCACGGGTTTGACCTCATGATTTTGAAAGGATATAGCAGGCTTCTTGTACATTTGTATGTATTCCATAAAGTTGGTGAAAGCATCAGAGTCATGATGTTGTACCTCAATGGAATCCAAGACCCTCATGAAAGGTTCCCAATATTTGGAGGACTGTAGTAGAAGCTTGCTCATGGTCACTTTTGTTGATGGTGCATGCGAACTTCGCACAGGCCTACTCTGGGTTGCTAACACTTGTTGGATGGGAGTTCTAGGTGGTGAAGACCACGATGTAGAGGGAGTGTAGACCTCCCTGCTAGGCCCTTTGGAAGGCTGATTATATCTGGTTTGTGATTGGAATCGGTGTTGGCTAACCGAATAATCCACTTGATCATGTGGGTAACCCATTGATGTTCTCTTGGTAGAGGTACTTTGGTGGTCGGGTCTTCTATGTGAGGAGTGGACCTCACGATGACTTTCAGGGTGTCGTGCAGGAATGATGAGATCCTCAGGAGAATAGCGAAGGTGACTACTATCGGGGCTCCATGCAGGAGTGAGGAGATCCTCATACCTATAATGATGGTGCTCAGGGCCTCTCCTAAATTTTTCTACTTCACTAGCTCGTGATCGAGCTCGGCCATGCATAGTTGTCATAATGTGTTGACTAGGCAAACCTTGAAGGAAACCCACACTAAAGAAAATTTTGACTTCCAAAAAAGGCTATAAGTGTTATATATCAAAATGATCAGTGCGACGAGCTGATCATAATGGGCTAGGTCTCCAAAATTTGATTTTTGGGTCAAAAATTTGTATTTTTGGAATATTTGGCTAACCGGGGCCTGTGGGGAAATGCCCACTTTTAGGATTTTTGGGGAAATTTTGAACCGTGAAGAGTTAGGACTCAAAATTTCTAGGAGAGGTGCACAATGGGCTAACTAAGACAACAAAACAAATTTGGCACTTTTTGGAGTTGTCTAGCCCACTATATGACTATTTTAGTGCAGTTTTTCGCTATTTTCGGGGTCAAAAATAGAGTAAAAATAAAACCAAAATAACTTTTTCGTTATAGCTCCATTTTGCATGATTCTTGAAGCATTGGATGCAGAATAAAAAAAAAATATGATTATCTTTTTACTGATTAAATGTGTGTCCTAAACTGGTTTCAGTGTGTTTAGATTTGTTGTTGTTCTTTGCTCTTGTTGTGGAATTAGAATGAGGGAACTCAACCAAAGTGGTGACTAGGGACACTAGTGCCAAACATGATTTCTCAAAAGAGTCTAGGGTACACCGCTTAAATCCCAGTGGGGGGTTCGCCTAGCTCTTCCACTCTGAAACAATGTTTCCAATAGTGGGAGGCAGTTTGAACATTAGTGACCTATTCCATCTTGAGAGAGTGCCCTATTCTATCTAAGATATATATGGGCAAGCTGGTGGAAGGAGGTGAAATCCAACGTCACCGATCTGAATTGGGGGTTGGTGATGAAATCCAACCTTACCAATGTTATAGTGGAACGTGCAAGTGTGTGTGGTTCCTTTTAATCCAAAGAAAGTAAGCAAAGAAGCATTCAATGATCATTCACTAAATGCATGCAATAGGTGTGTTTTAATTTCAAAAATCTAGGATAAAAGGAACCTACAAATGTCACTTATAGATGCAAGCCCTAAATGCTAACCTACCCATTGGGTAAGCCACAAGCAATCAAGCCATAAAGATGCATTGCTACTTCAAATTTCTTTTGATTTTTCTTCTTCCTTTTGCTATGTGATGTTATAAGAAAAGTAAAAATGTAACTTTTAACCTTTCTATGCAAGCAAATGAAGCAAGAAAACTAATTTTTGATAGTCTCTAAAAATGTAGCAGAAAATCAGAGGTTTTAGGCACTTACTTTGTCCATTTTGAGCTCTCCAAATTCTGAATTTTTGGGCAAAAATCTCTCTGTTTCACCACCGCTCCAGGGTGGGATGATTAGAAGCCTCACCACCATCCCAGGGTGGGATGGTGAAGCCACCATCCTAGGGTGTGCCAGATAAAGCCTCTGCCACCATTCCAGGGTGGGGAGGGGAGCACCTACAACACAAAAAGGGAAAAATTGCAAAATTGAGGTCAAATTTTCACCCAAATAATAAGGGACAAGGGTCCCACCATGATCACCACTGAATTAGGGAAAAATGGTGCACCAAATTATGTAAAAAAATATGTGTATCTACCCCATATCGCTCATGAGCATCAAAAAGGAAGCATGCATGTGAAAAGGAAAGAATACCAAACAAAAGGAAATGAATCAAAGCAAGTCTCTTCTCATTAATTTGTTGGATCAGATCCAAGGTTACATAGAAGTCCCCTTGAGGGCTCAAAATGTGATACAATTGTTACAATATTGGGTGCCCAAAGACCAAGTCTTTCACGGAATCCGGGTGCACATCCAATGTTTCTCCGCGTACCCACAATCGAGGTGGGCGAGCCAATGCCATCACTACTTGTATCTAGGTTCTATGATGTCTTATATTTCTTCCCAAATCCTTCTGAGGACCTGCACCTACACACAAGGAAGCAAAAAGAGGTCAAATAGCAAGGGTGTATGGTGAAAACATGCAATCCCCATAGGGGCAAAATGGCATATGAATTAAAAATGCATCAAATGATATCCAAATGACTTGAAAATTTTCAGATATGTTAAAGAGGATTTTTTGGGAGGATATCACCCAAAAAATATCAGAAATTACATCTGTAGACCCCTCGATTTAGCGTCACCCGCCTACAACCTACGAAAAGGAAGACAACAAAATATCGAACCTGAACTTATCCAAAACTCATGAAATTTGGTCAGTATGCATAAATTGACATTTCAAGACAACCCATATGATCATATTTTCAAATTGGATCTCGGATCCACCTGCATCAAACTAGGGTGCCCGGATGGGCCCTACGAGCCTACGAAAACTTAAAAATGCTATAACTCTTTCATTTTAACTCCAAATAACTTGAAATTTGAACTGTAGCATCATGGGACAATATAGAAAATTAAAAATTAAAAATAGTAATGAAATTGTTTAATAATTTACCCTCATCCCGGGGGGCGATGGTGACTACAACTATTTGGGGGGCACCCTAGGAGGGGATACCCACCAAATCCGGCCACTTTTTGTTACCAAATCACTAGAATATGTTCCTAAACAACCTAAGGTGTGTTTTCATCAAATTTGGTGAAGAAATTCACCCGGATGGAAAAGTTATGCTCGGATTACCTTCTTGAAGTCACCCGGTAACCTCCTTGGCAAAAGGGAGATTCCGAGGGCAAAAAGGTGCAATAAGGTGAGGGGAAATCTCGGAAGCACTCCATTGCATATCCTAGAACTCCTCTCTATATGTTTTTGTATGGAAATTGAATCCATTTTATAGCCCAAAGGGGCTCATGTGCAAAAAGGCATGCAAGGGCATGCATGGCAGGAGGTGCCACTTGTCAAATGGGAGGCATGCATTGGATGGGGAAGAGAATATCCATTTTTGGCCTCCATTATGAAGCATGTCATAAGGATTCAGTGCCCTCTGACCCGCATGCTCCATATGGCATGCTAAATGGCAGTTTTTGGGTGCCATTTGGCCCAAATTTGACTTTTTATGGGTCAAACTTGCTCACCGTCCCACCCTGGGATGATGGCTCACCACCATCCCAGGGTGGGATGGTGGGAATCTACCACCATCCCAGGGTGGGACGGTGGTGAATTTTGGGCCAAAACCTCCCAAAATTGGGCCGGTAGCCTCCAAAACCCTTTTCGGAGTGGCTAGAACCACTGTGAGCCTCCTGAGGGCTGCCCAAGGGGCCATATGATGTCAATTTGATCATTGTTTGTGGATGCTTAATTGGGTTTACCACATTTTAGTGTCTACACATGCCCATACCTTTTATGAATATGAAAAAACCTCTTTGTAAATATGCCATAATCACAAAATTCTTTTGCCAGTCTTCACAAGGGTTAGTAGATCACAAAATAATCACCATTACTCCACTTTTCAATAATCATCACCAAGGACTTTAATTGCACAACTTCCTTATCTCTCCTAAAACCACTTGTACCATAAAATAAAATAAATCAAAACATTGCATAACCTTTTCACTCCCAAAACCACTTATACCATAAAATAAAATAAATCACAATATTGCATACCTTGTCACCTCATGAAAGAATTAATCCTCTTTAAAAAGAACAAGGCAAACTTCACTTTTGGAACCCCTTTGTAAAATCAAAAATATCTCTTTACACACACCTTATTTCCTTCTAAATAAGTTAGTCAAATAGCCCTCGAAATAAGCTTTTCGACGATATATAATATGCTCACTTTTCTAAATAAATTGAAACCTTTATATATATATGCCAACCTCCATTAATTCCACATAGGTCGGCCCTCCATTAATTTAAACTTAAACTTTAAACTTTAATATCTTCATCACCGGAGGTCATTTTTTGATGAAATAAAATTCCACCTTGGTTTTTAAGAAAATCCCTTTCCACATAATCCCACCATGGTTTTAAATAAAACCTTTTATTTTTCCTGCCTTGGTTTTAATAAAAACCCTGTAAATAGCCATGCTTTCCAAAATTTCATAAATGCTTATTTATAAAATATTTCGGCCACCAAAGCCAAATGTGATCCGTGTGACATCAATGATCCATGTGACATCAATGACAACACAAAATACCTCAAATTAACTCAAATTTCCAACATTTATAGGGTGAAAGAAGAATACAGAGGTATAAATAGGTATAAGGCTAGACTGGATGTAAAGGGGTTTACACAGAAGAAAGGTATTGATTATGATGAAATATTTTATCTTGTTGTTAAAATGACTTCAATTAGAACTATTTTAATCTTAGTGGTTGTATAGGATCTACATCTTGAACAGTTAGATGTAAAAACAACTTTTCTCCATGGGTATTTGGAGGAAGAAATTTATATGCAACAACCAAAAAGGTATGAAGTCAAAGGAAAGGAAGAACTAGTATGAAGGTTGAAAAAGAGCCTGTATGGCTTGAATCAAGCTCCAAAGTAGTGGTATATAAAATTTGATAGGTTTATGTCATATCAAGGTTATAGTAGATGTTATTCTGACCATTGTGTTTATTTTAAGAAACTGGATAATGGTAACTATATTATCTTGTTATTGTATATAGATGACATGCTTGTTGCAGGGGTATAACATACAGGATATAATTGTGATCAAACAAAAATTTGCATATTTATTTGCAATGAAGGATTTGGGTGCTACAAAGAAAATCCTTGGTATGAGAATAACAAGAGATAGGAAAAATTGTAAATTAACATTGTCTCAGAGTGAGTACATTGAGAAGGTGTTGGAAAGATTCAGTATGCAATATGCAAAACATGTTAGCACACCTTTGGAAAATAATTTCAAACTGACCAAAGAGATGTGTCCTAAGACATAGGAGGAGATAAACTACATGTCCAAGGTTCCTTATTCATCAGTAGTTGGTAGTTTTATGTATGCGATGGTGTGCACAAGGCCAGATATAACACATGTAGTGGGAGTTGTGAGCAAGTTTATGAGTAACCCAAGAAGAAGGCATTGGGAAGTAGTGAAGTGGATTCTCAGGTATTTGAGAGGTACTATCACTCAGGCATTATTCTTTCGAGGTTCTAATACTGCTTTATAGGGATATGTCGATTTAGATATGGTAGGTGATATAGACAGCAAGAGGAGTACCACAGGGTATGTTTTTACTATAGGTAGAACTGTAGTAAGCTATATTTCAAAATTACATAAGGTTGTTGCACTGTCAACAACAAAAGCAGAGTATGTTGTTGTTACAAAGGCTAGTAAGGAGATGATTTGGTTACAAATATTTATGGAGGAGTTGGGAAAGAAGTAGGAGAATAGCATATTATATAGTAACAGTCATAGTTTCATTCATCTTGCAAAGAATTCAACTTTCCATTCTAGGACTAAATACATACATACCAAGTACCATTTTATACGCTCAATGTTGGAAGATGAACAGTTAAAACTGGAGAAGATACACACTAGCTAGAATCCTGTAGATATGTTCACAAAGGTAGTAACCAAGGAGAAATTGAGTTCTTGCTTAGTTTCATTTGGTCTTCAAACATGAAAGTAAAATGTGAGAAAATTTCCAGGTCCAAATTTGAAGCATAGTCCAGCAAGTTCAGTAGCGATGGAGTTACTACGATCAGTCTCCAAGTGGGAGATTGTTGGTTGTGGAGCCTAATTAATTTAAAGGTCATATTTTTGGCCACACTTGGACCCACTTTGTGAAGGAGGGGGAGTGTAGAGGGGGTATCATCCCCCTACTAATGTCTCCATGGGGGTCCAGGGGGGTGGCATATTAAGAAACTGGATAATGGTAACTATATTATATTTATTGTATGTAGATGACATTCTTGTTGCAAGGTCTAACATGCAGGATATAATTGTGCTCAAATAATTGGTAGATTCATTAGCAATGACGTATTTGGGTGCTACAAATCAAATCCTTGGTATGAGAATAACAAGAGACAGGAAAAAATATAAATTAACTTTATCTCAAGGGGAGTACATTGAGAAGGTGTTGGAGAGATTTTGGATGCATGATGCAAAACCTATTAGTACACCTTTGGCCAATCATTTCAAACTAACCAAAAATATGTGCTCCAAGACACAAAAATATATTTACTATATGTCCAAGGTTTCTTATTCATCAGCAGTTGGCAATTTGATGTATGTGATGGTGCGCACAAGACTAGATAGTGCACATGCAATGAAAGTTGTGAGCAAGTTTAGGAACAATCTAGGAAAACAACATTGGGAGGCAATAAAGTGGATTCTCAGGTATTTGAGAGGTACTATCACTCAGGTATTATTCATTGGATGTTCTAACACTATTTTATAGGGATATATTAATTTATACATGGTAGGTGATATAGAAAAGAGGAAGAGTACCATAGGGTATATTTTTACTGTACGTGGAACTGCAATAAGTTGGATTTCAAAATTACAAAAGTTTGTTACACTTTCAACAATGGAAGTAGAGTATTTTTCTATTATAGAGGCTATTAAGGAGATGATTTTATTACAAATTTTTATGAAGGATTTGGGAAAGTAGGAGAATAGCATATTGTATAGTGACAATCAGAGTGTCATTAATCTTGCAAAGAATTCAGCCTTCCATTCCAGGACGATTGGTTATGAAGCCTAATTAATTTATAGGTCCTATTTTTGGTCACACTTGGACCCACTCCACGAAATATGAGGGGTGTAGTGGGGGCATCATCCCCCTTACTAATATCACCACGGGGAGTCCAAGGGGGGGCGAAATTAATAAAAAAAGAAACATGGCAAAACAGTACTCTAAAAACATAAACTATTTTCTGATTCACGATATCGCAGATGCACAAGTGAAGAGCATACTCCTAGTGCTACAAGATTTATGATTTACCAGATCGCATTACACAGAAAGTGAATACCATAATACCAGCAACAAATACATTTTAGAAAATAGAAAAAAATATTAACATGAGTTAGGAAAGGAACAAAATTCACGAAATTAAATTTTAATCTAAAAAATAAATACAACATCAAAACTTTGAACGCATTAGCTTTTAATGATATATGTAGTGGGAGAGATATAACATAGGTCTTGATAAGATGAAAGAAAGTGAGTCTGCAATATGATTGAAATATACTATAAATAGAAAGTGGTGAAAATACAATGTAGTATGGAGGATATGGTCACTCCATTAATATAAGCTAAAGAACTACATTGTGCTCCATATAGGAGCTCTACCACTATCTACTATTCTACTACAATACTCTTGATATCTATATGATGCATCTTATAATATATCACTATGAGACCCTTTATATAGGAAAATAAATTCCTTGGCCAACACTCTACCTAGTTGTACAAGTGGACACCTTGCATATTACAACATGCACATTGACACTTGTGCATTTATTACATTGCTTGAAGTAAGTAGCTAACTTCCCTCTAAAGTAATCTCTACTCTAACTATGTACCAAATATGGTACATTTACATAACCCAAATGATGTAATATACTCTAATTCTAACACCCCCATGTATTACATTATTTGGGTATTGAATATTTCAATATTCAATATGGATCTTCTTCTTGTGGATGCTCTTTGGCTTGCTCAGGTTCTTTCATCAATGGAATTTTGCACTGTAATCCTCCTTGATCTGGTTCATCTTCATCTTCTTCTTTTTGAGTCAAAACTTGAACTTGTATTCTCCTTCATTGCTTACTATAATCTGATTAAGCAAGTAGTCAGTATCTTCATATGATGCAAAGAGAGTTGTAGCTGAGGGTTCTTCAGTATTTTGAAGATGCTTGTTTGGTTTAGTCTTTGTGATTTCTTTGGTATTCATGTCCTCTCCATTATGATTTCTTTTAGCATGTCTTTCTATCTTTTCTTTCTTTTTATCCTTCTTATATTGTGATTTTGCATTGATTCTAGTGGAATTTTTACTTCATGAGGAGTTAGTCTATCATCACAATAAAATTGATTTGTATTGCTAGCTTGATTCATGTATTGGGTGAGTAAAAACGCGATTAATGATAGATAAATCATCAAACATTCCTTGGATGTGAATATAACTATCTTTTGTGAATTCCACCATGCCTTGAAAAGGTTTTCATGAATATAACCAATTAATGCTTCAAATTTACCCTCTTTTGCCTCCTTAAGAAATAAGGAGAATCTCTCCTTTTCACTAACTGATAGATTCTCATATCCTTCAAGGGTATCTATCAATTTTTGAGAATTCAATTCCATTTCATGAAATAATTCTTTGTTAAGAAAGGCATTTCTTATTATTTTATTCATATTCCTTCTTGTTAGATTTAAGAAAGTATTTCTTGTTATTCCTTAGGATTTTAGGAATGGATTTAATAGAACCTTTTTAGAGCTTTAGGTTTTTTTAGGCTTCCTTATAAATACCTAATTTAAGAGATTTGATTTAATATAATCCTTGTAGGATTTGTATAGACCTTGTGATTCCCAAATGGATTAAGTACTTGATAATTTTTTATGAATGCTATTATTATCAATTTTTTTAGAATACCTTATGACTCCCTAGTGATTTTGGATATGCTATACGCTAGATAAAGTACTTTTTAAGAATAATAGTTCAATTTTGGATTGATTTTGTAATGTTTTGTAAATAGTAAAAATCAACTTTTTTTTGTGGAAAACATCCTAGAAGGGATGCCACTTTCGGGTAAGATCCAAGGAGGCAGGGGTATCTCTTCCATCAAAATCACCCAAGGCTTGCACCTAGCATACCACCTTTGACATACTCAAGGAGAAAACCTGAAACAACAAAAAATAAGAACATACAAACACAAACACAAACAGACAAAAATATTAAAAAATAAAAAATAAAAAAAACACAACATGAACCACACAAAAAAACACAAGAACAACATAACAAAATACAAACATAACAAAAAACAATAGAACGCTACAAAGACACAACCAACAAAAACATAAAAAATAAAAACAACCAAAACCTAAAAATAATAAAATTAAATTAAAAACAACCAACAATAGACAATAGAGAAAAATAAGAACATAGAAAACAATCACACACCAAAACACAAAACCACCAATTAACACAAACATACAGAAACACAAGCACAAGAACAACAACAAAAAACACAAAACAACAAAAACACAAGAACAACAAAAAAAACACAAAAAACACAAAAACAAAAAAAATACAAAAAAAACACAAACATAAATAGAAAATAAAAAAGAAAAAAATAGAACACAACAATGACATTTCTAGACCAAAATACTATTAAGGCAAGAATCAACAGAGAAAACAAAAGAAATATTAGTTTGAGCTAGGGAACTAAAATACCCTAACCGAACCAAAGAGAAGCAAAAATAAAGCAAGAAGAAATTAGGTACCTTCAGAACTGGAGCCATCCAAAAAAATGATAGAAAGAAGAGCTTCCCTTATTTGTGAAGCCCACCATCTAGGAGGGTGACCATAGCAAGTAAAATTGCTTTTGTCCAAAACCCAATTAGCTAAAGCATCAACACTCTTATTATGATCTCTGACCACATGATTGTAATCAACTTTCAAAAATCCCATCTAGATTAACTGAATCTTCTCAATAATTTTTTTTATTCTCCAATCAACCTTATGATTCTTAGGAGTTTTCAAAAGATTAATCATGAGTTGAGAGTCAGACTCAACTAGTACCTTTTTCCAACCAATCTTAGTATCCTCTTGAAGGCCTATAAGGATAGCATACCACTCAACAAGGTTATTGGATAGAATACCCAAATTATCAGCAAAAGTAAAAACCAGGGAGCCATATGAAATTCTACCAATTTCTCCCGCACTAGCTTTTCCAGGGTTCCTTCTAGAGGCTCCATCAGTATTGACTTTTCCAAAATCCTTAGGAGGATGTTGCCAATTTCTTGTTATATCCATATTGCAATAGAAAAAATCAACTTCTATTACACCTTATTACTCGTATTGAACTTAAGCACTTTCTAATTTGATGAGGTTCTATTGGTTGGATTTCTTTTGTCCCTTTAATATGGTTTGAGACAAGTATGCCAATTTATTTCCAACTCTTGATTTTCCTTAATAGACCTCCTTTATAGCCTTTGATATTTAATATTTAATGTTTCTAAATTCCAATTACCTACTTTGATGTAGTATTCCTTATAACTCCCTAATATGGAATATTAGAAAATAATATAATATTTACAATAATAGGATTTTTAATTTTCAAGTTGAAATCATTATTCCTCCTACTTTATTATTTGCAAATATAAGTATTTTGAAATATTCTTGCTTAAACTAAGGATATATTGTAGTTATAAGGGCACATTATCTTTAATATAGCAATTCATTCACTTAGCATTAGTAATATATAATATATTACTAATGCTAAGTGAATGAATTGCTATATTAAAGATAATGTGCCCTTATAACTACAATATATCCTTAGTTTAAGAAAGAATATTTCATAAGTGAATGAATTGCAATATTAAAGATAATGTGCCCTTATAACTACAATATATCCTTAGTTTATAGCAAGCAATAAATAGTATATGATTTACCTTCGTATTTCTTTGCCTTGATGTTGTGAGGTGCTAAATTTGAATCCTTTGAAATGGTAGTCAATTCTTTCTTTGATCGAAGTTGAATTCTCCCTTACGTAGCACTTATTTTCTCTTTATCGATGTTGATATTTGTTTAAAGAATGCTCGATCTTATCCTCTACAAATTGAACGTTGGTATGACTAGAAATATTACGTATTTATTCCACGAATAAGATGTTGAATTGTTGATTGAATGAGGCAGTATATTTTTTGATCTTATGATAGCTTCTTTAAATGTTGGATTTCTCCTTCGAATGGTGCATAGGCTTGAATTAGCATTCTTCCTCTGAATATGTTTCACACCATTCAATGCTAGTCTTATCTTTGACCAATGATATTTTTCCTTCTTCAATATGGATGCCTTAAATAGGATTGATTCCTTGTGACTTTTGGATAAGTGTTACTTAGTTGGCATTGATATTCCAACATATGAAATGATGAGTTAGGTGGTAACCTCCCAAAGAATTGTAAATCCTCATGGGTGAGTGTTGAATTATTTACAAACGTTGGATGCTTAGAGATTTGGTGCCAAGTGGAACTCACAACTTGTGCATGTAAATCTTTCTTCTAATGCTCCAATGATGGGCATTGATGCCCTATATTTACCTATATCTTTGAAATGTGTGTTGTCTTGCTATGTTTATTGAAACGCAAGCATTCCCTCTTCTCTGTTTACACATTGTCTTGATGAGGATAATGGATGGCACTAGTTGTATTGCTTCTTGGTTCTATGGTGATCTTAATGGTGATCCTATGGTAGCTTCTTATGCTCTTTAATGGTGGTCATTCTCTCCAAGTAGAAATCTTGGGTATAGATATTCTTCTTTTATATCTTTATGCATATAATATGTTATTTGTATATATTTTATACCAGTCAATTGCTAGCCTTTTTTCTTGGATTTGATAGTGCTTCTTCTACATAGATGATCTCCCTCTATATGCTACCCTTTTCTCTATGTAGACTCGGATGGTAATGGATTCTTATAATAGCTCCAATGTTGTAGGTGACACGCTTGCTCCTAGGGCTAGATTGGACATGGAGAAATAGTATTTTTAAACACCTTGATTCTTATATGTGTGAGCTCTTCAGTGGCTCCTTTGTCTTGCTCGAAATTTACCCTTCAACCTACAAAATATGATGTTTATGCTACTTTCTATAAATAGGATTACTTTTGTTCTTTCAAGGAACAAAAGAGATGCTTTGTGACAATTATATTTGCACCAATATGAAGGACCTTTTTATGAAATCCCTCTTGCCTCTTTTAATTTGCTTCCTTGGATATTTTAATGATAGTTAATCCAAGCTAATGAGAAGCTATTTTTTAAGTAAGGATTTCTACACTCTACACTTAAATTAAATCCTTATATTCTCCTTGAATATTAAGACTCACCAAGTCTTAATTTGAGGCTTCCTTCAAGGATATTAATGGTGGCTTCCTTCTCCACTATTTTTCTTGTGTTTGTGACTTCCTTTGGCCATGCAATGCTACAAATTCTTGTGCTAGAGAGTAACTAGTTAAATATCAACTAGTATAGTGCTTAATGAATTAATAATGCACTTTTAATGATAATAAACTCTCATAATGAATTCTAATGCACTCAATAATATCCTATAATTCTTGAGAGTAATTTGTAAATAACCCTTAATGAATATTCTATAATTTTCTTCTTGCTTTCTAGATAAATAATAGGTAGATAATAATTTTCTTTCTTTCAAAAATATCCAACTCCTATTAATGTGCAAATATATCTTAAAATGATTTTTTTCACTTTTTGGAAGACTATAATATGAGCTCTTCTTCTTGCAACTATAATCCAAATGTAGTGCTTAATGGAATTTGATTATGAACCCTAATTTAAGTTCAACTAATTTCATCCTAGTTTCTTACCTTTAATGGCTTGTGTAGTAGATGTAGATCTTGGTGTTTTGTTTCACCAAGTTGTTGCCTTGTAGTGGATGAATTCGTAGTTTCTTGTTGGTTGTCTAGAATAGATTTCTGCTTCACAAAATTGTGATCTTGAAATTATTGTCTTGAGTCTTAGGTTTTGTGGCTTGATCCTTCCAGTGATATTTTACCTTCTATTGTAGATTCAAAGAAATCCTTTCTATGAACTTGTATCTTCTTGCTTTGAGAGGTAATATTTAAATATCCTACATTTGGCAGGATTCTTCTGTCTAAATCTTCCTTCAATTTTTTTATTGAATTCTAACTTCAAATAGGATCTTCTTCTTCTCAATATTTTGAATGTCTTGAGGTATTCACTGGATTCTTCTTCTATATTTGGTACTCCTTGCCAAATTCTTCTTCTCTTGGGCTTGTTTTTGGATGACAATAATTGTTCCAAGTCCTTCACTATCAGGAGCTTTCCCCTATGTAGTGGATTTATCCAATGAGTTCTCTTAGGAACTCTTTTAATGATGCTTCTATGAGATTTGCAAGAAGGCTCTCCAAGCCTTGTTTTTCTACTTGAGACCTCTCCTAGGCATTCTATCTTGCAGCTTCTTTGGTCTTCCAACTCAGAATTTTTCTTCAACCTGCTGCTTTTGGAATTTTTTGTGATGAGATATTATTCTTGGATTTTTAATTATGTTGCTTTTAGATTTTAGAATGGGACTTCGCTGGTCCTTTGTCTTTCTTATGCAATTTGCATGTTTTTATGGAGATCACTAATATCCTATTTATTGGACTCTTCTTTGGAGTATTCTTTAGGAACTCTTCTCTAGAGTCTTCTTCGAAATTCAGAACTTTATCTTCTAAATCTAGAATTCTTTTTTGAAAATTTCTTCAGAATTAAGGCTTCTATGGCCTTCTTTTTTGGATTAAAGCTTCTCTGAATTTTTTTTCTTCAAGGCTTCTTTGGTATTTTCTTCTTCTAGGCTTCTTTAGCCTATTCTTCTTATGCACTCTGCAGGTATTGATCTTGAATGAAGATCACCAATATCCTATCTCTTCCTTGATTCATATTCTCTAGTCTCTTCTTCCTTGACTTTTCTATAAGGCTACTATGGCCTTTTTCTTCACTTATGCACTTTGCAAGATTGCAGCTCTTGTAATGGGACCTTTATTAATGTTTTCAAAATCTTGAGTTTTCTTCCTTGTTGCTACAAGAGCTAAAATGATTCTAAGAATATATTATTCCTAACTTTCTTTTAGGAAGTATCCCAGTATTTTTCTTGAATATCCTTTTCCTGCAATAAGTTGTTAGAAACTAGAATGGAAGAACTTATAAATATGGAGATAATAATATTCACTACTTGATTTGTCAATCTAGTGGTATGAATGTTGAGTCCTAGTCTTCACGAGTGTTTCTAAAACCTTGTGGAAAGAATCTAGCCAGATGTAATCTCAAAATTTTTCTAACTAATATTCTATTTTAGTCCTCACTTGTGATTCTCTCCCTATTTCTATTGACCTACTGGACTTCTCTTATTATGACTTTTGCAAGTGGTGGTGCACACTGGCAAGTTCAATTTCCAAAATTTTAAAGAGGAACTATGATGGATGTAGGGCCTTCCTATTCTTATCTCGATTTACCATGGCTCTGATACCATTTTTATATTTTTAGGATATATTTAGTGGTAGAGATATAACACAATTCTTGATAAAATGAAATAAAGTGAGTCTATAATATGACTAAAATATACTATAAATAAAAAAATGGTAAAAATACAATGCAGTATGGAGGATATGGTCACTTCATTAATATAAACTAAAGAACTATAGTGTGCTCCATACAATATCTCTACCACTATCTACTACTCTACTACAATGCTCTTTATATCTATATGTTGTGTCTTATGATCTATCACTATGAGGCCCTTTATATAGAAAAATTGTTGGACATTTTGAGTTCCTAAGTCAAAGTTGCCATTGATGTCACCAGATGAAGTTAGCATTAATACAAAATGTTTCAGTAGGAAATAAAGGGGACAAAGATGGTTATTTGATATCCAGAAAGAAGGCCAAATATCAAGTGAAACAGTGCAAAATACATAATTTAAAAAGGAGTTGTAATATTTATTTTATAAATGATTTAAATTCAATATTAATTTAAATTTTATAAATAAATATTAAAGGTACATTATTGAAGGTCAATATTATAATAATGGTTATTATAATATTAAAATGTGCCATGGTGAAAACCCAAATAAAACATTTATAATTTTTATTATAATGTTTTAAAAGGCAAAAGTGGGTTTTATAAAGTCAAAAAATATTTTAATAAATCCAAAGGTTGGTTTTAAGACCAAAATCCTTGATAATTGTTACCGACTTCATGAGGGTTAATTACATTTTGAAGCACCGACGTTCTAAGAAAAGGAGGAAAAATTAGTATTTAAACCTACGCCCAAAGGACATTAAAATTATCCTTGCTCGATTGAAAAAATAATAGCATACGAATTAATGGAGAGCTCATGAAATAAATGTGCAAATTTTGTGTTTGTCTTGACGACGAAAGGAAACAAAATAAAAAGTGTTGATTACTTGGAAGCCAACAAGGCACCTTGGCCTAGTGGCAAGTGGGTTGTAAGATTGCATTTTTTGTGCAATAGGACAACATTCGAATCTCGATGGAAGCACTTTGGTGGGTGTGTTGAAAGCACCAAACATAAGGCGCACCTTTTTACAAGGCAAGGAAGGCATAAAATTTTGAAGCACGTGGTGCTTCTTCCTCTCCAATGAGCATGTAGCTCATGTGGTGGTTTGCACCATGGGAAAGACGTTTGTGTGGACTGTGTTGAGAGTTCGAAACTCTCCAAAGGAAAAGGTAATTTTTTTATATTTTATTTTATTGAATACTGAAGTTGGAGGTATAAGGTGTTTGGTGGTTGAAATTTGGAAAGGTTGCTTTGTAATAAAGTGTGGTAGTTGAGAATTACCTTTAGTAGTTATAACGAGAATTCTGTTTTTATTTCTTTAAAGTCTTAAAATTGAAATTGTGGAATATTGAAAGGTTAATACTTTGTGAATGGTATGTTATTTTGAATTATGGGTTTTTGTGACTATTGTGAGGATATTGATTATTATTCAAGTTGGAGTGATAACGTGTAATTTTGTTTTTATTTTTGTGATATGTTTTGTTGAATAAAATTATCCTCTAACCCTTATTGATATTGGAAAAGAGAAATTTGTGAGTTTGGCAGATTTGTGAGATCAAATCATCTTCAATAAAATGTATGGGTAAAATTCTTCTTTATTGAGTTTTTTGATTGACTTGATTGAAAATTAAGTTTGGAGTGAAAAGGATTTGATTAGGGTTTCCTTTTCAAAAAAATTGAGTTGATGCTTCAAGGTTTTGTGAATTGAGAGTTGTGATTAAACCTTGTTTGCTAAGCATTGTTATTGAGACCATTTGTTGAGTGAAGTGTTTGAGTTAATGCTTCAAGGTTTTTTGGAATTAAGTGTTGTGATTAAAACCTTATTTTATGAGCATTTTTGTTGAAGTGAGATGTTGTATAAAGAACTTGAGTGAGGATTTGAAAATATCATGAGTATCATTGTTATGTGAAGATTTTTTTATGAGCATTTTTGTTGAAGTGAGATGTTGTACAAAGAACTTGAGTTAGGGTTTGAAAAGATCATGAGTATCATTGTTATATGAGACTTGTTGTTGAGCATTGTTGGAAACATTTTGAGTTGGATGATACATGCTTGGACTAGGGTTTGTGAGAAAGTGTTGTTTCCTAAAGTGATTTATTGAGTAGAGTTGATTGAGCCTAGTCAAGTGAATGTGTGAAGTGGTTGTTCAAGTTCCATCAAAGAAACTATTCTATATTCTAATTTGAGTTGAGATTAAGTTTTGAGAATAGAACATATTGAGTCTCTAACCATTCTCTTTATAGTTCTATGAGATTGGGTTGAGAAAGTTATTGAGCATTGAGTATAGAACATATTGAGTCTCTAACAATTCTCTTTATGATTCTATGATATTAAGTTGATAAAGTGATTGAGCATTGAGTATAGAACTTATTAAGTCTCTAACAATTCTCTTTATGTTCTATGAGATTGGACAAGTTTTGTGTGGACTTGTTAAGCTGATTTGAGGTAAGTCTTTGAGAAGGCTTGTGGACTGATTTTGTGTGAGCTTTTGTGGAAGCTTGCAATACAGATTTGAGCAAGTCCTAGAGAGGAATTGTTGAGAAAATTTGGACAAGTTCTGTGTGATCTTGTTGAGCAGATTTGGACAAGTTTTGTGTGAGCTTGTTGAGCATATTTGGACATGTTCTGTGTGGACCTATTGAACAGATTTGAGCAGGTTCTATGTGGACCTATTGAAAATATTTGAGCAGGTTCTATATGGACCTATTGAGAAAATTTGAGCAGGTTCTGTGTGGACCTATTGAATAGATTTTAGCAGGTTCTATTTGGACCTATTGAGAAGATTTGAGCAGGTTCTGAGTGGACCTATTGAGCAGATTTAAGAAGGTTCTGAGTGAACCTATTAAGAAGATTTATGCTAGACCTAATGAATTATGTTTAGTGCATATTTGAGTAGACTTGTGCTAGACCTACTAGACTGTGTTTAGTGTAAGAGTTGAGAATATTTGTGCTAGATCGAATGTACTATGTTTAGTGCAAGAGATTGACTAAAGTTGTGCTAGACCGACTGGACTGTGTTTAGTATAGTATTGAGATAGAGCTTTAGAGGTGATAGAGAAGAGAGGATAGAGACTCCAATGGATAGAGATCCATCATCTAGGACATTGAGGATAGGTCTTCTACATGAGGATAAGAGTCTTCAAGTGGAGAGAGATCCATAATCAGTGTAGTGGAGGTAGTGTCTTCTAGAGGATCACCAACCAGAGCAAAGGAGAAGAAGTTCTCCTGTGGATAGAGATCCACAAACCAGATTTATGGGATCAGTATCTCCTTTGGACTGAGGTCCATAAACATTGTAATAGGGAAAGGATTCCCATGAGATTATTTAAGAAATATTTTCTCCGTGGAGGTAGCCATATTTGGATGAACCATGTTAAATTTGTGTCTCTATTATGTGTGATGATTTGTGCATTACTTTGGTTATTGCTATTGATATTTCCATTGATTATATTGATTAATACTATTTGGGAAAGAAAAGTAAAAAGTGGTCTTATATTGTTCACCCCCACCTCTCAATATAAGCTTGTGTTCTTCAAAAATAGATTCCTTGGCAAACACTCTATCTAGCTATACAAGTGGACACCTTCCACATTACAACATGCACATTGACACTTATGCATTATTTATATTACTTGAACTAAGTAGCTAAATTCCCCCTAAATTAATCTCTACTCTAACTATGTACAAAAGTTGGTATATTTACATGACCCAAATGATTCAATATACTCTAACTCTAAAAAACTTTACCTTTGGGTTACCTCTATATTATCATTATCTCTAGGTCATCCACTATAAAATCATCATATTTGTAGGATCATCACTATAGATGCTTTCTCTATAAGCCATATTCCAAGCTATGCTTGGGTCTTCTTTCTCTTTTTCTACTATGGGACATCTTTCCACATGTCTCATTAATCTACTTTTAAATTTCTTATAGTCTGCCTTATATTCTAAATATATTCTTGGAATAGGTAAACTCAATCTGTATTATATAGCTTTCTCTATCATTATTTAAGAATCAAAATTCTAAAACTTAATCTTCATTTGTTATTCTTCAACCTAGTGGTAATAATCCTTATCTTCACTAGTTTTTCTTCAATCTAGTGGTAATACTTATCTTTTGCAACTTTCAAGTTATGCACAAGCAATATTTGATTATACTTGGTTTCATTTTGTAAAAACCATACAACATTCCTTTCATTTTATCCCATTCATCTATGTTTATCCATCCACAATCCACTTTTACTATGTAGTCTTTCTTTTCTTTTTATAGATAAAACATTTGTGAATGAATATGACCTCCACAAATTTTACAACTATGAAGATTTTAATATTTGTCTAATTTGTGTCCATATCTACCACAATGATTACATTTTTTATCTATTAAAAATTTAGTTTTGCTAATATGTCCTTTATTGTTATTGATTCTATCAGTCTCTATCATAAATTTGATGTCACTAATTCCTATCACAAACTTAATCCCTTACTCATTGCTTCTAGTCTAACTGATATATCTAAGACCATATTTTGGTTTTGTTTCTGGTATAATTGGTTCTTTCATTCCTTGTTCATGTTTACCTAAAATTGTATCTTTATATCCCATTTTCTTCAACATATTTGAACCAAATTCTTTAGTATCCTTTTGAAAACAACCAAAGATATCATTAGACCAATATCTATCAATATCAACACAACTATGTGTATTACATTCTCTATCATATTTTGAATCTATGTCCATATTAATTCTAATAGCATTAGCCTTTTATAAGCAATCACAAACTATGCTTAAATAACTTGTATCACATGTAGCATATATATTTGTAACATGTTCTATATTTGTCATGAATTATAGGTCATAAGTATCATTACTTGCATCACAATATTCATTTTCATTATAACTCTCATCCTTTTCCTTTTTATAAAGATCACTAGTATCAGAATACACATCTACCATCATGTTTTTTTATTCTATAGTATTTCAACATTCATTCACTGTCATATACCTTAAATCATTTGTATCACAAGAGCCATATTTCATCTTTATTTATCTTAGAAATATTTAGAGTGATAATTCCTTTGTATATTATTCTCCATAGACTAATAGGTATAGTAACAAAATATTCATAACAATCATTAGCATCACTAAGTATACTTTGTATGCATTGTTGAAGTATTGAAAATTCTCCTTTTTCTGCTTCATTAGAAATATCAACAAGACTATTCTTCAAATTATTGGTCATTTCTTCTTGTTTTCTATTCTTACCTTTGAGGACTTCATTAGAAAGTAATACTATTTTTATTATTGTTACTATATCATTAGGTAATGTGAAAACATTTTTAGAGTCTTCAATCACTTGGTCAAGCTTTGAATTTAGATAATTTTGAAGTATTGAAAATTTTCATCTTTGGCTTCTCCCATGATTGTTTGTAAGATTTTCTTTTCCTTTATTGTTGTATCCTTTTGTCCTTCAATTTTTGGTATCATGCATCTGATACAACATTTCAATTTTTGCAAAATTTCATTAGTTTATTCTAAAGAGTCATCTTGAATATTTATTTGTTCTTCCTGAAAACATAAATTTTCTATTTCAATGATTTTTGGTTTTGTGTTTCTAGTTTTTTATCATTTATTTTATTTTCATTTGCTTTTTATTTGTTATGTTCTTTTGAATTTGACTACCTTATAACTCGCTAGATTTAGAAACTAAAGAATGAATTTTGAAAATTTATATTTTTCTAAAGTTTAAGGTTGAAATCCTTTTATCTCCCAAATAACTAAATTTGCAATAATTCAATAGTTTTCTACTATTAACTAAATTTGAAATAATTCAATATTTGTTTACTTTTAAACTTTCTATCAAAAAAATTCAAAAATATTTTAGGACAAAAAATAATAAAAAAAAATTTAAACAAAAAAACCCTTGTGGGGCCACCTTGGTCTGAGAGACCATGAACAAGGGGTTCTACACCGTCAAAGTCACCCGAGAGTCACACCCGACCTTGCCCGCACCAACATTATCAATTGGATTTTGGATACCCAATTCAGCTTTTTGGTAGGGTGGATATTTGAACCTGGGACCTCCCTTGGAGGATTTTCCCTCTCCTCTCCAACTCACCTACAACACCTGGGTAAAAAAATAATTTATAGTGGAAAACACCCATTTTGGGGTGCCACTTTCAACAGGTTGGGCATAGGAGGAATGGACCCTTGTCGGCCTCTACCAGCACATAGGACATTCCTAACTATACCATATATCTGTAGGATGGAGAGAAGGGTAATGGAACCTGGGTCAGCCTCTACCAGCACCCCGGGAATTTACCACTACACCACAACAAGTTGATCAAAAAATAATAATTTTAATAATCTCCAAATAAGCTTTGTTGTTGAAAACATTTTAATTCCCTAATTATTTTCCTATATATTTTTATCTCGTTTTATTTTTATTTTATTATTTTTTTTAATATTTAGCTTCCTCCTTTTAATGTATTCCTTATCACTCCAATACTTTTAAAACCAAATAAAACTAAACATTAAAAAATACTCTCCTTATTGCTCCAAATTAAAAAAACTTAAATTTAAAAAGTATACCTTCACCTTACAAAGCTCTTTCTTTTGTAGATTTTGACTGTTTGTGCTCTCATGTAATGGTTTGTCAACTCTCCATATGTGCACCCCTAATGATCAATGCCCTCCACATGGCTATGAATGCGACGTTCACTGCTCGATGGTTTTCTACACTTTTAATTTTGAATTCTCTAAAACTGGCATTTTGATTGTCACCCTCAATGTGGTGCATGCATGTCTTTTGCTATGCTACTTATTCTCTAACTAGGCAGAAAAATTATGGAGAGTGTTATTATCACCTTGTCATTTGCATTATCATTGAAAACGAAATTTTATAGGTTCACCAGGGGTAGTTTTTCTATTTTTCTAAATATTTTTTGGTGATTTATTTTTTTGCAAACACCTATGGTTTTTCGTTCTAACCTAAAGTTATAAATGTAAATGCATGTGAGGACAAAGTGTAGCAAAAAAAATCCTATATATAGTTTTAGCTCTTGGCACTAGTTCTAGGATCTAAAAGCCAAAAAAAATATTTTCTTTTCTTTCAAATAAAAGGCAAGAAAAATAATAAAGCAGGAAATAAGCTATCCTAATGCACATTTACATGCAAATTATTCAAATGCCTAAATGAAAATAGAAATAAACTAAAATGCTAGGCTAAAATAAGTTCTTTAATTTCTTTTAAGTGTTAAATCTTTTGACAAAAGATGCTACCAAAATGAAATAAAAGTGCATCACATCATTATGCATTCAAACAAGAAACTACTCTATATATAATTCTTAGTTTTAATGAATCCTAATCCTAAATCAATAAAAGGAGCAAGCCCTTTATCTTTCTTTTGAGCAAGGGTGGAAGAAAAATGCAAGAAGAAAAGAATTACCCTAAATGTAAAATACTACATGCACTTTGACTTTAATGCCTAAATGAAAAATGTGTTTCCTTGAGATTTAACAAAAATTCTAAGTTCCTTAGTCAATATCCTTTTAATGTGTTATAAAAGGTATGCAACAATCAATATAAAGAAAGTGAAATGAGACTACTCAGGCCTTTTTGTGAATACTTATTTGTATCTCAGATTTTGACCTTTTTCTTTTGAGAGGTTCTTGGCTATTCCTTTTATCTTGAAAATCTACAAAAGGGACTACAAGAAGAAGTGAAAGAAGATAGACATACCTCTCTTATTTTTCCTATGCATTAAGGCTAAATAAAGGAAACTTCATAGAACAAAATGCTCTATTTTTCCTCTTTTCAAAACAATAGTTTAAAATATGCACCCATTCCTTATATTGATTAATTAAATAATACTTATGTAAAAAAGATCGTAATTGAACTTAAGGATGTAAAATCTAAGAACTATTACCTAAGATCCCCCTTAACAAGATTATTATTTATAGATCAAAATTCTAAAATGCAGAATTTGAATTTCTTTCTCTTTTTATGAGAACATTTTAAATCTGAGAATAAATCAAATTTTACCTGTTTTGAGCCACAAGTAGGGTAGAAGTTGAAATTTTAAACCTGTTCTAAAAAATTATGCAGAAAATAGAATAAAATACAAAAGCATCATGTCATTGCAAAAATGTTGTATAGCTACAAAAATGGTGTATAGCTACAAAAATATTGTATAGTTGCAAATTTTTCATACAACTGTAAAAACATTGTATAATTGCAAAAACATCGTGCAACTGCAAAAACATCGTACTACTGCAAAAATGTTATGCACCTACAAAAAAAAAACAAAAAAACATCATAGACTTTCCATAGACTTATGAATCCACAAAAAACCTATAATAATAGAAACATTGATCTATGACTAAAAAGAAACACAAAATACATATTAGTAATTTGGGCCTACAAAGAAACACGAAATACATATTAGTAATTTGGGGCTACAAAGAAACACGAAATACATATTAGTAATGTGGGGTTTATTTGTTTGATTAGAAACAACAAACAAACTTGATGCAAGGATCAAGCCCTAATGTTGCCACTTAAGATTTTTAATGAAAATAAATTATGCTTGCATAAATCCGAAATCATAGAATTGAAAATACAAGAGTAAATGAAATGAAAGAGAGGGAAACAAATCCAAATCCCAAATGTGAAACTCCAATGTAAAATCTTAGGCCAATAAGTTTGATAGCATTATCACCTTGCAAAATACCTCCAACAATCTCCCTAAAACTATTAAATACCACACTACTAACAAAGTATCCTAGCGATGCAACTATCAAAATGCTAACTCTTCTTGTGCCTACCTCAAAAAGTGTAACCAATATCCAATGTCCAATGTGTAACCATATTTGGACTCCAAGGGCCCATTTTATAACAAATAACTTCATTTGGAATCTCCACCAAGGGTTCACAAGAGGAAGATTTGACACGTGTATTCCAAGGAGGTGAGGTGTCTAGTTGAGTCTAGCTAAGAGCGAAGTTGGCTTAGTGAATCATTGAGTTAATTGCCTTGATTGGAAGCTAAAGTGAGTAGTCAAGTGCCCCTGATTTGACAGTTGCATGGATTGTTATAGAGATAATTGTCCCTGATTAGAAGTTGCATGGGTTTATTGAAGTTGTATTGAGGAGTTAAATTTATCTAATTTGCATATTAGGTAGGTTGCATGATTCTCAAACCTTTCATATGTGAAAATAGTGGAACTAGCAGTGACTAGGAGTCGCACTACCAAAACTAGAGTTTTGTCAATGATTTTGTAAAATCATTGTCACCCTACAAAATTACAATGGCAAATTCATTGTGGTCCCACAAAAACTCTATGGGTGTTAAAATAGATTGTTTCTATACTCATTGGAAATATTATTCTAAGATATTTCCAATGATATCAAATTTGTAAAATTTAGAGTTAGTTTACCCCTATTTTGAGAACGTCAAATTTAAGAGGAAAATTTATCGTGAGCTTACAAATTCGCTAGGGTATTGCAAATTCATTGTGTAAAATTCATCATGGGATCCAAAAATGGTCATGTTTAAAGTTTTTGGAAAGCTTGTTCTGAGAGATTTCCAACAATACCAGGTTTGTAAAATTTGTAGTTGATTTGATCTACTTTTGAGAAGGTCACATTTAGGGAGTGCAAATTTTTTGTGAGCCTAAAAATTCATCATGGCCTCACAAATTAATCATGGAAAATTTTCTATGGGTGTAAAAAATAGTCATGTTTATACTTGACAGAAATATTGTTCTGGGAGATTTCTAAAGGTACCAAACTTATAAAGTTAGAGTTGATTTGACCTAGTTTTGATAAGGTCAAAGTTCGGGGGTCAAATTCTCCATGAGGTGGTTAAAAATAGTGATTATTCTAAGGTGGTTAATTGGGTCTTCATGTAGACATCTAAAATTCGCATTTGGTTGCAAGTTTAGCCTTCAAGATTAATTAAGTCGCAAACCTCACAAAAATGCACTAATTAAGCCTAAAACACCTTGTATTTACAAAAAGGCTATCCTTAAGCCCCTTTAGGCCATATAATACCTTTTCTACATCTAATCATGGTCCTAATGTGATCTCCTTCAAAAAGGATAATCATGTTAACTCTAATCTTAGTTTAAAATATCACTTTATCATTAAAGTGCACTTTATGACTTAAACATGATTAATTAAGGATAATTTAGATTAACATTAATATTATCCTCACACATGTGTGCACCCATAACTTAGTTAAGATATTTAAAATATTCTTAAATTAATCACAACCTAACCTAGGATCTACCTAATCAGGGTTAACCTCAACCCTTGCTCACACATGTGTGCACATAGGATATTTTTAAGATTCCTCTTCAGGTCATATGAAGGAATGACTCACCTTCCACTTTATCTTTTCTAACCTCACCATGGTTGGAATATAGCCCAGGGTTCATACCACCTCAGAAAGGAAACCTCACCCCCCTAGCCTTGGCCCACTCTATAAATATATGGTCATTTTCACCATGAAATAACTCTTGCCCTTTTGTTTTACTTACCAAAACTTTGCAAAAATCATTTTAGACTATTCTTTATCACTTTCGCATCCATCATACATCAAGAAATAGTACCAAAAGTTCATTTAGACAGAAATCTATAGAATCAATCAATAATAATCTAGTTTGCACACTACTATGTAGACCCAGGATAAAAGTTCACACATTGCCATGCAAACCTAGTTTACAGCTAGTCTAGAACTACAAATTAGGTAAATATCACTTGTTTACAACTTCTACAGTTTTAGTTTTAGTTTTAATCATTTTTTCCTTCATTTTTAGCATCATTTGTCTTCATAAATATGGGATCTGATCAATGATAGGTCCCCAAATGTACTAATATATTTTTGTAGGCCCAAAATAGGTACAAAGGATATTTTCAAGCATCCAAGCAATGGCACACATGCAAGAAGCCCATATACATTGAGGGCACCAGAAGACATCAACGAATGCACTACACTCACATTAAGAAAATAGAAAAATCCTTCTTGAGAAAATTTTATGTTGTAACCCTCATTTTCAATAAATAAAAGAGCATTCAACTATTATTTCATTATTTTTAGAATGGTTACTTTCATGTGTTACATTCTGGCATGCCCGATGTGACCCCCAAAAATAGTTTTAGATTAGCTCTATTGTTATCTAGTTCACTTTATGGTCTACTTTTCTGTGTTTCAGGCATTTTAAATCTATAGGAGAGTCCATAACAACCCTGAGATACACTTCAGGTATTATACTATGAAGTTGTAGCCTTCTATGCCCGGTTCGCACACTACCGCGTGAACCTACAGACGGGGTTCACACACCATTGCACAAACCTTACAAAACTGTCTCAGAACATGTCCTTGTAGTGGGATATCTATTTTTGTTGCTTCACAAGACAATACAGACACAAGCAGGATCATCTAGTATACTTGGCATGCATTAGGTATTTTACTCAGAGCAACTAATTTTCACAAACATTTAATCAAATTTTAGATTTATTTTACAAAGCACCTAATCAGATTTCAAATTTCTTTCACAAACGCTTAAGATTAAATTTCAAATCTCTTTTCACAATATATCGGATTTCAAATTTCTTTCAACAACACTTAGATTAAACTTTCAAATCTCTTTTCACAACATTAGATTAGATTTCAAATTTCTTTCAACAACACTTAGATTAAACTTTCAAATCTCTTTTCAAAGCATTAGATTAGATTTCATATATCTTTTCAAAGTACTTCATAAAATTTCAAATCTCTTTCAAAAGTATTAGGTTAGATTTCAAATCTCTTTTCAAAGCACTTAATCAAATTTCAAATCTCTTTTCAAAGCACTTCATAAAACTTCAAATTTCTTTCAACAACACTTAGGTTAAATTTCAAATCTCTTTCAAATCACTAGATTAGATTTTCAAATCTCTTTCAAATCACTAGATTATATTCTCAAATCTCTTTCAAATCACTAAATTAGATTTCAAATTTCTTTCAAAAATTCTTAGATTAAATTTCAAATCTCTTTCAAATCACTAGATTATATTTTCAAATTTCTTTCAACAAACACTTAGGATAAATTTCAAATCTCTAGATTAGATTTTCAAATATCTTTCAAATCACTAGATTATATTTTTGAATTTCTTTCAACAACAATTAGGTTATATTTTAAATCTCTTTTAAATCACTAGATTAGATTTTCAAATTTCTTTTGAAAACACTTAGATTAAATTTTAAATCTCTTTCAACTCATTAGATTAGATTTTCAAAATTCTTTCAACAACACTTAGGTTAAATTTCAAATCTCTTTTAACTCACTTGATTAGATTTTCAAATCTCTTTCAAATAATTAGATTAGATTTTCAAATTTCTTTTAACAACACTTAGGTTAAATTTCAATTCTCTTTTCAAAGCACTTAATCAAATTTCATATCTCTTTTCAAAGCACTTCATCAAACTTCAAATTTATTTCAACAACACTTAGGTTAAATTTCAAATATCTTTCGAATCACTAGATTATATTTGTAAATATCTTTCAAATCACAAGATTAGATTTCAAATTTTTATCACAAATGCTTAGATTAAATTTTAAATCTCTTTCATTCCACTAGATTAGATTTCAATTTTATTTCTTCAAGCATCTCATCTTTGATTACTTTCAAGATTTCTAGAATAGATTTCAATTTCAAAAGGCATCTAGGTTTAGTTTCTTTTTGAAAAATCATTTAGCTATATTTGCTCTCATATCATCAATAGTTAACTCACCGCCACACACTCATGTTCCATACACAATGGTAATATTGGACTTCATCCCCAACCCTCACTCGATATTGGTGATGTTGGAATTCATCTCCTTCCACCAGATTTCCCCCCAGACACCATAGTAGCCCCCAAGAGTGGATTTTTGGACTTATCACCTGAATATTACCTACTCTTGAGACAGTTTTTTTGGAATTTATCACCTAAAGTTACCTTCATAGTAGGATAGTATTAAACACCTTTGTTCACAAGGATTACATAATTCATGAACAAGTAATTTTTTTTATTTACTAAGCCTTCCCGAGGGTGAAGAAACCACCCGACTGGGCTAGTAGTAGGTCTTAGACAGTACCACCTCTTCTCGTAAGAGGATTTGGACTCATTAGAGCATTTTGAGTCTCTCCCATTTGGATACCATTTTGTTGTACCTTAATCCATTTAGGTTGCCAGTCACCTGTTAAGACATGGTTCTATTATGTGCACCCTTGGGTGTTGTAGGAGGTTCTATACCGATGATATTTCTTTTAGAGTATCACTTCATTCCTAGTGTCATTTCCTAGAGTAGGTACTATCATAAAAACACATAAAACAACAAAACATTTTATTTTATTTGCTTAGAACTGATTCTAGTTATGTTCTTGTATTGTAATTTCACAAAAACTGGTTTTAGCACATTCACTTTCTATTGAACTTCCACTTTCTAGATATTCACAGTCTATCACTATCATTTTTTGTAAGATTTACCCTCTGTTTTAGGTTCACAAAATAGTGTGTGAAAGTTGTGAACCAATTTTGCATAGCAGTGTGTAAACTTTATTCTAGTACATAGACACACACTGGATTTTACATAGAACACACTAGTTTAGATTTTCATTTTTGAATAGTTTTGAGCACTCAATAGTGGTACACATCACCATACCTATTTTCACTCGTATTCAAGCATGTGAGCAAGTTCACCTTGCTGAGGAGGTTTCCCATGCTCCCTCCAACCAGTCTAGCACTCCTTCTCAGTTCACGAGAGAGCCTTCCATGGTCATACCTGATATTCTTAACGATTTTGAACTATCTTACCCATATACCATGACCCAAGGTGAGACTTCCATTTCAAGTAACATGCCTACCACATCCTTTGGCAAGGATCATCCTCTTATCCCTCGTTCCTCTCCACTCAATCCATATTATACCTTTTGCGATCATGTTATCTATACATCTCCAAGAGGTCCATCTCTATCTCTTATTATTAATGATGAGACTCCACCTCCTTCACCCACATCTTCTTATCCATTTATTTAGGATCCATCTCATTCTCTTATTGGGGATGATCCTCTTGTGCTCTATCGTCTTGACCACGAGACTATCTCTTTCACCCCCATAGTAGGAATGGTTTTGGATCCTCAATCCTCCACTTCTAACACTCATATGCCCTCATCATAGTCAGTATTGCAATAGTCCTCATTGTAACAATAATACACTCCACTTACATCCTCCCATAAACACACTTCACAAATGCCACAACAACTACATTCACAATACTCGTATATTCCATCATGAGCTCAAACATCACAACCATCATCCCAATCACAATAATTCATTTCATCACAACATCAACAAGTCTCATCTCCATAATTATTTATGGATACGTTCCCCACTTTTAGGATGTATGGTGTGTCATCATCCACTCCACTCCCACCTTCATCTACTTCCACATTTCACCTTACTCCACCTCATCCATTTCAAGCCCCTCTTCCATTCCTTTTTCTTCTTATAATCCACTTTATCCATCTTATCTCACCAATCCTCCATGTTATTTTTCCCAACCCGAGTTTTCTATTCATCGCTCATTTGGTCCGACGCAGCTCGTATATTTTGGCATGTCATATCATACTCCTCCTTCTTCCTCTCTTCAAACACCACAATCCATTGTTACTAAATTATTTACATTGCCTCCTTCCTCGTCTTCCATACCAACTGCGCAACCATCACAATACGTTTTGGTGCACCAACTATAGGATTCTTAGCCATAATTTTTCCATTTACAACATACGTCCACACCACAAAAAATTCTCCCATATGCTCCCATGTTTCATACCTTTAAAAAAAAACATCCATAGGAATAGTTTTAGCATACTCCCCTTTAACAATGGGAGGAGCAGCAACTACACTACACTCCTCATTCTTAGTCTTCCACTGTTTCATCACTATTCATTTCAGTCTCGTCAATTGAACTCCAACTCTTACAAGAACAAGTCAAGATGCTAGATCTATGCATGAATGGTTATGGGCCCCAAAAACCCACATTTAATGAGTTATGCAATGAATCCATTCATCCCGAAGTCCCCATTCCTCCTTATCCTTACTATTTTGAAATTCCAAAATTTGAAAAATACAAGGGTAAAGAGGATCCTCAAGAACATATCAACAATTACTGCTTCGCATGCTACTAACTTCACAGTAGCGATCCCTTCATATTGTGTACTTTTGTTCTTTAAATTGGGTGATAAGCCCTTGATTATTACAACATGCTTCCATGTCATAGCCTATTCACATTCTATAAGTTGGCTAATTCATTTCTTGAACACTTTTCCATCAAAATTAAGAAAAATATAAACATTTTTTATGTATATGCCTTGTGATAGGCTGATCATGAACCTATCATTGATTTCATTTCTCGATGGATATCGATCATAAATTACCTAGCTTACAGTCTCCCATCTGCTAAGCTCATCACATTGTTCACTAAAAGTTATCACAAACATATTTCTACACCTTTGCAATTGCATCAAAGTCACACATTTGATGAAGCCATCGCTCAGGAAAAAGTCATTGAGGATATCAAGGTCCAATCTAAAAAAATCAAAATTTAGAAGAAGACATCCTAGCCCTCAAATTTTTGCTTTAATTGTAATACTTTGAAACCATCCTTTTACAAACTACCACAAACCAATCAAGTAGCGATGATATCTCCAGCTTCTTCATTAATCTCACAACCTCCTCCACAAAAATAATAGTTGTTTTATACTAATTCACCTCCTCCATATAATCCACAACAAGCTCATGGTATTCATATTCAACACCCACATCGCAATTGGACTTCACTTTTTGAGCCTCTACCAGCTTTATTTTAGAGTTTTTTTTATGTTGGTCATGTTACGTTACTCGAAATTAGACTTGTAGGACCGATTCAACCCAAACCTCATGGTTACATTAACAAGAATTTTATGCTTACCATCGACAACATGACCATGATATCATATCTTACCACTCTTTTCATGGCTTGTTACAGGATCTTATCGATTGTGGTACTATCCAAGTTTCAAACCCCCTTGCACCACAAAATCAAAATTTGGGTATTTATCAGAACCCATTACCTGAACATGGGGGGACTATTCCTCAAAGGTCTCAACCCACTCAAAAAACCCAATCAAGTAAATTCAATCATGTCTTCCATGATCCTCCCTCATACAAAGTGCTCCACATGATTAACCTCACTAGTAATCAATGTTATCCATTGCATTATGTGCCCATTGCTTCACCTCCACAACTATTTACTTCTCTTCACTCACTTGTAGAATCAAATGTTTCACCATCTCTACCACGTAATATCATTACCATTCATGATAGTCTCACCCATCAGTTGCATAATGCCCCAGCTAGATTATCCATCTTTGATCTTTTATAATAGTCTCACCCTCATCGTGAAGCTTTAAACGATATTCTTCGCTCCATTGAACTCAAAATTAATGATATCAATGCATTTATAAATTTTATTTGTAACATACCTAGATGCATGTAACCTTAAATCAACTTCCATGACCATGAAATTATTGAGCTTATGGATGAGGGAGTTGATCCTCCCTTACATATTCAAGCAACCATCAATAACATTACTTATAAGCGTATGCTCATTGATATCAATTCTTCTATTAGCATCATCTCTACCACTGCCCTTTATCACCTTCATATTCCCCCTACTCATTTCTCTACACCTTCACTCGACCTTTAATATTTTGGTGGTTCTATGTGTCCCATAGTAGGTTCCATAGTTTTGCCCATTTAAGTAAGTGTGAGGACCCTGTCTACCTTGTTCCATGTCATTAAAGGTGAGATGCACTACAATATCTTGCTTGGACATCCATGAATCCATGATATGCGATATTTTCTATCTACCTTACATCATTATCCCAAATATATGCATAAAAAACTAGTTTATTGCATTCCTATCAATAGTGACCATTTCAAATTTTATAACATCACAGATCTTCCACCAAGACCTTCATCATTATCTACCCGAGTCATTCATATTCCTTCACATCATCATGTAGAGGCATCCACTTCCACTCCACCACCTACCACATCCTCATCCCCCACCTGGTATGTGCACACATTCTTCTACATTTGCTTCCAACCTAACATCATCTTCTTCTATGAATCCTCTTATTTCTTTCGTATCTTCCATGCCACATTCTTCGTGGCCTCCTACTCCCTATCACCCATATTCTTCTACAAATCCTCCTATCATCCATACCCATCATACACACCCACTCCAATTCCATCATTTGATCTTGGTCTTTCACTTCATCTCGTGATGTGACTCTTGCTCACCTCGTATCGTAGTTTCCACATGTTGCTCATCCTATTCATTCCACAACATCTAAATACCATGATTGGAATAGCAGGATTCTCATTTGGAAATCCAACTATTCCAATATCCTCATGCCACCATACATGACCCCCAACTTTCATCTTCTTCCTCTGATTCAAACTCATCACCTTGTTCACCATCTCATACTTCGCCATAGGTATCCATTTTCATGACCCATTCTGGTCTTGGTTAATACAATATTCACGATGCTTGTGTGCGTCCTCCCATGATCCAATATATCCATGACTTTGGTCACTCTTCTACCTCATTATTAACCATAGGTATCATCATTCAACTTGGTCCACCTGATAATTATACAAATTTCATTTGTGTGGGTCTTGATTCACCACTCCTAGTAGCTATACCTCCACCACCATAATCTAGCTTTTGTGGCACCTTAGAGCATATTTCCAATCCGCACTTCACTTTATTCTACCTTCGATGTTTTCATTGGCATGGTTTTGGGTTAGGACATTATGAATAGGTCTTACGAATACCCATTAACCCCTACATTCAACTACCTATGGATAAATCTGGTTTAGGTTATCATCCTACAACCATTCACTTGCTAGAAGATGAACTTCAAGACATCACTATTCATCCTTCAATAGTTCTCATGCACTCGTTATAATATGAACCTAAAATTTATGTTCTTGATGATTGTCCCTCCCCCATTCCACCATCAACATACCATGTACATTCTTTCAGGAATCACCCCTTTCTAACACCACATTTGCCTACTTCATTGAAAATCTAGTTGATAGATTCGCTAGTATTTCTCTCACTTATCCTCACTCAGATCATGATATTTCACCTTCCTCTCTATTATCTATACATTCATACATACCTTTGTACAATCACTGGTAGGTTCGCCATCCTATGGCTCGATCCCACTCTCCACCCATGGTTTTACGTTCACCATTGAATCTAACATACCCTTCACATACTTCTGAGTCTTCACTCCCACATAATCCATCTTCCACCATCTTGACCACCTCCATTAATATGGTTTTAATCAACTTGTTCATCCTACTTTGCTATGCATCTCATCCAAATCAAACAAACACACCCAACTTAGACTTCATAAACTTCACTCGCATATCACCTACGCCTGTATCACAATATTTCTTGCTATCACCACCTGTGTTACACACTATAAATGTTCCCTCGCAATATACTTCAACTCATATCCCTTGGATTAACCATACATATGTATATCTAGATTATTATTTTGACTTACCCGAGGCTATCGATGACCTCCATCTCATCCCCATTCCTACTCAACTCCAAGACAACTCCCATATTCTTGTAGAAGAGACTATCAATGTTGACATTGGTGATGATCCTACCAATCCCCACATAGTTAAACTAATCATCAACCTCTCCTTAGAGGAGCACGCCTTGTTTACCTCCTTAAGAAATACATCAAAGTCTTCACATGGTCCTACATGGATATGCTCGAACTTTACCCGTCACTAGTCATTCATAACCTTATAGTTGATGAGGGTGCCAAACCTATAAAACAAAAATTGCGATGCATGCATCCCATGATTGTGTTAATGGTAAAGTTTAAACTCCAACATCTTATTGATGTAGGGCTTATACAACCAATTGACTACCCAGAATGGGTGTCCAACATAGTCCCAATACCAAAACCCACCAGCGATATCCACGTATGCACTGATTTTTGGGATCTGAACAAAGCCTATCACAAGGATAATTTTCCACTCCCAAACATCAATACGTTGATTGATTCTATAGCAAGACATGAAATGATATCTCTCATGAATGGAATTTTTAGCTATAACCAAATCAAGATCAACCCTATAGCAAGACATGAAATGATATCTCTCATGGATGGATTTTTTAGCTATAACCAAATCAAGATCAACCCTGTTGATCATCACAAGACTTCCTTTACGATCCCCTAGGGGAATTTTTTTTATAAGGTCATGCATTTTTGCCTTAAGAATGTTGGATAAACCTACCAACATGCCATGACATACATCTTCCATGACTACATGCACAATATTGTGGAAGATTACATTGATGATCTTATTGCCAAATCTAAAGAATTCTCACAACATCTCATAGACCTCCGTAAAATCTTTTATCACCTTCTTGAACACAACGTGTAGTTTAACCCAAATAAGTGTGTCTTTGGTGTCATGTTAGGAAATATTTTGGGATTCATCATCTCTCGACGGAGTATTGAAGTCGATCGCAATAAGGTCAAAGCCACTCTATAGATGCCTTCCCTATGAATCTCAAGCATCTATGTAGCTTATAGGGCAAAATCCAAGCAATTCATCGCTTCATCACCCAATTGTCTAACAAGTGTAAGCCATTTAATCACCTCTTGCAAAAAGGGGTTACCTTCAAATAGGATTCTCACTACCAACAAGATTTTAATGCAATCAAATCTTACCTTCTCCACTAGTTCTATCTCCACCACATCAGTAATTGTCATTCTTCCAGTATATTTTTGCCATGAATTTTACACTAGGAGTGCTATTGGCCTAGAAAAACATTCTCAACCACGAGCAAGTTGTATCCTATATCATACACACTTTGGTCGGTTACAAAACATAATATTCTTACATGGAAAATCTTTGCTTGGCTGTAGACTTTGCTACACGAAAGTTATGCCATTATATGCTCAGCTATACAACCTTTGTAATTGCTCACGATAACCCCTTACGATTAATAATAAATAAAAGTTATCATAACTCTCGTACTGCTAAATGGATCATGCTCCTTACCAAATTTTATCTCGAATTCATTTCTCAAAATTCCATAAAAGGGAAAGTGATTTCTGAGCAACTCACTGAGGCTTCATTAACGACAAACCACTTATCATTCAACTTATCGATGATTTCATTTTTCACATTACTAAAGTTGAAGAATACGTGGAACCTGAACTTCCATATGATCTAACATTATTCTTCGATGGTTCTCATTATGCACATGTTGGGATTTTTGGGGTCATATTTTTCACACCTGATGGGAAACCACTCCCCTTCTCTTTTAAGTTAAGTTTTCATTGCACAAATAATAATGCCAAATATGAAGCTCTCATTCTCATATTAAAGCAAGCACTTTATATGCATATTAAATGCCTTCAAATCTTCAGTGACTCTCTCCTCATTGTTAATAAGGTCAAGAAACTTTGGTAATTTTGATACCTGGTACTTCAATAGTATAAGAAAGTTGCTCAGCATCTACTCGCTCAACTCGAGTGGTATGATATTGAGGGCACCCCATGTTCTTCCAACTATTTTGCAGACACCATGGCTTCTCTAGGCTCTCTTATCCTAAAAAATTCACTCTCTGACACAATGCATGTGTCTATTCATACTTTATCTCAATCTACCATTTCATCCTCACCCCCTACCAATGATGATGGCATCTATGTTATCCACATTGAGCCACATGATCCTTGGTTCTATCAAATCAAGGATTACATCAAGTTAGATTTTCTCCCTTGTGATTTACCACACACTCATCACTAAGAATTTAAGCAAATGTTGATTTGCTACACGTTGTTGAGGGACATCATCTACAGATGCAGTCACGATGACATCCTTCTGCGTTACCTCAAACCACATGAAGCTTAACGAGTAGTTCAAGAAACCCAAAATGGAACTTGTAGTGGTCACTTCAGTGGCATGGCCATTACCAAGTGCATCTTACGCATGCAATACTATTATCCCAATATGAAATATAATTGTTGTATGTTAAATGATGCATCAAGTGTCAAAAACATGCTAATATCACACACTTACCTTCACAAGCACTACAACCTATCCAACCCATGTGGTCCTTATCACAATGGTGCTTAGATATTATTAGATAAATTACACCTGCTTCATCTAGCAACCATAAGTTCATCATCACCACTATCAAATATTTCACAAAGTGGGTCGAAGCCATCCTGCTTGTTCAAACCACAGGAGAAAAATTATGACATTCATCATTGAATACATTGTATGCCACTTTGGAATCCCCTCACAAATAATTTTTGATAATGGTACACCACTTAAAAATAAGAACATTCATGCATTGTGCATCAAATTCAACATCCATCACAATTTATCTACCCCATAGTACCCTCAAGGTAATGGCCAAGTAGAAGCTACCAATAAAACCATATGTGTCATCCTTCACAAAAATATTGTAGAGTCTCATCATGATTGGCATAATCAAATGCCATTGGCCTTGTGGGCCTATTGAACAAGCATTTGCACCCCCATTGGGACAACACCATTCTCTCTAATTTATGGTGTTGAAGCCATTATGCCCCTAGAATTTGAGATACCTTCCTTATGCATATCCATGCAAGACTTCATAGATGATGATACTGCTTGTCAGGTCATATTCGACCAATTGACCCTCCTAGATGAATGCCACATTCATGCCATCGAACACACTCATATTTACCAACACCATATTTGTTGTTCCTACAATAATAAGGTACATCAACAAGAATTCCATATCAACGACTTGGTTCTTAAATAGAACTAGTAGATCACTAGCCAACCCCATTAGTCGTGTGATAAATTCATGTTCAATTGGCTAGGTCCTTACATTATCACCCACAAACTTAGTTTTGATGCCTATCGATTGGCTAATCTCGAAGGTCTTATAGAACCTATACCTATCAACATCATTCATCTTCATGCCTAACTATTTTAGGTATAATTCACTAGTCATTGTACATACTGTCATAGTTATGTTGTATATGTCATCTTGTTAGTATGCTCATGATGCACATTACACCAAATACACACTGACTTTTTGTTACACAATAATTTTTTTTCTTTTATATATCTTTTTTATGTTGTTTATATCTTGTCTTACAAGTTCATTATCATTGGCCGCATCACCTTCATTAGGATACATCACATCATATTTACATTATGATATAGCTTCATCCCATCATGCAAGACTTCTCGATGCTCCTTCCTTCACCAAACACCCCGCTCAGACATACGGAGCCACCTAACTTTTTCCATGCTTGTAATTCATCTTTCTCTTCCCAAATAGACCATGATACTCCAATCCTTCCTCCTCTCAATCATAGATATCCACCCATATACCTTCACTCCAATGATAGTAATGCCACCATTTCCTCTCTTGCAAATGTAGGGGAACATTCCCCCTCCTCTTACCCAAACACGAGGAACCCATCTCCTCCCACCTTCATCGATGAGATAAATTTGTGCATGCCTACTTATTTGACTAGACACACTTATTTTCTCTCATTTCCTCCCAACAAGGGGAACCCACCTACTTTCTCCCACTCCTTGAGGTTACCTTTACCTTTGGCCAATGGGATGTCACCCTATGACCAGGATATTTACCATTATCTCTCTAATACCACCCCTTCGCATACATATCCATCTCATAATTGTCACTCCCCAAACACGTCATGAGCCCTACCTCTTCTCACAACACCTTTAGTACCATTCCATGATACTTACCTTCTGTAACTACCACCACTACATCACCATCACTTGCCTTCACCTCATTCACCCTGTCCATATCTGTATCTACATCCATATCCAAATTCACCCATCCCATTGGGTTCTCATTCTCCTCCCGCTGCGAATCCATCCCCTCCACCCATCGATATCCAACACATTCTCACCTGAATTGATAACCTTGAGTTACACTTAAGTCATTGTCAATGTCATTCACCTACTCATCATTTGGTTATGGCTAATCCCCCATTACCCAATCATCCTCACATGTAGATTTCAATAGAGCTGAGGTCAGTAGTCCACTCACCCTCACCTAACCCACATCCCCTAGATCATCACCTCCCACACCTTACATCTACCTCATGCCTATCCTCTTAGAGCCTCTCTCTCATACCTTTCACCAACTACTTCACGTAGGGATCCTTGTTCTACTTAAGATCAAACCAAATGATCCACATTACCCTAAACCAAGGGATACATAGAACAATAGTTATGTGTCTACCATCATCGGTAGGTGTATGATATCAACAAGTACCACATTTTTTAATGTCTCATCAACAACATAGTGGACAGAAAAGATCCACCACATTTTGAGCATGTCACCTCTACCACCAAAAATTAATACATCCCACCTCATCAAGTACCTTGTTCCACTTCATAATGCAAGTCGTTCACTTCCACACCCCACTAATTCTAGTAGCTTCACAGTCACACAACCTACCAAGATTCTAGTCGCCTTGCCACTATGCCTATTCCATCATAACCTAAGCATCACCACTACCCTTGTCATTAGTCTAGCATCCTATCTTCTTCATTTCCCTTCTTTTTATTATTTTGCAGTATTCTATGATCATGCTTTGAGTGGCTACCTACCTATGTTGAATTTCTCTTCTTGTTATTTCGCACTATTGTATGGTCACGCTTTGAGTGACTACATGCCTGTGCTGAATTCCTCATATTTCCCCTTCTTTTCTTCTTCCTCCATTCTTTATTTTTTTCATTCCTTCTAATATTCTTCATACAATTTTTCTTTTTTCCATTATCTCTTTTGTCTGTCACTCTTATCTATGAGTTCACTCATACACATTCTCATTTTACATTCATCACCTCCTACACATCCCCCTATGTTGGGGCAACTACATCTACTATTCTTCCTTTTCTATCACCTTTTTGCATATTCATGTCTTTCATGATATTTTCCAACCTCATCCTCTTTTAGTTCCACAACTTCCTCTTGTACATATTTTTCTACATTCAGATTTCTTTCATGCTGCTTCATTTCATATCCACATGTATATCCATTTCATCCATATCCATACTTGTACATTCTCATTGTATAAATGCACTCATGATGGATTAAAACATAACTTGTTAGCATCAATATTTGGATGTTCACTCCCCTATTCAAGATTATGGATTGTACAGAGTTTTACAAAATTTGACAATTCACCAATCTTTCATGGACCACTCACATTTCATATTTTAAGCACATTTTGAGTCTAATAAAGACAACACCTTACATAGACATTGCCATTTAGTGAACAGTTTTCCCTGTTCATCCTATCATTTGCATGATAAAAATAAAACAAGCATAAGAAACAACAAAAAATAGGTAGAAAAAAAGTCAACGCCCACACAAAAAAAAACACCACAAAAAGAGAATCAAAAGGAAGAGGGGAAAAAAACAAAAGTAAATTCCTCTATGAGTACTACAAAAATGCTTGAATATCTTTGGTTCTTAGGCTTAAAATAACATCACGGGATGATTTTCATCACCAGTAATAGGCTCCAAGAGCCTGCGTGGTAGTGGAATAGTATTACAAGTGGTGACACATTTGTCACATTTATGACCTTCTCTTGTACATATCACTGTACGCTTATGGATGAGCTAGCTATTTTGGATAATTTTATAACAGGTTAATCCCACCTCTCTCAAAATGGATAAATGAACATCACTCATCACACACACAGGTCCATAATAGAACTCCATTCAGTCATGATAGTTATGAATTTTTGTTGTCCCTTGATCAAGTTTTTCTTGAGGTTTTATTGGTACATCTCTGATAGTTAAATTTACTACATAAATCTCTCTTGTCATCTTACATCCTTGATATGATAGAACAGATCACATTTCCACTAGTGTTGCAACAATACAAGTTCTTCCTACATGGATTTCATCCATATCATACACTTAATCTACATATTAGTCATTTCATTTGTTTCTCATGCATTCTCTACTCTACATCTACTTAGATTCATAAATCTACATTGCATCTCTAAATCTACAATGGCATAATTTCTTATAAGCATTCATACCTACTACTACATATTCTTCCATATTTCATTCACTTACATTCACCATTTCGTACATCATAAATAGACATAATCCTAAGCTATTAATTCATTCACACAAGTCATAACATATGTAAATAAAATCATAAATAGAAACATATATGTTTATATATCATGTCATCAATGCTCTTGAACTACAAATTCAAGTGTACATAATATACATTTATGGGTGGCTATCTAGCCACCACCTCACTCTATAACACTAACATAGCATCTCACCCTTGCTACCCACTAGGAGTCTCTCTGCTCTCCTATGTTGTCAATTTCACCTCTTCCCTCTACTCCTCAACCACCCTATTTGACACTGGGTACCCCTATCACCTGTGAGTCTAATGGCACTGTCATCCTCTTCTCTACCGATACAATGGAAGGGGAACTCCATCGAATCTACTATGAGTGTGTTTGAGATTGAGATCGTCATCTCAATCATGACCTTGTGTACTCTGGGATCCCATGTCCATGCAACTTCAACTGCACCTCGCATTGGACCCTCATTGATGCCTCCTTTGTATGCATCCTAGATAAATATGTGTTTACTCACTACAAAAAATCTATCTTGGCTCATAAACCTACCACATCAACCATGGCCTACTCACTTGCTAACCTGACCCCCTATACCTCCTTGTGTAGGCATACTACCTTCTCCTTTGTAGCCTGCACCACACCAGTATCTACATGTGCCTCCTATGCTCACTATGCACTCTCCCATAGCACTACAATATTTGATATCAGCCTATCCTCTATAACCATACTCCCTTGTATCTAGTGTTACAACTTTCCCACACTATCTATGTGAATCGCCTGCTCAACTACAAGTTACACTCTCACCTCATCACACTCTCTCCTCAACACATCCCTCTCAATGAATACTTACATCACCTCTCTCATGGTGACCTCCACCTAACACTGTAGTTGTCCATCCCTCTCTGCATAGCTCACTTACCTAGTTGTAAGTTGTGCCCTCACCTCATCCCACTCTACCCTCAATCCATCTCTCTATGGACAACTCCCCCACCTCCCTCATGGTTACTACCAATCTCTCCTCTATATTTTGTCTCTCCTCCACCAATATCGCTCTATTAGTAGCCCAATCCATCTCACACTCAGTCAACCTCCCCTCAAAATCTTACATTATCTCCCACATTAGCACCACCTCATTCGAAGCATCCCATACATCCTGAATATCAAACTTCACATCTAGCACAAATCCCCCTCTCTCCTCCACCATCACCATGTCTCCATATAATGGCTAGTCGTCACAACCCTCCTACAACTCTAGCAACCTAGCTCTAGGAGATTTAGCTACATCATATGGAACCAAGCCACCCATCTTCTCCTCCATTGGTACAACCTCATCCAATGGCTATCCTCCACCACTCTCCTATCGCTTTGATGACCTAACCCTAGGAGATCCTATCCCATCATCTCGATATCACTTCCATCATAAGAGTGGATCCTCCACCTCCTATTTTGACTTTGTAACTAGCACAAGTGCAGCTCCTTCTGGTGCTTGTGCATCAGCTTTAGGCAATCCTTCCATTGGATCCACCCATCCATCTACTACCCCGAATCCTAGCTGCCATCCTAGTGATGCCCACCATATATTATACTCAAAATTCATTCCCACATCATCCATGTTAGGGATAACCATCACTGGATCTCTTGACACATCCAAGGGAGGCCCTACAGGTTGTACTTGTAGCACCCTAAAATTGGTGCAGTAAAATTATAAAATTTACATTCACCTTAGTAAATAATTTTAAATTCAAATTTAACCTCCCAAACCGCCCGTTAACCGTAGGGTATTCCGTTTCCCCTTTTTCTATGCCAATTTTAGAGGTTGTTTTGACCGTTTCACGATATCGTCGCCGATCAGACGATATCACCCCAGATTTGACGATTTCTTCTGGACTAGGATGTCCAGATGATCTTGTCACAAAACTGAATTTGCATAGTTGGAATCTGTTCCAACGGGTCTCCAATCCGGGCAGAAGCGTGTCTGCACCGTTGGGACCCTCCCCCCATTGGATATCTCCCAAATTGGGATGATCTCCAACCTCATAACTACTCCCCCTAAGCCTATTTAATCTCTAGAATTTTCCCTCCCCAACCCCTGGCTGAAATTATCTGCAAACTAATTCCCTCTGCGTCAAAACATCTTAATTTTGCTTCTACACTAGTTCCATAGCAATTTTGTTACAGTTACATCACTATTTTTCAACCGAAGCCAGCACCCATCGTCGCCGACAAACCTAATCAGATCGGAGGTGAACTTGTCGAATTCGAGACGATTTCGTACTGATGCGAGACAATCTCGACTGCAGTCTACATCAAGGAAATCAGTGCCTGAAGTTTGCTTTTCTTAACTCTTTCTTCATCTTTTTATTCTACAAATTAGATTATTTATTCAGTGTTTATGCTATTTTGCATTTGGAGTTCACCCATTTAGCTTAGATTGCATGCTAAGTTCATGATCTGCCATTAAAGTATAGTAATCTACTTTAATTTCTGTTCTTAAATATTGTTTAGTTTTCATATTACTATTTGGTGTAATTTGCCTCTGTTAGCACAGTAGAATTTCTTGTATTTTGCATCTGTTTTCTGTTTTGCAGGTCTCTAACGAATTCGTCTGACGAATTCGTTAGATCTCAGATGATTCTGTCAGATCTCAGACGATTCTGTCAGTTTCAAACGATTCTGTCAAATTGTAGGTGATTCTGTCAAATTCCAGATGATCCAGATTGCTTCAAACATCAGAATCTTCTTTAGATATCCGGATCAGGTATTCCCCATTTTCTTCCTGTAAATTCTCTATTTTCTACTTTTTTAATTTGTTTGTTGTATTCATGAAAGTTGCATTCTCATGTAGTTTAATTTAGATTCATTCGGCCAAACCTAGGATATGAATGCTTAATGTTAAAAAGAACTCATCTAAACACATTCCAAAACCTAGGCATGGAAACTGCTGCCAAATGTTTCCTGGTGAACCCACCATCCGTTGAAAAATCATCAAAATACACCTCCCTTGAGAGGCGGGACCTTCGCAAAGTCCTCTCAGTCCGAGGTACCGCACCATCCTTTTCCCATCCTCCTTCCGGGTGCGGATCCTATAGCCTGAAGGTAGGGATGCAAAAAATTTGGAGCGATACAAGTACTCCCTGATCTCCATCCCTCCTTCGTATCATGATAAGCGGATCTAGTCACCCCTACCATAATCCAAACTGATGCATCACCCTACTGAAAGGGAATAACTCCACCTATCATTGATACTACCCCACCACCCATATCCCTCGATGGATCTTATCCTCATCCCATACAACTCCATCCCTCCAAGGTCCCCACCTGATATACTTAGGTACTAGATCATCGAGCATCTTTCACCAAAAAAAACCATCCCCCTCATGCCCTCGCTTCACTTGCATCTTCATATTTGTATGCCACCTCAAGGTGTAGGGTATAAAATCTCCCATCCATGCTTGCACCTCGTAAGGCAATATCATGGGCCGCTCCATCATGATATGCTCTCACACCCACACCTGTAGCAATGGATTAAAGCTCACTCCAAATCACCTTACCCTCATAATCTCGTACAACTCTCTATACACCTATGCTAGTAACACGGGATCCCATGCAAACATTACCTTTCGCTCCACCATATCAAAAACAATGCCCATTATATTCCATAGGAATTTCACCCTTGAACTATCTAGGAGAGCATAGCTTACTATCATGAGCATCGCCATGCAATGGTGGTTGGACAATATCTTACCCTCCCAATAATACTCATAATCCACCCCTTTCTCATACTACACCTCTCCCCACCTAGCACAAAATATTTGTTGTAGTATCTCCTCGCATGCATCATCCACCATTGATCTTACTATGATGCCATCTATAGAAAAATGGATATATCTTATATATATCTTCCAACATAATCGCCATCTCCCTTGTTGATATGGAAGGTGTTTCTATATGGATCCCACCTCTCACAAAAGGCTGATATATACGCCCTATTGGTGCACACACTATGCAACTACCACAGGCCCTTAAAGCCCACAGTTCCCATCCAATCTCCATTTGCATTTGTCCACATGTCCCCTAATGTACCCCTCAATGTCCACATGCAATTTCATGGCTCAATATTCATCCTACATTCATCCCAACAAATCACACAAACTCCTTATTAGTTTCACATGTATACAAATTTATCATCATTTTTACATGGAAACATTCATCACATGCATATATCACTAAAAAAAAAATTGATTCATGCAAACACGTGCAAACCTGGTTCGCGCACTACTGCATGAATCTTCCATGGAGGACATTTTTGGATACCCATTATGCTCTTTCCTGGTAAAACTTTGCTCAAAACCCAAAGACAATAAATCTACCATGTATAAACATGCAATCAACCCTCACATGCATACAATACGAGACATACATCAACATTGCAATCCAATTGTCAAAACGATAAACAAACTACATTTTCGGATACCCATTATGCCCTTTTATGGTAAAAATTGGCTCAAATGTCACAAACAATACATCAAACATGCATAAAAATAAAGTAAACTCTCGTAAATATGCAACACAATACACAAGTCAAACATCACAATTCAACATTCAAAATAAAAAATAAACGCCACATCTGGATACCCATTTGGCCATTTTTACACTTTGTACATACATCTTAGTTAGATAGTACATGTAATCATACATTCACACTCATACATGCATTTTCATACTTTTTGGTATTTACGCAAATCAAACTAAGGTTCCCATGCACTTACTGAAGGTACAATGTCCCCGCCACTCATTCTAGCACATCTACTCACCATCCCTAAGAGTCAACTTGATATTTTGGAAGTGCTCTGCTTCATAATTTCTCTCACTCCTCTCTTCCAAATTTTACGCAGCACAAATGACACTCACGTACATGAAAGAAGGTTTTATTTGTCAATTATTTTAGGGTTAATGCCCACATGTGCAAACCTAGTTCACGCCCACGCGTGTGAACCTAGTTCGTGTATTGCTACATGAACCAACCACCGCCACATCATCCTCATTATTTTCTAACTTTTCCAAGTTCATTTCAGCTCCCATCCCTATTTTCCTCATTTTTTTACTTTCTTTTCCCATCGTCTTCTTTCAATCGACAAACCATCACTTTTCATCCACTCCATTGTTGATTCATTGCTTGAGGGGGTATTCATACAACAAAATTAAAAATCTGCTTTGCATGTGATCAAACTACCAAACATCCAATCACGGGTATTACATATGCCTAAGAAAAGTTTTGTTGAAGATTATATCAACGTAAATCCAATCCCAATAAAACATTTGTTAAATCACAAACGCCATGCATCTAATGGACATATCTTGACTCTAGTTATCAGAATGACACACATAAGACCATTTTTTGAATGATGCACCTGATATGCCCTTGCCTCACAACTTTAATGGTTTAACAAATATCATCATGCGCTCATCAATCAATCAAAAGCAAAAATTTGAAAAGGCATTTGTTCTATTTGCAATTGGAACATCTTGCATTGATCACAAGAACAAAGCGATCTTAAGTTTTCCTTCAAAAGTGACCAATACAATACTACAAAGTGTTGTACTAAATCATAAATCATCGATTTTATCATTCTATTTCTTTTGTAATCACCCACATTCATCCACCCACAAATTCTTCATCTTTCTAATCACAACATTGCATTCCTCCATCATACTTTTGTACTAAATCGTGTCTTTACACAACATAGTACAAAAAGGGGTAAATGTAGACACCTAAAAGTTGCATTTGGTCACAAGTTCATCCTTCACAATTAATTAAGTCACAAACCTCACAAATTGCACTAATTAAGCCTAAAACACATTGTATTTACAAAAAGGCTATCTTTAAGCCCCTTTAGGCCATCTAAGCCCTTTCCTACATCTAATCATGGTCCTCATGTGACCTCCTTCAAAAATCCTAATCATGGTAACTCTAATCTTAGTTTAAAATATCAATTTATCATTAAAGTGCACTTTATGACTTAAACATGATTAATTAAGGATAATTCAGATTAACATTAATCTTATCGTCATACATGTGTGCACCCATAACTTAGTTAAGATATTTAAAATATGCTTAACTTAAACACAATCTAACCTAGGATCTACCTAATTAGGGTTAACCTCAACCCTTGCTCACACATGTGTGCACATAGGATATTTTTAAGATTCCTCTTCAGGGCATATGAAGGAATGACTCACCTTCCACTTCATCCTTTTAACCTCACCATGGTTGGAATCTAACCCAAGGTTCATGCCACCTCACAAAGGACACCTCACCCACCCTAGCCTTGGCCCACTCTATAAATAGATGGTCATTTTCACCATGAAATAACTCTTGCTATTTTGGTTTACTTACCAAAACTATGCAAAAATCATTCCAGACTATTCTATGTCACTTTCATAGCCATCATACATCAAGCAATAGTACCAAGAATTCATCTGAACAAAAATCTATAGAATCAATCAATGACAGTCTAGTTTGCACACTATTGTATGAACCTGAGACAAAGGTTCACACATTGCCATGCGAACCTGGTTTACAACCAGTATTGAGCTACAGATCAGGTAAATATCACTTGTTTACAACATCTATAATTTTAGTTTCAGTTTTCATCATGTTTTCCTTCATTTTTAGTGTCATTTGTCTTCATAAATATGAGATCTAATGAATGATAGGTCCCCAAATGTACTAATCTATTTTTGCAAGCCCAAAATAGGTACAAAGGATATTTTCAAGCACCCAAGTTATGGCACACATACAAGAAGCCCATCTACATTGATGGCATCGGAAGACATTAGCGAATGCACTACACTCACATTGAGAAAATAAGAAAATCCTTCTTGAGAGAAGTTTATGTTGTAACCCTTATTTTTATTCAAATAAAGAGCATTCAACTATTATTTCATTAGTTTCGGAATGGTGACTTCTGTGTCTTACACTTCCTTCACTTTGCAAATCTAAAACTTAGGTGCTTCAAAATTTGGGGAAAAGAGGCAACTAACAACAATGGGATACGAAAGTTGATTACATAAATCATCATAAGAGGACTTATGACTGGATGATGATCCTTGAAGGGAAGTTGTTTGTTGATTTAGTTGCTCCATTTGGGAAGTCAAATTTTAAAGGGCAAAAGGGATAGATTTTGATGGCACATAAGATGTGTGCCATGGTATAACATGAGCTTGAGGATTAATGTAAGTGTATGGTTGAGATGTTGAAGTGTGCAACAGCAAGGGTGGCATCACATGGCTTATTATCAAGCTATTCAAAATAAAGTAAATAATAGATGTATGATTTTAGATTATAGGCATAGAGGTTTGAGAAAAAATCATATGCATGCTAGAAGGATTAGAAGAAACAAAATTAATGAAAGGATTATAAATGGGAGCATTAGGGAGTAAATTCAAGTTAATTTTGTAGGTTGTGCTTGCTTGTTGTGAAGTGGAACAACTTGTATTAACCCATAATAATTTCTTGAGAGGTATAGGTGTATTGTAACTTGAAGAGGGTGGGATGTTTTACATCCCACCACTTGCGTAAGATATTATGATGGGTGGAGTAGAATCTACAAAATTTGCAAAAGATGCATTAAGGCCTTATGTAACTTGGTTAAGGTTTGTATTTGTTTGATAAATATTAATATTGGTTTGAATAAGACTAGTAGTTGTTTGATTAAAAGATAGAGGATTGGGGTGAGGTTGTTGGCAGCGATCCAAGAGTGAATTCTCCCCTGTGGAAGTATTTTGGTTATTTTTATTATCTCTAAGAATATTTGATAATACATCTCTATGTTTTCATATGAAGGCTATCACATGGTCATATGACCTAAAAGTTATTCTACCTAAGGGGTCATGATGAGGGGTGAGATAATCTTCGTCTTCTTTAAGATTAGGTTTTTTCAAGAGGTTTTGTTCTTTATAGATATTTTCTAAAGGGGAGGATTAGAGGATGTTTGACATGCCCCACTATGAAGGTTATAACATCTCTTAACCATTAGACAAAGTTGGAAAGAAGGAGAGATTAATTAAAGTTTTAAAGTTTTGAGAGTTAAGAGAAGAAGAGAAGATTTTTTAATTGCTTATATCACCTTCACTCGATATACCAATCTGATTGATATACCATAGATACCTCCATATATATCAAGGGTCTCTATATACCTAATTTCTCTCTATATACCTATTGGTATGTGGGATTGCAATGGTACATGAAAGTGACCTCCTAGGTATGTGATCCAATATGGTACATGAGAGGTAATATAATTTTTCTTTATGACTTCCACTAGTCCACCACATTATACTCCTCAGTAGGCTTAAAGTATACATGAGACCATATATGAGAGGCTAGCATCCCAAGCTCACAATATACCCAATGTAACCTAAAGACTTGTACTATGATTGCTCAAAGTATCCATGTACAATCCTTAGTAGGATCATAACTTAGTTATTTTCTTGTTAATCCTAATTAAAATGAGTTGATTAAGCAAACAAAATTAGGTGATCTTGATTTAAATTTTAGTTAATGTTATCTTGATTAGGCTAGGTTTAAGAAAAACTTTAGAAACCATGGTGATGTGCATGTTGGGTTCACCAAAATGTGAGAAGAGGAGAATACCTCCACACTTCAATATGTATATTTTACAAAACATAATCTAAGTTTTGTGAATAGAGTTTGCAAACAACTAGCATTTTAGAGGAAGGCAATATCTTTCACTTGAGGTTCCTTATCTAGTCTTAGAAGCCTAATCTAGTCTAAATATGCAAGCAAACAAATATACAAGAATACAATACCTATACTATATGATTTTTGATTTGAATAATGCAATAAGATTCAAGGGTTCAAGGAGTGTATGCAATAAGACAAGCTAACCTAGATGTAAGTACGTACAATTTTACCTTCTTGCGTAAGGGTTGGATAATGAAACATCACTTATAATAATTAAATCAAATTCAAAGTTTTCTTTCTATTGAATTAATAATGAAAAATAAACAAAAACTAATTATTGCAAGCAAAATACATATAACATATTATAGAAAGGAAAAATAAATATTTTAGAATAGAAAACATATGATTTCTACCCCTGATGACGAATTTGTTGCCTAGATGAAAATTTGCTACCTTAAAAAATACTACATATAAGGCAAATTCATGGCTAGCATTTTTGTCAAGTTGTTAGCTATTTTGCTTAATCCTACAAAACGAATAGAGAAAAAAGAAAAATTAGTGTGAAGAGGTCTGTTTGGCCAGTTAGACCCTTGTTTCTTTGAGAAAATGCACAAAAGGGTAGAAATCTATGATAAACGTACTATTGGTGAATTTGTTTCCTATATGCAAGCCTATAAAGGTTTTACTTCTACAAGCAAAATAAGTAGATTAAGACCAAAAGTTTTAAACATATTATTAGGTATAGATGCAAGGTGCCCTTAGAAGGATAGGCACCCTAATAAGTGATAGAAAATGCTACAGAAAAGAGATCAAATTCTTAATAGATGAGAATGTATCCTAACAAATGAAAATGGAAATAGGGAGGAACAAAGATAAATGCAAGAAAAATGCTAGTCAAGATGAACCAACAAAAACTAGCTGAAACATAACAAAATGAAAGATAAATTAGATAAAATATTTAAGGGATCAAATAAGTAAAGGAGAAGGGAATATGATATAACCCAAAATACATACTCGGTTGCCTCCTCCTGGTTGTTGATCAAATACCCCTTGGTGCTTGCTAAGGATGTTGGTTGTTGGGCTTGGGAGATCCTATTCTTGACTAGAATGCTTGGACAAATGCATAAGAGAATGCAAAGGATGATTGAGAACTATGATACTAGGATGTTTGAGACTATTTTAACAGAGTTTTAATGTTTTCAAAACTTGATGATAGAGCCTCCTCAAGAGCTATATTTATGAGTTTTTGTAAGCATTTTTTGGAGGAAAATGAAAGGGTCAAAGATACTTTGAAATTTTTTTGGTATGGGGGCTTAGGTGATGCAAACCAACATGTGCAATCATGTCTAGTAATGGTAGAGGATTTGAATGAGACAGAGTGGCATGCTTGTGAGATTCCGCTCATGCCAAGTCAAAATCATTGCCAATGAATTCGTAGTAGTTTTGACATTTGACCAATAAAAGTCAATTTTGGATGGTAAATGTCATATTTAGGCCAAAAAAGCCAAATTAACGAATTCATTGCCAACAAATTTTCTTGCCACTAACATTTTCGTTTCTGAGCAATAAATGCTCAAATTTAGGATAGAGAGCTAGTTTGGCTAGTTGATGGGTCATGGTGGTTCTATGATTCATTTAACATATAAAATTAGGTGTCTACACCAAAAACTAAAGTCATAGCCATGAATATCATTATATAGCATAAGACAAATAAATATATGATACAACTAATCAAATTTAATTTTTTAAATAAATAACTGAACATATATATTGAAAATAAAATATAACATCCATATCAAAAAAATAATTATATAAATAAAAAAATTAACGTTATTTACTTATAAATTATAGATATTATTAATAAAATTTAATAATACATTATATTTTTTAAATTTAAATTATTAAAATTTTAAAATACTCAATACTTACTGAGTTACACTACGGTATGGTACGAGAGATGGATAAAACAAATAATTAAAACTTTTATCTTTTGAATCTTAAAAAATAAGAGGCACTCATCATTTTGGCAACCTCCTTGCTTCTCATAGTAACCACAATTTTACATTTTCTATTTTGACTCGTGGGAAGACCAAGATTTCTTATCAAGTCATGATCCCCATATACTCTCCAAACATCATCGAGCACTACCAAAGCCTCTAGATTCTCTAGACAACTATAAATTAACTTTGCTTTCTGCTCTACAGTTAGGTTGCCCTTCACTACATGAAGAACATGGACTTATACTGAGAGGGGGGGTGAACAATATAAGACTTAACCAATTAATAATTTTAACTTTAGATAGCAGTGGCATCAACACAAAATTAATCAAGACAGAAAGCATCACACATTGAAGACCCATTTTTAACGTGGTTCACCCAAAATGGTTGGGCTACGTCCACAAAACTTTTCTCTAAAAGTTATCTCAAATTTTTTTGGGAATCCTTCCCAATTACAATGTTTATGAGCCTCGGCCCAAAGGATATCCCTTCCCCCAATCAGAATTTATGAGCCTCTGCTCAAAGGAGATACCTTCCCCTCTGCTCTGGAAATGATCCCTCAGAAGATCAACTGCCTCTACCTCTTGCCAGCACGTGGAACTCCTTTCCATCGAAGACCTCTTGTCCTTAATGCTTAGTCTAAGATACCTTTGCCTTCTATGATCACGTCCATAGCTACTCAGCAACCTGTACCAAACACATTCAGTCGCTCTAGTACAAGTCTTCCTCTATCTGTCAGATCTGTCCAACTCTTGAACAAATCAATCCTCTGCATACAAGCCTTCTCAAAGACTTGCCAAATCTGTCCTTAGGTTCTTCTCATAGAACCAGTGCACCTCTGTCCTCAAGTTCTCTGATAGAACTATCAAACTCAGCTCATAATTCCTCTTCTAGGACCTGTCCAAATCTGCTCACAAGTCCCCACCGGAACCTGTCCAAAAATTGCTCACAAGTCCCCATCGAAACTTGTCCAAAAACTCAGCAAGCTCACCAAGAAAAACTTTCTTAGTAGGAAATCACAAAGTGAATTGTTAGAGACCCAATGTGATTTTTCAAACTCATAGAAGCATAAAGAGAATTGTTAGAGACTCAATATGTTCTATACTCAAATCCCAATCTCAAAACTCAACTCAAATCAACTCAGCTCAATCTCAATCTCAAATCTGAAAACTCAACTCAATATGTGAAATGGATAGGATAGAATGCTTTCTTTCAAGAACATGAAACCCCAATAATTGCCAACTATGCAAAGAATCACATAACAATGATACTCATGTTCTTTTCACCATCAATTAGGGCTTCAACAACAATGCTCATCAACCAAGGTTCAATCAACACCATTTAACTCAAAACACAACCTTGAAGCATTTCACAATCAACATTAGAAAAGGAAACAAGTAGAACTCCTTTTCTCTCCAACATTATTTGAACAAAAAGCATCCACCAACTCAAATCACCAAGCACAAAACAACTTTTCAAATCATCAACAAATAAGTAAGCCCAACACTTTAACCAAGTAAAGAATAGCTTGATTATAACCAATTTAATGAAAGCTAATGTCAATCTCAAAGCTACCCACTTAAGGTTTCACACTTTCACACAAGAAGCAATTCTAACCTTAAAACATCATGTTTCCATTTACATAATCAACCAAAAACACTCTCAACAATACAAGAAATATTTATCCCTTATACACCTTATTTCTCCCTTTTAGTCTTATCAACAATAAACTTTATCTCTCATAAGAATGCAATAAGATAATGCAAAAAATACCTTAAAAAGAATATTTTATCAAAATAAAGCAAGCTTCAAACTCCTTATAACTCCTAAGCTATTTTTCTCTCTAATAAACTTTCTCCATCTGCAAATACACTAGCAAAAATTAATTTCGAAAATACCTTGGCCAACACCAAAAATCGCACTATGGAGAAATTGTGCACGAACTCTAACACCACCCACTGCATCCACTTCAACGAAGAAAAAACCCTTTCACGTTATTCGAACTCGAAACCTCCCGTTCGGGTAGCACGCCAATAGCCTAGCCGCTACCGGTGCGCCAAAGGCATCCAGTGAGGTTTGAACCTCACTCTATTTCCCTTGTACCTTCTGTGCCAGGGCTAAAATAAACAGCAGGCCTCCTTGTCTTCTGACGTGAACGACGATGATGAAACCTTACGGTGGATACAAAACATGAACGGCGGATATCCGAACAATGGATCACAAAATCTCAACGAAGAAGAAATCGAACATCAGATCGCGAAATCACAGCGAGCAACACTTTTCGAAAATGCGGATGGGATAATCTTTGATCTTCATCGTGGGAGATTTATATGCATATTTCCCATAAAATCTTGACATCGGTGAGGAGTTTAACACGTCGACGGAGGTCTTGGCTAGTGCCCACAATCTTAGAACATAGCGCCATCAAAGTTAAGACATTTGCGCCATGGGTTAGGAGAACCCAATGCAAACAATAAATTAATATTTATTTAAAAATAATTAAAAGGAACCTTAACAAGGTTTTTAATTATTTAAATAAATACTTCCTCCTGGACCCAAATGCATTAAACTAATGCATCCACCTGTAGTCTTTAAACCTGCCAACTGTCATGCTGTAACCTTCATCAAAAAAAATTGTTTGACATCAAATAAAATTCCTTCAAGAGCTTCTTGACATCAATGACAACTTATATACTTGAGCAAAGGCAATGTACCCAAAGTACCCAAAATTGCCAACAATCTCCCCCTTTGTCATTGATGACAAACCTTTACTGAAAACACTTCTCAAGAGCCAAAACTAAAACCAATCATGCTAACAACCGACCAACTGTGCCCACAACTAAGAATCTTCCTTTGAAGTTTTGCTCCCCCTAACTTGAAGCTCTCCTCTTCACTTTGAAGCTCTCCCCCTTACTCATATCTCTCCACCTTTGTCATCAATGGCAAAGGGTCACCTTTGGGGCTCGGGACTAAGAATGAGTCTCTTAGCTTAGTCCCTCCCCCACCTCCCCGATGAGGTGATTAATTCAGGGTGGGAGTACAACTCCCAATTTCCCCCTTAGATACTCAAACGTATCTCTTGGAAGAGGTTTGGTGAAGATATCCGTAATCTGCTCTTTAGTAGACACATACTCTACCTTGACCTGCTTGTCTTGCACTTTCTCCCTTAGAAAGTGATACTTGATGGAAATATGTTTTTTCTTTGAGTGCATTACCGGATTTTTGGAAATACTTATGGCACTTGTATTATCACAAAGTATGGAGATGGGTTGTTCATGCTTGACTTTGAAATTCCAAGGTGGTTTTCATCCATAAAACCTATGTACACCCAGCCACTGCTGCTATGTATTCAGCCTCTGCTGTAGATAAGGAAACTAAAGGTTGTTTCTTACTTAGCCAAGAAACCAAACTCTTTCCCAGAAAGAATGCTCCACCACTAGTGCTTTTCCTGTCATCAATACCGCCTACCCAATCTACATTTGTATAAGCTGTGAGGGTGAAATCATCACCTTTGGGATACCAAAGCCCAAAGTCCATAGTGCCCTTCGAGATATCCGAATATCCTCTTAACTGCTATAACATGAGAATATTTTGGAGCAACCTGAAATATTGCTACTAACCCAACTGCCTGCATGATATCTGGTCTAGTAGTTGTAATATATAATAAATTGCCAATCATAGATCTATACAACCTCTGATCTGTCGCTAGAGATTCATCATCTTTACTCATATTGCACCCTGTAATCATTGGAGTACACACTGGTTTGTTGTCCATCATCCCAAATTTCTTCAACATTTCTTTGATATAGTTTCCTTGAGAGAGAAATATACCATCTTTTGATTGAGCAATCTGAAGACCTAAAAATAATGATAGCTCTCCAATCATAGACATCTCAAATTCCTTCTGCATGGTGTTAGCAAAAAATTTGCACATCTGAGTATTATTTCCCCCAAAAATAATATCATCACATAGACAACCATAATCAGTATATCATCATCTTCATTCTTAATATACAAATTGATATCTGCCATGCCTTTCCTGAAACCTTGCTCATGAAGATACCTGTCAAGTCTTGAGTACCAAGCCCTAGGTCCTTGCTTTAACCCATACAAGGCCTTTTTTAGTTTACACACATAGTCTGACTGTTCTGAGAGAGACACTCCTTCTGGCTGTTCTATGTAGACTTCTTCTACCAACACCCCATTTAGAAAAGTTGACTTTACATCCATTTGATATACCTTGAATGATTTGAAGCTTGAAAGGGCCAAAAACATTCTGATAGCTTCAATATGAGCAATAGGAGCAAACGTCTCTTCGAAATCAACACCTTCTACTTGAGCATAATCTTTGCAGACTAACCTAGCTTTGTTTCTGACAATATTTCCATCCTCATTGAGTTTATTTATGAATATCCATTTTGTGCCAATGACATTCTTGTCCTTAGGTCTTGGAACCAATTCCCAAGTTTCACTTTTCTCTATTTGATTTAGCTCTTCATCCATTGCTTTTACCCAAAACTTATCTGCACATGCTTCATTTGAAATATTTTGGCTCAATCCGAGATAATAATGAAACATTTGTAGAATCATGTGAAGGAATGACTCTTCTTCTTGTTTGCCTGCTATTTGGATCACCAATGATTAAATATTTGGGATGATGTTTCTGAACATATCATGAAGGAGTTTTGGGAAGCAGTTGTCTTTCCTCTTCTTAATCTGAAACCTCTCTAAATTCTTCTTGACAAATGTCATCACTGAGTTCCTTGACTGGTTCTCTTATCCCTGTCTTTTCATCAAATGTTACATTTATGCTCTCTACAACTGTATGAGTTCTTTTATTGAAGCATTTGTAGGCCTTGCTTCTACTGGAATATCCAAGAAAGATTCCCTCATCACACCTAGGATCAAACTTACCCAAATTTTGATCTTCCCTTCTGATGAAGCACTTACTCCCAAACACTTTGAAGTATTTTACTGTAGCTAGTCTTCCTTTCCACAACTCATAAGGATTTTTATGATGATTGACTCTAATTTGGGCCCTGGTGATAATGTAAACTGTTGTACTGACTGCCTCTTTCCAAAAGCCATCTAGAAGTTTTGACTCATTTAACATTTCTCTAGCCATATTTTCAATAGTTCTATTTTTCCTTTCAACTACTCCATTTTGTTGAGGAGTTCTTGCTGCTGAATATTCTCTTTTGATTCCTCTTTGCTCACAGTATTCCACAAATTCATTTGAAGTGAACTCTCCTCCTCTATATGATCTTAAGCATTTGATTCTCTTGTTAGTCTCATTTTCAATCATTTCTTTGAAAGCTTTACATTTTTCAAAAGCTTCAGATTTTTCTTTGAGAAAAGTAACCGAAGTCATTCTAGAATAATCATCTATAAATAGCATGAAGTAGCTTTCTCCCTGAATGCTCCGAGTTCGGTAGGGCCACATAAATCGGTATGAATAAGATCCAATGGTTTTGAAGAAGTATACCCTTTTGATTTGAAGCCGGTTTCGAGTCTGTTTTCCATGTTGACAAGGACCGCAAATGATGTTATGGGGCATTTTTATTTTGGGCAAGTATCTAACTGCTTCCTTGTTACTAATATTGACAAGATTATCAAAGCTCAAATGCCCCAATATTTTATGCCATAACCAACTCTCATCTTCTTGAGTTAGAAAACATTTTTCCTTTTTTATCTCACTTAGCATGTAAAGATTGTTTGGAGTCCTTGTAGCACTAGCAATGAGTTTTCCATTTTTTCTTTACTTATCTAACATCTATCTGAAAAGAAAGATACTATGTGCCCTTGATCACAAAGTTGACTCACACTTAGAATATTATGTCTTAGGCCTTCTACATAAAGCACATTTTCTATTTTGGATTTCCCATCCAAACTAAGAGTCCCTTTACCACAGATTTTAGCTAACCTGTTATCTCCAAAACTGACTATTCCTCTGTTTGTTTCTTTTAAGACCAAAAACTTTTCCTTTTCACCAGTCATATGTTTTGAACAACCACTATCAAGATACCATTTTTCTACTTTGTCTTGAGCATGAAAAGCAGTTTGAACTATCATTGACTTAGATTTGATCTCATTTCTCTTTTTAGTGAACTCAAGGCTAGATCTATCCAAACTGCACATCCTTGCTATATGCCCAAAATTCTTGCACTTGTAACACATGACATTTTTATTCATAAGAGGTGCAAAAGAGTTAAAATTTTCCTTACTATGGCTATTCAAAGACTTATTGCAATGCATAGCTTTGTGACCAAATTTCTTGTAGGAAAAACAATAGCCATGGAAAGTATTATGTAACCTGTTTTGATGCCTTGGATGATTGTTCTTCTTGTGACCAACTAGAATCCACCGCTCTTCAGGATGAAGATTGATCTTACTCGAAGACCTTGTTTCATGAATGGTGATACTATCCTTATTTTTCTTTTCACACGGAGTATTTTGTTTGAGAGCCAACTGTTCCAACTTCACTCTAAGAGACATAACCTCTTCTTCTAGTTTCTCACAATCAACTTCCTTTCCTTTGAGAACCTCTGTTAGAACCTGTTCAACCTTCTTCCCTTCTTTAGCTAGAATTTTGAAGTCTATAACACTTTGAGACAATTTTGATCTTGTTATCTCTTCTTCCTGACATTGATGCTTGAGAATAGAATTCTCTTTCCTGAATTTCTCAAGCTTTCTTAAAGCCAAGAAGAATTCACCTTTGAGATCGAACTCAACCTCTTCATCTCTTTCTGAATCTGTATGTTTTCTGATAGATCCTTCTCCAAGCTGTTAGGCTCTTTTTGGAGTGACCAGTTCCGATACCAATTGAAGAACCTGGACTTATACTGATAGGGGGGGTGAACAGTATAAGACTTAACCAATTAATAATTTTAACTTTAGATAGCAGTGGCATCAACACAACATTAATCAAGACAAAAAGCATCACACATTGAAGACCCATTTTTAACGTGGTTCACCCAAAATGGTTGGGCTACGTCCACAAAACTTTTCTCTAAAAGTTATCTCAAAGTTCTTTGGAAATCCTTCCCAATTACAAAGTTTTATGAGCCTCGGACCAAAGGATATCCCTTCCCCCAATCAGAATTTATGAGCATCTGCTCAAAGGAGATACCTTCCCCTCTGCTTTGGAAATGATCCCTCAGAAGATCAACTACCTCTACCTCTTGCCAACACATGGAACTCCTTTCCACCGAAGACCTCCTGTCCTCAATGCTTAGCCTAAGAGACCTCTGCCTTCTATTATCATGTCCACAGCTGCTCAGCAACCTGTACCAAACATAGTCAGTTGGTCTAGTACAAGTATTCCTCTGTCTGTTAGATCTGTCCAACTCTTGAACAAATCAATACTCTGCATACAAGCCTTCTCAAAGACTTGCCAAATTTGTCCTCAGGTTCTTCTCATAGAACAAGTGCACCTCTGTCCTCAAGTTCTCTAATAGAACTATCAAACTCAGCTCATAATTCCTCTTCTAGGACCTGTCCAAATCTGCTCACAAGTCCCCATCGAAACCTGTCCAAAAACTGCTCATAAGTCCCCACCGAAACTTGTCCAAAAACTCAGCAAGATCACCAAGAAAAACTTTCTTAGTAGGAAATCACAAAGTGAATTGTTAGAGACCCAATGTGATTTTTCAAACTCATAGAAGCATAAAGAGAATTGTTAGAGACTCAATATGTTCTATACTCAAATCCTAATCTCAAAACTCAACTCAAATCAATTCAGCTCAATCTCAATCTCAAATCTAAAAACTCAACTCAATATGTGAAATGGATAGGATAGAATGCTTTCTTTCAAGAACATGAAACCCCAATAATTGCCAACTATGCAAAGAATCACATAACAATGATACTCATGTTCTTTTCACCATCAATTAGGGCTTCAACAACAATGCTCATCAACCAAGGTTCAATCAACACCATTTAACTCAAAACATAACCTTGAAGCATTTCACAATCAACATTAGAAAAGGAAACAAGTAGAACTCCTTTTCTCTCCAACATTATTTGAACAAAAAGCATCCACCAACTCAAATCACCAAGCACAAAATAACTTTTCAAATCATCAACAAAGAAGTAAGCCCAACACTTTAACCAAGTAAAGAATAGCTTGATTATAACCAATTTAATGAAAGCTAATGTCAATCTCAAAGCTGCCCATTTAAGGTTTCACACTTTCAAACAAGAAGCAATTCTAACCTTAAAACATCATGCTTTCATTTCCATAATCAACCAAAAACACTCTCAACAATACAAGAAATATTTATCCCTTATACACCTTATTTCTCCCTTTTAGTCTTATCAACAATAAACTTTATCTCTCATAAGAATGTAATAAGATAATGCAAACAACACCTTAAAAAGAATATTTTATCAAAATAAAGCAAGCTTCAAACTCCTTATAACTCCTAAGCTGTTTTTCTCTCTAATAAACTTCCTCCATCCACAAAATACACTAGCAAAAATTAATTTTGAAAATACCTTGGCCAACACCAAAAATCGCGCTATGGAGAAATTGCGCACGAACTCTAACACCACCTGCTGCGTCCACTTCAATGAAGAAAAAACCCTTTTGCATTATTTGAACGCGAAACCTCCCATTCGGGTAGCGCGCCAACATCCAAGCCGCTACCGGTGCGCCAAAGGTGTCTTGTGAGGTTTGAACCTCACTCTATTTCCCTTGTACCTTCTATGACAGGGCTAAAATAAACAAATAGGCCTCCCTGTCTTCTGACGTGAACGACGACGACGAAACCTTATGATGGATACAAAACATGAATGATGAATATCCGAACAGCGGATCACGAAATCTCAGCGAAGAAGAAATCGAACATCAGATCGCAAAATCACAGCGAGCAACACTTTTCAAAAATGCGGATGGGATAATCTTTGATCTTCATCGTGGGAGATTTATATGCATATTTCCCATAAAATCTTGACGTCGGCGAGGAGTTTAACACGTTGGCGGAGGTCTTGGCTAGCGCCCACAATCTTAGAACATAGCGCCATCAAAGTTAAGACATTTGCGCCATGGGTTAGGAGAACCCAATGCAAACAATAAATTAATATTTATTTAAAAATAATTAAAAGGAACCTTAACAAGGTTTTTAATTATTTAAATAAATACTTCCTCCTGGACCCAAATGCATTAAACTAATGCATCCACCTGTAGTCTTTAAACCTGCCAACTGTCATGTCGTAACCTTCATCAAAACAAATTGTTTGACATCAAATCAAATTCCTTCAAGAGCTTCTTGACATCAATGACAACTTATATACTTGAGCAAAGGCAATGTACCCAAAGTACCCAAAATTGCCAACACTACATATTTTAAATCAAAATGATAGTCTTTTATATGGAAGGCTAGATCAGCCTGCAAGCGTGCAATAGAATACTTTTGTGAAATAGAGAGCCAAATAGACTTTGCAAACCTTTGTTTTGCAGAAGTGTAGACATGCTGGAGCAAAAATGTTTTCCCCATGCCTTCCATGCCGACAACGGCAATAACTGGAAGCTTAGGATTATGCAACAACTGGAGGATATAATTAACCTTATCCTCTATAGCAACATGTGGTGACTTGCTATCTAGATGACTTAACGGCTTCTGCACTTCTTGTAGAGTTTCCAATATATTGGTAGAGGGTTGGTCGCCTAAATGAATCATATTATGCACGATCTCTGCTCTACTAGCATCTTGAGTGATCGACATCATTCTTTGTCTGAAATCTTTTATTCTTCGCCCCATGTTATAGCGGAATACTAATTGGAATATGATCTCCATATAGCTACAGAAACAAGATGATCTCCAAGGAGAAAATCAAGTAAGCTCATTGTCATCTAACTAAAGACTAAGAGAAATGGTCAATAAAAGCACTCATGGTTTTACTATATATTCATGAAGCTCGGATAGTAATTTTTCTTGGTGATCAAACTTTGGAGTATGTTGAGGAACAGTTGGAACCAAAATTAGAAATGGCACTGAAGATTCAGGTGTTAGCTTAGTCTGACTTCTGAGTTACACCAATGAGCGGGATGGATCAAGCTTGGTCCAATTCTAGGATGACGTTGCATAGCTATTTTTCCAGATTGAAGTTGGCTAAAGAGGGATGAAATCTGGTTACTATGTTTGAACAAGAGCATTGTATTTCGCTCATTTATTTTGAGGCTATAGATGATACCAGATTTCCAAGCTTCACTAATAATCAGGGGAAGCTTTTGTCGAAGCGAGAGTTGGAGACAGCCTGGTGAAATTTTGTAGAAGATACCTCAGAGATCGATAGTTGTACGGAGCCTATTATAGAGGAAAAGGTACTACCATTCATGAAAATGCTCACCCGCATCGAATCATCCCTGTTAGAGCTGAGTCAAATATCTGATCACGTCAATTTGGACCACATCTAGACGTTGTGCTTCACCATTGACTCGTTGAACAACCCCTCTCTGTTCAACTCAGATTCTTGGACTGAGGTGATTGCAGTATATGAGACTACCAGTGCAAGTCTCATGAAGAAGAAAGAATAGGCACAGGAAAAGAAAGCATGAAAGGAGGCTACCGAATCAAAGGATTCATCTGATGCAACCAATGCAGGTGATAAATGAACCCAATGGATGAAGTCCTAGGGTCGATTGCATCTAGACGAACTGAATACTTCGAGAGCTACCAAAAGTGTTAGCAGTTTTGCCACACTAAATTTTTATTGTAAAAATTCCAAGTATAAAAGATAAATGGTGCAATTGTTTTAATGGTCTTTTTGTCTTTGTTGTTTTAATGTAACATTTTTTCTCTCCTCCTTTTATTGATTTAAATAAAGAAGATTGATTTCATCCGTGGCAGTAAAGAGCAAGTGTTTTTCTAGTAAGGAGATGACATTTTTTATGGTAAAAATAATCTGGAATAATTTTTCCAGTGATAATAGTTTAAGGAAATTTGTGAGCAAAATGTAAGGAGGAAAATGCATGGCAAAAATCATTCAAGGAACAAAGGCATAGCAAAAATAATAAAAAGTAAATGCATCAGCAAAAAATAAGAAAGGGTAATGAATTCAATTTATTTCACTGGTGAAAGCAGGTGAAGAAGGCCTTAAGATAATTTTACAACAAAAACAGGGAAAAGAAGATGTTTTTGCAGTCAAACTCAATTTCACCCTAGGTAGGGGGTGAAATTCATTTTTTCCCTTCCTTTCGAAGAATTACTATTTTAAGAATATTTTGAAATGAAAGAAATGAGTGGGCGTCGTTCAAGTGAAAGTTGCACTGGTCAAAGTTAAATTCGCACATTTGGAGTGAAAGCATTGATTTCGCCCAGTTTGGAGCGAAAGTGCAAAAAAAGCCTCCTCATCCACAATTCAAAGTTAATTTTGCCTCAAATTGGGGGTGAATTTTATTTTTTCCTTCATGGTAGTGAAATCAATCATTTTTGCCCCAATTTTAATAAAAATGTAGTTTCACCCCATTTCCAGGCAAAATCCCTCCAGACAAAGAAACAAAAGTAAGGAAGTCTCATTTTTGGGTAAAATTAACTAGATTGAAGGTGAAAGTACATTGATGGATGAAAATACTAAACAAAATTTTCTTTCTGCCCCTCTCTTACTTCCATTTTCACCCACATTTTCAACAAAACTCATTTTTGCCCCACTGCTCTTGCGAAATTAATCTTTGCCTTTTCTTCTCAGCAAAGTTCCTTTTCGAAGCCATTTTTCAATGCAAATATTTTTAGGAAATGAACAAATTTTGATCAATTAAATTCATGGGGCATCAAATTTAATATATCTATGTTGTATTCCCAATTCTGAGATGATCATGTTCATTCTCAAGGCACTGTCTACCAATTTCACCCCATTTTTGAAATAATGTTAATTTTTGTTGGGTCTTCCTAGAAAAAATAAAATTTTGTAACCAATATTTAATGTTTGAGCTCCTAATTTTCATGCAATATTGTTGTGTTTCAATGCATCGACGTCTGAGATGATTTTCCATCATCCATTTTTGCTAATTTCCTAGACTCTCTCCACCAAAATGGGATCGTTGCTTCCTGAGGAATGCACTGATTTGTTCATTGTAGTTGCCAAGAAGAGAATTGTTGTTGCTTATGTTTGACTAGCCAACATTCTATTTTAATGTGCATTTAATTACATAGGTGCAACCCTCTATAAATACTAATCATTTTGATGTAAACAAGGAGGATAAACATTTTACCAAAAAACACTTTGAATTCTTTGCATCAATTTAAAGATATTTGGCTCTGGTTCCTAGAGGAGTGTTGTATGCAATTATTTTTTTCCTTTCATTTATGTTAGGTTCATGATATTTGTTAGGTTAATTTAAATTCCTCGTTTTTGAATTTAATTCTTGATAGAGAACTGAATGCTGAAATGTTCATTGGAAATTATCCCTGCAACCTATGAATGGTTCCTATGCTTTCCTTTCTGTTACATGCTAGTTCGAAAATTTGATTTGGATTTTAGCTGCTCGTTTATCCCCACTTTACATTTTTGGCTTATATCCATATTTCCCATTCCTTTCTGTCATTTCCCATATTTTTCTTTTACTCTAAGTTTACACCAATTGTTAGATTAGTACGAGAACCAACCTTCTCTGGAGATTGGTCCAAAGGACATTCTTTTTCTTCAACATTTCAATGTTGGTCGGGTCTAGGGCACACAAAATTTTTATACTTAGACAAATTCGTGACCAATAGAATGTAGGTTGTGTTGTTGTGAAGTGGGACAACTTATATTAACCCACAATTATTCCTTGAGAGGAGGTATTGATGCATTGTATCCCAAATAAGGTAGGATATCTTGCATCCCACCACTCATAGAAGAGATGATAATGGGTGGAGTAGAATCTACAAAATTTACAATAGATGCATTAAGGCCTAATGTGACTTGGTTAAGGTTTGTATTTGTTTGATTAATACTAATATTAGTTCGACTAAAACTAGTAGTTTTTTTATCAAAAGATAAAATATTGGGGTGAGGTTGTTGAGGACGATTCAAGAGCAAATCCTTCCTCATGGAAAGTATTTTGGTTATTGTTATTATCTCTATGAATATTTGATAAGTCATCTCTATGTTCCCGTATGAAGACTATCACATGGAAATACACCCTAAAAATTATTCTACCTAAGGCATCATGATGAGGCGTGACATCACATTTATCTTCTTCAATATTAAGGTTTCCAAAGGAGTTTTGTTCTTTAAGGTTCTTTCCTAAAGGGGGGTGATTAGAGGTTGTTTGACATGCACCACTATGAAGGTTATAATATCTTTTAGCCATTGGATAAAGTTGAAAAGAAAAAGAGATTAATCAAAATTTTAAAGTTTTGAAAGTTAAGAGAAGTGAAGATGTTTTATTTGCTTATATTACCTTCTATTGGTATACCACTATGATTGATATACCATAGGGACCTCCCTATATATCGAGGGTCCCTATATACCTAATTGCTATCTATATACCTATGGTTATGTGAGAGATAATTGGTATGTGGGAATGCAATGGTATATGAAAGTGACCTCCTAGGTATGTGCCCCAATATGGTACATGAGAGATAATATAAATTTTCTTTATGACTTCCACTAGTCCACCACATTATACTCCTTAATAGGCTTAAAGTATGCATGAGACTAGGGAGGCTGGTATCCCAAGCTCACAATATACCCAATGTGGCTTAAATACTTGTACTATGATTGCTCAAAGGATCATGTACAATCCTTAGTAGGGCCATCCCTTAGTTATTTTCTTGTTAATCTTAATTAACATGAGTTGTTTAAGCAAACAAAATTAGGTGATCTTGCTTAAAATTTTAGTTAATGTTATCTTGATTAGGCTAGGTTTAAGAAAAGAACCTTTAGGAACCATGGTGATGTTCATGTTGGTTCACCAAAATGTGAGAAGAGGGGAATACCTTCCCACCTCAATATATATGCTACAAAATATAAACTAAGTTTTGTGAATATATTTTGCAAACACCTAGCATTTCATAGGAAGACAATGTCTTCCACTTGAGGTTCCTTATCTAGCCTTAGAAGCCTAATCTAGTCTAAATATGCAAGCAAAAAAATATACAAGAAGACAAGACCTATACTAAATGATTTTTTATTTGAATAATGCAATAAGAGTCAAGGGCTTAAGGAGTGTATGCAATCAAACAAGCTAACTTAGATGTAAGTACATGTAATTTTACCTTCTTGCCTAATTTTTGGATAATAAAACATCACTTATAATAATTAAATCAAATTCAAAGTTTTCTTTCTATTGAATTAATAATGAAACCAAAAATATAAACTAATTATTGCAAGCAAAAGATAAATAATAGATTATAGAAAGAAAAAATAGAGATTTTAGAATAGAAAACATATGATTGCTATCTTTGATGACGAATTTGTTGCCTAGATGCAAATTTGCTACCTTAAAAAAAACTACATATAAGGCAAATTCATAGCTAGCAGTTTTGTCAAGTTGTTAGCAATTTTACTTAATCCTACAAAATGAATAGAGAAAAAAAGAAAAATTAGTGTGAAGAGGTCTGTTTGGCCACTAGGGAAGATAAAAACTTCCTTAATCCAACTACTTAGACCCTTTTTTCTTTGATAAAATACACAAAAAGGGTAAAAATCTATGATAAAAGTACTATTGGTGAATCTGTTTCCTATATGCAAGCCAACAAAGGTTTTACTTCTACAAGAAAAATAAGTAGATTGAGTCCAAAATTTTTAAACATATTATTAGGTATATATGCAAAGGTGTCTTTAGAAGGATGGGCACCCTAATAAGCGATAGAAAATGCTATAGAAACAAGATCAAATGCTTAATAGATGAGAATGTATACTAACAAATGAGAATGGAAAGATAGAGGAACAAAGATAAATGCAAGAAAAATGCTAATCATGATGAACTGACAAAAACTAGCTTAAACATAACAAAATGAAATATAAATTAGATAAAAGATGTAAGGAATCAAATAAACAAAGGAGAAGGGAAGATGATACAACCCAAAATACTTGGTTGCCTACTCTTGGTTGTTGATCAAAGGCCCCTTGGTGCTTGCTAAGGATGTTGGATGTTGGGCTTGGGAGCTCCTATTCTTGACTATAATGCTTGGACAAATGCATAAGAGAATGTAAAAAATGATTGAGAACTATGATACTAGGATGTATGAGACTATTTTAACAAAGTTTTAATGCTTTCAAAACTTGATGATATGGCCTCCTCAAGAGCTATATTTATGAATTTTTGTAAGGGTTTCTTGGAGGGAAATGGAAGGGTCAAAGATATTTTGAGAACATTTTGGTATGAGAGCTTAGGGGATGCAAACCAACATGTGCAATCATGTTTAGTAGTGGTGGAGGATTTGCATGAGATAAAGTGGCATGCTTGTGAGATTCCGCTCGTGCCAAGTCAAAATCGTTGCTAATGAATTTGTATTAGTAGTTTTGACATTTGACTGATAAAAGTCAATTTTAGATGGGAAGGTCGTATTTAGGCCAAAAAAGCCAAATTGGCAAATTTATTACCAACAAATTTGCTTGCCACCAATATTTTCGCTTTTGAGCAATAAATGCTCAAATCTTGGATAGAGAGCTAGTTTGACTAGTTGATGGATCATGGTGGATCGATGATTTGTGTAACATATAAAATTAGGTGTCTACACCAAGAACTAAAATCATAACCATGAATACCATGATATAGCATGAGACAAGAAAGTATATAGTACAACTAATCAAATTTAATTTTTATAATAAATAACTAAACATATATATTGAAGAAAAAAAATAACATCCATACCAAAAAAATATTATACAAAAAAAATAACATTATTTACTTATAAATTATAAATATTAGTAATAAAATTTAATACCATATTTTATTTTTAAATTTAAATTATTAAAATTTTAAAATACTCAATATTTACTGAGTTGCGCTACGCTATGGTATGAGAGATGGATAAAAACAAATAATTAAAACTTTTATCTTTTGAATCTTAAAAATAAGTGAAATCGTAAAATTTCTCTTTTTAAAAGTAATTGGTCGTTTTTAAGAACCATGTTTGTGCGTTTATTGGACAACCAAAAACATGTCTTTTGAGCACAATTTGACCATTTGACCATTCTTACATTTTTGGTTAATAAAAAAGAATCGGATACATGCAATCATTTTCTTCGATAATAATGGTGAGGGAAGGATTATGTGCTTTGAGTTTTTTCCAGTCCTCTCCGTCTTCTTTTAATCTTTCTTTTAATTCATTTGTCCCGCTCTTCCACAGTTGGAGAAGCTTTAGGTTTTTCAAGTGCTGCAATCCATCGGGGACTTTCTGCAGTGCTCTACAGTTGTATAGTTGTAACTGCTCAAGGCCTGCCATCGCTCCATCCTTCAGTTCCGGCAACTCCTCTAAATCATAGAGGCGACGAATAGAAAGGAAGCGAAGCTTCGGAAAGCCTCCCGACTTTCCAAACGCCTTTGGAAGTTCTTTGCAATTCTTCATACAACCCAATTCCAACCTCATCAAATTGGGCATTTCTTCTAGTGGTGGATTATCACTAAACTCACACTCCATTAGCCGAAGTACCCTGACACTTTCAACCTCACACATCCAACTTGGTAACAGAAATTTGCTTAGATAAAGATATTCAAGATGCTTCATTGCTTTCATCTTATCTGTAAAACACGGAAGATTGTCGGCGCCCTCTAGCTCAGGAATCCCATTCATCATGGCGCCCTCTAGCTCAGGAATCCCTCTAGCCTCCGCATGTTGACCAACTGCGCGAGTACCCCTTCTTCCATGCTTTTCAATTCCACTCCATGATTTATCAAGTTGGCCACGTCCTTCAGCTTTAAGAACTCATCCTCCACAACTGACAGATATAAAAAAGCTCCTGTATTGAGTGTCCGCAGAGAGAACAAGTTTGATATTTCCTTTGGTAGCTGTGCTGTACCTGGAAGGTTGAGATATTGCAGACATTGAAGTTCGCCTATCCACGCAGCCAGCCGTTCTATTTTGCTACCTTCTACATCAAGAAAGCAAAGGCTTTTAAGATTCCTCACACACTCTGGTACCTCCTTTACTTTTGTTCCAAACAAATTCAAAACTCCGAGGAGTTTCAAATTTCCAAAACCTTCTTTAAGTTCTATGATCTTGTTGGTGCTTCTATTACGGAGTGTAGGAGCATGGAAGAACCTGGTATTGGCATCCCCCTCTTTGATCCACAGGGCTCAGGATTTTTGGCGCTAGAAGGTCTCCTCCTTGGCTAGGATGTTATGATAATCGGCGAGCGGCTGCTTTTCTTCTTCCCTGAGCTGGTGGGTCCATTAATCATGCCGAGTTTGCTACTCTAGATCTTTGAGTTTGCTTAATGTTTTTGCCTTGAGATCAAAAATGTCCCCGAATACTTCCCTATTCCAGGTTTTCAGGTTATCTTTTATGATCTTAAGTTTGTGAGATACTCTGGACATAGTTGAACCAGGGTCAGGAGTAATCCACCAATATTTAATCCGTTGTTTCAAATCTGGGTGTTGGATCCACATATTCTCAAACCTGAACGGGGTTGAAAAGGATGGAGCCTTATTTGATTCCAATAGGAGGGGGAAGTGATCAGAGCCTATCCTGGGAAGGGGGATCAGGGATTTGTCTCCAAATAGGGGAATGGCCTGTTGAGAGAGAAAAAACCGGTCCAACTTAACCTAATTATGCTCAGTGCCCGCTCTTTTGTTACTCCAAGTGAATTGGTGGCCACGGATTTGAATATCCATGAGTTCATTTTCAGCGACAAAGGCTTGAAAGTCCACAATGCTTTTATATGGGGAGGATGCTCCCCCTTTCTTGTCAAAATGGAAGAGAGGAGAATTGAAGTCTCTTGTAATCATACATGGGATTTGGGAGAAGGCATCCTTCATGAGGGACAAGGACTTCCACATGTTGAATCTCTCCATAGGATTATTTGGGGCATAGATGTTGGATAGCACCCTAGTGAATTTGTTTTCTTTGCAATAAAAAATTATGTTTAGGGTTCTGCTGGAACTGGAGATGACTTTACCTTTGACTTTCTCAGGGTCCCATAGACACAACAGACCTCCTACAGATCCCTCCGCTGGGGATGAAGCCCATTGTCCAGTATTCCAAATTTTTTTGATTACGTTGTGAGTTTTGTCAGCATTAGTTTTCGTTTCTTGAAGGATGAATATAGAGGGTTTGTACTCTTTCTTGACGGTTCAAGCTAACCTTTGTTTGCTCATGCTGTTAAGCCCTCTGATGTTCTAGGAGAGAATCTTCATTTAGAAACTTTGGCAGGTTTCTTGCCTCCCTTTGTGGAAATGGAGGGAGGTTTGGGATTTTTCGTTTCATCCTTTGCCTGCGTGAACAAGGTTGAACTTAGGGTTAGTTGTACTCCATTGGCAACCTGGTCATATGTGTCCTTCTTGCTTTATTCATAGGTGGTGGGTCGACTTCTTTTTCTTTCACTCGTTGTATCAATGGGGCCTTTCCTGCATCTGGTGATGATAGAGCTAATATATGTCCTGGACTGAGTGAGACTGAAAGCATCCTCCTGAGAGTCAGGGTTGTATTTAGAAGGGGAAAGAGGTTCTTCTAAGGGGAAACCAACTGTAGAAAGGTGGGGAGGGTTGGTCTGCAGCAAGGGGTCCAAGAGGGGATAGGCCTAGGATGGGTGTGGTGGGGAGGAAAAGGGGATGGAAGGACCAGATCTAGAGGGAGAGGGAAGAGGGTGGGGAATGGTGGAGGGTTGGTGCTCAGGGAGGGAGACAGAGGGAAGAAATTCATCATCGGAGCTACTTAAGGGCCCAAATCTATTGGGAAAGGTAAACATGGAACATACCTGGCTTGCAAATGAAGAGGGGTTGGTGGACAGAAGGTCTTGTATAGTGGCCTGCTTTCCTTTGTCATTGGTCGATCTACGATTATGAGGTCCTATGGATCAGTCGAAGCATTCTCCCGTCTGGTGTTGTTGGGGATGGGGGACCCTTTTTGCTTGGTGCTTCCTATTGGGGCTTGAGGGATGGGCACTGAGCTCGAAGGTGTCCCTGGGTCTTACATTCGATGCAGAATGCTGGTTTATTTTCATATTCGATAGCTTGACACCAATTAAAATTCCCATATATGAGGTTTAGGCAGGTTGGAAGCTATGAAGCAAGGTTGGAATTGACACAGATTCGAGCATAGGCCATGCGGGACCTGGATTTAGTTGCTAGGTCAAGAGTGACCATGTCCTCAATGTATGTTCCAATCCACCCTAGGGTGTCCTCATGGAAAAACTAGATGGGGAGATCAAGGAGGCGAACCCAGATTGGAGCAATATTGATATCCTGGGTTTGGGGATTGAAATATTGCTTCCTTTTTGTCACAAATAGACTTTTCCTCCCATAGAACGAGGGACCCTCGGTGAGTATTTGGGCATAGTCATTCTAGTTTTTTAGACATATCAGGAAGAAACCCCACGAGAGGACCAAAATCTGAAGGTTTCTTGATGTGCGCCATTTGAATCTGGCCCATCTTATTATGGATTCCATGTCAGGTCTCCCTCCCACAAAATTTCCGACCAGGGAGAGGGATTCTGAAGAGAGTTTGTCTGCCATGAGAGAGACTAGAAGGACCATATTTTCTCCATTGGTGATCACAGGGGGATGGCTAGGGTTACCAGAGGGGTCAAGTTTAGCTGTCTCTATTACCTTCTCCAGGTAAGTTGTCTCGCCCAGGTTCAGATCGGGGTTTGTGGGAGCATCCTCCGAGGGAGGGATCTCGCCTTGGTCCAGATCCCTAGAAGGGGCCTGGGGATTCCTGCTCACAGTTGTAGAGGGAGCTGTGGATGCCATTTTTTTCTCTTTGTTTTTGTTGTTTTTTATCACCTAGGGGTAGGTGAAAATTTTTCTTGTTTTTGTTTTTTTTTTTTTGATTTTATTTTGTTTTTGTTGTTTTTGATCACCTAGGGGTAGGTGAAAATTTTTCTTGTTTTTTTTTGTTTGTTTTGATTTTGTTTTTGTTGGATTTGCTAATTGTTATTGTGTGTTCTTTTCAGGTTAAGCTCCTGGATGCTCGGCATAGGTGGTCGAGGACTATCCGAAAGGTGCGGAAGGCACTTTTCGACGATGACTGGGCTCTCCTCCAGACTATCGGTCTTGATGGTTGCGGGCGGTTAGGCACCGTTCGGGCTGATGAGGATCTTCTTTCGGTGCTTGTTGAGCATTGGGATCCTGACCGAGGTACCTTCCAGCTTCCTACGGGGGAGCTTACTATTACCCTTGAGGATATTTACCAGATATTTTGTGTCCCTATCGAGGGTCCTGTTGTTCGGGTTGGCCTTGACAAGAAGGCGACTCTATTTCCTATGTTTGGCGAGATGTGGGACGTCGATTGCAGCAGGGGTGGCATAGCGTACTTGGATTTGTATACGACTGGTAGCTTGGGGGTGCTTCCAGTATTTATTATGTATATATTGAGCAACATGTTGTTGCCCAATTCCATGGGATCGAGGATCCCATGGAACCAGGTATCGATTGTCCTAGATTTGATATCTGATCCTCGACGGTTGGCATGGGCTCCCGCTCTTCTTTGTGAGGTTTACAGTGAGCTATATGAGGTGAAGAGGTGGGGGTAAAAGGGCCTAGGCTATAGTTTGGTGCTTCATATTTGGTCATGGGAGCATATTATCATTGGGTGACCTGTTGGTCTCCCTTGCACTATCGATTCCACTTCTCCTCGCTCATACATATGGCTACTTAGTGAGGAGCTTAGTCATCCAATGGTGGGTGCCTTAGAGTATAGAGATATCCTTAGTTCTCTTACTAGATATTTGATGAGTTGGCGGCCATGGAGAGGTCTGGATTGGGTGATAGATGCAGTAGAGCTTCATCGCATCAGGCGAGGGTGATGGGTTGTTGGTGCCCATCTGAGGGAGATGGAGTTTATTCAGTTTTCTAGAGTGCTGCATCAGTTTGGGCTAGTTCAGGATGTTCCTGATGCGCTTGTGACCTACAGGCGATGGGGTGATGAGTTAGGGCTACCTATTGCTCCCAAATTTTGGTGAGTTGATGATCCTTCTGATGACCCTGACTTGGAGGTTCTCGACTTGGATGATGTGGGTACCACCCCTGAGTACGATGCCTGGTTTGTTGGCCAGCCTCTCTGGACTTCGAGTGTCATTGTAGATGATGATGGGAGTGGTGATGATGCAGATGTGGGAGGATGGGTTCCTTGGTCGATGAAGCATCGATGAGGTAGTTCTTCGAGAGCTGATATGGGTACCAATTTTTAGCAGCCCGAGGAGGCTGGTGGTGATGGTGATGAGGGTGGTGATGGGGGTGGTGGTGATGAGGATGCCCCTCCTCGATGGATAGAGGAGGATTGGGATATGTTATAGGTTGAGCATGACAGCCTGGGTTTAGAGGTGACTCACCTAAAGGGCGAGTTAGCATGGTACTAGGGCGAGGTGACTCACCTCCAGGGTGAGGTGGATAGGATGCGTGATGGGCCTAGCAACGATGCTCTCACTGCAAAGGACTTGGATATTTCTAGGCTCGGAGGTGAGGTCACTCGGTTAGAGGGTGAGCTGACTCGGCTACAGGTAGGGTTCGGTGGAGGTGACACTGCAGCTACTATTGTTGCTCTTTGAGCAGATATTTCTCAGTGGGTTGCTCGTGAGGGTGCTGACTTGAGGAGCCTATGCAAGCAGGCTATTTATATAGAGATGTTGGAGAACATTCTGCATGAGCATCAGATTCCTTTTCCTGTTCCTCCTTCTTCATCAGCCACTACTACTACCCGAGGGACTGATAGGAGTCGTAGGACTCATCGTTCATCGAGTTCTCATGGTGCTTCTACAGTGTAGGGTCCTCAGAGGGATCCTGCTGGTACTAGCTAGTGTGACATGTCGCTTCTCTTTTTTGTATTTTGTTTTTATTTTGCTATGAGCCTTAGTGCTTCGATGTATATAACCTGTGGGCATTTTGTACCTTTGGGACTTTCATATATATATATATATATATACATGGCTTTGTATTTTGGTTATCTCATGTGTTAATGTTTATGTGCATGCTTTTTGTTTATGCTTTGTTAGTGCTTATGTGATGCAATGTTCACATTGTTATATTTGTGCTATGATAAATGAATGTAAACTAATATGTAATATGCAGCTTATGTTTATTTTCATTTAACTATATGATGACATGCATGATGTTTTTGTAATATTTTATAGCTCAGAGTAGTTGACCATTACTTGTTCATTTTTGCAATTGGGGGTATCCAACTTGATGACTCTTCGCGGTTGATGTATGGTGGGTGTATGTATGTGATAATGTAGAACATGTGATAATGATATGATATTTGGTATGGTTTTGATATATAACATTGGAGGATTTTCAAAGACTCAATCAGTCTAGTGATTTAACCATTTTCTTAATGTTCATCTAACCCTCTTTAGTACCAAGGTGTGTGCAAGTGGAGTTCATTTTCTGAATCTTTGGTTTGGGAATGGCCCTAAGCAATCAAGAACCAGTGCATGTGTATGTGAAGTTCATTAACTCATGATGAGTAAAATTGGACGGTACCTGTATGGGTTTACCAATTAGCTAGCTTGTCCGTATGTGCGGTCAGAGGTCTTTCTCTTGGGAGAAAGACGTGTCACCTTGCATGAGTTTACTCCACTGCCAGTCAAGCATCTATAGCTTCGGTGGAGGTTCGCTCCATAGTCCAATGATTCGATCTTCGAGCTTTGGGGATGACTACATAACTTTCTGAGGGGAATGTAGTACGATCCTTCTTGCTTTTGTGATCTATGGTGTGTGTATAGTATTTATCATGATAGAGTTTGGGGAATCAGATTCTCAACCGAAGTGTGATGAGAATGTGATCCTATCCTTACTGTCTACCTTTTAATTTAATTGTTTGGATTGTTGTGATGGTGGTGAAAACCACCTTTTTGATTTTGGACTATGTTGCGTAATGGGACAAGTGGGGAATATTTCCTTTTCGCTTCAAGGTTGTACCCAAGTTGGCATTATCTTTTCTTACTCAAAATGTTTTTAAATTTGTAAAGTGTTTTTGGTTCAAGATTGCTTTGGGGTCAATCTACCATACTCAAGATTTTCTTAATGCGATATAAGTGCTTTGGTCCTAAAGAAAATTGGACATATTATGATTTTGGTTCTTCACTAGACATTTTTGAGTGACTGAAAATTTGATTTATGATATAGTAAAACATGTGTGGATATGAACTTTGTTGACTTGCGAAGAGTCTTAGTTGGGTATCCCCAATTCTTTGGAACTTGTTTTTACTTGGTCGTATCATCACCACTATGAAAGATCATTGAACATGGGATGGGATGGATGCAATTATGTGATTAGTCTAATGCTGCTATATGCTTGTGATATGCCTATTTAATGCACAAGATTTTTTTTTTGTAATATGCAAATGCAATATGCTAAGTGCTAGTAATGACATTTCTATTTACAATGTAACTAATTATTAGAAATAAAAATTCTTTTTTTTTAGCCATGTACATATATATACATATATTGTAAGTCATTTCATGCATAAAATACCTTTAGGTGCATTATGTTTAGTGGTTCTGGCTCCAATTCTCCTTCGAAGTTGGCAAGTCTATATGTTCCTGGTCCCAATTTATGCTTTACAATGTATGGGCCTAACCAATTAGCCATAAATTTATCTCTCAAGTGTGGCAATGCATTGGTATTTTGTTGATTTTCTTTGAGCACTAGGTCCCCCACTTGAAATTCGTGAGGATGGACTTTTGCGTTATAAGCACGTTTGATTCTGTCTTGATATACTCGTAAGTGATCTAAAGCATTGATACATTTTTCATCAATAAGTGTCAATTGGTCAAGACGTGCTTGTCTAGTTGTTTCATCGTCCATGAATTCTTGTAATGCGATTCGCAAGGAAGGTATCTCGAGCTCTAAAGGTAATATAGCTTCAACACCGTAAACTAGTGAAAATGGTGTCGCTCCCGTTGGCGTTCTGATGCTTGTTCTGTAAGCCCATAATGCCAAAGGAAGTTGAGTATGCCAATCTCGATGATTTTCTTTGACCATTTTCTTGAGAATGGATACCATTGTTTTGTTGGTTGCTTCAACTTGCCCATTTGCTTGTGGGTAATAAGGTGTTGAGAAACTGTGTTGAATTTTGAATTTGTTGCACAATGCTCTAACATCCTTATTCTTAAATGACTTCCCATTATCAAAAATTATTTTTGAGGGTATTCCAAAATGATAGATAATATGTTGAAGTATAAACTCCGCTATTCGAGGTCCAGTCGTAGTGGTCATTGGAATTGCTTCCACCCATTTTGTGAAGTATTCTATCGTGGTTATGATGAACTTATGTTGTCCTGATGAAGCAGGTGATATTTTACCAATCAAATCGAGACCCCATTGTGAAAAGGGCCAAAGAATTTGAATGGGTTGTAATGCGTGCGATGGTACATGAGTCAAATTTGCATGATATTGGCACTTTTGACACTTTTTGACATATTTGCAATAGTCATTTTCCATGGTCAGCCAATAGTATCCCATGCATAGTATTCTCTTTGCAATGGCCATTCCACTGAAGTGGCCACCGCAAGTACCATCGTGGGCTTCTATTATTGCTCGTTCTGCTTCAATCGGATCTAAACATCGTAATAATATTCCATCATACCCACGTTTGTATAACACATCCCCCAGTAGAGTAAAACGAATTGCTTTTTGTTTGAATGTTCTTTTTGTAGTTCATGTCATTTCTACTGGGAGTATTCCAGACTTGAGAAAGTCTCTTATCTCATCAAGGTAAGAATTGTAAGGTTCAACATGTATCAAACAAACGTTCTTCTCACCTGTAGGTTCTACTTTTTGAATTGATGATTTTGACATTGTTGTTATGATTAGCGGTTGTACTTCTCCATGCTCATTCTTAGGGATGAGAGATCCCAAAGAAGCCATTGCATCCACAAATCTGTTTGTGGATCGGGGTAAGTTACTAATTTCGTACTAGTCAAAATTTTCTAGCAACTTTGTTGCTACTTCATGGTATTGCTTTAAGATTGGTTCTTTACATTGGTATTCTCCTTTTACTTGGTATACAACTAGTTGAGAATCACCAAAAATGCTTAGTATTTTTATGCCCATTGCTATAGTTGATTGAAGACCTAAGATTAAGGCTTCATACTCTACATTATTATTGGTGCATGTGAAGTCGAGTTTGAATGATAAAGGAATTGGTATTCCTTCAGGTGTATAAAACATGACTCCCACACCTTGTCCTTTGTCGCATTTAGACCCATCAAATAACATGGTCATGTCTACTTCTTCCTCAGGAGAAACTAACTCTTCTTGTTCTGTGATAGAGAATATTGAATCATCTGGAAGCTCAATGATTAGTGGTTTGTCGTTATGTAGCGGAGCTTCTGCTAGTTGATCAGCTATCACCTGACCTTTTATGGATTTTTGACTTATGAATTCGAGATCAAATTTGGTTAAAAGCATTATCCATTTAGCAGTACAGGTGTTGTTATATGTGCGAGTCATCATGTATCGTAGAGGATTTTCTCTAGCTATGACATAGGTAGTATTGCTTAGCATGTAATGTCTAAGTTTCTTAGTGGTGAAAACCACTGCTAAGCATAACTTTTTGACATAAGCATATCTTGTTTCATAACTTACCAGTGTTCGGCTAATATAGTAAATTGCTTGCTCCTTATGTTTTTCATTCTTTTGTGCAAGCATAGTCCCTAGTGCAAAATCTATTGCAAAAATGTATAGGTGAAAAGGGATTCTTGATCTAGGCGGTGTAAGAACTGGTGGTGATGCCAAATACTTCTTTATGTCATCAAATGCTTCTTGACATTCAGTTGTCCATGAAAATGTCACTCCCTTTTGTAACAGGTGATTGAAAGGCCTGCATTTATCTGAGAGTTGTGCGATGAATCATCGGATAGATTGGATCTTTCCTTGTAAACTATGCAACTCTTTCAATGTTTTGGGAGGTGGCATTTCTAATATTGCTTTTACCTTACCTGGATCCACTTCAATGCCTCGCTTGGAGACAATGAATCCTAGAAGTTTTCCTGATGTGACTCCGAATACACACTTCTTAGGATTTAACCTTACTTTGTGTTCTATCAATCGATCGAACGCTTTTTCTAGTACATCGATGTGCTCAAGACGTGTCTTAGATTTAGCAATCAAATCATCTACATAATCCTCGATGATCTTATGCATATAGTCATGAAATATGTACGTCATAGCATGTTGATATGTTGCTCCTACATTCTTAAGTCCAAAAGGCATCACTCTATAACAGAATGTCCCCTAGGGTGTTGTAAATGTTGTCTTGTGTTGGTCTTCGGGATTAATTCAAATTTGGTTGTATCCCAAGAAACCATCCATTAAGGAAAGCATTTCATGACCAGCGTAGGAATCTACCAGTTGGTCGATATTAGGCAAAGGAAAATCATCTTTGGGACACGCTTTGTTTAAGTCTCAAAAATCAGTGCATACGCGTATCCCTCCGTTCGGTTTGCGAATGGGTACCATATTTGAAAGCCATTCTGGGTAATCAATTGGTACTATGAAGTGCACATCCAACAACTTTTGCAGCTCTTCTTTCACAATTAATGTGACTGTTGGATGAACTTTCCTAAGCTTTTGTTTGAAAGGCTTTGCATCATGTGCCAGTGTAAGGTTGTGGACTACCAGGTCTGGATCTAAACCCGGCATGTCTTTGTATGACCATGCGAACACTTCTTTATTTTTCATTAGCATGTTTATTATGCATTCTTTCTCTTCTATGGATAAATATTTTACAATTTTGACAATTTGGGGATTGTCCATGTCTTGACTAAGGTTCACATCTATAGATTCTTCAATTAGCATGTGAGAACCTTCTTCTAGTTGATGTGGAGTTGGGATGAGGTGAATATCATCCACCACATTTTCAAATGTCTCTAGGATTTCCCCCTCTATTTCAGTTTGAAAAACTAAATTATTTGATGATGAAGGTTGTTGTGAAATATATGTGTTTGAAGCACGCAACAACTCTTCGAACAGGACAAATTCAGCAATGGATGGTGGGGATGAGATCCTATCCATGGCAATGAGGCTAGTGTCGATATGGATCGGCTTTGCCTCATCATAGGGATTGTGGAGTGGGGTGAGCAAATCAACAAAAATCATGTTGACTTGATGAAGGTGATGTGGCTGCGATTCAAGAGGTGATGACTCATCCTCCCTAGGTTGCAACTGACCTAATGTGTGTGATTGGCGATGCTGCAGGAGCGGCCAAGGTGGTGGAGGAGGTTCTGGTTCAGGACTTTCATGCTTTTTGCTCAGCTGAAAGAGAGTTCAGTTTATTGGGAACTTCTTTTGGTACCAGTCATTTCTTCGAATAGATTCTGCATGTACTAACTCTTCTCTAGGTTCTTCTGCCTCTTGATTATGTTGTTCGTGATGCGCCTCTGCTTGTAATATTCTTCTAGCTTGCATTTCATGCTCATGATTTAGAAATATCATTTTTGTCTCATCTTCATAATCGTCATCGCTTATCCAGAAGCCGTTAGCATTTGTATGAGGTCCCAGAACAAGTTGTGTGTAGTCTGGCCTAAGGTCGATCATTTTTGGTGGATCTTCGTATCCTGGTTCTTGCTGCAAGGCTTGTTCTAGGAAAGTTCCAAACACATGAGGGTAAAAATTGTTGATTAGGTATTCACCATTTATATCATCATCCTCATCATTAGGTTCATCCTCCTTGTCACTTTCTCCTTCCCCGTCTTCGCACTCAATATCCAGCTCTTGGAATGTTTGACTTAACGAAGAGCTTGCGATGGAAGGTTTGTAACCTAGACCTGAGCGGTCATTTGGCTCTCTATATTCTGGCTCAATAATACGGTGAGGACCTTGTTCATGTCTTCCAAGTCCATATCCTTGCCAATTAACCCTCTAAAAGTATCTCACTGGAAATGATGGGTTAGATAAAAAATCAATGTTCTCATTAAACTCTTTTACATGGTCCTCCTCCGGGGGAGATGGTCTGATGAAGATTCGACTCCCCCATATATGAAATTTATTGCATTTTATGGGGAACCCATTTTGTATATTTCACCTATGGCTAAAGGTGGGTCATGGGGGTGGCCGTAATCCTTGACTGATTCAATAGGTGGTGTAACCATGACACTTTCAATAATGTACTCACCAATACTTGGATTGGCGAGGTGTACTACAACTCGGGAAGGTTGAGAGGCTAATGGTTCGATGGATGAAGAGGGTTATTCTGAGTTAGTTTGTGGTTCTAATGGTGGTGGTGGACTTTCTCTAATAGGTGGCCCTATTTGTGAGACTATGGGTTGTGATGATTGTGGTTTATTGATGGATGGATTGGGTTGTGCTGCAAATATGAATGGTTGTATTGGATCTGGAAGTGTGCTAGATGGACTTGGTTGTTGGTTGGCAGGATGGTTTGGTGTGATTGGAAAGTGATATGCAGTTTTTGAAGGCTGAATTGAGTTGACGCTTTTGGATGCAAAAGTTGGGTCAACTATAGGCAATTCCTCTTGAATGGGTGCTTTTGATGAAGTGTTACTAGATGGAATGGTCCTAATGGTGAGTGGTTGGATAGTTAGATGTGTTGATGGAAGCAAGGGCTCATACGGGTTTGAAATCAAGTTGCAGTATTTGAAAGGTTCTGTGTCAATTGGTATACAATGTACTTTTCCTTCATGTACATATTTTAAGCATTGATGTAATGTTGAAGGCACACACTTCATTTCCCTAATCCAAGGGCATCCAAGAAGTATATTATATTGCATTTCTCCTTCCAAGATGTGGAAGAGGACATGTATTGTTTTCACCCCCACGGTGATGGGAAGAACAACATTCCCTACAGTTGAGCATAAAGCATCATTAAAAGCCCTAAGGGTGAAGGTGGAAGTTGTGATGTGAGATGATGGGATGTTGAGTTTTTCATTGCAGGTGTGGTGATGAGATTGATTGATGAACCGGTGTCAATAAGCACTCTCTTGAATGGCTTCCTGTCAATGTGAGCTACTATGTGCAATGGTGGATCAGGTGAATCTACCAAAATTTGCTTTTCCTCGAAGTCATAAAATACTATCGAGGGTTCCATACACTTTTGCACACTCCCTACAAAGGAATTGAATGCATTGGGGTCTTCTGACTGTACTTGTATAGACTTTAAGATCTCCATCAATGCTTCCCTATGAGGTGTTGATTGTTGTATTAGCTCATAAATTGATAATTTTTTTGAAGCCATTTTTAAACTTTGCGTTAACCGGCTATTTAAGGTGACCACTGGGCGATTATGGAAAGGTGGTGGTGGAATGCTTGGTCCAAGTTGTATGGGCACATTTGTTGGTTGTGTTGTTGGAGCTTGTGTTGTGCGATTAGCTTACCTCTATCCATGGGTAACTATGTTGATAGCTCCTACAAAACCTTGCGGTAGTTGAGACACATAATTAACTTGGTTGGGAGGAACTGTAGAAGTTGATGCTCCCATCGATTGTTGATTTACCTCTCGATGTGGCAAAGGTGTCTGATAGATGCCTAGGTTTTGATTGTTTTGGGCTAGTGGATTGTCAACTTTGATTGTACCCACTTCTAATAAATCTTGCACAATTCCTTTGAAACCATGACAACCTTCGATATCATGTCCTCTTTGTCTATGATAGATGCAAAAGAGGTGTTCTTTGTAACCTTTTGTTTTTGGTTTGTTAGGATCTTCAGGTTGCATTTTTGGCAATGTAAAGAGTTTTACCACATACAAATTTTGGAAAACTAATGAATATGGCTCTTGTACTGGTGTGTAATTTCTTTTTGGCTTAAAATGATGTTGTTGCCTTTCTACAGGTTGTGTCTAATTTTGTGCCTACTGTGGGGGTGGAACCACTTGATGATTCAATTGTTGTGGTTGTTGTTGTTGGGGTTGTTGGATTTGTGCTTGGGTTGGTTGATTCAACTGTGGTTGGCCCAAAACTATCTGGTTAACCTGTGCGGTCTTAGATTGACCGTGGTTATTCCCCTTTTGATTCTTATTGTGCCACTCTTTCTTTTTAGGCTTTATCTCACCTTCATGAATTTTGATCTCTTCTATTAGCTTTGCTTGGGTGAGTGCCTCATCGAATGTCCTATACTATTGTAGCTGTAATAATGAAGATATGGGTCTACCAAAACTCTTCGTGAACATTCGTATTATCTCTGGCATAGGGAGGGAAAATGGTAACTTGATCATGATTGATCTCCACCTATTGCCAAATTCATAGACTGATTCATCATCATATTGTTTTAGATAAATCAAATCAGTCAATGTGGTTTATTTTCTGACATTCAGGGTGAATCTTTCCAAGAACTGGTCCGCTAGTTGTTCAAAGGTAAAAACACTTTGATGTGGTAGGTGGTTGTACCAGTCTTGGGCTTCTCCCCCTAGTGTCTAAGGAAATGTATGTAATAGTAATGCATCATTGCTTTTGATTCTGAAGCATGCATTTACAAATCTAGTTATATGTTCACGGGGGTCCTCTTCCCCTTTAAATTCAAGCTTAGGTATTTGAAAATCTGTTGGATATGGCGGCTCAGGGACCGAAGCATGAATAGGATGATTGAGTAGTTGCCTTAAAGTTGGTTTTTGGTATTGCAAACCTAGAGTTTGCATGGCAAGACTATCAATCTGACTCTATAAAAATTGGTATCTAGGGTCATCCATAGGACTGACACTTGAATGTACTTGATGTTGTTGGTAATGGGGTGGATTGTATGTAGGCTATGGGTGATAAGGTATGGTTGGCTGAAATGTGTTATGATATGAATGATGATGGAGATTATGATACAGATGGGGTGATGGGGGCATGATGGTATGCTGACCTACTGTATTAGCATATGGATGTGGAGGTTGGTTCTGAGCTATAGTGGTGGATGGGGGGCGCATTGTCCAAGATGGATCTTGGATAAAGGTATTTGTTTGGTGAGATGGAGGTGGGAAGTTGTGCTCAATCCCTTGCAAATGTTGGTTGGGGTCAGGATTTATGCTACGGTTAGCATTATCTAAAATCATTTGTTGCAGCTGTAAAAAATCCTGTTGCATAGCAATTGCATTTGAAGTAGGGACCGCCACCTGTGATGTGGTAGGCTGGGTTGGTTGTGGAACAACCATGGTAGTGGAAGTGAGTGGGGGGTAAGTAGCAAAGGGTATTGCCACTGACTGTGGTATGATATGGGATGTAGAACCTATGAGGGTAGTGGGTTGAGTGGATGTTAGGGTTTGTGAAACAACATGAATTGTTTCATACAAGGGATTAGTGGAAATGGTGAGTTGTTGAGGTAATGTGTGGGGTGGTTGGTTGGATGATGATGGTTGGTTAGCCAATGCTACAACAACCAACTCAAAAAGGGGATTTGTAAAAACTTGTTTTGACTGCTGTGGGTAAGTATATGCGGGCTCTTGTTGTAATGATGGTACAACACGGGATGGGATGGAGAGTGGTGGTAATGATGGGAAGACCATTCTAGCTGCATTCAAGTACATTCTAATAGTATCCATGTCGAACATGGTGACATGACTATCTACCACTGCAGGAGGTTCACTCCTAGGTGTCTCAGGTATGGCTGTGTGAGTAGCCCTATGCATAATGTCTATGTCCATATTAGGGGCATTACTAGAAGGCCCTACATTAAGACTTTGGGACATAGAAGAGGGCATGCCTACTTGTCCTACCACCGAAGTGTGAGGGACATTTCTAGACTGAGAGGCCATGGGGGAAGACCACTGACTTTGGTTTGACACTAGTTTCTTAGCTTGACTACGAGTCACTACCATACGTTGTTATGTGGTACAATGCCAAGTGCGACTATCTATGTAAATAAAATGACAATACGATGCAATACAACATGCAAAGCAAACAAACACACAAAGCTTTTGGTGCTAGGTTTTCGTTAGTTTTTTTTTTTTAAGCATTTTAAAAATGAAAAGATGTGTGCTCAATGTTTTGCCCTATATGAATCTAGGATTTCACTTGTATACTCGTAGCTCGACAACCTGGCTATGAACTCCAGGTCATGTAATCCCACCTATAATGTGTGGTAATGAAGCCCACACACGGCCAAGGAGCACAGGTCCTACCAATTCCTCACCCAGTTCACCCGTAGTCTACGATACACCTCTCCGAGGAGAAATGTGTGCTATAACCCATGGGCTATGATGGATCTTGGAATCGGCCTTGGCAAAGAATGGGGTATGATGTTGGTGGTTCGGTGATGAAATCCAAACCCGACGGTGATGAAATCCAACCATTTTCCAATGTTTAAGTGCAAGTGTGTGATGGTTTGTTTAATTATTGTGTTATGCAAAACTATTATGAATTTATATTTGAATGCCTACATGCAGAAGATAGAAAGTAAAAAACATAATAAACAACAAGTCAGGGGCAAAATGCCACCTTCAGATAAGATTTTAGGCCAAATCCTACTTAACAGGGCCAACCACGGGTGGGCGGTTGGTTCTGGTAAACCATGGATGCATGGTTTGCCAACCGCGCATCTGCATTTGGGAAATCCCAACCATGGATGCGTGGGTCCTTTCTATCAGTAGGACAGGGCCAAAATAGACCTAAACCCAAAAATATAATGTCTGGGTTATTCCTAACCCGACATGTGCAATATGATTTTTTTTTTTTATGGATGCAGGACTTAAACTAATTGGACTTATCCTAAAACCTATGTGCAGACAAGAGCAAATAGGACTAGACCTTTCAATGCTAATAATAGAATGCAGATAAAGGAGAAAAAGAAGGAACATAAATCAAAAGGTACAGACCTATGATCCCATCATTGCTCCTTCCATCTGTCAACCGTCGATCTACGTTTCTGAGACAACAACCGTGCGTCTGCGTTTCCTCAAAATAGGAACCGCACGTCTGCATTTCCTCCAAATAGGAACCGTGCATCTGCATTTCCTCATAATAGAAACCGTGTATCCATGTTTCCATAGTAAACAATTTGGGCGCGAGGTTTTCCAAGTATATCGATCCAAAGTTGAATCTATGCGCGTCTCGAATTCCTAAAACCTGTAGGTGCAAACAAAGATTAGTAAACAAATTTAAAAGCAAGGAAAAACAAAATAGGACCTTTAGGGGGTCCCATCGTGATCACCATTTTTGTAACCAAAATACTTGAACACTTGCAATATAAAGTCACACAGATACAGATTGCCTGAAATAATAAAATCTTATATATATTGATTCTTTGTGATACAGATTTACAAAATTCTAGATTGCCCCAAGTAACTTGGGTACAATGTTACAATATTTGTCTCAGTGTGGTACAAATTTATCTCTGGGAGTTTTCCAGATCTTTCGCAAAGTACAATGTTCTCCTCGTATCCAGTTACAACTTCAAAGGGGTGAGTGGGCTTTGGTATCCAGTAAGGGACCACTCTAGCTTTAGCAACTTATCCAAAATACCTATCACCTGCACACATTCAAACCAACAAAGGGATTAGTAGCACCTGTATATTTGAGCAATAAAATCCATACTAAACATAAACCCTAAGTAGATAATTATGTGAAACAAATAACAACAATAAATAGATAAAACCTTGCTAATATTAAAGTTACTGATCTCGGTCATGCATGTGATTTTCATCTCGGGACTGTGGAACCATGGAAGCACGGTTGTGGGCTGGAAACCATGGACCTGCGGTTGTGAAACCGTAGAGTCACATTTTTGACTATGGAACCACGGACAAGCGGTTTCGGTTGAAGAACAGGTCACCTCGGGATTCGAACCAACGGTCAGAATCAAAGCTCGTGCTTCATAATTTCTCGTTGGTCTACGTCAATTTTGGTAGCCTGTCGGTATGCAAATTTAGCTCCCTTTGTTTGGTGGACTAATGGTGTTTTTATAGGCTTCCTAGGGCTTTGGAGGGGAATGGGAGGTGGCAAGCTTGACTTGCCAAGTGGTAAATCTGAACTTCCAGGTGGAAGGGGTAGTTATAGTGAGTCATTCAGTGTGGCTCACTTAACTGGGGTGATGTGGCTTCAAGTGGAGTGGGATGTGGGATGTTGTTTTATGTGAAGGGACAAGGGGACAACAACAAATGAGTTGTGGCATGGGTGTTGGGAATCTGTCTCATGTGCAAGGACAAGGGGGACAGGAGTGGGTAAGATGTGGTAGGGGTGTTGGATGAAGTGTCTAGGACACATGTCCAATGGGTAGACAGGGTATCCTAGGGTGATTTTCCAGATTTAATAAATTAGGAAAATAGGATAATGTGCAAGATTTTATATCCCTAAGTTTAGACTTAGGCATATAATTTTATTATGCAGGATTGATGGTGGGGTGGCAGATGATGCGTAGTCGTTATACCATCATTAATTCTCAATGAATCTGTCAATCCAAAGCAGTGTACAAGGCTGTGGAAGAAGAAGTGAAACAGCTATAACTTAGGTCAATCTAGAGCAACAGGTCTTATTGGTGGAACCAGTTGTGTGGGGGGTTTTGGAACATTCCTATCTCTAAATTGCATGAATTAAATCTTAATCTAAGTTGCAGAATTGGAAACTAATCATTAACTACAGAAATGAAGTCCTAATTACAATTGCAAAATGAGACCTAATTATATTGTAGAAATAACAGTTGTAGAATTGAAAGTCTGATCCTAATTGTAGAAAGGAAATCTAATTACTTTTGCAGCAATGAAAGTCTAATATTAACATGGAAATGAAAACTGTCAAGGTTCTGTAATAGAAGGTTGTCAATCTTCTATGCAGGATTTGACAGCAAAACATAAAATGCAGGAAATTACAAAAAAATAGCAAATTCTAGAAATAACAGTCTGAAATAAAATGGAAGCTTTGCTGAAAGTAAATATTACAACTAAAACACTAAGCACAAGATTAATCTAAGCATAAATAAACTAAGACTGCAAATATTGTCGACTATTTACAAGCAATTGAAATAACAAGTTCTACAACTCATTCTGCTGTAGCAAAATTAGAATAAAACCTGTTGTTAGTCCTCCTCCTAGGTCTGGAAGTGGCCAGCCTCCTTGTCCAGAAGAAGGTATAAGTCTCTCTCTTTCTCTAAATCTTAGTCACACTCATTTACAAGCAATATGAAATAGAACTAGTGCACTTTATTGATTAAAAGACATGATTACAATAATTCTGTTGAAAAACTGTTACAAGACTGTAACAGTCAATTTCTATCTATTCTCTGCTTCTTCCTTACTTTCTACTTCTTGTTGCTACTACTTCTACCTCTCTCTACTACTAATCAGCTCAACCTGAATGGGAGCAATATTTATAGATGTCCTAAGGTCTGATTACAAACAAAGAATATCTCAAAAGATCTAATCCTACAATGCTGCAACAAATTTTGGTTTTATCCTAGAAGAAGATTAAAACTTGATCTTTCCCTTAATGATGGCTTTGGTCGGCAATGACGACAAAGACAAATGGAAGATCTTTTCCTTTACTTTTTCCAACCTTTATTTCCCTTTTTTCGGCTTCAAAAATCGGTCAACAAGTCAAAAAAACACACTCTATTTTCATTTCGAAGATAAGTGGCTTCATTCTGAAGACAATGCAATTCTCATTCCGAAGATCGCTCATTCCAAAGATACTGCAGTCTCATTCCAAAGATCACTCATTCTGAATATACTGCATTCTTCATTCCGAAGATCCGCTCATTTCGAAGATACTGCATTCTTCATTTTGAAGATCCGCTCATTTCGAAGACACTGTGTTCTCTCATTCCGAAGATACTTCGTAATGAACAAATGTATGCTTTTCCAGTGATTTCTTTTGCATATCTCAGGTGGGTTATCTCCTAAGATCAAATTCCAATGGTCTTCATCCCTTTCCTCATGTGAATTCCATGCCTTGCTATTTATGGACAGCTGGATGGAATTTACATGGGAAAGACCGATTTTCTTGCACGACAACGGTTTGCTTGCACTGTTGCCAGATATATGTGAAATAAATGCTTGAGACAAATCAAAACATGATTAGTGAAATGATGCTATTATTCTAAGCATATCCCATTTTAGAAAATCATAGCAAAAAGAATACAAAACTATGCAAAAAGCTGTAAAATCAGCATATAATATTTCAAATACATTGATTATGCAAAATGGTTAATATACAACATATTGAATCAACTTAACTAACATATCAGATAAAACATAAGAGTTTATAGGCAATTTTAGTGTTCAAAACATGTTATGATTGAGGCATTTCCAGGCCTCATCATTTTCCCCCCAACTTATATTAATGCATGCCCTCATGCATTCTGTTGGGCTATGGAATCACATATGTCCATGTTTAGATTCCATGACCTGTAGAATAATTTCTTGCCTATGTAATGCCCCCTATTTTCCTGAATGTTTCTGAGCCAATATTCAAATTGTTCATCAGGCTAGGCATCTTCCTCAAAGTAGAATGGAACAAGAGTAATGATGGTCGGAGGCCTAAACCTGAGACCTATCCAGTTATGTTGCATGATCTGAATCAGCTGGATTACACCTTCTGCTCTTCTTCTGGACCATTCTAAGTTGATGGGGGAGATAGGTTCTCTTTTCCTCAAAGACATGGAAAGTTTAGCCCATCTGTCTCTGCATACTGATAATGCTAGGAAGAAATTGTGATCACAAAAATTGTTAAATCTGGCCACATAGTCCCTTAAGTTGTTCAAGTACATTCTCTTTATATCATCCCTATTCATCATTGAGAAGTGTTGCCTGGTGATAACTAGGTGATTTGGCTGGATTGCTCTGACTAACAACTCAGCCCTTGTTTCAATCACTTTATTTTGATTTTTCTCTTGATCCCAGTAAAGCTGATTCTACAAAGTAGACATAAATGCTCTCAACTGAACATCTCCAATGTAGATTTGAGGATGAGAGTCAACTTCCTCTGGAATGAAGAAACTGTGTAAAAATAGTTCACACAGGAGATTTTTTTTGCTCAAAAGGATTTGTCAAAATATGCCTCCAAAAAATCTACAATAGTGTCCAATTTATATGGAAGGTTTGAAGTAATCCTCATGACCTGCCATCTGAGGTATTTTTCCTTCAAAATAAAGGTTTGTAAAATCTGGCTGGTCGTCTAAATTGGACTAAAAATTTAGCAATTTGGCATAAGTTAGACACCTTTTCTTTCAATGCCTAAATTTCTGTGTCCTTGGCTTCTAGCTATTTTGCTTCCAATTTGAACTTTTTAGTTTTAGTGGCAAGCTGCTCATATCTAATCATCCAGCTAGCTATGTCTACATTGTACTGCTCTAGAGACACAGTATTAGGTGGTCTTACTATAGGGGGGATCCTAGGCAGCAAATTTATCTGAACTCCTTTTTCTACCACTTCTACTGGCTGTTCATCTATCAATAACTCTACTTGCACTCCCTTATTTGCTATTTCTATGGGGTTGTCATCAGATAGTATTTCTACTTGTACCCCCTTATCTGCTGTTTCTACTAAAAGTGTAACAAGTTGAAATGTAGGGACCTCAATAGGAGTACTTACTTGAACATTTTCTTGCTTTTGGGACTGTTCCTGTGTTGGTGGCTCATCTTCAACATCCTCTGCTATGCTCTTTATCATTTTTGAAGCATCTTCAGAACAAGAAGGCAATGCTTCAGAATAAGATGGTGCTACTTCAGAATGAACATGCACTTCTTCAGAATGAAGGAGTGCTTGTTTCAGGATGAACTCCTATGTCTGCCTCAACAGAGTCATCTGCCCTTGATAGACCCAGAAGCAATTGAGCCAAATTGTCTTCATCATTGGATATAGTTGGTTGTTTTTCAGATTGTGACAACAATTTTCTCAATTCTGCCACTTCTTGCTGAAGCTCTGCAATTTTTCTTTCTTACATCTCAATGATGCTTTCTTTTTATGAAATCCATCTAGTCTGTGTTTTGACAACACTCCTTTCTGCCCTCATTTGCTTTGTTATGTCTTCCATTTCTGTTTCTTCTTTAGAAGCTAATGCAGACAAATCAAATGTAGTTGGCTGCTCAACTAATAATTCCTCTTCTACAATAATTTATTCTTGTTTAGGGGGCTCTATAAAACTTTCTATGAGGGTATCTACCATATTTGTAGCCTATTGAACTGTAGCTTCCTCCAAACCATCCTGGTCATTTTCTGCCTTAGCTATCTGTTCAGGGAATTCTGAAAAGTTTTTAGAGGCTGGTTGTATCTTTGTGACATTTGGGCTGCTTGGTCTATCTTCTTCCTCCATAACCTGTTTTGTTGTTTCTTTCAAATGGATTCTTGTAGAACTCCTAGTTCTAGATGCAAATTTCTTTTTACTCTATTTTCTAGTGATAGTAGGGGTCATGAGGTCAATTTCAGATGCCTCTGTTTCTCTTGTTGTTTTTGCCTCTATTTGGTTAAGTGCTTCACTTCTCTGTTCTATCAAATTAGTGGTCACTCCAAAAAAAAAAACTTTCTTTTGTTTCTCTGCTCTGCTACCAGTTCCAGATCCTCTTCTCTTTTGTTTCTTGGCTCATGAAGTTAAGGGTTCAGGAGCAAGGTTTTTTGTTGCTGCTGTGGGGTGTAGTTTTGTAACAGCTTTAGGGGCACCTTTTGCAGCAGCTATTTCCTCTTCTGCAGCAACATCATCAGCATTTGGTTCTTCTTCTTCCTCACTTTCATCCCCAAAAATGACATCATTTAGGGTAGAGTAAAACCTATCAAAACTCCTAGGGTTTCCTCTAAAATGGTGTTGGAAAACTAGTTTGATAAGACCATGGTGGCAAAGACTTCCTTTACCCTCCTGATATCTCTTTGCCATTTTCTTTAATTCTTGATACAAATACAGGGGAAGATTTACCCTAACTTCTGGTTGTTGCCCACCATGTCTGAGATGGTTCAAAATTCGTAGATGATGCCCTGACAACAACACATACTGCCCTTCACAAGTTAGGAATTTAATTACCCAGGTGGCTACTTCATCCCAGGGTTCCTGTAGGCTGGCCCTTTTTAACCCTTTGCATGTGTTGTTATGGGTTAAATACTCCGGTTCTCTATCATTTTCTTCTACAAACCGATTAACTACATTTGCCAATGTGTTCTTGCTAGATCTAGAAATTGAAATCCCTTCTAATGGCAGCTCAGTAATTTGACTTAAAATTTCAGGGCTTACCTCAATAGTCATGTCGTTAACATGTGCTCGGTTGTTTCTGAATGTATGGGTGAACATGCCAGCCAAATCTTCAGAAGACCCATTAAATTTATCCAAAAATGGCATAAACCCTCCGTCTTCAAAAATTTGCACAACTGTTGGGTTTTCTCGGAGGTAGGTGGTATCTGCAGGTTCCGTTCTGATCTTTCACCCCATATTTTTTGTTCACTGCTGCTACTATTTCTCTGCTGGATCTTTGGTTTTTTTTTTATGTTGCAGATTTGCAGAGTTTTAGTTTGAAACCTTTGTTGCCCTATTTCTCGTCTTCTTCTTCGGAATGAACCGTAACCTGAGCACTGTACTTCACAAACACGTCTTCGAAAAGAAAGGTGGCACACATTTTTACTATTGCACCGAACACCTGTCCATCAATGATTGCTTGGACGTCCTTGCCGTCAGATCCACCTCATTTGGTTTTAATTTTTCTGTTCAGTCCGTAGATTCTCACGTGCATGTTTATTGGCATTAAAAATTGGTGGCATATGGTTGGTCACGTCCTCCGTAATTTTGGTACTTTCCAATGGGTGCAAAAACAAACCATGTGCTAACTGACACGTGTTCCTTTATCGTATGCAACTAAAAGAGTTTTATTTTGTCGTACCTTGTCTTCTTGGATGCCATGTGGAAATGCTCTTTTCGAAGATTATAACTTATTGTGCAAACAAAACTTCATTCCGAAGATGAGTCTTCATTCCGAAGACAAATCCTCATTTCGAAGATTATAACTTCATTCCGAAGACAGGTCTTCATTCCGAAGACAAATCCTCTTTGCAATTTTAAATCTTCATTTCGAAGATTAATCCTCATTCCGAAGATCAATCCTCATTCCGAAGATCAGGCTGTATTGCGAAGGTAAATCGTCATTCCGAAGACAGATCTTCATTTCAAAGACAGATCTTCATTCCGAAGATGATGCAGCAAGTCGTCATTCCGAAGATCAAGTTTCATTCTGAAGACAAATTGTCATTCCAAAGACAAAGTTTCTTTCTGAAGACAAATTGCAACATTCATTTTGCTATCATTCCGAAGACAATTTCAATCCGAAGATAATACAACAGGCACTGTTTTTGGCATTCTTGTTTCGAAGATTAGGCAAAAATCAATATTTTCATTCTCAAAACATGTTTTAAGTATGCCAAATCTTATGAATATCTTTTATGCTAATGGTTAATTTTCATATACTATACACCAATCATTTTATAATGAAGAAATATAAGAAATATATATACTTGATAAAAACAGTTAATGCCAGTTTTGAAGAATGACTGCCTTTGTTGATGTTCTACTGAGATTTTCTGCAACATTTCAAAACAAGTGCACTTGGTGAATTTGTACAATGATGGTTTAGAAATTTCTCAAGGTTATGCGTGCCAAAAAACTGGTTTTCATGCACACCAACTCAGTAGTGCCTTAAGAAAAGGTTTTCACTACTGAGTTATTTTTTTTTTTCTTTTTTTTTTTTTTTTTTTTTTTCTTTTTTTTCCCCTCTTTTTCTCTTTTTTTTTTTTGATCCTGACTATGCCCATGAAGGAATTTCATGATTTCCCCTGAAACCATGCCCATGAAGGAATTCATACTCAGAATTTATTCATCTTTTTGTTTTCTATTTTTTTTTAATTTTTTTTTTTGTATTTTCTATTTTTTTCTTGAAATCCACTGATCATGTTGATTGTTTTGAAGTGGAAGAGGGAATATCTTCCACCTGTTGTGTATCCAAACTATCAAATTGCTGTAAGAATTCATCTTTAGTCAGAGGTGTATGGTACACTCTGAGGCGATGTCCATTTACTACCAACTTTATTCGTGACCCATCAATAGGAGATAGGCGAGCTGCTCCATTGTCAAATACCTCTTCAATCCAGTAAGGTCCCAACCATCTAGTTCTCAGTTTTCCAAGGAAGTCTTCATAGCGAGAATCAAATAGTGAAGCCCAATCTCCTTGTTGAAGTTTCCTCTGCTGAATGTGACTGTCATGCCATAGTTTCCTCTGCTCCTGAATTACCTCAGTTTGGTGCAGAGCATCCAATCTAAGTTCATCCAATGCATTCATCTATAGAATCCTATCTGTCTATGCCTACGATAATTCAATTCCAATTTCTAGTGTTGTGTGCAATGTTAGTAGCTCAAATTCAATAGGTAAGAGGGGCTTTTTACCAAAGACTAGTTCATAAGGTGTGAATCCAGTAGTGGACTTCCAAGTAGTATTGTAGGCCCAAAATGCTTTAGGTAATTTATCTAGCCAATTCCTCCTATGAAAAGCTATTGTTTTTATCAAGATGCATTCTAGTTCCCTGTTTGTTACCTCAACCTGGCCATTTGCTTATGGGTGGTAAGGTGATGATTTCCTATGTTTGATTTCATACAATTTTGTAAATGCCTTTATGACTTTGGATGCAAATTGGGGTCCTTGGTCTGTGGTGATAGACCGTGGAGCTCCAAATCTCTAAAAAACTTGAGTATACAAGAAATCAACGACCTTCTCTTCACGAGCATGTTTGAAAGCACGCACCTCTACCCACTTTTTCAGGTAATCAGTGCATACTAGAATATGCACCTTTCCTTGAGAAGGTGGATCAATAGGACCTAAAAAATCAAGCCCCCACCTCTCAAATGGTTCTAAAACCATTTGAGGCTACAGTGGCATCTCATTTGTATGAGTGGGTTTCCCCATTATTTGGCATGCATCACAATGCCTGATGTACTTTTTCACATCCTTGTGAAGAGATGGCCAATAATATCCTATCCCTAAGATTTTCCTAACTATGATTTTTACATAATAGTGTCCACTTGAGGGTTCATCATGACAAGCTCTAAGGATATCATACACTTCATCCTTTCGGATGCACCTACGTAACACATGGTCAGGATTGCACTTAAAAAGCATACCCTTAATCCATTCAAAAGAAGAAATTTGTTTGATCAATTGTTTTTTTTGTTTTGAAGTGAAATGTGGAGGAAATTTCCCTGTGACCAAATAATTGGCTATATTTGCAAATCAAGGTGATTGGACTGATATAGCAAATAGTTTTTCATCAGGAAAAGTGTCATCAACTAATTCCCCTTCATCTGTGTTCTGTAACCTAGACAAGAAATCTGCCACAACATTAGCTTTTCCTGGTTTTTTGATTATAGTGATATCAAATTCTTGCAACAATAGCAACCAATGAATAATTCTTGCACTTACCATAGGTTTATTCATCAAATACTTAATGGTTGTATGATATGTGTGAATAAATATTTGATAACCTATGATATAATGCCTGAATTTGTTGATGGCATAAATTACTGCTAGGAATTCTTTCTCAGTTGTTGTATAATTTTTCTCGGCTCTGTCAAGTTCTTGCTAATGTTGTAGATGGTATAATGTTCACCATTATCAATTTGTCCTAATGCTGCTCCAATTGTTGTATTGGAGGCATAAGTTTGTATGTGAAATGGTAATGTCCAATTAGGTCCTCTGAGCACAGGTGGAGTTATCAATTTCTCTTTCAGAGCTTCAAATGCTTCTTGACACTTTGCAGTCCGGGAGAATTCAGAATCTTTAGTCAATAGAGCAAACATAGGATTGGCTATTGTGCTAAAGTTGGGAATAAACCTACGGTAAAAACCAATGTGTCCTAGGAAGCTTTCGACATTAGTCTGAGTTTTAGGAGGAAGAAGATTCTTGATAATTTCCACCTTCTTTGGATCAACTTGGATCCCTTCAGGAGAGATGTGATGACCAAGAACTATCCCTTCCTTCATCATCATGAAGCATTTTTCTGGATTCAAGGGTAAGTGGTATGTTTCACAGCGAGTTAAGACTTTGTCAAGATTTTCCAATGTAAAATCAAAAGTTTGTCCACATACTGTGAAATCATTCATGTATATTTCAACTCTCTATAGTCTACACATACTCTCATTTTTCCATTTTTCTTTGGAACTATTACCAATGGAGAAACCCATTGGCTATCAAAATTTGGGTAAATGAATCCTACTTCCAGGAGTTTTTCAATTTCTTCTTTCACAATATCTCTTAAGGCAGGATTCAATCTTATTTGGGGTTGTCTAACTGGCTTGACTTCTTCAGTATAGATTATGTGGGTACATATATTAGGATGAACTCCTGACATATCTTTGTAGTTCCAAGCAAAAGCATGAACATGCTTCTACAAGACAACTATCAATTTTTCTTCCTCTTCCCTAGTAAGCTGGCTGTAGATGTTTAGAAATTTGCCTGGCTGGACTTCTATTTGTTTTGTATTTAGAAGGACTGAATTCACTCCTTCATACCTGGTGATTAAGGGATTAAGAGGACATTGCTGAGATGGGAGAAAAGAAGCAGTTTTTGTTTTATTGCTGCTTGAGGGAAGCATATCTTGTATGGAACAGTGAGAAGGAAAAATCAGATGATGGTGCCATCCATGTCGTAGTGAAACAGAGTTTCCCTGTGATAGCACAGATGGTGCATCTTCAGATTTTTTATTCTCCTTATTACTTAACTGTTGGATATTTGTTGCTTCCCCTTCTAAACCTTGTTCATGCAGAACATTCATCAGGATTGTTTCATTTTCTAAATTTTTTGTGTCATTGAGGTCTTCTGTGTGTTCTCTTACTACTAAGGTAGCTAGTGTAGAAATGACCTCTTCTGGTTCTTCATCTGAGTCGAGAAAACCATAATCGACCTAAAAATTTGCTTGGATGGTTTTGCGGGGAGGATATAAAGAAATTTGTTTTAGATCAATACCATTTAAAATAGTCATATTTCCAGATCTGCAGTCTATGAAGGCTGCTGCAGTTGCAAGCCAAGGTCTTCCCAAAATAATGGGATATCCATGTGCTGAATTTCTTGGCTATAAAACCAAAAAATCTACAAGGAATTCCCAAGAAGAAACTTCTATAGGGACATCTTCAATGATTCCTTCAGGTTTTGCAAGTGACCTATCATCCATTTCTAAAATTGTAAATGTGGGGCTGAGATGTTTGAGCTGTAATTGTTCCATTGTATCCTTGGTCATGACATTTATTGCAGCTCCTAGATATACTAAGACATTTGATATTGTTACTTGAACCTATGGTGACTGTGATAGCTGGGCTTCCTGGATCACTATACTTTGGAGGTACTAGTTTTCTAGATAAGAGATTGGCTATCTTCCCTTCAACCTGCACGCTTTTGGGAAATGCCTTCTTTTTTCTTCTTGCTCTTTTAATGCACAAATTTTGGATAGTACTATTAATCTCTGGTATTTCCTTAATAGCTTGCAATAAGGGCAATGATATAGTCAACTTTTTGAGTTCTTTGACCAATTCTGACTCAGAATTTTTTGGTATTGCATTGAATCTTTCGGGATATGGAATTATCCTTGGTAATTGTTACTGCTCGTGATTTTGTCTCTTTCTCTATTGTTGGTTGGATTTTTTTTTGTTCCAATGATTCTTTTGTCTCCATTGTTGGTTGGACTTTCTCTAGTTCTGATGATTCTTACTCTTCATTTTTTTTTATTTCAATTGAAACTGGTTCAGGTACAATTTTCCCTTAATGAAGTTGGATGTTACTACAATCAAGAACATTAATTTCAACATTTTCTTCAGCTTCAGCCACATAGACATGAGGTGTCTGTCTCACGCTTTGTTTGGATTAGTGACTGGTTGAGTGGCAATTGAGGTTGTTTCACTTGTTGTGTTTGCTTGTTGTTTTTCTTGAAAATTTTGATTAGGTGCAGGCAACAAATCCTGAGTTTGACCTTGATTCCTTTGCTTGCCTTGGATAGGACTGGTATTGCTGATTCCATTGTGGTTGGTTTTGCATCCAATGTGGATTAGTCTGATTTTGATTCCAAGTTGGATTGTTTTGATTCCAAGATGGGTTGTTTTGATTCCATGAGGGGTTGTTTTGATTCTGATTCCAGGCTGGGTTACTCCAATTTGCTTGTGGCCATTCTTGGGAATTTGTCCATTGAGGATAATTCCAAGGATGTTGGGGTGGTTCTGATTGTCCCCAAGGCATAGTACTAGGATTATGCCCCCAATTTGTAGGAAAACGAGGAGGATTTTGGTATTGAGAGAAATTTCCCCCTTGTTTTGGTCCAATATAGTTGAGTTCCTCAATCTGATTTTCTAACACGGTTTTGAGTTGTGGTAGCGGGTGGCATTGATCAGTTGAATGCCTTTTTGAACAGATACTACAAATGGCTGAGATAGATGTTTTATTCAAAGGACATTCCTGCAAAGCATGTTTATTTCTACATCTTGGGCAATAAATTGCCAAAGGTTCTGTGTTTTTTGCTTTTGCAGACATTTCCCCCAAAGTAGTGTTTAGGTGCACTAGAATATCAGTTTTGAAATTTGCAAGTTCCTCTATCAGGTCCTTTACATCAATGCCATTTGTGTGGCTTTTTCTTCTTCTCTGCTTAGTGCGAGAGTAATTCCTGCAGAGATCCATAATTTCCTCATTACTGAGAGTGGTTACATCCCCTTTTCCCATCAAATCCAGAACTTCTCTGGATTCATCTTGCAATCCTCTCAAAAAGATGGTTTTACATAATTTTGGTTCTACAAGTCCACATCTCCTTTGAACAAAGGAGAACCTATCAAGATAATCTTCCAATGTCTCATCATCTTCCTGCTTGATTCTGAATAACTCATCTTTTCTATTCCTTACATGAAAATATTCTTGATATTTGTCTAAAAAGATAGTCTCCATTTGATCCCAGGTTCTTATGGAATTAGGCTCTAAGCTCATGAACCAGTGCAATGTTGAATCCTTGAGTGTTGAGGGAAAAACCTTAAGTTTTTTATTGTCATTTATATAATCACTATCTGACACACTACCTTGAATTCAAACAAAAACTGATCAGGATCTTCAGATACAACACCTCGAAAGGTTGGAAGTACTAAAGGTGAAATGGTCTTCATGGGAGAGTTTTGTGTTGGATTCAGATGAATAGGATATTCAAATGTTCTGGAAGGTTGGAGTATATCCTGATCATCTCCTTCATTATGAACATAGCCATGTTGGCCATCTATATTGCCTCCTTCTGCCATAGTTTCCTGTTTGTTGGGAGAAGTTAAAGCTTCCCAAATTGTTCTCTCAAGAGGTCCAAGCCTCTCTGTTGATGATGAGTCTGATGAATTGTCTTTCCTAAGATATTTTGATGATGATAAAATTGGTGATTTTCCTATCTCAAAATGTTCTAGTGATGGTGAGACTGGTGATTTTTCTATCAATCTTTCTGGTAGTTCAAACACAGGTGATTCACCCCTTAGGCGTGAAGATCTCCTTAATGGAACAAGCTAGGGATCCTTTGGGGTAGTTCTACCTTTTTCATCCCTTGACTTATTCATTCATGTTTACTCCTAAATGACATAAATTAAGTCAATAGTTGTTATCTTCCTCAACTATTGTATTTAGATTTTAACTTGAATTTTCACAGTTTAGTCTGATTACAGCTATTGGACTGTTTGTTTTCTTCTGGCAACACTATTCCCTGGCAACGACACCAAAATGATGCATAGTCATTATACCATCATTAATTCTCAATGAATCTGTCAATCTAGGGCAGTGTACAAGGCTATCTGCGAAAGAAGAAGTGAAACAACTATAACTTAGGTCAATCTAGAGCAACAGGTCTTATTGGTGGAACCGGTTGTGTGGGGGGTTTTGGAACATTCCTATATCTAAATTGCATGAATTAAATCTTAATCTAAGTTGTAGAATTGGAAACTAATCATTAACTATAAAAAATGAAGTCCTAATTACAATTGCAGAATGAGACCTAATTATATTGCAGAAATAATAGTTGTAGAATTGAAAGTCTGATCCTAATTGCAGAAAGGAAATCTAATTACTTTTGTAGCAATGAAAGTCTAATATTAACATGGAAATGAAAACTATCAAGGTTCTGTAACAGAAGGTTGTCAATCTTCTATGCAGGATTTGACAGCAAAACATAAAATGCAGGAAATTATAGAAAAATAGCAAATTCTAGAAATAACAGTCTGAAATAAAATGGAAGCTTTGCTAAAAGTAAAGATTACAGCTAAAACACTAAGCACAAGATTAATCTAAGCATAAATAAACTAAGACTGCAAATATTGTCAGCTGTTTACAAGCAATTGAAATAACAAGTTCTACAACTCATTCTGCTGTAGCAAAATCAGAATAAAACCTGCTGTTAGTCCTCCTCCTAGGTCTGGAAGTGGCCAGCCTCCTTGTCTAGAAGAAGGTATAAGTCTCTCTCTTTCTCTAAATATTAGTCACACTCATTTACAAGCAAATATGAAATAGAACTGATGCACTTTATTGATTAAAAGACATGATTACAATAATTCTGTTGAAAAACTGTTACGAGGCTATAGTGAGTCAATTTCTATCTATTCTCTGCTTCTTCCTTACTTTCTACTTCCTGCTACTACTACTTCTACCTCTCTCTACTACTACTAGGCTCAACCTAAACGGGAGCAATATTTATAGATGTCCTAAGGTCTGATTACAAACAAAGAATATCTCAAAAGATCTAATCCTACAATGTTGCAACAAATTCTGGTTTTATCCTAGAAGAAGATTAAAACTTGATCTTTCCCTTAATGATGGCTTTGGTCGGCAATGACAACAAAGACAGATGGAAGATCTTTTCCTTTACTTTTTCCAACCTTTATTTCCCTTTTTTCGGCTTCAAAAATCGGTCAACAAGTCAAAAAACACACTCTATTTTCATTTCGAAGATAAGTGGCTTCATTTCGAAGACAATGCAATTCTCATTCCAAAGATCGCTCATTTCGAAGATACTGCAATATCATTTTGAAGATCGCTCATTCCAAAGATACTGCATTCTTCATTCCGAAGATATTGCATTCTTCATTTCGAAGATCCGCTCATTCCGAAGACGTTGTGTTCTCTCATTCCGAAGATATCTATTCATTCCGAAGATACTTCGTAATGAAAAAATGTATGCTTTTCTAGTGATTTCTTCTACATCTCTCAGGTGGGTTATCTCCTAAGATCAAATTCCAATGGTCTTCATCCCTTTCCTCATGTGAATTCCATGCCTTGCTATTTATGGACAGTGGCTAGAATTTACATGGGAAAGACCGATTTTCTTTGCACGACAACAGTTTTCTTGCACTTGTTGCAGATTTAGGTGAAATAAATGCTTGAGACAAATCAAAACATGATTAGTGAAATGCTGCTATTATTCTAAGCATATCCCATTTTAGCAAATCATAGCAAAAAGAACACAAAACTATGCAAAAAGTTGTAAAATCAGCATATAATATTTCAAATACATTGATCATGCAAAATGGTTAATATACAACATATTGAATCAACTTAACTAACATATCAGATAAAACATAAGAGTTTATAGGCAATTTTAGTGTTCAAAACATGTTATGGTTGAGGCATTTCCAGGCCTCATCAGCAGATTTGGTTTTGAAGGTGTTGGATTTTAGTGTCTACAATAACCATCAATGAAAACATCAACTAAGATAAAGGGGAGGATATATGTAGGAGCTAGTTATGGATATCAACCAAAGTAGATATTTTACACAAGAGTTTAAGTGCAAACTACACAATTTTTGTAATGTAAATAAAATGTAAAGTTAAATGAAATGAAATTTAATATCAATAAAATAAAACTAAATTCCATTTTTATTAGATGACGTTAGCAAGAGGGACATAATGAAATTAATATATGAAATTTGTAATGTGTATAACTAAATTTATTATTACATAATAGAATGCGAATAGTTACATGATGAGGTGTTTAGGGAGGTAGTTTCTTCCAATTGCCTAACCATAAGCATAAAAGCACATCCACTTATAGTTTTATATGCATAGGTAATTATTGGGAGTCATTGGTAAGCGAGCGGTACAAGAGAGGATAATACACTAATTCTAGAATTGTCTAGTGAGTGTGAGGATTATGCAAGTGCAAACATACTTGTAATACCAATGCCATATCGACAATGATAATGCAATGATATTTCATTTTCATATTTGTATACGCAAATCTATGTGAGGATATTGTTGCAAAAGTATTTTAGGTTGTGTGTCTCAAGTTCTATGTGTGTAGTTTATAAAAATTTGTAGATTGAATAGGAGTTGCATGAAGTTACAGTCTAGAATAACTATACCAAAGTTGTCATACAAGTGTTATAGTCAGAGTGTCGTATGAGGGTCATCATAAGTGCCACAAAAATAAGGTTGTTGTTTGAATAAGGTGATGGAGTTGTTGTCATACAAATCACTATCAACAAGGTGAAGTTGTGAGAAGATTATCACCCAATTGGATTGCAACCATATTGTACAAGAGTTTGTCATACAAGTGTATTTTTATTATATCGTACAAGTGGATTTTTTTTATAATCGTTGAGAATATCAATAGTTGGATAAGCTATGAATGCATTTGTATTGGTTCCTAGGATTTGTCATTCCAATTATTCCTCCAACAATTGGAATATTCACCATTGTGCTATAGTTAAGCTTCCACCTTACAATTTTAAATGCTTCGAAAGAATTGTAAAGTTTGAAACCTATGTCTTTCATTGACAAGGCACCCTATGCTAAACAGGTATGATTATACCTATTGAGTAGTTTTAACTACATATCTATATATGAAGGGAGAGGAAGCCATATCTCATAGAAAAGTGTATTTTACCAGGCTTGTTCAAATGGAGAGCACCCAATTTGGACATAAGACCTACCATTCACCATTATATTAGCATAGTCAGTATAACATTATATGGACTTAAGATATATGAGATAAAATATGATGTTTCTTGCATATTTAATGAACGTCTTTTATTCTTTTCCCATGTTATAATAGAATCTTAAATAGAATATGATCCACATATAAGTATAGATACAAGATGATTGAGCACTATTTCTCAATAATATCCTCTACATACCATGAGACATCTTACACTTGCCAGATCTATCTTCTAGTGCACTTGTTGTGTATAGTGTGGTTGTTTGAATATTTTACATCACCTCCAATCTTGGTGAGCTTATCCCATAACCATTGAAAACCCATTGTGAATTTCATGGCCACAGATGCTTGGTCCAAGACCATATGCACAAGCTTTTTGATAACAACTACAATCTCACTTGCGACATTTGATTTGTTATGGCATGGATCAAAAAATATCACTAGGAGAAAATTTTCTAAGCAATGTGATCGAATGTGGGCTGAATATGAGTATACTTTCCACTACTCTGAAATTCCTATAAAACTATAACCCAAAAATCACAAGTTCTTTAATTTCCACTACTCTAGAATTCCTACAAAATTATAACCCAAAAATTAGAATTTTTATACAAAGCAAAAGTGTATTCTAAACAAAATTGTATGGCCATGATGAACTATCACATAACTTTTCAAAAGATAAAATACTGCCAACCACTAAAATTGTTATAGTGCAATCTACCAGTGGAAAAAAAAACAAAGTCAAAGATGCTTTTTCTAAAGGAAATTTGAAGCACCACCTAAGTTATGTCCCAATCAACAAAAACAAATAAATAATTATAGGTTAAAGCACTTAATTAACTCATGTTATTTCCTAATTATTATATGTTAAATCATTTAATCAACTTCACTTGCATTCTGTTTGGTGAAATAAGTTTCTAAAAGTTTCAAGTTGTTAATTTTAAAAATGTTCATAGTAAATAAACCTCTTCTAGTGTAAGTTTATTCATTTTGTGTTCTTATTATATATAGTAGTATAATTTATTTGTTTTCCCTTTAATGGGAACTAATTCACGAGTTGAACTAGTAACCACTAACCACTATATAAAGAATCATTAAGTTAAAACTTAATATATAGTTTTTCAAATAAAATTTTGAAAAAAATTATTAATTTTTTATATTAAAATAATTTAGATTATATTATTTTTAACATATTTCTTGTCAAATTGACCTATTAATAATTAAGAAGATATTTACAATAACACGTGTCAACTTCAACTTCCATGGTGTTATCTCTTCTCTTTTATTCATATGCAATTGAACCTCAATACTTTCAAGTCTCATTTGTATTAGAGTATATTACATTATTTGGTATTGTGTACACATTAGGTGGATAAATATTACTGTTATTATTTTTCATATGAAAATAATAATTATTGGAAATTTGAGTACTTTGGTTGCCATTGATGTCAAAAGTACATAGTCATTGATGTCAAAGGTTAACGTGCTATGAGAGCAAGACAAGGTTCTCTCCAAAGCATTTGGGACCATGAGTTCTAAGTAAATGTATAAAATATTTGAAGAAGGGTTGAAGGCCCAAGTTTAAGTCTATGTGCAAAGAAAGCAAGTGTCTAAGGCTCAAAGGGGACAATATTATAATATTTTAATATTATAATATCTTGGCCAAAAAGGTCCATTTAAAAAGGAGTTTTGAAAGTACCGTGGACAAAGGTTTCAAAAAGGAGTTAAGTTTGTAAAGGACTAAGTTAATATATTATTTAACACCAAGGTTAAATAATATAAATAATTAATATTTAACACTAAGGTTAAATATTAAATAAAAAATAAAGTAAAATTCGAATTATTATAAGGCATCAAAATTTGAATGTGCATGGAGGCATGTTTCAAAGTTGAGCCGATGCCATAAGTCAAAGGGTAAAACGTGTATAAAAGGACAAACGTTTTGCAATACCAAAGTCAATTTTAATTCTTAAAAATATATTTCCTTGTTCACTTCGTTCAGCATGTGGTGGATGTAGATAAAGCATTTATGGATTTTGAGGATGGCGCAAAGTTAAGACGGAGGGCGTTCGATTTTATATGACGTGGTTGGATAGCTTAGTTGGCAAGCTTGGCTTACAGAGCATATGGCAGGTGACAGGTTTGGCGTACGAATCACGTAGAGTCCTTTTTGCTTGGTCGAGGGTTTCGCATCAGTGTTATTGGAGAATTAGGAGCACGTACTCCTTTGGACTTGTGTGGGAGGCTAGCCCACATGCTATCTACACTTGTGGTAGGGCGTGGGGACCAGCAAGGTTGCGGTTTCGAGTAGCGACGATGATGCTTGGGATTTTTTTATAAGGTATGCATATGATGCTTGACTTTGGGAGTTATAAGGGTTAATTAATTTTTAGTGTTTTGAGGTGAATTTACTAGGGAGCCATAAGGATAATAAATTGATTTTAATTTTTAATTTAAAAGGGTGGAAATTAAATTTCAGATTGCTAGTGCCTTGTTGATGCATGAGATGAAGTGATATTTTATTGGTCTTATTGAAATTTTAAAAGTGCATTATTTTCATAAGAAGGAGGTATAAGGTGTATATGAGAAATTTATGTGTGTAATTTCTGGTTGGTTTTGTTGAGTATTTTTTTGCATACAAGAATAGGATTAAAATTTATTTTGAGAAGGAAATTCATGTGGATTTTTTGAGAAAGTATTTTTATATCTAACTCTTGAAGTGGAACTAGAAAGACCAATTGTTTGTGAGACATATTTTTGAAGACATATCTCCATAAGAGCAATTAAGAGGTAAGGGCACATTATTCCTTGTTGAAAGTGTTTTGTTGAAGTGAATGTTTTGGAACATAAGGTGGAGATAAAAGGATTGTTTGATAAGCATTTTTGGAATATTTGGAGTTAGGATAATTTACTTAATTGTTGAATTATTGTGGAAATATTTCGGTTAGAGTTTGAGAACATGTTTGCTTTAATTATTGAAAGGGATTGAGACACTTGTGCTAGAATTTGTGAACTACTTGTGTTAGGTTTGAAGACAAGTTTGTGAATCATTGTGAAACCTTTTAGCATTGATTGAGAGATATTAAAAGTAATTGTGAAAGTGTTTGAGATCAATATTGTGAGGGAAATTTGTGCATTATTGAGGTTGATGTTTGAGAGAAAATTTGCAAGAAAGATAGATAGGTTTTGTGAAGCAAATTATATATTTTTTTTATTTGATTTAAAAGGGATTTTGCAAGAGATAGAGATTGGATGTGAAGAACATATTGGGATTTTGATAGGTCATATCATTATCTATATGTTCCAGAGGTTAAATAAATTTTAGGTAGAATATGTCTAAATTACCTAATAAGGAACATATTTCTAAAAGAGGTTTATGCATTTGTGTGTATGCAAGATTTGGAGTTATTTTAGCAGGTTTTGTGAGCAGCATTGAGGGCAGATTTGAGCAAGTCTTTTGAGAAGGCTTGAAGGTAAATTTTAGCAAGTCTTTTGAGAAGGCTTGAAGGTAGATTTGAGCAAGTCTTTTGAGAAGGCTTGAGGGTATATTTGAGCAAGTCTTTGAGAAGACTTGAGGGTAGATTTGAGAAAGTCTTTGAGAAGGCTTGAGGATAAATTTGAGCAAGTCTTTGAGAAGCCTTAAGGGTATATTTGAAAAAGTATTTGAGAAGGCAAAAGGATATGAAGACATGGCAAAGACTTATGGAGCATAAGAATCGCACAAGGATATGAGATATGGCAATCCATTGAGGACGAGTTCACAGTTACAACTACTCCTCCCATAGATAAATATGGTAAGATATTACATATGAATAATACCAAGTCTATGAATGGAATCTTAAGTGGATTATGTGAAGAAAAAAAAATTATGCATTGAAAATCATAAAAATAAATGTGGGACAAATTGAAGCAAACCTATGAAGGAGATAAAAAGGTCAAAATAGCAAAACTACACAACCACAAGAAAAGGTTTGAATATTTGAATATGGAAGATGAGGAAGACATTTCTACATACTTACTTTGTGTGTATGAGGTTGTTAATACCATGCGTCGACTTGGATTTGAAATTGAAGACTCCAGTGTTGCTCAAAAAATTTTAAGGTCACATCCTATGAGGTATGATGGAAAAGTTTCAGCTATAAAAGAGATGAGAGATATTGATTAGTTGACTATGGATGAGTTACATGGAATTATCATAGCTTATGAAATAAGAATAGTAAAGGATCCCAAATCCAAGAAAGAGGTAGCTTTCAAAGCATCAAAGAAGAGAAAATATAATAAACCATAATTAAGTAGTGAGTCAAGCACTAATGAAGAAGCTAACTATGGGAGAAAAAATAAGGACTCAAGAAATCACACATGTATGAAAACAGTGAAATGTTTTAGTAGTGGTAATTTTTGTCACTATGCATCTAATTGTCCAGAAGCTGGAAGCAGTAGAAGTGAAGAAAAACAGGATCATAAGAAAAAGGAAGCAACAAAATCTAGGCATGAAAAGAAAGACAAGTATGGTCAATGCAAGCATGAAAATTTCTTTCAAAGGTACAAGAAGAGTTTCTATGTTAACAAGGCAGGCAAGGCTTCAAGTGACAGTGATGAAAGATCCTCAGATAGTTAAGAAGAAGAGATTATATTTTTGACAATAGAAGAGGAATAAAATGCTCCTGTTGAAGATAAATTTGAAAAGTATGAAGATGCTCTTGAAGAACCAAGAAGTAGAAAAATATTCAGAATATGAAGAGGAAGGCACAACAGATATAGAAGTAGAACTTGTATTTGCTCTTAGATAATTGAAAAATTTTAGAAATCAGAACTCAAGACTAAGGGCTCAAGTTCACGAATGTGAGAAAGAAAAATAAAAGCTTAAACAAGACCTATAAAACTCAATATATAAGTCAAGGAGACTTAAAGAGTTCATGAGTGAAAATTTAGGAGCAAAAGAATTAGAATGTAAAAGACTTGAACATGAGGTAGTTTCACTAAGGATGGAAGTGAAATATTTTAAGGATAAGCTACATAGGTTTGGGAAAAGTTCAAATACTTTGGATGAGATTATCAATGCACAAAGATCTTCATCTATCAAAATAGGGTTTGGTTTTGAAGAAGAACAAGGGAAACAAGAAGAAGGATCAAGTTCAAGCTCAAAATAAGAGGAATTTTCAGAGGAAGAAAGTGAGACTTATGCGAATAAGTTGAAGAATAGAAGCTTCACTAAGAAAGGAAACAATGCAAAAACAAGAAACAAAGATCATCATAGGGAAAGAAGAGAAAGGACTAAGAGACCAAAAGGTTCAAGAAAATATTTCTTCAAAGGATGGTGTTTTTCATATAATCAGTTTGGTCATAGGGCTATGTATTGTAGGACTCATGGAAATAAGGAGTATGGCCTCACTAAAAATAATTTCAACTCTTTCAAATATGGATATTTCTTCCAAGGGTATTGCTACTCTTGTAATCGCTTTGGTCATAAAGCAATTCACTATAGGGTTCATGAAAGAAATGAGTATGGCTTCAACAGGAGGAAATTCAAGATATTTGCACCTTCCAAGAACTACAATATTAGTATTACAAGTGCAATAATCTTGGGCATAAGGTCAAGTGGTGTAGAACAAAGTTTCCAGAGCTTCTAGAGATAAGAAAAAATAGGGACGCTCAAAAGGATCAAAAGGCTATGTTGAAAAATAAGGTTGACAAATAAAAAGAGCATTGCATGCTGGGAGTAGAGATACTCCCACCCCAAAATTAATTACCTCAAGTAAAGGAGGTGGTAAGGGGGATGAGCTAAGAGTCTTATGTTTAGTACCAAAGGAGTCCCTTTTCCATTGATGTCAAAGAGGGAGATATTTGAGTAAGGGGGAGAGCATTCTATCAGGGGGAGCAGTTACTCAGGGGGAGCAAATTTGGAATTCGGTGATAGGAAAATGAATTTTTAGAAAGGGTTGCCATCAATGACAAAGGGGGAGATTGTTGGAAAGTTAAGTACTTTGGTTGTCATTGATGTCAAACTTACAGTCATTTATGTCAAATATTAATGTTCTGTGAGAGCAAGGTAAGCTTCTCTCCAAAGCATTTGGGACCATGAGTTCTAAGTAAATGTAGAAAATTTTTGAAGGCCCAAGTTTAAGTCTATGTGCAAAGAAAGCAAGTGTGTAAGGCTCAAAAGGGATAATATTATAATATTATAATATCTTGGCTAAAAAGGGTCGTTTAAAAAGGAGTTTTGAAAGTACCATGGACAAAGGTTTCAAAAATGAGTTAATTTGGCAAAGGACTAAGTTAATATATTTTTTAACACCATGGTTAAATAATATAAATAATTAATATTTTACACTAAGGTTAAATATTAAATAAAAAATAAAGTAAAATTCGAATTATTATAAGACATAAAATTTCGAATGTGCATGGATCCATGTTCCAAAGTTGAGCCAAAACCATAAGTCAAAGGGAAAAATGTGTATAAAAGGGCAAACGTTTTGCAATTCCAAAGTCAATTTTAATCCCCATAAATATATCTCCTTGTTCGCTTCGTTCGACATGCAGTGGAGGTAAATAAAGCATTTTTGGATTTTGATGGTAGCGCGGATTTAAGACGAAGGATGCTCGATTTCATCCGACGTGGATGGATAGCTTAGTTGGCAATATTGGCTTGTGGAATGCATGGCAAGCGGTAGGTTTGAAATTCGAATCATGTGAAGTCCTTTTTGCTTGGTCATGGGTTTTACGCTAGTATTAGTGGAGAAGTAGGAGCACATGCTTCTTTGGACTTGTGTGGGTGGCTAGCCCACATGGTATCCACCCTTTTGGTAGGGCATGGGGACCAATGAGGTCACGGGTTCGAGTAGTAATGACAGTGCTTGGGCAATTTTTTTTATATAAAATATGCATATGATGCTTGAATTTGGGAGTTATAAGGGTTAATTATTTTTTAGTGTTTTTAGGTGAATTTACTAGGGAGCCATAAGGATAATAAATTTATTTTAATTTTTGATTTAAAAAGGGGTGGAAATTAAATTTCAGATTGCTAGTGCCTTGTTGATGCATGAGATGAAGTGATATTTTATTGGTCTTATTAAAATTTTAAAAGTGCATTATTTTCATAAGAAGGAGGTATAAGGTGTAATTTATGGTTTTTTTTGTTGAGTATTATTTTGCATACAAGAATAGGAGTAATAAGGTGTTATAGTGGTTTGATATTTTATTGTAATTTTTGTATGGTGAAATATCTTTTGAGAAGGAAATTCATGTGGATTTTTTGAGAAAGTATTTTGATATCTAACTCTTGAAGTGACACTAGAAATATCAATTGTTTGTGAGACATATTTTTGAAGACATATCTCCATAAGAGCAATTAAGAGGTAAGGGCACATTATTCCTTGTTTAAAGTGTTTTGTTGAAGTGAATGTTTTGGAACATAAGGTGGAGATAAAAGGATTGTTTGATAAGCATTGTTGGAATATTTTGAGTTAGGATTTGTACTTCATTGTTGAATGATTGTGGAAATATTTGGGTTAGAGTTTGAGAAGAAGTGTGCTTCCATTGTTGAAAGGGATTGAGACACTTGTGCTAGAATTTGTGAACTACTTGTGTTAGGTTTGAAGACAAGTTTGTGAATCATTGTGAAACCTTTTAGTGTTGGTTGAGATATATTAAAAGCAATTGTGAAAGTTTTTGAGATCAACCTTGTGAGGGAAATTTGTGCATTATTGAGGTTGATATTTGAGAGAAAAATTTACAAGAAAGATAGATCAGTTTTGTGAAGCAAATTATACATTGTTTTGATTTGATTTGAAAGGTATTTTGCAAGAGATAGAGATTGGATGTGAAGAACATATTGGGATTTTGATAGAGCATATCATTCTCTATATGTTCCAGAGGTTAAAAAAATTCTAGGTAGAATATATCTGAATTACCTAGTTGAAGAAAGTATTTCTGAAAGAGGTTTAAGCATTTGTGTGTATGCAATATTTGGAGTTATTTGAGCAGATTTTGTGAGCAACATTGAGGGCAGATTTGAGCAAGTCTTTTGAGAAGGCTTAAAGGTATATTTGAGCAAGTATTTTGAGAAGGCTTGAAGGTATATTTTATCAAGTCTTTTGAGAAGTATTGAGGGCATATTTGAGCAAGTATTTGAGAAGGCTTAAGGGTATATTTGAGCAATTATTTGAGAAGTCTTGAGGGTAAATTTGAGCAAGTATTTGAGAAGGCTTACGGGCATATTTGAGCAATTCTTGAGAGTATAATTGGAACAGAGTTTGGTGCAGATTTGAGATAGAGTTGAGAGCAAGCTTTGAAGGTGACAGAGCAAAGAGGACAGAGGTCTCCAGTGGATAGAGATCCATCAACCAGTGCATTTGGGATAGAAGTCTCCTATGGAGAGATATCCACAATCCAGAGCAGTGGGAGCAAAATTCTTCTAGAAGTTAACCAACTAGAGCAAAGGGAATAGAATTCTCTTGTGGATAGAGATCCATGAACCAAATCAAATGGTAAAGAGTTCTTCTATGGAGTGAGATCCATGAACCATATGGGAATATATATTTGAATAACATGTGCTTATACTATGAGGGGGTGAACAGTATACAATGATTTTTTTATCCTATTAATTTAAAAGTAGCATCAACATTAATAAAGCAATAAACATCACACAAAGCATCACACACATGAGATACATTATTTTTACGTGGTTCACCCAAATATGGCTACTTCCACGAAGAAAATATTTCTTATAAATTTTTCTCAAATAAAATCTCTTGGGAATCATTTCCCTATAATTTTTATGAACCTTTGTCTAAAGGAGATGTTTATCCCCTAAATACGATTTATGGATATCTATCCATAGGAGAACTTCTTCTCCTCTTCTCTAGCTGGTGATCCTCTAGAAGACTACTGCCTCCACTACACTGGATTGTGGATCTCTATCCACTGAAGACTCTTGTCTCCACTTATAAGACCTATCCTCACTACCTTGGCTGATGGATCTCCATCCACTAGAGACCTATATCCTCTTTTCTCTATCACCTCCAAAGCTCTATCTCAAATTTGCACTAAACACAATCCTTCAGTCTAGCACAAATTTGCTCTATCTCTGGTCTGGCACAAACTTATCCTCAAATATTCACCAAAATCTATTCCACAAGTCCACTCAAAACTTTCTCAATTATGCTCAACAAGTCCACTCATAACTTGCTCAATTCTGCTCAAAAATTCCACTCAGAACTTGTTCAATCTACTCAACAATTCCACTCAAAACTTGCTCAAATATGCTCAACAATTCTACTCATAACTTTCTCAAATATGCTCAACAAGTCCACTTAGAACTTGCTCAAATCTGCTCAACAAGCTCGCTCAGAACTTGCTCAAATCTCATAGAAACATAAAGAAAATTGTTAGAGACCCAATATGTTTCAACTCAATTCTCAAACACTTTCTCAACTCAAATCAGAATATAGGATAATTTTTTAAATGGAACTTGAACAATCACTTCACACACCCACTTGACTAGGCTCAACTAACTCTACTCAACAAATCACTCAAGAAACAACCCTTGCTTACAAAACCTAGTCCAAGCATGCAAATATCAACTCAAAATATTTTAAAAAATGCTCAACAACAAATCTCACATAACAATGATACTCATGTTCCTTAACTCAAGTTCTTCACACAACCAATGGCTTCAACAACAATGCTTATAAAATAAGGTTTTAAAAACAACTCTTTATTTTATAAAACCTTGAAGCATTAACTCAAACACTCTTGAAAAGGAAACCCTAATCAAATCATTTTCACTCCAAACTTATTTTCTAGAAAACCAACCAATCAACTCAACCAAGGAAGAATGTGCTCATATTTTTTTCTTTATGATGAAGGGATCTCATAAATCTGCCACAACCACAACAACTTCTATGCCAATCTCAAATAAAGGTTAGAAGATAATAATTTTCTCAATGAATCACAATACAAAATGACATCAAACAAAATACACCTTATCACTCCAACTTTAAAATAATAACCAAAACCTTCATAATAATCTCTTTGGCAAAAGTTTCTTTAAAAATAAAATCAACTCTCTTAAATTCTTACTCCTCCAATATGCAAATATAATAATTAAGACTTTATTTAAAAATAAAATCAAACTCCTTATAACTCAAAATCTTATTAAAAAAAATTTCCAAAAAATAACAATTTTCAACTAGCCACCCTTTCAACTATTTCCAACTAACAAATCCTTTTAACTCCCAAGTTTTTTTAAAATACATTTCAAAATAACATTCCCCTTGAGCAACCTTATAACTCCAAACTTTATTGAAAAATAAATTTCATTTAATTATCCCTTTCAACAACCTTTTAGCTCCAAACCTTAGGCAATATCAAAAATTAATTATCAAAAGTGTTACCTTACCTTGGAAGAGATTCGAACTCCCAACGCAGACCACGACCAATGCCTTATCCATGGCTCCAACCGTCGTACGAGCTAATCACTTACTTGGGAAGGGGAGAGCACCACGTGCTCTATGAAACTTCCTTTCTCCACCAAAGACAAAAATGTGTGCCTTCCCTTGGTGCTTCAACACAATATAAACATTGATGTCGTGTTTCGAATGCAGGCCACTCGATGCATCAACGTTTTAGCCAATGCCTCCTTGCCACTAGGCCACGTTGCCTAGCTAGCTCCAAAATTTCCATCGCTTTCAAATTATTCTCAATCGATGCCATAAAGAAATACTAAATCATTGTTTTCTCATGAGCTTCCTCTTTACAGTTCATGTGCAATCACATTTCGAAGCAAGAATGAATTTGAATGTCTTTAAGGCATGGTATATATATTTTTTCCACCTTTATGCACACACGTCAGTGCTCCTCCAATATTATTCGACGTCGACGCTCGAATTAATTTATAAATAATTAAAATTTATTTAAATTTAAATATTATAATGTAATTTAATAAAACCTTTGGTTTTATTAGGGCCTTCTCTTATTGCACAACTTGGTATTAATGATATTTATTTATAAAATTTAAATTCCTTTTGAATTTAAATATTTTATAAAATAAATATTGGACCTCCTTTTAACTTTGCAATAAGCCTCCTTGGGTTTTTATGAAACAACCTTTTAACTTATGCTCCCATATAATATTAAAATAGTATGGAGCCCTTTTTCCTTTAACTTCTGTATTGTTGAAGCTTCTTCCTGGATATCAATGAAAACTTTGACAACTTTATTTCTTGCTGAATTCCTTGACATTAATGATGACTTCATCCGGTGACATCAATGACAACTTTGACTTAGGGACTCAAAATATCCAACAAGAGTTCTCCTGTGTAGTGAGATCCATGAACCAACTAGGAAGATAGAGTTTTTCTGTGGAGAGAGATCCATAAATCAGTTGAGGAGATAGATTTATCTTATATCAAGTTCCATGAACTAGAGCTAGGGAATAGATTTCTTCTATGGAGAGAGATCCATGAACCAGAGCAAGGGGATAGAGTTCTCCTATGGAGAGAGATCCATAAATCAGAGCATAAGGGATTGGTGTCTCTTTCATATAGAGGTCCATAAATATTGTAATAGGGAATTTATTCCCAAAATATTTGTTAATAAAATTTAGAAAAAATATTTTCTCCGTGGAGTAGCCCACATTGGGTGAACCACATTAAATTTATGTCTCTCTTGTGTGTGATGATTTATACATTGCTTTGATTAATGCTATTGCTATTTCCATTGATAATATTTGGGAAAGAAAAGTAAAAGTTGATCTTATACTATTTGCCCCCCTCTTAGTATAAGTTTGTGTTCTTTAATAATAAGAACATAAGAGACATATCTACCATGAGATTGAATATAGAGATGACAAGAAATCTGAAGGTTAAATTCCAAGAGCCACAAGAAAATGAAGAGTCTCTCGAATGTGAATAGAATTCTTGATATATTTATGTATGCATAGTGCTAACAAATTGTAATAAAGGATTTGTATGATAATGTGAGAATATTGTGAAATAAAATATTGTTATACAAAGAGAATAAGAATATATTGGAATCTTATGAGAAGACTTCAAACCAAAAAATAAATTATACAAAGAGCAATTTTTTTTATATCAATACTCCAATTGAAAGGCAACAAAAAAATTCAAGAATTTTTAGTTGTAGCATTGATAAATTTCCAACCACCTATCTTGGTATGCCACTCTTTAAAGGTAGGATGAAATAGGATTTTTAGAATCCTAAGACAAATTTCAAAAGAAACAAGGAGAGTGGAAAGGAGTTTTGATTAGTCAAGAAGGTAAGCTTCAGTTGGTTAAATCTACTTTACAAAGTTTACTTGATCTATTTTTATCTATTTTCAAAATCCTTGCTAAAGTTACAAAAAGAATAGAACATATTCAACATAGATTTCTATGGATAGGAGTAGAAGAGAAATAGAGAATACCCTTAGTTTCTTGGGATAAAGTTTATACTTCCAAGAAAGAGGGAGGTTTGGGGTTAAGAAAGATGAATAATCTTAATAGAGCTCTTTTAAGTAAAGTGGGATGGAGGCTAATTCAAGATAATGATTTTATTTAAGGCTAAATACTTGGACTGTAATGATTTGTTTATGATGTTAAAATCCCCCAATAGGATATACCTTTTGGAATAGCATAATCAAAATTAGGCCTATGTTATGGAAGGGCCTTATATGAAGAGTGGAAAATGGAGATTAAATTGAGTTTTGGGAAGATATTTGGTTAGTGGAAAAACCTCTCATCTCTTTTTATGACTTGGTTGTCATTAGAGAATCCTTGGTAAGGTTGTATGGAATAAAATTTAAGGACTACATTGAGATGGATAACAACTTCAAGAGATAGAAAATTCTTTCTTTACAATCAAATGAGCAGATAACTCAACAAGCTATGATGAAACTCAATAGTCTATTACAACTTTATCATTTAAGTCAATCCTTCCACCATGATGTCCTCATTTGGGATTTTAACTCTTCTAGAATTTACTCAATTAAATTAGGATATGAAATTTTATCTTCTCCTTTTGGTATGGATTTTCCAACCTCTAGAATTTGGTTGAAGCATTTGACTCCTAAAATCTCATTTTTCTTTGGGTTAGTTGTGCAGAACAAGATTCTAACTATTGATAATTGAGGAAAATAGATTTTCATTTCCCAAATATATGTGTGTTATGTAAGTCCAATAAAGAATCAATGGGTGACATCTTTGTAAATTGTCCTTTTTCTATTAAAGTTTTCCAATTGATTTTAAAAATTTATCTTTATGTTGGGTTAGTATGGATAGTTTTGTCAAGTTCTTTGAATAATGAAATTCCTCATTTATTAGTAGTAGGCTAGCAGTTTCATAAAATATGTTATTACTTAATTTCTATTGGGGTATTGGGTTTGAGAGAAATAAAAAAATCTTTAAGGATATTTTTAGGAATGAGATGGTTACTTTCCATAGAATAAAATCAACTATTAAAGATAACTTTTTCATTGTAGAATATCTTGAAGGTTGGGAGAATGTTTAGGAGGCTAGGATAGCCTCTTTATGGGATCTTACACCTCTTCATAATCAAGAAATAGATCCAAAAATTATTTCTAGAAAAAATACCTTTTGGTGTTCCCCTAGATTTGGTTGGCTTAAACTTAATTTTGATGGTGTCGCAAAAGGTAATCCAAGTAGGGTAGGAGAAGGTGTAACTATAAGGGACCACTTGGGATAGGTTGTTGTTGCCTATGCATGACCATATGGGATATTGATATTGAAATTAATTAAAAATTTGAATATTAAGAAAATCATTGTTGAGGGTACTTTCTAAATTGGCTATAAAATAGGAATGTAGCCAGTTGGAACATTAGAAAAATCATTAGGGATGCTAATATTATTCTATCATCTCTTGAGTGAGTGAAAATTTAATCATATTTATAGGGAAGGCATTGGACAACTGATTGGTTAGCAAATAAGGGAGTTGAGAGTCCTCATCTGATTGTCTAAAGGGAAGATCTTCCTGATTTCTTGAACTTTATTATTAATAAGTTGAAATATCATGTTGCTAATAATTGTAAAAACTATAATGAATAGTAAAATTAATCATGGGAAGATTAGTATTAGATCTCATAATGATTTCATTGTTATTAACAAGTCAATATTTGACCTTTCCTATTACAAGTTCCTTTTTGCTAGTTTTTGCTGTTTTGGGAGAGTTAGCAGGTTTAATGAGATTCTTGAGATCCTTTGTTTCATCTGGAGGTTTATGGTTTTTTAGGTGTTGATGGAGATTTACTTATATTACTATGGATGGAGGATATCTAACAAATATTAGAATGTGAAAGTTATCCATTTTTTTGATTATGCAGTTGTTCAGTTATCTATATGTCCTTGTGTCTAGCCATGTTTCTATCCAATTCATATTAAAGAGGTAGTTTATGAAGAAATAATTTTCAATTGAGATTAATCATTCCATTGAGAAGTAGGGGAAATCCAAGGTGGAAATGAATATTCTACATAAGAAAAAAAAAATGTTAGAGGATGTGAAGAGGGTTGAGCCAACAGAGGAATCAACTAACTTTACCTCCATTTTAAAGTTTTAATAAATTGAAACTAAGGTTAATCATCTAGAGAGGACCTGAATAATATTATGGACAATATGAAGGATCATTTGGATGTTATCTGCTAATATTGGGATTTTGAAGGTTTTTTTTTTTAGCCTAAATGATCAAGGGGAAGGGCTAAATCTCTTTGCCATATTTTGGATGCTTTCTATTTTGAGTTTGTTGTAGATGCTTTTATATAGCTTTTTTGTCAAGGTCGTTAATTGAAGTAGTATAAGAAACGTTAAATGAAGCAATTCTATAGAATATAGATGTAACATTTTTGTTGTTTATTATTTTATTTATGATGATTTTCCAAGAGACTCTAGTTGTGAAAAGGATACAAGCCTTTTAAAAAATCCCTTCTTCTCATCCTTTAATAAAAAATATTGTTACAAGAATCCAAGGGATGCAAGAGGTGGTATAGGAAGATAGCAGAATAGGAAGAGTAGATAGTGATTCTGATGAATCTATCACAGTTAGGCTAGGGAGCAATGGATAAGAAGAAAACAAATAACAAGTTGTCCTAGTGTCAAGCTAGGTAAGCAATGTTCTTGGTTGATTTCCATAGGCTCTTCTATCTTCATCCTTAGGCTACTTTTGATCTACTATACGAAATTACTACTAGTAGACTCAGAGTGGCCAAGGTGGATGGTTTTTAAAAATAGAACACACATAACCATAAACATTTTATTGACTATGTCAAGATTAAGAGAAAATAAGCCTCCACCCCACAGAACAATAAATATGTCAAACAAGTTCAAGATGCCAATAATGACATAAAAATAGTATGAAGATAGATGGATGGTCTACAAAATTTAGATGAATGACAAAAATTGGAATTCAACTCCAGTAATATTGATGTGTATGGATAACTTTATTACGGTGGCCTCAGGTGATATTTTCAACAAACACACATATAATGTTTTATGGGTAAGTTTTGAGCCAGGAGGGATTGGAGGACATTTTTCTTTCTCCCTTGTTTTCTGTCCAACTCATTTTACTTTGTAATACAACTTCTATTAATATATTCTATTTTTCAATATATATATATATAATATTGTTATATTATGAAAGATATCCTATGTATTAATGTTTACTATATAGTCCTTGCATGTTATTGTGGTTAAAGTTTATTTGTTAACCATCATTCCCAACATGCGGTATCAAAGCCACTGGGAGAGTCTGTGAAGTTTGTTTGATGGACAATCATTACCATCTAATGACATACCCTCTAAGGTGCTAAGCTATAGGAATTGTGGTTATTGAGGTGGAATTAATCAAGTTTGGCGACTTCCATAATGTTGAGAGGTTATCATTGGTGAGGAGAACAAAACTCCAGTGAAGGGAAGATCCCACTCATGAGCATAACTAGTTGTATGGGTGGTTTGATAGAAAATTACACTTCTCTACACATTTTTATTTTTTATTAGAATGGTAGTTAATAAAGAATTTAATAGATTGTGGTGATGGCTATTACACTGAGTGATAATTGGCTTTGTAATTTTATTTCTAAAAATTTCTCATCCTAGCACCTACTTAGTTCCATATTTAGCTAGAAGGAATATTGTTTTTAGGCCAAAGTATTACAATAAGAGTAGAAATTATTATTTTTGTGTCATTCACTTACCTATGATGGAGGAAGCTTTCAAAGGTTAAATAATGTGTGTAAAATTAGAGATAAATAATGGGACACTAGTTTTAAAGTTGCAAGCACAACACAAGAGAGGAAACATATAAAGAGGTATTGTTAACCAGAATTAAATTCAAATAAAATGGATTCTTTACATTAACATGCTTAATCTCGTTGGTGGCTTTCGGCCTTTTATGTGGGGGTTTGGTTTTTGACCATTTGTTTCCCTCCTTTTATAGTTTTTGATTCCATGTTTTTCCTTGGCAGATTTTTTCCAGCCCTCCGCCCATCCTCCCGTCACTTCCTAGGGCTATCTGGGTGCCTTCCCTAACTCCTAAAACTGGGTCACACTAGTGAAATTATTCTCACAGGAACTCCCCATGGCGATGCACTTAGATCCTAATAATTTTAGCAGAGACATTGAGGGCTCCGTCAGGCCTGGCACCATGGCCAAGCAAGGGCCCCATATCCCAGGCGAGGTTCCAACAATAGGTGACAAGCCATCCTTTGCTGAATTGCTCCAAAAAAACAAATTCCTATGTCATCTACGACCAACAAATTCATCACGCAATGGAATAATGTTCTATGCCCTAAACCCCTCATGGAAAACTATGAATCTCGGGATACCAACTCCTTGGTAGGCAAATTCATTGGTGGGCGACCTGACTTAGATGTTATTCGTAGATGGGCGACTTCAAAATAGACAACCCTAGGAAACTTGGAGATCTCAACAATGACAAGGGGTTTTTCATGATTCAACTCAATTCCCATGAATACCCAGAGCGCATCTTATCTGTAGGGCCCTGGTTCTATGGAAGCCGAAGTTTGTTCCTCAAAAAATGGCAACCAGACTTCAACCCCAACTCCTAGAACATCAATTTCACTCCCATCTAGATTATACTTCTAGATCTCCCAACCCACTTCTTCTATGAAGATGCCTTGCTTTGTATTTCTAAGGCAATCGAAGAGCTCATGGCTATCGACCCAACCATCCGGGAAAGAACTTGGCTAACTCAGGCCTGCATTTGTGTGAATGTGAACCTGGAAAGTCAGCTTCCAGACCACCTAAACCTCATATATGGTGACTTCAACTGGAAGCAGCCACTCTTCTATGAAAACAAGACAACTTTTTGCCCTGAGTGCCATTCCCAAGGCCATCTTAAGTCACGGTTCCCCAAGCTCTAGATCCCACCCCAGTCAAAACCTGCAAGGGACCAATCAAAGAAGATGCAACATCAACCCCCGTCTATATTTCTAGTGGGTAGAAAATCTATTTCTAGACCCCCTTTGGGCCTGATCAATCGTAATGCAAGTACCTATGTTCCTCTAATCAATAAATGTAATTCTTTGCATAGTTATATTATCAGTGAGGATTGTGAGGAAGGTGAGATCTCGACCACCCCAACAACCATCCTCTCACCCCCTCGACCTCCCTTGGTCTGCCCCCCTATCGCCCCCATCCATAATCCTCCCCCCATCCTCGGTTCCCCCACTTCCTCGAGAATCCCTCAAGGTCCACCTCCCTTCTCTCCTCATTCGTCCCCCCGCTCGGGTCCTGAAGACCCAGCCTCTCCTGTGTACTCAGACTCTATCACTGCTGATGATGAAGCCAAGGACTAGTCATCCCTTGAGCAAAGTAGTCCCAGGATAACTCGAAGCTCCTAAAATCCATGATGGATGTAGGAGGGGAAAAAAAGAGAGGAAGACCCTCTAATTTGGACATAAGGAATAAAAATGTGGCTGAAGATATAGCCAATGGAACCCAAAGAATGCTATTTCAGGAAATAGCAAACAATTCCAAAGATGAAATTCAAAGATCCAAACCCCCTGCTCAGCAAGGAAAATGGGGCAAGAGAATTTCCAAGAGTTTGAAATGAAAGTCCTCTCCTGGAATGCAAGAGGCCTAAATGGGGCAGCCAAACAGAGATTGGCTGCAGCCATGAGGAGAGAACATAATCCAACCATTTTTCTCATTCAAGAAAAAAAATTGGGTGATCAATGGTCCCCTAACATTGCTAGAAATATTGGGTGAAACTATGATTTCATTCATTCCCCCGCTTCTGGGATGTCGGGAGGGCTTCTGTGTCTCTAGAATCTTGCCAAGCTCTAGGGAAACCTTATTTCAAGCCACGATAGGGCAAGCAACATCCTGTTCCAGGATACTAAATCCCAAAATTCTTGGGTGATGTCAAATGTCTATGCCCTGAACACCTCTATGGGCAGAGAAGCCCTGTGGAAAATGCTCACTTCAATGAGGCAGGTCTTCGAAGGAACTCCCTGGATCTTGGTATGGGACTTCAATTCTCCTTTGCACCCCAAGGAAAAAAAATTAGGGAACAACATCACTCATAGAGATACTGTAGACCTAAGAAACTTCATTAATTCCAATGCTCTCATGGATGTCCAGCTTCAGGGGTCCCTCTTCACTTAGAGCAACATAAGGAAGGGCACCAACATGATCCAAGAGCACCTAGACATATTTTTGCTTTCCTAGGAAGCCCTCCACTACTTTGGGGATGCCAGTTTGTGAGCCCTCCCAAAGATAGGCTTTGATCACAGTCCCCTCATCTTGGAATCAGATTCTAGATCATAGTTCAAGACCCCTTTCAGGTTTGAAGCAATGTGGATTCACCACAAGGATCTCAAGGGCTTGATACAGTCATGGTGGAGTCAAAAATTCTTGGGGTTTGCTATTAACTAGGTAACCCAGAAACTTAGGTTCATCAAAGGGAACTTGAAAAAGTGGAATAAGGAAACCTTTGGGAACATCTTCGAAGAAAAACAATAGGTCAAATCTTGAATCAGCCAGATTGAGGAGTCCTTTCAGAAAGGCGAAGGTAGTGACAATCTTAGGGATGAGGAGAGCACCTTGTTGTCTAAGTACCACAACATCCTCACCAAGGAGGAAAATTTCTAGTGCCAGAAGTCAAGACAGCTTTGGCTCAAGGAAGGTGATGCCAATACCAAGTTCTTCCACATCTCAACCTTAAGGCATAGGAGTGCCAATAAGATCAAAAGCCTTGTCTTGTAGGATGGGGCAACCATTTCGGATATCCATGCAATCAGATAAGAAGACATCAATCATTTTAGAAGCCTCCTAGGTTCCAGCCTACCCCAAGCCCCCGAGGCCATGGAATCCCTCCTGGCCATCATCCCCACCATCATCTCCTAGGAATTAAATTATTTTCTCTTAAGCCCCATATACCAGGATGAAGTTCACCAGGCCATCTTTTCCATGAAGCCTAACAAAGCCCCTGGGCTAAACAGGTTCTCACCCAGGTTTTTCCAGACCTTCTAGGACATCATGGGGTAGAATATTTCTAACGCCATTAGGTAAATGTAAATCTCCAAGTCCATTTCCAAATATGTGAATTCCACCTTCTTGGCTCTCATCCCCAAAGGGGCCAATTCTCGATCCCTCTCTGATTACCGACCCATCATCCTGTGCAATGTCATTTAAAAAATCCTCACCAAAGCCCTAGCATCCAGGCTATCCAACATTATTTCATCCATCATTGACCAGTGTCAGGGGATCATAGTCAAAGGATGTAATATTCTTGATGGGGTCATCACCATCCATGAATTGATCCATTTTAGCCCAGGTTTCAAACACAGTTGCCTTCTTCCTCAAGCTGGACATGAATAAGACCTTTTACAAAGTCAACAAGGAATTCCTCAGCCAAATCCTTCTCAAGTTTGGGTTCCATGAGTCTTGGGTAAACCTAATCTACAACAACATTTCCTCTTATTGGTTCTCTATCATGGTAAATGGTTCTTATGTGGGTTACTTCCCGGGTTCTTGGGGCCTGAGGTAGGGTGACCCTATGTCCCCCATTATGTTCATCATCTTGGCAGAGAGTTTGGGGAGAACTATCAAGGAGGTCTGCTCCTGCATTGCTTCTCACGTGTCCCACCTTGTGTGGAAGTCTCTATCCATCGCCCTCATTAATTCCCACTGCTTGTCCTCGAACCATAATGCCTACGATTGTGTTTCTTCCCCTGCTCAACGTCTCCCCATCCCCATGGCCTTGCTCGAACCAGCCACTCTTAACATCAACCCGGACATAGTGGGCAATCTTACCCCCAAAAGGTTTATGGATTTTTTTAGGATGTTCGAGGGAGCGAACGAGGATGTCACCAGGGATTTTGTCAAGTCATGGAAAGATGGTGAAGTTTGCATGTAGGGAGTTCATTTTGTAGTCACCCATTATTCCATCGCCCATGTAACTGGTTTATTCTTCTTAGATAGAATAGTACACAAAGACAGACATAATTTTAAAGAAGAACTGGATCAATTCCTTAAAAAATGGGTAGCCCTCCTCTGGAAGTGCAAAGAGATTGACCAAAACTCGTTCCCTAGGCCCTGGGATGCTGCCATAGTCCCTGTCCTCTAGTACATTACTGTGGACAACCCCGTTAAGCCCCTCAGGGCTTATAGTCTGGATTTTGTGAATCATCTCCGTGATATCCGCTCGATTAATGTTCTCGATTTTTTGTTTCGCTCCATATCCATCTTGGTCTCTAGCTTTAGGGAATTCCAAAACCCCAAGCCCCCTTGGCACCAGGGCCTCTTCCTCATTCTCTACAAGCATGCCCTTGGCCACAGGCCCTCTGGCAGTTTAAGTATGTCGAAACCTCTACCCCCCTCTAAGTTGGTCCAAGAAGGAGGTTCGTCGTCAACTCAGTCTCTGAGTTCATCCTTCTAGGAGTCCAATCCACCCCCTCAATCCTCTTCCCCAACCCATGCATCAGTCTCTGCCCAGCCTGATCTTATCTCCTGTCCCTTGAAGAGCGAGCCAAGCTCTGATCAGGAGCAAAAAATCTATGTTCGCAAAAGAGCTCACCCCAAGCAGAAAGTCATTAGGCCTAAGCAAAAAAGGTGGATTTCTAGGTGGTTGGTAGTAGCCAACATTGAGGTTACCCCTAAGTTCCAGAACCTATCCAGTGGTGAGGAGAAAGACTAGCCCGAGGATCTGTCCAGGCTGAGCGGGAAAACCGAGGAGCAGTCGGTGCAGGGCAAGAAGAGTGAGACGAGGGTTCAAGGCTAGGAATGGGATGTTCACAATATTCTCTACAATGTGGCTATTAGCCAAGTCTAGGAGGCTGTCGATCAGTACCTATTAATGGCCAACATCCTCAAAGAAGGAATCGACCTCATGCACAGAGCTACCGAAGATCTTCGTAAAATCCCAGGCATGCTGGAGACTCTCCTTCAGGAGTGCAGAGCCCACGGGCCTGGGAACTGAACCTTGGGGTGGGACTAGTGCTATCTATTGTTTCTGCTAATGTATACTATGCTAGGGTCAGTTTGTTTTGGTTTAGCTAGACTGTTAGTTTTTTTTGGTTTTCAACTACGGTGCTGGTGTTTTTGCCCTGCATTATGAATGCAGATGAACTATTGTAAATTGGTGTTTTTGGTCTGCATTTCGAATGCAGATGATATTCTTATAAATAGGGGTGGGTCCCTTCAACCCGTAAGTAAATAAATTTTACTTTACCTACCAAAAAAAAATCAAATAAAATGTGTGCATCTTGTGAATTATGGCTCTTTTATAAACATGATCCACAAGGATTTTTTTGGATTAGAGGCCTTTGGATCATGCTAATAAAAGAGAGAAGTGCAAAAACAAAAAGCTCCTATTGTGTCCAAACAAGGGACAAAGAAAATGGATTAAATTTTAGAATTAATTATGGAATTCTATGTGCTCTCTATAAATGAAGTTTAGTTTTCTTCCATAGCTCATTGTTTTGCAATATTCTCTTTTAGTAATTATTTATCAATTAGGGATGAAGGAAGGATTTTGAGAGGATGTGGAGATCGAGGGTGACGAAGGGCATCAGTATTTGTCGACAGAGGATCGTGAGGGGATGATGGCACAAATGATTATTTTTTCCTTGATCAAGAGGGCAACTTGAGTCTGCTTCAACTTCAGCGTGAAGGAAAGTCTAAGGAGATGGGCAGTGTGGTTACGGGGTTTGAAAACCCTTTTTTTTAGATAGTTCCTATGATAAAAAGAATGCAAATGCAGTTTTGGGTAAAATTAATGGTTCGAAGTAGAATATTTCACCTGTTATTAAAGACAATGGATATTTGAATAAAAAATTATCGTCATTGCAGTTGGGAGACTCCACAATGAATGAGGATTTGTAGGAAGTGCAAACCACGATTGCCATAACTGACGCAACTCCTAAAGCTGGGAACACTTTTCCAGGGAATAGGAATAAGGCACAAAGTCTGGATATGAAGTCACCTATGGAAGAGCATGAGAAATTTCCTTCATCAACCAATTCAAATTTGTTTCAGATATCCCCAGCAAAACCCTTGATTAGTAACAAATCGATTGAGGTTTTACATGGATCTGTTGAGTCTAAAACCTTTTTGGCCACCTTAAAGGACATGGGAGGCCATTTATTGATGAATGGTATGGATTCCAAATTTTATAACTTGGGTGGGGATAATCTTCCATTTATTGTAAACCCGAATGAATACCTAGCTTTAAAACTGGATCGCATGGATTCACTTTTGGCTGATGCAGAGGATGAGTTCACATTTTGTGCTACAGAGTTTGAAGAATACAGGAACACAAGAAGGGAATTGGAAGCTAATGGAATTATTTTATTTTTCTTGAGTAAGGTTCCATCATAAGCAGACTTCCAAAATTGGATCCGGTTGAACTGGGAGTCCAAGGGGTTGCATGTCAAATCTTTTTGGGGCTTGGGAGGGAGGTATGTGTCAGTTTTGTTTGAATGAGAAGATGTTGTGAGACATGTGCTACAATTTGGGACTTAGAACATTATTGGCTCCATAACCTTTATGCAAACTTGGCATCCAAATTTTGATCCCAAGGATGGTTCTCTGGCTCATTACCCCTTGTGGATTGAATTTGTCACCATGAAGTCAAAACTTAGGTGAATGTTAAGTTCTATGGTGTAGCGCTTTGGGAAAGTTTTGATAGATTCGGTAGGAAATAAATCTCTTCGATTTAGTCTACGGGTGTGTGTGGAGGTGGATATGAGCAAGAAGCTCCCTAAGCATCTTAATATTATCACACCCGAGGGTTTGGTGCAACAAGAGGTAAGGTATCTAAACCTCCCTAATGCTTGTTTTGGTTGTCAATATTTAGATCATATGGTAAGGTATTACCCTTTTAAAAAAGTTCAAAAATCTAAGGAGATTGAAAAATACAATAAGAAAGAAGAGGAAGAGACAGTTTTAGAGCAAAAGGGTAAAGAGGAAATGGAGGTGGATGAAGGATCTCAAGCACGAGATCAACCTACCAATTCTTCCATTATGTAGCAGGAATGGAAGATGGTTCAGAAGAGAAAGGATGTTCATGGCTCCCCTTCTAAGCCTAGTAAAACTAGAAAAGGTTCAATTTTAGGGGATGGTTTAAATCCCACTCAACAAAGTCGCTCGTCAACATCTAAGATTGAGGAGGAAGGTAAAAAGGTTGTTTTTATTGACCAGGGAGGCTCTTTGCAGGTTTCTCCTTTGCAGGGAAGGAATGAAGGTATTAGTATTAATAGGAATTAGTTTTAGGTTCTTGGTTCCTTAAGTTCTTAATGAATTTTAGCACTACATCTTGGAATGTGAGAGAGATGACTATCCCCACTCGTAAAGGGATGGTAATTAGTTTTTTGAAGTCTATTTTTGTTGATGTTGTATGTCTTCAAGAAATTAAAGTTGATGGTTTTGAGTTGCACAGTTGCTTAAATAGTTCTTGGAAGGGCACTTAGTGGATCTCATATCATTTTCAGGGGTCTGAAGGAGTTGTTCTTGCAGTTAGACAGTGTCTTGCTTCACTTCTGCTTAACAGGGGTGAAGATCTAGAAGGTCATATTGTTTGGGCTACTTTTGTTGTATTTGGGCAGGTGATTGGTGTGTGTTCTATTTATGGGACTAATCTTTCTTGTGATAGGGTCTGCTTATGGGATTGGATGCAATATAATCTTCCATAGGTGTTTTGGTTCCTTGGTGGGGATTTTAACATGGTGGAATGGGACGTAGATAGAGAATGTGGTTTGGGTTGTCTTGTTGGAGTTGAAAAAGAGTCTTGGAAAAAAATGAAAGTGGCTCTACAAGTTTTTTATGTTAATTTCAAACAAAAACAGTATGACTCTGGTGGGTGGTTTACTTGGTCTAACAGGAGGGTTTGCATGGATAGGGTGTTTGAAAAGGATTGACAGGTTCTACGTTGATCCTCTTTTCACTTGTGAAGGTAGATAGAAGAGATCTTTAGATGTGGATCTTGGAGTCATGGGTTCTGATCATGCACCCATCCATACTTGTGTGCATATTGGAGCCATGCTTGTAGAGAAAAGGAATTTGCCATATAAACTGAATGTCTCACACTTGGATTTCAATGACTATAGGGAGTTGATCAAGTGTGTTTGGAATTTGGAGCCGAGACCTTCTGGGCAAGGGCGGATTGCTTGGTGGGATGTTGTTGTTCGAAGGGTGGTCAAGTTTTTAAGAGGATGGGGAATATTGTTGGCTAAAGGGCGACGAAGGAAAATGAAATCTCTTTAGAAGAATTTGGAAGCTGATAGAAATAAGCTTGATATTGACCCCTTCAATTCTTCTCTTTAGGAGAAGGTTGCTCTCTAGGGAGGAGAAATCAGAAAATTAGAGGATTACATTGGCAAAGGGGCTCATATTAGGAGAAGGCTTCACTGGCTGAAAGAAGGGGATGTGCCTACACAATTTTTTTTTAATTACATTCGTAGGAAAAATGCTACAAAAAAAATTATAACTCTGCAAAATGAGGATTCCAATCATACTGAGGATGAGACTGAAATAAGGAATTGTTTGAAAATCATTTTAAGCAGATTTTTGTTGTCTATGAGAACCCTTTGTCGGTCCAGCAGGCTAGAGATCTGTTCAAAGAATGTGTGCCCAAAAATATTGTCAATTTTGAAAATGACAGGATGGCAGCTAATTTTTCTAAGGAAGAGCTCTTTTATGCTTTATCGAGGATGAAGAATGGTAAGTCTCCCAAGCCTAATGGTCTCTCAGCTAAATTTTATAAGTATATGTGGGACTGTATTGGAGATGATTATGTAAGAATGGTTCAGGAAGTGTTTGATGGAGCTAGATTTTCTTCTTGGATGAATCAAGGGGTGATCGAATTAATTCTTAAAGGGAGTAATAAAGACAAAATTGGGGATTGGAGGTCGATTACCCTTTTAAATGTCTCCTATAAAATAGTGGCTAAAGCTTTATCCCTTCGGTTGTGAGACATTGCTGCTAAAATTTTTTGAGAGGAATAGACTGGGTTTGTTAAAGGTAGATTTATTCTAGATACGGTGCTTTCAGTTTGTTAAGCTATGGATTGGGCAGAGGGGTAAAATCAACAGGTTTTGTTCTTAAAATTTGATTTTGATAAAGCTTATGATATAATAGATTGGACATTTATTTTTAATATGTTGCAATGGCTTGGATTTAATAAGACAACAGTTCATAAAATACAAATACTTTTCTCCTTAGCCTTAGCTAGAGTGGTGGTTAATGGTAAAATATCAAGAAGATATGATCTATTAGATAGGGATGCCCATTGGCTTCTCTTCTTTTTGTTCTTTTCGTCGATGCTTTGGGTTATATGTTGGAACAAAGGAGGTTGGCTGGTCAAATTAGACGAATTGTTATTCCTGGTGGTCATCTTATGAACAACCACTTTGCAGATGATTCATTCTTTACTGTTCATATAGATAAGGACTCGATTGTTGGCCTACAGAATTATCTCAGTCAATTTTTTCTTGCTTCTAGTGTTGTGGTTAGTGAGACTAAATCTGACTACTGGTTGGTAGGATTTGAGTCCTTGCCCAAAGAAATTCATACAGGTTGGTGGAAATTTAGGGATGGAGAGATTGTTAGATATTTGGGCATCCCATTTGGTAGAAGGTTTTCCTTTAAATATATGTGGGATTTGTATATGAGCAGATTTGAGAAAAAAATCAAATTTGGAAAAGTAATATGATCTCCTTTACAGGGAAACTTACTGTGGTAAGTAAGATTCTTTAGACATTCCACATGTACTATTCCTCTTGTTGGCTTCCAAAACCTACTCAATATAGAAGACTAGAGACCTGCATCAGGAATTTTTATGGGCAAATATGGATGGTTCTAGGCGGGTTCCTCTAGTTGCATGGAAGTATTGTACTATTCCTAAGAAGGAGGGTGGCCTTGGGTTGCTCAACATCTAGGTTCAAGGTAAGGTTCTTGCTTCTAAGTGGGTCATTAGGTGTTTGGAGGGTGATTTTTGTTGGCAAAGTTTGTTGCATCACCGGATCAAGAACTATGTGAATATTGACGGAGTCAAGGGAAATTTTAGTTTTGAAGATATTGTTGGTCACCCCGAGAAATTTAAAATTAGAGGTTGCATCCTAATTAAAATAATATGGGAGGCTTACCCAGGTGTTGTAGGTGAGTTGGAGAGAAGAGGGCAATCCTCCAAGGGAGGTCCTAGGTTTGAATCTCCACCCTACCAAAAAAGTTGAATTAGGTACCCAAAATCCAATTGATAATGTTGGTGCGGGCAGGGTTGGGTGCGACTCCCGGGTGACTTTGATGGTGTAGAACCCCCTGTTCACGGTCTCTCAGACCAAGGAGGCCTCACAAGAGGTTTTTCGCTTAAAAAAAATAAATAAAAAATAAATAATAATATGGGAGGCTTGGAAATATGTAGTCAACTTGGTTAAATGGGACTTTTTGGATGATAGACGGGGTTTGAATCTTTCTTTCAAAGCAATTTGCCTTTGGAAAAAAAATGGGACGCATGCAGCAGATATGCCTACCTTGTAGTGCAAGAGACTTGGTAAGAAGGGAATTTTCAAGTGGGCGGATATTTGGGATGGAAACACTGGTATTTGGACTCCATGGCAACAATTGGTTGTTAAATTTAAACTGAAGTCCTCCAATAGGTATGCAGTGCAGCAAATGCAAAGTCTTCTTTTGATGGAGCAACTGTACAAGATTTCCAATGGTCTTGTAGGTCCTATTTGGAAGGATTGGATGTGGAAATATGGAAAACCAATTTGGTGTTTTAAAGACTCTAAGATTTATCAGTTGATGGTTCCTAGAATGTCGTTTGGTGACATTTTTAACATCATATGGGGTTTGAGTTGTTCTTGCAAAAAATGGAAGAAGCGTCTCATTGGGGTGTGGATGTTCCAGGTTTCTATGCAGTTGAAGGTGTTTTCCTAGTTAGTTATTATGCAGGGTCTTCATAGTAAGGCCAAATGGATGCTTACATTGGATGCTTGTTCCGGTTGTGGAAAAATTTAAACAGTTAAGAATATTTTTTGGTAATGTTCGATAACGAGAAGGTTATGGAGAAAGGCAGTCTGGTTGTATGACATTGTTGTTCAGGCGCAGCTGAGGTGGAAGGCAGTGTTGTTTGGAGACTCCATTGACTGTGCGAGCCACAGAAGGATATTTTGACATATTATCAGACTCTCTATCTTGTTCAGTATTTGGAAAGACAAATGTAGTCTAATTTTTAAAAATGAGGAGGTGTCGGTTGTTGTTACTGTTAGCAAAGTTGTTGAGCTTATTTCTAGTTAACTTAAGGTGTTTAGGTCTGAGATTATTTAGGACTATATTAGAATTGATAAAAGTGTTAGATCTGATTGTTTGTTACTCATTCACAAATTGTTGTAGTGTTGTTATGATGATGTATTCTCTGATTATTCATTAATATGAAGTATTTTTCAATAATAAAAAAAATTATTGATCAATTAGATTGGGGCCACATGGAGGTTGATGCACCCAATGGAATTAAGAGGAAAAACCTTGTGATGGTGATTTATTTGAATTATGTACAAATATATTGGACACCCAAACAAATAATGAGATGATTTTTAGGTTTGTGTGAAGACATTTAAATTTTAAGATCACATATTCTAATCCTTTTGCTTATATTTTTATTATACTATCCAAGTGTTATTTTTAATATATAATTTTAAAATCATACATTGAGTTTCTTATTATATTTTTATTATAATAGCCAAGTATTATTTTTAATACTTTTTTTTTTTAATTTATACAATGAGTAGTGGGAAAGTTTGATATAGTGAGAAAAGTTAAAAATTTTGAAGCAAGGGTCATAAGTTCACTTCTCTTGGTGTGCAATATCAAAAAAAAAAATGCTATCTTTAAATATTTTTCATTGAAAATATTATCTATAATTTTGAAAAGAAAAGAAGAATAAAATTTGAAAATATTTGGTGAAAAATAAAAATAGCAATTTTTTGTTTAGAAGGAGTAGGGAGTTAAAAGGTGTAAAGGTGGATTATATTTATTTATATGAGAAAATTACTTTTGAGAAGTTAATATTAAGAAAAAAAATGATTTTTTTTTCTTTGAAAGCAAATTGAAAGTTTTGAATTTTGAAGTTAGAGGTTTATAGTAAAATTTATTTTTTGGAAAAATGTAATGTTATTTTAATAAGGTGCATTTTTAGCATTGATCGAAGACTTAATTTTTGAAATAAATTTTGTATCTTATAAAATAAATAAATAAATAAGCATAAGGAACCCAATCATGTCTACTTCAAAAATCTTCCTTACAGAATCTCATATGCTTAAGGGTCAAAACTTTACCCCATGGAAAACAAAAATGAGAACAATACTTGCAGTAAAAAAAACTCTAGAATATTGTTATTAGTGATGAAACATGTCTAAAAAAACTACAACCAACGAAAAGTATAAAGAAGCGGATGAAAAAGCACTTATGTTAATCATTTTTGAGGTGTCAAATAAAATACAAGAACATATAACAGAGGCCAAAATCATCAAAATATGTTTGGGATACACTTTGTACAATATTGTTTTTTGATAAGTTAAAATTTCATTGAAGTGGGTTTTGAAAGGGGCCCCAAAACCTTTTTACAACAAGTCCGACTTTGTACAATATTTTGAGGAAGAAATGAAGCCATAATATTTCATCTACAATCATAATTATATTCACTAAAAATCCAATATGGTAAAAATATAGAATATTTTCTTAGAACGATAGCAAACTTAAAATCAAAATTACACACCATGGGAGAAAATATTGAAGATAGAATTCTCGTTTCAATTGTACTTAGAGAACTTCCTAAATCATTCAAAATATTGGTTACATCTCTTGAAGTATCAAACAAAAAAATATCATTTGATGAATTAGTAATTATTTTCCAACAATATGAAGTAGAAAATTAATTAATAGATGAGTATCTAGTGCATATTAGCAAAGAAATCACTAAGTAGCATAAAATATCCTTCCACTTCATCTTCATCACAAGATAAACCAGAATGGAGAAAAATGTATGTTATATATATGAAAAAGGACATGTCACCAAATTTTGTAGATCTAATCAAAGGTAATATCAAAAAAATACAAGGACAATCTCAATATCAACGGTAAAATAAAAAAGGATACGTGAACAAAAGAAATAACACCAAATAATATAAGCACAGAGACAAGCAATTATAACAGTAAATAGAGATGTGATTTATTCTCCCTTTTTATTTATAATGATTTACCCCAAAATTATTGGGGACTTATTACAAATAATGATTTGCTTGCTCAGCTCTACAATAATGGACACAAAGGGAAGTCCCCTTTGAACAAAATAATGAAATGCGGTATCCTAGATCTCCTTTGCTACAATCAAGTTATTGAGTGGGCTTCTTGCTATCCTTCCCGGACCACTCCTTTGCCTTAACAACTTTCCATAAAACTTATCTCTTATTCCTGCAAACACACAAACCATAGAAAATAGATTAATAGTATATGAAGGGCCTCCACTATGTGAGGCCCTCTTGATTCGGATAAAACCCTATCAATCTCAATCTGAATATTCATGAATATAAAAAGCAAAATACAAAAGATAATAAATTAAACACATAAATTTGCCTTGTTGAAATACCTAATTTATTGAATCTATGCTTTTGTTGGTTGAGGAGCTTGAACTTGTGAATGCGCGAACGCTCGGTAGCATCCAGGGGTTGGTTCACAGATGCTATAGTGAACAAATGATAGTGAAGCTGATGACTAGGGTTTATACGAATGCAAAGGGGAAGCGAGATGACAGAATGTTAGGGCTCACAATACGCTCAATCTCGGATCCTAGATATCTCAAACTCTTTTCATTCAAAAAAGTGAATGATATTTTATAATTTTACCTTATTTAATGCTAGGGTTTTGATGAGACCAACGAGCGATCGATATTAAAACATGATGAAGGACTAAGATTATGATTTGGTAAGTGACATGGATTGTATTGAATGAGTGGCTAGGATTAAGTTATAATAGGCGACTGAGATTTATTCATATATATATTTAATATATAAAATATTCATTTTTTTTAATTTACATGGTGGAATCGGTTGCCGCCATGAATGCGAGTAGGCTATCCGAATTTTATAGCCGCAACATAGTTCTTCGCATAGTCCGACCCTATAACCACCATGCCATAATCATTTTAAACATTTTATATCGCTAAAAGCACCAAGAAAGGGACAAGCATTCAATTCAGTGAGGCCCAATATTTAAACCTTGGACCTCTACCCCCCTTATGGGGTTTGGTCGAACCAATTGGTCCACACCTTGAACCTTAAAATATTTACATTTATATATATAAATAAATGAATATATAATTTGATGATGAATGGATGTGATTAAATTATGGATAGATGATGGAATATGAATGGCTAGTAATTGGTGTCTATAGATGCCCCTTTTTGTATCGCGTTGTGTGAAACACAATGCGGTGAAAAAATAAAAGTCACCTAATTCGATGGAATGGACTCTTTCCTCTCTACAAAAGAAGACTTTGAGAATAGAAATTTTGGTTGTAGCTTACCCCCTAAATTGACAAATGAGTGAAGAATAAATATCACAAGCCAATTGATAGAAATGTGGATGATGCGATGAATGTGAATGATGCAATGAATGTGAATAATGTAATGAATATGAATGATGCAATGATTAATTCTACTTTTTCCCCAATAGAAAAAGGGTTTTTGGATTTGAGAATGGAAATATGATTAATAGATTCTACTTTTACCCCAACAAAAAAAATGCCTTTTTATTGGATGATGCAATGAATGTGAATGGTGCAATGATTAATTCTATATTTGCCCTAATAGAAAAGGGATTTTGGATTTGAGAATGCAATGAATGTGATGAATAGATTCTACTTTTACCCCAACAAAAAAGAGGTTTTTGATTAGATGATGCACTGAATGTATATGATGTATCCCGATATGGGAAATCAAAATCAAATTTTACTACCCCAAGTTTGGGGTGATTCTATGTTGTTGAAAATTCACCTTTTGGTATCATTGAAATGCAAAATGATGAAGATGTAAAATGATAAAGTCAAGGAATCAATCATCCTAGGGACATTTTATCCCTAGTGAATGGCTCTAATTTTTTAATGTAAAAAAAAAAAAATATTGTAGTAAAAATTATCCGTGTTTGCAACCCCATGGATAGGTTCTTAATGATATCCTTGGGCAAATTTGCTTGAGCACAGTCACACTCAAAAAATGAGGGATCAAAATTATTTTGTTTTTAAACAAAAGGATGTTGGATGATGATATGAGCAAGCATCCTTATGGTGATCTACCCATCCTACCAAATTGCATGGATAACCAATCACTGCAACCGCTAGGAAAATGGAGTAAACCAGTAGATACGAGGTTCGCTTGATAATGTAGGTGCACTTGATGGTGCAAAATTATGAGGTGAATGCATTTATGAGTTGATTTGAAGGGTATTGTGGAATGAGATGTGATAAGTGCATTTCATTATTGCAAAGTGAAATAGGATGATTTTACCTTTTTCCTAGAAGGATAGGGTTGATGATGGATTTATTGATTATGAATGTAAGGTAAAGGATGTAACCTTTGATGAAAGGATGCAACCTTTTGTACCTAGCAACTGATTTTACAAAGTAGTTTGTTGGACTTATGGGGAAGGTGTGATACCTTAAGCACCCCTAGTTGATTGATTATTTTATTGGGGAAGGTGTGATACCTTGAACATCCCCAAGTGGATTGATTGCTTGATTGATTGTTGATTGTGATTGTTTGAAGAAGATGTAATACCTTGAACCTCCAATTTGTTTTTTGACTTAAGGTGACTGATGGGGAATGTGTGATACATTAAACACCCCCAATTTTCTTGATTAATGTTTGATGTATACAAATAAATGAATTACCATCATGTTCTAATGATCATTTGTAAAATATTTTAGACTCTTTCTTGACCGACTTTATCTTTATTGCTTAATAAGGGATACCAAAATGGTGGTATGTGAAGTGGAAGACTCATGTAATGATATGATAATGATATAGATGTTGTGTTGGCTTATGGATGCCTGATCTAGAATTATTTTTCAAATACTCAAACATCCTAGTGATGTTGAAAAAACTCACTAAGTTTTTTTAATATTCTTCAAGACCAAATATGTGTGTAGTGAATGTTCATTTACCAAATCATGAGCATGGTAATGACTTAACATAATCAAGAACTAATGTGTGTGCAAATGATTTCATTTACCCATATTGAGTAAGATGAGATGAAATCTATCATAGAGAAGACCAGGAAGTTAGCTTGTCCTTATGCATGGTCAGAGGTCTCTTCAAGAGAGATGTGTCACCATGCATGAGCATACTCCACTGCAAGTCAAGCATCTATAGCCCCAGTGGAGATTAGATCTATAGTCCAATGATCTAATCTCTAATATTTGGGGAATCAGACTACCTAACCATTTGGAATGAAATATAGTGCTTACTAATCAAGGATATATGGTATGTGATTTGTAAAATAGTTATAGCTTTGGGTAATCAGACTATATAACCATCTTGATGGAAATGTAGTGCTATCCTTACTACTCATTCTTTTATTTGGAAGTGTTGTTAGTGGTAAAAACCACTATATTTTAGTTTGGACTATGTGCATAATGGGATAAGAAAAGATAACTTTTTTGCTTTTAGGTTCAACCCAATCATGGTGTTATCCCTCTTTGACACAAGATGTTATTAACAAGTGTTAAATATGTTTGGTTCAAAAATATTATAGTCAACTCCCAAAACTCAAGATTTTTTAGTGATAATGTGCTTTTGGTCCTAGACAAAACTTGACATGCAACAGAGGCTACTTGGAATACTAGGAGTGGCTGAGTGACTGAAAACATCTAGGGGTGTTCAGATTTTATTACAAATTATTGCATGGTGAAATAGGATTGTTGTAAATTTGAAGGTGCCCCTGATTAAGGTGACAAGACTTATTGGATTAAAAATTATTTAAACTAAGCAACTGACCACTAGTATAATGGATGAAATGTATTGAAATGACATGGATGCAAATAGGAATGTATGGAATGAAGTATGAATGCATAATACTTTTATGTTTTGTGTGTGTGTGGGGAAGGTGCAATACCTTAAGCATCCCTAATTTATTTTATGGTTGATGATGTGGATGATTTGGAAGGTGTGATACCTTGAGAATTCCCAATTTGTTTGATGGTTGATGATGTGGATGATTGGGAAGGTGTGATACCTTGAGAATCCCCAATTTTTTTGATGGTTGATGATGTGGATGATTGGGAAGGTGTGATACCTTGAGAATCCCCAATGTTGTTTGAGTTGATACCAAGGTCCTGATCAAATGAGGTGAGTGGATCATCTATGGAAAAGGTCTTCCTATCAATAAGATCTTGGACAATATCCTTAAATGTAAAATAATTATTAATATCGTAACTTTTTTTCTTGTGATATCTGCAATAATGATCTTCCCAATACAACTTGGATTTAATTTTGTTCAAATTGAGAGGGTGTACATTAGGTAAAACAATTGTTTTTACCTCCTACAACTTTTGAAATATGGTCGACATGGGCTTGAAAAAAGAGGTATATGTATGGTGCTAGCATTTTGAATGAGATGAATGAGGTGAACTAGGAATGATGAGACCCTCCTTATCGATACGATATTGGACCACATCTTTAAATGTGTAGCAATTGTTGATGTCATGGCCCACTTGTCGATGATAGGGATAGTACAAGTGTTTCTTATAATATTTGCTATATGGCGTGTCATGATCTCTTGGTTTTATTGTTGGTAAGGTAATTTCATTTACCTCATACAACCTTTATAAGATGGATGAGTAAGACTTTGAAAGCAATGTGTGGTCACGAAGGAACTTCGTAGGATGCTTGGTGCATTTGTTCGATTGTGGTTGATTTTGAGTTTGTGGTATAGGTAGTGTAACCTTAGATGTGGATTGCAGAATGGATGTTGCAACTATTGAGGTTGCTAAGATGGATGTTGATGAGATTTATGATGACTCAACTTTAACTTAATTTTTGTAAGTTGAATTAAAATTTGTTGAAGAGTTAGAGTGTGTTGGCAACCCGATTGTAACTCGATGTTAGCCAACCAATCCAATATTTATTGTAAATCCAGTGATGGTGGTTGTTGATATTTTTGAGGGGGTTTTTGGATGGATTGTGATAAAATTTGTTGGAAATTGGTAGGTGATAGAGGTGGATTGGGTGTAGGTGATAGGTAAAAAATAATCGGGTGTGGATAGAAAATCCTTGACATATGAGTCAGTATGAATGGTTCATGATGATTTTATCTAGAGGATATATCCACATGCTTATGTTCTAGATTTTACTTGGAATTTTCAATTGTGGTACCTGTATTATCTCCATATTTGTATAGTGTGTACACATGTTCTTGATTCTATGGATATGTTAGGTGATATGGAGTAGGTGTGACTTGATTTAGTGGTATCGATACTTATGGTGTGGAGGGAATGTTGGAAGGAGCTACAAGTTGTGTGGATCGGTTTGGGTATTCCTGATATTTTGTCATAACATTGATCATTCCCACAAACTCTTGGTGAGGTGGACTATCATGCACTTGATTCACCTACTTAGATTGCTCTGCTTGATTGGCAAGTGTTGTGTTAGTCTCATGTGTTGGTGAGGGGTATTTGAAGACTCCTATTTATTACAGATGATATGGAAGATGAATGGGTTGTGATGGATGACTTGGAAGAATAATGGATTGCGATGGATTGGCAAAAATATGAATGGATTGAGATGGATTGGCAGGTTGTGGAGACACATTTTTTGGTGGTGCTATGGGAGGTTGAACTTCTTGAGGTTGTTTATTTTGATGATTTGTGCTTCATTGGTCATGGGTGACTACATGGATAGCCCCCACAAAACCCTGGTATTATTGCACATGATTGACTTGGTTAGGGAGAGTCATGGTATTTGATCCTCCTATTGTCTGTTGTGTTTCCTCATGATGAGGAAGTGGTGTATGGTAAATACCAAGATGTTTATTTTATTGTACCAAGGGGTTATCCAACTTAATGACCCCTAGATATATCAAGTCTTGCACAATGTATTTGAATGAAAAGTATTTATCAATGTCATGTCCCTTCTATCAATGGAAAGGATAAAATAAATCCTCCCTATAGCCCTTGCCATATTTGATCGGATCATCTAGTTTAACTGTCGATGGAAAGGACAAATAAATGCTCCCTATAGCCCTTGCCATGTTTGGTTGGATCATCTAGTTTAACTCCAGGTAAGGTGATAGCATTGATATCATACAACCTATGGAATATAGAGGCATATAATTCAAATAAGGGTGTGTAATTGCGATTCTACCAAGTAGATTGTCAGTATTGACAATTTTCCATAGTTTATGTTGTGTTGTGTAATTGTTGTGGTGGGGGAATCACTTGATATGATATTTGTTGTGGTTGTTGTTGTTTTTGAGCCATTGTGTGTTGAATTAGGACCACTTGATTGACTTATACAGATTTTTATTGGCCAGTATATTTTTGTTTGGATTGGTTCTTATTCTACCATTCTTTATTTTTTTATTTGATCTCATCCTCTTGGATTTTTATATTTTTTGAAGACTCGGGCTTGGTCAAGATCTTCATCGAATGTTCTATATTGTTGTAATTGCAATAAAAAGGAGATAGGTTTTAGATAACTCCTTGTAAACATTCATGCTAAATCATCCATTGGGATGGAGAATGAAAACTTGGTGATGACTGCGGCTTAATGGTTTCTAATATCATATACTGACACTTCTTCAAATTGTTTGATATTATACGAGTTGGTCAAGGTAGTTTTCTTATGAACATTGAGAGAGAACCTTTCCAAAACTTAATCCACAAATTGTTCAAATGTGTAGACACTATGGTGTGGTAGATTATTGTACCAATCTAAGGCATATTTCCCTAATGTCTGAGGAAAATTTTGAAGCATTAAGGTATCATTCTCTTGGATTCAAAAACATGAATGGATGAATGCATTAATGTGCTCCCTAGGATCCTCAATCCCTTTGAATTTGTCAAACTTCGATATTTTAAAGCCTGTCGGATAAGGTAGTGATGGTACCAAATAATGAATGGGTTGATTCATCAAGTATCTCAATGTAGGTTTATGGTACATCATACCAAGAGTATGCATAATTAAGCTATCAATCTAGTGTTGTAAGGCTTGGATCTTAGAGTCTTCCATCTGTGTGTGGAAGCCCTGGTTTATTTGATGAGTGTATGGAGGTGTGGTATGTTGGGGGATGAATAGTTGGGATGGAATGTGGTATTGATTACTTGATGGATTGATGGGTATCTGATGATGTTGGATGTGTTTTTGGGCTTGGTTGTGGAGTGATTGATGTTGATGAAGTGGGGATGAAGTTTGGGGTATTTGAATGTGTTGGGTTGTAGAAGTGGTATTGATGTGGCTGAATGGAGGTGTGGGTATAGTAACCTTAGAATATTGTGATACCCGATATGGATTGAGGGTGAAGAAGGTGTGTTGGTTGGGAATGAAATGAGGTTTAAAATATGCTACCTATAATTCTTGTTGTGGTTAATAACAAGCATCTTAATGACCCATAAGCAATTGATTGAGATGTTGCCATACTCATTGTATAGAAATTTTAGATGTAGATTGTGTGGTTGGGTGTGAAGCGAATGTAGGTATGGTGTGAATACTGGAAATGTTGGTTGAGGTCAATGGAGGGTAAGTTGTGAAAGGAATAACAATTGAATGAGAGGTGGTAGATGGAATCTATGAAGCAACATTAACTTGTGCTTCGTAGAGTGAGTTAGAGTGGGTAGTGGTATAGGCAAGTGGAATGAAGGTGCTTTGGCCAAATGATTATGGAAGAATTTAGTGTGAGAGGGTGGATGTAACCTCAAAAATAGGGTTGGTGATGATTTAGCTAAAAATTTTGGTTTGTGAGTGAGCAAGTTCCTACTGAGAAGAAGGAACATGTCTGGGTGGGTTGTTAATTGGTTCTAAAACTAAACTGGTGGGTCTTAAATAGCTTTCGAGTTTATCATAATCTATGTAAGTAATGTGGTGGTCGATGGGTGTGGATGACTCGGTTTTTTAAATGGTAGTGTGGATAGTCCTTTGTATCACATCTACATTTGAAGTAAACACTGTGTGAGAAAGCTCAATAGGTAAGCCAAAATAGATTGTCTATGCCACATTGGTTGGGTTAACCACAAAATTGGCTGGTAAAGGAGTGGAGCACTCCATGGATGAGGTAGGTTCCTGAATCATGGTTCTGGATTTTTGGTCAATACCATAAGCTATAAATAGGCATGGGTAGTGAATGTGTGGGATGTGTATGTAAAGTGAGATGTCAGTGAAAAACATGTAGATCAAACAAACATATGTATCCCATGTATTTACAACAATTAATTTTTTTGATTTTTTATTATTTTATTATTGTTTTTGTGTGTTTGATGTTAAGACTCCCTAAGCTTAAAAAAACTATGCATTAGGTGTATTCACACTCACTTCTATGACAAGAAATGAACGTGAATGGCTAAAATTGCTGTGTAAAGTGTAAACCACTCCGAGAATTTCTTAATATGGGGATTTTATGGTGATTAAGTCAAAAAAACCACTCATGGGCTACTAAGGTATCTATGGGATGAGCCAAAATATAGATATGAAGCCTACCATCGCTAGTCTCAATCAACGGTTGGTGATGAAGTCCAACTTACTGATGTTAGAAGTGAAATGTGTTGTGTGTGGGTTCCTTTTAAGTTTTTGTTTTCTATGGTGTTTTGTTTTTAAATTCCAAGAAACCACCCTTCACATCATAGGGAACTCAACCAAGGTTGTGACTAAGAACAATGGTTCCAAGTGTGAGGCCCTCAAAATATTCTAGGGTACACCACTTAAGATCCACAATGTATGGAGGGTTCATCTAGCTCTTCCACTCTAAATCAATGTGTTTTCAATAGTGGGAGGAAGCTTGAGCACAAGTGACTTATTCCAACCTAAAAGATCGAGTAGCGAGAAGGGAGTCAACTTAGCCTAAAATGCAACTAATATGTTTTTCAGTTTGTTGCCTAAAACACAAAACAAAAACATACACAACACATAAGACCAGAAGCAAAAACACCATAAATAACATAAAAACTTGAACCAAATGCAGTGAGTAAACTTCGGATAAACCTTAGACTATTTCTGACATACAAATTCAATAACAACATAAAATAAATCCGATAGCCCTAATGCAACTAAAAATAGATTTATGAGTGCAGATCTACTATTATATGCAATCTATATGATTTTTTTGTAAACAAATAAATTGTATTCTAAAATGCATTTTTTTTTTTTTTAATTTCTTTGAAAAGAAAATGCTTAAGTCTATATGATTTTTCTATAAACAAATAAGCTGCTTATTCTAAAATGCACTTTTTTTTTATTTTAATTTCTTTGAAAAGAAAATGCCTAAGATGCCTAAAAATGCTTGGTGTATTGCTTTAAAAAAATAGAAAGAATGATTTTTTTTAGAAAAAGCAAAAATAAATACATCTAGGGTTTAAAAACAATGACTTACTCAAATGTTTATGTATTTTTCCCCCAAAAAAATCCTGGTGTCCATGCAAGCATAGATCAAACGCTTGCATATTTAAAAAAAAAAAAAAACCTAGGTTTGAATTTCGAGACTTTCATGTAATTGAGCTTCTAAAGACCTGCAACAAAAATAGAAAATGTAGATCAACAACACAAGGTATGACAAGGCAAATAAAAATATGAAACCCTTTGGGGGTCCCACCATGATCATCATTTTATGAACAAAAGAAATAACACCAAATAATATAAGTACAAAGACAAGCAAATGTAACAATAAATAAAGATGTGATTTATTCTTCCCTTTTATTTATAATGGTCTACCCCAAAATGATTGGGGACTGATTACAAATAATGATTTGCTTGCTCAGATCTACAATAATGAATGCAAAGGGAAGTTCCCTTCGGTCAAAATAATGAAATATGGTGTCTTCTATCTCTTATGCTATAATAGAGTTGTTGAGTGGACTTCTTGATATCCTTGCCAGACCACTCCTTTGCCTTAATATCTTTTCAAAACAATTATATCTTGTTAATGCAAACACACAATCCATATAAAATAGATTAATAGTATATGAAGGGCCTCCAGTATGTGAGGCCCTCTTGATCTGGATAAAAACCTATCAATCTCAATCTAAATATTCATTAATATAAAAAGCATAATATAGAAAATAATAAATCAAACACATAAAGTTGCCTTGTCAAAATACCTGATTTGCTGAATCTACGCTTTTGCTGGTTGAGAAGCTCGAACTTGTGAATGCACGAATTCTTGACAGCATCTAGAATCTTGTTTGAATATGCTACAAAAATAAATAATGGTGGTGGTGATGGCTAGGGTTTATGCGAATGCAAAGGGGAAGTGAGATGATAGAATGTTAGGGCTCACAATATGCTTGATATTAAATCCCAAATGTCTCAAACCCTTTCATTCACAAAAGTGAATGATCTTTTATAATTTGCCCTTGTTTCTTGATAGGGTTTCGATGACACCAATAGGTGACCAATATTAAAACATGATGAAGGACTAAGATGTGATTTGGTAACATGGATTGTATTGAATGAATGGCTACGATTAAGTCATAATGGGTGACTGATATTTATTCATATATATATATATATATATATATATATATATATATATATATATATATATATATATATATATATATAAATATGATGATGAATGGATGTGATTAAATAATGGATAAATGATGGAATACAAATGAATAGTATTTGGTGTCTACATGATACATTGATCAAGAAGCATAAAAATTAGAAAAAGCATGTGAAGTTACACAGAAGACTCTTATGGAAAAAAAATTTGTATGTCATCAAATAATGAGGAATTCATAAAACTAAGATCCTTTGCAATCAATAATAAAGAGAACTAATGAATGATACTTCAAATAAGGTGTGACAATATCTATAGATCATATAAGAAAAATGTGTATGACACTAGATAACCTAGAAGTATAATATCAAAAGCATTTGAATTCATCAAGGAATTGAACAAGAAGCTCAAGATGACAAATAGTGAGTTGAATCCATGATAGTAGATGCATGTTATGAAACTAAGAGAACATATATATCCTGTAGCACAAGAGATTTGAAACTAGCTCATGATTGTATAGAAAGTGCTTATAAAAGTCATATTGATAGAATTTATAGTGATAATGACAAGGATTTAGATGATGTCAAGAGTAGTCATAGTCTAAGTTGTGTTGAAATTGATCAGTATGATGATGTATTTGGTTATTTTGAAAGGCATACTAAAGGGATTGGTTCAAAATTATTAAATAAAATGGAATACAAAGTTATATGATTGGAAAAATGTGAGCAAGGCATGAAAAATCTCATAATACCATAAATAAGGCTAAAATATGAAGACCTTGAATATATGGGACATGCTAGTGAAATTGTGATAAGGACCACTAATATAAATTTTGTAATAGGTCAAAATGAAAGACAAATAGGTAACAATGAATTAGGGAATGATAAAAATAATTTTATGATAGGTAACAATGTAAGTATAATAGGGAACAAAGAAACCAAATGTGTGTCAAATATCAGTAAGACAAAACTTGTTAAACATAAATAAGAAAAAGGTAATAACTATAACCATTATGAAAGACATGGACATAAGATAGAGAAATGTCAGAAACTCCATTATTGTGAAATTTGTGGAGGAAATAATCATTCTCAAAAATCTTGTCAATATAAAGAAAAGAAAAATAACAAAATAAAAATAAATTGTGGATGGACAAATATGACAGAATGGATTAAGATAAAGGAAATGTTAAATTATTTTTATAAGAGGAAAAGAAGTGTGTTGAATGTGAAATATAGTATACCCATGAAATGTGTTAGGAAACTTGATATAAATGATTTTAGTATGAAAATTTTTGACCTACAATGACAAATACTTGTAGAAGAATATGTGGAAGATTCTAAGGATGTGGATGTTTACAAGTTATAGTTCAGTGATGATTTCTTAAATGGGATGACATTGTTTTTGTTCCAATGGCTGACCTAGAGGTAATGTTGGCCTAGTAGTGACCTAGAGAGGTGATCCAAAGATATTAATGGTCAAGTGTTGACCTAGAGATGTGACCTAAAGGTAATAATATCTGAGAGGTGATCCTAAGGCAAATACCTAGAGGTATTGACCTAGAGGTATAAATGCACAGTTTAGAGAATTAAACCTAGTGGAGGTTACATAGATTTAGTTGAGTCATTGTCAAAGGAGGTAGAGCTAACAAAGTGAAATCCAATCGATAAATGACAATGATAGAGCCAAATCCAAAGAATGATTTTCATACCAAATAATGTAATATCGAGGGGTGTTAGAGTATATTATATTATTTAGAATTATCTAATCATTAGGTGGATAATTATTAGTATTATTATTTGTCATATGAAAATAATAATAGGAATATGAGAGATATATCTTCCATGATATTGAATATGAAGATGAAAATACAACTGAAGGTGAAATACCAAGAATTACAAGAAAATGATGTCTCATAAATGTGAAGGGACTCCTTAATGTATTTATGTATTCGTAGTGCTAGCAGATTGTAATGATGGATTTGTATGATAATGTGAGAATACTATAAAATAAAATATTATTATATTATGAAATAAATCCTATGTATTAATTTTTATTGTATAGTCCTTGCATGTTATTATGATCAAATTTTGTTTGTTATCTATCATTCCTAATATTTTGATAGTTATACCTACTTGGAAGGTTAAATATAATAAATTTTATAACCTATTGATGAGTGACATGATTGGAGGAAGGTGACTATGATTAATACTCTCTATATTAACTATTCACACATGAGAAAATATGATGTCATTAGCTCAACATGATGTGTAATGTGTATTTTTACATTTGATGTATCTTTATTGTTTACACATGTGAGGAGAGGAGAGGATATTGTTTGCACTTACATGATATATTTCCCTTCATTTTTATGTGGATCTATTTATTTATATAAGAACAACCACCTTTTATGCATTTCAAATTTTGGTATTTTATGGCCAAAAATAGAGTATGCCTAGTTAAAATGCTAACTACTAATTAATATGCTTTGTCTTTGTTTGTATAAACAATTTAAGTTTTATAAAATGAAAATCTATTTCATAGTTATTAATTGACTATATATTTTGTTTAAGTCGTAGGTAATAAAAATTAAATTAAATAAATATTGTTTAAAGAAACAAATTAGACTAAATAGGATAAATTATTTTTCAATTTAAAATCATCATGAACAATTGTATTATGAAAATACTATAAAATATAGAGACAAAATATACAAATCATAATGAAAATATTTATATTATATATCAGGATGAATTAATAAGATATTTATAAAGTATATAAAAAATATAGTCCATAAATTTTGTTGGGGGTTCAAAGTGATCCCTTGCACTCCTCGGGTATCGTGAACCCCACGGTTATGATTTTGGATCCTTGTCTCTATTGGGTGGGTGTGTTTTATGCCCTGCACTTTGTATAGGGGTGCTAGTCTTGGGAAGTTCAAGGAAGCATGGATAGGGCTCCATTGAATGGGCTTCGAGGTTTTTACCCAATATTTTATTCCTACTCTATGGGATCGTTAGTTTTGGGGGGAAATGGAAAAGGAGGGAAAGCAAAAAAATGAAATTTGTAAAGGAAAAGCAAAAAATAGTATGAAATGTAAATATTATGAAAAATAAATGAAATTGGAAAATCAAAGTGCAAAAATTGAATGCCCATATAGCCTATCCTATAGGTGGTGATGCACCAAAGATCTAATAAGTCTCCCTCACACCTTGATGGGTTGAAATGAACACGTGCACAACTACTGATAGTGCATGAGGAACACAAGTCTTCCTAAGGACATGTAGCAAAATAGAACATCCACACTAGAACCAAGATAAAGATTTCATAAGTAGTCATAAATTCTTATTAGTGTGAACTCTAAGTTACATACATGTAGAGATAAGAGGTTTGAAAACTCCTCAATTGACCACATAAGGCTTGAGCCAAGTTGAGACATAGGATAGAATGAAGGAAAACACCTCTTAGGAGAATCTGTGACTTTTGATAATGTACAATGAGAAGAAGTTAGGGAGAGATCCTCCAAAAATCCATGTAAGATTTCAAAATTTGAGTTCAAAATTTTCTCGAGCTAGTCAATATTAATAATGAAATCTCTAGAAGCTCTAGATATTTGTATCTAGATTTTGGTGCAAAAAATATCATTTATTATACTTTTGATATCACCCATCATTAATGCCTTGGTTTATACATTTATCTTGGGGCCATCCTCCTTATTATTGCTTTAATACTTCAGGTGTTGCCTTGGAATATGCATCCAATTATGGGGTGCCAAGCTCAAAATTAGATCATCATCCCTTACCTTTCATCAAATCACTTCAGGTTGGTTTGGTGGTTTTGATTTTCAAAGCCTAGTTCATCCATACTCTTGGAAGGTTCCCTTGTTGAAGGTTTCCTTCAATGCATCCTAATAAGGTGACAATGACTACCTTATGGGCTATTCTACTTATAGAGGCTCCTCTTCCACCATGTATAATGAGGGGGATTTTGAGGAGACACTAAGCCAAAAAATTTAGGGAGGATATTGCAATCAAAATTCTTTTGAGTTGCTTTATTACTCCCTAAACTTAAAGTATCAAGCTCTCCTTGAAAAGAGGATGAGGCTTGCCTTGATGTCTCTTCACTTGGCTTCCTTGGATCCTCCTCCCCTTAGCTAAGGAAAGGGTATTAGTCCTCAAGATCCATTGGTGGTATTGATTTGTAATGATGCCTAGTACTAAGGTGCTTCCTTGATCGAGGGAAGGGACTAGATTTGGAGTCCTAGTTCTCTAGAGGAGAAAAAGGGGTATGAATGCTAGTCAAAGCAAGGCCACATCATACAACATTCTCCCTTTGCTATCATCAAAATGGCTTGAGGGTACTAATAATTATTGAGGCCTACTTTAGCCACCATCAAAAATACCATTGAATAATTGGTTGATGTTATATCAATTGTAGGTTGAGTTTCATGGTAAAGGAAACTTTAGATTTAGGATCAATTTATGGTAGTTGTTTCTCCTTAGCAGTATTTTTGACTATATTTTGGCTTCAACTACTTTGTAGGTAGTAAAGGTACTAGTCCTCTTCATTTCAGCTTTAGGTAGCCATTATTGATAATAATTACCTTTAGAGGTAGGATTTTTTCCATTGTAGTAAATATTCACTATAGTTTTGGTGACTGGTAGAGGAACTCCTGCTAGCAAGAGTTTAAAGAACTTAGAAAAAGGTATCTTGTTCATTGGGTGTAGAGTCTATAATAGAAAATCAGGCTTTCACAGTAATGGTATATGCTCAAAGAGGGAAATAAATCAGAGATAACTTCACTCAAAAATTTATGGAGACCAAGGTGGGGTGTACCTTTCTTTATAGGCCACATCACTTGGATGACTCCTAAGTCTCATCCTTATTCTTATGACTCATTCTCTTATACCTAATATTTGTAGACATCATCATCTTCCATGTTTTCTTCTTCTTGGATATGGTAGTCATCCTTCCTTCAACTGACAAAAAATGCGTCTACTGATCTTGAGGGGCTATTAACATGTCTTGGTTTCAATAACTTTGTCCTTCAATCTCATGCAACTTCAATTCTCTTATTGTGGTTCTAATTTTTCTTATGTTCCCATTTTATAAGATAACAAATTAGTTTTATATATAAAATTTCAATCAAGCCAGTGGGTTCTTGTTCGCATCAAGCACTTATCCCATACCAGTCCGATTGAAAACCTTTATTAGATCAACATTCTAGACTTCAATGTTGCATCACTTCCTCTTGTAAGCCAAGTGTATTCTTTTCTCGAGTTGGTACCCCTTTTATTCCTTCATTGGGAACTTTATTTCAAAGGGTAGGTCCCTACTTTAGTTCTAGCATGATGGCTTTTTAGGGCATGCTTAGTCCTTTGACATTCTTTTAATGATTGATGTTGAGCTCAAAGAAAGCCATAGTGGTATTATAGTGGGAATTTGATCACTAAGTTGGGTTCTTCACCCACTTGATTTTTTTCTCCCCTAGCTAGCTACCACGCTAACCTTAATTCCTAAGCCACCACTCTAGGCAAGGAGGAGATAAAAATTGTGTCTACGTGGAAACTTTGTACTAATTTTTCTCTGTACCTTAAAGCTAAGAAAAAAGGCCTTGCTCCATCTCACATAGGTTATTCCATCTTCACCCTCCTTGTTGCTTCTCATATTGCTATCAATTTTCCTTAGTCATGGATTTTGATTGTAACTTAAGGACATCTAGCGAAGCTTGATTACTAGCACCAGTACTATCCATTAGATTTAGCAATTGCCTTTATGATTCTTTCATGCTAACTAGCGCTCTCTTTATTTCAATTGGTCTACTTCCTCGAGAGTTTTTGGAGGGATAAATTTTAGTTTCTCCTTAGGATCCTAGTTGCTTTCAGTCTAGGGGTTCTTCTTTTTGCTCTATATTTGGAGATTGAGAATCTTGTTATTTCTAACCATCGAAGTGAGCTTCTGGAATGAGATATTAGTCTATTTTTAGGTCTTTTTGGGGGAAAATTTCCATTGATAGAGAGTGGGAAGAATCTGGTTTTGAATAACGAGGGAAGGGTGTAGGACTAGAGTTAAAGGAAACAAGGTGGTGGAGGTAATCTACATATCAATATGAGGTCTTTTTCCACTTCAAAGGTGATCTAATGGGAAATGAGGAAGGAGTTTCCCCTAGGCTTTGATCATTATGGAAATATTTGGATGGAAAGCTCTAAGATAAAATATGAGTGCGATAGTTGGGGAAGGTTTGATATCATTTGGGATTCTTTATCAGTTTTTGTGGAACCAAACACTAAAATCCTTCATTGTCTTGCCAAAATCTCACTTAATATTGATCAAGAAATCTAGTAGTAAGGATTCCTCCTACTAAAAATGGTCTATCGATTATGTGGTTAGCTATTTCTAATACCTTAATAACTATGTGGATAGAGAGGCATACAATTACCATGTTTTCCCTTTTAAATTTACTACCAATAGTCTTAGGGATACATCTTTAACTAATTTGTTGTGCATGGAATAGTGTATTTCCATGTGTTGCAAGTACTCCAACGTAGTAACTACACCTTCTCCAATGAATTATTGTAAGGAATATAAGTCTTCTATAGGAACCAGATCCCAAGTATGAGGTAGGACCAAAACAATTAGAGTGCTCTGATCCTTGCATATTGGAATTCTCCTAGCCATACTTTTGCTTGATTTCCTTGTTTTACTTGGTCAACTAGTTAAAAGAGGACCTCATCAAGACTTTGGCTTTAATATCTATTGTTGATTTTGGTAGCTAAAATAATGATAGGGTCACATGATGAATATGGATATCATTATTTGGAAGTAGATAGATCAAAGTCTTTATCAAAACCTCTATCTTGAATTCTTTTAGTAGCTTCTTTAGGCATTTTTTTTATAGTAGAGTCATAAGGTGGGAGGTGTTGCTAGCCAGATATAGGTTCCCATTGTAACCACAATTTGGATATGGTGATTTCTTATAGATTCTTCTTTTGGTAGAAGAGTCACCAGGTGAATCTTTGGAGAGCTTTAATCAATCTGATGATGGCAACCTTCACCAAAATCATGTTCTAACTTCAATATCATGGGAGAGATGTTGTAGTTTGAGTCCCGCCATGCATGCTAGTCTAAACTATTGGGATTCACTAGAACCAAAATTTGACTTCAAGATCAAGGGATGAATTTTACAATTTGGGTTCCATTGGGTGTACCTATTTGAATTGTTGGTTCTAAATGGGGGGAGGATGTAGGACTAGATATAAATGAAATGCGGGGTGGGTTAAAGTGATAAATAATTCACCTAGACTATAAGATGAAGTGATGCAACATTTAATTCTATGAGGCTAATTCGATAAGGGTTTTTAATTTTACTGGTATGGGATAAGTGCTTGACATGAAGGAGGACCCACCAACTTAATGAGTCTTTATTGCAAGCTAATTGAATCCACATTATCTTTAAGGACAATTGTTTTCGAATCAAGGTATGTCTAACATCCCCTTAAGATCAGTGGAGTTATTTTTGGTTAGTTGAAATACAACCACCATACCCAAGCAGAAGGAAACTTGGAAGATGATGATGTCTCCAAATGCTAGGCATCAGTCTTTGCATAACCAAATGGCATCAGTTGATCAAAGTAATAAGGATGAGCCTAAATATTCATCCACATGATGTGGCCTATAAAGTGAGGTACATCTCACCCTAGTCTCCATAAAATCCTAGGCAAATTTACCTTTGACATCTTCCCCTCTTTGAGCATAAACCACTAGTATCAAATCCTATGATTTTTCCATTTTAGACTCCATGCACAATGGACAAGGAATTTTTTTTTAGTTTCTTAACTCCTGCTAGTAGGAGTTCCCTTGTGAGTCACCAAAATTATAGTGAAGATTCACTATAGTGGGTGAATCCTACCTCTAAATAAAATTTTGATCAAGAACACCTACTTGAAGCCAAAATGAAGATGACTAACACCTCTACTACCTATGAAGTAGCTGAAGCGAGAAGACCATCTATAATATAGTCAAGGAATCAAAGCCACCACTAAATTATGATGGACCTAAATATCCCTGCACTATGTGCCTTAGCTAAACCACCAGACCAATTTGTAAATGGTCATTAGGCATTTCCTATGACAACTCAGGGAAGACTTAGAAAAAAAAGTGTTCTTGGAGCCTTTTTAAAGAAAAATAGGAGATAGCTTTCAACAAGGTTCTGCCTCATCCAGGATCCATGGACTACTCTCCTATATAACCAAGGAGGATCCATGGTGTGGCTTCCTATTGAGTGAAAAATTTTCCCGATTGCAAAACCAAACTCACAGTTAGGATTTTGATAAGAAAACCCTCTCTTGCAAAGAAATAAACATTTCTCCAAGGTTCCTTTTACTTAATGTGTGCTTGTATGCTTGTGAAAATGTGTCAAATAAGTACTTAGAATACCTTAGTGATTTGCAAATAATTTTTAACAAGGGGCCTGTGTTGGTATTACTTTGCTATGTTATGCTATTGATTGTTCATGAAACTTAAAAAGAAAAGAAAATGTGATGTGATTGGCCCTCATATGACCATGATGAAAATATCATTTACTTCATTTTATCTTGAAGTCTTTTAGGTAGATTTTATCTTCTTTTTTAAAGCAAATTTTAACAAGTTTTATTTGTTAAAAATAAAAGACTAAAATCTATCTCTGAAATGTGAGCATAGAATGATGAGTGGATTCATTTTACCTTGCTTTGGGCATGAAATAAAATAATGTAAATGACTAACTTTAAATGTAGTAGCCTTTGAAATTCCCTATAAATTATCCCCCTTTAATGACATTGTAATTTTCATAAAGGGAAGTTAGTTTATTGCTTGAAAAACAAAATGCCAAGCTTGAAATTTGACTCTCCTTTAAAATGTGAAATCATGTAAAGATTTGAAATTATAAAATTCCTTTTAAAATGTGAACTTTATATACAATTATGGAATTTAAAATTTCCTTTAAAATAAAATTGAAATTGCTTAAAATAAAACTTTCAAGCTCAATATTGGAATTCGTGCATCTCTTTTTGTAATTTTATTTTTTTTATATTTTTTATTTTATTTGTAGAAGTAAAAATAAATGAAAAACTGATAGGGTTAGAAAAATAAAGGAAAATAAAATGAAATAAAACAAGTCGTTGTAATCCTAAAATTCTACACAGACCCTGCAAATATTAATATCTTGCATAAAACCAGCATTAATAGGATTCATATTCATGCAATCCAACATTCAATGAGGTGCAATATTCTAAGGAAAAGGTGCAATATATTAAAAATAATAAGCGAGTCTACCATTAACATGCATAAAAACTCATTAAATTTCCAATATATTGGCAATAAATATTTTCAATAAACTCCAATACAAATGCAGAATACCAACTTCTAATGGCATCCCATGGTTAAATTGTGTCATCCACCAACTTAGGAGGAGAAATTTACAAAAAAATCTAGTTTCAAAGCTCTGGTTTCCAACCTGCAATTCTACCCAAAAGTCTCCACCCTCTGTAATTTGTTCCAACACTCTATTTAAAATTTTAGAACCAACTATTCATTTCCTTTCCTTCGTTTGATTTCATAACATCCTTTCTTCCATGCAAATCATCCACCTTCCATTCATTGCTTTAGTTTTCCAATGCATGCATATCTCAACAACAGTCCAAGTAATCATCTTCAACTTCTTCCCTACTTCCACTTGTAACGGTCCATTCATCTGTAGCTTGGGTAACGCTTTCAATAATGACCAAGCACTCCATGAGGAAAAAACAATGTTAAATTAATTTTCACTTTTTCTTTTGTTATTATTTCTTATGCCACATCTACATGGAGCATGCAACAACATGCAACTTCTCATTAATTAGTGACATTGAGAGATACAATCAAATCACTCCAATTAATCAAAATAAAATAGACTACTCTATATGACTAGACTTCTATCAAACATTAATTTATTACCTAATCATTGATGCAGTCTCTGGCTCATACCCTGCTTGTGGATACTAAGCATGGTCCTGGATTGTATTAATGATGAGTGGCATTGGGTAAATATGTCACCTAGCATTATGCAAAATTCCCATCCTCAAACCAAAGTTATGATATACATGACGTGTTCCTACATTGCTCTATAGCCTCTGTAGTTCGCTATCTCTATCATCAAGTTGGTATTAAATTTTTGCCATCGCAACGCTCGTCTGGACTTTTCAGCATACATTTTGAGCATTTCTTGACAACCTTGTCCTACCTTCATGAGGATGATATCTCATAATATACTTTACAACATCTAGCTTCAATAGTAACTTACCTATCATATACCCAGATGCTAACTCTAGGAAGAGAGCTAATCTGTGCTCAATCATATCTTCACTCTCTATGTAATATTTTAGATTAGTGGCAGTCTTACTAACAATCACATTCAAAACCATAATATGATATTGCAATCCCAGCTGCTCAGATAAATGATAATATAGCTACTTTGAAGAATGCAAGGCTTGGTTGCCCACATAAGATTTGTAAAAATATTAGTATTGCCCTATCAAGCCGTTACTTGCTTATTTTTATTTTTTTATAACACTGAATATGAGATCCTATATCTAAAATATTGATCACCTGGAATACGCGTGTTGTAATATCCACATCAATAATTTCATATGGCTCTACACTAGAACTTGTACTCAGTTTGAATATGATAATAGATGCAATGATATGAACAATCCAAGCAAGTTGTCCCTCTATTATGGACAACTCGTTGCTATCCCCACTTGTAGGTAGCCTTACTCCTTTTGTATATATCCATATTATAGGCTTCAAAAACTTTATAATGTATTATTTTTTGGTCTACTACCATTGCATATTTCAGAGTTCTAAACCATGATGAAATCCATGTAAACATTATGTTATTCTTGACAACCAAACAACACCTAAATCAACCTTCTCTAGTTTTGTTCTAGTGGCTTGCTCCAACTCTTGTGCATGCTTCTATACTGCTTTACCTACATGTGGTCTCTGCTATTGTGTCCATGTAACACTATCCTCTCACCTTTGGTTTTCAATTGCCATGACCAAGAATCAAAAGCACCATAATAAACCATAGGAATTACTGCATATGCCATGCGTAATCTAGATGGATACACTTGATTGACAGGAATTTGCTTCACAATATTCATGGCACTTGAGTCTGCAAGGATACCCAAGCATACCCACAAATATCCATGTTCTAAAACATCACAACATGGCTCATTACATTTAAGCTTATTTTGACTATTTCCCAACACTTTAAAAATATCCTGTGTCTATGTGAGCCCATTGCATGCATTCGTTCCTACCTTTTATGTGATCATGGATCCCTATCTTGTCCACTAACTTGTAGAATCAAAATCTCTGAAAGAGGTAACAAGTGATCTCTATGCCATTGAAGCTTGATTCTATCGAGAGAAGTGCCATGTCATCCAAATTATTTGAGATTTCGATGCAACACTCGTTGTCTACAATGGAATTGGGATGTTATAGTTAGCATCTGCAAATTGCACCCCCAACCACCAATAATTCTCCTTTAAAATGTTGTTTGTATCTTATAATTATCTAAACACCCCTCTCGTGTGTTTTTATTTCTATTAGACCACCAAATTCAAGGTCATCACTACCACGTCAATAGTCCTGCGTGGTCATCATAATGTCTAGAGTCTGAGTCAGCATAGGCCTATCCACCTTGTCATATCTACGTGTCCACAGTTCTAGTGTAGGTCATACGATGAGATCTATTTAAACTTCACTAAGGTCTAAGAAGAGCCTAAGTCTACATCGTTGGTCATGGGCCCATCATCTACCAAAATAGCTCAATTATGAATAACATTTTGGCCCCGCCACTTGGCGACGTCTTGGCACCCACGTATTTGAAGTCGTGTGACTTGCATCCAAAGACCAATTACTTGTATCAATATAAAACTAATATAAGCATCAATATAAAACAAATGATTTTACTTTGGACATATATAACGTTTATTATTTATTTACGTATATATATATATATATATATATATAATATTCTTTCTTTATTTATTTAAATTGGATTTAATTAATTTTGAATGTTCAAAATATTTTAAATTGACAAACAACATTGTAATCCTAACTAAAATCAACACTTGAAACTCACACCTTAAACCTAACCCAAAATGTCAACATTCTTGGGTAAAGATCCAAAAATTATCACTCAAAGAATGAAAACTTCCAAAACAAGAAAAAGAAAGGTGGGTCCCCAAAATTTGGGGCAAGTTGTGCAATGGACACAACAAATGGTGACTCTGCTTGGAAATGCTCCTGAGCATTTCATATGAAGAACCCAACCTAAAACAAGGATACCAAAGATCAGCGAAATAAGCATTATTTAACAATAACCAAAGAATATGGAGGTAGACATATTTAAATGAAAATAAATAAAATATTTGTGTTGGTTCAGTGTGTGAATCGTGATTCATTTTGCATTTTTTAAATACTCCAGATTCATTCATTTAATTTGCATTAATGCTATAGGATATCACTCATTAAAAATGTGCCTCTACATTGCTCTACTTCTAGCCAAACATCTATAGCCCTAGTGGAGATAACCTTGATCTTTTCTAGACCTTGCTCTACTACCAACCAGGTGTCTATAGCCTCGGTAGAGATTATCCAAATCATCCAGGTATTAGATTATTTTTTCTTTTACCTTTTTTTCTTTTATTTTGTCTAGACATTGCTCCATTGCCAGTAAGGCATCCATAGCCCCGGTAGAGACGATCTAAAATTTTGATTGACTTGGCTTTTCTTTCATTATTTTTTTATTAAGCATCATATTGCTTTGCAAAATTCACCTACCACCTGGTTTTGAGACCATTCAAGGCTAAACATAGAGCATGTTAGATTTTTTGCCTTAATTTGCAAAACAAAATGACTTTATTCTTCAATATTTCAAAGAATACACTTTAATATGTGAGTTATATGTGGAGCTTCAGTGAAATATTTCATTGTTCCACCTTCCACCATCTTAGTCCAAAATCTAAGAATGATTACTAAACAAAATCATTCCCATTTTCCTCAATTCTACTTGATTCCAAACTAGTCCATCCAACCTACATGACATAGAAATATTGTCAACAAAGGACCCAAGGGTTAGTAGCTAACACCACAAACCTACCACAAATAGAGGGACAAACCTAAAGCTCACTTGAAAAAATGAAAATTAGAACTTGAGAATGAACCAACACCCAACCTAATGCAAACTGACAAGAAAGAAAAAAACTTGCCAAAACATGGTATTATGCACAAAAGAGCCACAAAGAAAATCTAAAAGCAAAATTATGAAAACCCAGAATGCATGAGAATCGATTATCTATTGTTGTTGTCAAATCTTGGCCACACAAATTTATAGAGCAATTGAGAGTGGATGAACTTCCAACTTCATGGTGGATTAGAAGAGGTTCAAGGTGATGGTCTTGTGCAAGCAATGACAAAAAAGGGTCAGTTGGTACCCATATGTGTGAAGGAAGTGTGTGGTGCACTCAATTGCACTGTTCCACTAGTTAAACCACCCATTTGAGGTGTGAGGACATGGCTCAAAATTCCAAACATGTTGTATGTGGGTAAGATAAGACTTGTGATTAAGTAATTAAATATTCAAGTAAAAATTATTGCTTAGATTTGACCCTCTACCACCCAAATATTCAATGCAAAAATGAATAGAGGAGTGATTTGAGAGGATTACCTTGGGAGTCCTTCTACCGATAGGGAAAAAATTTGGAAAAATTAAATATTGGTTGCCCTGATAACATCACCCCATCAAGTTTTTTGATTATATTGTCAATACCAACACACGTGTTAGACCACATGTACCACAAAGTATTAGCATGAAGGCAACTTGTATTGGGATTGAAATTCCCAATTAATTGTACATATAGAACCAAGTCACTCATTCTCCCATCGCCTAATGCATATGGTTTCCATTGCATTTATATATTAATATTTTAATCATATTGAAATCACCACATATAACCCACATGGTGAAAGGAAGGGAGTTTGTAATCCAAACCCATAAATGGGCTTTCTCAATAGCATCATTATAAGAATAGACATTAATCATCCTAAACATGTGGTTATTGATGTTGAAATTTTCCATAATTCTTGATAGGTGGGGTCACATCTATGATCCACCAAGTGGTACCACCATAAAGGAGAGATGAGAGTGGCAATTCCACCTCAATCCTACTCATGGTTATTGTAGAGGAAGTGGCTCATTGGCTAAATAGCCTAAAAATTTCTAGAAAGTAAGAATTTTTATAACTTTTCCATTCTTGTAAACACAAAAAATTCAAATTTAGGAATTTTTTATGAACTTCATGCACCACATACTTTTGCTTGGAGTTTACTAGACCCTAAACATTATAGGAAAGGAATTTCATTGAGGTAATCTAACAACACATATTCATTGTTAAGGTATTGTAATACCCCAAAACTATTAATGGTCTTTGGATTAGTCATGTAACTCCCTAATTTAATATTTATAAGGTGCATCCTTTTCTTTGGTACAAACTCCCTTGCCTCTAGCTCACAACATGGGCTATAGGAGTGTAAGAGCTTGTTGGAGGGAGTGTAGGGAAGTGTCTTCTTAGGTGATATGTTGAGAGACTAGGCTCACTGATATTAGGATTTGGCTTTATCGATGCTTAGAAATATTTTTGTTAATGAATTTCATTGATGATGGGTGAGTAACTACTTGCTCTTTCACCTTCTCTAAAGGGTTTAGATTGGGGGTGTATGTTATTCTAGTGGTTGGCTTGGGATATGGGGTCATGGTAGCATTAGCTCTTGAATTCTTACATCCTTCAACCATGGTATATACCTCCTAATTAGATTCAAGGGGCTCACAATAGTTGGCTTAGAGGTCTAATTGTTCTTGTTATGAGGTATGAGGAAAAATCCTTGACCTTATGGTCAAATGATTGAAATAAAAAGTAAGTTTTTGGAAGGTTGATATAAATAAGTCTTTGAGCTATAATGGAGTCACCAACTTGGATCTTGATTGACTCCTTAAGATATTTAGACAAGTCCACTTCTATGCATACTCACTTCTAAGGATATGCATGAAAATATTATGTTCTTCCACCAAGATAACATGACCTAATGGCATTGCAATGTAGCTCAAGAAGGGACAAAGGTGAAGAAAAAGCTAGGAAATTCAACTAAAAACAAGACCTTGGAGGTTTGTTCCTCTTATACAAAAAATACTAGGTCTATGGAGTGAAAACTAATAATGAAATCCTCATGAACCATGGCTATGCTCATAAATAATTTTTGCATGCACAAAGTCCACAAAGTGAAACAAAAAATAACCTTGGTCAGGTTTTGAATCAATTAGATATTGACTCCATGTAGAGCCCAAGTAGATTTTACCCAAGCCCATAAGGTGTATTCATTGGGAATAGGACCCACAAAATATTCTACTAGAGTATAGGAATCTAACCACTTGCATGCACATCAAGAGAGGAATATTTACCTTGTGTACCACCTTGAGTATGAACTTCATGGATCATTTTATGGGATCCATCCTCACTTGCCTTTCCACCCATGCTATCAGCATTAATCACTGGCCTACCAGGGTTGAGGTCCATTGTATATCAAAAGGATAGAATAGAATACATCATACACACCCTACTCAAATATTAATAGTTCACACTAGAGTGATATTTTGACCACTCCCAACCATTTCACTTAAAGATTTACTTACTTGAAGGTCATGGTTAGAAACCATTAATAAAGAATTATCTCATGCTAATAAGGATAAGGATCATGTAAAAATATCCATAAATTATAAAGGATATCAAGAAAAATAATTCATCGATTCTTCATCAAAATTCATAAATAAGGTTATCAACCTCCCAAGGCTAATATAATTCTCTCTCATCTTGTCATTTCTTTACATATTGGTCCAATTTCTTTGTTAATTGTATTACATAGAACACTATCATAGAGATATGGTTATGTGTATATTGGTCCATACCATATTGTCATCCTATAGTTATCACATACTCTTTTTCCATAGTTAAATCATCCTTCTACAAATATCCATACAATAGATTCCACCCTAATAATTTTATTCTCATTTGTTTCTTATGAAAACTACTAGTCATGGTTGAACCTTTAGTATTTATTCTATAGTTGTAGGTACTTTTTTTATTTTTTTTAGTGCTACTTTGCTTATATTAATTACTCATATCATTCAATATTGTGTTCCATAGTTGTGACTAGGTGGAAGAATTAAGAATAAAGCCTTTTATTTTTGTAATCAATTTGTATTTCTGACACCATTTTTTTGCAAGAGTGAAATATCATGTGATATCAAGTGTAAATTTATTTGGATAAAATATCTAAAATATATAAGAGGAATCATAATATCTCTTTCATCTCTAGAATTAGGATGAGGGATGAAACCATTGCTTTTATTAATTTCCTCTTCTTCTCTTCACTATAATACTTTTATTTGGTATTATTTTATAATATATTTTTAAATCCTAAATATATTATTGTTATTCTTTTATTTTATTAATTAGTTATGTGTGGCTTCCATTGGAGTCCACTTTGATTAAAATAACAAAATATTGCATTTCTATTAGGTTAACTAAACCTTATCCAACTTGTCTTTAATCAAAGATATTCTTCATTTACCTTTAAATAAAAAATACGCTTCATCTTCCTTCAACTCCTATATTTCTCTAACCAACTCGTTGATATCATTTTCATTAAGAGAAACATTATCATTTGGTCATTTTTCTTCTAAAATTTAAATTTTGCCAATACAAAGATATTTTTAAAGTTGTAATTTGACTTATGGCCAAGGTCGATATTGTATGATGTAATCATGTGTAAGCCTATGGTAAAATATTCCTGATGCCATAATATTGCATACAAAAGTGTTATCCCTTTGTTAGTTCACATAATATTTTGAGCTCTACACATTGGTGACATCAGTTCAAGTAACTATTATAATATTTTATGTTTTTCTATAAGATATGAGTGAATGGATTGCTTCTATTCTTTACTAAAAATTGGTGTGAAATCCAACATGGTATTTGATCCAAATTATGTAAAATAGGATGCTCAATTTTATGTTTCTTGCCTTAATTAAAACAAAGTATAGCATATGGTTGATTCAAATGATTGATTTATTATGCAATATGAACCTATAGTGCATCTTACAAGTGGATAAAATAGCATCCCTTGATGATGAAACTCATCAACATAAGCAAGAAGAAGTTCTTAGACTAATTCTCCTTATTGATAGAACCAAACTTGCTTTTCCATGTCAAACATGAGAACAAAACTATCAGGATATGGATAAAACTATACAAATTATTTGTAGAAGTGAAGATAACTGAAGTCAATCACTTTAAATAGATCATGTTTCCCTCAAAATAGCTGAATTTAATAACATTAAGGAGTATATTGTAAACACTAACAACACATATTTTGGAGGTATGAAGAAATATGATGTAGAATGTGTTAAGACATTCCTTTCTAATCTATCTTTTTTATTTCAAATGCTTAGTCTAATGGTTCATGTGGCTCTTATGCTTTTGAAAATATAAAAATACCAGGGTTATGCATAGGGGCGAATTTCATAATTTAGCATGAATACTCGGATTTTCACAATTTTAATTTTATGAATTTTGGGACCATAAAGGTCGGCTCGTTCACCCAAAAAATTTGAGATCAAATTCTTTTTAGGGTAAATTCACCTCGTTATTATAAGGTTTCCCACATAATTTTTGCCTTAAATTTATTTTTAAAAAAAATCCCACCCAATTCACCCCTTGTACCCCATTATATATAGCTAACCCTGACATCAACTCTCATACAATTACAACATTAATTTTCTCAAACAACGAGCAATACAAATAAGATGACTGATACAACATGACTAACAAAAATGGCTGACATAAGGCAAGTGGTAGAAGGCGACTGGTAGAAGGTGATTTGTGGAAGGCGACTGGTGGAAGGCAACTGGGGGAAGGTGACTAGCAAAAGGCAAATAGTAGAAGACAATTGGTAGAAAGCGACTGGTAGAAGGTTACTGGCATAAGGCAACTGGCATAAGGTGACTGGCATAAGGTGACTAATAGAAGGTGAGTGGTAGAAGGCAACTGGAATAAGGTGACTGGAAGAAGGCGAGTGATAGTAGGTGCCTGAAATATAATGATCATCATTTATTGATAGTTTATTTTACCATTAATTTTCTTGTTTTAACATTTTGTTCATGGACACTTACTAAGGAGGTTTTCCTATTATTTGGTCACCAATATCAAGATTGATTGGGATAGATATTTTTTTGTCTTGAGCAGTAGTTCTCTTTTTACTAGTTATTTTCATTTTTAAAAATTTTGTTCATTTTTCATGTTACTCTTATGTTCATACAGGTTGTTGGCAATGGAAAGAAGGTAGGCCAGTCTTTCGATAAAAGGAGTATCCTCAAATACTTCCATAATATTTTAAAATCCAATCAACCATCAACATCTGCACAAATTGAAGGTATGAACGCCTTTACTTACTAACCAGTTAATTTTTATGCATTGTTAAATTTATACATAATGTCTTTATTCATAAAGAAGTGTACTTTTTTTATGGCTTTGTCCATCGTTTATATGTATTTTTTAATAGAAGGTATGCTTTTAAATTCCATAATGATAATGACCCTACTATTGACACTAGTATTATCTCTACAGAAAACATTGTTCACCTTGGTATACCTCCACTCCCACATATCCACGGTAATAAAAAGTCCACAGATGAAATATTCTTAATCAAATGGAACGACAACATGAAGAGATTATTGAATCTAACATGCCAAGCAGAAAAGAAAACAATAGTTCTTATGTAGTCCCTACTTCCAGAGAATCTTCTTCTAAAAAATATAAATGTGCAAGGTTATCTAGGTGGATAATTAACAAATCATTTCAGCCTGATTGGATATTAGAATTCCCATTTATTGAGCCAGTGCTTCCAGAGAATAGTAGTAAGAAAATAATAGAATTGATATGCGTAATTTGCAGTTGGAAACACGAAAAGGATCATAGATTGCAAGTTAAGAAATATACAGTAGAAAAACATTGTGGAAAGGTTTATATCAAAATAAAAGAAGGTGATCGACCAATACCAAAACATTATAGGTGGAAGGATGCATCAAAGTGCGCACATAAAAGATATGCGCAAGAATATGATAAATAAATGAAATAAAAGCAAACTTTGGTTGAGAAAGGAGTAACGATTTGAGCCCAATTTCAAAAAATTAATAAGTTCACCTTAGCTTCAAAAATTTTGTAGTTTGTTATTTTATTCACTATTCTTAAAAAGGGAAGACCTATGTCTGATTTCATTGATTATAAATCTCTATTTCGACTAGTTGATATACAAAACTTACCCAACATCCATTGGTCAGATTGAAGTGGTTGGAAACTGGTAAATATCTCTCATTGGTTGAGCAGGATGACCTTAAAGAGAAAGTAAAAAAGACCAATTTCATTTCAATTTCAATTGATGAGGTGACTGTTGTTGACAACACATATTGGATTTGCATGCATTTTTACACATTTAAAAATCATTTAAGGCAACCTAATGTACTTGGAGTATGCTTTGAAGAACACAAGCTTATACTGAGATGGGGGGGTGAATAGTATAAGACCTCTTTTTACTTTTTCCTTTATACTTCAAAATAGTAAAGAAATATACCCAAAGCAATGCACAATATCATCCACAAAGTGACACCAATTTTAACGTGGTTCACCCAGAATGGTTGGGCTACGTCCACAAAACTTTTCTCTAAAATTTATCTCAAAGTTCTTTGGGAATCCTTCCCAATTACAATGTTTATGAGCCTCGGCCCAAAGGATATACCTTCCCCCAATCTAAATTTATGAGCCTATGCTCAAAGGAGATACCTTCCCCCAATCACAATTTATGAGCCTCTGCTCAAAGGAGATACCTTCCCTCTCGCTCCGGAAATGATCCCTCGGAAGATCAATCGCCTCTACCTCTTGCCATCACGTGGAACTCCTTTCCACCGAAGACCTCCTGTCCTCAATGCTTAGCCTAAGAGACCTCTGCCTTCTATGATCACGTCCACAGTAGCTCAGCAACCTATACCAAACACAGTCAGTCGATCTAGTACAAGTCTTCCTCTGTCTGTCAAATCTGTCCAACTCTTGAACAAATTAATCCTCTACATACAAGCCTTCTCAAAGACTTTCCAACTGTCCTCAGGTTCTTCTCATAGAACCATTGCACCTCTGTCCTCAAGTTCTCTGATAGAACTATCAAACTCAGCTCACAAGTCCTCTGCTAGGACCTGTCCAAATCTGCTCACAAGTCCCCATCGTAACCTATCCAAAATTGCTCACAAGTCTCCATCGAAACCTGTCCAAAACTGCTCACAAGTCCCCATCGGAACCTGTCCAAAAACTGCTCACAAGTCCCCACTGGAACTTGTCCAAAAACTCAGCAAGCTCACAAAGACAAAAATTTCTTAGTAGGAAATCACAAAGTGAATTGTTAGAGACCCAATGTGATTTGTCAAACTCATAGAAGCATAAAGAGAATTGTTAGAGACTCAATATGTTCTATACTCAAATCCCAATCTCAAAACTCAACTCAAATCAACTCGACTCAATATAAATCTCAAATCTGAAAACTCAACTCAATATCCGAAATGGATAGGATAGAATGTTTTCTTTCAAGAACATGAAACCCCAACAATTGCCAACTATGCAAAGAATCACATAACAATGATACTCATGTTCTTTTCACCATTAATTAGGGTTTCAACAACAATGCTCATCAAACAAGGTTTAGTCAACCAACACCATTCAACTCAACATCAACCTTGAAGCATTCAACCAATCATCACAAGAAAAGGAAACAAGTAGAAATCCTTTTCCCTCCAAAGATATTTGAACAAAACAGCCACCAACACAATATCACCAAATGCAAAGAATAACTTGCTCAAATCAACTCAATGGAGTAAGCCCAATATCATGAATCAAGTAAAGCAATAACTTGATCAAACAACCTCTATGGAAGCAACTCAACCATCAAACTCAAAACAGCCAACCAAGGGTTCCACCAACTCAAAGCAAGTAGCTAGACTCACAAATATAAACCCTAGTGCACAAAGCTTCCACTATCTCAAACCAGAAATTATGCATTCACCAAAAACTCTCCTTAAGGATAACAATGCATAAGTAGTCTTCAACAAACCGGAAAATAGGATTTACACCCAACCAAAGGAAACCTAGTTGAAAACCTTTTCACTCCAACCTTATTTCAGAAAAACATACACCAATCATACTTATAATAAAAATGCGCCCATACCCTTTTTGAAGATGAATAAGCCCTTGAAAATCTACCACAATTAATAATTTTGATCTTCCTTAAAAATTATTAACCCAACATTGGCATGTCAAAATAACTCAACCACCATGGCAATTATTTCCCCTTTAATTTTCAATCTGACTATAGCAAAGATATTAAGCTTGCATTCCTTATACCTCCAAAAGCTAACTTTATAAAACCTTAGCAAGCAAAATATTAAAATTTAATTGCCACTCTTTTTGCAAAAATTGGAGCGCATACCTTTGGTAAATATCCCTCAAATTTTGGAGTGCATACACTACCCTCAAAAGGGTCTTCGACGATTCGTACTACCGACCACCATGCTACTAAGTCCTTTGGTCATGTCGCGTGGGCTACGAGAGCCCACGTGAGGGAGAAGAGAATTCTCCATTCTTATCACCGCGTGCGCCTCCTCCTTGGCGCCAAGACCAACTTGTCACACCTTTGACCACGCAACGCTTGTCTTCTTCCTTCGCTGGCGCAGGGGCTTCGATGTTGAAATTGAAATGCTCAAGGATTAATGTCGAACTCTTGGAAAAAAATATAAATGAAATCATTTGCCTCATTTTATATGCACTTTGATGCATTTCCAAACATGTCGGTTGAATTCGAAAAGTAATTTCGAATTTAATCGAAATTGCTTTCTAAAGGGTTTAAAAACCCTTAAGATTTTTAATAAATTAAAAATAATTTCTCCCTTAATTAATTAAATAATTAATTAATTAAAACATTGAAGGGTTTTAAATAATAATTAAATAAATAATAAAGAGAACCTCCATTGGTTTTAATGAAAAACCCTTGCCAATGGAATCTCTTCGGATTCTCTTGGAATATTCCACCTTTGAAGCCAACACATCCTCTTAACATTAATGTCATTTCCTTTTGACATCAATGACAACTCATAGACAAGAAGCTAGGATCTCAAACCCAAAATTGCCAACAATCTCCCCCTTTGTCATTGATGGCAAACTATGCTTCTCAACAACATAGAAACTCAAAATAAACAGCTCCCCCTGTCTTGAGGCTCTCCCCCTTACTCAAATATCTCCCCCTTTGTCATCAATGGAAAATGGTCACCTTTGGGGCTCGGGACTAAGAATGAGCCTCTTAGCTTAGTCCCTCCCCCACCTCCTGATGAGGTGATTAATTCTTGGGTGGGAGTAAAACTCCCATTAGGCACTGATCATCATCAGTGTCTATAACTTCCTTACCGGGCCTTCTCTTGAACTCTTTGTCCATATTCTTGTTCTTGTCACTGTTCTTGTTCTTGTTCTCATCCTTGTTCTTGTCCATGCCTTGATCCTTGGACCTGATCATGCCACTGTTCTTGTTCCTGTATTCTGGAATTTTAGCTCTACACTGTCTGATTGTGTAACCTTCATTGTTGCACTTGAAACACTTGACGATGTTGTTTCTCTAAGGTAAACCTGATCTTTGAATCCACTAGTTCTGACCAAACCTGTTCTTGTTATTTGCCTTGAAATGAACTGCCTTGTGCCCAAACTGTTGACAAGAGTAGCAATACCCTTGAAAGTAACTAGCACTTCTGAAACTGTCATTTACCTCCTTCACTTGAGCCATGCAATGTGAAGCCATGTGACCAAACTCGTGACAAGCAAAACATTTGCTTTGAAACTTTCCTTTAATTGACCTCTTAGGTTCTGAAAACTTCTTCTCATTCTGAATTCTATTTTCTGTTCCTGTGTATCTATCATTCAAGAACTCATGATCTGAAATACTTTCCTCATCAGAACTCTCTTCCTTTTGGAGTCTCTTACTAGACTCTCCAACTTGTTCCTTGTGTGGCTTAACAAAACCAATGCCTGTTTTATCTGTTGTCTTTCCTTGACCTTTGATGAGAGACTTAACCTTTTTGGATCTATCTTAAAATCTGTAAAGCTTATCCTTGTACTCTTTAGTTTCCTCTTTCAAAGAAGCCATTTTCTATTCTAACTCACTATACTCAAGAACCTTAGACTCTAACTCATCCTTGAGTTCTTGTGTCTTAGCTATAGAGAAGTCAAGACTTTCTATAAGATCATCTCTCTCCATACAACATTCATCTAACTTATCCTTGAGTCTAGCATTCTTCCTTCTTTCCTTTTTCAAAGCACTAAGAGCACTAATAAGTTCACTTTCAAGATCCTTTATTTGATTGCTTTTTGAATCATCAAAGCCTTTTTCAGATTTCTTATCACTAGAGGTGCTACCCTTTTCAAAAACCATACATGCATCTTCCTTATAGTTTTCTGAAGCATCCTCATACATACTAGAAACCAAAACATTATTTGTGCAATCATCCTCAAGGTGACCAAAATTTCCACATCTAAGACATTTCATGATAATGAATCTATGTTTCGGTTCTTCCTCTTTTTCTAATATGAACATCTCATTTTCATTATCACTTGAAGAACTTTCACTATCACTACTGGAACACTTACTTGCTTTGTCTAGGTAGAAACTCTTCTTGTGCTTGTGAGAATACCTCTTTCCTTGATTGTTGTGCTCATCTTTGTTTTTCCCGTGATGCTTGTGCTTTTAGAATCCTTGCTCTTAGAATTTTGTTTATCTTCATCACTTTCATTCTTGGGAACAGACAGATCAGTAGCATAATGACCAAACTTTCCACAATTGAAACATCTTATATTTTTCATACTTTTGTGCTTTCTAAAGAACTTGCCTTTCTTGCTGTAATATGCCTCTTCATCACTAGAAGACTCATCACTATCTTGAAGCTGTTTACCTTTGGAATTCTTGGTAGCCTTGAAAGCTTCCTCTTTCTTGACATCAACCTTCACTTGAGTTCTCAACTCAAATGCTACAAGTATACTATGGATCTCATCCTTTTTCAACTTATCCAAATCTTTAGCTTCCTCAATAGCAAAAATATTTTCACTAAATCTATTAGGAAAAGATCTTAAAATCTTATCACAAACATCATTTTCAGCAAGCTCAAGACCTAAGTCTTTCATGGAGTTAACAACCTCATCCATACGAAGCATGTAGTCACCAATATTTTCATCATCATTCATCTTGAGTTGTTCAAACATACCTTTGAAGTGTCTCAACTTGGCCTTTCTGACATTTGTATCACCTGTATGAACCACCTGCAACTGTTTCCACATTTCACTAGCTATCTTGCAATGAATCACTTTGGTGAGATCTTCTTTTTGTAGGCCTTTTAGGATTGCATTCATTGCTTTTGAATTGTTGTGATGTAGGAGCCTTTCTTCTTTAGTATTTGGACCATGTATAGGAATAGTGTACTCATCTTCAATTACTTCCCATACCTCATTACCAAGTGCCATTATATGAACCTTCATCCTTGCACTCCAAAGACCAAAATCTGACCCATCAAGAATAGGTGTTGCATTGCCACTTGAATAATCCATCGTGTTCTTTACTAGCTTTTCCTTCAAGCTGTTAAACTTTTCGAAGGCACCCGCTCTAATACCAATTGAAGAACACAAGCTTATACTGAGATGGGGGAGTGAATAGTATAAGACCTCTTTTTACTTTTTCCTTTATACTTCAAAACAGTAAAGAAATATACCCAAAGCAATATCAAAGCAATGCACAATATCATCCACAAAGTGACACCAATTTTAACGTGGTTCACCCAAAAAGGCTGGGATACGTCCACAAAACGTTTCTCTAAAAGTTATCTCAAAGTTCTTTTTGAATCCTTTCCAATTACAATGTTTATGAGCCTCAGCCCAAAGGAGATACCTTCCCCAAATTTGAATTTATGAGCCTCTGCTAAAAGGAGATACCTTCCCCCAATCAGAATTTATGAGCCTCTGCTCAAAGGAGATACCTTCCCCTCTGCTCTAGAAATGATCCCTCAGAAGATCAACTGCCTCTACCTCTTGCCAGCATGTGGAACTCCTTTCCACCGAAGACCTCCTATCCTCAATGCTTAGCCTAAGAGACCTCCGCCTTCTATGATCACGTCCACAGTAGCTCAACAACCTCGTACCAAACACAATCAGTCGATCTAGTACAAGTCTTCCTCTATCTGTCAGATCTATCCAACTCTTGAACAAATCAATCCTCTGCATACAAGCCTCCTCAAAGACTTTCCAACTGTCCTCAGGTTCTTCTCATAGAACCAATGCACCTTTGTCCTCAAGTTATCTGATAGAACTATCAAACTCAGCTCACAAGTCCTCTGCTAGGACCTGTCCAAATCTGCTCACAAGTCCCCATCGAAACCTGTCCAAAATTGCTCACAAGTCCCCACCGAAACCTGTCCAAAACTGCTCACAAGTCCCCACCGAAACCTGTCCAAAAACTGCTCACAAGTCCCCACCGGAACTTGTCCAAAAACTCAACAAGCTCACAAAGAAAAAACTTTCTTAGTAGGAAATCACAAAGTGAATTATTAGAGACCCAATGTGATTTGTCAAACTCATAGAAGCATAAAGAGAATTTTTAGAGACTCAATATCTTCTATACTCAAATCCCAATCTCAAAACTCAACTCAAATCAACTCAGCTCAATCTAAATCTCAAATCTAAAAACTCAACTCAATATCTGAAATGGATAGGATAGAATGTTTTCTTTCAATAACATGAAACCCCAATAATTTCCAACTATGCAAAGAATCACATAACAATGATACTCATGTTCTTTTCACCATCAATTAGGGTTTCAACAACAATGCTCATCAAACAAGGTTTAGTCAACCAACACCATTCAACTCAACATCAACCTTGAAGCATTCAACCAATCATCACAAGAAAAGGAAACAAGTAGAAATCCTTTTCCCTCCAAAGATATTTGAACAAAACAGCCACCAACACAATATCACAAAATGCAAAGAATAACTTGCTCAAATCAACTCAATGGAGTAAGCCCAATATCATGAATCAAGTAAAGCAATAACTTGATCAAACAACCTCTATGGAAGCAACTCAACCATCAAACTCAAAACAGCCAACCAAGGGTTCTACCAACTCAAAGCAAGTAGCTAGACTCACAAATATAAACCCTAGTGCACAAAGCTTCCACTATCTCAAACCAAAAATTATGCATTCACCAAAAACACTCCTTAAGGATAACAATGCATAAGTAGTCTTCAACAAACCAGAAAATAGGATTTACACCCAACCAAAGGAAACCTAGCTAAAAACCTTTTCACTCCAACCTTATTTCAGAAAAACATACACCAATCATACTTATAAGAAAAATGTGCCCATACCCTCTTTGAAGATGAATAAGCCCTTGAAAATCTACCACAATTAATGATTTTGATCTTCCCTAAAAAATTATTAACCCAACATTGGCATGTCAAAATAACTCAACCACCATGGCAATTATTTCCCCTTTAATTTTCAATCCGACTATAGCAAAGATATTAAGCTTGCATTCCTTATACCTCCCAAAGCTAACTTTATAAAACCTTAGCAAGAAAAATATTAAAATTTAATTGCCACTCTTTCTGCAAAAATTGGAGTGCATACCTTTGGTAAATATCCCACGAATTTCGGAGTGCATACACTACCCTCAAAAGGGTCTTCGGTGATTCGTACCACCGACCACCATGCTACTAAGTCCTTTGTTCACGTCGCATGGGTTAGGAGAGCCCAAATGAGGGAGAAGGGAATTCTCCATTCTTATCACCGCTTGCGCCTCCTCCTTGGCACCAAGACCAACCTGTCACACCTTTGACCACGCAATGCTTGTCTTCCTCCTTCGCTGGCGTAGGGGCTTCGATGTCGAAATCGAAATGCTTAGGGATTAATGTCGAACTCTTGGCAAAAACATAAATGAAATCATTTGCCTCATTTTATATGCACTTTGATGCATTTCCAAACACGTCGGTTGAATTCAAAAAGTAATTTCGAATTTAATCGAAATTGCTTTCTAAAGGGTTTAAAAACCCTTAAGATTTTTAATAAATTAAAAATCATTTCTCCCTTAATTAATTAAATAATTAATTAATTAAAACCTTGAAGGGTTTTAAATAATAATTAAATAAATAATAAAGAGAACCTCCATTGGTTTTAATAAAAACCATTTAACTTGGTTTTAATGAAAAACCCTTGCCAATGGAATCTCTCCGGATTCTCTTGGAATCTTCCACCTATGAAGCCAACACATCCTCTTAACATTAATGTCATTTCATTTTGACATCAATGAAAACTCATAGACAAGAAGCTAGGATCTCAAACCCAAAATTTCCAACATATGCAAGATGGTATAAAATTGCAATGCAGAAAACATTTACAATGTTGTTGTAACTAGTTTAAAGGAAGTAGCAAGAATGAATGAAATGGAAATAACCACTAAGTTAATATGTGTCAGATTTTATGGTGTTGCTACAATGCAAGGACACATGAATGGTCTTTGTGTTAGACTACAAACATATTTTGCCCCATATTTGATCCCTATTCATTGCATGGCTCACAGAATGAATCTTGCATACAAAATTGTGGATACATTTACAAATGTTGCAAGAGTGGAAGAGCTTATCCATGAAATTCATAATTATATTTTATGTAGTCCAAAAATATTTTTAGAGTTTCAAAATTTTGCACTAGGAGTTACTAAAGTTAAAAAACTGTTAAAAGACGTAGATACTAGGTGGATTTTGATTTATCATGAAGAATTTACAATAATACAATAAAATAAAATTGGAGAAAATATTATCTTCTTATTATCTAGAATAATTTTGGCAGAGTTTTAGTACTCTGTTACAATATCCTCATAGGCTCTAGAAGAGCTCACACACATGCTACAATGCAATATTCTTCTTCATAAAATAAAACCCTACAACTGCCTTAAGTAAGAAAAAACAAAGCAAACCCTAACCCTAGTAAATCATATCCATCGGATCTACATCGACGGTGTTTATTACATGTCTTAGTATTTCGGCCATAACTTTTGACTCGGGTGTCTGTTTGGGCCCGGCTTTTTTTTTATTGCATATATTTTTAAGGTCTATGATTTTGTTTTGTCTCCTCTAATAGGAGACACTTTCCAAGGCTAAAAATTTCATCTAACGGCCCAAATTTTTATTTTAATGTATGGCTAGCCAGATTTCCAATATTCTCCCCCTTGTTGGTAAGGGGACTGACTATCAAGTCCCTTAGTAACAAAAACAAAGTTTTTACTACTTCCTTAGTAAAAATAGTTGCTACTTGATCATGTGTGGAGCAATACCTCAATTTAAAGTGTTCCTTCTCTACCATATCCTGAATGAAGTGGTACTTGATGTCAAAATGCTTGGACCTGATATGGTGGATAGGATTATGTGCCAACTTAATGTCACTATGATTATCATAGAATAAAGTAGTTGGAGTCCCTTGCTTCTCCCTTATATTTGCTAGCACCTTTTGAAGCCACAATGCTTGTGCACTTGTCGATGTAAGTGCAATATACTCTGCTTCAGTAGAAGATAATGCCATTGTAGCTTGTTTCTTGGAACTCCATGTCACCAAACCTAAACTAAGAGAAAAATAATGCCCACTCATGGATTTCCTATCATCAATATTACTACTCCAATCACTGTCACTAAATCCCACTAACTTCAAATTCTTTGCCTTTGAGTAATGGATCCCATAATCAATTGTTCCATGAACATACCTCAAAATCCTCTTTGCTACCTTCAAACTGTGATGGATTAGCCATATACCTAGAACATTGTGAAATAGCAAAGCATATATTCATCCTAGTGTTACAAAGGAACATAAGGCTACCAACAATACTCATGTACTCTATTTTTTTTACCCTTTTAGCTCCATCCTCCAAACTCAAGATCTTCCCATGTGCAATGGATGTTGCCACAAGTTTACATTCACTCGAACCAAATCTCTTCAGCATATCCCTTACATATTTTGATTGACAAACAAAAATATCATTGCTAGTTTGATGTATTTCCATCCCAAGAAATTAACTCATCAAACCCAAATCAGACATTTCAAACTCCTTCTTCATACATGTTTAAAAGAATCATTCAAAGAATAACTACTCCCCATAAATAACATATCATCAACATAAAGGCATACAATAAGAATATCATTACCTTCCTTTTTGTAGTACAAAGTGGGCTCACTCTTACTCCTTTCAAAATTGCACTGTAGGAAGTAGTCATGGATTCTAGCATACCAAGCTCTTGGAGCTTGCTTCAGCCCATATAGAGCCTTCTTCGACATGTAGACTTGATCTTCTTTTCCTTGGACAACAAAACCTTGTGGTTGTTCCACATATACTTCTTCATCTAAATATCCATTGAGAAATGCACTTTTGACATCCATATGATGCATCTTCCAATTTTTATGAGCTGCCAATGATAGCAACATCCTTATTGTTTCTTGCCTTGCCACTGGAGCAAATGTTTCCTCATGGTCCAAATCATATTTCTGAGTGAAAACCTTTGCTACCAACCGTGCCTTGTACCTCTCAATGGATCCATCATTGTTCTTCTTGATCTTGTAGACCCACTTGCATCCTACACATTCCCATCCTTGGGCAGATCACACAACTCCCAAGTATCATTCTTTTCAATAGAATGCATTTCTTCTTGCATAGACTTCATCCACACTTTGTTAGTACTAGCAAGCTAAAAACATGAAGGCTCAAAATCATCAACAACTTTTGAAACTTTAGAAACTTGTGAAACAAGTGCATAGTTTACAACATTACCTTTGGGATCTCCACTGTCATCATCTCCATAAATATGTAGGTTATCTAACCTCTCTATTACTGCATTCATATTTGTATGTTGACTCCTTATCATCCTCTTATAGAAATTCTTATCAAGAATTTGAGATTTTGGGTGATCCTTCAACAATATTTTACCTTTTCCTTTCGTCGGTGGTGATGGAGGTGGAGAACTACTAGAAGAACCTTCTCTTGGACTTGAAGGTGCACTTGCAGAAGATGAACTAGAAAATTTTTCATGGCTAGGCTGAACTGAAACATGGCTTGGTTCCACCTTCTCTTCACCAAAACAATCCTCAACAAACATTTTTTGTGATACCAAACTTCCCCCTTCATCAAAAATTGCATCTCTAGATACAATTATTTTATGTGAAATAGGATTAAAGAACCTGTATTCCTTAGATTGCTCACTATACCCAATAAAAAAATATTTTTCACTCTTTGCATCCAACTTCTTCTTATTATCACCATTAACATGCACAAAAGCCACACATCCAAAAACTCTAAAATGATTTACATTTGGCTTCTTGTTGTACCAACATTCATAAGGGGTAATATTCTCTAGACTCTTAGTATGAGTTCTATTTAAAATATAATTAGCAGTCCTAATTGCTTCAACCCAATAAAACCTACTCATACCTTTTTCTTGCATCATGCACCGTGCCATCTCCACCAAAGTCATGTTCTTTCTTTCAGCCACCCCATTCTGTTGAGGTGTGTAAGGATTTTTTTATCTTTTAATCCCAAACTCACTACAAAAATTGTCAAATTCATGATAATAGAACTCACCTCCTCTATTTGTCCTCAAACATTTGATATAATGACCACTTTCATTTTTAAATAGAGCCTTAAAATTATTGAAGCAATTGAATGCCTCATCCTTATGCTTAATAAAATAAACCCAACAATATCTGGAGAAATCATCAATAAAAGTTAGAAAGTAAGAAGCTTTACCCATACTCTATGTCTGCATTGGTCCACAAATGTCACTATGAACCAACTATAATGGATGTTGGGTCCTCCATGCTTCACCATGAGGAAACTTCCCCCTTGCATGTTTGTCAAGTGCACAACCTTCACAAACCTCCTTGGAGTCTTCAATTTTTGGTAACCCATAGACAAGTGATGAAAGCATCTTCAAAATCTTATAATTTAAATTCCCAAATAATAAATGTCATCGCCTCTCATTACCTTCTACACCAAAAAATACTAGAGCTCCCCCTTGATCTACAAATTGTAATGGGAAGAGCCTGTTCTTGGTCATCTTTACAGTGGTAATCAATTTTCTCCTCTGATCATAAATTTTGCACATTCTATCCTCAAATACTAACTTATAATCCATTTCCAAAATTTGACCAATACTCATTAATTAATGCTTCAAATGAGGTGCATAGTAAATGTTGAGCAAGGTACAGTGACAATATTGTCATTGTTGACAACACACTCAGATGGACATGTTGATGCAGAGGACAGTTGTTCGAAGGTTTTTCAAAGTAAGTATAGTGGTGTTCAATGCTTATGAGGATGTTTTTGATGTTCAGGTGAAGTTGTTATAGGTTGTACGTGCAAATTTGCAAAATTTGCAAAAATCGTTAGGAAGTTGTCAAAGTAGCAAAAGTTGTCAATAAAGGTGTGCTCCTTGCTTGCAGTGCATGGTCGGACAGGTCAGAGCATGTTGGCATACTATAAAATGTGTTAGAATAGTTTTGGAGGTGTCATCTTGATGTTTGGATTGATCATTTGCATCGCCAGTACTTGGTTGGACAATTTTGCACTGTTGGACGGTTGTAAAATCTGCGTTAGAGACCACTTTGCAGGAGGAATATTAAGAAATCCATGAGTTAGACTTTAAAATTTTTACTGGAGGTATTCTGATATACAGAGAGATTATGTTTTAAATTTCAGCCCGAATGGAGACCCTAGGAAGAAACGAAATTAGTTGCAAAATGCCTCCGCAACACATTTTCCAGTTTATATGACAGGTGTAAAATCTGCGTCAGAGGTCACTTTGCAGGAGTAATATTAAGAAATCCATGATGAATTAGAACTCAATTTTTTTACTAGAGGTATCTATATATACTGAGAGCTTAAGTTTTAAATTTTAGGCTAAACAGAGTCTGAAAGAAGAAACAGTGAGCATTACAAAATGGCTCTAGAGCACTTTTTCGGTTTATGTGACGTGTAAAATCAGCGTCAGAGGCCACTTTGTCAAAGGTATTGTGAATAATCCATGAAGATTTAAAATCTAAAATTTAAACTGAAGGTATTCAGTTTATCCAAGAATATATGTTTTAATTTTTAGCCCGTTTGAAAATTTGAGCAGGAAGTTATGACTGTTACAAAAAGCCCTATCAGCTCTTTTTGGTATTTTTGGCAGTTTCTAAGAATGTAACGGTTGAGTGGTACCTTTGTGTAACTAAAAAAAAAAGCTGCATTTTTTAATGTGAAGCATATATATGTTTTAAAAGAAAATGGAGAAGAGAATTTTTTGAAGAAAGGACTGTCGGTGCATGTTGTGAAGAATTTTTTTCTTTGGCATTTTGATTGAAAAAATGTGCAAGGTGTGAGATAATCAATGTGCAGAGTTGAGAATATTGAAAAGGTTAGATAGAAGATTTTAGAGGAGAATATTTGTGAGCTAGACCACTCAGGGTCTTTTGATGAGATTTAATACTTTTATCAGAGCTTTTTAAATTTGTCGAGTCGGTGCTTGGCAACAGGGATCGATGCTCCTTGCAGTTGGTGCTGCTAAATTTCGGGTTGGTTGGTGCCATTCCCTGTAGTTGGTGCTACAAAAATATTGTAAAGACCAAAATTTTTTTATGTTTGATTTTGATGGGAGTCCAAACAGTCCATTGGCATAGTGGTTTTCCCACATTGGGTTTCCACTATAAATCTGGTGTTATATGATGCATGTTTGTGTGATTGCTTATTTTGATTTGATTTCGTAGTTGGATTAAATTTTTAATATACACTAATTTATCCCCCCTCTCAATGTTACGCTTAGTTCAAAAATTGGTATCAGAGCGAGATTCCTAAACAGGCTTAACCAGCTAGGGTGATCTTGGAAGTGACACAATGGTAGGTTGTGAAGGCTTCTCATCAAACAAAGCACCATTGTTTAATGAAACTAATTACGCATTTTAGAGACTCAAGATGCAGACATATCTTTGTACTTTGGGATACGACATTTGAAATTCAGTAAAGAATGGATACATAATACCCACCACTTCTCCAATTGATGTTGCTGGTAAGAAATTGTTTGAGAATGACTCAAAAGCAAATAATGCTATCATGTGTGGATTAGTGGACAGCGAACTGGTAAAGATTATGGGTTGTAAAATAGCAAAGGAAATATGAGACAAACTGAAGAGCATTCATGAAGGAGACGTTAAGATCAAGGAGGCCAAGTTACAAACACATCGAGCTCAGTTTGCAGGATTAAATATGAATGAGGATGAGAATATAGAGGCATATATGTTGAGAGATAATGAAGTCATTAATGCAATTAGAGGACTCGATGAGGAAATTGAAGATTCTGTCATCATGAAAAAGGTATTAAGGTCTCTTCCCCAAAGATTTGATTCTAAATATTTAGCTATAAAAGAAGTTAAATATCTAAATTCTTAGTATGGATTAGATGCATGGTTATTTGACTACATATGAGATGAGAATAGGAAAATCTAAAACCATATATAGAGAAGCTACTTTTAAAGCCCATAAAAATATGAAAGCAAAACAAGAATCTGAGGAAGAAGAGACATCAGATGAAATGGAAGCAAACTTTGTTCGAAAACTAAAAATAGGAAAAGAAAAATATAGAGGAAAGTTACCATTTAAATGTTTTAACTGTGGAGGCATTGGACATTTCGCAACTAAATGTCCACTTAATGAGAATAACAGAAGTGATGAAGGATCGCACGGAGAAAGAAGTGACTGGAAGAAAAAAATCAAATTTCAAAATAGACAACTTCAAGAAGAAAAGTTTCATCTCCAAGAAGGTCAGTTCATCAGAAGACAGCTCCAGTGAGGATTCTGAAAAAGAAACAGGTGAAGCTCTTTTCATGGCATTCAAAGAAGAAAAAACTAAAAAATAACAAGATGTGATGAAGAAGAAATTGACATAGAAGTGAATTTGGAAGAGGAACTAATTGTAGCTCTGGATGAATTGAAGACAAAAAGAAAAAGGAATAAGAAAATTTTAAGAAAGCTTGAGGATGCAAATGAAATCATACCAAGTTTGAAAATGCAGATAGAAGAATCCAAGAAGATCTCCAAAGATCTTGAAGTACAAATAACCATGAAAATAGATTATTATAGCAAGTTAGAATAAGAGATTGTTGGTTTAAGGATGTAGCTAGAAGAGATGAATCAAAAAATTAGCTTTTATCACAAATGTGAAGAGGTTTCTATAAAGTTGGATAAGATCGTAAAGAACCAGAAGACTATAGGCATAAAATTTGGTTTGGGTTTTGATGAAGGAGAATCATCAAATGGATCAAAGGCCACAAATGAAGAATCCACAAAGAATGAAGAAAATAAATAGGTTAATCAAGTAAAAATGAATCATGCAAAGGAAAACAATAATGCAAGGCACGAAAGGAGAATTTACAATGATGGTTTCACCAATATCACACATCAAAGAAGAAGAAGATTTATGACTCCTACAACAACATGGCAAAGACCACCACCCAGGTTCAATCATCCCTTTTCTGGTTACTATTTTAAATACAATGGTTATGGACATAAGATTTTAGATTACAAGTATAATGTAGGACCAAGGAATTTTACTGGTAGAAATAATTTTTCACCTTTGATGGATTATGTAGTAGAATGTTATAACTGTCATAAATTTGGGCATATTGCAAGAAATTATAGAAGTACATTTGCATCAAATCAATTTCAAAGAAAAAAATTTCAGCCAAATGGAAAAAGACAAAATAGAAAATTTTTCGAAAAACATGCACAAGCTACTAAAAAAGAAAAGCCAAAACAAGAGGCCAAAACTGTAATCAAACCGGAGTGGAAAGAAAAATAGCAACCTAAGGAAGAAAAGGAATCTTTGATCATACATATGGTATTTAAAGCACAGAATAAATCTACACCATGGATACTTGATAATGGATGCTCCAGTCATATGACAGGTGACAAACAAAAATTTGAGAAGTTGCAACAATATGAAGGTGGTTTAGTGAAATTCAGAAACAATGATGGAGCTAAGATAGTTGGTAGAGGTTCAGTTAAGATCAATGATGGAAAAATCAGGTCAGTTGCAACAATATTGTTATTGTTGTATATGTAGATGATATCATATTTGGCAGTAGCAAAGATGAGTTATGTAAATATTTAGCAAATAAGATGCAGAAAGAGTTTGAAATGTCAATGATTGGTGAACTTTCGTATTTTCTTGGATTTGAAGTTAATCAAAAGGATAAGGGCATATTTATTTCTCAAATTAAATATGTGAAAGAGATGTTGAAAAATTTCACAATGGAGGATTGCAAGCTAGTTAGCACTCCCATGACGACAAGTTGCAAGTTGAGCAAGGATGAAAAATCTCCACCTGTTGATCAAACTATGTATAGATCCATGATTTTGAACTTACTATACTTGACAGCTACTAGATCAGGCATTTTGTAGGCAATATGCATGGTAGCATGATTTCAGGCTAATCTTAAGGAGACTCATGTGACAATAGTGAAGAGGATTTTTCGGTACCTCAAGGGTACTATGGATTATGGGTTATGGTATCCGAAAGATAAGGACTTCACCCTTATTGCGTATTCATATGCATATTGGGTAGGATGTGTAGATGATAGGAAGAGCACCAATGGAGGTGCATTCTATCTTGGTGATAATCTTATTGTGTGGCATAGCAAAAAGTAGGAGTCAGTCTCATTATCCATAGCAGAGGTAGAGTATATTGCAGCGACATCATGATATACACAAGTACTTTGGATGGAACAAAATTTGAAGGATATTGGAATAAATTTTAGCGATCCCATCTCTATCATGTGTGATCATACAAGTGCAATCAATATCTCAAAGAATCCAGTTATGCATTCTTGCACAAAACATATTGTTATCCAGTATCATTTTATGAAGGATAAATTTGCGAAAGGTGAGGTTAAGTTGGATTTTTTTCCAACAACAGAGCAAGTAGCGGATATCTTCACCAAACCATTACCTAAGGAAGTCTTTGAGTACCTTCAAAAGAAACTGGGAGTGGTCACACTTCCCAAGCATTGAATAGCTATTGGGGCCACATTCTTAGGGGGAGCATTTGTGTCTTTGTTTATCTTTTTGCTCATGTTTGTGATTCTTGCTAAGTGTAATAATTTTTGCTTGAGAATTTTGTCCATGGACTCAGGGGGAGTTTACATTAGCCCTTTGGTCTTGTTGTCAAAGGGGGAGAAGAGTTATAGGAAATTGTGCATATGTTGTGAACAATTCCAAAGGGGGAGATTTTTGAGCAAGGTGCAGCGACAATATTGTCATTGTTGTCAACACACTCAGATGGACAGGTTGATGTAGAGGATAGTTGTTCGAAGGTTGTTCATAGTATATATAGTGGTGTTCAATTCTTATGAGGATATTTTTGATGTTAGGGTGAAGTTGTTACAGGTTGCCAATGCAAATTTGCAAAAGTTGCAAAATCATCAAGAAATTGTCAAAGTAGCAAAAGTTGTCAAAAGGGTGTGCTCCTTGCTTGTTGTGCATGTTCAAATAGGTTAGAGCATGACGAAATTCTATAAAATGTGTTTGAATAGTGTTTGAGGTGTCATATCGATGTTTGGATTGATCATTTGCATTTTCGGTACTTGGTTGGACAATTTTACACTTTGTTGGATAGTTGTAAAATCTGCGTTAGAGGCCACTTTGCAAGAGGAATATTACAAAATACATGAGTTGGACCAAAATTTTTACTGGAGGTATTATGATGTACAGATATCTTATGTTTTAAATTTCAGCCCGAAAGGAGACCCGAGGAAGAAACAGCAGTAGTTGCAAAATGCCTCCGCAACACTTTTTCCAGTTTGTGACAGGTGTAAAATCTGTGTCAGAGATCACTTTGAGGGAGAAATATTAATAAATCCATGAGGAATTGGATCTCAAAGTTTTTACTTGAGGTAGCTGGATATACTGAGAGCTTAATTTTTAAATTTCAGCCCAAACGGAGTCCAAAATAAGAAACGGTGAGCGTTGCAAAATGGCTCTGGAGGATTTTTTCAGTTTATGTGATATGTAAAATCAGCATCAAAGGCCACTTTGTTAGAGGTACTGCGAATAATCCGTGAAGATTTAAAATATTAAATTTAAACTAAGGTAGTCAGTTTATCCAAGAATATATGTGTCAATTTTTAGCCTGTTTGGAAATTTGAGGAGGAAGTTATGACTGTTACAAAAAGTCCTATCAACTCTTTTTGGAATTTTTGGTAGTTTCCAGGAATGTAACGGTTGAGTGGTACTTTTGTGTAACTAAAAAAAAGAGTTGTGTTTTTTTAATGTGAAGCATATATATGTTTTAAAATAAAATAGAGAAGAGGGTTTTTGAAGAAAGGATTGTCGGTGCATGTTGTGAAGAATTGTTTTTTCTTTGGCATTTTGATTGAAAAAATGTGCAAGGTGTGAGATAATCAATGTGCATAGTTGATAAGATTGAAAAAGTTAGACAAAAGAATTTAGAGGAAAATATTTGTGAGCTAGACCACTCAAGGTCTTTTAATGAGATTTAATACTTTTATTTAAATTTGTAGGGTCGGTGCTTGGAAACAGGGGTTGGTGCTCCTTGCAGTTGGTGCTGCTAAAGTTCGGGTTTGTTGGTGCCATTCCCTACAGTTGGTGCTGCAAAAATATTGTAAAGACAAAAAAATTTTGAGGTTGGATTTGGATGGGAGTCCAAACAGTCCATTGGCATAGTGGTTTTCCCACATCGGGTTTCCACTATAAATCTGGTGTTATGTAATGCATGTTTGTGTGATTTCTTATTTTTATTTGATTTCGTAGTTAGATTAAATTTTTAATATACATTGATTCACCCCCCCTCTCAGTGTCATGCTTAGTTCAACGATAAATATATTTTACCTTCATTATTTTTCCTTTCCTGGTAGGAACCTCCATTTCTCCTTTTGCAACCACCTCCAAGCTCTTCTCATCCCCAAGCTTGATACTATATTGATAAGAAGAATCAAGAGATGAAAATACATCTCTTTTTCCATTCATATGGTTTGTGCACCCACTATCCAGGATCCATGTCTTCTTTGTGTTATTTTGTGTAGAGAGGAAAGTTGCTTGCTCCACTTTTTCTTCAATAATACAAAACAACGTATCATCCTCATAGGAATCCTCTTCTCCATAATGTGCTAATTTTTTCATCTGCAATCCCTCTCATAACGGCCATATTTGTTACAATTGTAACATTGCACATTTCTCATAGCTTAGCCTCTACCTATTCCTCTTGCACTGGATCCTCCTCTTGCAGCATGAGCCTCATCATTGTCTGAATATTGAGATCTTCCTCGACCTCTACCTTATGTAAAACTTGTAGCAAAAATTCCATAGTTACTAGAACCTAATTTCTCGATCGCCTCACTCTGATACCAAATGAAGAATTTACAATAATAAAATAAAACAAAATTAGAGCAAATATTATCTTCTTATTATCTGGAATAATTCTGGAAGAGTTTCAGTACTCTATTACAATCTCCTCGCAGGCTCTAGAAGAGCTCACACACATGCTACAATGCAATATTCTTCTTCATAAAAGAAAACCCTAAAACTACCTTAAGTAAGAAAAACAAAGCAAACCCTAACCCTAGCAAATCACATCCATCGGATCTACATCGACGGTGTTTATTACATGTCTTAGTATTTTGACCATAACTTTTGACTCGAGTGTCCATTTGAGCCCATTTTTTTCATATTGCACAGATTTTGAAGCTCTATGATTTCAATTTATCTCCTCTAAGAGGAGAGACTTTCCAAGGCTGAAAATATCATCTAACTGTCCAAATTTTTGTTTTAATGTATGGCTGGCTAGATTTCCAACATATCAACCGATATTTAGAGTTTTCAAATAATATTAATCCTTGATAAGGTTTATGTATGCAAATCATATGGTGGTTGATAAGGCTAAATATTTACTATTTCGAATGGGTGACTTTGAAACACTTCTCACATTATGTGGTATTCTTCCAATGTTGGAAGAAATGAAAACTTTGATTAAAATTTCATAGGAAAGATCGATTTATGTTGTTGATTTCATCAAGGTGAGAAAACAAATTTGCATGCATATTGATATTATGTACATATCTGGTAAAATTTTTATGGATCCCATGTTTGAGATTTGGAGAGCATTAACAAATGTGAATGATCCTCAGAGCTTTCTGAAGTTCAATATAAACAATCATCTATGTATTAATGTCCACAGAAAGGAAATACCTTTATATTATTTTGGCCAAGGAATGGATATAGCTACAAATGAATTTGAGAAAATTCCCATAACCTACAACATATTTCATGTAGTTGTACATGATACAAAAAATAAACTAAAACAAATAGTAGAATCATTGACAAAAGAAATAAGAGACCATTTTCAAATAGATGAATTTCTTGAGGCTATGGGTGTGGTTAATCTAATGTTTTAGGATCCTTGTAATGAATACTAGATTATAAATTGTTTGTTTCTTAAATACATGGGTATTTTTGCTAGCCATTTTAGTAAACGTGTGGTAGTCAATGGTATTGAAATCGATGGAATTCTCAACAAAGATCTTTTGACAAAACAATCAAATTGTTTTGAAACAACAATTTCTGCTCAAGTTTCACATCTCACTAACCATCATGAAACAAGTTCTATTTCACATTTGTGGAGAAGATTACATCCCAGTAATATCTTACAACATACTATGAGTAGATATTTTTATTTATATGAATTATGCCAAAAGATGATTTTAGAATTTGTATAAGATGAAAGGGTATTCAATGAATTATCATATGTAAAATCTAAAGTTCAAAATAGGTTAGACAAAAATTTAGAAAATTGTTTGAGAGTATATGTGTCGACCTATGAGGTGGAGAAGTTTTCTTATGAAAGAGCTTTATCATATTGGAAATCTATGGTAGATATAAGAGGTGTAATGAATACTGAGGATGATGAGGATTATGGTAACATTGATTAGATTGTGATGAAAAAAAATTTGGGTATGAGTGTAGACAATTTTGCACAATGTGAAAAGAGTTTTTTCCAGCTTCTAGCATTATTGTTAGTAGTATTTCATTATTTATATGAATAAAATAGTGCATCCATATAGCGCTCTCCAATTAGATAGGTGGGTAGTTCTTGGAACTAATCGGGTGGTTCATTAACCACCTCGAACCGTTGGGACATTGTATATATGTTTTTTTCTATCGCAATACAAATTACTGCTTCGAATTTTATCATGGTATCAGATCAGAATGAACCAGGTAGTCCAGGTAGAGTGAGAAGGATGGAAGGCAAGTGGAGGATGCACGACGGTAGAATAGCGTAGCCTAGGGCACGCTTCCTAGGAAGACCAGTATTTGGAAGACCCATGTCTGTAATAATACGACTTAACCATATTATCTCGAAGACTACTCCACTGGCTGCATGATATTTTCCCTCCATAGAAGATATAGGAACCACCTGTTGCTTCTTACTATGCCAAGCGATAAGACCAGATCCAAGATGAAAAATGTATCCAAAATTCAACTTGTGATCATCAATAGATACAACATAATTTGAGTTTGTGTATCCCTGTAGATAGAACTTTTTATTCTTCTTGTACTCCAAGACAAAATCTGTAATACCATGGATATAATGAAGAACTCTCTTTGTTGCTTTCCAATGACTCATCTTTTATTTCTACATGAACCTTGAAAGATAACCCATAACAAAACTGATATTTGGTCTGGTATTTGTCAGATATATGATATTCCCAACCAGTTGGTGATAGAGAGTACCATCTACCTCTGGTGATTTATCATATCATGATAGCTTAAGCCCAGGTTCCATTGGATTTTCCTTAGACTTATAGTCATTCATGCAATATATATCAATCAATGTCTTGGTATACTTCTTTTGTGTTACTCAGATATGATTCTTTTTTGAGTCACTTCTAAACCAAGACAATAGTGAAGAATTTCTAGATCTCTCATTTCAAAATATTGTTTCAAATCATCTTTTACAGCATCAATCATACTCTCTAAGATCCTTGTGATGATAAAATCATCTACATATAGCACCAAAATCACTATGTCAAGAACCATTGTTCTGTAGATATTTGCATTTGAAAACTCAGCTACAAGAGACCAACAAAATGGACTCCAATCACATAACAAAAATGCAATATAATGGAAGAAACCTGCAAATCAATATTCTTCTCATTCCAAAATTCACACCCCTTATCTAATTTTGATCTGGTAGTAGCCACTTCGCAGATAAATTTTACTGAAGTATTTAGCTCTAGCCAATCCATCCATCATGTCATCCACTCTCAGCATAGGATACCGATATTTTATTGTGATCTTGTTTATGGCTCTACTATCCACACACATCCTCCAGTCACCATATTTCTTTGGTATTAGAAATTCTAGAGTCGTACATGGACTCATACTCTCCCTAACTAATCCCTTCTTTATCAACTCTGTCACTTGCCTACTCAACTCTTCATTCTATGTTGGGTTCAACCGATAAGCTGCCTGATTTGGGAGTGTTGATCCTGGAATCAAATCCATGTGATGCTAGATATCCCTCTTTGGTGGTAGCCCATCTGGTAACTCCTCTGGTGTGACATCTTTATATTCACTTAGCAACTTAGTTGTTGTTGTAGGCATAGCCACTTCCTCTATTTCTAGCTTCCTAACTGTTAAGGCATAATAAAAGCTAGCATCCTTGATCTCTGCAAGAAACTCCTTCATCGTCAACAAGCTCTCACTCAACCCATCCTCCTTTAGAGGTACAAGAACTCCCTTTACACCATCCTTACAAAATGTGTAAGTATTCTTTCTTCCATTATGGTTAGTATCCCTATCATATTGCCAAGGTCTTCCCAACAAAATATGACAAGCATCCATTGGGATCACATCACACCACACTTCATCCTTGAAAGTGCTCCTAATTGAAAATTTAATTAAACACCTATGATCTACTGTTACCTCATTCCCCTTCTTAACCCATGAGATGCAATATGGATAAGGATGTTTTTCGCATTCCAAGTTCATTTTATCAACCATGATATTTGACACCATATTCTCATAGCTACCACCATCAATGATAATGTTACATACCTTCCCTCCTGATGTACACCTTGTTTGAAAGATGTTCATTCGCAGCCTAGAATCATCACCATATATGGTTTGCCCCTTTGCTTTTCTCTGCACCTTCTCTTTCTTAGGAATAATTAGCATCCTCCTTATCATAAGTGCTTCCCCCATGTCAACAACAACTTCACCCTCATCCTGCTCTTCCATCTCAACCAGATCGACCCTTCCTTGTCCTCCTTGACTCCTTTCTTGGACATCACATTGGAGAAACTCAAATGCTATGTGTTCCTCCTCACCACATCCATAACAGTTATATGAGCTTCTTAGATCATTCCCATTTCGTCCACCACCGTAACCTCTACCTAGTTGGTATCCTCTTCCTCTCATATTTTGCCCATCTTATTCTTGTTTAGTAGGTATTGAGGATTCTCCCTTGAGAAAATTAGATCCACTTCGACCCCGACCTGAAGAGGGTGTGAATCCCTTCTTGCCTCTTCTATTAACCCTTTTCAATTTCTCCTCTACCTTGAGGGCCATTTGATATGCATCCTCCACTATAAGAGTGTGATGCATGCTCATCTCATATTGGACAACAAAACTTAGGCCATTTACATACCTAGAATCCCTTTGGTCCTTCGTCTCATTGTGCTTCACTCGAATGGATAGCTTGTAGAATTCATTAGTATAGTCCTCAATGCTTTGATTCTTCTGTCAAAGATTCTAAAATCTATGAAATAGGGTTTGGTAGTAGTCAACAGGTATAAATTTTTTTTATAACATCTTCATCTTTATCCAATCCCTGATCTTTTCCTTTCCATTCCTCTATCGTTTAGTTTGTAAATGATCCCACCAAATCAATGCATGTCCTTTCAACTTTGTGCATGCAAGCTTAACCTTCTTCTCTTCAACAAGGTTACTCCATTCAAAATATTTTTCTAGGCTATTGATCTAATCGATCAACTCCTCTGGTTTCAACCCACCAGCATACTCGGGAACCTCAATCTTGATCCCATATCGATTCCCCTTAAGCCCCTCTAGAGATCGTATCAACCAATTTTAAAAACTGTACCCTTCTTCCTCTATGCCCTCTGGTTATGCTTCTGTGTGGACCTCAAATCCACATTCCTCAGGTATGTTTTCATCATCAAATCCTTGAACTACATGTGCCCTGGGATGTCTCTCTCCCATGCAATCAATCACACTAGTCAGTCATGCTATTTCTGCATTCAAATCCTTGATTTGCCTATTCATATGGGCATATCTTCTAGGTGACATCTTCCCTTCACTAGCGAGATCACACCCACTTTGATACCAATTGGTGTAAACTCAGCTACAAGAGACCAACAAAATGGACTTCAATCACATAACACAAATGCAATATAATGGAAGAAACCTACAAATTGATATTCTTATCATTCCTAAATTCACACCCCTTCTCCAAAATATTACAATCCATCATATAGCAATCGAAAACCAAAGAAACCCTAAAAACGTCTTTTTTTCTAAAAACTTCTAAAAATAGATCTTTTTCTAAAAACTACTAAAAATAGATATGATTCGGATTGCGCCCAAATTCGGTGCACACATCCCTCTTACATTAATGAAACTTACTTTAAAATAATAGGTCTCAACTCAAGGTATACCAAAATATAATAAAACTCTAACATGCAAAAAAACCCGAGAACCTATTCTAAAAGCTAATTTTGGGAAACTAGATGGAGGAGTTAGGTCCCGAAAACATGTTTTTTGGAGATTCAAGCCAATCGGAGATTCACCTAATGTAGAACATGCACATAGAACCACCTGTTAAATTTCAAGGCCAACGGGCATACGGTTCACAAGTTATGGCTCCAGCAAGGTGCATCGTATATCAATCAATGTCTTGGAATACTTCTTTTGTGTTACTCAAATATGATTCTTTTTCCGAGTCACTTCTAAACCAAGACACTAGTGAAGAAGTACTAGATCTATCATTTCAAAATATTATTTCAAATCATCTTTTACATCATCAATCATACTCTCTGAGCTCCCTATGATGATAAGATCATCTACATATAGCACCAAAATCACTATGTAAGAACCATTTTTGATAGAGATTTGCATCTGAAGGATTTCTTTGGAAACCATGCTACACTGGTGACTATCTATTTTGATGTACCAAGCTCGAGGAGCTTGTTTCAACCCATACAAGGATTTGATCAACTTACAAAGTTTTTGTTCTTGCCCTTCAACAACAAATCCTTCTGGTTGGGTCATGTACACTTCATATTGTAGATCACCATTCAATAAAGCACTTTTTACATCCATCTAATGCAACTTTCACCCAAACTGAGATGTCATGGCATAAAGGACTCGAATGGTAGTCATTTTTGCAATAGGGGAAAAGGTCTCTTCATAATATATGCCTTCTTCCTAGGCATAGCCCTTTGCGACAAGATGGGATTTATGTTTATCAATAGTACCATATACCTTATACTTTACTTTGGACACCCATTTGCATCTGATGGGTTTCTTTCCTGAAGGTATATTTACTAGCTTCCATGTATGATTTTTCATGAGATATGTATGTTCTTCTTCCATAGCAACCTTCAATTGAGGCTTACTAAGTGCATCATGAACTGTTGTGGATTTATTTTCATCCAATGCTATCATATAAACCCTCTCATCCTCCATATTTGTCTCTCTATATTCCTCTACATCTATAGATAGTTCATCAAATTTTTGGTAAAGCTTGTAAACTTCTAAAGTTGATGCTTCTGCTCTCATATTCTGAGTTATGATGTAGGTACAAGGTTGATCTAGAAGTGATGTCAAATTGGAATCTCTCAATGTACTTGTATACCAGTTTGGAATCTTGTTTTGTGGGGTGGGAACCTCTTTCTTAGGCTCATCATCCTCAAGGTATACAATTTTAGAAGTGTTATTTTATGTGAATGCTTCATCAAATACCACATCTCGACTTATAGGTGTCTTCTTGGTCATAGGATCTATCAATCGATATCCCTTTGAATGCTCATCATAACCAAGAAAGATATGTTTCAGGGTCTTCTCATCTAACTTCTTCCTTTTCTATTTTGGAATGTGCATGAACGCCTTACATCCAAAAACTCTTAGATGAGAAATGAAAGTTTTCTTACCACTTCATGCTTCTTATGGATTTTTACCCTATAGAGCTCATGTGGGTGCTCTATTCAGGAGTTATGATGTTGTGTTTACTACTTTTGCCCAATATTCATGCTCAAGATGTGCTCCCTTTAGCATACATCGAACCATTTTCACAATGGAACAATTTCTCCTCTCTACAATTCCATTTTTTTGTGGAGTATAGGCTGTAGTCATTTGTCTCTTAATCCCATATTCTTTCAAAAATGATGAAAATTCCTTGGAAGTATATTCCCCCTCAATCTGAGCGGAGGATTTTGATGGAACATCCTGAATCCTTCTCAACAAGCTTCTTGAACTGTTGAAAGTACAAAAATGCTTTTTACTTTAATTAAATAAATAAAACCTACATTTTTTATGCATAATCATCAACAAATAATTGAAAATACTTCTTTCCACCATAGCTGGTTGGCATAGAACCGCACAGATCGATGTTTACCAACTTCAAAGGTTTCTTAGCTCTGGAAGAGCTAACTTCAAATGGTACCTGATTTTGCTTCCCTACTAAGCAATCCGATCAAACTGGCAATGTGGATGAAAGGTTAGGAAGTCCTATCACCATCTCATAATTGCTCAACTCAAGTAAATATCCTAAACTTAGATGCCCATAACTCTTGTGCCACAGAGAAGTAGCCTCCTTTGTAGTTGTTGTCAAGGCAACATGAGGTATTAAAATGACATCTAAAATGAATAAGCCATGCTTGTATGATCTGGTTGCTACATGTTTTTCTTTTTTGGTTATAAAATATATCTTTTTTCTTTTGTAACATGGAACACAATATCCATATCTCGATCCAACATCTGAGGGACTGACAACAAATTATTAGCCAATCCAAGAACATATAGTACCTTTTCAATCTGATATTTGCCATATGGAAGAGTGACAAAAACATCACCTTCACCCTTCACTTGGTAGATTTGATTATCAGTAATAATTATTGGCTTACCTTCTTTCCCCTCAAATATATCAAACCATGATTTATCACCAATCATGTTCTTACTAGCACCTGAATCAATATACCATACAATATCTATCTATGGATATGAAGTATGAGTCATGAGAACCTTATGTGCTCGCTTAGATTATGATTCTGAGCCTGATTCTACAGAATATGAGTCTAAATTTGATTCGGTATAAGCAACATGACCCTTGGGTTGCTTATTCTTTTTCTATGGTTTGTATTTCCCTTTTTCCTTCTTCTTATGATCTTGATCATTCTATTGCTTGTTCTTAAACCAACAACTGTTGGTATCATGGTTATTCATATCACAAATCTTGCAATATTCTTTATCTTTCTGCTAATGTTGTTTCCATTTTCCCTTTGATGAAGATCCTCCTTTTTGAAATTGACCTTGTTTCTTACCCCCTTGTTTAGTGTAGAGGGCATTATATGGCACTTCATCCTTCTGAAATTGATTTACCTCCTTAGTTTGAAGCAAATTCTCCAATTCCACAAAAGATACTTCTCTACTAGATACATTAAGAGAGGTTATCAACATCTTATAGGACTCTGGCAATGCTCTCAAGATGACAGAGGTCAAGAGAGTATCATCTACTAGGTGTCCCATAGCATTCAATTTGGCTTTCAATTCTACCACTCTACATAGGAATAGGTCAACTGTCTCACCAGATTTCATATTGAGTGTATGTAGTTGAGTTTGAAGGTGTAGAATAGTGGACTGATTCTTACCTTCATAACTAGTAATCAAAGCATCACATACAGCTCTAATACATTCCCACTGATCGGCAAGTTGCAGATATTTTCACCAAGGCACTTGCACTTGTCAAGTTTGAATTATTTTGCAATACTCTATGTATTTGCCAATAATGTAATAAGGGGGGATGTTAGCAGTATTTCATTATTTGCATGAATAAAATAGCGCATCCATCTAGCGCTCTCCAATTAGATAGGTGGGTAGTTATTGAAACTAATCGAGTGGTTCATTAACCACCTCGAACTGTTGGGACATTGTTTATATGCTTTCTTTCTATTGCAATACAAATTATTGCTTTGAATTTTATCATGGTATCAAAGGGGGTCAAGTCTGGTCCGGTTTGCCTGGGAAGCATACCTTGGGCTATGTTGTTCTCTTGTTGTGACACACGAAATCTGACCGGAAGCTGATGTGGAGTACTGGAGAAGAGGTAAATACCTCGTCTTATCCTCCAAAATTTCTTTGAATGTATTGACATGGATGATCTAAATATTCAACAGTTAATGGAAAGCTCTCTAGCCTCTCCAAAAATTATGTTTGAGAAAGGCTCTCTAGGTCCAAAGACCAAAAGTCATAGGAAAGCTTGTATTGATGTAGGGGATGAAAGGAAAGTGGGGAGACCTAGCAACAGAGCACTCATGAAAAGGGAGATTGACTTTGAAAATGCTAACAGAGTACAACCCCTTCTAACAGATAGTTTTTAAGCTCTACATTCTAAAAAGAATGAGGTTGTTTCAATCGTGGAGATTTGGAACAAATATGTTTAGGAGTGTATCTTGAAAAAAGGATTTCTTTTTGTGGGGGTCAAAAAAAGGTGGGCAGGCCTTCCAAGACCTCACTGAAAAAGGCTTCTAGCAAGTGATTTTTTTTAATTTTTTGTTTAGTTATTTGTCAACCTAGATGTTTTTTTTGTAGATTTGATCTAGTTTTAGGTGAGATTCTTGGCTCTTTAGTTCTCTAAGCACCCTCGGTTTTTTTGGGTGTCAGTTTCTCCTATGCTGACCCATGTTTCCAGCTCATTGTTTGACCGTGACAATATCTTGTATTTGCTTTCTTGATATATTATTCCTAGATCTAAGGTTTTGGGATGCCTTTCAAAATTCTGCTTGTAATAGGTTCAAGAACCCTTTAAAAATTACCTTTTACCAACCAAAAAAATTTGTTTGAGTCTCAATTTTAAGTAAGAGGATAACGATAGATTAGGGCAACTTTATAAGAGGAATCTCCAACCCCAAATTAATTAATGATTAAAAATTTAATACTCATTAAGATTTATGAGTTTTATTATTTGTTTATATGAGGTATGATTCAATTATACTAGTAATAACTTAATTATTAAATAGTAAGAGAATTTATTGTGATTTTAGTTGCTTAGACTAATTGGAGGTTAAATTAGTAGTGATAGTAAAGAGAATTGTTTTTCATTGTTCTTTATAATTCTAGATATCAACTCAAACAATATCGACAAATCCATCAATATATATATATATATATATATATATATATATATATATATATATATATATATATATATATATATATATATATATATATCGAGAAAAAGCTAGATTATATTAATTCATTAACTCGAGCATTACAATATCATGGTGCTAACATTGTCCACCAACTAAAAAACCAAAAAAATAAAAAAATAAAATGAGGTGGATAAGGAGTAAACCATCCATAACTAAAAATACATAATAATATAAGCTAATAGCAACAAAAAAACTATAGCTATATCGTGTTGTAGTACACTAGATGTCAACACTCATTTGTGGGAGATCTTGTTATATAGGGAAATTATAGTGTGTCTTTCGTGATATCTTTTGAAGTCTTCAAAGAAGAAATAAAAGTAATCAAATTATGAACTTGATCATCATTGTTAACTGCCTTATTTTTAGTTTTTTGTTGGACCTTCTGAAGATCCTGGACCATATGATAAAGTTGATGAAGTTTTTCAATAACATCTCGAGATGTGTTGGAAGTACCATAGACTTGAGAATGAATGTGTACCACATGTAACAAAATATCAAAGGTCAAGTCTACTAAAACTATATCCCATGGAGGAGCAAAACCAATAAACACATTTTTGCATCAGCACTTCCAATTGTGCTTGAGAAGGATGAATCTAGAAACATCCCAAGGTTTAGGGCATTGATCCAGCTGAGAAAAAACAAGCAGATAAAGCCTCCAAAATCTAGTGAAAGAGGGAAAAAAAAAGTGTATAAGACATACCAAAACTATTTAACCATGTCACAAAAACAAAAACAAGTGAATAAGAGTTTCTAAAGCATTACAAAATTTGCATTGAGGAGAAATGTGTAAAACTGAAGCTAGACTTTCAGAAGTTAAAACTTTTTGATGCAAAATCATCATCCAAGAAGTTGAGTTTTGGATTCAACAAGAACTTTCCAAATTTGAGAAATAAGAGACTATCATTGGACATTGGTAAAATTCACTTGCCACTTGATATTGAGCTTAGAGTCTAAATGAGGACACAAAAGAGTTTGGTATATCCCACTAGAAGTAATGAAAGAGATTATATGACCATTAAGACATCTCTAGTCATTCCATCTACTATGGGTATTTGTTCCCAACTTTATAAGGACCTCATAAGGGATGGAAGCCACAACTAAGCCATAAGACTCTTTGAACCTCGAGATAAGGGAGAAATAATTTCAGATTTTATTCCAGGTAAGAATTGAGAAGCTAACCGAATCCTAGATATATCTAATTCTATTAATACCTTTCTTCAAAAATGCTAGACCTTGAATAGCACTGCATAAAGCTAAAGGTTTATCATTATGAACAATACATTTATTTCACCAAATACTATTTAGATCAATGCTCAAAAAATGTCTCAAGGAGTCAGACTTCCAATCCAATAAAACCATGTCTCGATGAGTCAAACTTCCAAACCAATAAATGAGAAGTTAATTACCAAGATTTTTAGATTTGGGTAACTGGAATAAATCCTTTCCATAAAGTAAGGTGCATTATAGACCTTATCCTCCCATGGGGTTTCTTTCCATTTACCTTTGTGAGTAGCTAGAGAGATTATGTAACAAAATGTGTTTCTAATTTTCATCACCAATGATGGCTCTAGCAACCCATTTTGTAGCCAAACTTTTTCTCTAGGTAAGAGGATCAACGATGATTAGAACTCCTAAATCCTTAGGTTGAGTACAAAGTTTCCATGATATGGTTTTCATTCCCACCTCCCTATCCTATTTAGTCCATAAAAATTTATGAATGGCCTGAGTTAATTTTTTATAGGTTACCTTGGAGGCCATCCAACAAAATGAGTAATAACAATGAGATGTTGCCATAATCTTATTTGCAACTTGAATTCTTCCAGCTAAGGAAAGAAACCGAGTTGGCCAAGCATTAATTTTTTTAAGTCTTTCCATAACCCAGTTCCACATATCCTTATGAGAGATATTAATCCCAAAGAAAATTTCCAAATAATGTACAACCATACCATAGGTATAGAAGACATCAGGTTTAGAGTTGTTGATACGAGAGCTAGAGACATCACAAAATAGTTGAACAATCTCTTTAGTTGTTTCCACCTCCTGTTGGATATTTTTGAAGAAAAATAAGGGAATCATCAACAAAATGAGAGTTAAGTGCACACTTATTCCTAGGAATCTTAATACCTTAAATGAGGCAAATCCATCAATATTAATGAATCTCATTTGAACAATAAAAAAAAAAAATTGAAAAGTGTTTAATGATTTTAAGTCTAAAATTCTTATTGAATCTTCACTTCAATTAGGAAGAGGAAGTTAGGTTAATATAAATTAGAAGGTGTATTTTATGTTATTCAAACTTTTGTCACACCTTTAGAGAAAGTAAAAATAATTCATGAACTTTGAGAAAAGTAGCTAATATTTTTATAGATGTAAGGTTCACCTTATAATGTAGAGATTTTTTTGATAATGAACATTGAATAAAGGTGTATAATACAAAGATTTTAAATGAATATATCAAACATGTTACTAGAAAAGGTTTAGAATGCAATATCTCGAGAACTATAAATAGTAATTTTTGCAAAATATAAGGCTTAAAGGGTGTTACATTATTATTTAAAGGTATTTGGATTTTACACAAGTAAGAGATTTTGTAGGGTACTATTCTAAATCTATAGTTTCTTATAACTTCACATTTTATAGATATTTATAGATAACTTTAGTAATTCCAATTTGTATTTAGAAAAAAATAGACCCAATTAAAATTGGGTATTATAGTGGTTATCCTAAAGAACCAAAAAAAACAGCAAATCCTAAATGGTTGGTGTAGATGTAGTCTAGAAATTTTGAAAATGTTTGTTGTATTATTATCTTGAGTAATAGAAATTATTCTTTAGCTTTCACTTTAAAAAGATATAACAAACTATCACATGTTTTATTACATATTGAAAACAAATAATTCCATAATAAATTTTAAAAATATTTAATATTACATTGTAAATTAAATATTAAAAGTATGTTTATTTTAAAAATTTAAATAGTTGAAAGGTCAACATTCAATGGTCTAAGTCTCTTTATTTTTTCCTTGCTGCTTCTTTTGTGCCTACTTGGCTTAGATATTTTTCATAGCATTGGATTCAAAGGTGTGAGTATTTTAAGTTCTTAGAAATCCACTTTGCTTTTGATAGCTCATCCTATGAACTTTGGTAGTATGCTATTGACATAATTAAAAATAAGATTTTATGTTGGGCCTCGCGTCCCCTTTATCTTACTAGCAAGTTTTAGGTTTGCACAAAGATTCTTGTTGCCACCTATGTTTATTACTCCTCTTGTTGGGCCCCTTCTAAGAATTCTTATAATAAGTTGGCTAGACTCTTTAGGGATTTGCTTTGGGCTAAGGGGAAGAATTTGTGTGGTTTTCATAGAGTTGTTTGGGATATCTATTGCATGCCTACCGGTAAGGGCGGGATGGACATCATTGATATTTACAGGTAAAGCATTTATTTATGTGCTAAAAGGGTGGTTAAAGCTATTGAAGGTCCTGAAGCTTGGAAGGTTTTGACTTACCATTGTATTTCTTCAGGGCTACCTTATGGGTGCAAAGCTTGAACTAATATTGGCCTTCATACTCTCATCGTTACTTTTACTCCAATTAAGATTCAAGGTTCCTTTGTTGTTAAAAGTATTTGGTAGGATTTTGAGACAGTGAAACCTCATTTTTTTTGGATTGATGATGGTTTTTGTAATGATATTTTGTTTAATTCGCGGAATATCTGGTGGTCTCCTATTCTGTCTAACTCTTTAGTTCTTCTTGTTGATATGCCAAGGATTAAATCTTTGAGGTTGTTTTGTAAGGGGCATATGCTTTATTAAAGATTTAGTGCACTCTCAAGACTAGATTCCTTGGCCTGATCTCAAACACAAATTTAATCTTTTGAATTTAGATCTTCCTTTTATTATTAAGATTCGAGAGCTTATACCTGATATCATCCTTCATAAGTTTGACCTTCAACCCTTGAGTGCCTGATGGAGGTATTGGTGTTGGAATGTGGATACTCCTTTCAAGAACTACTCTTCTTCCTTACTTTATCAACTTCTTATTCGTGTTTGCCTTTGTGTTGATAAACTTAATGAAAGACAACAGAATCACTCTACCTCCTATACTTGGATTTCTCATATGAACTCTATCTAGCAATTTAACCTTGAACCCAAGATTACTTTTTTTATGCTCTTATTTATCAAGGGCTTCCTATGGGAGAGAGAATTAGTAGGGTTGGTTTTCTAATCCTAAGTGTTTGTCTTGTGGTCATTTTGAGACTTTTAAACATTTATTTTGGTTCTGCCCTCATGCTCAATCTACTTGGTCTTGGATTCACTCATTGTTCAAGCCCTTTCATCTTGAATTCTTTAGATGGCAAATGATATTTTTGGAGATAATAGTTTTTGGCCTACTTATATTACTGCTCTGTAGAATTTCTCTAGTGCTATTATTTTTTTTTCAACTTTGGAAAGCTAGGAATGTTGATTTTTTATTATGGATATCCAATTTCTAGTTTTCTATGCATGCAAATATTACGATGTTTTATGTTGTAAATGTTTAGATCCATTCGCAGGATTCCAAGTTGACTCATGAGTTGGTGCATTTGATAAATTTTATCAAGTAAAGGTATAAGGCTCTATACACTATTAACAAGGTTTTGCGTAACCTCCCTATGCCTCAAAGACCCTCTATTTCAGTGTAGTAGGTTGAGGGGTGACCTTTTATAGTCTCAGGCTATTCTGTAAGTACCCACAGCAAGGTTCAACCCTTTGCCTAGTTTTTTTTTTATTCACCCTTTTAAGGGTTGGTTTTATTTTTGACCTCAATCCTCATATTTATAATATTAATCATGTGGGTGGCCTTGTGCCCCGAGCTGTGATTTTTCCAACTCCCTTTTTATTGTAACCTCTCTTATTTTTATTAAATATAATTTTTGGTTCCAATTAAAATTTAAAAAGTTATATTTAATTTTATGTTTTTTATACATAAGAGAGTTGGTTACATCCACACTATTTTTAATAATTGCCAAGTGCATGGTTCAAACCACAGGGGTTTCTCCCAACAAGCTTATACCACTTTGTTATTGTTGACCTGGCGTGAGAGGGGACCATCGGTTGCTCAAGATTCATAACATTATCGTCAATCTGACATGCACTTCGAGGATTTAGATCAGACTACTACCTTTGCAAACAAACATACATGCCCCCGAGGTTTGAACCTAGGTCTCTTATTGGTAAGTGCTTGGCCAGATAAACAGCTATCAATCCACCTAGCCCTTGGGGGTATATTTAATTTTATGTTATTTATGTAATTTTATAATTGGTTATATAGAATTGAAATAGATCCACACATTATCCCAGGAGAACAATGCAACGTTTCGGGCTTTGGATTTTCTTTGGGAGGTTCAAGGTTCAAACCATTGTGTGGGCGAGTATGTGAGAGGGTGGGTGTGTGTATGATTGTGTGTTTGACCCCTTTTGATAAGCTCAACTCTCACCCATATAAGATATCATGGTTGGTATGGGGGGCCTAGCCTTGAGCTTTAGTCATAGAGATTTCTCACACTAACCTCAATTAAAAAAAGAAATAGATCCACATAATATTTCAAATTAACTATATAATGATATGAATTTTATATCACTTCCACCATAATACATATATCAAATTTTATAAGACTAAATCTATAATTTATCTTAAATTTTTTTCCATCATTTTAATATTTAACTTTTACTATTATTTTATATATTTTTTCTTATATATATTTAAAAAATAAACTTAAAAACAATAAACGTAATTAACAAAAGATTAATCTATTTATTTTCTCAAATATTCATTAATTAAAATTAAATTTCTATTCAAAACTTAAAATAATAATATTAAAAAATAAATAAATAAAATCTATATATTTTTTCTCACAGAATATATGTGAGAACCTCATTTTCCATACTTCTATAGATTAAAGTGCCTCCTAAAAGGATTTAGCTACATTCTATATTTCTCAAAGTTATAAACCAACCCTATCTTAGCGTACTACCACCCAATATTTCTATTTTTAAAAAAATGCTTTTATTTCAACAACTAACAATTGGTCTCTCTTTATATATTTTATATATTTGAAAAAATGAATAGAAAGAAGGGGTCTTTATTTTTGTTTGAAAAATTTTTCAAATTCAATACCACCAGATTCAAACCTGTCATAAGAATCCACACTTTATCTTAACATTTTTATCTTGGAAAAGATGTAGTAAGTCCTTAGGTTTTCATCCAAGAGACCCAAGTTCAAAAACTGATACGAAAAGGTTTTTTAAACAACAAAATATATATATATATATATAAAGGTGGGCTGCTTCGTTCGATTCTTTAGACCCACCAGGCTAAGGATTATAAAGTTTTCCTATGCAACAAAAAAAAACCCAACGAAAGCGAGCCAAGGATTATAAAAATTTCTTAAGCGAAAATAAATAAATATATATATCAAATAAAATATAAGCCCTTTGATATAAACTCATGTTTTTTATTCAACATTTTATCATGGGGCCATGGTTTAATGGTTGAGATATATGGGTGATACAACTCACATAGAAAAGACAATTTTTAAATCAATATATCAAACATTATTATTGTTTTTAGCAAGGTTTAAAATGCAATAGTAGGAGAACAATAAACAATATTTTTTGAAAATATAGGGCCTAAAGGGTGTTAAATTTTTATTTAAAGGTATTTTTGTACATGCTTTCCCTCCTTTAGTTGGTACCTCCTAGACAAACTTCCTATGGTATTTTTAATATTCTTTGTAGCATCAGTATTATAATTTAATATGAAATTCTAAAAAGCTTAACCCACATCAATAAATTCAACTCTTTCTCTGGCTAGAAATTCACTCTTCTTCTTGTCTCCAACTTGGAAATTCATACTTTTAAGTAGGGCATCTTTACTTCTAACGAAGACTTTCAAATATGGCTTGTCTTTCATGCTTCTTAATTTTGATCTTTTATTTTTTAATGTTTTCAAAGATCTAGAGCAAGAAAATGGAAGGATTTCTCCTTACACTTCTTCCTATTCATGCTCTCTCCATGCTCTTACCAAAAATCTAAATCAATAAAAAGTGAGGCTCACTCCTAACTCACACTAGCTCCTAGTTGTTATTATTATTATTTATTTGGTTGCAAGGGATTTTAGTTTACAAGAAAGTTAGTATAACTCACTTAAGATTAATAATTTGAAAGTTTTAAATAAATGTACTTAATTTTATAATACTTGTGTCTTGAGATAATATAATATTTATTCCATGGATTTTAGGATAAAATGATAAGGAGTAAGGAGTTTCACACCATATACCAAGGTTCAATTTTTTGGGTGAACCTTGCGTATTTATCCAAGGTCAATCGATTAAGTTCCTTGAATCTCAGGGAAACTCAAGTTTGAATATTTCCAAGCAATACATGCATAATTGTAAAGGTGTTGTAATGTTATTATGTAGTTACCATGTAATATAGACAGTGCTTATTTCAATCTCATATAAAAAATTTAAATAATAAGATATAATATTTCTATAAATAACATGATTTCAAGTGGTTGAAAACATCGACTTTCAAGCTTACCCATAATAACATGATCATCTAGAAAAAGTGATGGAACCTCGTCCTCGATCTAGGCACCGGACCCAAATGGAAAAAATTGGAATCATAATGTATGGAGTATAGTTAGTAGGGAGAAAATTTATCTAAGGATTCAAAGGTGTCAATTGAAGCAATTTTCATTAAAGTCACACGAGTTTTAAAAGGTGAAAATGGAAAGGCTAGCAAACAAAACAGAGTTGGAAAGAAAAATGATTAGATTATTCTGGGTGACAAATTGTGTCTGATGGCTGATCATTGAGAATTGGAATAGGAACACTGCAATTGACCTGGGGGTTCATAATGCTTCAATCAATACAAAGGATAAAAGTGTTGTAATTGAGTCTATGGGTTTAGATGAGTTAAAGGTTGCTCACGCCCTCTTTGGCGTAGAGAAAAGAAACTAAACTAGCTTAATTGTGTTGTTCTCTAGTCAAATTATGTAATTCGACATTATATTATTTCACTTTATATAAACAAGTTTCAGGACCTTATATAAAAAACCTTTTTTTTACCATATAATAATAATAATAATATAATCATGAAATAATATACATAAAATCAATTTCAATTCCATAAAATTAAGTAAAATATTGTAATATAAAATTTATCATATTTAATCTTATAATTTAAAATAACTAACTACAAAAATATAGTTTAAAACTTATCATATTTAATATTATAATTTAAAATAATTCATTTATTCACATTTGAAGTAAAAAATGATTGAAAAAAAGTGTTATAAAGTAAATAAATAAAACACAGTCGGGCTTTGGCTCTTCTTAGGAAGGTCCAAGGTTCAAACCGCGGTATGGATGAGTGTGTAAGGTCCAAGGTTCAAACCGCGGTGTCCGTGAGTGTGTAAGGGGGTGGGTGTGTGGTGGCTTTGTGTTAAATTCTCTATTAAGGGGTCATGGTTGGGAGGAGACTGTTGTACGTAATAGGGGTTTCTCACAATAACCATAATCAAAATAATTAAATAAATAAATAAAACACAATTAGCAAGATAAAATTTAATCCTTTAAAACAAGTTTAACAGTATTTTATCCTAAGATTCACTTATTACAACTATAAATACATTCATTTCATTTTTTTTTAAATTAAATATATAAAAATAATTTTCAAAATGTTAAAGTGTTTTATTTACCAATTATCAATTTAATTATTTACAAGTATAAAAACTTTCGCTTTTTTTTCATTGTTTTTTAATAATATATAAAAAATAATTTTCAATTTTTTAAATTGTCTTATTTACTACTTATCAAATTAATTATTTACAAATATAAATATATCCATAAATATGTCATTTTTTCTTATAGGGTTTTGAAAGGGTTCTTTCCCTTTTACATCAACTTAATCACATCAAGCTATATAACATATTTGGTGCACTTGAAATTTGAACCTTGGCTACATCATCCATATGCCCACCCATTGAACCAAAGCCTAGTTAGTATCAATTATTTCTGTTTTTTTACTCAAATTACTAATATGATATAATTACAATTTAATTTTATTTGTTTCTATTAAATTTTATAAGTACAAATTTAACTAATTATCTTTTAGCTAAAATCTTTCATCTAAAATATAAACAACTTTACCTCTTTGAAAATTGAGAGAATATATTGGTTTGAAATACTCGTAAACATAAAACAATATTATAAATAAATACAATATAAAAAATTATTTATAGTTTTTTTTTTTTTAAAGCTAAGATTATATTAATTCATTAACGGGAATATTACAATATTTTGGTGCTAGCACTGTCCACCAACTAAAAAATAAAATGAGGTGGATCAAGAGTAAAGCATCCATAACTGAATATAAATAAGAATAGAAGATAGTAGGGGTTTTTCTTGAAAAATATCACATCTTTAAGGAGTCATATCTTTGGTAATATTTATCTAATTCAGCTGATTATTGGACCAACTTGTGCAGAATTTGAATAGCTTTAAAACAAGTGGTCTTATGCAAAATTCTAAGCAATATTGAGGGAGATACAACCCTATGAATTCAGCCATCTGGAACAAGGGTAGTGATGATTTTTTAAGTCATGAAAAACGAAATTGCAATTATTTGCCAACTAGGTTTCGAACAATGGGAAGATAAATGAAGGGCTATGATTTCAGCGAGGTAAGACATTCTATCTGGACAAAGATTTTTCAGCTAAGTTATTTTTCTCTTCTTTTATCTTAGAAATTGTGCATCAAATTTTTATAAATTTTTTATCAAATATTATATTTGTTATAGAAATTTCTGATAAATTTCATTAGATTTTGAGTTTTAGTTTCCTTTACATGGATCAATTTATATTTAAATCTTTAGAATCATCCCTAGTGTTAGAGGTTAATGAGCGCACCTCAGAGAGATCCTCATTGCTCCAAGATAGGGCGATTTTTGATAAATTTAATGGGTATTGGCTAGGGGCTTCAACCTTGAGAAAATGGATTGATAGGAGTTGGAAATATCCAAGAGTGATTCTATCATTTTTTCCCAAGGGTTTATTACTAGCTATTTTTTGTTCTAGGGAAGAAAGAGAAGGAATCCTAAAAGGGGGTCCTTGGTTTATGGGAAGAGTAGGGCTCTTCCTTACCGTTGGTATGAAGGCTTTTCACTTGAAAATGTAAATTTATCCCTAGTACCAGTCTAGGTAATGATGTTTGGATTACCCATTTAATTTTGGAAAATAGATACCTTCAAGGCAATAGGCACCACTCTAGGAAAATTCCTTAAGATTTTAGATACAACAAAAGATGTATTTTTTGCTATTTATGCTTAAATATTGGTTATGATTGATATAAGTAAATTTTTACTAGAATCAATCATTCTTAAGTATGGAGATAATACGTGGACACAAACTATAGATTATGAAAATATATTTTTGAGGTGTAGAAGATGTCATGAGGTGGGGTATATTGAGAGATCATGCCCTAAGAAGATTCCAGCAAAATCATTTGTAGAAAATCGTAAGAGAATTTTATAAATGGTTATGGATAAAGATGGTTTTCAACTTCCAAAAAATAGATCTAGGAAAATAAAATAAAATGAATAGTGGAGACCAATAAGAAAGGATACTGGAAGAAATTCCAATTCTTTTGAGGCTTTAGCCTATGAAGAAAAAGTAGATCAAAGCTTAGAGGACATGGAATAACAATTTCAACATATTAGCAAGGAACCATCTATTCAATATGATCCTAATTTAAGGAATAACATTCTCGATGAACCTAAGGAATGTGTTTCATCATATTTTTAGGACTCTCTTGAAGTACCATGCACCATTTAGGAGGAAATAATTAGTAAAGAGAATATAGTTTTAGAAGGTAATACCTCTACCATTAATAAGAAAATACCAAAAAATGAGTAGGATAATTCAAAAGCTTCTATAATAGATCCAGGAGAGGATAAATATATTGAAAAACAAAAATGGTAAAAGAATATTGAGGAATAGAATAATAATACCTACTCTTGATATAGGTAAGGCAAAAAGAGGAAAACCCTCAAATTATCAAGCAAGATCTAGGGAAGCAAGAGCTAACATAGAGAAAGGAACACAAACTAAGTTGGTTGAACTTCTCTTTACCAAACAAAAAAATGATATTGGTAATACGCAAGAGGGGCCAAAAGCCCCTAATAAGACATGATTATCATCTCATGGAATATAAGGAGTTCTAATGCCCCCTCAAATCATAGGTGTATTAGGGACCTATGTATAAGTAATAAACCTGATATTCTCTGTATTCATGAAACTAAAATGACAAAAGAAGTTTTAAAAACTATGAAAGTAGTTTGGGCAAGATGTGAATGGGATGCTATGGATTCTAAAGGAGTAGTAGGGGGAATTCTAACTTGTTGGAATCCTTATAGAACCTCTTGTGTAACCATTCATAAAACTAGGCATTGGATAGCCTCTTTAGTCACTTGCTACTTTGTTGATATTTGCTTCATCCTTATCAATGTGTATGGTCCTACAACTTAGTCAGGTAGATTAGAAGTTTGGAGTGGGATTGAGACCTTTATGAGAAGTAAAGACCAAGAAACCCATTTCATGATCATTGGATATTTTAATGCCATTACCAAACTGAATGAAAAATTACGGGAATTAGGAAATCAACCCAAAGTATGAAAGATTTCTCAGCTTTTATTCAAAACAACAATATTTGGAAAGTTGAGTTTGAAGAAGACGACTATACTTGGACCAACAATAGGAGAGGCCATAACCTAATAGCAGAAAAATTAGATAGATGCATTCTCTTAGATCATTGGCTAGATGAAGGAAATTGTGCTAAAACTAATACCTTAACTAGGATTGGTTCAGATCATTGGCCAATAAGAGTTAAAATGGTGGTTAGTGAATTCGAAAAAATATCATATTTTAAATATGAGCATATGTGGGAAGACCATCCTCAATTTGTTGATATGATAGCTCAAACATGGAATTATTTAGGTAATGGTGGGTTGTATGCTCTTTCAAACCAAATTAAAGCTATGACATCTAGATTAAAATAATGGAACAAGAACACCTTTGGAAACATTTTTTAGAAGAAAGAAAAACTAAAAAATAAACTTTCAAAACTCTAAAAAATGATGAAAATAATACAAGCTCAGAAGAAAGAGAGTTGCTTAGTGAATATCATAATATTTTGAGTAAGGAAGAGAAATTCTAGAGATTAAAATCAAGACATACTTGGTTACAATAAGGAGATAAAAATACAAAAAAAAATCATAGGACGACTATATAATAGAGATCTTCTAGAATTGGTAGAATTAAATCAATAGAAGGGGTTTGTATTGAAGATCAAAGTGAAATTAGAAAAGAAGCTAAGTCATTTTTTCAAAATATTCTAGGTTCAGAGGAGACTGAATTTCTTAATGATAAACTTCTTCAATATGTTCCTTCAGTTATAACAAATGAAGACAATAGGAAACTGATGGAGCCTATTACTCTAGAAGAAGTTTATTTAGCTCTTTTCTCTTTTAATAAGGATAAATCCCCTGGTCCAGATGGGATATTTGCAGATTTTTACCAACATAATTGGGATATAGTGAAGGATTCTTTATTGGTGGCAGTGGAACAGTCTAGGGTAAAACAATACATTCCTTATAAAATAAATTCAACTTATCTTACCCTAATTCTAAAAAATAAGGATGTTGAATTGTTTGATTCTTTTAGACCCATAAGCCTATGTAATATGGCTTATAAGATTATTTCCAAAGTGATGGCGAATAGATTAAGGCCATTATTAGACAAAATTATTTCAAAAGAACAAGGAGGTTTTGTAAAAGGGAGATATTTTGGATGGGATTATAGTGGCTCATGAAGTTATACATTCAGCAACTTCAAGAAAAGAGAAAGCTATGATCTTAAAACTTGATATGAGTAAAGTCTATGATAGGGTTAAATGGAATTTTCTTTTTGCAGTTTTAGATAAGTTTGGTTTTGGGAATAAATGGGTTAGATGAATTAAATCTTGTGTCTCTACAGTTTCTTATTCAATGTTGGTCAATGGGTTAGTGGCAGAATCTTTTAAAGCTAAGAGGGGCCTTAGACAAGGAGATCCTTTATCTCCTTATTTGTTCATTATTATGGGCAAAGTTTTGAGCAGGGATTTAAATAAGGCTTATAAATATGGGTTTATAAGTGGACTTAAGTTTAGTAATAACATCGATAACATCACCCATCAATATTTTGTAGATGATACAACCATTTTTGGAAGGGCAAGGATAAATGAGGCCAGAGCTTTGAATAACTTTTTAAAAGAGTACAAAAGAGCTTCAGGGCAAAAAATTAATAGGACTAAATCCAAAATTTACTTTCTTAACACTTCTACTAATATCAAAGCAAGAATTTGTAGGTTGCTTCAAATGGAGGAGGTAAATTTACCAAAAACTTATCTAGTGATGCCTTTATTTGAGGGAACAATGAGGATAGATTTATAGAATCTAGTTATTAGTAAAGTTTAAAATAAACTTCCAGCTTGGAAAGGTAGATGGTTATATTTAGCAAGAAGAGTGCAGTTAATTAAGTCAATCTTACAAGCCATTCCAACTTATTATGTCTTTGTATTCTATGCCAAAATCAGTTGAAAAACGTTTAATATTTATTATGCAATTATTTTTATGGTCAAGTTTACATGATAAAAGGAAATTTTCTTTGGTGAAATGGAGCAAGTTGTGTGATGACAAAACTATGAGAGGTATTGGTTTAAGAGCTCTTACAGATGCAAACTTAGATCTTAAGGGAAAGGTTATCTGGAGATTGTACAAAGAGAGTCAAAGAAAATGGGCAAGAATTCTTCGAAGTAAGTATGTTGATCCCAATGACCCAAGTATAATATTTATTGCTTTCTCTATTCCAAATGGTTCTGCTCTTTGGAATGGTTTAAAAAAATCTATTGATCTTATGATTAAAGGTTTAATATGAGTGGTGGGAATTGGAGAAAAAATCTATTTGGATAGATACTTGGTGTGATAAAAAAACCACTCAATCTAGATCCAGTTTTGAAACGTTGCATGAGATTGCTTCAAGACAAATATGGTGATAGGGTTTCAAATATTTTGTATAAGGATCAAGAAGGAAGATACAAATGGAAAGAAGATTTTTTTACAAGTATACAAGACATTGATGTTAGGAGGCAATTGAGTAGAAAGATAACAACTGTAATTATTCTGAGGAGTTGAAAGGATAAATTGATTTTGGAGTTGAATAGCTCAGGAGAATACACAACAAGAAGTGGATATAATGTTCAACACCAACATAATAATAATATAACTAGAATTTGGAAAGATATTTGGGATAGCCCAAGCATTCCTAAAGTCAAAATATTTGTTTGGCTAGTAGGTCATAGAAGAATTTTATCCTAGAATAACCTTATGAAAAGGGGTTTTCATGGCCTCTCTAAATGTGTTTTCTGTAATAAGGAGGAGGAGAGTATTGACCATCTCTTAGAACATTGCTCAATTATCTGGAATATATGGCAATGGATTCTTAATATGTTTGGTAAATGCATGGTGATGAATAGAAAAATTGAATATTGGTTAAAGCAATGGCAGAGCACTTATAAAAGTGAGGCTTTACAGATAATATGGGATATATCAAAAGATACAATACTTTGGACTATATGGTTAGAAAGGAATAGAAGAATATTTAAAGGAAAGGAAAGAAATTTAGAGGTAATGAAAAATAAGATATGTTTAGCCTTAGATGAGTCTTAACCAACCCTATCAACTCACCTTATCCCTAATTTGGAAGAATACAGTCTTGATAGATGGAGTCAATTCATTAAATGGAATTATGATATTGGGTATAAGAGAAGCAAAAATAAGGGAAAGAATATAAAGTGGAAACCACCAGATGTGGAGTGGGTTAAGTTGAATTTTGATGGAGCATCTAAATTAAACCCAAGACCAACAAGAGGAGGAGGAATAATTAGCAATAATAGAGGAGAGATTTTGTCTCATTTTGCTTTCAATTATGGATTTAAGACAAATAATGAAGTGAAGCTTGGGCAGCTTTAGAAGGGTTAAAAATACATAAACAAATGAAATGGAATAGAGTTTGGATGGAAGGTGATTCTCTCAAAGTAATAAATGCAATTTTGAGGAAAGCAAAGGCTCCATGGAACATACAAAAGATAATTGTGGAAATTCAATATCTTGCTAAAGAGTTTGAAGAAATCAGGTTTACACATTTTTAATGGAAGGAAACAAATGTGCAGATAAGCTAGCCAATAAAGGGGTTTTAGTTGAGGATCATGAAGTTAACATCTCTTTTCTATGGTTAGAGGAAGTAGAAAGTTTAGTTGAAGCTGACAAAATTTGTTGATTGTCTAAATCAATTAATGATTAAGATTTACTTTAATATTTTCCATTGGTAATATCTATTTTATTTTGTAACAATAATGTGTGTTCATTTAGACTATTTATTATAATTTTTTTTGTTGCACTTGTGTTTCAGGAAGGAAACTAGCAATCCAGATTTGGTAAAGCAGACTATGTTAGTGCAATTTTCTAGAAATATTACTCTACTAAGATGCAAGACATAGATAGTAGAGGTGAATTTTTTGGTATTGTGAAGGTTGCTATAGGAAAATGTCAAGAAAGATGCTAAATTTTAGAGTAACTGTATGAAAATATCCAGAAAATGAAAATCAAGAATTCAGACATTCTATGTAAAATGATGTAGGTTTTAACTATAGCATCTAAATTGAGATGAGAAGTGTATCTATTTTTAATCTCTCAACCTCTAAATAAGAGAGATGTAATTTGTTAAGGGTGGAGGACCCGAGTACAATCTCTTTTTATCAAGCAAAAATAAATAAAAAAACTATAGCTATATCTTGCTACAATACACCAGATATCAGCATTCATCTGTGGGAGAGTTTGTTATATGAATAAATTTTGGGCATGTCTTCTGTGATATCTTCTGAAGTCTTCAAAGAAGAAAAATAAGTAATCAAAACCTGAAGCTACTCATCATTGTTAATTACCTTCTTTTTAGTTTTTTGTTGGACATTTTGAAGATCCTAAATCATATGAGAAAGTTGATGAAGTCTGTCAATAACATCTCGAGGTGTGGTGGAAGTTTCATAGATGTGGACATGAATGTGTCCCACTTGTAACATAATATCAAAGGTCAAGTCTGCTAAAACTATATCCCATGGAGGAGGAGATCCAGTAAACACCTTTTTGCATCTACACTTCCAAATGTGATTGAGAAGGATGATTCTACAAACATCCTGGAGTTTGGGGCACTGATCTAGCTAAAAAAAAAACAAGCAGAGAAAGCTTCCAAGATCTAGTGAAAGAGGGAAAAAGAAAAGAGCAGAAGACATCCCAAAATTGTTTAACCATGTCATAAAACCAAAACAAGTGAATAAGAGTTTCAAAAGCATTACAAAAATTACATTGAGGGAGAATGTGTAAAATCTTAACCAAACTTTCAACAGTTGAAAGTTTTTGAAGCAAAATCCGTCATCCAAGAAGTTGAGTTTTGGATTCAATGCGAACTTTCCAAATTTGAGTAGCAAGAAATTACCATAGGGCATTGGTAAAATTCACTTGTCACTTGACATTGAGCTTAGAGTCTAAAGAAGGGGGACACAAAAAGATTTTTGTATATCGAACTAGAAGTAACCGAAGAGATTCTATGACCATTAAGCCATCTCCAATCATTCCAAATATTATGGGTGATTGTTATCAACTTTATAAGGACCTCACAAGGGATGGAAACCACAACTAAGCCATAAGACTCTTTGAACCGAAAGGGAAGGAAGTAATGCATCTATTCGGATCCCAAATATCTTTGATTCTATTAATTCCTTTCTTCAAAAAATCTAGACCATGAATAGCATTACATAAAGCTAAAGGTTTATTATTATGGAGGATAAGTTTATTCCACTAAAGACTGTTTAGACCGATGCTCAAACCATGTCTCAAGGAGTCAAACCTCCAAGCCAATAAATGAGAAACCAATCGCTAAGATTTCTAGTTTTGGGTGACTAAAATGGATCCTTTAACTGTAAAATAAAGCGCATTAAGGACCTTATCGTCCCAAGGGATTTCTTTCCATTTACCTTTGTGAGTAGCTAGAAATATTTTGTAACGAAATAGTTGTTTCCAGTTTTCATCACCAATAATGGCTTTAGCAACCCATTCTGCAACCAAACTTTTGCTCTGGTAAGAGAATCAATGATACCTAGATCTCCTAAAACCTAAAGTTGAATACAAAATTTCCAAAAATAAGTATCATTCCCACCTTCCCTCAATTGTTTATAATTTTAAATTAATCTTTATTTATCTAAATGTTACATAGGAAACTCAACCCTTAAACTTTACAAACAAATCTTTCCACGTGATCAAATAAATTTTAAATATATAAATTAATAAAAAACAATAAATAAATAATTTTAAAATTCTCAATAGTCAATTTATCATCAAATGCCTATGACTAATTGAATCAAATTGAAAATGTGAAATGAAGGACACTAAAGGTAATATAGTGATCGAGACCATGATCAAGTTTAGCGCTATTTAACAACAAAATCGAGTCTTACTTCAACGAAAGAGGTTTTGTGGGCTAGTCCGAAATATGTCTTGTTTTAAAATTAAGGAACAGAACAGTACCAACTTTAAAGTGAGTTCTATTTCAAGTAGAAAGGAATGCAAGCACTTAAGTGGTCCAATCAACTTATAGCCTTTATTTATTTAATTTTTTATTTTTATTTTTAGTTAATTTTTAATATAATATATATATTTTTGATTAGATTTAAAAAATGTTGAAAGGTTTCTAGACTTGAAAAGATCTAAAACAAACACTCAAAAACTTCAGGAAAAAATAACAAACAAGGCACCACGAAAGGAGCCTCCAAGGATTACAGAGAATTCAGATTCACAAAACTAACCGAAAAAAATCAAAACACCAAGAGAAAAGAAGACAGAGATCCGTAAAAAATAGAACCGCTTCTTGCGATTCTACGTGAAGCGGTTAAAGTTTGAAAAAATAATTTTTAAGTGATCCAATGAGGTTATATATATTATTTATTTTTTATAAAATTTAATAGTATGTTTTAATTTTAAGGTTGATTGTATTATTAAAAATAATGCAATAAAGTTTATTTATATAACAAAAGCAATTTTAATTGTAATTTAAGAGATAAGTTAATTGGTTGTGATCAAATGTTTAGCAATTTAATTAATTGGATATTTTTTAAAGGTTGGTAGTCCACCTTTAATTAAAGCAAATAGTTGTCACATATTTATATTTATAGAGAATAGATAGGAGTTACACTTAGAATAACTAAAATCGAACACTTATCAATGGAAAATAATAACACTTTGTTACCAATTCTTCTATGTATCCAAAATAAATAAATAAAATAAAGTTTGACATCTTTCTCCTTTATCTAGTATAGAGGGTTTTTCTTATTGAAATTAAAAATCGAGGGTTATCAGTCTTTGTTGGGACACTGTAGTGGTTTGGTTTTGGGTTTTCATTGAGAGACCTAGGTTCAAACCATTACACAAAGGATCAACTCCTTTGTAAAACTCATGTTTTATCCTAAAAAATTTCTTAAAAATATATAGGTCGATTGGTAGTGGTATCCTAAAAATTTTCTTAAAAATATATAGGTCCGTTGGTAGTGGTGGAGTGTTTGCCAAAGAGTTGCTTCGATTTTATACCTTACAGGGTTAAGGTCACGTTGGCTTTGTCTTTACCCAACAAGCTAGGGATTATAAAGGTTCTCTACACAACCAGAAAAAAATCAAGGACTAAGTAGATAATTTACTCATTTAGAAGGGTTGATGCTTAGAAATGTTTTTTTTGAACATTTCTATCTTTGTTGGTTTATTATTAGGTAGAAGAGCTTGATGAGTTTGAGGTTACATTTTTTTCTAGTAACTTAAGTCTCATTTAATATCTCTATGATGTTTGAAACTAAGCTCATCCAAAAATCTTGGAAGACCATTAAACTTTAGCTTATGTGAGAGATATCTTTATTTAGGCATGAGCTCTTTATTATTTACTAGTTTTTATTATCTCCACTTATCACTTTGGATTACATCCTTTTGCTAAATTACAACAATTTTACACAAGCCTAGAAGACCATCAAACCCTAGAGTAAATGAGAAAGGAACTTATTTAGGTATATCTCTCTTTGTTAATCAATAGTTCTAATGGTTGTTTTCACTCATTACTTTGAATGGTATGCTCTTTGTGAAGATATACGAATTGCATGCTTTAAAGTGATTCAAAAGGGAAATTTAAATTATTTTAGATTATTTCATATACATATCAAAAACTAGTACATCTAGCTAGAGTCTAAGACTAATACCAACTTAATAAGTTTTAAGAGGAATCTTTTAATGAGATTTAGATGGGTTTGTCTTTGGAGGTTTTGTTGGAATATATGGTGTGAAGCATCACATAAGGCCATGACCGATTCTCATATTATATTTATTATATAGGCCTTAAAGCCTTTGTACACCTTAAATAGGTGGGTTTATTGTAATAATGTATTAATAAACCTTAAGGTTGGTTCTTTAAGCTTGACCTAAAGGTAATGTGTTGATTTCATTTTTTCTAAGAAGTATTGTGAAATCCAACATGGTATCCAAAGTGGGTGTGAATATTCGTTACTTGATCTCGAGCATTTTTGATAATTTTTCTTATGACAACTTTAACAACATGATTTTGTTGAAGCCTCATGTTGCCAACAACTTATGTTAGTATTGTGCTTTAAAATATTAAGTGGACATGGATCACGAGGATCCCTTTATATTGCAAGATATTTGTAGCTCTAAAATATTCACCAATAAGTTTCTTTTTCCTCTCTTGATATTCAATTTATTATTTTGTAGACCAGTCAGATGTCTTAACTATTTGATTGAATTTTTTAAGACTGTTTGAAACCATAATTTTTCCTTTATAGATTTTTTGAAAAATTCCAAATTCTTTTTTGCTTTAATTTTTTTGGTATCAATGCAATAGATATGAGAGGGCAGTATACATGATTGCTAAAGGAGAAAATAAAAGGTTAAACATTTTTTGACAACTCGCTTATGCAAAATGATTTGTTTCATATTGTGTGTGATGTGATGATGGGTACTTGCTTTGATGGGTTAATTTGTTATTGATCTAAATTCATTGATTGGAATGCAACTTTAGACACATAGGGATTGTAGGTGGGGGTTCAAGTTCATAACAGGCATCCCTGTAGGTGAGGTATTTCTAAAAGGAGCGAGGAAAGAGGAAAGGTTATCCAATTTTTCTTGAGAGAGCTAGGACCTATCTAATATGAGTGGGCAATCCACTCAGTCCTTTAGCTATGTTGGAGTATCCCTAATCACATGATATTCTATAAAGTAATTTATCTCTTCTTTCTGTTGTCCATTAGATAGAAAGAAATTGTAAAACCACTAAATGGAGGTTGGTAATAAGGCAAAGCACTTTTGAAACCTTAAAGTTTTAAAACACTCAATTTACATGTGGAAAATGCAAAGTATTCCAGTTGTCAATCGAATAGCTTTCATCATTTATGCACCCACGTACTCCTTTGGTGGATGTTACTTTGTACCAATAACTTGTTGAGGGCATTCTTTATCTCACCCATACTTGGTTGGATATTACATATGCTATTAGTTATTATTTCAAGTATATGCAAGCATCATATGAGAGTAATTGGATAGTGACCAAGCAGATCCTTTGGTACATTAAATATACATACTAGATGGGTATTCACTGTAAATTTTCCTAATCCTAGATAACTGTTGTTCTATGTTATTTTAAAATAAATCAAATATAATAATAATTTATTCAAACATGCAACAATCACACAGATGGCTGGAAAAATAAATAGCGTAAATAGCATAAGCTAAATATATTTTAGAACCTGCAATATTACAGTTAAAAGAGGCTACAACTACAACAGAGCACACTGCTCTCTTGTTGTCGTTCTGGCCAACAATTTCATTGTTCTTCTCTTCCTAAGCTTGCAATTCTCCTTTTGAAATATGTTATCTTTATCCTTTCTTTGTGTCTAAAACACTCTTGATCTTCTCCTTTTATCCTTGAAAAAGGTAACCCTAATCTCTCCAGCCTTAAGATTAGATCTCATCTCATTTTGAGATGTAAGGTTAAAAATATAAAATCACTTAAGTAATTTCAAAATAGAATCACTTAAGTGAACTTAAAAATATAAAATCACTTAGGTGAATTTCAAAATAGAATCACTTAAGTGAATTAAAAATAGAATCACTTAAGTGAACTGAAAAATAGAAAATCACTTAAGTAAATTTCAAAATAGAATTAGAAATGTCTCGAACCACTTCTAGCACGTTCATACTAAATCCTGTGCAAGAAGTTCCTATTTGAGCTATATTTCTCAACACTTCCTCTTAGCGAAGAAGTAATTTTGCACCAATCCAAGTTTGTCTTTGAATTCTTCAAACTTCCATTTCACTAAGGGCTTTGTGAGAATATCAACTACCTACTGATTTGTGAGAATATACTGGAGATTTACGGCTCCCTTATGAACCATGTTTCGTATGAAGTGATAATTGATGTCTATGTATTTGGACTTGTCATGAAATACTATATTCTCAAAGAGTTTGATACAACTCCGATTATCACAATATATCACCATGGGATCCAACTCCTTATCAATCAATACTATAAGCAATTTGTGAAACCATATGGCCTCACAAATAGCAATATTGGTTTCTATGTACTCGACCTCTATTGAGCTAAGTGCCATAGAAGTCTACTTCTTACTGAACCAAGATATCATTCCTCATCCCAAGCTAAAGCAGCACCCTGAGGTGCTCTTCCTGTCTGCTACATTGTCTTCCCAATTAGAGTTTGTATACCCCTGCAACCTCACTTCGCCATCTCCAAGATATATTAGACCATACTCCACTGTACCTCTTAAGTATCTAAGCACATGTTTTGATGCTACCCAATGCTCCTGCTTTGGCTCCACCATGAATTGGCTTAAGGTGCTCATTGCAAAACATATATTTGGTTGAGTGTTGACCAAATACATCAAGGATCCTATTAGTTGCCTATACAACGTAGGGTTCACCAATTCTGAATCTAAAGTTGTCACATTCTTTAGATTAGTGATCATGGGTATGGCCATAGGTTTGTTGTCCTCCATCCAAAACCTCTTTAGAATATCAACTGCATACTTACCCTACCCAATGAATAACTCCCCTCGTATCTACCAAACCTCCAAACCCAAGAAGTAATACATCATGCCAATATCCTTCGCCTCAAACTCAGTTTCCATATCTTCTTTGCATCCTGCAATGAGCTTCGCTACACCTGTAAAAAATAAGTCATCTACATATGGACCAAAATTATTAGATCAGTCCCAAAAAATATGTAATATAGATTAGGATCTGCATCACCTTTGGCAAATTCCACACTCTACAAGTATCCATGTATCCTAGAATACCATGCTTTCGATGCCTATTTGAGTCCATATAAATCTTTCTTCAGCCTACAAACATGGGACTCCTCATTTATCTCAAATCCCTGAGGCTACTCTATGTACACTTCTTCCTTAATGATACCATTAAGGAAAGCTATATTCACATCCATTTGATGAATCCACCATCCTATAGATGAATCTAAATACATAACTACTCTAATGGAAGTGTATCTAAATATTGGAGCAAAAGTCTCCTTATAGTCCACTCCCTCTTTTTGGGAGAACCCTCTCGCCACAAACCTTACCTTGAACTTATTGATGTTGCCATCTATAGTATGCTTAATTTTGTAGAGCCACTTGGAACTCACAACTGACTTCTCCTCTAGTCATGGCACTATATCCTAAATATCATTCTAATTATGGAGGTGTACTCCTCCACCTTGGCATCCTGCCAAACCTGTTGGTATGTTGCCTCCTAAAAACTGATAGGCTCTAAATTTATGATGTTAATCATCAATGCCATGTAGCTTGAAAATTTCCTTTGAGGTTTGCTCTCCCTAATCATGCTTCTAGGATCCTCAACATACTCCTCAACATCCCTCAATGTCTGTACAAACCATTGAGGTCTCCTGATAGAACTGGAAAGAGCTAATGTCTCCAGCTCCTCACCTAAAGTTTGTTGTTCTAAACTGGAAACCACTGGTGTCTTTGGTGACCCTGGCTCAACCTTCGAAGCTTCTTGCTCCTCATTATCTATCACTGGAATAGGCTCATGGGACTTCTTGGATGCAACATCCTCGTCAAACTTTACATCCCTACTCACTACTACCTTCCTCTTCTTTAGAATATAAACCATGTAAGATTATTAAATCTCATTGTATCCTACAAATAAACCCTTCCTAATGGAGGGCTCCAACTTGGTCCTCTTCTCTATCAAAATATGGATATAAATTGGACATCCAAATATGCAAAAATGACTCACCTCTGGTTTCACACCAGTGAATGCCTCCTCTGGTGTCTTGTCCTCCAAGATTCTATGAGGACACCTATTCTGGATATAGACTGTTGTGTTGCATTCTTATACCCAAAGAAACATTGGTAAGCCCTGGTCATGAATCATGGCCCTAGCAGCCCCTATGATGGATCAATTCTTTAACTCTACAACTCCATTCTATTATGGGTTGTATGGAACATTCAGCTCCCTCTTTATTCATGTTTGCTTGTAGAAACCATAAAAATCCTTGGTTGTATATTCATCCCCATTGTCTAATCTCAAGACCTTGATCTTCTTCTTTGTCTGGTTCTCAACTAGAGCTTTGAGCTCCTAAAACTTTCTAAATACTTCATCCTTTGTCTTTAAGAAGTAGATCCATGTTTTGTGAGAGAAATCATCAATAAAGGAAACATAGTACATGCTACTTGAAATTGATGCTACTGACATCAATCCACAAACATTCGAATGTACTAGATCTAGTATCTTCATAGACCTATGCTCGCTTTTTAGGAAAATAGTCTTGGAATGCTTGCCAAGTGTGCACTCTCTGCATACTCCTTGTTGCTCAATGTTGAACTCTAGAAGACCTGTTACTATCTCCCTCATAATAGGTAATACTCTATGATGCAGGTGTCTCATCCTCTTGTGCCATAACTCACACAAGTTATTACTACTATGAACTAGGGCTTGAACAGGTTCACCCTACAACCTATATAGACTACCTTCTCTAATCTCTATCACTTGTGTTGTTTCTAAGATAGATTATTTTGGTCTAATAAGGACATGTTGGTTCTTGAACTCCACTGCATAACCCTTATCCTCCATAACCAAAACTGAAAGCAAGTTCTTCCTAAGACCTAGAACAAACAAAACATCATCAAAATATCAAGAGTTCCCTAACTAGAGTTTAAAAGGAATGGTACCAATTCCTACAACTGGATATTTAGTATCATCGCCAAGATCAACCTAAACCCCTAAGTCCTGCTATTGTAGATTGGTAAAACATTATCGGGTTGATGTCATGTGTCGAGATGCTCCACTATCCACATACCAAGTATTTCTTAGAACCATATTGTTAGAAAGGTAAGATATCGATGAGAATTCCTTCTCTAATTTGGTAGCAAACTCACTCATCTAAGTTTTGCATAGATTGCTACCTGCATTTTTTGTTGCTTCCCTTTGCCCTTCTTTTCCGGACACTATGATGCATAATGGTTGTGCTTATGACAAATGAAGCACTTAATATTTCTCAAGTCCTTCCCTGACTGTGAGGTTGACTCCTCATTATTTACCTTACCCTTGTTGGGTCCTTTACCTTTACCCTTCTTGGTTTACCCAAAAAGAGCTAGGTTATCATCACCACCTTTCTTGTTGGTCTTTGACTCCATTTGAGTCTCCTCCTGGATGAAATCATCCCACAGTTTCTCAAATTTGGGAAGGTTCTCATGAGCACAAATGCCTTTGAAAAATGGTTCCCATGAAGTTGAGAAACCATTAAGTTCCACGTTCACCAACTTTGTGTCTTCAATCGTCTCCTCAATTGTTGTCAGTTGATCACGAATATGTGTGATCTTCATCAGGTAACTAGTATTGGTGTCAGATCTGGTCATCTCCATAAATCTAAGTTTATTTTGCAAAATCATCTTCCTATTTATGTTCTCACTCTAGTAGAGGCTAATCAGGACATCAAACATCTTCTTTGCCTTAGTCTTCTCGGATATATGAGGAATCAGGTGATCCTTCACTGCATCCAAGATCATTCGCTTGGCCTTCACTTCCTTATTTTTGTGACTTGTCAATTGTTGTGAATCTGTAGGTAAAATCACATTATCCTTGACAATATCCCAAAGATATTTCTCTTCCAATAAGAACATTACCCTAAATTTCCAAGGCAAGAAATTGGAGGCACCTTCTAATCTATCCTCAAGTCTTAGGCTAGATACTACCATTTCTGAGATCAGATGTACAAAATTTTAGATTTGATATTAATGACTCAAAAAAACAATCCTACAAATAAGCTTAGTCCTTTAAGCAAGAAAATTATGAAACCCTCTAACTACTATTTTTTTTAAATACTTAGCAGTGATCTACAGTTGTAAACCCTTAAGGATATTAATCACAAAATCTAGCTCTTATACCATGTAAATTTTCTAGACCTAGATAATTGTTGTCCTATGTAATTTTAAAATAAATCAGATCTGAGAATAATTTATTCAAACATGCAACAGTCACACAAATGGCTATAAAAATAAATAGTGTGAACAGAAGAAGATAAATATATTTCTAAACCTCCAATATTACAGTTAAAAGAGGCTACAACTACAACAAAGCACACTGCTCTCTTGCTGTCGTTCTGGCCAAAAATTTCACTATTCTTCTCCTCGTAAGCTTGCAATTCTCCTTCTGAAATCTATTCTCTTTCTCCTTTCTGTTTTTCTAAAACACTCTTGATTTTTTCCTTTTATCTTTGAAAAAGGTAACCCTAATCTCTCTAACCCTAATATTATATCTCATCTCATCTTGAGATGTAAGGTTAAAAATAGAAAATCACTTAAGTGAATTTCAAAATAGAATCACTTAAGTGAATTTCAAAATAGAATCACTTAAGTGAATTACAAAATAGAATCACTTAAGTGAACTTAAAAATAGAAAATCACTTAAGTGAATTTTAAAATAGAATTAGAAATGTCTCGAACCACTTCTAGCATGTTCATACTGAAGTTTGTGCAAGAAGTTCTTGTTCGAGCTACATTTCTCAACATTCACTACTTAGTTATGGAACCTCTAATTTTATTAGGATTTTTTTATGCAAATTATGTCGATTATTTGGAACAATGAAACCCAGTATAAAGTTTATTTTTTTATCTTGACTCAAGATTATTCTATTGGTTTTGTAGATGATAGTCCACCATATCTCAATCTTTTGCAAAGCTGAAATATTATGCCACTAATGAGACCACCAAATGCCTCTGATGGATGCTCATGATTTTGGAGAAATTTGGTACTCCTTAGCAATTATCAATCACCCTTTATTGTTATAATCAAAATTCCATCAAGCCTATTCTTAATCCAAAGTTTCATCAATGGACCAAGCACATCGAGATTTAAATGCACTAAATTTGATGGATTTATGCTCATGGGATGCTTGATCTAGTCTATGTATTGTTAGTAAAGTAGACAACAAATATCTTGTTCAAGGTGCATTTGTGTGATTGGAACATCTTAGAGTGGAAGACATCTTAGAATGGAAGAGTATCCCTTAAGGGGTGACTAATAAGGGTTTATCTCTATATCCCTCATACAAACTAAGAGGGGATGTTGGAATATGTGGTGTTAAACTTCACTTGAGGCCATATTCGATTTTTGTATTATATATAGGTTGAGCACATGTTGGGTCCCAATTCTAAATCATTTTCATTTGTCATAGGGTTCTAGGTAGATTTATTTAGTCCGACAAACATTTGTCCATTGGAACACACCTAACTTCTTATAATTTGGTTGGATTTATTTTACTTGAAAATGGTCTAAGTAAAACAATTGTATCTTTTGGACGAATTTATATGTTTAGTTGAACATGTTCGATCTAAATTTAATTATAACATAACAACCTGGATGTTATAATTAGAATTTTTTTCCAATTATCAACTTTTTCATACACAACACCTAAAAATATGTTACTAAAACATGATCATATATATATATATATATATATATATATATATATATATATATATATATTTGCTTTGAAAATGTTGTGGTAAGGTCCATTATTTTATTGTTAAGTTTGGATTAAGACACAAGTGGTATATAACAACTTGGAATATTTTTTTGATGCAACAAAATAGAATTGCTAATAACATTAAATGTAATTTCAGTTGTAATGGATATAGGTCAAGAAATAACAATTTATGAGATTTCAAGACCAATGATTGGGATCCATCACTACATACCTACATTGTTCCAATAGAAGGGAAAGCAAAGAGTGAATCCTTCATGATCCTGTTACCGAATCAAGATGAAATTTTTTGCTTAGAATAATGGATTGGGATTACCCATTGCTTCTATCTACTTGAATGCCCAACAAGAGAATATCACTTGAATGTATTAAAGCCAACAACTGACGTAGTTAGGAAGCATGGCTACAGTGCAAATAATACCTAACCCAACATGATGCAAACTTAAAATACAAGATTGATATTCTTGTTGGGTTAGGTATTAACTGCGCCATCAACAACTACACCCAATGTCATAATGTTTGATTTCAAATTTCAACAAAATTAAAATTCAAAAGATATTCAACAAAAAGGAAAATCTAAATAAAATTCAATATAATTTTCGTTACATAAAAATGCATATAAATTTAAAATTGACTAAAGTATTATTGAATATGTTTTATAAATTTACTAATTTAAAGTTTTATGATTTTAAATATATATATATATATATATATATGAAAGTTGGAAAAGAATATTTAAAAGAAAAAATAATCTTATAAAATTTAAAATCAAATAAATTTATATCTCAAATTTCAATAAATTTATTAACTATCAAAAACAATTATTCTTTTAATTCGTTACTAAAATTCAACAAAACCTAAATCACACCATCTTGTTATTGCATCCAATATGTCCCAATATCCATGAAACCGTCATACATTTCCCAAAAGCAATATAAGTTTTATGATATGTATTGTTCTTTATCTCAAAAAAATATAAACATTCTCCTTATTTAAAAAAATCATGTCAAATCCTTATATAAAAAAAATATTTATAAAGTTTATTTTATAATTAAAATACTTTTATTTTGTTTATATATATATTTATTGAATTTACATGGTCGAATCGGTAGCCGCTACGGCTTGGATGGCCATCACGGTATTCTACCTTGTTTGTCTCAGAAGCCGCCACACAATTCTTTCAATAGTCCGCCCTTATAACCACCATACCACAATCATTTTAAACCTTTTATACCACTGAAAGCATTAGAAAAGGGACAAGGCCCGACGAGGCCCAAAATTTGAACCTTGGACCTCCATCTCTCTTACGGGGTTTGGTCGAACCAACTGGTCTACACTTCGGACCTTTATTTTACTTTTTAAAATTTAAAATATAAATAACTTATTTTAATAATTTTTTTATTGATTGAAGGAATGGGTTTTGAAAGGTGATGGAACCTTTTACAACAAAGAATCAAAAAGAGATAGTCTTCCAGAAACAAAAGGAGAAAAACCATAAATAAATAAATAAAACCAAACAAAACGAGACAGGAGAAACCAAACAAGATAATCCTCATCAAGCCTTAAGTTTTTCTTCAGGGTGACTAGCAGCTCACAATCCTAGGCTTAAAGAGCAATATTTTAATAACCTCTTTTAACATGTCTAGCAACTACAGTTCCCTAGGGAGGAGTTCTAGAAACAAGAAGACCATTGTTCCTAGGATTATGCTTCTTAGCAATTGAAGGAGGAACATTCGTCAAAGGCATGGAGAGCTCCTTAGAGGGAGGGTCTCTTACCTGACGAGTCTCTTGAAGAGGGTCAAAGGGAGCCTCTAATGCAGCAGGAGAGCCCAGGGTCTTAGAAGTAGCAGTAGAGGACGCCACCAAAGCAACAATAGGGGCATCTTGAGAAATATCAACAGACGTAGAAGCAACAACAGGGGACGTCACCAAAGAAGGGACAACGTAGACCTCATGATAATCTGTAGTAGAGGGGGTAATAGCAGCAGACAGTGCCACCAAAGCAGGGATAGGGGTATCCTAAGACGCAACAATAGAGGATGCCACCAAAGCAGCAGGGGCATCTTGAGAAGAAGCAATAAGGGGTAAACAGTAGAGGGTGCAACAAAGTCAAGGTTAGCATGAGCAAGGGAGGCAGAGGCCAGAACAAGAGCAAAACCTAAGGGCTTCCAAACATGAGGGTTGGTTTCATACTCAAAATCCTGAGTCCAGGAGGAGGCAAAAAACAGCTTGACTGATTTTGGCAAATCTGACTCCAGATTGACAAGGATGCACATTCTGACATAAATCATTTTCAATCTCGTTTTAGTGGCCAGATCAAAGGAAACTAGATCCCCAATGGTTCTTGCAATGTCTATGAAGATGTCTTCATGCCAAAATTGAACTAGCAGACCAAGGAGTCTGACCCAAATCGAAGCATAATTGATGCTTTGGGTCTTCGGGTTAAATTCTGGACCCCACTTTCTTGGAGGAAAAAAAACCACGTCTGCCAAAAAAAACCAAGGTCCTTCGGATGCAAGATGAGTCTTCAACCTATAGCAGTTTGATGAAGAAAAAGTCTTTGGAAAGGGCCACAATCTCCATATGTGCCCCTAATACTTCCATTTGGAGAGAGCCTCATAGCTTGATAGAATCCAAGTCAAGTCATGAATCCAAAAATTTTCCAACCAAAAAATCTGCTTCATGAAACATAGCTTTCATAGAATCCAAGTCAAGTCATGAACCCAAAAAATTTCCAACCAAAAAATTTGCTTCATGAAACATAGTGTTGTACTTACTCTCCACCCTCAGCCCACCCCGTGTTGTACTTACTCTCCACCCTCTGTTGTACTTACTCTCCACCCTCACCCCACCCCACCCTCATATGAGGGTGATGAGGGTGAGGATAGGGATGGGGAGTAAGTACAGCTTTTGAGAAAAGATAGAGTTCATCCTTACCCAAGTAAACGTCGAAAAAATCGCAAATTCCATGGCCAGGTGGAGAAGACTTATGAACAATATCAACAAACTAGTTACAACAAGAAAGAGAAAGGACTTTATTAAATCTGATCTTTTGAGGGTTGTTCTTGAGTCCTTTCATAACCATCAGTTGTTGAAAGCTTTGAATTCCACTTTTTTGATGCTAATTCCTAAAAGGAGGGTGCTAGCTCTTTTGATCAGTTTCGGCCTATTGCTCTCTGCAATGTGGTGTATAAAATTATTACTAAGCTGATTGCGGAGCGTCTCAAGCCTTGGCTGGATAGAGTTGTTTCTGATGAGCAGGGTGGCTATGTGGCTGGCCGACAGATTCTGGATGGAGTGGCTATTGCTGCCGAGGCGATTCATTCTATGAGCACTTCTAAGAATAAGTTTATGTTTATGAAGTTGGATATGGCGAAGGCTTATGACAAGGTGAAATGGTCTTTTCTTCACAAAATCCTCTTGGCCTTTGGATTTGATCCTTCTTGGATTGAGTGGATTATGAGTTGTATTACAACTCCCTCATATTCTGTCCTAATTAATGGAAAGCCCTCTCCTTTGTTTCATGCTTCCCGGGGTCTTCGGCAGGGGGATCTTTTATCTCCGTACTTGTTTATAATTATGGCTGAAGGTCTGGGTCGCTGGCTTAAAGATCAGGTTCACCAGGGTCTTATTCATGGATGGAAATGGGAGAATAGTAGGCCAGCCATTTCCCATCTTCAATTTGTTGATGACACTTGCTCTCTTGGGTGTAGCTTCTATTTGTGAAGCAACCAACTTTAGACATGCTTTGGACTTGTATTTGGCTGTCTCTGGTCAGGAGATTAATGAGCACAAGTCTATTATTTTATTTTTCAATACAGATCCCAGGGTTCAAGCTAGAATTGTTCAGATTCTCAGGTTTCAGGTGGGAACTCTTCCTCTTACATACTTGGGGATTCCCATTTCCGTTGGTCCTCTACCTAGGGCGGTTTGGACTAACATACTTGACAAATTTCGTAGTCGAGTTAGTCATTGGACTCATAGATGGTTAACTTTTGCTGGTCGGGTTTTACTTTTGAAGTCAGTTGTTCAAGATTTACCGGTGTATAGATGCCTTATTCAGATTGCTCCAGCAAGTTTTCTTCATGACCTGGATTCTCTTTCTAGGCAATTCCTATGGGCTGGCAATCTTGGTTCCTCAAAATGGAGTCTTGTTAAATGGGAGACTATTTGTCGACCAAGGCAAGCTGGGGGGTTGGGTCTTCGTCTAAGCTCTCTTTCTGGGACTGCTTTGGCTGCTAAGTCGTATTGGCGTTGGTGTAGTAATCAGGAGCAAACTTGGGCAAAGATTATCTCCCACAAGTATCTTAGGGGAGTGGAAGGTTCAGAGATTCCTCGATACAGCTTGACTGGTCGAGGATCATTTGTTTGGAATACTTTGAAAAAGGGAGCAGAGCTGGTTAAGCAGGGGTTATTCTGGATTTTTTATACTGGGTCTCGGGCTCTTTTTTGGCAGGATTCTTGGGATGGCTTTGCTCCTCTTCTTAGCGAGTTTCCACATCTTCAAGATCTTGCTCAATGCTTTTGGGATGCTGGATGGTTGAAGGTGGCAGATTTCAAAACTGTTAAGTCCTTTGGTCAGATGGTTAGTCTCCAGTGGAAGGATCCTCGAGAATGGCCTGCTGGTGGCACTATGGATGCGAGGGCAGAGCTGGCCCGTATTCTCGCTAGCCATCCCTGCTCTTCTCTACCTGGGGATGATGTGCTAGCATGGGGAAGAGATAATAGAGGGATATTTTTGGTTGCTGCTGGTTATTGTGTTTTGGATCGACAGCGGTTTGGTGAGGAGGAGGTTCCGTGGTGGAAGCAAGTTTGGAATAAGTTTATTTGGCCGAAGTGTAGTTTTTATGGGTGGCAGGCTACTCATAATCGTTGTCTCACTTGGGATAATTTTCAAAAGCGTGGGTTTGTTGGCCCCTCTTTATGCTATAACTGTGGGAAGGTGAAGAATCTGTTGGGCATTTACTTCTCCAATGTGACTTTGCTCGACAAGTCTGGCATTATTGGTGGGGAGTATGGAATCACCCTTGTTCGCATGCTTCATCAATAGTTGATTTTTGGAGGAGTATGGGGCGGCCTCCTGCAGTGGCTTTCTTTTTACAAGTTGGATGGAGTATTGGTCCTTCATGCATTTTTTGGCAGATTTGGCTTGAACGGAACCATCGGATTTTCCAAGGTAAGGAGTTAACTACTTCCCAGGTCTGGTAGAGGATTTTGCGAATGATCCAGGAAACTATGTCTGCAAAATGTCAGATTATTTCTCCCGTGGACCATGCGGAACGTCAGATCATGGAAAGATTAGGCTTGATGGTTAATGGTCCTGGTCCTAATGTCTCTTGCAGACGGATGGGTCAGAATAATCGGGTGCGGAGGGCTGGCAAATGGAATCCGCCTCCTCCGGGAGTGCTGAAAATTAATACGGATGGATCTTCCCGGGGTAATCCGGGTAATGCTGGTATTGGTGGTGTGGGGCGGGATAGTAGTGGTACTATCCAATTTTTTTTCTCTTGCTTTAAGGGACATCATTCTAATAACTTCATAGAAGCACTCGCAATTTTATATGCTTTGGAGCAAGGGTATGCTTTGGGTTGGCGTCGGATTGTTTGTGAATCTGATTCTCAGATTGTTATAAATTTGTTAAATTCTGGAGATAGTCTTCATGGTTGTTGGCGGTTGAGTTGGGTTGCTCGAAAAATTCTTAATATCTCTGCTCACTTGGACTTCATTTCTTTTGTGCATATTCCTCGAGAGTGGAATAGGGTAGCGGATTTGTTAGCTAAATGGGCTTCTAAGTTTCAAGATGGTTGGGATGTTCAAAATTGGTCTCAACTTTCTTCTGATTGCTCTCAATCTCTCTCTTCTTTATTGAGAGCTGATATGTCTGAATAGCTTCTGTTTTTTCTTTGTATCATGAATGTTTTGCTGAGTTAATAAATTTTTACTCTCTTTTACAAAAAAAAAAAGAAAAAGAGAAAGGACTTCCTACTCGAAAAAACCAGAAAATATGAGGGTGATGATAAGGATGGAGAGTAAGTACAGCTTTTGAGAAAAGATAAAGTTCATCCTAAATAAACGTCGAAAAAACCACAAATTCCATGGCCAGGTGGAGAAGACTTACGAACAATATCAACAAACTAGTTACAACAAGAAAGACAAAGGACTTGCTACTCGAAAAAACCAGAAGTTGCACAAATATAACAACTAATAATAATAAGTTAAATTACAGTAACAAATCATTTTAACAACAATTCTAATTAATTTTTTAAGCTCATATAATTCAAATTTTAAATGGAATATCCTTTTCGATGTTATTTACAGAGTGTGTTAGTTTTACTTTACCCGGTCTTAGTCCCACTCAATAAAAAAATTATAATATTAAAAAATCGGATGCGGATTGTCTTTCTCTTGTTAAATTGCATATGCAAGCTTAAAAATTTATAAATATATATTATTACGATTAAAGTTTCAACTAAAATAGTTTAAAATAATTGAAATTACGTTGCCGTCCTTTACAAGTGGATTGTATTCATGTCTTCAACACTTTCTATATAAATTTGCATTTTGAAATTTTTGTTAGGAAAATTTTATCTAAATAGAATATTTTTAAGTATTAATTAAATTTATTTTAATATTAAAATTTTAAATAATTAGGTTTTTATTAAGCTTTTGGAGTGGACATTTTTTTACTCTAGCTAAAGTTCTTATTTAAGTTTTGTGAGTAGACCTTTTTTATTTTTAGTTAAAAAAAATTTAACAGATAAAATATTTTCAAGTAAAAAATAAATCCATTTTAATATTTAAATATTTAAATATTAAATAAATAGGTTTTTTTTTGGGTGGACCCTTTTCATTCTTAGCTAGAGTTTTTGTTAGCAAGTTATACTTATTCAAATAAAATATTTTCAAAGTGAAAATTTATTTTATTATCTAAAATATTGAGCAAAGATTTATTTTTCCTAACCACGATGGAAACAAAATTGTTTGAGTCTCGACTTCAACTAAGAGGATAACATAGATTAGGGCAATTTAATAAGAGGAATCTCCAACCTCAAATTAGAGGATAACATAGATTAGGGCAATTTAATAAGAGGAATCTCCAACCTCAAATTAATTCATGATAAAAACTTTAATACTGGTTAGGATTTATGAGTTTAATTATGTATTTATATATATAAGGTTTGATTTAATTAATACTAGTAATAGCTTGTTTTAGGGTTGATAGTATAACAGTTTGGGCTTTGGTTCGTTTTCGGAGGTCCAAGGTTCAAACCGCAGTGTGGACGAGTGTGTGAGGAGGTGTGTGTGGTGGTTGTGTGTTAAATTTCTTATTGATAAGTATAGTTCTTAGGTTTATGAGGGGTCATGGTTGGGTGAAGACTGTTCAGCCCTGTGCATTGGTCATAGGGGTTTCTCACATTAATCAAATAAAAAATATATAAAAAAAATACTAGTAATAACTAAATTATTAAATTGTAAGAGAATTTATTATGATTTTAGTTGTTTAGATTAATCCAAGGAGGTTGAATTAGTTGTGATAGTAAAGAGAATTATTTTTCATTGTTTTTTATAAGTCTAAATATTAACTCAAACAATATTCACAAATCTATCAATATTAATGAAAGTCTCATTTGAAGAATAAAAAATAGAATTTGAAAAGTGTTTAATGAGTTTAATTCTAAAAATTTTATTGAATCTTCACTTCAATTAGAAATAGGAAGTTAGGTTAATAGAAATTAGAAGGTGTATTTTATGTTATTCAAACTTTTGTCACTCCTTTAGAAAAATTTAAAAAAATCACAAACATTGACAAAAGTAACTTATATTTTTACAAACTTAAGGTTCTCCTTATAATGTAGAGATTTTTTTTTATAATGAACATTGAATAAAGGTAGAAAATACAAAGATTTTATATGAATATATTGTTGTCTTTTTTATATACATAGGGGAGGTGGCTACATCCACATTATTTCTAGTAACTGCCAAGTTGGTTGCTCCCAACAAGCCTATACCACCTTGTTGTTGATGATCTGACGTGAGGGGGACCACCGTTCAGGTTTCGTACCGTTATCATTGGCCTGACGCTTACTTAGAGGATTCAAATCCAACTACTACCTTTGCAACACGCATGCCCCAAAGGTTTGAACCTAGGTCTCTTCTTGGTAAGTACTTGGTCAAACAAACAATTACCAATCCACCTAACCCTTGGGGACTAATATATCAAACATGTTGTTACTAGGAAGGTTTAGAATGCAATAGGTGGAGAACTATAAATAGTAATTTTTGCAAATATAAGGTTTAAAGGGTGTTAAATTTTATTTAAAGGCATTTAGATTTTACACAAGAGAGAATTTGTAAGATATTATTCTAAATCTATAATTTCTTATAACTTCACATTTTATAAATATTTATAAATAACTTTAGTAACTCCAATTTATATTTAGAAAAAAATAGACCCAATTAAAATTGGGTATTATAGTGGTTATCTTAGAGACCCAGGGAAACTTCAAATCCTAAATGGTTGGTGTAGATGAAGTCTAAAAAATTTGAAAATGTTTGTTGTATTATTATCTTGAGTAATAGAAATTGTTCTTTAGCTAGAAATAGTAAACAAATGAACTATCGACCGTTACAGCTAAACAAAGCTAGAAATTCTACACAAAGAACGGAGTAGAGTACAAAGATGGTGTTTGAGTAACAATCAATAGGCTTAATTTATAAATGTCTCACATTTGCGAGACTATATCAGACATCGGCATGGGGGAAACCCCATACCATACCAATAGTTTTGACTAATGTTCACACATTCTTTGTAAAAAAAAAAAGAGGATACGTGAAAAAAGTGAATTGTGTGAATCCTCCGTATGGGTAGGAGTTATTTTCCAAATCCAAAAAAAATATGGAATAGAATCTGCTTAACATAGTTTTTCTTTTTGTTTTGCAGGAAATCGTGCCTTGAATGCAATCTATAGGCAGCTTGGAAAACCTAGACCTATCAAGCATAGGTTCCACAATTCTTGTTTTTTAGCTTTCATGTGTTTAGTTTTGCAAGACAGGACCTTGAGTTCAATCTATAGGCAACCGACTTAAACTAGGCCTAATAGATACAGTCATCTCGTGCCCTGCTAGGAGTGCAGTAGTAATGAGGAAAAAGATACTTACTTCCCACCAGAAAGATAGTACCTACAACCAGCCCAGTACAATAGAGCCTTCTTCCCACCTAAAGGAAGGCACCAATAAGTGGTGTCAATCTTCCACCAGGAAGAGTGATGCCAAGATATTTAAAAAAAAATTAGTGCCCATTCTCAGCCAGTCAAATTTGACATGCCCTCATGTCATAGCCCCCCTGGCATAGATTTTTTTTTTAAATATGATATGGGAGGCATGCGCAAAAAGTGGATGGTGATGGGAGTTGGGCGTCACTCTCGCAAAAGACGGGAGTTGGGTGCCTTCCTTTCAAAATATGGGAGATGAGTTTTTTTTTTTGAAAATGTTCCTAGGGTAATGAAATTTATCTCATGTTTGAGGCATGCCATATGGCTGAATTCTAATGGGAGAATTAATAAAGAGAAATATGGGGGCATCTACTAGTATTAACATAGAAATGATTTTTAAAATAACTATGCAAATAATTAATGGAAAACTCAGTACATACCTGGGTGAATTTCGTAGATCATGATATATACAATACCTGATGGTGTGAAATATTTGCATGCAACTTGAAATCATGATGTTCCAAAAAATGAAGTTGTGACCTTGATGTATCTTGGAGATAATATATATATATATATATATATATATATTTTCTCTTTTTTTTCTCTCTCTTTTTTTTTCTCAATCCATCATCTATTCCATGGAAGGAAGCATGACCATAATAGATCTTCCATTGAAACTGGAATACGGACAACCAGCATGGTAGTATATTCAAGTTGACTCGTGCGGGCCACATATCTTCCAAAGCTTCTTTAGGTGATTGCATTTAACAGCTGATTCCTTTTAAACAAAATTGTTACTCCATCCACGTTTTCTCCATGCACTACACCAAACCAACAATTTGAATGATCATTTTTGGATGCCATCACTGCAGCCAAACAGTCAAATCATAGCCTATGTAGAAAATTATGAGGTTTATTTTTCCTCTGGGAATTAAATTTGTAGGCATCATCCAAAACTGCATTAACACGATGCCTGAAACTGATTTCATGTTTTCCCAACAATTTTCCTCCAATGGTATTTTCCAAAATTTTTCTCCAATGACCTTTGAAGCTTTGGATATTTCTTCTACCAGGTCATCATTGGGAGTGAAAATTCCAGCAATTTTACTTCCAAGTGCAACAACTCAGGCTCTTAGATTGTCTTCCCATTTGGAGCTAAAATTATATCACCAAGTTACATACCAGTGCCACAAATCATGTTTTAATATGTAGCAACAATAAAATGAACCTCCACTCTTGTATCAAGAGTCGTTACATACAAGGTTGTGTTGCACTGGGTGTATGGTAAAATTGCACTTGTATTTTCAAACTAATTACCAACAACATCAGCCCCAGAATGTCTCTCCACTGTTCTTATGTTGATGATGTCTATTCAGCCCCACTATTCAGTTTTAACAATTTGATCAGACATCATCATCCAAAATTTTCTCTTTAGTGGAGGTCCCCATCACTGTAACTAATATGCTCTTCCCAGATCAAAAACAAGTGTAGAATGAACAATATCATCTCCCGTGAGTTGTAAAAACCAATTAATCTAGAAAATAACAATCATAGTTGAATTTTTGCTAGTGATATTTTCTACACAGCTTCTGGAATGCAACACAGAATATGAAATCTTCATGCCCATCTGTGTTTCTAACTGAGAACAGAAAATCAACTACAATAATTTGAGCTGGTAAATTTAAAACTGGGTGGCCAAGCTAGAGGTGGAGTTAGTCACGGGGGAGACTGCTAATTTTGAAATCATTATCTCCACAAAAATAATGCAGGTTTAGGTGCACTGATGAATCCAAATTTCATTATTTTTTAGCAGATGTTGATTTTTGGAAACAATGGCTACATCCTCTAGGAAGTGGTCTCCTGACCTATAATTTTTGTAGTTGGATTTGTATGGATAACATTCTCCACAGTTGCATGCCACATTATTGTCGTGTTCTTTTTTGGTATCCAACAAATGCTTGTTGTAATGAATCATTATAAAGTGGATCCATCTTTTTAAATATATCCCCCCTGTAATCTGAACAACTTCAAAAATCATTGTTTACACAGTAATTGCATCTAATTTGTTGGATACCTTGCGTAGTCTACTACACCATGGTCAATCTTACCCATTGGGGGTATTCTTTTTGTGGGTGTGGACTTTAACAAGTCCAGCATTGCAGCCATAGCTTATCATTTTTTTAAAAGTTGTAGTCTGAGCTCTCTTCTCTTCTACTGGTGTTGATGGGCAATGATAGTTCTCCACTTAAGGGTGAGTGTGCTACCTCCCCTACTTTATTTTACTACTACTAGTTGGATATTTCTCATTCCCCTTCTGAACCAAGTTGGTTCTAGGGAAAGAGGATACTCTCTACCAATAAGTAGCAGAAAATAAAACACCTATTTCAGATTTACACTCAAATTGGAGCCTTCTTAGCAAAAGATTTTGGTTGGCTGAGAATGGGGACTAATTTTTTTTTAAATATCTGGGCACCACTCTTCCTAGTGGAAGATTGACACAACTTATTGGTGTTTTCCTTCAAGTGGAAAGAAGGTACTACTGTACTGGGTTTATTGTAGGTACTATCTTCCTGGTGGTAAGTATCTTTTTTTGTATTGCTGCACTTCTAGTAGGACATGGGATGACTGTATCTGTTAGGCCTAGTTTAAGTTGAGTGCCTACAGATTGAACTTAAGGTCGTGTCCTATAAAACTAAACACACAAAAGTAGAAAAATAAAAATCGTGGAACATGTGCTTGATAGGCCTAGGTTTCCCAAGCTGCCTACAGATTGCATTCAACACGATTTCCTACAAACAAAAAATAAAAACTGTGTTAAGAAAAACAAATTCCATTCTTTTTTTTTATTTGGGAAATAACTCCCAACCATAGGAAGGATTCACACGGTTCACTTTTTTTCAAGTATCATCTTTTTTTACAATTAATGTATGAATATTTGTCAAAAATATTGGTATGGTATGGGGTCTCCCTCATGTCGATGTCTGATCCAGTCTCGCAAATGTGAAGCCTTTGTAAATGGAGCCCATTGATTGTTACTCGAACACCATCTTGGTACTCTACTCCACTCTTGGTGTAGCATCTCTAGCTTTGTTTACCATCTTCTCAGGTTGTAACAGTCGTGCACTTTACAGCAAAATTTCCTCCAAGTTCCACAAATATCATGGATTGGAAGCCCTTTTCTTGATCAGGGTTACTTAGCCTACCTTCGGGTGCTTGTGTTGTCAAGGCAAACTCTGCTCGCTTCACCTGTTTGAACTGGATGCTACATGATCGAGGTACACAAGATGGTTCGTATAGTGCTATTACGAACTCCACGTATAAATATCACTTTACAAAATCTTCATAGACAACTCCTTATTCATCTACATCGCACTTCATGTTGTCCTGCAAAACATAAAAAGAAAAATCTAAACTAAAGGTATTAAAGTAAAATTCTAAACTAATGGCATTAAAATAAAATTTTAAACTTTTTTTTTTAAATTGAACACTGTGTTGTTGGTGGCAATAATGAAGGTGGGGTATCCCCCATGCCTACAATTGAACTAGTTTCTAAAAATTGAGGCCTATGATAAGTTTTTAGTTTGTGTCAAAAATTTGATACAACTAAGTTTTCATTTGTTTTATCCTCTACTTCATCAACTAGTATGATATATTACAACATGAGAAAAATATTTTCCTCCATGGCCTCAAAACCAAATTCTTCCAACTCATTGGCAAAATGTGCAGGCAGGTAAATGACTATTTTTTTATTTTTATTTTTATTTTTCTAACGTCATTTTTCCTGCTACTAATATCATCATTAAAAATTTACGAATGTATTGAGAAATTTTAACTTATAATTTTTATCGTTAAAACTAGGCTTCGTGAGGCATAATTCCCTAATGGTTTCTGTGTAAACGAACACATCCCTAATAGTTTGACAGTAAAAAAAATTCAATTATTTTATAATATCAAATGCAGGTTGTGTCATCTCTCTCTAATTTCATGAAACCATTGAGAATACAGTGGAAATCCTTCATTGCCTAATTTTCTAATTTTTCAACAACACAATTTATTTCTACTTCTACACTTAATATGGTACATCAAGTTCATTCTCATATTTACCTGATAAGTTGGTAAATTTAAACTATTACCTATGGGATTCAGCTCTGGTTGTGTCGAATACTGTTTTGGCCCTGTAAAAAGGCCCTTGGTGAACTTATGCTTCTCAGGTAGAAGATCCACAGGTAATTTTAAATAAAATTTTTAACTGACCTATGGATCAATCACTATAGTTTTGACACTCCTCGGCAATGATGCCAAAATGTTGGGTAAAAAATTGGTTAATTTTATAAGATTTAATTCATTGCCTCCATTTAATTGTCAACCCGGGAAAGCTCGTAAAATTATGAGTGTCATGCATAGTATATGCTTGTAGTGTGGGGAATGAATTCCTCTATACCTATTGGTTTGGTGGGGGGTGTTTGTGCATTTTTATTTCAGCCAAACCAAATAAAATAAAGTGCAAAAAAATAAATAAATAAACTAAGACTAAAGCTGAAATTAAAATGCAGAAATAAAAGTACAAGAAATAAATGTGTAGGAAAATAAACACACAACTAAATTAAAATAAAACAAGAAATAAAAGAGGAAACTGATCTATTAAAAATAAATAATAGAAATAAAAAAGGGAGGACTACTACAAGGAGTGGGCCCAGGCTCTCGTAGGTAGTCCGCCCGGTTAATTACATAAAGATTACTTCAAGAAAAATAAGAGTATTTGCAACTCTGTAGAATAAAAGAAATAGAATTATTCCATTGATTGTGTAAAATGATCCTCTTTGTATTCGTCTAGCCTACGTTCTTATATAAAATGCAACCAGATCTCATTACAATAATAGATTTATCTATTTTTAATCACCTAACATAATTTGTTACAATACGTTTATACACATATATAATTCTTTTATTTAAAAGCATGTTCGTTCACCAAAATGGTAAATATAGTAATCCTTTGATGTACATAACAATCTAATCTTAAAAATAATGCTTTAAAAGCTACCATGGTCAACTGGTCAACTTTTAATAATTAGAATAAAAGTGTTTTATTCTGTTATAATCATAAAGATCTAATATGCATAAGAATACAAATATTTCTCTTTTATCTTTTGTGCATCAACGCCCTTCAAAATTGCATGGTCAATTGGTCAACCAATCAACGTTGATTTGGTCATTGACTTGGTCATAGATCGGGAGTCAGGCACCACGATATAGGTTGGGAGTCAAGCGTCGAAGACAGGTTGGGAGTCAGGCATCGGAGATAGGTCAGGAGTCAAGCGTCGGGAGACAAGTTGGGAGTTAGGCGTTGGGATAGGTTAGGAGTCAAGCGCCAAAAATAGTTGGGAGTCAAGCACCACCAATAATCGGGAGTCGGTCGTCTGCCTTCACCATTTACCGTTGTTCTTTTCAAGATATCTTCGTGTATTTCCAAGCCCAAATGGGATATAGACTTAAAAACACCAGATTAGTAGAAAAAACCTGTATTTTCACATATTTTTTACTAAAAACACTAGTCAAGCATAATACTTAATTTTTTATCAATTATATGTAAAAACTATTTTAAAATATATTTCAAATGCTAATTAAACCAATAATGATACCCTTAAAAAGTGTATGTAAAATGAGCATTTATGGTGCTCATCATGACTCATAACCAAATCTCCAGTTGGAGATCTGTTACCCTCCTCAATGTTTCGTACAAGATCATAGCTAAAGCTATAACTTTAAAAATTAAAATAGTTTCTCAAGCAATTGTTTGTCCAGAACAATCTACTTTTCTTAAAGGGCATTATATTTTAGATAATCTTATAATGGCCTGGGAAACTTCACAATGGGCTATCAACTCCAATCAAGATGTCCTCTTATTTAAGTTATATTTTGATAAAGCTTATGATAGAATCATATGGGATTTTATTCTTAGCATGCTTTCTTGGTTTGGTTTTAGTCCAAAATTCTATAATCAAACTGGTATGCTCTTTGGTGATGCTTCAGCTTGTGTTCAAGTTAATGGAGCTCTTTCTCCTTCCTTCCCTCTTCAATGGTCTATCAGATAGGGTTTTCCCCTTGCTCTTTTTTTGTATGTTTTAGTTGTCGATGCTCTTGGTTATCTTCTTCATAAGGCTCATTATGATGACTTCATTCAAGGTATTAATATTCCTAGGGATAAGCATGTTCTTAACTCACAATTTGTTGATGATTCTCTTCTTTTTATTCAAAATACACAACAAGAGGTGGATACGACAAAGGATATTGTTCAACTATTTTATGACGTCTCTGGCTCTCGTATCAGTGACTCTAAAAGTGAAATCTTCTATACCTCTTCCTCTCCTCGTGGATGCAACTCCTTGACTGAGTGGAAGATCATCTCTCATGGTATGATTGTGCATTATTTGGGAATTATCTTTGGGATTAATCTCTCCTAAGGATATGTGGAATTGGGTTATGAGAAGACTTCAAGAACAATTTAATGCTTGGCCAGCTTGATTTCTTTCCTTAGCAGGAAGAATTCAAGTTGCGAATAAAATTATGGCAGACTCTCATGCTTATTACTCCTCTTGTTGGATGGCCCCCAATGTATCCTATAACAAGTTAACTCAGGCCATTCATAAATTTTTATGGACCAAATGAGATGGGGAGGTGGGTATGTCTGTATTTCATGGAAACTTTGTACTCAACCTAAGGCTTTAGGAGGTTTAGGTATTATTGATACTCTTATCCAGAGCAAAATTTTAGCTGCTATATGGGTTGCTAGAGCTATCACTAGTGATGAAAATTGGAAACACCTATTTCATTATAAAATCTCTCTAGATACTCACAAAGGTAAATGGAAAGAAATCCCATGGAATGATAAGGTCATTAATATGCCTTACTTTAGGATTAAAGGATCTATTCGTTACCTAAAATTGGAAAGCTTGGTAATTAGTTTCTCATTTATTGGTTTGGAAGTTTGAATCCTTGAGACATGGTTTGAGCATCAGTCTAAATAGTCTTTTGTAGAATACACTTATCCTCCATAATGATAAACCTTTAGATTTATGCAATGATATTCAAGGTCTAGCTTTTTTGAAGAAACATATTAATAGGATTACAGATATATGGAATCCAGGTAGCTACTCAATTCTTACTTGGAACCAAATTTGCAATTATTATTCCCTTCCCTCTAGGTTCAAAGATTCTTATGGCTTAGTTGTGGCTTCCATCCCTTGTGAGGTCTTTATGAAGTTGGGAACAACTACCCATAATATTTGGAATGATTAGAGATGGCTTTATGGTCATAAAATATCTTCCATTACTTCTAGTTGGTTATACAAAAATCTTTTATGTCCCCCTTCTTTAGACTCTAAGTCAATGTCAAGTGGCAAGTGATTTTTACCAATATCCGATGGTAGTTTCTTGCTACTCAAATTTAGAAAGCTCTTGTTGAATCCAAAACTCAACTTCTTGGATGGCAAATTTTGCATGAAAAACTCCCAACTGTTGAAAGTTTGGTTGCAATTTTGCACATTCCTCCTCAATGCAATTTTTGTAACACTTTAGAAACTCTTATTCACTTGTTTTAGTTTTATGACATGGCTAAACAATTTTGGGATATCTTTTACTCTCTTTTTTCCCTCTTTCACTAGATCTTGGAAGCTTTCTCTGCTTGGTATTTCTCAGATGGATCAGTATCCCAAACTCTAGGATGTTTGTAGACTCATCCTTATCAAGCACATTTGGAAGTGTAGATGCAAAAATGTGTTTATTGGATCTGCTCCTCCATAGGATATAGTTTTAGCAGACTTGACCTTTGATATTTTATTACATGTGGGACGCATTCATTCCCAAGTCTATGGAACTCCTAGCACACCTCGAGATGTTATTGACAGACTTCATAAACTTTCTCATATGATTTAGGATCTTCAAAAGGTCCAATAAGAAACTAAGAAGAAGGCAGTTAACAATGATGAGCAAGTTTAGGTTTTGACTACTTCTATTTTCTTCATATAAAAAACTCTCTCATAGATGAATGTTGATATTTGGTGTATTGCAGCAAGATATAGATAGTATTTTTATTGATATTAGCTTATATTCTTATGTATATTCATTTATGGATGTTTTACTCTTGATCCACATCAATTTATGTTTTAGGTGGTGGACAGTGCTAGCACCAAAATATTGTAATGTTTCAGTTAATGAATTAATATAGTCTAGTTTTTTCTCCAAAAACAAAAGTGGTTGAAAACATAGACTTTCAATCTTACCAATAATAATATGATCATGTATAAAAGGTGATGAAGCGTCGTCCCCGATCCAATCACCAAACCCAAATGAAAAAACTTAGAGTCATAATGTGTGGAGTACATCTAGTAGGGAGAATATTTATCCAAGGATTCGAAGGTGTCAATTGAAGCAATTTTCATTAAAGTCGCATGAGTTTTAAAAGGTAAAAGTGGAAAGGATAGTGGAAAAAACAGAGTTGGAAAGAAAAATGACTAGACTATCCGGGTCTCAGATTGTGTTTGATGGTTGGTCATTGAGAGTTGGAATAGGAATACAATTGACCTAGGGGTTCATAATGCTTCAATTGATGCAAAGGGTAAAAGTATTGCAATTGAGTCTATGAGTTTGGATGAGTTAAAGTTTGCTCAAGCCCTCTTTAGACTAAAAAAAAAACTAAATTAACTTAATTGTGTTGTTCTCTTATCACATTTTGTAAATTGATATTATAATATCTCACTCTATGTAAACAGGTTTTGAAACTTGTATAAAAGAAAAAACTTTTTTTACCATTTATCCAAATAATAATAATAGTATGATCATGAAATAATATACATAAAACCAATTTTAATTGCATAAAACTAAGTAAACAATCGTAATATAAAATTTATCATATTTAATCTTATAATTTAAAATAATTCATTTGTTCACATTTAAAGTGTTATAAAGTAAAAACCGATTAAAAAATATATTATAAAGTAAATAAATAGAACACAATGTTTAATAGCATTTTATCCTAAGATTCACTTATTACAAGTATAAACAAATTCATTTCATTTAATTTTTAAAAAAATAGAATATATAAAAATAATTTTTTAAATTTTATAGTATTTTATTTACTAATTATCAATTTAATTATTTATAAGTATAAAAACTTTTATTATTTTTTTTTTTTTGGTAAGTAGTGTTTGTATTTACAACGGGTTTTAACAAGGATCCCAAAACCTGATTACATAAGCAATGGGCCTAGGGCATCAATCCCTTGAAACTGAACACCAAAACAGAAATCCCGTCTAGCGATAGCAATAAAGCATGAAACAATCCCTCTCGGCGGGAAACAACCAAATTTGAAAGAAAGTAGTTTTAAAGATCCCGCCCAATGGGGAGTAGCCAAAAACCACCATTGAGTAGATCCCGCCCGAGCAGAAGCAAAGAAAAGCGTTACAATAAAATCTTGCCTCGTGGGAAGCAATCAGAAACCACCACAAACGAGTCCCGCCTAGCGGGAAGCAACAGGGAAATCCCACCATCCGGGAAACCAGCAGAAAAGAAAGGATCTCGCCTCGCGGGAAAACCGGCGGATTTGGCGGATCCCGCCCTGTGGAGAAACCAGCCGCCCATCGGGAAAACATTTCGTTCGGCGAGAGCCATCCTGCAGGAAGCCGACAGCCAGCACAGAGAGGATCCAACCCATCAGGAAGTGACCAGAGAGTTGGACCACAAGGAACCCGCCCCGAGAAAACAGAAGAGGATCCCAGCAGCAGGCACCAAGAATCCCGTTCAAGCACAGAGCCTGCCGAGGATTCACAAGAAAAAAGGGGGAAGCTGTCCAAACCCTAAACCGTCACCTCCACCACACGAGAAACGTAGGGGACCAGATCCACGCGAATAACTTCGCAAAAAACCCCGGGGGAAGCCTCGAGGGAAAAAGGGAAGGGATCCCCAACCAAACGAGGATCCCTGGGAAGCACCAGTCTGAAAAAACAACCAAGGAAACCCTAGCCGGCTGGAAGGGACGCAGATAGTGGAGAAGGATCTCCCCCTAGGAGATCATCTGCAAACAACCACTCCCCGGGAGGGATGACCTGAGTTGAGCCAAGGACTAGGCAGGAACCAGGAGCCATGGGAGGGGGAGCAGGGGAGGGACCAGAGCCCTCCCCTCTCTACTTTCTTCCCTCACCATCGTAACCAACTTTTATTTTATTTTAATCAAATATAAAAATAATAATTTTAAAATTTTTAATGTGTCTTATTTATTAATTATCAAATTAGTTATTTACAAATATAAATGTGTCCATAAATATGTTATTTGTTTTAAGCAGGGTTTTGAAAGGGTTGTCCTTTCCTTTTTACATCAACTTAATCACATCAAGCTATATAGAACCTTTGTTACATCATCCATATGCCCACCCATTAAACAAAGCCTTGTTACTATCCATTATTTCTTGATCTTGTTCAACATTTTCTAACTGTTGGTTGGTCTAGAGTGATGGATTTTAAAGTTGTTAAGAGAATTGGTCGGATGGAAATGTTCCAATGGAGGGATCCCAGTGAATGGCCTGTTGGAGTCTCTATGGAGGATAGAGAGGATTTGACGCGCATTGTGGCTTCTAGAGAATGTTCTTCTTCGCAAAATGATGATGTGTTGGCTTAGGGTCAGGACAGTAGAGGGATTTTCTCGGTTGCATTTGAATATCATGAATTGGATCACCAATGTTATGGTACTGAGGATGTTCCATGGTGGAAGCAAGTGTGGAATAAATTTGTGCGGCCTAAGTGTAATTTTTACTTGTGGGTTGCTACTCATAATCGATGTCTCACTTGGGATAACCTTCAGAAGAGAGGTATTCATGGTCCTTCCTTTTGTTTCCTATGTGAGAATAGTGAGCAATTTGTTGGTCATTTTCTTCTTCAATGTGGTTTTGCACATCAACTTTAGCATTTGTGGTGGAATGTGTGGAAACAGTCTTGTGTTCATTCTTCTTCTCTTTTAGATTTTTGGAGGAGTTTGAGAATACCTCCAGCTAAGGTCTTCTTTTTACAAGTTGCTTGGCATATTGGTCCCTCATGCATCTTCTGGAAAATCTGGCTTGAAAAGAATCAAAGAATTTTTCAAGGAAGACAGTTATCTGCTTATCAAGTTTGGCAGAGAATTTTGAGAATGCTCCAAGAAATTGTGTCTACCAAATGTCAGATTAGTATTCCTGTGGACATAGTGGAGGTCCATATTATGCATGGTTTGGGTTTGACGGTGTCTGATCCATGTGCTACTATTTCTTTTAGCATGAGGGGATTCAATAACAGAGTGTAGAGAGAGGGTAGATGGCACCCGCCTCCTAGGGGGTTCTTAAGATTAATATTGATGGGTCTTCAAGAGGTAATCCTGGAAATGCTGGTATTGGTGGAGTGGGACATGATTGCAATGGTGCGGTATGTTTCTTTTTCTCATGTTTTAAAGGAAGACATACCAATAATTATATGGAAGCCCTTGCTATTCTTTATGCGTTGGAACAAGGTTATGGTTTGAGTTGGCACAAAATAATTTATGAATAGGATTCTCAAATTCTCATTAATTTGTTGAATACTTGTAATCTTACCAAATGTTAACTAGAGGTTGGCTTAGGCATATTCTTCGTTTTTGTTGTCATATGGAGTTCATCGTTTTTACTCATATTCCAAGGGAGAGGAATGGTATTGTTGATTGTTTGGCTAAATGAGCCTTTGAATTTCAAGAAATTTGGGATTTTAGGGAGTGGCATCAGCGTACTCTCAAACTCTTACTAGTTTGTTGAAAGACGATATGCCTAGATGAGATAATTTTGTTGTAATCTGATTCTTGGGTCTTGTATGTTTTTTGATTCAATAAAAATTTTACCCCTTTAAAAAAAAATATATTTTTTTAATAAAATTAATAATATAAATAATTATAATTTTATTTTATTTGTTTCAATCAAATTTTATAAGTATAAATTTAATTAATTATTTTTTAAAAGCTAAAATCTTTCATTAAAAATATAAACAATTTGCTTCCTTGAATAATGAGAAAATGTCTTGGTTTGAAATACCTATAAACTTTGAAACATTATTATATACTATTTTAAATAATATTATAAATAAAATATAAAAAATTATTTATAGTTTTTATTTTTTTTAAAAGAAAAAGCTAGATTATATTTATTCATCAACTAAAACATTATAATATTTTGGTGTTAGCACTGTCCACCAGCTAAAAAACAAAATGAGGTGGATCAAGAGTAAAGCATCAATAAGTGTATATACATAAGAATTTTAAAAAAAAATTATAGCTATATCTTCTTGCAATACACCAAATAAATACACTAAATATCAACATTCATCTATAAAAATGAATAAAAATTGATTTAAAATTATAACTAAAAATTTTATAAATTTAAATTAATCTTTATTTATTTAAATGGTATGAGGCACATAATACTAAACTCAAACCCTTAAACTTTTCCAAACAAATATTTCCACTCATTATTTAATTCAAACCCACGTGATCAAATAAATTTTAAATATATAAATTAAAAAAAAATCAATAAATAAATAATTTTAAAATAAAAAATAAATGTGATAGTAGCTAGTGAGATCTCAACCACCCTAACCATCCTACTAGTCAATTTATCATCAAATGCCTATCACTAATTGTCAACGTAACACCACTATAAATCAAATTGAAAATGTGAAATGAAGGATACTAAAGGTAATATAGTGATCGAGACCATGATAAATTTTAGCCCTACTTAACAACAACAACATTGAGCCTTACTTCAACGAAGGAGGTTTTGTGGGGTAGTACGAAATTGTGGGGTAGCACAAAAATTAAGGAGCAATACCAACCGTAAAGGGAGTTTTATTTCAAGTAGAAAAGAATGCAAGCACTGAAGTGGTCCAATCAATCCTAATAAAATTTAATAATTTATTTTATTAATTTTTAATTTAAATAATTTTGAAATATATATATATATATATATATATTTATTATGTAAGTGATGTTGAAAAGTTTTCAACCCTTAAATAAAATAAGGCGGAAGAAGATCTAAGACTAACACTCACAAAAACAACTAACCTCGCAAGGCAGAAGGCAGATAACTAAAAAGTCATAAAGTCAAAAGGAACCGAAGAAGATCTAAGACAAACACTCAAAAAACTTCAGAAAAAACAACTAACCTCGTAAATCGCAAGGCAGACAACTAACAAATCAAAGAGGCAAGCCACCACCAAATTCAAAAGGAGCCTCTAAGATTACAGAGATCACAACAAAAAAAAAAGGACCTGGCAAAAATAGAACCGCTTCTCGGGATTCCACGTGGAGCTTTTAAAGTTTAAAAAAATATATTTTAAGCGATCCAATGAGTTAATATATGTCATGTAATTTTAATAAATAGTATGGTTGTATTATATAAAGTCATGTCACAAAATCTATTTTTTTATTTATATAACACATATTCAAAACTTTATATATATATATATATATATATATATATATATATATATATATATATATATATATATTTTTGTAACATATGAGAACCTCATTTTCCATAAAGTGCTTGTATATTTCCTTTACAAACTTATAAAGGAACCCTATCTTAGCATAGTACCACCCAATATTTTTATTTAAAAAAAATGCTTTTATATTAACAGCTGGTTTCTTTTATATATTTAAAAAAAATGGATAGAAAGAAATGGTCTTTATTTTTGTTTGTATAAGGGGATTTAGACCTGTCATAAAAACTTACGCTTTATCTTAACATTTTTTATCCTAGGAAGGATGTAGTAAGTCCTTAGGTTTTCATCTAAGAGACCTAAGTTCAAACCACGATACGAGGGGACCAAGACCTCTTGTAAAAACTTGTGCTTTACTCTAACATGTTTGTCCAAAAAGAGATAGGTCAGTTGATAACGACCAATTCCTTAAACCCAACAAGCTAGGGATTATAAAGGTTCCCTATGCAACAAAAATAAAAAATCTCATAGGATAGGCTAGGCCAGTTGGAAGCGACCAAGTGCTTGTCGGTGGGCTGCCCTAGTTTGATTCTCTGGACCCAACATGTATATATATAGAGAGAGGTGGGTTGCTTGGTTTAATTCTTTGAACCCAACGAGCTAGGGATTATAAAGGTTTCCTATGCAACAAAAAAAAAGACCCATCGGGCTAGGGATTATAGAGGTTTCCTAATGTAACACCCCAAATCTGCCCACTTGGTTGTCTAAACACCCCAAGTCTTCCCACTTGGTTGTCCAACATCAAAGGTTTCAGTATGAGAAAAAAATTTCTTTATTTTATTCTTTTCTATTTTATTGTTTAGTATGAGCATGTTAAATCTATCTTCATGAGTGCCATTTCGCTGTAGTCGAAATACTCATGAGATCTAGATTGGCCAAATCCCGTATAGTTGCCTCATTTGAACTTCACTCTCCTTCTGAGATCCTAAGTTCAGGTAGTGGGTTTCTTTTCCTCTAAGGCCAATATCACCTAGAGGTGTGATGCATAACTTTCTCATATCTTAACATGAACTCATGTCATATACTTATGTCATGCAAGACTTAGCGCATACATGCTCGAGCTAGATGATCAACCATCCACCATGGAGCATCGTCTAGGGTCTTACCAATACCCTGGTAACCACCCAACGTTTTATGTTGATTAACGAACACGATGTCCCATACCATCGTGTTGTCGGTATTACCTAGTCAAGCACAATTTACCACTCATCACTAGCAGGGATAACCTAGAAGAGATGCCCATACAATCCTTTGTTACCTCTCATTATGACATTTTTCCATCAGAAGTATAGTTAGAGCCCTGATTTATGATGATTGCCTACCCGCAAACACCACTAGTAATTATCTCACAAGATTGTCCTTCTCGCAATCCTAAAATAATATTAAGGTTGTCCTGCCCACAACCTTAGGTTGCGAGTTAAGATTGTCCTTCCCACAATATTGAAATCTCTTATCCATAGGTTTACCTAAGCTTTGATTGTTTAGTAAATTTTATCTATACAATGGTTGCAATCGTATCAATTTTTTCCCAATTGTTCATAAGCTTAACTATATGTACATTGTAAGTTTACTAGTTTCCATTTGGCTACATGTATACTTTCATTAAAAAGAGTAAAAGAAGAGAAGCTATGAAAAATATTGCAATCAACATCAAAGAATCTTAAATCATTTCTCTTCTACTATATACTGTAGAATATCTCTACATAACCTTGAAATAGAGCAGCCTACTTTTATAGATTAAATAAGGTTACAACTACACAATTTTTTTATTTCAGTGTATAGTCTAATTCTCTCTTTTTCTTTTATAAAAGGTTTTTAATTCACACTGCTTAAAAAAAAAAAAGTTAATAATATCGCTCGGCATTTCCTATAAGTAAACTCACTTTGATTTACCTAAACCATCATGCAGGTTTAATTTAAATAATCTCAAAATTACACTATCATACAACCATACATGCTTAATTTTAAATGATCCTAAAATTACACTACTACACTTTAAAGACTTTATGTTTAAGACTTATTTCATTTATATTTAATTCAAATTATACGCAGGGGATTATTATAATATCAAGTCTTCTAAGTCTTCAAGTTCCAGTTTTGAGTTTTCGTTGACTCCTCTTTTATGGGAAGTAATATTGCCATTGTTTGCTCGGCAAGAGGTTTTTAACTATTTTATCAAAAATTTCCAATACATTTTCTTTAATCTTAGGTTCGGTTGGTGGATTTTAACCAAATAATACTATCACATACATTATACTCTAAATTCATTCTTGGTTTATCACCCTAGAAATTATGGTCTTCTCTAACCGTCGTAAGTTCTCTAATAATGCTCTAGACTGTCCAACCATAGCAATTTAGACTGTTAAACCTTCTTATTTCAAGTCATATCCTTTCCTATCTCGTAACCGAATGGGCGGTCCCTATTGTGCATAATTGTTGGTTCATATTTATTACAGAATATAAGATAAAAAATATCATTTGAAATGCTTCTCGTCAACCATAACAAACATGGTATACAAGTGTCTTATCTCATAGAAAATTCTACTTTCAATCTGTGATTTTCCTTGACGACTCATTAGAACTATGTTTCCAATAAAGAAATTTATCCATATTCAATTGTTCTATGAAACATGTAGAACTGTTTAAAAGGTATTTGAATAGACAAACATCATATAAAAAAGAAAAATTATAAAATAATTCTAATTCAAAAACCATTTCTCATATCAAAGCATTTAACATTTTAGTACAACATTTATAAGAGACACATGCCTTTCACCCCAAATGCAAATCAGTTCTTCATTATGCTTTGGTAGATAAATGATTGAATTAATTCATTACATCAAAAGTTTCTCAGTGCACTATCATGCAATTCCTCTAGGTCTACGAAATACGAAACACAAATATATAAACTCTCAGTATTTGTTTTGATTTTCTAGTAGTTCAAATTCCATCACTCTACGTCTCATAAGCCTTTACAAATTACAACAAAACATTTTCATATCCAATTCTTGACGTCTAGATGCTGACTAAAACCTCCATTAGCTACTCAAAGGTTCCGTCCAAAGGGCTCCAGTATCCTGATGGGTTTTCCGGTAACATCTCAAGGGTCAGAGCGGTCGTTCTAACTTGACATGCAGCTAACCTAGCATGCATACAGTTTTTTTTTTTAACACAACATGCAAACATTCAAAAGCCATCATGCACCATAAGTTTTCAAAACAGCATGCAAATGTCACATAACTTCTTTTTTTCCAACACAGCACGTAGAGGTAAAACGGATTTCATCTCAGAAGCTTATTCATCATAGGTTCACAACAACCATATATATATTTTTTTCAACAGTCCTTTCAAACGCATGCATCCTATTCCAATTTTATCCACACATGCTTGGAAAGATTCAACTTATCAATAGTTTTGCAAAGCAATTTAACTAGATTCATATACATACGTCACATTTTAATTTCCACACATGCACTGAAATAATTCACTTTTATTTCAACACACCAAACAAAATCAAACTAATTTCTTACACAAAACAGAATCAAACAATGCATTGAACAATTCTATTTTTCCCCTTATTCCCATTTTATTTTGTAAATTGAGCTAGTTCGACTTACTGATTAACACTATCTGCACGTCTTGCCTCCCAAAGTCCTTCTCCTTTGTTGCACTCACTACGCATTCTCGTAACCTCTCAAACTACCTTCTTCCTTCTCCATCTCTTCTTTCCCCAATCTAGAAGATGGTTCCTCTTTTTTCACATGAAGACTGGCATTTGTTTTAAAATCCATCTATTCTAAATATGCCAAGTGGAATCCACTTCTTCCATGTCCAACAACTATTCCAATAATAATAATCTCTAGAAATACCGACAATTCCCTAATTACCCCATTCAAATAATGCAAAGCAATATTTCCTTAATAGTTGTATTATTATTATTATATTTTAATATGTCATTGTTTAAATTACTTTATTTACCTTGTCTTAATAAAACAATAAATATTATTTGTTTTCAATACACTCATATGTTGATGTTTATACATTTAGTTATATATTATTAACTTTAAATAAATTTCTCAAAAACACACATTTCCCTTTCAAACCTTAGAACAATATTAGTCATATCTTTATTCCATATTTATCCCATTAATTGAAAACTATGGCTCCCATGCATTTAAGCATTTTTATTGCCAACCAGATATCACAAATTCACAAATTAACAAACATCAAACACTCCTACAAATGTAACTACATGATATGCATTCTACATGGACCGTTGGCGAATGCATTGCCTATAGGGTTCTTCGCCCCTATCAACTTGCGAATACACCACCGCTCATCATTTCCCTTCACTTACCTTACACCAAAATAATCCTTCTGCCCATTTAGGAGACCTCCTTCCTTTGCATTATCCTCGCCAATTACAATATATATATATATATATATATATATATATATATATATATATATATATATATATATATATTTCTCAAATAAAATACAAGCCCTCTTATATAAACCCACGTTTTTTATTCCACATTTTATCATGGGGTCATAGTTTAATGGTTGAGACACCACGTCTAGGTAGAAAAGATAATTTTTAAGTCAATATATCAAGCATTATTGTTGTTATTAGCAAGGTTTAGAATGTAATAGTTGGAGAACAATAAATAATAATTTTTGTAAATATAGGACCTAAAGGTTGTTAAATATTTATTTAAAGGTATTTTTGTATAGTACAACATGCTTTCCCTCCTTAATAGTTGGTACCTCCTATATGAACTTCCTAGGGCATTTCCAATATTCTTTATAACATCCTTATTATAAGTTAATATGAAATTCTAAAAATCTTAGCCCACATTAATAAATTCAACTCTTCCTCTTGTGAGAAATTCGCTCTTCCTCTCGTCTATAATTTGGAAATTCATACTTCTAGCTAGGGCATCCTTACTTCGGTTTTCAAATATGTCCTGTCTTCCATGCTTCCTAATTTTTCCTCATTTTGATCCTTTATTTTTTAAAACTTTTCAAATATCAAGAGCAAGAAAATGTAAGGATTTGTCCTTACACTTTCTTCCTATTCATGCTCTCTCCATGCTCTTTCAAAAAATCTAAACCAATAAAAAGTGAGACTCATTCCCAACTCACACTAGCTCCTAGTTGTTAATTATTTATTTGGTTGAAAGGGATTTTAGTTTACAAGAAAACTAGTATAATTAACTTAAGATTAATAATTTGAAAGTTTTAAATAAATGTATTTAATTTTATAATACTTGTGTCTTAATATAATATAAAAATTATCCCATGGATTTTAGGATAAATGGTAAGGAGTAAGGAGTTTCACACCATATACCAAGGTTCAAATTCTTTGGGTGAACCTTAATATTTATCCAAATGCATAAGGTCAGTTGATTAAGTTCCTTGAATCTGAAGGAGACTCAATTTTGAATATTGCCAAGTAATACATGCATAATTGTCAAGGTATTGTAATGTTACTATGTGATTACCATGTAATATAGATGGGGTTCATTTCAATCCCATATCACAAATTTAAATAATAAGATATAATATTTCTATAAATGACATGATTTTTTATGAGTCTTACCATGCTAGAGGGGCGCAAGTTAGATCTTGCCTCAATTGAATCTCCCAAGAAGACAAGGGAACAATTTTTTTTTAACTATCTCAGACAAAAATATTTCGAAAAGGATCACTAAGTTGGTAGATCTCAAGGGATGACATCCAATGTATCTTAATGGAATATGTGTAGGAACATATTCCCTCTTTGGTAGATCCCATTATTCAGTATCAACTTAAATATCATATTTATATGAACAATCTGCAAACTGTGCTTTTTTCTATGAAGAATGACAAAGCTCCCGGCTTTGATGGTCTCCCAGTAAAGTTTTATAAAATAATTTGGCATATTTTTTTCTCTAATATTCATCATGTTTACTTGAAAGCTCTCCATAATGGTTCCCTCGAAGCTTATGTTAATGTAGGGCTTATCAAGTTGATTCCTAAAGGTACGACTCGTAAAATCTCCAATTGGAGACCTATTACCCTACTCAATGTTTCGTACAAGATCATAGCTAAAGCTTTAAAAATTAAAACAGTTGCTCAAGCGATTGTTTACCCAGAATAATCTGCTTTTCTTAAAGGGCATTATATTTTAGATAATCTTATGATGGCCTCGAAAACTTCGTAATGGGCTATCAACTCCAATCAAGATGTCCTCTTAGTTAAGTTAGATTTTGACAAAGCTTATGATAGAATCATATGGGATTTTATTCTTAGCATGATTTCTTGGTTTGGTTTCAGTCCAAAATTTTGTAATCAAATTGATATGCTCTTTTGTAATGTCCCACCCTGTTTTGTGTTTTCTGAATTTGCAATTTTTTGGGTTTTATATTTTTTCTGGTTTTTGTGTTTTCAGCAATGCAGGACAACAATATTGAAAATGCAGTAACTTCTAATTTACTCATCCAAATGATATGAGATTCTGGAAATAGATAATAATAACATACATCTACAAACACATTTAAGAAAATGATAAAATATGAAAGTACCCGAAAGATATAAAATTTTGGAAATGACAGAAAAGTTTATTAAGCAACAGCTCTAGAATTCAGATAATTCATTACAACTTCAAAAATAATGATTTCTCCCACATGTGAATGATCACCATATATTTCCAAACCCTGGGTGTCCATAATGATGTAATGAAATTGCCCAAGAAGAAAGAGGTTTGCTCCATAAATCCCTACGTGGGTTCCCAACAGGTACGGTAGGGTACAGGAAGTATAGGGCCTACAACTACAGCTCTCAAAATGCCAAAAAGAAATCTGAAATCAGTTTAAAATACTGCTGCAAGAAGTCTTCTAGGTCGGCAAAAAAATTTTAGGGATAAACCCTAGCTCAATATTCAACACAAAGTTCTGAAAAGTGGTCAAAATGGTACGACCAAGCTGGAGGTTGAACAGTAAAATAAATGGCAGCAAATATACTCTGATTCAACCTTGTTATTCACCTGAACTCCACTCTGAATCCTCAAACAATGAAGCCCAACTGCATTCCCTGAATTAGAAATACCAAGATCAACTAGAGATGATCTTTCACACCCGTAGTTGATGTCCTTCTTGGAGGTTTTTGTCTCCAAAAAGCAAATGAAGTTATGTTGCCAAAGCCTATGTCTCTCAAAGAGAAGAAAATAACCAAATAACCTGAATGAATGAAAAAGAGAGAAAGCAACTGAATAAATAGAACCTTTCTTGAGAAATCTTCTCTTGTGTGCCCAATGTGGGATAAAAGTTATAAAGTCATTTTATAATTAAAAGCTCCTTTTTACTCCAAAAGACCCCCTTCAATTAAAAATATTGATTTTTGATGTGCAAAGCTTCAAAATTATGCGTCTATGATTTAAAACTTTTGATTCTCTTTCCAACGAGTTATAACACTTAGGTGCCCATTAAATTATTTAATTAAAATAGCAATCTTAGAGGAAATTAATTATATATAGCTTGATTTAACATCCAAATTATGAAAATGATCGAAAAACATCGAAATCGAAATTTGACTGAACTGAAGTGATACTGATGATGAGTAATGATGATCGGACCTGATTGGGTGACTTATTATAAATAGATGCTCTCTCCAAAAATATTGGAGAACACACCAGAAGCCAGATACAACCTTGAAAAGTGTCATTCGGGTCCTCTAGGCCACCCGAGCTCACTATCAGCAATAAAAATCTCCTCTGACACATCTGATAATCTCTGAGAGAGACTAGGCCAACTACAATACTAAAGTGACCAAAAATGGGGACATTACAGCCCTCCCTTCCCAAATATTGCTTGTCCTCAAGCAATGTCAGCTCAACATCAAATTTACGCAACTGACCCAAATTGAAACCATATGTGATCCCAAGATCCCATGACAACCTCAAAAAAATTCCACCACGCTAATGCTATGCCACTCTTATTACAACATAGAAAACATTGTGCTAGAATTGCAACACCATAATAGGATCACCCCCCAGTCTGAAATACCAATTAGAGCTAAAATAGAATATCTCTCGCCAAGACATGACAGAGAAAACTACATCAAATTCAATAGTATTGTCAACTCTGGAAATGCCTTTATAGTTAAGAGCTAACAATCTCTCATCTACACTCCTCCCGATATAAATCAGCCAAGCCCAAGCACAACAATCATATACAATCATCAAGGCATCCTCTAAAAGAAAAACTACCAAAGTCATGAGAAGACTGCAATGGTCACCAAACAACCATGTTGGGCATAAAAATAATTGCATGATTCCTAAAGAATCACTCACAACCTTCTATCCACTAGCCAAGTATGCTCAAAGATAAATTTTACTAAACTCATCACCATGATGACTCCATAATAATGTCGGTTAGCCTCTGAAAAGTGGCTAATATAGAAGAGAGCAGCAATGTCAACTCTAAGAACAATCATCCTGGGAATGTTTTCGCTGCCCAAAACTAGAAACACCCTGTTGGAACTTAAACTCCAAGTATCCAAAAATTCATCCCAAGGATTCAAACATTCCCACTCAGCAGGAGTAATGAAAGCATTATTAAGATATATATCATTCACCAGCATGAAGTGTATGTAACAACACTCCCGAGATGCCCAAAAATGAAGATATATATAGTTTTCCAAGACTGAATTTATTATCTCAAGGTCTGATTTATGACAAATCAATGTTCTGCACAAAGCATATCTATTGTAATTCAGAATTACATCACCTGGTATGCAAAATTTGATCTCATTACCAATTGAGGTGACCTCCCAGCAAGTCACGAACTCAACAAAATTCCAACTCATGTTTAGAATATCTCTCCAATCCACTTGTATAAACACATGAATTCATAACATGATTGTTCAAAGAGTGAACAAAAGCAAGTAAGAGAGCAACATTACAAGTTGTATCATTCATAAGCAAGGGGTGACTGTAACAACATACTTTGGAAACCCAAATGCTCGTCCAAAACTGAATTGAGTTAACTACAACAATCATGTAATAACAAAATCCAACCTTACCATGTAGTTGAATGTTCCTAAAAAGAGCAATCCTACTACTGTCCAAAACTAAAATTGTTATCATATGGTCTAATTTTTGGAAAATAAATGTACCACATATATCACCACTACTGCAAATCTAAAATATGTTCACTGGAATGCTAACACTGACCACATTAATTGAAATGGTCTCCCCAAAAGTTACTAACTCATCAAGCATCCAATCCTTGTTCAAAATATGTTCCTCCACCTCTACAGCTCCCATAGAGCCATAGAAATCCTCTCCTGATAGGGAAGAACAAACACAAACAAAACCATCCAAGGAGCCAAATCACAATAGAAAATAATTATTTTATTAATGCCAGCCCACTTGATGAGGATGAACAAACACGAACAAAACCATCCAAGGAGCCAAATCACAATAGAAAATAATTATTTTAATAATACCAGCCAAAGGGGCAGAAATTACAATGCCAGACTTGTTGAGGATGAACAAACACGAACAAAACCATCCAAGGAGTTAAATCACAATAGAAAAGAATTATTTTATTAATGCCAGCCAAAAGGGGCAGAAATTACAATGCCAGATCGTACAATCTTGGAGCCCAATCGAAGCCCTTTTTTCAGATCCAAAATCCCTTTTTAAATCCTATTTTCCCCCCTTTTACATGATTTTTAAGTTTCCCACCCATGCAAAAAAAAATTAAATTTAACTTTCCCGCCCATGCAAAATTTTAAATTCTACTTTCCCGCCCAACTGGCGGCCGACAAACACAAAGGCAAAACACTTAGAAATTTTTTTTTTTTTTGATGCAAGATTGCTCTGCTGCCACTGGATGCTCCTGCATCAGACACCCAGGGTAAGTTTGAGAAGTGACCTCACTTCTTTGTTGTTGGAGGAAAACCAAGGCGGTCAACCTCGGACTTGGACAACCAAGTCGAATCTTCTACAGGCCTTCCCTTCCATTTCACTAGATATTCTTCATACTGCTTGTTTCTTGTACTTCTATCGATGCGGGTATCCAGGATTTCCTCTATCTCTTCTGTCACTGGAGCCGATGCCGGAACACTCCACAACTCTGCAACTGGTTCCTTAGAACTGTCACCTTCATGATACTCTACCAAATCAGAAATATTGAACACAGGTGATATGTTCAATCCACTCGACAACTCCACCTCATATGCATTTCTTGAATCTCTTTTCTGTATGATCCTGCATGGTCCAAACTTCTTCATTTTTAGCTTGTTATATGTTTTAGCAGGAAACCTCTCCTTTCTCAGGTGCACCATGACTTCATCACCAACCTGGAACTCCTTAAACCTCCTTTTCTGATCAGCCTTTGTCTTGTACTGAGTGTTCATCTTATTGATGTGTTGTTTTACTTCTTCATGCAAATCCTTCAGATGCTCTACAAAGTTCTCAGCTTCAGCACTATTCTTTTCTCCCCTGTCCAACTTCCTCAACTCAGAAGCATTTCTTGGACTACTCCCATATACAATCTGGAATGGTGATTTACCAGTACTCCTATTGACAGAATTGTTATAGGTAAATTCTGCCTATGGTAAAATCATATCCCATCCCTTGGGCTTATCTCCTACCAGGCATCTCAGTAGGTTACCCAAACTCCTGTTCACCACTTCTGTCTATCCATCAGTCTGTGGATGGTATGCAGAACTGAACTTCAAATCTATCTTCAATTTCTTCCACAAGGTCTTCCAAAAATACCCAATGAACTTTGTGTCTCTATCGGAGACTATACTCTTTGGTAGACCGTGAAGTCGTACCACTTCCTTGAAAAATAGTCCAACAACATGAACTGCATCACTGGTTTTCTGGCAGGGAATAAAATGTGCCATCTTTGAAAACCTGTCAACTACCACAAATATGGAGTCATTTCCCCTTTGTGTCCTTGGCAGACCAAGAACAAAGTCCATGTTGATGTCCTCCCAGGGTCTCTCTGGTATAGGCAATGGCTGATATAACCCGGTGTTCTACCTCACACCCTTGGCCATCTGGCATATTCTGCAACTTTGTACAAACTTCTTCACATCTTGCAGTAACTATGGCCAATAGTAGTTCTCACTCACCAAGGCAATGGTCTTGTCTCTACCAAAATGTCCAGCCAATCCTCCACTATGCTTCTCTTTGACCAGATTCTCCCTCATTGAACTCCTAGGAATGCACAACTGGTTCCCCTTAAACAACATTCCATCTTGGATCATAAAATCCAACCACTTAGTCCTATCCAGAGTAACTGGTGTTGTACAAGCTCTCCAAGCTTCAACAAAATCTGGATCTTCAGGGTACAAACTCTTAAGTTCTTCAAACCCCACAACTTCCACTCTCATTGTTGTCAGCAAACTCTACCTTCTACTTAAGGCATCTGCAACTCTATTTGACTTCCCACTCCTATGCTTCAGCACAAAGGTATAGCTCTATAAAAACTCAACCCATTTTAAGTGCCTCTGATTCAATTTCCCTTGACTGTTAATATACTGTAAAGCCTGATGATCAGTATACAAAACAAACTCCTTTGGAAACAAATAGTGTCTCCACTTCTTTAGAGCCTGAACTATAGCATAAAACTCTTGATCATAGATAGAATATTTCTTCCTGGCATCATTAAGCTTTTCACTAAAGTAGGCAACATGCTTACCTTCCTGACTCAATACAACTCCTATGGCACTACCACTAGCATCACAATCTACCTGAAACACCTTATTAAAATCTGGAAGTGCCAACACAGGTTGCTCAGTGACCTTCTTCTTCAACAACTCAAAGCTCCTATCAGCTCCTAAGGTCCACTTAAAGTCTTTCTTATCCCCTCTCATTGTTTCAGTTAGGGGTGCACAAATACTGCTAAAATTTCTAATAAACTTTCTGTAAAAACTTGCTAGACCATGAAATGATCTTACCTCAGTTACGCTCCTTGGGGTAGGCCAGTCAATGATAGCCCTTACCTTCTCTGGATCCATCTTCAGACCTTCAGTTGAGATGACAAATCCCAAGTACACCAACTCCTTCTTCACAAAACTGCACTTCTTCAAATTTATCAGTAGATGTTCCTCCCTCAGCTTCTCCAGAACTCTTCTGATGTGCCTCAGATGTTCCTCCAAGGTCTTGCTAAAAATTAGAATGTCATCCAAATAGACAATGACAAACTTTCCCATAAACTCCTTCAATACTTCATTCATAAGCCTCATGAATGTGTTGGGTGCATTGGTTAGCCCAAATGGCATGACCAACCACTCATATAAACCCTCTTTGGTCTTGAAAGTTGTCTTCCACTCATCTCCTTCTCTGATGCGGATCTGATGATACCCACTCTTCAGATCAATCTTTGTAAAATACTTGGACCCACTCAAACAGTCCATTATGTCATCCATCCTTGGCAATGGAAACCTATACTTGATGGTGATCTTGTTAATAGCTCTGGAATCTATGCACATTCTCCACTCTCCATCCTTCTTTGGTGTTAGTACTATAGGCACTGCACATGGACTTAGGCTTTCCCTAATCAGTCCCTTCTCCAGTAGCTCCTGAACTTGCCTGTTCAGTTCCTCATTCTCCATAGGAGTCATCCTATGGGCAGCCTTGTTTGGAAAACTAGCTCCTGGTATCAAATCAATATGATGGCTAATATTTCTCATGGGTGGCAAACCCTCTGGCACATTATCAGATATAATATCTGAGAAGTCTTCCAATAGACCTGAGACTTCTATAGGGACATATTTGCTTGGTTCTTCCCTAACTCTAGGAATTAATGCATAGCACACATGCTCATGCTTCAAATCATCTAGAAATTTCCTACCATCAACCAAACAAATTCTGGCACTGTTACATACCTTTTCATCCATCTCCTTCAGTGGCTTCAGTTTATGGTGCACTCCTTCCTTTGTTAGGGAGTAAGTGTTGGCATGTCCATCATGGACTGCACGATGATCAAACTGCCATGGTCTTCCTAACAACATATGGCAAGCATCCATAGGCAGGATATCACACAGGACCTCATCCTTGTATCTCCCAATATTAAACTTGACTAAGCACTGTTCATTGACCAATGCCCTATGGTCCTTCTGCAACCATGCAATCCGGTATGGATGCGGGTGTCTCCTCCCCCTCCCCTATAACCATTTCTTAGAGACCAAGTTATCAATATGTCATTATCTATAATAACATTACAGACCTTACCTAAACATTTGCACCTTGTGCGGAATAGGCTCTTCCTCTGGTCTGGTTCCTTCTCCTCATTCAACAAGGTTCTCCTTGTGACCATAACTTCTCCTCTCTCTGCCTCCTTAGAGTGCTCTGATTCAGCTCCTTCATCTGCAATAGCAGCTCTGGCATTACCCATTGGCCTCCTATTTGGCTTCTCTTGGTGTTGTGGACACTCATATGCTCGATGTCCTTCTTCTCCATAGTTGAAGCAGGTTCCATGAAACCCTCTTCCTCCATTTCCTCGGCCAGATCTACCTCTTCCTCTTGGGTAGTTGTTGTTCTGACCATGAGATCTGTAAGCATTATCTCCCTTCTGGTCCTGACTATTGCTAGCTTCTTCTTTCTTCTCACCTCATCCTCCATCTATTCTTCCACCAGTTCTTTCTCCATGACCTCTTCCTTTCTGCTTACCCTCAAACCTTCTGTTCAACTTCTCTTCAACTTTTAGAGCAAACTGGTAAGCATCCTCAATGGTGCTCATCCTAACTAGACTCAGCTCTTCTTGAATACTGGTTCTCAACCCATGGATGTAATGGGCTACCTTCTCCTTGTTAGCCTTAGAATGGCCGGTTCAGATCAAGATCTTGTAGAACTCCTCGGTGTATTCTTTGATAGACTTTCCTGACTATCTCAAACTTTGCATCTTCTTCAGCAGATCCAACTCATAATCTACCGAAATAAACTACCTCTTCAACTTTTCCACCATTCGTTCCCATCTGGTGATCCTCTCTTTTCCCCTTCTATTTCTGTCAAGTTGTACTCCTTTCCACCAGATTCTAGCATGACCCTTCAGTTTGGTCTTAGCAAACTTGACCCGGTCAGGATCTTCCACCTCTTCATATTCAAAATATTCTTCCAGGTCATTGATCCAGTCAATCAACTCCTCCGGGTTAAGATTTCTCGAGTATGTGGAAACCTCCATCTTCGACCTCTTCCCAATCTGGGATATGGCTCTGTACAACCTCGCTTGGGTAGGATCTACTACCTCTTCTTCTTCCTCAAACTGGTCTTCCTCTTCTTCGGCTTCATCTTCGCTCTTTTCCTCTCTTCTTGGGTCAAACCCTCTACGCAACTCTTCTTGTAATGCCTGGACTTGCCTCTGCAAAGCTCAAAAATCCTCTACTGGCACTACGACATTACTGGCAACACCTCGGTTCCTTCATGGGGGCATCTTGCTCCAGCTTCTCCAAACCCGAACCATAGATCCTGGTGTAAACTACCTCACGTTCGGTGATCTGCTTACACACTCAGGAACTCCCGCTCTGATACCACTTGATGAGGATGAACAAACACGAACAAAACCATCCAAGGAGCCAAATCACAATAGAAAAGAATTATTTTAATAATGCCAGCCAAAGGGGCAAAAATTACAATGCCAGACTTGTTGAGGCTGAACAAACATGAACAAAACCATCCAAGGAGTTAAATCACAATAGAAAAGAATTATTTTATTAATGCCAACCAAAAGGGGTAGAAATTACAATGCCAGATCGTACAATCTTGGAGCCCAAACGAAGCCCTTTTTTCAGATCCAAAATCCCTTTTTAAATCCTATTTCCCCCCCCTTTTACATGATTTTTAAGTTTCCCGCCCATGCAAAAAAAAATTAAATTTAACTTTCCCGCCCATGCAAAATTTTAAATTCTACTTTCCCGCCCAACTGGCGACCGACAAACACAAAGGCAAAACACTTAGAAATTTTTTTTTTTGTTGATGCAAGATTGCTCTGCTGCCACCGGATGCTCCTGCATCATCTCCCTGAGGTGTATCACCAAGCTCATGATAGTGTGATCAACCTGGTTCCAAGAATTAATCCTTATGGATATCCTCAATACCCTCTATCAGTTGTTTGATCTCTATGAGTCTCACATCTGCTACTTGTTCCATATCTAAGGCTGCAACTGAAGACTAATTTTTAGTTTGATACAAAGAGTAATGAGCTAAGCTAAGATCCAAGCAAAGCTTATCCACCTCATTCTCTTTCTCATAAAATGCACCCAAGGCTTCATCTGTAAACCTGATAGTTGTATCCCTATCATGAGTCAACTGCAAGTATGTTGATTTGATCTCCTTCATTGTGCTCTTAATTTTTTCTAAATCAATGAGAGAAACAACTTGTCCATTTTTATTTCCTTTTGTCTTTTGGATGTAACTCTCTACAAGAATCTTAGTGCTATCACATTTAGATAAAGTTTGCACTTCATTTTCAGTTGACACAAATAACTTGTTCTTCTAGTTTTCATCAAGATTGTCAAGATCATACAATATAAATGAACTGCTGATATGAATTGGATTCATACCTTTTAGCAGTGTCTATAAAGCTACTCCGAGCTCCAAGTGTCTCTTTTTGACATAAGAAACATCTTCATCCCTTGGATTCCAATTAGAATCAGCATCATGCATGAATTTTTTTATTTGTCTAACAATTCATTCCCTTTTAAATTCTGCTCCAACTCAGATTTTGGAACTGCTCCTATGTCTCATATCCTGATACTGTCACCAATGGTGCCTCCATAACTAATGAGTTTTCCCATAAAATTCACTTCTAGATTTGAAATATTCTTTTCATGTTCCAATATGTCATAGGAATAGTCAATGCGAGCAACCTTCTCCTTGATTTTTTGTAAGTGTTGTTTTACTTGAGAAGCTATCATCTTAGCTTCCTTGGATCTCCTTAGCCACTCATCACACATTTTTTGGTTCCTCGTTACATATTCTGTGTTTTTTAAGAATTATTATTTTCTTTCCTTCCTCATCTTCATATGATGTTTCAGTAGTTGCTAATTTGGAAAATTCCAAATCAACATACCCCTTAATCACCGTACTATCAAGAAGACTTGTGTTCTCTTGTTTGCTTGTAGAAGTACATGAGGAAACAACCTCATAGGCTACTGATTTAACATCATCCAAATTAGCATATCCCATGATCTCAATAATATCATGATGACAATCATACACTTCTCCACAAGTAGGCACACCATCATGCACCAATGAACTGCTACTCGAAAAAGTGTAAGGCTCATCCTACCTTATGTCCAAGGTCTCACAGACCTCACCGGATTGCTCTAGAAGCAATTCCACAACTATTGTATTATCATTCCCATCATTATTAAAGTCATACTGGGTCTCTACCAAGCTTACCGCATGAGGAGAAGCATCTATTTCTAGCTCTAAGGTCTCAACCTCCATACTATCCATAACTTTACTTAGATGCAATAAGTCATTCTCTTTGTTAATTTCACATGTGTGGCCAATTTTCCAAGCTTCCTGACATGTGAAACACCTAAGCTCATGTCTCATTTGGTTCTTGCTCATCCGTGGTAGTCCTTCGACCTTTAAACCACTAGAAACTATTTTTTTGAATTTTGCACTAGCATTGGTCCATTTCGAAACAAACTGATCCCGTAAATTTGAGATAGTGGGCTCAACCTTAGCCTTAGAGGAAATCGTAGATGCTGACTTAGGTAACATAGCATCTTTCAACTGCTTGAGAGTTTACTACAACTCTCTCTGACCCTACCAAAACTCATGCTAAAACCTATCCCAATCACTGATTGGCTACATCTTCACACTAAACTAACCAACTCTCAACTGCAACTGTTATGAGGAAACACACTAGATAAAGAACCCATACAGGCTAGAATAACCTTTGGCTTTGATACCACTGCAATGTCACACCCTATTATGTGTAATCTAAATTTGTAATTTTTTAGGTTTTATATATTTTTTTTGTTTTTTTGTGTTTTCAGCAATGTAGGACAACAATATTGAAAATGTAATAAGTCATTATCTTTGTTAATTTCACATGTGTGGCCAAGTTTCCAAGCTTCCTAATATTGAAACACGTGTGCTCACGTCTCATTTGGTTCTTGCTCCTTCATGGTAGTCTTGCAACTTGTAAACCACTAGAAACCATTTCTTTGAATTTTGCACTAACATTAGTCCATTTCAAAATAAACTGATCTCGTAACTATGATATGGTGGACTCAACCTTAACCTTAGAGGAAACCATAGGTGCTGACTTAGGTGACATAGAATTTATCAACTGTTTAAGATTTTACTGTAACTCTCTCTGCCTCTGCCAAAATTCACGTTGAAACCTATCCCAATCACTGAGTGGCTCCATCTTCACATTGAACTAACCAACTCTCAGCTACAACTATTATGAGGAAACACACTATATAAAGAACCTATACATACTGGCAGAACCTTTAGCTCTGATACCACTGTAATGTCCCACCCTATTCTGTGTTTTCTAAATTTGCAATTTTTTGGGTTTTATATTTTTTCTGGTTTTTTGTGTTTTCAGTAATGCAGGACAACAATATTGAAAATGCAATAACTTCTAATCTACTCATCCAAATGATATGAGATTCTGAAAATAGATAATAATAACATACATATACAAACCCATTTAATAAAATGATAAAATATGAAAGTACCCGAAAGATATAAAATTTTGGAAATAGCAAAAAAATTTATTAAGCAACAACTCCAAAATTCAGATAATTCATTACAACTTCAAAAATAATGATTTCTTCGACATGTGAATGATCACCATATATTTCCAAACCCTAGGTGTCTAGAATGATGCAATGAAATTTCCCAAGAAGGAAGAGGTTTACTCCACAAATCCCCATGTGGGTTCCCAACAGGTACGGTAGGGTACAGGAAGTGTATGACCTGCAACTACAGCTCTCAAAATGCCAAAAAAAATCTGAAATCAGTCTGAAATACTGCTGCAAGAAGGTTGGTGCATAGTTCTAAGGATAAACCCTAGCTCAATATTCAACACAAAGCTTTGAAAAGTGGTCAAAATGGTATGGCCAAGTTGGAGGTTGAACAACAAAACAAATGGTAGCAAATATACTCTGATTCAACCTTGCTATTCACCTAAACTCCATTCTAAATCCTCAAACAATGAAGTCCAACTACATTCCCTAAAGTAGAAATGCCAATATCAACCAGAGGTGATCTTTCACACCTGTATCTGATGTCCTTCCTAGAGGTTTTCATCTCCAAAAAGCAAATGAAGTTTTGTTGCCAGAGCCTCTATCTCTCAAAGAGAAGAAAATAACCAAATAACTTGAATGAATGAAAAAGAGAGCAAGCAACTGAATAAATATAACCCTTCTTGAGAAATATTCTCTTGTGCGCCCAATGTGGAATAAAAGTTGTAAATTCACTTTATAATTAAAAGCTCGTTTTTACTCCAAAAGACCCCCTTTAATTAAAAATATTGATTTTTGATGTGCAAAACTTCAAAATTATGCGTCTATGATTTAAAATTTTTTATTCTCTTTTCAACAAGCTATAACACTTAGGTGCCTATTCAATTATTTAATTAAAATAGCAATCTTAGAGAAAATTAATTAAATATAGCTTGATTTAACACCCAAATTATGGAAATGGTTGAAAAGCATCGAAATCAAAATCTAACTACACTGGAGTGATATTGATCGAACCTGATTAGGTGACTTACTATAAATAGATGCTTTCTCCAATAATAGTGGAGAACACACCAGAAGTCGGATGCAACCTCAAAAAGTGTCATCAGGGTCCTCTAGGCCACCCGAGCTCACTTCCAGCATCAAAAATCCCCTCTAACACGTCTGACGATCTCCAAGAGAGACTGGGCCAACTACAATACTAAAGTGACCAAAAATGGGGATATTACATCTTTAGTGATGCTTCAACTTGTGTTCAAGTTAATGGAGCTCTTTCTCCTTCCTTTCCTCTTCAATGGTTTATTAGATAGGGTTGTCCCCTTGCTCTTTTTTTGTATGTTTTAGTTGTCTATGCTTTTGGTTATCTTCTTCATAAGGCTCATTTTGATGGTCTCATTCAAGGTATTAATCTTCCTAGGTATAAGCATGATCTTAACTCATATTTTATTTATGATTCCCTTGTTTTTCTTCAAAATACCCAATAAGAGGTTGATACGACAAAGGATATTGTTCAACTATTTTGTGACATCTTTGGCTCTCGTATCAACGACTCTAAAACTGAAGTCGTCTATACCTCTTCCTCTCCTCGTGGATACAACTCCTTGACTGAGTGGAAGATCATCTCTCATGGTATGATTGTGCGTTATTTGGGAATTATCTTTGGGATTAATATCTCTCCTAAGGATATGTGGAATTGGATTATGGAAAGACTTCAAAAATATTTTAATGCTTGGCTAGCTTGATTTCTTTCCTTAGAAGAAAGAATTCAAGTTGCGAATAAAATTATGATAGCCTCTCATGTTTATTACTTCTATTTTTGGATGGCCCCTAAGGTAGCCTATAACAAGTTAACTCAGGTCATTCGTAAATTTTTATGGACCAAATGGGATGGGGAGGTGGGTATGACTGCCATTTCATGGAAGCTTTGTACTCAACCTAAGGCTTTAGGAGGTCTAGGTATTATTGATCCTCTTACCTAGAGTAAACGTTTGGCTACTAAATGGGTTGCTAGAGCCATCACTAGTGATGAAAATTGGAAACACCTATTTCATTATAGAATCTCTCTAGCTACTCACAAAGGTAAATGGAAAGAAACCCCATGGAAGGATAAGGTCATTAATATGCCTTACTTTACGATTAAAGGATCTATTTGTTGCCTAAAATTGGAAAGCTTGGTAATTAGTTTCTCATTTATTGGTTTGGAAGTTTGACTCCTTGAGACATGGTTTGAGCATCGATCTAAATAGTCTTTTGTAGAATAAATGTATTCTCCATAATGATAAAACTTTAGCTTTATGCAATGATATTCAAGGTCTAGATTTTTTGAAGAAACGTATTAATATGATTAAAGATATATGGGATCTAGGTAGCTACTCATTCTTACTTGGAACCAAATTTACAATTATTCTCTTCCATCTAGGTTCAAATATTATTATGGCTTATTTATGGCTTCCATCCCTTGTGAGGTCCTTATGAATTTGGGAACAACTGCCCATAATATTTGGAATGATTGGAGATGGCTTTATGGTCATAAAATCTCTTCCATTAATTTTAGTTGGTTATACAAAAATCTTATATGTCCCCCTTCTTTAGACTCTAAGCTCAATATCAAGTGGCAAGTGAATTTTACCAATGCCCGATGGCAGTTTATTTCTACTCAAATTTGGAAAGCTATTGATTGAATTCAAAACTCAACTGATAAAAAATTTTGCATCAAAAAATTCCAACTGCTGAAAGTTTGGCTATGATTTTACACACTCCCCCTCAATGTAATTTTTGTAATGCTTTAAAAACTCTTATTCACCTGTTTTGGTTTTGTGACATGGCTAAAAAATTTTGGGATGTCTTTTACTCTCTTTTTTTCTCTTTCACTAGATCTTGGAAGCTTTCTCTGCTTGGTATTTCTCAGATGGATCAGTACCCCAAACTCTAATATGTTTGTAGAATCATCCTTCTCAAGCACATTTGGAAGTGTAGATGCAAAAATGTGTTACTGGATCTGCTCCTTCATAGGATATAGTTTTAGCAGACTTAACCTTTGATATTTTTATTACATGTGGGATGCATTCATTTCCAAGTCTATGGAACTTCCAGCACATCTCGAAATGTTATTGACAAACTTCATCAGCTTTCTCATATGATTTAGGATCTTCAAAAGGTCCAATAGGAAACTAAGAAGAAGGCAGTTGACAATGATGAGCAAGTTTAGGTTTTGATTACTTCTATTTTCTTCATATAATAAACTCTCCCACAAATGAATGTTGATATCTGGTGTATTGCAACAAGATATAGATATAGTCTTTTTGTTGATAATAGCTTCTATTTTTATGTATATTCATTTATGGATGTTTTACTCCTAATCCACCTCATTTTGTTTTTTAGGTGGTGGACAGTGCTAGCACCAAAATATTGTAATGTTTCAGTTAATGAATTAATATAACATAACTTTTTCTCAAAAAAAAAAAAGGTTGAAAATATAGACTTTCAATCTCACTGATAATAATATGATCATGTAGAAAATGTGATGGAGCCTCGTCCCAATCCAATCACCAGATCCAAACGAAAAAACTTGGAGTCATAATGTGTGGAGTACAACTAGTAGGGAGAAAATTTATCCAAGGATTCGAAGGTGTCAATTGAAGAAGTTTTCATTAAAGTCACATGAGTTTTAAAAGGTGAAAGAGGAAAGGGTAGTGGACAAAATAGAGTTGGAAAGAAAAATGACTAGACTATCTGGGTCTCAAATTGTGTTTGATGGTTGGTCATTGAGAGTTGAAACATGAATACAATTGACCTAGGGGTTCATAATGCTTCAATCGATGCAAAGGGTAAAAGTGTTGCAATCGAGTCTATGGGTTTGGATGAGTTAGAGGTTGCTCAAGCCCTCTTTGGGCTGAAGAAAAAGAACTAGACTAGCTTAATTGTGTTGTTCTCGTAAATCAGTATTATAATATCTCACTCTATGTAAACGGATTTTGGGACCTTATATAAAAAAAAAAAAAAACCTTTTTTACCTTATCCAAATAATAATAATAAGATCAGGAAACAATATACATGAAACCAATTTTAATTCCATAAAACCAAGTAAACAATTGTAATATAAAATTTATCATATTTAATCTTATAATTAAAAATAACCAAGTAAAAAATAGAGTTTAAAAATTATCATAGTTAATCTTATAATTTAAAATAATTCATTTGTTCACATTTAAAGTGACATAAAGTAAAACCGATTGAAAAAAAAAGTGTTATAAAGTAAATAAATATAACACAATGTTTAATAGCATTTTATCTTAAAAATACATCAAAATTACATCAGCTTGCACAAAAGCACATCAAAATTACATCAGCTTGCGCAAAAACAGCAAGCAATCGGATCTAACCTTTTTTTTATTCGTTTATTAATGAGAAAGTATTATTTCAATAAGAAAAATAGCATTTTATCCTAAGATTCACTTATTACAAGTATATACACGGTCATTCCATTTATTTTATTTTTAAATAAAATATATAAAAATAATTTTTAAAATTTTAAAGTATTTTATTTACCAATTATCAATTTAATTATTTGTATAAAAAAATTGTTTAATTTTAATAAAATATATAAAAAAAGAATTCTTAATTACTAATTATCAAATTAATTATTTATAAATATAAATGTGTCCATAAATATATTATTTGTTTTAAGTAGTGTTTTGAAAGGGTTGTCCTTTCCTTTTTACATCAACTTAATCACATCAAGCTATATAAAACCTTAGCAACATCATCCATATTTCCACCCATTAAACCAAAGTCTGGTTAATATCAATTATTTTTGTTTTTTTTAATAAAATTAATAATATAATTAAGATTCAATTTTATTTGTTTATATCAAATTTTACAAGTATAAATTTAATTATTTATTTTTTAAAAGCTAAAATCTTTCATTAAAAACATATATAATTTTGCTACCTTGAATAATGAGAAAATGTCTTAGTTTAAAATATTCATAAACTTTGAAACATTATTATATACAATTTTAAATAGTATTATAAATAAAATATAAAAAATTATTTATAGTTTTTTTTTTTTTTAAAGAAAAAGCTAGATTATATTTATTCATAAATAAAAACATAACAATATTGTTTCATCAGTTAAAAAACAAAATGAGGGGGATCAAGAGTAAAGCATATATAGCTGAATATACATAAGAATAAAAGCTAATATCAACAAACAAAAAAAAAAAACTATAACTATATATATTTTTTATTTGGTTATTGTGAGAAACCTTTATGACCAACTTACAGGGCAGTCTCCTCCCATATACTTATCAATAAGGAATTTAACACAAAGCCATCACACACCCATCCCTTCACACACTTGCCCACACCACAGTTTGAACCTTGGACCTCCTGAAAAATAGTCAAATCCCAAACCCTTGCGTTGCACTCCCAAGTGCAAACTATAACTATATCTTATTGCAATACACTAAATATGTAAAAATAAATAAAAATTTCATAGTTTTTTTTTTTATTACATAGGAGAGTTGGTAACAGCCACTACTTTTAGTAACTGGTTTGAGCAGGGTTCAAATTACAGGACTGCACCCAACAAACCAAAATTTAAACCCAAATCTTTATAATTATCATTATTATTGGTCTATCATCATTATTGGTATTGCTTACCGACACGACCAAAATTTAAACCCAGATCTTTTATAATTTTAAGTTAATCTTTATTTATTTAGATGTTATGTATGTAAATAAGACTAAACCCAAACCTTTAAACTTTTCTAAACAAATATTTCCACTCATTATTTAATTCAAACCGACGTGTTCAAATAAATTTTAAATATATAAATTTTAAATTTTAAAATTATTATAATTGTGATAGTAGCTAGTGAGATCTCAACCACCCTAACCATCCTACTAGTCAATTTATCATCAAATGCCTATCACTAATTGCCAACGTAACACTACTATAAATCAAATTGAAAATGTGAAATGAAGGATACTAAAGGTAATATAGTGATCGAGACCATGATAAATTTTAGCCCTATTTAACAACAAACAACATTGAGTCTTACTTCAACGAAGGAGGTTTTGTGGGGTAGCACAAAAATTAAGGAACAATACCAACCGCAAAGGGAATTTTATTTCAAGTAGAAAAGAATGCAAACACTTTAAGTGGTCCAATCAACTTATAGCATGTAGTCTTCATAAAATTTAATAATTTATTTTATTAAAATTTAATTTAAATAATTTTGAAAAATATATATTTGTTTATTTATTATATAAGATATAAAAAGTATTAAAAAGTTTTTAAAACCTTGAATAAAATAAAATCTAAAACGAGCAGTCAAAAACCTTGAAAAAAAAAACAACTAGCCTCACAAGACAGATAACTAACAAGTCAAAAAGACAAGGCACTACTAAAGTCAAAAGAGACCGAAGAAGATCGAAGACAAACACTCAGAAAACTTCAGAAAAAACAACTAACCTCGCAAGACAGACAACTAACAGGCAAGGTACCACTAAAGTGAAAAAGGAACCGAAGAAAATCTAAGACGAACACAAAAAAAAACACTTCAGAAAAAACAACTAACCTCGCAAGGCAGACAACTAACAAGTCAAAAAGACAAGACACACTAAAGTCAAAAGGAGCCTCTAAGATTACAGAGAATTTAGACTCAGAAAACCAACCGATGAAGATTATTAAAAAAAAGAAAGACCGGGCAAAAATAGAACCGCTTCTCGCGATTCCACTCGAAGCAGTTAAAGTTTGAAAAAAAAAAATTTAAGTGATCTAAAGAGTTTATATATGTCATATAATTTTTATAAAATTTAATAGTATGATTGTATTATAGAATGTAATGTCACAAAATTTATTTATATATTTAAAAACAGGTTAATTGATTGTGTTTAGTAATTTTAATTAAATTTTTTAAAGGTTGGTGGTTCCCCTTATCTTAATTAAGGCAGATAGTTACCACATATTGATAGAGAGCAAATAAGAGTTATAGCCGGAATAACTAAAATGAACACTTATTAATGGAGAATAATGATAGGTAGCTACCAATTTATATATTTAAAATAAATAAATAAAATAAAATAAAATAGTTTGATATTTTTGTCCTTTATCTTTTTTTGGTTATATAGGTGAATTGGTTACAACCACGATTTTTAGTAATTGCTTTCAAACTATCAATGATTGCTTCCAACAAACTCACCGTCTCTCGTTAACGTTAACCGGGTGTAAGATGGGGACCGTCGGTCGCTCAGAGTTCGTACCAATTGATAATGTTGGTACGGGCAGGGCTGGGTGCGACCCCGGTGACTTTGATGGTGTAGAACCCCCTGTTCATGGTCTCTTAGACCAAGGCGGCCCCGCAAGGGGTTTTTCGCTATAAAAAAAAAAAAAGATCCCCATAATCTGCAACATCTGTTGGTAACCATTGTGGTGATGTTCTTGTAGTCGAGGAAAGAAGACATTGTCCTTGGCTCTGAATTTGGATTTGAAATCAATAAGCACACGAGCCACCTGAAGCAACGCCTTAAATTTTATGAGTCTCCTTAGAGACTCAGTAAGGACCCTCTGAACCTTCTGAAATAATTCCTCATTTCTAGCTAACCATATAAATCATAAAATCTTCGTAGAAATGAGCAACCAAAACATGTTATAACAGTGATGCATTTTTATCAGTCCACCCATGCATATCAAATAAGAAAAGACCCCATATTTCTAGTTGCCACCTTAGTAGCCCTCATGTATTGTTTACCAGAACAGGAGTCTTTAGATCTCCTTTTATTGGACTCAACCTTAGTCCATTCATTACTAGAAATAAGATTTTCATATTTAGAAACATATTCAAAAACAAAATTATCCTTTATAGTCGTAGAAAAAGCCATCAGATTAGAGACATTCTCAGTGGTAGGGTCTCCTGCTATATCTACTGGTTCAGGAATATCCCTGTGCTCGACCATTTTAAGATCAATAGCCCTCTGATTAATTCTTACTAAGGCAAGCTCCTGAGCATTAGGTCTTTTACCCCTGCTCTTAGACAATGAATTCATAGTAGTAGATACTTTAGTATGAGGTACAATATTTTTACCAGCATCATTATTCATATTTTCTTTCCTTAAATTTGTAGAAACTGCCTTTAATTTAGGAATCGACCATCCTTCATCTTCTAGATTTGCATTAGCAGAATTAGCAACAGGATTAGAGATAGGGAAATTGTCAACAACACCTAAGTTATCAGGTGTTGCAACAAATTTCATATCACTTTCAGAACTAAAATTATTAGCAACCGAATAAATAGGGTCCATATTATCTTTCAAAACATTGGGTTCAAACCCCTTAATGTTTTCCATCGTTTTATTCAAAGCACCCAATTTAACAGAGTCTCCTACCACCAACTCAAGATTATTAATAGATTTATCATTCTTTTCAGCCAACACCATATTCACCTCATTATTAGCAGGTCTAGGGTTAGACCCAGGACGTTCAACGTCAGCATGTATGCCAGGGCCTCGTGAGGTAGAAAAAAATTTCGTCATATCAGCAGACCCCACATTTGGATTACGAACAATGCCTTTATTTTTGGAAGAAAAAATTGGACAATTTCGCCTTATGTGACCTTCCTTTTTACAAATATGACATGCATTAAGCCCTCATAACATTTCAATTTTACAGGTAACATTACAATTATCCAGTTCCACCTCAATTTCCTCTAGTAAATCAACCCCAAGAAACAATGAAACTGAAATCCTAGCATCCAGGTGGGGTAAAACAGATTTAGTATCTTATATCTTAAGCGCTTTTCCAAATGGAGCAACCAACTGTGGTGAAAAAGACCAGAGAAATGATGGAACATTCCTCACAATCACCCAACATGGGTAAAAAATTGCAAAAATTTCTTCACATAAAACCTTCGGAGACCAAGCAACCGCTCGGAAGACCGATTTACCCACATTCCAGAATTGTTTATCTAGGACTTTATTTTGCATCTCACTGGTTTTGAAAAAAATAACAAAAAGACCTTTTTGAATCATCCGACAAAAGGACACAAAAACACCCAAATGTTTTCCCCATGTGTTGTTAATCCAATCATCAAAAAATCTTCTGGATGGAAGAATATTCACATCAAGAGCAACAAAGAAAACAGCCAAACTTTTTAACCGCATCTGCTCTTCCTTTATAGCCAGATTCATATCATTGCTAGCAATGAGGGTTATTCTAGAAGAATCGATCATGGGGTCGTTACCTTTCTACACAAAGACTGTTGTATTTGATAAAGTCTGGTGCCCACCATTCATTACAACATCACAAAATGATTTTCGTTGCTCCAAACTCCCACCTTAGTCTGTCGTTGTCCCACCAGATGGCTCCATGATGGAATCCGTTGACCTCAATTGCCTTCCAATGTATTAAGTCCTTATATATATATATATATATTGAAAGGGTTCCTTTTATTTTCACATTAACTTAGTTATATTGTTTTTTCAAAGTAGAATTTTGAAAGGTTTTTTCTTTCCCCCTTACATAAACTTAATCACATCAAGCTATATGGCCTATTTGGTACCGTTGTATTTGAATCTTGGTGTGAACTAGTCACCCATATCTCTCAACCATTGAACCATGGTTTCATTAGTAAAACATCAACTTTAGTTGCATCAAGTTATATAGTCTATTTGCTACCATCCATATTTAAACCTTGGTGAGAGTTATGTTACTCATATGCCTCAACCATTAAACCATGGTCCAATTGACAAAACATCAATTCATCAAGTTATATAATCTATTTTCTATGGTTGGTATTTGTACCTTGGTGTGAGCTAGTCACCCATATCTCTCAACCATTGAACCATGGTTCCATTGGTAAAACATCAACTTTAGTTGCATCAAGTTATATAGCCTATTTACTACCATCCATATTTAAACTTGGGTGAGAGTTATGTTACCCATATGCCTCAACCATTAAACCATGGTTCAATTGACAAAACATCAATTCATCAAGTTATATAATCTATTTTCTACGATTGGTATTTGTACCTTGGTGTGAGTTATGTCATCCATATGTCTAAACCATTAAACGATGGCTTTGTTGGCAAAATGTCAATTTAGTCACATCAAGTTATATAGCCTATTTGGTATCGTTGGTATTTGAACCATGGCTCAATTGACAAAACATCAATTCATCAAGTTATATAATCTATTTGCTATCGTTGGTATTTGTACCTTGGTATGAGGAGTTATGGCATCCATATGTCTCAACCATTGAATGATGGCTTCATTGACAAAATATCAATTTAATCACATCAAGTTGTATAGCCTATTTGGTATTGTTGGTATTTGAACTTGGTGTGAGCTACATCATCCATATGTCTCAACGATTGAACCATGGTCCCATTGACAAAATGTTGAATACAAATTGTGGGTAACCATGGTTGCATTGACAAAATATTAACTTATTCACATAAATTTATATAACTTATTTGGTATCGTCGGTTTAAACCTTGGTGTGAGCTACATCACCCATATGTCTTTACCATTGGACCATGGCCCCATTGATAAAATGTTGAATAAAAAACGTAGGTAACCATGGTTGCATTGGTAAAATATCAACTTAGTCATATTAACTTATATAGCATATTTGGTATCGTTGGTGTGAGCTATATCACTCATATGTCTCATCCATTGAGACATGGCCCATTGATAAAATGTTGGAATAAAAAATGTGTGTTTATACGAGGAGGTTTATATTTTATTAACCTTGGTGTGAACTATGTCTCAACCATGGCTCCATTGGCAAAATGTCAACTTAGTCACATCAATCTATATAACTTATTTGGTACTATTGGTATTTGAACTTTAGTATCTGCTACATCACCTATATATCAACCATTGAACCATGGTCCCATTAACAAAATGTTGAATAAAAAACCTTTATATTCTCAGTATATTGGGACTTTTTTTTTTTTGTTGCATAAGAAATTTTTATCATCCTTAACCCATTAAGCCTAAGAATCAAACCAATGCAACCCATCGACAAACATTGATCGCTACCAACTAGCTTTGTTGGGATATTTTTTCCATAAGAAACCTCTATAATCCTTAGCTTGCTGGGCCCAAAGAATCGAACCGACAGACCATTGACAAGCACTTGGTTGCTACTAATTGACTTATCTTTTTAAGAGAAAAAATGTTAGGGTGAAGCACGGATTTTTACAAGGATTCATGATCCCCTCATATCGAAAAATAAAATATTAACGAGTTCAAATTTCTTTATACCAAGTTTGAAAAAACTTTCAAAAGACCACTTCCTTCTATCCATTTTTGTTTACATATATAAAATATAGAGAGACCATTTATTGATATAAAAGCATTCCTTTTTAAAAAAATTAGAAATATTGGGTGATATGTCGCTAAGATACGGTTCGTTTATAACTTTGTAAAATAATAAATATAGAAAATAGAAAATAGTTAAATCCTTTTTCAAGCCACTTTAATTTATAGGAAGTTCCGAAAATGAGGTTCTCACTTGTGTTCCAAAAAAAATTATAGATTTTTTTTAATTTATTTCAAAAAAAATTATAGATTTTTTTTAATTTATTTTAAGTTTTGAATAGAAGTTTAGTTTTAATTAATAAATATTTAAAAAATAAATAGATTAATATTTGTTAATTAGGATTTTTATTTTTGTTTTTTTCCAAATAAATATATAAAAAGTATATAAAATATTAAAATGATATAATTTTTTAAAAATAGATTATATATTAAGTTTTATAAAATTTAGTATATGTATTATGGTTGAAGTGATATTGTATTATTTCATTATATAGTTAAGTTGATATATCATGATAATTTGATAAGGATAATGTGCAATCTATTTTAATTTTATACAATCAATTATAAAAACACATAAATAATATAAAATTAAATATTATTATTTTAGCGTTTGAAATAAACATATTTTTAACATTTAATTTATAACATAATTTCAAATATTTTTAAAAGTTATTATCTAATTATTTGCTTTCAATATGTAATAAAACATGTGATAGTGTGTTTTATCTTTTTAAAGTGAAAACTAAAGAACAATTTCTATTACTCAAGATAATAATACAACAAGCACTTTCAAATTTTCTAGACTTCATCTACACCAACCATTTAAGATGTGAAGTTTCCATGTTTCTTTAGGATAACCACTATAATACCCAATTTTAATATGGTCTATTTTTTTCTAAATACAAATTGGAATTACTAAAGTTATTTATAAATATCTATAAAATGTAAAGTTATAAGAAACTATAGATTTAGAATAAAACCTTACAAAATCTCTCACTTGTGTAAAATTCAAAAACTTGTAAATAAAAATTTAACACCCTTTAAGTCTTATATTTGCAAAAATTACTATTTATAGTTCTCAAGCTATTGCATTCTAAACCTTGCTAGTAACAACATGTTTGATATATTCATTTAAAATCTTTGTATTCTATACCTTTATTCAATATTCGTTATAAAAAAATCTCTACATTATAAGGAGAACCTTACATTTGTAAAAATATAAGCTACTTTTCTCAATGTTGATGAAATTTGATTACTTTCTTTAAAGGTGTGACAAAATTTTAAATAACATAAAATATACCTTTTAATTTCTATTAAACTAACTTCCTCTTCTTAATTGAAGTGAAGATTCAATACAAATTTTAGAATTAAACTCATTAAACACTTTTCAATTTTTTTTTTTTTATTCTTCAAATGAGACCTTATTAAATATAGATGGATTTGTCGATGTTGTTTGAGTTAATATCTAGATTTATAAAGATCAATGAAAAACAATTCTTTTTACTATCACTACTAATTCAACCTCCTCCAATTAATTTAAACAACTAAAATCATAATAAAATCTCTTACTATTTAATAATTAAGTTATTACTAGTATAATTGAATCATCCCTCATATAAATAAATAATAAAATTCATCAATCTTAATGAGTATTTTTTTTTAAGAAAAAACTAGATTATATTAATTCATTAAGGGGAACATTACAATGATATGGTGCTAACACTTTCCACATGCTCTCCCACAAATGAGTGTGATATCTAGTGTTAATACTAATGAGTATTTGAAGTTTTTGTCAGGAATTAATTTGGGGTTGGAGATTCCTCTTATTAAGTTGTCCTAATCTACCATTTTCCTCTTAGTTAAAGTTGAAACGATGATGGTTTGCAAAAGTAGTAGTCTGATTTGAATCCTTGCCAGACGGATGATGACGATATGAAACCGGATCAACAATAACGAAGCAGAATAGGTTGGTGGAAGCAGCCCCTATAGTTTGAACCCTACACTTGTGAGTTACTAAAAATAATGTTGTTATGACCAACTCTCCTATATAGCTGACAAAAAAAAAAGAAGTTAAAATACAAACCATTTTATTTCTATAACGAATATGATAAAAATATATATTTACTCAATATTTTAAATAATAAAATTTTTACTTTAAAATATTTTATTTAAACAAGAATAATTTACTAACACCAACAAAAACTCTAACTAAAAATGAAGATGGTCCACTCAAAACACCTAAATAAAAAACTATTTATTTAATATTTAAATAGATTTAATTTTTTACTCAAAAATATTCTATTTAAATAAAATCTTGCTAACAAAAAATTCAACTAAAAATAAAAAAGTCTACTCACAAAACTTAAGAACTTATTTACTAAATATTTTAGATATTAAAATAAATTTAATTTATATTTAAAATACTCTACTTACTTCACAAATGCTTGAATAAAAACCTATAAATAAAAATGTAAACACGTATTTTGTAGAATAAAATAATATTTTATATACTATTTAATTCATCCAAGCTTGTTGAAAAATTAATGATGTGAAATAAATTATTATAATCACCTAAGATATTTCAAAATAGCGAGTGTTGAAGACATGAATACAATCCACTTGTCAAAGACGGCAACGTAATTTCAATTATTTTAAACTATTTGCGTTGAAACTTTAATCGTAATAATAATTGTTTAGACAAATCGCATCTATCTTTTAATATTATATATTTTTATTAAGTGGGATTAAGATCTGGCAGAGTAAAACTAACACACTATAAATAACATTGAAAAGGATATTTCATCTAAAATCTGAGTTTAAAAAGTTTATTCTAATTTTGGCATTTTTTTCCCTTTGATCTTTTTATTAGGATTAAAATAGGATATCAGTATTTATTTATAAGAGAGTTTGTAAATAATGTTAACACCATATTATTAGGATAAAAAAAAATTACATGGAGATTAGAGAAAGGAATGAATGTTGATATCTGGTGTTATTTGGTGTTAATTCGTGTTAATTCTAATGCAAATAAGATAATTTTATTTTTTATTAGTCTAACTTCCTCTTCCTAATTGAAGTGAAGATTCAATAAGAATTTTAGAATTAAACTCATTAAAAACTTTTCAAATTCTTTTTTTTTATTGTTTAAATGAGACATTCATTTTTTTATGTTGGTAAAAATTTATTGAATCAATAAAACCATACAAGAAACAGAGAATCCCAAAACAATAACCCTTACAAGGGCCAGAAGAAAGAGACCCCAAAACCACCGAGCACCCGACCAAAAGACACCCAACAAACAACAACCTCAACCAGGCATATCCGCAACAAGCAAATTAGCAAGATGATGAGAACAATCCAATGGGAGCTGATCCCATTCCCTAACATTCCAGTCTTCCTGAAACTCAGAAGCCCATTTTGCCAAGCAATCAACCACACCATTCCATTCCCTGGGAATATGAACAAAGGAAATAAACTCTAGATGCCGACAAATTTGAATGATCTGCCGAGCCACTAACGCCAGCTGCCAATGAACATTAGAAAGATTATGAGTCTTCAACAAATTAATAATAATCTGAGAGTCCGACTCACAGATTATCTTCCGCCATCCCAGAGCATAACCTTTTTCAAAGCAAAATGAATAGCAAGGGCCTCCATATAATTATTAGTTTGCTTCCCCTTATAACAGGAGAAAATGAAAAGAGTTGCACCACTACTATCTCTCCCAACACCACCAATACCTGCATACCCAAGATTCCCTCTGGAAGAGCCATCAGTATTAATCTTAAACACCCCCCGAGGTGGAGGATGCCATCTGCCATCTCTCTGCACTTTTTGATTGAGGCCTCTCCTCCCGACCGATAAAGAAGGACGAGGGCCATTCTCCACTAAACCCAGGTCCTGCATCATCAAAATCTCAGACTGCTCCAAAGGAAGACTGATCTGACATTTAGAAGAAACAGTTTCTTGGATCATACCAATAATCCTCTGCCAAATCTGATAAACAGTTAACTTTCTACCTTGAAAAATTCTTCGATTTCTTTCAAGCCAAATCTGCCATATAATACATGAGGGCCCAATACTCCACGCAACTTGAAGAAATAAAGCCTTAGCAGGAGGTCTTCCTAAACTCCTCCAGAACTCAACAAGAGAAGAGGCATGAGAACAAGACTATTTCCACACCCTCCACCAAAGATGCCAAATTTCCCGTGCAAACGAACACTGTAAGAGCAAATGCCCTAAAGATTCATCACTATTCTCACAAAGGAAACAAAATGAAGGGCCCTGAAAACCTCTCTTTTGGATATTATCCTAGGTAAGACATATGTTCCTAGTAGCCAACCACAAATGGAAATTGCATTTGGGCCAAGAAAACTTATTCCAAACTTGTTTCCACCAAGGAACCTCCTCATCCCCAAAATGTTGCCTATCTAAAACACGGTAACCAGAAGCCACCGAGAAAACCCCTCTAGGATCCGGACCCCAAGCCAAAACATCATCATCCTGTAAAGAAGAGCACTCCCTAGTAGCCAAAATACGAGCCAACTCTTCTCTATCCTGAATAGAACCACCTACCGACCAATCTCTAGGATATTTCCACTGAACTACCTCCACCTGCCCAACTCTTTTGGCAACTTTATAATCCATCACCCTGTACCAACCAACAACCAAGAAACAATTACATAGCTCCTGAAGATGAGGAAACATAGATAAAATTGTAGGGAAACCATCCCAAGAATCATGTCAGAAAAGAGCCTTCGAGCCTTTGAGACAAATCCAGAACAATCCTTGCTTAACAAGAGTAGCCCCCTTCTTAAGGGTGTTCCAGATCAAAGAGCCTTTACCAGAAAAACTGTATCTAGGTATCTCAGAGCCCTCAACCCCATTAAGATACTTAAAGGAAATAATTTTAGCCCAAGCATGGTCTTGAGAAATGCACCATCTCCAATAAAGCTTGGCCGCCAATGCTTGACCAGAAAGAGAAGTCAAACGAAGACCCAAACCACCTTCCTGTTTCGGTCTACAAATAGTCTCCCACTTAACCAGACTCCATTTTGAAGACTCCAAATTTCCAGCCCATAAAAATCTTCTTGACAGAGATTCAAGCTCATGAATAAAACTAGCAGGAGCGACCTGAATCATGCACCGATAAATACATGAAGCTTGAACCACCGACTTAAGAAGCAACACTCTACCAACAAAAGAAAGCCACTTAACAGTCCAATGAGAGACTTTAGCCCAAAATTTATCCAAAATATTATTCCAGATGCCTCGAGGCAGAGGGCCCACAGAAAGAGGAATTCCCAAATAAGTTAAAGGAAGAGCTCCAATCTGAAACCGAAGAATCTGAGCAATTCTGGCTTGTATAAGAGGATTAGTATTGAAAAAGAAGATGGAGGATTTCCCCTCATTTATCTTCTACCCCAAAGCAACCAAATAAATATCCAGAGATCTTCTAAAATTAGTTGCTTCCCTAATAGAGGCAAGACCCATTAGAGCAGTATCATCCACAAATTGAAGATGAGAATACGCAGGTAAACTATTACCCCACCTCCAACCATGAATCAACCCCTGACTGACATGCGATTTGAGAAGTCTACCCAAACCCTCAGCCATAATAATAAACAAATAAGGAGACAAAGGATCCCCCTGACGGAGACCTCTCGAAGCCTGAAACAAAGTAGAAGGCTCACCATTGATAAGGACATAATAGGATGGAGACGTAATACAACTCATCACCCAACTAACCCAGTTGGAGTCGAAACCAAAAGCAAGGAGAATTTTACTTAAGAAAGACCATTTAACCCTATCATAAGCCTTAGCCATATCCAATTTTATAAACATAGCTTTTTCTTTAGAAATTCCCATAGAATGAATGGCCTCAACAGCAATAGCCACACCATCAAGGATTTGTCTACCCACCACATAACCTCCCTGTTCATCAGAAATAACCTTACTGAGCCAAGGCTTAAGTCTCTCAGCAATCAACTTGGAGATAATTTTGTACACCACATTACATAGTGCAATAGGTCTGAAAAGATCCAAAGAATTGGCTCCTTCTCGCTTAGGAATAAGCACCAAGAAGGTAGAATTCATAGCTCTCAACATCTGTTTAGTTCTGAAAGACTCTTACACAACAGATAGAAGATCCAGTTTGACAATCTCCTAGAATTCTTGGAAAAATTCCACAGGAAAGCCATCAGGCCCCGGGGCTTTCCCTTTCCTCATCTGGAAAACAATACCCTCCAACTCTTCGATTGAAACAGGTCTCATGAGCAACTCATTCATCTCAACAATGACAATTGAAGGAATACAATCCAAAATACTATTTTCTTCAACAACCGCCAAGGGAGAATCCTCAAAATACAAAGAGGAAAAAAACCTTACAACCTCCCTTGAAATATCCTAAGCAACAATCAACTGGACCCCAAGAGAAGAAATCACATTACCATACCTTCTAGCTTTAACCGAATTGAAAAAGAAAGCAGTATTTTGTCTCCTTCCTACAACCAATCAATTCGAGCCTTCTGTTTCCAATAAATTTCCTCCCTCAATTCCCACTCAGCTAACTCCTTAAGAGCATCAAATTCCTCTTTAAGAGTCCTTTCTATGAGGCCATAATCCCTAATTTTTCTTGTAATAGCATCTAACTTCTCTTGAGCAGCCAACTTAGCCCTAAAAATATTACCAAAACTCTGCCTATTCCACTTCTTAAGCTGATATTTCACATACTAGAGACTCTTAACAAAAGAGAACATATCAGTTCCATGAGCAGGCCTACCATGTAACCACCAAACTCTCATTAAATCATGTAGAGAAGGCTCCCAAAGCCACATTAACTAAAATTTAAAGCAAGATTTCCTATAAACTCCCTCACAGATGATATTTAGCTTTATAGGCTAATGATCAGAACCTCTCCAATCCAAAATTTCTAAGCATTCATTAATATTGATGGATTTGTCTCTTTCCTTTGAGAAACTGAATCAATATCCATCGGGCTTGGAGCGCTTACTGATCTTTGAAATCGTTTTGGAGAATTTGGGGGTGCCAACAAAGAAGTCCCTCTTGGACTTGGTGTACCACTTGATGTACTTGATGAAGTTTCTTGATGTGGAATTTGTGGAGGAGGACTTTTTACACTGCTTTTCTTGGGTTGTACCAATGTAGGAGGTACTAATGTGGAATTGTCCGAATTAGAGTCAAAATCAACAAATTTTTTATGACCCCATTCTCCCCCTTCATCAAAAATTACATCCCTGGAGATAATGATTTTATGTGTCTTGGGATTGTACAATCTATACCCTTTGGTTGAATCACAATACCCTACAAAAACACATGCTTGACTCTTTGGATCAAGCTTTTTTCTCTTCTCCTCAAGAATGTGTGCATATGCTAAAGAACCAAATACTCGAAAATGTTTGACATTTGGTTTCTTACCATACCATCCTTCATAAGGAGTGATACCATCTAAACTAGAAGTCGGACTTCTATTTAGAATATATGCACTTGTTCTCACTACATCTGCCCAATAGTTGTTTGTGAGATGCTTTGCCTGAAGCATTGTTCGTGCCATTTCAACAAGGGTGCGGTTCTTTCGCTCAGCCACACCGTTCTGCTGTGGGGTATAGGCAGTGGTGAACTGCCTTTTTATCCCATTTTGCTTACAATAATGAAGAAATTCATTTGAGGAGTACTCTCCTCCTTTATCAGTGCGAAGACATTTGACATAGTAGTCACTTTGCTTTTCTACATTATTTCTGAAGTCTATGAAGCAATCAAATGCTTCATCTTTGTGTTTCAAAAATAGAGCCAACACATTCTAGAATAATCATCTATGAATGTTAGAAAATAAGAATTGTTTCCAAGGCTTTTTGTTTGCATTGGACCACAGATGTCCGAATGTACTAGCTGAAGAGGATAGCTTGCTCTCCATGCTCGGCCTCTTGGAAACTTCGTTCTGGAGTGCTTTCCTAAAGCACATGCTTCGCATACCTTTTTATGTTATGGAATTTTTGGTAGACCTGTCACCATAGCTTGTGATGTTAACATTTTCAAGCTAGCGAAATTAAGGTGACCATATCGCAAGTGCCACAATTCACTTGGATTTGTAATAGCAATGTTTGCAAGTTGAGCTCCCCCTGGCTCACCAAATTTTAGAGGGAACAACCTATTCTTTGTCATAGGTACTTCTGTGATGACCCGGTTACAATTGTTTTTATCAAATATTGTACATTTTCTTTCATCAAAAACTAATTTGTAATGCTTCTCCATCATTTGGCCAACACTTAACAAATTGTGTTGTAGTTGTGGAGTATAGTATATGTCATTCACATTTTTAAGGCCTTCTTTTGTTGGAACTGCCATAGCTCCAATGCCTTCAACTTGCAAAGATTTATTATCGCCTAACTTAACATGAGATTTGTAATTTGTATCTAATGTAGCAAAGAGATTTTCTTTGCCACTCATGTGGTTGGAGCAACCAGTATCTAAAATCCATGTATCATTTAGATTTTGATCTAGCTGTCCATAAGAGAGAAAAAGGTTTGGTGGACCTTCTTCTTCTCCGTAGAATGAGCCATATTGACTGCTTTGATATTTTGAAGACTTTGACCAACAGTCACGAGCGAAGTGGCCTTGTTTCCCACAATTGAAACAAGTTGTTTTAGTCTTGTTACTTCCTCGTCCTTGATTTCCATGGGCTGCATTGCCGCTTTGGTTCTGATTGGCTCCTCTGTTTTGATTTCCACCTCTATTTTGATTACCTCCTTTGTAGGAGTTGCTTTGGCCCTTGCCTCTTTGTTGTTGTCCTCTGTATTGGCCTCTTCCTTGTCCTCGTCTTGCAGTTTCATTCGAAGTGAAGGCTTTGTCATCACCTCCATAGCTTCTTGAAGGTGCTCCTTGAAGTCGCTCTTCATGTGATGTTAATGATCCAATAAAACTATCAAATGTAAGAGTAGAAAGGTCTTTGGATTCTTCAATTATGATAGTAATGTGATTCCACTTAGGAAGAAGTGTTCGCAACACTTTCTTCACAATTGTTTCATTTTTTGTGTCTTCACCTAAAGTTTGCATCATATCAACTACTACTTTGACTCGTACACAGTAGTCTCCGACTCTTTCATTTTCCTTCATTCTAAGATTTTCAAAATCTCTTTTCAAAGTCTGAAGCCTGACTTGCTTTACTTTATCACTTCCTTGGAATCCTTCTTTCAAGGCATTCCATGCATCTGTAGCAGTTAAGTAAGATGGAATTCTAGGAAAGATACTTGGATCTAATGCTGATTGAAGATGGTATAAGGCAAAAGAATTATTTTTCTGTGCATCTTTGTAGATCTTCTTATCATTTGCACTTAAAGTAGTCCAATCTGTTGGAGCAATGTATCCGTCTTCAATAATATCCCATAGTCCTTTTTCGATGAGTAATGTCCTCATCTTGATGGACCAATACTCATAATTATCCCCATTGAATTCGGGAATTGGTAGATTATTATGTGATCCCATTATTATCTACTAAAACAAGAAACCTCTCTTTTATAGTCTTATTGCAAAAAAGACTTTACAATCTATCAAGCCCTGCTTGATTTACAATCATAAACAACTCAGACTTGTTGTTCAACAATTACAAAATTGTCAGCGACTTGTTCATCATCGTCACTGATCAATATTATTTCAGGAGGAGGTTGTAGGATTTCAACTGAATTACTATAATGAGTATATTCGGATCCTTGTGAAGCAATTGCAACTGTGTCGGATTGTTCAAACCTGCTGCCAAAGGAGTTATCTTTTGAATCTGCTTCGTATCCTTGATCAGGATTTCTCTGGTGTGCAATAACCGCGTTTTGCAACTGTGAAAAAATTGTATTAAGTCCTAGTGTTTTCACGTGCCTATCAAAGTTTTTAGGATTTGTTCTCAATAACAACTTGCAGAGGGCATGATAACATCCTTTCGATCTTATCATTTAAGAAAATTTCCCAGAAATTTTCTTTTACAAAGATTTCCTCTTAGGAAATAATAAAAAAATTTTAACTTTCAAAGTTTTTTTTTTTTTAAAAACTTTACAATTATTTCCTCTCAGGAAATTTCTATCAACTTTGAAATTAAAAAAAAAAAAAAAACAAATGAACAGATATTTCCTCTTAGGAAATTACACACAAATTTTTTTTTTTTTTTTTTTTTAAATTTAAACTATTTCCTTAGTTTTTTTTTTTTTAAATTTTAAGTAACTATTGACCCCGCCGAAGGTCGATCCTGCGACCTCGCGGGTGTCAGGGCAGAGGGTAGCCGCTGCGCTACCGAGCTGATCTGGGAGCTAAGCTAGCTCCCCGCCCTATAGCTTTCGCGTCGAGCGCGAAGCTAATTTTGGCTTCGCGCTTCGGCGCGAAGATTTTAGTTTTAATTGGGACTTTAGTCCCACATCGCCCTACAAGCGATGTATAAGCTCTTTAAAAAGAGCTAAGCACTTACAGTGCTTTGACTGCCTGCGGGCAGTCACTAATGCCGCAGGTTCCTTTTGCCACCGATGCACGCACAGATCGCCATGTCACCACACCTCGGGCCGTGTGCCAGTCACACGTCGCCACCCGTCATGCCACGTCAGTCTCACGCATCGGGCCGCGTGCTGTAGGTCACCACGTCACTAGTGCCTCGGGCTGCGCTACGTCCAGCACGCCACGTCAACAACGCCTCGAGAATTACGCCGATCTGTTGCTCCTACAAGTCGCCTCATCCAGCCCCACAAGCGCCTCGAGAAACGCGCCGATCTGCTCTTACGGGACGCCTCGGGATCTATGTCGCCTCGGCTCCTACGGGATACCTCGGGATCTGTGCCATCGCCTCGAACTGTGGGCCCCACCGCCTCTTGAATCGCGCCGCTCTGATACCAAATGTGAAAGGTGAGTGTGGACGAAAAATGATTAATTGAATTAACAATAAAACTTAGGTTACATAGCTTAAATAAACAGTAAATAACCTATTTGAGAAAGAAAGGGGGGAAAGGAGAAATTGGGGGAAAAGAAAGATGACTCGAATTCTCTTGCCGCCAAAATGCTGCCGTCCACTGCCGTCCAGGTAAGGTAAAAGGTAAGTTACCTTTACCCAAGGTAAAATCAAGTTTTTAACCTTTTTACTAATGGTAATATTCCAACAGAACTGGATTATGGAAAGACTTCAATTTTTTTTAAAGCGTACTCAACTCGATTTCTTTCTTTAGCAAAAAGAATTCAAGTTGCGAATAAAAATATGATAGCCTCTCATGTTTATTACTCCTCTTATTGGATGGCTTCCAAGGTAGCCTATAACAAATTCACTCGGACCATTCATATATTTTTATGGACCAAATGGGATGGGGAGGTGGGAATGATTGCCATCTCATGGAAGCTTTGTACTCAACCTAAGGCTTTAGGAGGTCTAGGCATCATTGATCCTCTTACCCAAAGTAAACGTTTGGCTGCAAAATGGGTTGCTAGAGCCATCACTAGTGATGAAAATTAGAAACACCTATTTCTTTACAGAATCTTGTTAGCTACTCACAAAGGTAAATGGAAAGAAACCCTTTGAGAGGATAAGGTCCTTAATGCGTCTTACTTTACGGTTAAAGGATCTATTCTAGTTACCCAAAATTGGAAAGCTTAATCAGTTTCTCATTTATTGGTTTGGAAGTTTGACTCCTTGAGATATGGTATGGGCATCAGTCTAAATAGTCTTTGGTGGAATAAACTTACCCTCCATAATGATAAACCTTTAGCTTTATGCAATGCTTTTCAAGGTCTAACTTTTTTGAAGAAAGGTATTAATAGAATTAAAGATATCTGGGATCTGGGTAGCTGCTCTATTCTTACTTGGAACCAAATATGCAATTACTGTTCCCTTCCCTCTAGGTTCAAAGAGTCTTATGACCTAGTTGTGGCTTCCATTCCTTGCGAGGTCCTTATAAAGTTGCGAACAACTACCCATAATATATGGAATGATTGGAGATGACTTAATGGTTATAGAATCTCTGCCATTACTTCTAGTTGGATATGCAAAAATATTTCATCTCCTCCTTCTTTAGACTCTAAGCTCAATGTCAAGTGGCTAGTGAATTTTACCAATGTCCAATGATAGTTTATTGTTGCTCAGATTTGGAAAGTTCTTGTTGAATCCAAAACTCAACTTCTTGGATGATGACTTTTGCATCAAAAACTTCCAATTTTTGAAAGTCTGGCAACGATTTTACATATTCCCCCTCAATGCAATTTTTGTAATGCTTTAGAAACTCTAATTCACTTGTTTTGGTTTTGTGACATGGCTAAACAGTTTTGGGATGTCTTCTACTCTTTTCTTTTTCCCTCTTTCACTAGATCTTGGAAGCTCTCTCTGCTTGGTTTTTTTCAGCTGGATAAATACCCCAAACTTTGAGATGTTTGTAGACTCATCCTTCTCAAGCACATTTGAAAGTGCAGATGCAAAAATGTGTTTACTGGATCTACTCCTCCATGGGATATATTTTTAGCAGACTTGACCTTTAATCTTTTGTTACATGTGGGACACATTCATTCCCATGGATGTTATTGACAAACTTCATCAACTTTCTCATATGGTTTAGGGTCAGGGTCTTCAGAAGGTCCAACAAGAAAATAAAAAAAAGGTAGTTAACAATGATGAGCAGGCTCAGGTTTTGATTACTTCTATTTCTTCTTTGAAGACTTATGAAGATATCACGTAAGACACCCAAAATTTTTCCATATAACAAACTCTCTCATAAATGAATGTTGATATCTGGTGTATTGTAGCAAGATATAGCTATAGTATTTTCTTTTTGGCTAAAAGCTTCTATTCATATGTATATTTAGTTATGGATGCTTTACTCCTTATCCACCTCATTTTTTTAGGTGGTGGATAGTGTTAGCATCACAATAATATAATGTTTCGATTAATAAATTAATATATTATAATTTTTTTAAAATAAATAAATAATTATTTATTATTGTAATTCAAATTAAAAACAAAATTTTAAACACTAAATTAAAATTTTGAAAAAATAAATAAAAAATAAAAATATTTTTTGTAATGATTTTTTTTTTTAAAATAAGGAGAATGTCTATATTTTTTAGAGACAAACAATATATACCACAAAGCTTATTTTACTTTTGGGAAATGTATAATAGCTTCATAGATAAACATATTGGGTCATGAACAAGACGATGTAATTTAGGTTTTGTTGAATTTTAGTAATAAATTAAAAATATATATATTTTTGATAGTTATTAAATTTATTGATTTAAAGTTTTATAAACTTATTTTTTCTTTCAAACTTTTTTTTTCAACTTTCACACATGTATATATGTATATTTAAAATTATAAAACTTTAAATTAGTAAATTTATTATATAATTTTAAATTTATATACATTTTTATGTATCGAATTTTTATGTTGAGTTTTATATATTTATTTATTGATTGAATAAACAAGAAAGTTGGTTACATCCACACTAATTATACGGGTTGGTCTCAACAACCTTATACCACCTCGTTGTTGATAACCCAACATGAGAGGGATCACTGGTCGTTCGAAATTCGCACCATTCTCAACAAGCTTATACCACCTCGTTGTTGATGACCCAACGTGAGAGGGATCATTGGTCGTTCGAAATTCGCACCGCTCTCAACAAGCCTATACCACCTAGTTGTTGATGACCCAACGTGAGAGGGACAATTGGTCGTTCGAAATTTGCACGGCTCTCAACATGCCTATACCACCTGGTCTTTTAGCCAAATGACAATTGACACATACAATACGCCCAGTCGCTTGTCGAGGATTTTCATAACTTTGCTGTGCGGAAATGGGATATGCATTAGCAATGGATGCCCGAGTGATTATATGTATCATTATCAAGACGAGAATTGGTTGAGTTATCCACTTCTTCACCCAGTCATAGTAAGTATTTCTATTTTGCATGACCCAACGTGAGAGGGATCATCAATTGTTTCGAATTTGTATTGTTATTATACCACCTCGTTGTTGATGACCCAATGTGAGAGGGACCATCAATTGTTTCGAATTTGTATTGTTATTATACCACCTCATTGTTGATGACCCAACGTGAGAGGGACCATCAATTGTTTGGAATTTGTATTGTTATTATTGATCTAAGACACATTCAAAAGATTCAGATTGCAACATGCATGTCTTTAATGTTTGAACCTAAATCTCTTCTTAGTAAATGTATGACTAAACAACAATTACCAATCCACTAACCATTAAGTACACTCCACCTATATAAACCTAGGTTATTCAATTAATTTTGTAAAACTTACTATCTTATACAGACGGGTAAATACTTCATAACTATAGTATCTTTATACCTTAGAAACTTGTAAACATTAAAATCAGCTTTACTTAATCAAACTAAGTGTTTGAAAGGATATACTTAAGGCTTAATTAACTTTATGTTTACCCCTTTACTAGCAACCAAAGTTAACCGAACCCTACACTTAACTACAGTTTCGTTTTAACGTTATGTATCGATTATACTTCATTATATCAACGCTCCCACTAACAAACTAACTTTTTCACCGGACTATAGATATATAAAAGCCAATTGCAGACGGTACACTCACAGGAATTTCTGGCATGATAAATGCCAACCTAATGGAAAGAGATATTTGTTTGGATTTAATCATGATGCCAAGATTGATTCTATCCGCTCTATCAATGTCAATTCATCAAGTCGGTTCGACTTCCACTTGCACCGAATCTTATTCCGATGCGAAGATTTCCCCAATATTTTCCCCCAAATCAAGACCGTGGTATATTTTGTGTGTATATAACAATCCTGGTGATTGCCTATTAACATTAGTGAGGGCATTTGAGTCTTCATTCGGCAACCTGGATTTTGGCTTTCGAGATTCATTATTCGTCATCTGGGTGCCTCTGAATTTGTTGTTTGAGATTCATTCAATAATTTGGGGTTCTTTGAATTTGATTTTCCAGGTTCATTCATCATTTGGGTGTCTCTGAATTTTTATTATCAGATTCATTCATCATCTGGGTGCATACCATTTTGGGTTTTTAGATTCGTTCATCATCTAGGTGCTTCGGAATTGATCACCTTTTAGGAAAATTGAGAAAAAGCTTGGAATTTTTATAGTCTTCTTTCCAAGTATATCTAGCTTGTGTTTAGAGATGGGTTATAAAGTTGATTTGGAGAAGGGCAAGGCTGATCATTATGGGAATGTGAAGCAGCCATTGTTGAAACATGGGAAAATGTATAACAGTTATAACAGTTTTAAAGAACGTAAGAACAATTCTGATATTGAGAGATTTCAAGGAAGTGCTGCAACTGCCGTTTTTTGCACTGCAATTGTGGCATTGGGACCAATCCAATTTGGGTTCTGTGTAAGTTTTTATCCTCCTTAAAGTAATCTACTTTGCATTTCCCTTCCTAAATTATACACAAAAAGGTTTACCGGCTCTTAAACCACGGCTGTAAACCTTGCTAGATAATTCTGGTGATTTGCAATCTAAGATAAAAAAATGCTTTTAGACCATGGCTATAAACGTTGCTGTTTAATTTTTGTGATTTTTAAATATTTTGTATAGCCTATTTTAATATTCCCGAATAACTTTTGGTGGTTTGTTATCCAAATTTTATGTTACCCAAAAAGAGATTACAAGTTCTTAAACCATGGCTATTATTATTATTATTATTATTTTAAATTAAGTTGTCAATCCAAGTTTCTGTAATTCCCAAAAAGGAAAATACACTCTCAAACCATGGCTAGCAACATGGCTGGTTAATATATGTAATTTGTCATCCAAGTACGTGTCTACTCCAAAGGCTCTTAAACAAAGGCTATAACTATTGCTGGTTAAGATTTTATATAGTTAAACGAAAAAGAAGGCATAAACATTCCTTGTCAAGTTTATGATTTATTATCTTAAATTTTGATATATCCCTCAAGGATTATACGTTCTTAGACCATGGCTATAAAAGTTGCTGGTTAATTTTTGTGATTTTTCATGTAAGTATATGCATAGAGATGATGACTGTCTGAAGAGGTTTAGGTTAAACTAAAATACCGAGTTCAAAATGGTTTGGTCGTGGAAAAATGTTACTGTAGTTATGTAAGAGTAGATCTTTCTATTAACTATTCAACTAACTTAGCATGTAGAATGGTAATACGAGTCCTCTCTTATTACTAAGTTTCAGGGCCCCACATTTGCTGGCAAATGCAGATGAAATAGGATCTATTGTTGCTTGGTATTTGTTTCTATCAAGAAATCGTATTGAGATAAAGCGAACTAAATTTGATTGTGAACTCTTTGCTTTCTTTTTGTATTAAATAAGATGATGATCTACTGTAAAACTTTGATAGATGGTAAATTGAAACTATTGGAAAAATATATGTAATTTAACAGGGCATCTAGTTCTGTGGTTGATTTGATATGACAAGAATCACAACGAGTTAAATTTTAATCTGACATGAAGAGTCATAGCCCAATGTACGGGTGCAAAGATTTTAGGCTATTGGAAATACGAGAACAACAAAGCAATCACAACAATTGATAAGACATTTCTATAAGACTAAAACTCAAAGGGGATGTACTTGATCATTTGACACATGTGATTCAAAAATGCCTGGGTCTCATTGGCCTCGATATAATGGCTATTATTGTCATTCTCTGCTGTAGTATCCTGTGGTACACCGATCAAGCCACACTGGAAATCTATTAGCTTCTCCTACTCAGCTTGTGAAGCATCGTTGGCACCTACATCCCAATTTGCTGCTAGTCCCTGCAGCTAAGTAAATGAAGTTCATTGCTTTCGTTGAGGTCAGCACATTCCTCTTCATCCAGTAAATAAAGGGTATCCTGTGAATTCTTCTCAACAGCCAAGGAATTGGTAACCTAATATTGTAAGTGTATAGCAAGCTTTATCACTGTACATTGTATAGCCTCCAACAAGTTCTTGGCTAACAGTCAGTCTATCCTCTTTCTATTGTTCTGAAGGCATGACTGAAGCACAAAGGAGTGTTCACCGATTATCCTCTCCTCTAGGGAGTTGATCTTTGATATGGCTTTTACGAAACACTCCACCTCTGTATCCTTTATAGATTGCAGTATTTTAGGCTCATCCTTGTATAATTTTGGGAGTCCAAATATGGCATTTTGAAGAGGGATGTCCATGTTATCTCATGTCTTCTGGTTCGGTATGATCAGCAGGATTTGTTTGAAGAAGTTCAAAGAAGGATCTCTCATGTAAATCATAGACATCTCTTTTGCATCATGTTGTAAGTTGCATATTTGTAAGGCCAGGGGAACTTATAACATAACCCATCGTAGAAACACAAGCCAAGGGCCAATTCAGACTGGTAGATAAATGAAATAAACACATTAAGCCAATTCAGACTGGTAGATAAATGAAATAAATACATTTAAGCAATGAGCCATGGCTGTCAGCTTCTACACTTAAATCCATAGTGTTCAGACTCTCCCCAAATATGTGAAAATTTGCAAGTCCATGAGGTGATTGACCCTGGGCAAGCCATTTTTACCAGTGACAAATCTTCTTTTGTAAAATTTACTGTAGTGTATGTTTTTAGCTATATGCCGAGTTATTTTGAGTTTTGTCCCGAGCCCAAGTCCAAGATGAGTTTGATTTCAACACCATGCTTAAATCTGTTAAGTCATTCTGTCAAGTGAAATAAGCATCACTAAATTGAACTGGACTTATGCCCAATTGTAGAGCTGTTTACAACCTATGTTAGGAAATATTTTTAGAATGTAGTACAATTTTATTTTTGATAAAATATATATAATTGAATAACCTTCAGAATAGCAAACAGTTGAAAGCGGCCCTTGTAACCTCTGATTTTTTGAATTTCAATTGTTACAAATTTGTCTTATATTCCAATTCTAGAGAGTTTCGACGGCATTTTTTTTTTTTTAAAGTTACCTCATGAATGTACTCGTGTTATTGCAGAATGGGTATTCATCACCAACACAAAGTGAGATTATAAGCAGTCTTGGCCTAACACTCTCTCAGGTAAATTCATTACTTCGTATTGTTTGAGTTGTAATTGTTTTTCAATTAAATTGCTAATCTTGCTTTGATATTCACAAGATCTTAAGATTCTGAAGCTGAATTTTTGTTACAGTTTTCTTTATTTGGATCACTTTCAAATGTTGGTGCGATGGTGGGAGCAGTAGTTAGTGGACAAATTGCTGATTACATTGGACGAAAGGGGGTGAGTGACCTTGAAATGCTGCTAAAACAGATCCATTTTTCAGTTCTAAAGGGCATCCGTGAATCTTTAGTTCTTGTTCATTTCTCTCCGTCCAAAGTCTATATTGTTTCTAATACTTCTGTTTGCTTTGATAACAGGCATTAGTAGTGGCTGCAATCCCAAATATTCTTGGATGGATTGCCATCACATTGGCACAGGCAATTGCTTTAACCAAAATAAATAGCAAAAGTTTGGGCTCTATGTTTCAACTTAAAACAACTATAGAGGATATGAATCCAAACACATGCTTGACTGCAATCCTCTGATTTTAATAGAAAACAATTGTTTTTAATCATTGACATGTTTCTTATTGGCTGCAGAGTGCTTCATTTCTCTATTTTGGAAGATTGTTGACAGGTTTTGGAGTGGGAGTAATATCCTTCACGGTAAGTTGTTTATTGCAATTAAGCCTTGAAAGTAAGAAAAGTTGATTCTATGATTGAGCTAAGCTGCTTTGTGTGGTCTGACATTTTTAGGTACCGGTATATATTGCTGAAATAGCTCCCAAGCACTTGCGAGGAAGCCTTGGCACAGTAACACAGGTAAAGTTTTATGCTACTGACTATTGTGTCATGAATAAAATGGTTATGAAATGGTTGAAAATATTAGTTAGTGACTTATTGGGTGGCTTTATGTGGGACAGCTTTCTGTTACAATTGGCATACTGCTAGCATATTTTTTTGGACTTCTCCTTGACTGGAGGTCTTTAGCAATTGCAGGTGCGTTGACTTGTAGTGATGGCAAGTTTGGTTGCATATATGTATCTGTGTATGTGTGTGTGCATGCACATGCATGTTGACTTGTAGTGATGGCAAGTTTGGTTGCATATATGTATCTGTTTATGTGTGTGTGCATGCACATGCACGTTGACTTGTGTGCCATTCAATGTTCTGACGATGTTTATTAGTGATTTTGATTTCTGTTTTGACCTATGGATTCTACAGGTATAGCGCCCTGTGCACTGTTGATTCTTGGGATTTTTTTCATCCCAGAATCTCCTAGATGGCTGGTGAGTTTTAAGATAAAGTATGCATCTTTTTGTAACAAAAACTCTTCAGTTTTCTGTAACATGCAACAATGTTTATGAATACTCATTAGCAAATATTTGCCTAACTATTCTGCAGGCCAAGATTAGAAGTACAGAATTTGAAGGTTCTTTGCAAACCCTTCGTGGTTCTGATGTTGATATTTCATTGGAAGCAATTGAAATCAAGGTGACAACTTATTTTTCTAGTCCCAACATCTTTTTGTTTTAAGGAAGAATGCAAGTTGGAATTGTATTATCATTAACTTTCTCCCTTTAGGAAGTTGCTATGGAAATTAACCCTTATTTTTGCAATGTGTTAGAGTGTCGTAGAGATCAGCAATCAACAAACCAGCATCAAGTTGTCTGAACTGTGTGAACGAAGATATGCACTACCTCTATTTGTAAGTTTGACCTTCACCCCATATTGGAAATACATAAGCAAGACTATATAATCACCTACCAATGAGATTATTTTGATAGTCTGATATCTTGCATCTTTCATGGCCAGGACTTCTCATTCTTACTTTTTATCATTTTATGATCTGGCAGATTGGAATTGGATTGCTTTTATTGCAGCAGTTAGGTGGCGTTAATGGCATCATGTTTTACAGCACCTCTATTTTCGAATCTGCTGGTGAGTGCCATCTATATTTATCTTTGTTTGTTTGATGAGAAATTCAAGTATGTCATGATTTACCTTTTTTTAGAGAGTGAATTCAAAAGGTTTTTTTTTTAGATTTTTTACCATAGATGTTCATCATATAAGATGTGGCCTAAAAGAGTAGAGAGAAAATTCCAGGCTATACAGCTGAATTTCTTCAAACATAGGTGCTAATTTCAGGTTTTATTGTAAAATGATAGGAATTTCATCGGGTAACACTGCATCGCTTGGGCTAGCTGTTATTCAGGTATTGCCCTGGTCCCAAAAATGTTCCATAATGAATTTTGTCGGACAAAATTTTGGAAGGAACTGTTGTCATGTTTCATGTTGTAATTTAAATAAATAAATGATCTGCCTATTGGGTTGAATAGGTTATCATGACTTCAATCAGTGCATGGATAATGGACAAAGCTGGAAGACGCCTCCTTCTCATGGTGAGCGTAGGACCTACCTTTGCTGTAGCTATGTTAGAAAAGCTGCAAAATAATGTTTAAAACTTATTGAAAATAATTAATGTGGATTTGTTTTAATATTGATAGATCTCCTCTGGAGGAATGGCCGTATGTCTTTTCCTTGTTGGTCTTGCCTTTTACTTGAAGGTAATATTCCAAATTCTTTTTGTCTTTTCAAACATTTTCACTCTTTCTTTTGGAATATAGATTTCTTGGATTATATGGTTCGCCACAAACAAATAATGTGGCAGGTAACTAGATTACATTTCCTAAGAAACAGGGTACAGCTTATGTTAATATCAATCAGTTCCTAATTTTGTTTCAGACAGTTAAGTGCAATGTCTTGGTTGATTTGCAGAACCAGTTCTCTGGAGACACAAGTATGCAAACATTCTTTAGTGCATTGGCATTGATCAGCCTACTGGTATGTTTGGGATACAAGTTAGCAGCCCTTTGAATTTTTTTTTCTGCATTTGGTACTTGATGCTTCTCATTTTTCATTTTGGCCATGAATTCTTTTATACTTGCTGATCATCATTGTTTGGATGTAGATTTACATTATCTCATTTTCCATTGGTATTGGACCCATCCCATGGATTATCATGTCTGAGGTATTGTGCCTCCTTCACTAAACATATGTTCTAACGTTTCAGGTGTTAACACAAAATCATCTTTTACAGATCAATTAAATTGTAGAAATCGTATGATGCATTGGTAGTGTCTACGAAACTGCTTCTCCATTATTTTCTTTCTACAATGATGTAAGGTACTGAAAGTTGGTGTAGCTGACTTCTTTTGGTTATTTCTACTTCAGATTCTTCCTGTTAATGTCAAGGGCATTGGTGGTAGTATAGCAACTTTGGCAAACTGGTTCTCGTCTTGGGAGGTGACCATGACAATCAATATGCTTTTAGGGTGGAGCTCTGCAGGTATTGTTGTTTTCTTTTAAATTTCAAATAACATTTATCATTTCTTTTGAGTTTCTCATCAAGAAGCCTGAAAGCATTGTGTGATTTGATGCAGGAACATTTATGCTTTATGCTCTCATATGTGTTTTGACACTGGTCTTTGTGGCATTGCGTGTACCTGAAACCAAGGGCAGAACATTAGAGGAAATTGAGGCGTCATTCAGATAAGTTCGTGGTAGTAATATCTGCCTCCGAGTTCGTGATTATTTGCAAGGCTTGGAGTTTACAAATACCATGTCTCCGTTGGTATAGAAGATATAGCTCTCATTCAGATATCAATGTATACTTCAGCTTAAGGTTCTATGATTGAGATTGTATATTACATGAGGAAAGCAAAAGGGACATTCAACAATGATTCCTTGTACCAATCATGATATTCCTTTTTCGATCATTTAGTCTGCCACAGAATAAATGTTATTTAGTATATGCATGGCATTTTGGAAACCATCTTCCTTGAGCTTCTTATTTTGGAAAAGCTCATTTGCCAAATTATTCAGAGAAATAAATAAAATTCAGAAATTTACTTTTGTGAACTAGCATAATTTCTTTATGCTCCTTGTGGCAAGCTGTACATTTTGTTTACCATGTGTCTATAACAAATACTATTAAATTGATAAAAAAGGATACTCTGCTCGTATAGTTCTTTGATCTTTGTTATGAATTGAGAAAAATTGGAGTATAACTTTTCAAAAACAAGAAGCATTGATGGTCAGTTCACTGCAATCCTTAATATTTATTTAGAGGCAGTTATATTTAGAAATATAATCAAACTAGGCAGTCTCAACGTAGCAAAATGAAACCAAATGTGTGCTTGAAATTTAATGTACATTATTATTGTAGGTTTCCATACAGATCATTCCCTTATTCTTTTATTTTAATAATTTCAGGACTTTGCAGTACAAATGTTGATTATCTACAGCATTTCATTATCTACTGTTTTTTTCTTTTCAGTTAAAAGATTAATAAATTAAATTCTCTTGCCTTCAATAATTTCATGACTTTGCAGTACACATTTTTATTATCTACTGTTTTTTTTCAAGTAAAAAGATTAGTAAATTAAATTCGTTGAAAATCAGATTACATTTTCTGCCTTTTCAGGATTGAAGGCTTTTAAGTTACAAGCTTTAAGAGAGGATGTGGGACTATTCTCCCTCACATCTAATGTACTACAGCTATTTATGCAAAAAAAAGAGTAACCATGTAAAGTAAGGATAATGGAAAAAAGGTCTGCTGAGGCCACCATCTTCAATGATAAGAATGAAAAAAAGAGCTTCGTTGGTCTACTAAGGCCACTACTAAGGCCACCACCTAGGAGGATATCCATAGCAAGTGAAGTCTCTTTGATCAAGAGTGTTAAGACTCCATGATTGACATTCATTTAACAATTAATGATAGTATAGATGTATTTTGATTGTGAATATTTTTTAGGTATTTGAGCTTACTTTTTATTTCATCTCATTTGAAGTATATAGTTGATTCACTTTTATGAAATGAAGCAGAATGAGCATGAGGGATTTCTTTTGGAACTATCTTAGAATAATAATTGCAATCTTCTTGATGTTTGATCTTGAACGTTGATCTGGCTTCACTTGAGGTAATAAAAAGAAAGTAATTTTTAACACTTTTATATGTTTATGTTGCTGAGATATAAAAAGGAAAAAGAAAGTAATTTTCAACATCTTAGAGGCCGGCAGCCATGTGAAAAACTGTTATAGTCAACCAATATTGGCTAGCTGGAGTCAACCAATGCTTCTAGTGTAATGATTGTGGCCAAGTGTTTTAGTTTCAAGAGGAGAATAAACTAAACTTTTGAAGCAATGGTTATGAATGTTTGTTTTAGATTTTGGTCAAGCTATATATTGATAGCCCTTGAAATGCCTCTAGCTTATATATTGACGAGGCATAGATTCTGTGCTGTAAAGTAACACTTTCTAACTTTGTTAATGTGTTGGTAAATTGAGGACTATGTTTTAATTTACATTAAAATTTGACTAGACGAAATTGCATTACTAAATTGTTTAGAGAGATTTAATGCAATTTCAAGGTTATATTTGTGAATATTTGGCATTGGACTACTAAAATTCAAATTATGGTTAGGAAGCTCATGGCCTAAAGGTCTTTGGAAGGTATTTTGATACAATTGAGCAATTTTGGCGCTCTAGTATTGTAAGCCCTTAGAGCATCAAAAGATAACAAGATTTTTTTAGGTGAGTACTAACGACGCCGAAAAGAGAAGTTGGAACCAAAAGTTTCGAAAATTCTCCAAGTTTTGAAAGTATTTAGAGCGTTGGATTGTGAAAAGTTGATAGAGGAATGAGTGTCAGAAGTATTTATAGCGTTGTAGCACTGGAAACCGATAGAGGAATAAGAGTTGGAAGTTAATTTAGCCACATCAAACGGGTGTTGAAATCTGATAGCCATATCAAACGGAAAAATAGGCATCGAAAGCTAACTGTGTCAAAAACTATTACGGTCACACCAAATGGAGGAACTATCACTAGAAAGTGCTTGGATAATTCCAAAATATTGACAATAACGAAGAGGCAAAGTTGGAAGATAGTACATAGTAGATTAGTCAGCTAGCAGATTCCAAGCATCAATTAATTTCTATTACAAATGCGGTTGCAACACAAGCTAAATTAAGTAGAAGATTGTTGGAGCAGAATTTGCATGCCAACTCATCGATTGTAAGGACTCATTCAAAGGACAAACAAATTCCTACAACTTTTGCCTACTAAAATAATGATTGTTCAATTGTGTTTGTAGTCTCAATAAAAATGGAGATTGTTCAGTATATATGATCAATATCAATGAACATTACATCCATGAAATATATGTTAAAATATTAATGTGTTTAATGTGCACTTGCCTATGATTAGGGTTAGGGTTTACTTTCTACAAACCCTAATCTCTTCCAAACCCTAATCTCTTCTTATATGTACTCATTCATGAATAATAATCATAATCTCCTTTGTTTCTAACAATTGGTATTAGAGCGATAAGATCCGCTTGTGAGGGGGATTTCCTCCCTCCCCATGTGAGAATAACCTGTGATCCCCATAACATCGTACTGTTGGAGGAAATCACGATGCTGCATGGAAAACATTTTCTCTCCTCCTCGTAGCAAGAGGTGAGAGAGGACGACCATGTTTTAGTTGTTGAAAAATGACAAGCGCTAGCATGAGGAAGTGAGATATTTGTGAATATGTTGGTTTTTTGCGATAACATGCGTTGCGATCATAATGGTCTAACGCCCTCCAGTCCCCCACTATGCAACACACAACACCATCAAGAATAGGAGGTTTTTTTCTTAATGATCTAAGAGGGGTTTCTTCCTTCTTAAGAATGGTCATAGCAGTTAAGGGAGTATTTCAGGTGCTATGGTGAAGTCGCAAACATTGTCATTATGCACGGTCGAAGCACTGGAAGCACCCTTGTTCTTGTACAAGAACCACTTGAATGATTTCGCTTAACATGAATATTTGTGGGCTATCAATGACCCCTATTTTCAATCATCAAAACTCATCTCCGACAGGCCATGACATCGATCCAACAACGAAAAAATCACCCACATATCGAGGAGCAAGGCGGTGGCTCTTGCATTTCATGGAATGATTTGGAAGAGCTCTAGGACGAGGGAAGAAAGCTTGACCAATGTAAAGCACTTTGTAGAAAGAAATACCATGGATGCTCCCAGAGAACACTTCTCTGGTAAAACACGGTAATACGCGACTGTGTTGATGTTGATATTATGCATAGTATCAGCTACAGTGGCGGCACGATGGAGGTTGCAACAATGGTGGTGTACAGGCGACGAACGAACTCAAAAAAATTGGAACGATTTCTAAGGTTGAAAATCCTCTAATTAAATAATGCAAAGAAAATCCTAAAGGAATTCTCTAGTGTTTTCTTGACACATGGCAACATCCTAGCAATGGGATTAAGTGCAGGCTAGTTCGGGCGAGAAAAGACTATTCATAGAATTTCTTCTTTGGAACTCTATAATCCCACATTCATAGTGGGATGGTGCTAAGAGTGCCTTAAGAGGGCAAAACCCCCCTATTAGATCGACCACCAATGGGTGGTCAGGGAGCCTCCCTCGTGGGACCACCAACGACGCTAGTTGGAGGTGCCAATGTGGCAAGTTCCACACACTTGTCAAAGCACCAATTGTGGTCGAAGAGGTGTGCTACCTCTTCGACCACATGAAAACCAATTATGCAGCAGTTGAATTTTGAACCATTGATTTCTTGGGGGCTATTAACTCTCACCACACCTACTTTTTTATTCGGTCTACTATTCTACAAAATATTCTTGAGAGAATATTATTTGATGCCATATTGTAAAAGGCCATCAACCTCTTTTGTTTTGCTACTGGAGATAATATTCCAAAGATAATATTCCTTGATTCTAGCAATATTCCTGATTCCTGATGACAACTATAAAGGGATATAGTTTCCCTCTTATTTTGCTACCTAGGAGAGACATGTTTTCCCCCAAATCAAGGCTCAATTTGTATCTGACTAGAGTCTTACATATAGTTGTTGGAAATAGTTTTTTGAGCCAGACACAATGGAGGTGTCCATTCTCAGTTTTGAGGCCATTTCATGTCTTTTTGGGCCTCAAAGTTTGTTGTAACATGGAGTGCACTATCGATCAAACCTGACACACCTCACAATGTAAGTGAACCTAGTTGTAGCCCAAAAATTCTCACTCCTTAAAAAGTGATTTCAATACAATGCTTAAAAAATGATTTCAAGTCCTTACCTATATCTGGAAGTTTGATGAAGTTTCTGATTTTTGAGTGCAGTTCAGTTTCGTACAGTGTAGGGCAAGATTGTATTACGATTTCGCAAGATTGTATTATGATCAACGAGATCGTATTCCAATCACAGATAAACAAATTCAATTTTGATAGAAGACAACAAATACATGGATAGAGGGTAAAGAAAATAAATTCATGATCCTATTTATCTTTGCAAATATGGTTTTAATCTATTAAACACTACTGAATAGTAACAATAACAGGAATTGATAAACATATGCATATAATTACCTAAAACATGCAATTACATGATATTTTAGATGAACTCCAAGAATGCAAATGATTTAATCTAATATGTCCTATGATAAAAATGTTAAATGAAGTGTAAATCAAACGAAGAAAGGTCAGAATACGCAAACCAGAACTCAAAGTTCCCCCAAAGAAAATTACAGGCGATATCGTAGCGTTCTAGGCGAGATCGTATTCCGAACTTGCACGTTCGTACTATGATCACAATATCGTATCCTTAGATTTGTGATGAAATCCTCTGATCTTGCAAGCAAATAACAAAATAATGAGCACTAGGATGCAAAATTAAACCAAGTTTTCTTAAATGCAAAGCTGGGGGAATTACGAAGGGAGGGGTCTAGTTAAATAAGCAGGGAGGAGTGTCTAGAATAGGGAGGAGAGCAAATTTGTTAAAATTTGCTCTAAGTTGGGCGAGGCCAAACGGATCCGATTCCATACTTCCCGTGCAGTTACACAGGAGGAGGTAAAAAATTGTTTAGCTAACTTTGTCATTTTCTTATTTTAAGTTTTTTGTTTTTAGGGCAAGATCGTATTACAATCGACGATATCGTATGCCGATCGCAAGGATCGTAAGATTGAAATCGTGCTATGATTTCGGAGGTCGTACTATGATTTTGCTGATCATAGTATGATCTCGTTAGAGCAGCACAAATTTTGAGGTAATAAATGCAAACATGGTGTTTTTCCAATATTTTTGTGTTTTTATGCAAATGGGTCAAATTTAAGGTGCTACATTTTGCCCCCTCTTTAGCGTAGTTTCAAAAGAAATTGCGTTAAAGAAAAATGCAACACGTTTTATGAGAAAGCAAAATTTTATTGCAATTTTCGTTGATGATTTTAAGTTTTAATGCAAGTTGTTTTGAAATATGATGTTTATGGTACCCCCTTCGAGTTTTTATATCCAAATTGATGTTTGGATAAAAACTCGAAAATTAGGAGTAAAATGAATAAATAAGAAAAATAACATGAAAAAGTAATTCATTTGCTTTTTACCTTTTTACTTTTCAGAGCTCTGGAGAAAAACATGGCAGGAGCTTCACATCCCGCTGATTTGGTCCGAGCAGGAGATGGAGCACTCCGGGTATGCATTTCTAGCTTATTTAGGGTAGATTTTTCTTGTTTTTTTGTTGAATTTGAACTTAATTTGGTGAATTTAGGGTACAGCTACCATCGCGTAGCCCTAATTGCAAAATCGTAACGATTTCACAAAATCGTATTAATTTCGCAATATCATATCATAAAATATTGATGCAATTGATACAATATTGCCAAATTTGTATCGATTTCAATGATATTGAATGCTACGATATCGCGAAATCGATACGATACTATTTGTTTTAGTATGATTTTGCACTGTGTTTATCCGATTTTGCATTTTTTAATCCAATCACTAATTTTTGATTTTATGTTTTTATTTTTGACAGATGGCTGAGCTAAAGAACAGGGAGTGGAGGTATGCTACCTTGCAGGCAGACTTAGACACCCTTGCAGATGACGAGCATGCTACTCTAGAGGCGGTGGGTCTCACACATGTGGCATAAATACCACATATTGGCACAGACATGTGACTGCTGACAACGCTAGCAGAGAGATGGTATCCAAAGTCCTCTTGCTTCCGGCTACCTATAGAGGATATGGCTCCTACCCTAGAGGATGTCTGGCGGATTCTGATGTTGCCACTATGGGGTGCTTGGGTTATCGCATATGGCAACCAAGGCTAGGCTATGCATCGATTGATTGGAGATCCGAGCTTCCTATTGAGGAAGGGAGGAGTTCCACTGGAGAGACTCGACAGGACAGAGGGAGTCTCTCGATTGATAGTGTTGTTGAGTGGCATTGTAGGCAAAATGATTTTGTGCCATCTTAGTGGTATGCAATTACCTTGGACATTACCAGAGGTCGTCTGTGACATGAGAGACCATAGGCTCCGCTTTTCTTGGGGTTCCTTCCTCCTCTGTAGACTATATATATTTCTACATAGAGTAGTCTACAAGGGGGGAAAGGGCCTCATTTTGACATCATTTCTACAGTTGTGGTGTTGGGAGCACATAGCTATCCAACGACCTATAGGGCTTCCTTTGGTTAGGGTGATAGATGACCAGCCTGGGGTGGCTGATGACAGACCTAGGGTATTTTATTGGCCTCTACAGAGAGGACGCGAGAGACGAGCCAACCTCATCATTATGCGACGACTCATAGATGAATTATTGGATGCCAAAATTACATGGAGGTCATCGGAGAGGGCTTCCAGGATGGCAGGATGATGTCTTTGAGCTAACCCACATCAGGCGAACCATTTGGCTATGGATGCATGAGGGGGAGGTAGAGTTGCACCATTTTGATTGGGTGCAATGACAGTTTGGGCTCCGACAGGATATTCCTCAATACAAGAATGTCACTTTTGCCAAGTCTACTCGGGATCCTACCACTCTTAGTGGGGCTCCCAACTTGGTAGAATTTTTGGATCCAGAGCCTGACGATGCTCCAGTGGAGATAGCGATTGGGGATGAGCTGATATGACTAACAAATATCGACAATGGAATGTTAGTATTCATCCTGCTCGGTTGACACCATGGAGGAGTGCAGTGCTGCATGCAACTGATCGATTTTTTAGACAACATCGTTTAGCTAGTCAGCAGGAGCATTCGGTGACACATTCATATTCGAGGAGACCAGGTCCTCGTACTCAGGGTGGACACATATCTTAGAGGCGACAGATCCACGAGGGTAGGCAAGAGAGGAGGACATCCCCCTAGGAGGAAGGAGGAGCATCTACTCACTAGGAGGAGAGACCATACTCGCCCAAGAAGGGCAAGAGGGTATTGGAGGAGGGGGGAGCAGTGAGATGGCTGCTCTACGGGCAGAGGTAGCTAGGCTACAGGGGGAGAATGCGACCCATAATACTATGATAGAGTCTCTAGAGGGAGAGCTAGCGCAGGCTAGAGCTAAGGATGCGGGTATGTGCAGTAGGATTCAGACTCTAGAGGGAGAGCTGGCAGAGGCTCAGACTTAGGTGGGACCGAGAGCTGGGGCTGACACTGACTCGGACAGGTCGATCTAAGCAAATTCGGGTAGGGGATGAGCTGCTATGGGAAGTGCAACATATGACTTTTTATCAGACTCTATATTTTATATTAGTACCTGCAGATCAGAGAGAGCCTCTCCCTACAGATATTGTAGAGCCGATTCGAGTTGGGTCATCCTGCTCTTCATCCAGGGTGACTTATTCTAGGACTATTATGGAGACACAAGAGATGCCACCACTGCCTTCACCCACTGGTAGAGATGATGAGGCACAAAGTTCTAGGGCTTCTAGGGAGTGAGCCTAGATATTTGTATAGTTGTATGATATATCTAACTGAGTATGCCGATTTTGAGGATTGTGGCATATTGGTCTAGCATATATATATATATATTTTGTCTCTTATGTGACTTCATGTGTTTTAATTTTGCACTTTAATTTTTGGATGACGAGATGTTATTAATCATGTTTGAGTAAATGAAATAAGTAAAATGATTTGATTTTTGAAAATGTGTTTTGGGAGTGATGATAAATTTTGATAGATTTAGAAATAAACCTCAAAGGATGTTGTGTTGTTATGTGACTTTTGGTGGAGTTCAAAGCTCGCTAAGTCACGAAGCTAATCCTGTTTTGTGAGGAATGTTTTTGATATTGCTAAAAATGGTTGTATGCTTAAGAATAATCTTAAGGCTTTTGTGATGGAAAAGAATGTGTTTGGTGTTTGTTTGAGAACAATGTATTTGATAAATGTTTGTAAAATATATTGAAGCATGAAAAATTTGAAGGATGATTTGCGCTAGCCAAAGAATTCCTAATTACTTAAGAATAATACCATCATCGCAAAAATCAAAATGAAATGCAGGATGATATATAAATTTTGTTTATTCTTTAAAATGCAAAATTAATGTTGGATAAATCATTATGTCACATGTGCAAAATATTTTATAATTTTGTAAAGAAATATATGGAATTTATTTTGGGCATGAAAAATTAGAAAGATGACTTGCGCTAGGCATAAAATCCCTAAGTGTGAAATTTGAAGAAAAATAGTTACTTAGGAACTATACCATCATCGCGAAAATAAAAAATGAAATGCAGGATGAATATTTTTGGTTTTTGCAATATTATTTAAGATGAATTATTATATGATGATGATAAAAGAACTAATGATATTAATTATCTGACAAAATTCCAAGGAAATATTTTAACTTATTTCGAAGACAAATTCAAATTTATCTAGAACCAGTGTGTGAGAAGTGCGTTCATTATCTATTTTGATTGTCATGATGATACAAAATCTCTCGAGTGACAAATGTGTGTGCTTTGTAAGGTTAATTTACCGATTTTGAGTAAGGTAATGATAAAGCAAACTTGAATGAACCAATGTGTGTGCGAGTGAAATGTTCATTTGACCATGATTTTGTGCATGCAATGGTACCGAACTACTATGTAAATCAAACTACCAAAAGCTAGCTAATCCAAATGCGGACATTGGTCTGTACAAAAGAAAAATTACTAATGTGACAGACATATCGCCATGTGAGAAGGAATTACCCAATGTCAAGCAAGTTGGGCACAAATCACTTGTTATGGGGTTTACCTCATGGTTTTGGAATAACTGAGAAATTCCAGGGATTCAAGTTCAATACTCCCTTCTTTTCTTCACATTTATAGGGTAGGGATTTCTTGTTCATTTTTAAACAAGGGGATTTTATTGCTTTGTAATGGAACATTTTTCTTGACTTTCTCTGTCTTCTTATTTCTTTTTTTTTTCTTTCTTTTTCTATCTTTTTTAGGATACTTGCCCAGATTAGACGTGGGGCAAGGGATTTTATTCGGGTAGGGAGGAGCTTGTCCTTTTGCCAATTTCTTAGTATTCTAGACCATGCACATGATAGGATAGCAAGGAAAACTTTTTCACTTAAGGTATTAGGATTTACTAAGTAGTATTACTTTATCGAATATGCAACAAATCATTTTTAATATGTAAAATGTGTTCTTGGTTCAAAAGAGTAGCAAAATCATTCTCAAACTCAAAATTATTTAATGAAGTAATAGTGTTCTTTGGTACAAGAGAGATTTATAATCAAAACAACGAAATCAAAATTAAATATGTGAATTTTAGTGCATGGTTCAAGATAACTTTTGAATTTATCTGAAGTAAATTAAAATATAACTTGCAATATTAGCAGATAATAAATGCAAAGATAATGAAATAATGCTTTAAAATATTTTTGTAGATTTTATAATTTTTTTTTGGTTATTTTTGATAATATATTGAAATGCATGAGAAAATTATTTACAACTATTTACAGTGATGAGACTTTGGATATATGCATAATATCTTTTCAGATGCATAATATTCATGGGTTCCTTGAGATCTTTTCCATCCAAGGTAGCCAATCTATATGCACTTGATCCAAATTTGGCAGTGATGATAAATGGTCCAAGCCAATTAGGTTGGAATTTTCCTTTAAGGTCTTTTCTTGCATTAGTATTTTTTTTATTTTCTTTTAAGACTAAATCTCCAACTTCAAATGATCTATTGTGAAATTTCTTTACCTATGATCTTTTAAGTTTGTCTTGGTAGGCACAAAGATGCTCTAAAGCATGGATGCACTTTTCTTCTAGAAGTTCCAACTAACTTAATCTGTCAGCACGATATTCATCTCCTACTTCGACATATTGAAGTAGAAGAGCTAAAGAAGGAACTTCTAACTCAAATGGAAAAACTGCTTCAGCACCATAGACCAAGACAAAAGGTGAAGCGCCTGTAGGAGTACGAACACTAGTTCGATAAGCCCACAAGGTAGGATATAATTGTATATGCCAATCACGACCTGTTTTATTAACCAATATTTTTAGGATTTTGATTAGTGTTTTATTAGATGCTTCAACTTGGCCGTTTCCTTGTGGATAGTAAGGAGTAGACCATCTATGTTGAATTTTATATTTTTGACATAATTTTTTAACATCTTTGTTCTTAAAACATGTACCATTGTCCGAAATGAGATTAGATGGAATTCCAAATCTGCAAATGATTTGATTGAAAATAAATTTAGATTGAACTCCTGTGCAAGAAGCTAAAGGCATAGCTTCAACCCACTTTGTAAAATATTTTGTTGCAGTTATTATAAATTTATGACCATCAGATGAGACAAGATTGATTTTACCAATAATATCTAAACCCCATTTAGAGAAGGGCCAAGGAGAGGCTATGGTTTGGAGTTCCTGAGCAGGAGCATGGACAAGGTCAGCATGTCCTTGAAATTTGTCACAATGATGCACATAATCATTAGCATATTTTTCCATGGAAGGCCAAAAATAGCCCATTCTAAGGAGCTTTTTAGCAATGGCACTTCCACTAAAGTGTCCTCCATAGGATCCATCATGGGCTTCACTTAAGGCTTTCTTAGATTCTTCTATGTTTAGACATCTTAACATGATACCTTCAAAGGATCTTCTATATAGGGTATTACCAACAATTACGAAGCGAACAACTCACTTACGTAGTAGCCTACGTTGGTTTCTATCTAATCCTTCAGGGAAAGTCCCATTCTGCAAAAATTTAAAGATATCTATGTACCAAGGTTCTGGGGTGATCTCATTAATAAAAAATACATCCAATGGCTCTAAGCAGGATTTAGAGGAAGTAGGTTCTTGGAGTTTATGGATAATGATAGTAGCATATTCATCATCCAAATCCAAAGGCAACAAGGAGGCATCCACAACTATTGCATCGGCAACACGGTTGCTAGTTCTAGGAATGTCTTCTAAGGTTACCTTTTCAAACAATGAAATAAGCTTAAGCAAATACTCTTTATAAGGACGAAGTTTCTCATCTCATGTTTGATAAAATTCATTGATTTGATTTATCATGAGTTGAGAATCTCCAAAAACTAATATAACTTTAATCTTTAAAGCTAAAGTGGCTCGTAATCCAAGGATTAGAGCCTCATATTCTATAGTGTTATTAGGACAAGTAAACTGTAATTTAAAATATAAAGGTATTAGGTGCTTTTGAGGAGATATTAATATAATACCAGCACCTGCACCACTCATACATATAGCTCCATCAAAAACCAACGTCCAGGTTTCAGAATGATCTTCTTCTAAATTAAGGCACTCATCCAAAAATTCAATATTCATGGAATGAGTAGACTCTATAGGAGTAGTAGCTAACTGATCAGCTATGACTTGGACTTTTATGAATTTTTGGCCATTGAATGCGAGTTCAAACTCACTAAGAGAAAGAACCCACTTAGTTGTGCGTCCTGATAAGTATGGTCTACTCATCAAGTACCTTAATGGATCATATTTAACAATGACATACGTTTTCTAACTAAGCATATAATGACGCAATTTTTGCGTAGAAAATACAACTTCTAAACAAGTTTTTCCAATGGAGTATATATTTTTTCATAACTTATTAAAGTTCTACTTATGTAGTATGTGGCTCGTTCTTTATTTTCATCATCAATTTGAGCCAACATAGCCCCAAGTGCAACTTTCGAAGCAAAAAATAACATGAAAGGACAATATGGTCTAGGTGGAACAAGCACTGGAGGGTTGAGAAGATATTGTTTAATGCTATCAAAAGCTTCTTGAAATTCCTTATCCCATTGAAAGGAAATGTTTTTCTTGAGTAATTTAAGAAAAGGTTATGTTCTATCTGCCAATTTATCAATGAAGCGATGAATAGCTTGTAATTTTCCTTGTAATCTTCTTAATTCTGATATGTTTTTAGGAGGTGGCATATCACAGATAGCCTTAATATTTAAAGGATACATCTCGATGCCTCACATAGAAATAATAAATCCTAATAATTTTCCATATTTTACTCCAAATACACATTTGTATGGATTTAAACGTATTAGATATTCTCTTAATCTGTCAAACACTTTTCTTAAATCATTAATATGATCATCTTCTTTAGTTGAACGAGCTATAATATCATCTACATAATTATGCAAAATATCGTACATCATATAATAAAAAATATATGTCATAGCTCTTTGATATATTGCACTAGCTTTCCAACAAAGGGCATAACTTTCCAACAAAAGGTCCCCCAAGGTGTAATAAAAGTTGTTTTAGCTTGGTCTTCAGGAGCTATTCTAATTTGGTTGTATCTTGAAAAACCATACATAAGGGACAAAATCCCACTCCTAGTTGTAAAATCTATGATTTGTGAAAGCACGAGGATACGGAAACAAAACGGAAATGCCAAGTGCGATGTATGCAAAAGCAAAACGTAACGCTAAGTCCTACGAACTGAAATGCATGAAAGGAGAGAAACATAAACGAATTGAAACAAGATAGAAAGCAAATGTCGAGTACAACCCTTTTTATTAATTTGCTTTAAAATCGGGTTACAATACGTCTCCTCCCTTTTCGGGGCTAGGAGCGTTAAATATGGCTCTATTACACCACGGATTGGTACGCTTTCTTCCGCGTGCCCACATGTAAAATGGGCGGGCCAAATGTCACCGCCGCTTGCATGAATGCGTCTTTGATTCCTTGCTGCTCCTCCGGTGTCGAGATCCTACGTTCAGAGAAACAGAAAAGGATTAGTAGCACCTACGGATGAAGTAAAACATGCGATCCCCAAAGCCTACGATTAGTGCATGCATAAAATAAATAAAATGATAACTAAAACATATCAGAATGAGCTGAAAACTTGACAGAGGCATGAGAACATTACCAGGAAGGCACTGCAAAAGGAACAGTCGAGAAATTCACCACGGATTTCTAATCGCTCCGGGGTGGGACGATTAGACCTACAACAAAATGTCAAAAAGCACCCTCCTAAATGTCCCATCCGGGAGGCTCCAAATCACCTGCAAAGTTGGGGGTTAGGTAAAACGGGGTATTTTGGAAAGACCCAGAAGGTCAGATTTTGCCAATTCAGCCTCTATCACCCGAAATATGATGATGCTCCCTGCATGTTAGTGAAAGCGAGAAATAACAAAAGCATGATCAAAACTCATCAGAATAACATGAAATTTGAATGAAAGCCTATCTGAACAACCTAGAAACAAATGCAAGAAAAATAGAAATGAAATCTGCTATAGATTTCTAATCACTCCGGGGTGGGGCGATTAGGACTGCAAGCAGTGCGAGGGCGCCCGGGGGCAGGACGCCCACCGTTTGGGGCCCGGTTTCGGCACCAATCCACTTGGGATGGGTCCAAAACCTCTTGTGGGGTATTGTCAACAAATTTGGGTGGGATACTATGGCCAAATGTCGGGTTTTGGGTCCGGATTGTGCTTCCAATAATCACCCAATAACCTCCCTTCCAAAAGAGAGATCAAGGATGTGAAAGGCACAAGCAAAAGGGTGAGGACGTAAATCGGCAGCACTCCATTGCTCCAAATGCTCCTGCCCTATTCTCTTTTTGGGGTGAGAAGACTCACCATTTTATAGACTTGAGGGTCTCTGTGAATGAGCATGCAGAGGCGCCACTTGGCGATCATGCCTTCCCAGGGAGAGAAGATTCCTCCCTGATTAAGGACTCCATGACTGCCTCTATGATTGCCTCTTTGAGCTCAAAAATGCTCACTCGCACTCCCATGCAATGAAGGAGGAGTTAAGTGGCGGATCTGAGCTGCCATTTGTCAAGGTTTGACCTTTTTCCCATCAAACCTGCTATTCGCCCCACCCAGGGGCGAATGCTGCTAATCGTCCCTGGGTGGGACGAATACCAGTTTGTAATCATCCCTGGGTGGAACGAATAAGGAGCAGAGTGCCTGAAAGGTGCCAAATTGACCTCTGACCTTCCAAAACTACTGTGAGAGTGGTTAGGACCACTGTTTAACCTCTAGGGGCTGCCCTAGGGGCTGTGTATGTCAATGCGATCAGTGTTTGTAGCCACATAATCGGATTGGTGTTGTTTTGGTGTCTACAGATGCCCCTTTTTGGGATGCGTTGTGCGTGGCGCAGTGCTTGAGCAAAAATAGATAACCAAAGCACTAATGATTAGGGTTTCTCAGTAACCTAACCAAATTTTGATGCCCCAAGTATGGAAAGGGCATGCATTCTTGAATCCTTGCTTCTGACGAGCTAAGGAACTTAATTCAAGTGTTAACCTTTTTTTGGTGAGGTGTTACTTGATCTTGGACATTGATCAGTCATGAATAGGCAAAGGGCGCAACCTTTTGTCTGTGGGAACCTTGAGTTCATGATTCACGAATGCCAAGTGTTTGATCAGCTTGTGATTATTGCTTGTTTGCTGCCCCAAGCAGGAGCGTGATTGTCTTTGTCAATGATTCTTTGAATGCATGCCATTTCCTTGATTGGGTGTGTATTTGTTGATTGATGACTAAGTGTGACTACCCCCTCAAGCGACGAATCGATGAGGGAATGACCTACATGAGAAAAGTGATGAGTCACTTGACCCAAGATGACTTGTGTAAGGGTGCCTTCAGTTGTTTTTCTTTGAATGCTTATGCAGTTTCCCAACATTTAGACCTATTTTTGGTGGGTGTTAACCCTTTTTGTGATGCCATTTGGGGTTGAAATTGTCAAAAATCCGTCCTCCCGTGGAGCGGTCCGGCTATGGTAGCCTTCTTAGGGAGTAGGATAGTGACAATTTGTGACCTCGACATCAGTTTTTTATGCCAAGAATGTCAAGTGCAAAAGCACTCTTATTTGGCAATTTTATTGCTCTTTTTGGTGCATTTTTTTGCTATTTTTGTTTTTTTTGATTTTCTTGCTCTGTAATCATCCCTGGGTGGGATGAATACCAATTAGTAATCGTCCCAGGGTGGGATGAGTGCTAACTAGAGTGCTCATCCCAGGGTGGAACGATTACAGGCCTAAAAGCCTATTTAAGGGCCAAAACTAGGGTTTGGGCTCATTTGCAACTTGTTTTTCTGGCGATTTGGAGCTGTGAGGAGGAGGAGGTCGAGTTCGCGTAGCGAAGCGCTGTCAAATTTTTTGGACACCATGAGTTCATGAACCGGATCAAGTGGCAGAGCCGAAGCGAGACCGGTGAGTGCTCCTCCTCTTTATTTGGTTGTTTTATTTGATAGTTTAAAACCATAATGTTTTTCTTTTGTATTTTGTGTTTCAATTTAAACTAAAATAAAACCCTAGTTAAAATTTATTTTTTTTTTTAATTTTTTGTGTTGTTAAAGTTATATAAACCCTAGTTTAAAATGTTTATTATTGTTTTTGTTTAAACTAAAACCCTAGTTTAAACTAAGATTGAAAACCTAGCTTAAAAAATTGTTTTTATTTTGTTTTTTATGTTTAGACTAAGATTAAGAACCCTAGGTTAAAATCGTTTTTTTTTTTTTTTTTTTAGTTGAACTAGAGTTAAAAACCTAGGTACAAATTGTTTTTTTTTGTTTTTTTTTTTGTTTAACTAAAGTTAAAAACCTAGGTTATAAAAATTTGTTTTTATTTTGTTTGTTTTTTTTTTATCGTTTGAACTAAAGTTAGAAAACCCTAGGTAATGACAAATTTGTTTTTGATTTTTGTTTTTTTTTATTAGTTTGAACCAAAAGTTAAAAACCCTAGGTACTGACAAATTTGTTTTTGAATTTGTTTGTTTTTGTTTATCTATCAGTTTAAACTTAAAGTTAAAAACCTTAGGTATTGACAAATTTTTTTGATTTTGTTTGTTTTTTTGTATTTATCAGTTTGAACCAAAAGTTAAAAACCCTAGGTATTGACAAAAATGATTTTGAATTTGTTTTGTTTTTTTTGTACATTTGTTAGATGTGGTAGTTATTTAATGTGTTTGTTGTAATTATGCATTGTTGTATATTTATGTTATTGCTGTACAATTTTGTTTATTTGTGCATGTTTTTAATGGTTTTGTGTTGTTTTTGTTTTTAGGTGGTGAAGAGCCGGTACCGTTAGCTGACGGTATTCTCTGACGCCCGAGAGGCGTTGACTTTGGTGGATTGGGAGTGGCTTGATGCCCTTGGGCTCAAGCATGTGACTCGACTAGAGCTTATGGTGGGGGATCGGGCATATCTGATCGCCTTGATCAACTTATGGGATCCTCACACTAATACCTTCCATCTCCCAATAGGGGAGATGATAGTGACTCTTGAGGACGTCTATCGGATTCTACATTTGATAGATGAGCTTCCTATTAGGACTACGCCACGTGATCAGTGGATGGCAGTGCTGACACGATGCTTCGGGCATGGGGCGGAGGTGGGTGTGGATAGCCCGATGGAGAGGGCAGAGGGTGACTGCTAGATTGGTGGGATTTTGGTACGGTGGTGGTTAGAGAGGGGCATGTTGGGGGTGAGGCATGCATTACTGATGAGCCTCATCTCCAACATGCTGTTGCTCGACTCTTCAGGTGTGAGGTTCCTATGGAACCTGCTGGAGGTGGTCTTTAGGTTGGTGGAGTGTCCGACTTTAGAGCCCTTGATTATGAGGTGGGGTCAGACACTGCTGGCATAGCTCTATGATGAGCTGTACGAGGTCCACTATCAGAGGTGAAAGGGTATTGGTTGTAGTTACCTATTGCAGTGCTGGGCTTGGCAACACATAGCTATGGAGAGGCCATTGGGTTTGTCATGGATGACTCGGGCGGAGATGGTTGACAGAGAGATAGGGTATGCGGCACTGTGGCATAGGTCGGAGGAGCAGGGGCATAGTCGATGGTGGGCAGGTGACGTTGGTCACTACACTGATGCCTTCTCATGGCTTGCTCTTGGGGAGGTGGTCTGGCGGCCATATCTGGATTGTCCCGCTTGGCCTGAGGCTGGGGAGTGGCTTCGATGGGTTCGTAGGGGGAGGTGGTTGATCGGGTGGCATGGGACCGAGCAGGAGTACTTCCCGTATGTCCGGGTGACACGATAGTTTGGGGTGCACCAGGGGTTTCCTGGTGAGCCCTTGATCTATCGACATCGGGGGATGAGAGGACTCTGGCTTGGCCGATCATCGAGCCGCTAGGGGAGGAGGCAGATACGATGATTGATGTCTTGGACATGGACAACGTCGGGGTGACTGCTGAGTATGAGTAGTGGTGGACGTTACGGTGGTGGTGAGGAGAGGGGCCTCTAGGAGGGCGGATGTAGCAGCAGGTGGGGAGGGTGCAGAGGCATCGGGAGAGGGTTGGGGGGCTCTGTTGGAGGATGCGGACATGGTGGAGGTTGATGATTTGTGGGGGAGGATTTTGGGGTTCTAGAGCAGCTGGAGATGTAGGACGTCCCGGAGTAGTGGGAGCTGGAGCAGCCTACCGTTCTGGAGATGTCGATGCCTCAGGCGGTCTCAGAGGGTATGGAGGCGGGGTTTCCACTGAGATAGCATGATTGGAGGGTCTGCTCCAGAGATGGGATGAGGAGCTCGGGGATGCATTGTAAGAGAGGGATCTCCTACGGATGCAGTTGGTGGAGTGGGAGAATGCATTGGCTGCGTACCATCGGTGGGATGGGGATACAGATGCTATGTGGGAGAGGGATCTCCTATGGACTCAGCTGGCACAGCGTGATGATGCATTGGCGATGTACCATCAGTGGGAGATGGACTTGGTTCGGCATCGGTTGGAGCTGGAGGCAAAGATTATCCACCTCGATGGGCGGATACCTAAGCTGACTGGAGGTGGATCATCGCGTCGCATGAGAGGGAGCGATACTAAGTAGTCAACATCCTCTCGATGTAGGTGGCTGGATGAGGGGGGCGCTAGTGGGCATGATGCGGGGGCTAGCAGCAGCCGCCCTGAGAGGTCCCATAGGACCCACACCACGGGGGTAGTTCCCGTCGCACCGATCCTACGTGATCATGGTGGCCGATGCCCTAGGCTTGGGGGTTTTGAACTTTTGCTTTTTTGTGAGGTTAGAGGACCGGTTTATTGTAGCTTACGGGGCATTTTGATGATATATATACATGACTTTCTTTTGTTTATACACTTGTCATGAGTTATTGTTATTCTTATGTGATTGATTGATGTTGATGTATGCATGTTAATTTATTTTGATGGATGCATATGTTATGATGAATGCAAATGTTTCTAATTTATATGATATGCATATGGAATGGATGAATTGATTTGTTGATAACTTGGCGGTGGCACCATAGACTATGCAAGACTTATCGACTTTTTGTACTTATGCGATTGTTTTGGTAAGATGACTTTGCATGTGTATTTTTTTGTTTTGGATTTTTTGATGGTGATGTAAGAATGGAATGTATCACAGTTGGTTTAGAATGTAGTTAAGGTTTTCTGAGACTCGGATGTTTTAACTAACTAGCCAAGACTGTACTTTTATCTTACAAGACTTTTGAACAAGGTATAAATCCGACTTGACTTTGACCAAGTTATTTCACATCCCTGTGTGTGCAATTGAGTTCGTTTATGTGGTATTTGTCAGGATACCGCCAGTGCTAGATAGGCTGTCAACCAAACCTGTACTGAGGATCACCTAATTAGCTCCACTAACTCCTTTGTTGTATTTAGTCAGATTAATCTGCGGTGCTATCTAGGATACCATAAGCTAGCTCATCCACATGCAAACATTGATCTGCACACAATTTAATGTGACAGATATATCATCATGCGGGAGGTTTGCCACCAGTGACCGATAGGCTATCCACCAAACCGGTACTGAGGTTCACCTCATGACCTTCGAATGCTGAGAGTTCCAGGGATTCAAGTTCGACTCCCTTCTTTTCTTCAATTGTATTGGGATACTTGCTCTTCTATAGTGATAAAAATCACTGTTTATTTTTGTTTTTTCTTTTGAGCAAGGGATTTGAATATTGAGTGATGAGAATCACTATTGCTTGTGCCTTTTGATGTATGCACTTTGGGTTTTGATGTCAAATTTTGGAGTTTTGACTTTTGCAAATTTTTTGATGTTTGCAACTTTTTGAGAACTTGGGATTCTTGGGGAATTGGGTAGGGAAGATGCTTGTCCTTTTGCCAACTCTCAACATTCTTGGGGTCATTCGCACAAGGGGATGAGCGAGATAACCTTTTCACTGTATGGTATCCTGGATTGCTTTGCAGGTTTCATCTTTCGTTTACACAACTTGGGAATTTTTTTATGTGTTTTAGCTTGTGTTGGGATGCTACGTAACAAGGTGTGATCCAAGTAGAACTCTACCTTTGTAAAATCTGTCTGACTTTGTACAGTATTTGGCTAGAAATCTAACGACAACTTGAATGACGAAAACTCTAGATACATTAGAAGACAACTGACTATGATATGGTGAAAAATGTGAATGGCGTTTATTTTTGTTGGATTATTTACAAAATGGAAAATGTGGAAAATGATGGAATTGCCAAGTGATTACAGTCTATGGTGCTTTTGACTTGTATGATCAACAAATATGCAATGTATGTATGTGATGCCTAATGCAACTATTATTTTTGTGTTTTATGATTTTTAAGAGTATGCATGGAAATGAGATGCAAATTTTTGTTATTTTTGATGATTTTGTTGTTTTTGAATTTTTTTATGGTTGGTTGACCAAGTGATTGTGGGAATCCTTGGAGCTTTTGGTTTGACCAAAGGGATTATGGGCACCTTTGGGGCATTTTAGGGTTGACCAAGCGATTATGGGAATCCTTGGAGCTTTTGGTTTGACCAAAGGGTTTATGGACACCTTTGGGGCATTTTGGGGTTGACCAAGTGATTATGGGAATCCTTGGAGCTTTTGGTTTGACCAAAGGGTTTATGGACACCTTTGGGGCATTTTTGGGGTTGACCAAGCGATTATGGGAATCCTTGGAGCTTTTGGGTTGACCAAGCGATTGTGGGAATCCTTGGAGCTTTTGGTTTGACCAAAGGGTTTATGGACACCTTTGGGGCATTTTGGGGTTGACCAAGTGATTGTGGGAATCCTTGGAGCTTTTGGTTTGGGCTATGGCTCTTTTAAATATGGAATGGCCTCAAATGACTGATGTTCAAGGGTTCTAGTTCCTTGATTCCATCAAGAGAGGCTAGCCGGTATGTTCCAGGTCCTATTTTACTCTCAATCACATAAGGACCTAACCAGTTTGCCATGAACTTGTCCCTTAGATGGGGCGGCAAGTTAGAATTTTGTTGGTTCTCTTTTAGGACTAGGTCACCAACCTGAAAGTCCCTCAGGTGAACTTTCATGTTGTATGCTTTCTTAAGTCACTCTTGGTAGATACGCAAATGCTCGAGAGCATTGACGCATCGTTCATCGAGCAACGTAAGCTGGTCTAACCGGGCCTACCATGCAGTGTCATCATCGATGAACTCTTGCATTGATATGCGTAGGGAAGGAATTTCCAACTCGAGAGGCATGACTGCCTCGGAGCCATACACAAGTGAAAATGGAGTTGCCCCAGTGGGCGTCCGAATGCTAGTGCGATAAGCCCAAAGAGCAAGTGGGATTTGAATGTGCCAATCCTTATGACTATCTACGACTATCTTTTTGAGGATGGCAACTAGCATTTTGTTTGATGCCTCTGCTTGCCCATTTGCCTACGGATAATAGGGTGTCGAAAAACTATGCTAAATTTTGTACTTTGTGGTCAAAGCACGCACGTCTTTGTTCTTGAATGACGTCCCATTATCCGAGATGATCTTGGATGGAATACCAAAATGACATATGATGTTATGTAAAATGAACTCCGCAATGCGGGTTCCAGTCGTAGAGGTAAGCGAAATTGCTTCCACCCACTTGGTGAAGTACTCTATGGCCGTTATGATGAACGTGTGATGGCCTGACGATGTAGGGGAGATCTTTTCGATTAGATCTAAGCCCCACTATGAGAATGGCCAAGCCGATTGGATCGACTGCAAGGCTTGAGAAGGTACGTGTGTCAAATTAGCATGGTGTTGACACTTCATGCACTTCCTTACATAGGTGCAACAATCTCGCTCTAAATATGGCCAATAATAGCCCATGCAAAGAATGCGCTTTGTGATGGCCATACCGCTGAAGTGGCCACCACATGTACCATCGTGCGCTTGGGTGATCGCCCAAGTGGACTCCTATTGGTCCAAGCAATGAAGGAGGATTCCTTCGTAGCTTTGATGGTACAAAATGTCTCCTAGCAAGACATGTTTTGCCACTTTCTATTTGAATGATATTTTCGTGGCATGTGACAATCCAAGTGGGAGGTTACCTAGCTTGAGGTAATCTCTTATGGGTGTATACCAATCCTGTTGATCAGAAACCTTGATGGTATGAACAACCAATCCCTCTTGAAGTTCATCCCTAGCAAAAGTTGAGCGGGAAAGAACTTGTAAGAATAGCGTTGTGTTGCTATTAAGGGGAGTAGGGGAGAACAAGGACCCCTAGTTGGCATGATTCAGACAATCATGGATTCGAGAGAACTTATCCGGGGATGGTTCAATCTGGATCAAGTGGATTCCTTGGCATTAAGTCGAGCTTGCACGCTCCATCATGGATTGCGATAGTGTTTTGACTTGAATGGTTGTCATATCACCAGAAATGTCTTGCGGGATTAGTGACCCCAAGGAGGCCATAGTGTCCACAAAATGATTCGATGATCGAGGGAGTGCCTCGATGTCGTACCATTCAAGATTTGCCAAGAATTTATCCACAAGGGCTTTGTAGGCCTGTAGAACTGGGCATTTACATTGGAATACCCCTTTCACTTGGTTGACAATTAACAATGAATCACCAAAGATGTTCAAGCGTTTGATGTTCATGGTGATGGTTGTCTGAAGACCTATGAGCAAGGCTTCATATTCGGCATTGTTATTGGTGCACGAGAAATCAAGTTTAAATGATAGAGGCATTGGAGCCCCTTGCGGTGTGAAGAATATGATTCTCATGCCACCCCCTTGCTCACATTTAGAACCATCAAAAAATAGGGTTATGTCGGCCTGTGACTCGGGCTCATCAGAATCTGGCGATTCCGAGACATGGATGACCCCATCATCGGGTAGCTCTATTGCTGAGGTTGATCGTCTTCGAGAGGAGCCTCTGCTAGTTGATCGGTGATGACTTGACCTTTGATGGACTTCTGTCCAATGAATTCGATGTCAAACTCCATCAACAACATGATCCATTTCATCGTGCGGCTACTATGATAAGTATGACTCATCATGTATCATAATGGATTCTCCTTAGACACAACATACGTCATGTTGCTCAGCATGTAATGGCATAGCTTTTTGGTAGCAAACACCACTGCCAAGCAGAGCTTCTCAACGTATGCATAGTTAAGTTCATAATTGACCAAGGTGCGGCTAAGATAGTAAGTAGCTCTGTTCTTTGTGTAGTTCATTTTTTTGGGCTAGCATGGCGCCCGAGTGCCACCTCAGTAGCTGAGATGTATAAGTAGAATGACACTCCTGGTCTAGGTGGTGCCAATACTAGCGGCGAAGCCAAGTATTGTTTAATGTCATCGAAGGCTGACTGGCACTCGTCATCCCAGTGAAATGCTACCCCCTTGTGCAATAATTTATTCATGGGTCGACACTTGTCAGATAGCTGTGCTATGAAGCACTTGATTGACGCGACCTTTCCCTGCAGGCTTCTGAGCTGCTTGATGGTAGTTGGGGGAAGCATTTCAAGGATTGCCTTGACTTTGTTTGGGTCCACCTCGATGCCTCGCTTTGAGACTATGAAACCCAAGAGTTTTCTAGATGTGACGCCAAATACGCACTTCTTGGGGTTTAGTCTGACTTTGTGTTCGATGAGGCGATCGAGGATCTTGCTTAAGTCATCGAGATGATCTGGGTGCAAAAGAGATTTGGCCAACAAATCATCCATGTAATCTTCCAAAGTTTTATGCATGTGATCATGGAAGATGTATGTCATGGCACGTTGGTAGGTGGCACCAACATTTTTAAGGCCAAAGGGCATGACCTTATAACAAAATGTCCCCCAAGGCATTGTGAACGCCATTTTTAGTTGGTCCTCGGGATTGATACGAATTTGATTGTATCCCGAGAAACCATCCATGAGGGAAAGCATTTCATGACCCGCTATAGCATCTACCAATGCATCGATGCTAGGCAAGGGGAAATCATCCTTAGGACTCACTTTGTTTAGATCTCAAAAATCAGTGCATATGCGAATCCTCCCATCAAGATTTTTGATGGGCACCATGTTGGACAACCATGGTGGGTAATCCATGCAGATGACAAACTATGCATCCAATAGCTTTTGCAATTCATCTTTGACCATTAAGGCCATTGTTGGGTGCATCTTACATAGTTTTTGCTTAATTGGCTTGACTGTCGGATCAAGCGTTAGATTATGCATGACTAGCTATGGATCTAGCCCCGACATGTCTTTGTAGGACCATGCAAAAACCTCCTTCTTCTCTTTGAGAAGGGCAATGTAGTCGGCTTGCTCTTCGGGGGATAGACTTACCCCTAGCTTGATGATCTATGGATTCATTGGATCAGAGCCGATGTCTACGTCAGTCATCTCCTCGATCGACATGTGGGACCCATCCTCCAACTGATGTGGAGTTGGGATCAAGTGGATATCATTCGCTGAATTGAGATCTGCATTAGGAACTTCGGGTCCCTCTTCAGCATGGAAGATATCCTGAGTTGGTCCTAGGGTGAAATGAAGCATCTCACCGAACGGCCAATACTCTGATGGGGATGGTGGTGAATTAACATGATCCCAGTCTATGGCATCTAGGTCTAGATACAATGACCATGTTGGATCGGCTGGATTGTGGATGGGGGTGGTTAAGTCAATGGAGATCATGTTGATGAAATGATTTTGGTCTCCATTACCATGGGTGTGGTGACTCGGACTTCCTTGATGATCTTTGTGCTCTGGATCTGGCTCTGGAGGTATTGGCACAAATGGATCGGCCCTATGTGTGGATAGGAGGATAGGGTCTACCCTCGGCACTGATATCTCTATAGGGTCTCTGGGTGGAAGGTGCTCTCTGTATGCCCAAAGTGGTGGATGCAACACTTGGTCCAACTGTTTTGGGTTTAGGTGCCACCTATGCCTTGGCCCCATGTTTAGTTGTTCAAACATGTCATCAATATCCATGGGGTATTGTTGCTATCGCATATGATTGAGATAGGCCATCTCAGTTTCATCTTCATAATCACTGTCGGAGATCCACAGGCCTTCGTTGGTTCCAACAACTATTTGCGACATGTGAGGCTCGTCCTGCTCGAGCAAATTGATATGGTCCCATCGGGGTTGTTCCGCTCTCTATGGGGGGACCTAATTTTCTTGAGGTGGCACTTGCTCGATTGGAGCATCCAAAGGGAACATTGCCAAGAGGCTTTCTTGATAGTCATCCATGGGGGTCACTTGTGAATGATTGCTATCAGATTCGAAAGGGTCCCATGGTGCTACCTCATATTCTGACTCGTCTTCTGAAGATCCTTCCTGACCTTGTCTATATCCCCCTTGTAGGTGAGTTCTCGAACTTTCTCCTTTCTCGATCGAAGGGAAGGGGTTGTTGAGGTCAACAAGGTTGGTTGTCAACAATGGGAGATAATCCCCCAATGTATATGTTGTGTTAGGATTGGCATATGGATCTAATGCCAACCCATCCTTGTTGCCTATCCCTAGGCCTTGCATGTTCTCTACCAAGATGTCCAAGGGCAGGGGGTGGTTGAACCCTACTCCTGATTTGTCGTATGGCATCTGATATCTTGGTTGGCAAAGAATGCGCACTCCTTGCTCATATCTGCCCAACCCATATCCATGCCAATTGCATTGGCCAAGATATCTCAAAGCGAATTCTGGGTTGGACAAATAGTTGACATCCTCGATGAAAGGCTCTTCATCTTCTTCTTCTTGCATGTAAGGTTCAATGCCATTATCAAGGCCCCCATATACAAAGTTTGTCTAGTTTGGTGGGTAGCCTAGAGGAACAATAGTGCCTATGGGGAGGCGAGGTCTCCCCATGTCCTGCATGGACTCAAGTGTGGGTGTTGCTACAATGTTCCACACTAGATACTCCCCCAGGCCCGTATTGGCCATCTCAATGGTGATTGTTGGCGGTTGAGGGGGAGGGAATGGGAGTTCTTCCTGAGTCCACTCCATGTCAGGTGAACTAGGCATCTCGACTTCCATTCTTCTAGGCATCTCTTTGGTAGAGATGGTTGAGACTGATGGCGGTGCCTCTTCCAGGGGTTTCTTCCCATTGTCCTTCGTTGTGGCCACCGTAGGTGGCATCGTTGGTGAAGGACCAGATGATGAAGATGGACCCGGCTGGGGATTTGATGGACTTAACAATGGGGATGTATGCGAAATCAGACCCTGTTTAGATGGATTCAACTAAAAATCCAAATGTGTTGATGGAAGGGTCGATTGTGGCATCAACTACACCGCATTGCAATACTTGAAGGGCTCTAAGTCCGTCGGGACTACATGCACCTGCCCTTCGAATGTATACTTTAAGCATTGATGAGCTATTGAAGGGACACACTTCATGTCCCTGATCCATGGCCAGCCCAACAAGATGTTATAAGCCATCTCACCCTCCAAGATGTGGCACAATGTAGGAATAGTCTTTTGTCCCACTTGGATGGGTAGGACAATTGTGCCAACTGTCGAGCATATCGCATCATTGAATGCTCGCAGAGTATAGGTGGAGGCCACGATGTGAGATGCTAGCAACTTGAGGTGTTTCAATGCCATTGTTGTAATGATATTATTGGATGAGCCAGTGTCCACCAACACCCTCTTATACGGAATCTCGTTGACCCATGCAATGACGTGCATGGGTGGATCCACCATGTCACCAGTCACTGATTTCAATTCATCCTCTCTAAAGGTGATGACTGGCTCAGTGCATCATTTGACATGTCCCATGAAGTTGTTGAAAGAGTTTGCTTCATGGGGCTGCAACTCGATGGCTTTTAGTATCTCCATTAGAGCCTCTCGATGGGGCGATGATTGTTGTATGAGCTCGTAAATGGAGAGCCTAGCCGACGTGGTCCTCAAACTTTGGGTGAGTTTGGTCCGAATTATGGCCACTGGTCTAGGCAGAGGAGGTTGCGTAGGGTGTTGTTGTGGTTGTGACATTGTTGGCACCTCTCCTGTAGCCACCATGGGGGCAGCTATGCTCGGGTACCTCTTGTTTCGAGTCACTATATTGATCATCCCTACATACCCCTGCATGGGGCAGTTCTATGTCACCTCATTGACTTGTAGGGTCTTTGCCTGTGCATCATGGGTAGGAAGGGGGTCCTTGAAGACCTCCATCTGTTGGTTGCTTGGTGCCACGGGATTATCCACCACTAATGTCTTGTTGTCTATTAGGTCTTGCACCAAGCCTTTAAACTTCCAACATGCATTAAGATCATGTCCCTTCTATCGGTGAAACCTACAGTACAAGTCTTCCCTATAGCCCTTAGGTTTTGGAGCATTGGGGTCTATGGGTCGACTCTCTGGCAGGTTTATCAAGTTTGCCACTGACAAGCGGTCAAACAAGGAGTCTTTAGACTCAGTGTAAGGTGTGAATTGTCGCCTAGGGCGACGCTGCTAATTTTGCTCTTGCCGATGATTTTCTCTTTCATAACTGTCAAGAGGGACCACCTGATAGTTAGCCTTTGGGGGTTGTGTTGCTTGTACAGGCTTAGGTATGTTTATAGCAACCTGATTGACCATAGCGGGTTTTGGTTGCGTGGTCCCTATCTTGGCATTTTTAGACCATTCTTTCTTCTTTGGCTTGGCAATCTCGCCATCCTGAATCTTGATCTCCTCAATGATTCTGGCTTGTGCCAGGGCTTCCTCTAAAGTGGCATATTGCTGTAGCTGCAATAGCATGGAGATCGATCTCAAATAGCTCTTTGAGAACATTTGGGTAAGGTCGGCCATAGGAGGGAGGTAGGGCAGCTTTGAAAGCAACGTCCTCCATCGATTCCCATAGGCCACCATGGTTTCTTCCTCATACTTCCTGAGGCTGGCTAGGTCACTTAGTGATGCCTTCTTCTTGGTGTTGAAGGTGAAGCGTTCGAGGAACGCGTCCACTAGCTGATCTAAGTTACTGATGTTGTGCTTTGGCAATTGAGTGAACCAATCCGAGGTAGGGCCTACGAACATGGTTATAAATGTTCTTAGCAGCAAAGCATCATTGTCCTGAATGCCAAAGCATTGGCTCAGGAATCTAGTCACATGCTCTTGGGCATCCTCCTCCCCTCTAAATATTGCCAACTGGGGTAGTTTAAAGTGTTCAGGGTAAGGGGGTGCCGACACTGACGGATGCACGGGGTGACTACGGAGTTGGCATAAAGTGGGATTTTGGGGCCTAGAAGTCTTGGTCTCCATAGACTCTAAGCACTCTAGCAACGCTTTATATGCATCGAAAGATTTAATCTCTTCCTCCTTAGTTTGTTCCCATTGCAGGTTGCGGGGAACTTGAGGCCTATAGAGGGGTGGCCGGATAGCACCCCCTCTGCCTTGGTAGGGCATTTCAGCCCGCTCTTCTTCTTGCTCATACTCCTCATAGGCTTCTTGAGGAGTTCTTGGGTGAGACCTATAAACATGGGTGGGTCCCCGTGGAGGGTGCCCATCATTGTTTCTGGGAGTGGCCTCCCGCTCAGGTCTAGGAGGTCTCGGAGGCAGCACTTGGTAAGGTCGTGGAGACCTGTCTCGCACCAAGGGGTTGTGCCTCTCATACATTTCTACCCTTTATGTGTGAGGGGTTGGAACCCTCTCAGGCATAGTGTTATGGAGTAGCTCATCTATTTGATATCGAATGCGCTCTTTGCTAAGGTGATACAGATGCTCTAACTGTTGTTGGTCTTGCTCAAGCTACATGATTTGCGCTTGGCGGGCGGCATGTCTAGAAAATGCCAGGTCGATTTGTTCTACCGTCTTGAGTCTAGGAGGCCTAGATGCCTCCCCTACACATCTATCTCGGTCATGGTGATCCGAGATCTCTATAGGTCGCTTCCCTCTGTCGAGGTTAGCGGCATTCACCCGAGGCTCTGGCCTCAGTAGGTGATCCTGATAAATAGCAGGTGCGGAGGTGCATTGCTCCCGTGTGTATTGCTCTTGAGGAATGTAGTGGTCTTCCTCATGCTCCCTTTCATATATGTGAAAGGGGCGGGTAGAGTTGGCTCGCCTTGTCTGAAGAGCCTTGTGCTCTGGATTTGGCCTATTGTTTCTGACAATAATAAGGGGTAGAGGAGGGATGATGTAATCATGTGGCCCCTCCTTATGGACCCTATGTTGTTCTAGCACTTCATCGCATGGTGGCCACTCATAACGAGTGTCTAAGGGAGCCTTCCCATCTATGTTGAGTGCCACGTGTATGGACTCCTCTTGAAAGGGTCTATGTTGAATGGGCGTGCCCCTCGAAGGGGTGCCTCTATAGTCCCATTTCGTAATGTCATGATGTGGACTATCTTGTGGGTCAGGCCACCAAGGTGGTATGACCAAGTCCTTGGGGCTATAGCGGAGGTGACTTGTGCCCCCTTGTACACTCTTCGTAGCTTCTGCCCATGATTGGGCTTGGCTACGGGTGTACACCATGGTGGTGTCTCTCTACAAGCTATGTAGGTTTTTATCTTTTTTATGATTTTTTATTCTACACTAAACAAAAGGAACCACACAATCAAAGGAGTGATTATCTCGTTTATAGATTAAAGGTGTGCCCTAAATCTGGTTTAGTGTGTTTTGATTTTTGTTTTGAAAGCTTTTGTAAAGAACGTGTTGTTGTACATGCAATATGATGGCTCTTATGTCTCCCAAAATGGTCACCCCTTCAATATACCACTGCCAAGCCGTTATACCAAACCTCTCAATATACCCACCCTTACGTGAGGGAAACTATTGGTACGCGAGAGCAGAATGGTACGTGGAACATAGGCGGTACGAAAAGGGGAATCACCCTATTTTTGACACCTACCATAGAAGACTTATCCTCATGCACTGGGAATCACCCCAACTACACTTGGTCAGCTTTCATCAGGATTTACGTCTAGCAACAGTAGCGATCGGGGTTATGGATGCAAAAATTCAAGCCAAGGTGGTGATGAAATCCACCGTTGGTCTTGATCAAGGGTTGGGGTTTTACGACCAACTCCTTGTTGTTTAAATTACCACGTGGTGTGTGGGGTTATTTTTATTTATGCAAGGAAATTAAACATGCAGTAAAACCTTCCTAAGCAAGCAAAGAAACTAAAAAATACAGAGACAAAAAATAGAAAAATGATAGAAGGTATTCAGAACCCCTACCTCTTCTCTGCCCAAATCGGATGCCTCTGAGTTTCTATTCTGAAAGTGCATAGAGGGCTTATTCGTCCCGGGGTGGGATGAATAATAGAATTGTATTCATCATAGGGTGGGATGAATGCCCATTCGTCCCTGGGTGACACGAATTCCAGCTCTGTACTCGTCACAGACTAGAACGAACAGTAGTCCAACGCTTGAAATATTGGTACCTACAAGCAAAAACAAACAACTTTTGATCAAAAATTTGATCTCAAAATCAGAGGACTTGGTCCCACCATGATCGCCACTGAAAGCACGAGGATATGGAAACAAAACAGAAATGCCAAGTGCGATGTATGCAAAAGCAAAACGTAACGCTAAGTCCTATGAACTAAAATGCATGAAAGGAGAGAAACATAAACGAATTGAAACAAGATAGAAAGCAAATGTGGAGTACAACCCTTTTTATTAATTTGCTTTAAAATTGGGTTACAATACGTCTCCTCCCTTTTCAGGGGCTAGGAGCGTTAAGTATGGCTCTATTACACCATGGATTGGTACGCTTTCTTCCGCATGCCCACATGTAAAGTGGGCGGGCCAAATGTCACCGCCACTTGCATGAATGCGTCTTTGATTCCTTGCTGCTCCTCCGATGTCGAGATCCTACGTTCAGAGAAATAGAAAAGGATTAGTAGCACCTGCGGATGAAGTAAAACATGCGATCCCCAAAGCCTACGATTAGTGCATGCATAAAATAAATAAAATGATAACTAAAACATATCAGAATGAGCTAAAAACTTGATAGAGGCATGAGAACATTACCAGGAAGGCACTACAAAAGGAACAGTCAAGAAATTTACCATGGATTTCTAATCGCTCCGGGGTGGGACGATTAGACCTACAACAAAATGTCAGAAAGCACCCTCCTAAATGTCCCATCTGGGAGGCTCCAAATCACCTACAAAGTTGGGGGTTAGGTAAAACAGGGTATTTTGGAAAGACCCAGAAGGTCAGATTTTGCCAATTCGGCCTCTATCACCCAGAATCTGATGATGCTCCCTGCATGTTAGTGAAAGCGAGAAATAACAAAAGCATGATCAAAACTGCTCAGAATAACATGAAATTTGAATGAAAGCCTATCTGAATAACCTAGAAACAAATGCAAGAAAAATAGAAATGAAATCTACTATAGATTTCTAATCACTCCGGGGTGGGGCGATTAGGACTGCAGCAGTGCGAGGGGCACCCGGGGGTAGGACGCCCACCGTTTGGGGCCTGGTTTCGGCACCAATCCACTTGGGATGGGTCCAAAACCTCTTGTGGGGTATTGTAGGAAAATTTGGGTGGGATATTATGGCCAAATGTCAGGTTTTGGGTCCGGATTGTGCTTCCAATAATCACCCAATAACCTCCCTTCCAAAAGAGAGATCAAGGATGTGAAAGGCACAAGCAAAATGGTGAGGATGTAAATCGGTAGCACTCCATTGCTCCAAATGCTCCTGACCTATTCTATTTTTGGGGTGAGAAGACTCACCATTTTATAGACTTGAGGGTCTCTGTGAATGAGCATGCAGAGGCACCACTTGGCGATCATGCCTTCTCGGGGAGAGAGATGTCCCCCCGAGATAGAGGGCTCCATGACTACCTCTATGACTGCCTCTTTGAGCTCAAAAATGCTCACTCGCACTCCCATGCAATGAAGGAGGAGTTAAGTGGTGGATCTGAGCTACCATTTGTCAAGGTTTGACCTTTTTCCCATCAAACCTGCTATTCGCCCCACCCAGAGGCGAATGCTGCTAATCGTCCCTGGGTGGAACGAATACCAGTTTGTAATCATCCTTGGGTGGAACGAATAAGGAGCAGAGTGCCTGAAAGGTGCCAAATTGACCTCTGACCTTCCAAAACTATTGTGAGAGTGGTTAGGACCATTGTTTAACCTCTAGGGGCTGCCCTAGGGGCTGTGTATGTCAGTGCGATCAGTGTTTGTAGCCACATAATCGGATTGGTGCTGTTTTGGTGTCTACAATTTGATCTATATTAGGGAGAGGAAAGTCATATTTAGGGCATGCAACATTAATATCTCTAAAATCAGTGCAAACCCTAATTTTGGTAGCTTCTTTCTTAGTTATTGGAACAACATTAGATATCCATTCAACATAATCAATATCTTGTATAAATCTGACATTCAAAAGCTTCTCTAATTCACTTTTAACTAGTAGTTCTACTCTAGTATGCATTTTTCTAAGTTTTTGCTTTATAGGTTTAGCATCAGGACGCACTACTAAATGGTGCACAACTACAAAAGGATCTAGGCCTGGCATATCTGCATATGTCCAAGCGAAGACATCCAAATATTTTGTAAGAAATTCAATATATAGTTTTTTTTCTTCACTCAACTCAGATCCAATTTTGACCATGCGAGGATTCTCTCCTGTTCCAATGTTGATTTTTATGAATTTTTCTACAATAATATTCATCTCTCTTTCAAAGTTTGGTGGTGCGGGTGATACCCCCATTTCTTGTAATTCTTCCAATGTGCATTTAGCTAACTCTTCTTGGGGAGTAGTAGCTTCTATGTGAGCTACACATGGCATTGATCCATCAAAGAAGAATTTATTTCTTAGAACTTCATCAAGAGATATATCATGAAAAATATCCCCTTCTAAAAATTCATCCATAGAAGCAATCATTTCTGAATAAACTATAGTCAAAATTTTACAAGTATGTATTGTTTTAAGAAGTTAATTTTGTTCCATATACTCTTGATATGTTATAATATGGCCATCATTTCTATATGGTAATGGTTCTATTTTTGTAGGAATATAACCAAGACCACATCGGGCAGGCCATTCTTTGATCTCTAAAGGTTCTTTTATTCCATTTTCATAAGGTCCTAAACCTTTACCTCTATATCCCATATTACACATCATTGGTTTTGATTTTACATATTCATTAGAGAAATAACATTTAGCAAATCCCTCTTGATCAATTATAATCTACATAACTAAATTTTTTTCCCAATCATATTCTGCAAACTCAAATCCACAACTCCCAATATGACAAATGCTCCCTTTCTTTGGTAAGCCTAATGTTCGAGGAGATGGTGGTAACTTAGATAGCACCAAAGAATCTTGGGTAGCAAAATTAACTTCTTTTGTAGTTGCAAGCACTGAAGATAAATCCGGTAATACTTCATCCGAAATGGCATATGAAGTAGATGGACTATCTTTCTTAGTTGTTTCTTTAGATGTTGTAAATTTAAACACTGTAGACTCAAGAGACGACTCTATTACTATAGACTTAGGAAATGGATTAGGTATAGTTTCAAAAGGTGATTATGATAATGATGTAGAATTTGTTGATGTTAATGATTTAGAATATGTTTTTAATGATGTTGATTTAGGAGGTGATTTAAATTTAGAAGGTTTTGATGATGAAGGCGGACTAGGATGAACAACAGACAGGTCAAAATGGAACCCCTATAGGTTCTGCCATAAAACACATATCAAATGGTCTAGGATCACCATGAATGGTGACTAATTAATTTTTAAATTCAAATTTAACACATTGATGTAATGTGGAAGGTACTGCTCTCATTGCATTGATCCAAGGTCAACATAGAAGAATGTTGTACGATGCAAAACATGATATAAAAACACAATCATATCCAAAATTCTTGGACCAAATTGCAATGGGATCTTCATAACTCCACATGTTTCTTGATTTTCATCATTAAATGCTTTAATGATCATTTCAGTCTTTTTCATATCTTCTTTCTTAAATCCAAACCTTTGAAAGAAATCATATGTGCATATATTTAGTGATGATCCATTATCAATTAAGACTCTCTTAACTCCTACGTCTCCAATCAATGCTGTGATGTATAAAGGATTATCTCCATACATACTTTGAGGAGGGATATATTTATCACAAAAATCTATGAAGTTCGTTTCATCCAAAGTTACAACATTTACTACAACATTAGGTTCAATATATTTAAGTACCATCATTTTGCTTAGAGTTTTTATTAATTTTTCTCTATGCATGGAAGAAGTTCTCAAGAGGTCTAAAAGAGAAATTTTGGCTGTGATGGTAGCTAACTATTCATTGATATCATATGGTGATCTTTGTTGCGAACCTAGTGCATTATTTACCTCAGTAGGAGCTTTCAATACAAATGGGGTTGTTTTCTCACTTTGATCTTGAGAATTTTGGTTTTTTTCTTGTTGTCTTGTAACTACTCCAATGGTACCCACAATGTTGCTATGTCTTGGATTACCAAAGTGGGATCTAGCATTTTCTACTTGCTTATTTGAAATCCATTGTTGGGATGATGGTCTAGTAGTTACTCTTCTTGGAAATGGTTCTTCAGGCACCATCAAGTCTGTAATAGGAATGATTGAATCTGATTCATCTTCCGAACTATTTGAATTATTTGAAGTGATATCCATTTCACTTTCTATTTCACTTTCATCACTTTTTAAAGGTGTAATTTGACAACTTTTTAAGGGTCTAATAGTAACTTGAGATTCAGTAGTTACACATGATTTTTGCAAATCTTGATGAGGTAGAAAACCACTAATAGTTCCCACATATCGAGTTGTATGAGGAAAATTATGGTGTTCTACTTGATTTACAGCTTCTTTACCATGCTTTGGTAAAGGGTGTTGAAAAATATCCAAATTTTGATTTACATTTTGATTTTGAGGCTTCTATGTATTATTTTGAGCATTTCTTGGAGGGAAATTCTCTACTTCCATTTCACCTTTATCAATTAGATCTTGTATCAAATGTTTTAATCGTTTACATGAGTTTGTTGAATGACCATCAGTTCTATGAAAGTTACAATGTAAATAAACTCTAAATCCTGCTACAGTTGTATCAGGTTGTCTTATTTTGAGCAACCGTATCAAACCTTGTTCTAATAGTTGAGGTAAAATCATATGCAAAGGTTGGTTCAATATTGTAAATTATCTTGGTGGTTTATTAGGAACTTTCAATACAAATTTCTTCACAACTTTCACAAGATTAACATTTGAGTTGTTTCTACTATTAATAACTCCATAACCTACTACTTGTTTGTTTTTGTATTGATTCTTAGAAGTTTTATCTTCATATTTCTTCTTAAATTGACCTCTTCTAATGAGGGCGTCTTCTACCCTCCTTGCTAAATCAATGGATTGGTCAAAGGATGTTATTGTAGTAGTAGAAAATTCATAAGATAATTGTTCTTGCAAATTACCTATAAATATATCCAAAATTTCACGATGAGGTAATGCAAAGTGTAATTTTCCCAAAAGTTATCTCCATTTAGCCAAAAATTCAGAAAAAATTTCATCTTTTTCTTGTTTCAAGTTGTATAAATCCTTAATGGTCACATGCCTCTCTATATAGGCACTAAATTGGTGGACAAACATTTATGTTGTCTCTTCAAAATTTCTTAAAGAATTAGTGGGAACTAATAATACTACTCTAGAGCCATGCCTCCTAGAATTTTAGGGAATATCTTTAGCAACAATAAATCATCATGAGAAACATCATGACATGTCGTTATAAACATACGAATATGCTCTATAGGATCTTCAATTCCTTCATATATCAGGAGGACAGGCATGGGGAAATGCTTAAGATAAGGTTGTGCTGCAACTATAGGGTCCAAAGGTTGACTACACATCTTTCGGTAACTGTATGAGGGATGGTAGGGATCCATCTGGTCTAGAAGAGAAGCTAACTACTTAACCATAGCTTCAAGTCCTTATTTTTGGTGTCCACCAAACTGATTTGGTTGCATCATACTATTATGTCTTTGATAATAAGTTGGTGTTGTTGTGTGAAGATTTCAAATTGAAACACTATTATGTAAAGTGTTTGTGGAAACTATATTTTGTTGAGTTTTTTGTTGATAGTTGGTATTTTGTACTTGTTTAACCTTTTGTTGCTGATTAAGAGCTTGAGAAAATATGGAAGTAAATGGTTGTTTTTGTTGTTTAGAGTTCAGTTTAGTGTTGCTAATAGCCACATTAGATGACTGTGTTTTTGGTTTTGAAACATTTTGATTTAAAGGTATCATATTTTGATTAGATGGTCCTGCTTGATTATCATATTGGTCTATTGAAGGCATGTAAGATAATGGGTTTGTATGTATTCAAAAAGTGAATTCTAAGGTTGCTTCCATAGAACCTTCTCCTGAATTATCCATATGTATTGCTTGGCTAAATTCACCTATGTGATATTTTATGAATTGAGTAAAATTTGCAAGAGACTCAAATTTAACATTTCCAGTTTCATCTAATGTAGGTTCATTAGGATCTTCTACTTTATCTTCATCGTTATCACCTTCATATTTTGAAGGTACATCTTCTTCAATGAGTGCTCTATCCTCAATATTTTCTTGTTCTTGTTCTCCCATATTATCGTTGTCTACTTGTTTACCACTTATTAATATGGGTATTTTGTCTTAGAATAATTTTTCTTGCAGATATATATTTTATATATATGTGCTAAAATTTTGGGTATATATGTTATATATATACCTAACTAAATAAATAAAATACTATGATTGGTTTTTTATTTTATTTTTGTTTTTAAGTTGCAACAACAAAGCAAAAACACCTATATAATATTACCCCTTAATTTTCTTGAAAAATCTTATATATCATTAATAGGTTCGAGTTGATATGGTGTCATGTAATGCTCTTCTTCAAAGTGAAAATTATCTCTTAAGAACCTTATGAAATGTGCTAATGTAATGCAATCGACTTCTAATTTTGACGTGTAAAAATACAACTCATGACAATATTCTCTATAAAGCATAGCCCTAGGAACACTATTAAACCTTCTTTTATTATCTAAAACAAGTTCCTGATCTTCTACACGAGATAAAAACTTATGTACAACTACAACATTCTCAAGATAATCTTCAAAAGAGTATAAACTAGGAGAAATCACGACCCTCTTATTGGCTAACCACCTATCACAAGCCCTCTAGAGGTAAAAATAGAACGATGCTCTATGTGGATCCAGGACTCTAGATAAATCTACCCTTATGATTTTCTTAAGTTCAGGTTCTCTACTTCTTATGATTTCTAGTCTTCTCCAAATTTCAGGAAATGGTACAATACCTAAGGAAGAAATTTCTTGAGTTGCTAATGCTTTACTAACATCAATCAGAATTGCTCTTCTTATATTATAATCTACCATCTATAAAATGCAAAGTTTGTGTGATTTTAACTAATGTTTTTGTTTGATTTTTTATTTTATTTTTGTTTTGTGTGTTTTTTTTTGAAATCAAAAGAAATGCTCGTGTATTCATGTCGGGTTCACCAAATAATGTAGCCCAAAAAATCTAGCACTCCTTTCCTCAAGGCTGATGGATCCACGCCTTAGAGGGTAATGGGAGAGTGGATGGTCTACACCTCAAAAGAGAGGTACTTAATCGTACCTTCTAAAAAGGTGATTTTTCGATGAATTATTTTGGGTTTACTAGGAAATATTTATGGCTATTTCCATGCCTAGGTTTTGGGATTTGTTTTGATGTGTTCTTTGTATTCAAAATCACATACACCTAGTTTTTGCCAATATGCAACTATAATAAACTATATGCAAATATGATTCAAATGCAGACAATAAATAGCAGAAAACATAATTCAGATAGACAATGCAATGCTTAAAAAGTGATTTCAAATCCTTACCTGTATCTAGAATTCTGATGAAGTTTTTGATTTTTGAGTGCAGTCCAATTTCGTACAGTGCAAGGCAATATCATATTACGATTTTGCAAGATCGTATTACAATCAACAAGATAGTATTCTGATCACAGACAGACAAATCTGATTTTGATAGAAGACAAAAAATACATGGATAAAGAGTAAAGAACATAAATTCATGACCCTATTTATCTTTGCAAATATGGTTATGATCTATTAAACACTATTAAACAGTAACAATAATAGGAATTGATAAATAGATGCATCTAATTACCTAAAACATGCAATTGCATAAAATTTTAGGTGAACTCCAAGAATTCAAATGATTTAATCTAATATGTCCTATGATAAAAATGCTAAATGAAGTGTAAATCAAACAAAGAAAGGTCAGAATATGCAAACCAGAACTCGAAGCTACCCCCAAGAAAATTGCAGGTGATATCGTAGTGTTCTTGGCGAGATTGTATTTCGAACTTGCACATTCGTACTATGATCACAATATTGTATCCTTCGATATGTGACGAAATACTTCGATCCTGCAAGTAAATAACAAAATAACGAGCACTAGGATGCAAAATTAAACTAAGTTTTCTTAAATACAGAGCCAAGGGAATTACAGAGGGAGCGGTCTAGTTAAATAAGTAGGGAGGAGTGTCTAGAATAGGGAGGAGAAAAAATTTGTTAAAATTTGCTCTAAGCTGGGCAAGGTTGAATGGATCCAATTCTATACTTCTCGTGCAGTTACATAGGCATAGGCAAAAAACCATTTAGCTAACTTTGTAATTTTATTATTTTAAGTTTTCTATTTTTAGGGCAAGGTCGTATTACGATCGACGATATCGTACGTAGATCACAAATATCGTAAGACTAAAATCGTGCTATGATTTCGGAGGTCATACTATGCTTTTGTTGATATTAGTATGATCTCATCAGAGTAGCACAAATTTTGAGGTAATAAATACAAACATGGTATTTTTCCAATTTTTTTGTGTTTTTATGCAAATGGGTAGGATGCAAATGGGTATAAATACCATGACTCATATCCTTCATCAGTATTGTTTCTACTGTTGTTGATTTAGGATATAAATATTCACCTTTGTCATCTAATTCTTTATCATGATCCTTGTTATCATTCAAATCTTTGATATTTAATAATTCTTTTTCATGAGATCAAATTTCAAATAAAAGTAATCCCATATATACTACTATCATTATTTTAACAGGTCCTATGAAAATATTTTTAGTCTTCACTTGATTTTGACAATTTAGTGCTCAGATAATCTTCAAGAGTTCCATATTGTCAATTTCTAGCTTCTTTGAAAATTATTTACAACAATTTTTTCAATTTTGCATCTTTTTGATTTAGCATTCTTGATCATGTTTTGTACACAATGTTTTAAAATTTCTAGCATTTATTTACTATCTTCTAAAGATATATTTTGAGTAATTTTTTCCATAATTTTCTCAAATTAATCCCTTTAATGTAGAATGCCTTATTTATCTCAAATTTTTAGTTCAAGCAATTTCTTCAATCAAAAATTACAAATTCTTTAAAATCTTCAATTTCAATCTTCTTATAGTTGCCACTAAATTCTTTTTAGTTTTCTTCCAAATTATCAATTTACAAAACTAATCAATTTTCAATAGTCTTCAATTCTTCAACAATCAATCCCAATTTTAATTTTAATTTTTCAAATAAATAAATTCAAGCTTTAAATCAAGCAATCAATATATTTTTCTTCTTATCACTCTAATTCTCCTTTCAATATTAATTTCACCCTTCAATTTTAATTTAATTCAAATTTCAAATTACTTTGACTCCTTATAACTCATATTTATCTATTTCTCTCAAAGGTTATACCTTTCATAAAATAAAATTTCAAATTCTTAAAAAAAAACTTATCACTCTACCTTATTCTCCTCTCGAGATTCTATTTTGTGCAGACTGACATGTTAGGATATAAATGCATTAGAGAATGTTAGGTGCTCAAAACATTACCATGCACAAAATACTTTAGTCTTCGACTTCGATTTGATACTCATGATTCCACTATTTTGATTTGGAGCTCCTTAAATTTTCTTCATGGATGTCCATCCTTTAGAATATCAGGCAAATTCACTACTTTATCAAATTTTGGTTCCTTGGAGTTCCTCAAACTCCTTTTCGACGATTTGTATTCACATTTTGGCTTTTGGCTTGTTGTATTCTCAGAAGACTTCAATATCATATAATTATTTTTACTTCACAAAATCTATCTGTGGCTTTATATTGTGCTCTTCATTATTTTGGAATACCACTCTAGTAATGATCTTTTTTTATCAACTTGTCTTGTTGTTCATAAGCTTTTTGCAGTCTTCTAGTTTGGACTCTAAACTTAGTTCTTCAATCTGAAATTTTGCTTTATGGTGGCTCCCATCTTGTTTTTATATCTACCAATTTAGCTTCTTTTCCTTATTGCCTTCCAACTAAAGTTCTAGTAGTTTGACTTCTCTGTCAGCAAACCCTACGACTTGGATTCATGCTTCTTCAAGCTTCTTACTTTTTTTAATACATAAATATAAATTACTTTTCCAAGTAATCTTAAATAATCTGAAATCTTCTCTTGTATATTGTTATCATTCCAATCAATAATTAAATTCACACAAAAAATTTGGTGCTAGCTTTTATCCAATATGGCTCCACCAAAATTGGATAATGTGGATCTGATATCGTTGATAGCTTTTTAACTAGATTTAATCATAGGTCCCAATATCTAGGATATTGGATAAACTCAATATATATGATCAATATTAATGAGTATACCATTCATGAAATATAACAATAATATAACACAATGGATAAACCCACAATATTATTGATGAATCAAATATACATGATCTCTATTATAATATTTCTTCATATTTCATGAATAATACAATACATGGAGCTTTATCTCCATAATATAGCCTTAGAAGATGACTCTTCAATACTTTGACTATTGCTCTTCTCATATATTTAGAAGATGTATGCTTTCTTATTTCTCACTTAAGACAAAAATATCAAGTCTCTTGACTTTACATCTTGCCACATACATATGCTTTTCACTTTTATACTTGAAACCTATACACATGACTCTTGACTTACTTGTATGACACATGCACACTATTACGTATTACACACATGCACACTCTTATGTATTACACACATGCACACTTGCACACTTCACTACAGTCTACACACTTCACTACATATTGAAACATAATTTAGGGGAAATATAAGTCACACATCTAATCTAATAATGCACACTCTAATATAATATTTACAGTAAATACTATGGGGGTACTTTGTCACATTACCAAATAATGTAATATTTTATAAAACTTATTTAATTATAATATGTAAATGTATGTTGTTTTATTTTATTATTTATTTTCAATTGGTTATATGGGATTGAAACGGACCCCACCCGTATTACATCGTCATCACATAGTGGTATTACAACAAATCTTGGATATTATCCATGTATAATTTAGTAAGATTTGAAACTTGGTCTCCTCTTTAAATATTGAGGAATCTAACCAGTTGAGCTAATGCCTCTTGATACAAATTTAAGTTTACATGGGTTTTTATGAGGGGTCCTAGTATCCTCTTATCGAGGTTTGAACTTGGGTCTCTTGAGTCAAAACCCAAGAACTTACCACTACAGTATACCTCATAGGTCTCAATGAGTTTACACATTTTTATGAGGGGTCCTAGTCCCATCATACTGAGTGGGGTTTGAACCTTGGACCTCTTAAAGAGAGACCAAATCCCTTACCACTGTAGTAAGCTTGTAGCTAAAAATTAAGTTTACACGGGTTTTTATGAGGGGTCCCTATCCCCTATTATTGGGGTTTGAACTTGGATCTCCAACATGAAAACTCGAAGACTTACCACTATGATATCCCTCGTGGGATGTTTTATTTCATTATTAATTTTAACTAATGAATTATTTTCTCGAGATAGTTTGGTATAGCTACTAAATTAGGTTTATTTATTTTTATGCATAAGTTAAATCATTTATGTAGGTGTATTATTTTATATTCATGCAATTATGTTTTACTTACGCAAGTGTGTTTTATATTTTCCAAGGTAACCTTAGAAGACCCAATACCAAAATACGCTTCTTCCATTTAGTGCATACAACTATTGGATGCCAAATTATATTGATAAATTTTAAAGTGAGAGAATTAATGACATCATCACTTTTTGGCACTGTTTCCAGGGATAAGATATTGCTAGAGAGTTTTTGAGATTGTTCAATGAAATGACAAGAAAATCGACTGTTTTGCAATTGATATGAAAATGAGGGTTACATAAGTTATCCTTTTACAAAAGTGCCCCTGAGGGCTACAAAATTGGGTCTTCCATAAGGGAAGCCCTCTTTCAATATAGATGGTAAATAGCCACTAGTTGTTCTCCTTGTCTTCCTCAGTTGGAGTGGGCTTACTGCTTGTGTGCCACTATGGGTCAAACCTATCCTTGAGATATATAAGACCTGTAAAAATGAGTTAGAATATTTGGGGGTCTGTCTTGATCAGACCCCTTGTGTTTAAAATATAGAGACCTCTAAATTAAACTCAAAATATGATTAAAAATTGCATAAAATGATGAGAAACATACATAGAAAGAATGATTACCTAATTTTGGGAGCTCTGGGAGGCTTCTAGATCTCAAAAATATGCTAAAAATAGGATTTACACACCAGTGTGTGAATTTGAATGTGCCTCAAGATTCACACACTTATATGCAAATCTTATTGTGTTTTCCAGAATCAGTAGTTTTTGATGTAACTTTCTTCTAGTGTAGTTGTTAATCTTGTTGTGTATAGAGTCACCTTCATAAATCATATTCTTTGCCAATAAAATAATAAGCAATAAGGGATGTTGATGTCTCCATGTGAGGATGGATGGTGAGGGCTTAAGTGGTCTCTAACCAATTTCAGTAGAGTCTAGGTATGAAAATGAGTGATCCCTAAGATAGAGGAAATGACCCTCTATTTATATAATTTTTTAAGGCTAGAGGAAGTTGAGGTATCTCACGAGGTAGCATGCTCCATTAGTGCATTTGGGTGAGAGAATACCTCACCCACCTACATGTCATAAATGAACATGCAGATGTGGAGTGGGGTTAGGGTTAAACCCTAATTGTAGCAAGGTTACCCATGGGGTAGTTGTTGACTTGGACGAGGTAGAAGGTGAGTCATTCTTACCCATGCTTTGAAAATAAAAAAGTTTTCAAAAGTAATTTATGAATTCAAACCCACATGGGAATTTGAAATGGAGCAAGGGTTAGTTGTGACTAGGGTTAGGTTAACCCTAGGTTAGTTGACTTTTTGGGTGAGGTGGAGTGTGACTCATCCTTAACCCATGCTTTAGGACACAAAAGTCTTCAAAAGTAATTTAAGGCCCTAAATACACATGGGAAGATGTGTGGAGCAAGGGTTAAGGTTAACCTTGCTTAGGTTGACCCTAGGTTAGACCAAGGTCAAATGGGTGAGGTGGATTCTAGGCTAGTCAAAGAGTAGACTAGGTGAGGTGGCCATGAGTTAGGTTAACCATAGTTAGAAGTTTTATTGTAAAGTGAATTTTGACCATGGTAGAGATTAACCAAGGTTAAGTCATGATGGTGGCTGGATGAAGACCCAAGGTTAAGTGTAGGAAGGGGTTTAAGTTGCCCAAGGGGGTTTATGAATAATGCATGAATTTTGGTTTTGATAAATGAATAGTGTTTTGAGGCTAATTTATGCAAAATTTGTAGGTCTTGCAAATTGATCAACCGTGATGATGGGAGAAGTGGAAATATTTGAATTTTGGGTGTCTACATTTATCTCTTTTTGTATTACATTGTGTAAAGACACAGTGTAGTACAAAAACGGATGACACCACATTGGTGGTTTGATTTTGATGAAAATTTTGACACGAAAATAATTTATGATTGATTATGAGAGATGTGAATTGATTATGGATGGTTGTGGTTTATTATGACTTTTTTAATGCTAAAATGAGTATTTTGATAGAGGATATGTTAAATTATCTTGCATCATGATCAATTTAAGATGCCCCAATTGTGGAGGGAGTGAATGTCTTTAAAAATTTATCTTTGATGAATTATTGAACTTGATTTTATTTGACAAACCGTTTAGCCCTAAGTATATTTGTGTTAGGTGCTTTATTTGTGAGTGGTCTTATGACTACCACTCTGAGGAAGGGAATCCATGACTAACCTAAGGACTTAGGTGTTAAGCATCTCAAATGTTTGTTTTGAATTGAAGTTTTTATTGAGAAAAGAAATTCTACTTTTTGTTTATCCCAAAAAAGGAGGGCTTGAGATGATCTCTGGAAAAGGTTCTTGAATAAACACAATTTTAAATATTGAGTGTTTGATTATTGATCACATGCAAGGCATATTTTTGATGTTTTATGTCTACCACCTCAAGCGATGAGTTGACGATGGAGGAAGCGAGAAAATATGATGATTCAATTGAAAAATGAAAATGTAGTGCAAAGGTGTGAAGAACATGAAAAAGGTTGGAACGTGTGGAAATGTTTGGGCATGGATGTATGAATGCAAGTTGAAAAATTAGGTTCACATGGGGGTGTGTAAACTAGATTTGCATAGGGGTGTGTAAATAAAATTTGCATAGGGGTGTGTGAATTTGGATATATAATCCATGTGCAATTTTTATACATTTTAGAGGACCAAATTATGTTAGAATTGGACAAAAATTATACCATTGGAAAGATATTTTCAAGCCTGATCCAATGGTGGTAGTTTTTGAAAATTTGGAAAATTTTTGGTGGGGGATTTGGGTCAAATATGACCCTAATTTTGTAAGCAATGAATGCAAATTTAAGGCATTTTGGAAGGGAAAGTTGACAATTTAGTTAGAGGGATTTCTTGGACCATAGAGAAATCAACAATGGTAGTAGATAGGGTGAATTGATGGATGAGAGGGTGAATTGGGGGAGTTGAAACTCTAGATGGTAGATATAGCCTTTCTAGTATGAGAGATAGATGAGGTGATAGTTGATCACATGGTAGCAATAACTGAGAGAAATGGGATCATAGGAGAGGATGCTTAATTATGACAAGAGTTAGAGGATAAAAGATTCGTAGGAGAGAGATCCATGTCTAAGATGGTAAGCCTATAGGATAATATGAAGTATTTGAGGGCACAAGGTACCAATATGTAAAGGTTTCAACGATTGTAGGATGACCTAGAGGTATTGTATACATAGGAGAGTGCCATCAATGGTGTCGATCGTTCCTTGAGTAGTGGAGATCACAACATCATAGAAAAATGAATCTACCATATGGCATAGTAAATATGAAGTAGAGAGGATAGTGGATGATTTACCTAGCACGTATGAGGGAAGTGGAGATAATCCTAGTGAGTAGCAGGGTTGACATATTTTTAAGGGTGGAAGCGATACCACAATTTTATATTTTTGATGTATTGTATGCATATGTATGCAAGATGAGGCTGATATGTGTGGTACAACATATATTTTAGCCCTTGGGTATTTTTGATATATGATAATTGTGATGAAGCATTGATTACATGTGGGAACATTGTGTGAATGTGTTGTGTTGAACTAGCATAAATATGAGTATGCTTTGATGATGTACACTTTTGTGTATATGTATGAGATGATAGACATGTATGAAAATATAGATAGATGATCATGTATGGTAAGAAAAATTGAATTATATATATGCAGGTTAATGTGTAGACATACGTGAAAATACTTGCAAGAAGACTTGGACAATATTATAGACTGTAAATTAAGCAATGAGTAGTCACGTAAAATACTATGAGTATGAGATAAAGAAACATACAATGAATGTTATGAATTCCAAGAGAGCAATAATTTGATAGGTGATGTAAGTGGTAGATGAAAATGCAATGAAATGCTATGCATATTGATCCTAGTGAGTGAAGCTAACAACTGAATGATGAGGATGTGAAATACCAATGAAGAGTATACTTGTATTTTGGTAAAACTAGTTGTGATGCTATCCATTTTATTGTTCCAAAATATTGGATGTGAGAATAATTTAAAGGAAGTCGAACACCATAGTTTGAGCAATAAAACCCATCTAGTAGTCTATCAAAATATTGCAAAAATATTGGCTATCCGGACTAAGCTCAAGTCGATCATAGAATAGTGTGTGTAAAGTGATGTTCATTTATCTATATTGAGTGAGGTTGGAGTAACCAATTGTAAGCTTAACCTATAAGCTATCTCATCCACAAGTGTATAGTTATTTGTATAAAATAAGGTCACTAATGTGATAAAAATATGACCACTTGTAAGGCACGCTCCACTACCAGACATGCATCTATAGCTCCGTGATCTATGGAATTGAAGGTCTTAGGGATTCAAGCATTTTGAATACTTTTTTATCTTCAAAGCATGGGAAAGTATGACTCACCTTCCACCTCATCCAAGTAAATAACTAACCCATGGTTAACCTCATTACAATTAGAATTTAACCCTAACCCCACTCCACATCCCCATACTAATTTATGACATGTAGGTGGGTGAGGGATTCTCCCATCCAAATGCATTAATGGAGCATGCCACCTCATGGGACACCTCAACACCCCTAGCCTTAGAAAATGCTATAAATAGAAGGCCATTTCCTCTATCGTAGGGATCACTCATTTTCATATCTAGAATCTATTGAAATTGGTCTAGAGGTCACTTAAGCCCTCATCATCCATCCCCACATGGATATCGACATCAATCCATCAACATTCCTTGTTTCTTGATAGGTTGTTGGTAAATATTATGATTTTTGAAGGTGTCTCAACAAACAACAAGATTTATAGTTGCACCAAAAGAGAGTTTACATAAAAAACTACTAATTATGAAAAACGTAGTCAGATTCGAGGATTTAGGGTGTCTCAAATTCTTGTACATTCGGCATAAAAAATAATAAAAATACAAAAAACAATAACAACAATAATAAAAAGTAAAATATATTCAAAATTCAAAACTGCCCATCAACAATGCCTTTTGCACTCCATCTTTCTCCATATTTATTCCATTTTCTTCCTTTTCCTCCCATTCCTTTCCTTTTGGTCATGCTTCGAGCGGCTATATACCTTTGATGAGTTGCCTTCCTTTCTTTATTATCTTATTTCTTCTATTTTTTCTTTTCCCTTATCATTATCTTATTACTTTTTATCCATTTCACATGTGCATTTTTGATTTTATTCTATCATAATACACATCCATCAATCATGTTGATACCGCCAAACATTAGAAACTTCACTTCACACTCATATCAGCATATAGGGTTTCACATGTATTTCAATCACCCTTTTTGTTGCACACATCATCATGGGGTAATATTGTGTAGTGATTTTTTGGCAATGACATGTTAAGTTGCATTTGTTTTTGCATAACTAGTTACATTTTTGATACAATCATGTCACCATCATTGTTAGTACATATTATATGTTCTTTCATGTTACAAGTAGAGTGCATATGCCCCCTATACATACATACATACATACATACATACATACATACATACATACATAAATACATACATACATACATACATGCATACAGGTCTTATTTCATATCCACATGCATACATACCCACCTTGCAAAGCAAAAATGAAGAGTTAAACACACACACATTAGTGCAACTATTGTGATGTCCAATCCTCTTTTCAGGATACTAGGTAATGGAAATATTTCTATGATTTGACCATTTTTAGTTAATTCAATCAACCTTCATCCAACGTTGTCAAATTCTAAATCACTTCAAAGCTTTCTTGGGCTAACTTGAGTTCTTTTGTGGCCACCAACACATGTCAAATATTAAAAAATATTTTGAACATAGGAAATGTAATACCTTGCATATACTTACCACCTAGCAAATGTCACCTCACTCATCCTATCATTTATGTGATCCAAACCTAAGGATCAATAAAATGACAAACTACAACAAAGAAAGAAAGAGAACAAAGGTATAAAACAAAAGCAAACACCAAAAAAACATCACAAAAAGAAATAAAAGAAAATAAAAGAGAATTATCAAAAAGCTTGAATCCTTGAGATCCTTAGGTCCATATATCATGGGGCTAATCTCCATTAGGGCTATAGATGCATGTTTGGTAGTGGAGTGTGCGTTAACAAGTGGTGATATGTTTATCACATTAGCAACCTTCTTTTGTATAAATCACTACACACTTGTGGATGAGCTAGCTTATAGGCTAAGTTTACATTTGGTTAGTCCAACGTCACTCAAAATAGATAAATGAACATTACTTTACACACACTGGTCCATGATCAACTTGAGCTTAGTCAGGATAGCCAAGATTTTTGCAAGATTTATCGACTACTAGATGGGTTTGATTGCTCAAACTATGGTGTTTGAATTCTTTGAAATTCTTCTCACATCCAACATTTTTGGAACAACGGAATAGATAACATCATATCTAGTTTCTCAAAAATACAAGTGCACTCTTCGTTGATATTTCACATCCTCATAATTTAGTTGTTAGCTTCACTCACTAGGATCAATATGCATAGCCTTTCATTGCATTTTCATCTACCACTTGCATCACCTATCAAATTATTGTTCACTTGGAATTCATAACATCCACTCTATGTTTGCTTGTCTCATACTTAGTATTTTTTGTGACTACTTGTCATTGCTTAATTCACACTCTATAAGATTATCCAAGTCTTATTGCACATATTTTTATGTATGTCTACACATTCACCTGTATACATATAATTCAATCATTCTTACCATACATGTTCATCTATCTATATGTTCATACATCTACATCATCTCATACATCTACACAAAAGCATACATCATCAAAGCATACTCATATTTATGCTAGTTCAACACAACACATTCACAGAATATTCCCACATGTAATCAATGTTGCATCATATATATCATACATCAAAAATACCCAAAGGCTAAAATATATGTTGTATCACACATATTGGCCTCATCTTGCATACATATAGATACAATACATAAAAAATATAAAATTATGGTATCACTACCACACTAAAAAATACATCAACCCTATTGGTCACTAGGAGTCTTTGTACTCCCTCATGAATTCTAGGTGGATCATCCAAAAGGCCTAAAATTACGTATTCATTACTTCCAAAATTAGGGTCATATTTGAACCAAATTTTCCCCCACAAAAACTTCTCCAAATTTCCTAAAACTACAATCATTGGATTGGACTTGAAAATCCAATAGTATAAATTTTATCCAATTTTAACATCATTTGGTCCTCCAAAATACAAAAAAACTTCACATGGGTCATATAGCCAAATTCGCACAGCCCTATGCGAATGTGATTTGCACACCCCTATGCAAATATAGTTTGCACACCCCCATGCAAACCTGATTTTTTAACATGCATTCATACATCCATATCCAAACATTGCCACACATGCCAACATTTTTCATATTCTTCACATATTTTCACTAATTTTTTCTTTTTTCATATTTTTCAATCGACTCATCTTTTCTTGCTTCCTCCACCATCAACTCATCATTTGAGAGGGTAGACATCAAACATCAAAAATATATCTTGTGCATGATCAATAATCAAACACTCAATCTTGGAAATTATATTTGTCCAAGAACCTTTTCCAAAGATCATCTCAAGCCCTCCTTTTCTAGGGTAAACAAAAAGCATAATTTCTCTTCTCAACAAAACTCCAATTCAAACAAACATTTGAGAGATCTAATGTTTGAGTCTGTAGGTTTATCATGGATTCCCTTAATTAGAGTGGTAGTCGTAAGACCACTCATGAATAAAGCACCTAACAAAAATCTACCTAGGGCTGAATAGTTTTTCAAATAAAATCAAGCTCAACAACCTATCAAAGGTAAAGTTTCAAAGAAATTTATTCCTTCCACAATTGGGACATATTACATTGATCATAAAGCAATATGATCATGCATCTCCTCTTAAAGCAATCATCGTGACACTACAAAGAGTCATAATCAATCATAAATTATTAATTTATCTCTCTCATAATCAGTCATACATCATCCGTAATCATCCTTTACATAAAATTCTTCTTTAAAATCAAACCACCAACGTGGTGTCATAAGTTTTTGCACTACACCATGTCTTAACACAACACAGTACAAAAAGGGGTAAATATAGACACCCAAAATTTGTACATTGTCACTTCTCCCATCATCATGACTAATCAATTTGAAAAACCCACAAAATTTACATAAATTAGCCTCAAAATAGTATTCATTTATCAAAAATGCTATTCATATTCACAATCTCCCTTGGCCTACTTAAGCCCTCCCTTTTCTTAACTCTGGGTCCTCATGCGACCACCATCATGGCTTAACCTTGGTTAATCTCTACCTTGGTCAAAAGTTACTTTATGGTAAAAATCCACCCCATGGTCAATCTTATTCATGGCCATCTCACCTAGTCTACTAACTAACCTAGCCTCCACATCACTTGTTTAACCCTAGTTAAACTTATGGTCAACCTAATCATGGTTAACTCTAACCCTTTCTACACACATATGCTATGTGCATTTAGGGCCTTAAATGCCATTTGAATACTTTTGTGTCCAAGGTATGGGAGACATGGTGAGTCATACTCCACCTCATCCAAAACTCAACATTTGACCTAGGGTCAACCTAATCTTGGTTAAACCTAACTCTTGCTCCATTTCAAATCCCCATGTGGGTTTGGAATTCATAAATTACTTTTGAAGACTTAAAGCATGGGTATGGATGACTCACCTTCCAACTTAGCCAAGTCAAAAACTAATCCATGGTTAACCTTACTACGGTTAGGGTTTAACCCCAACTCCACTTCACATCCCCATGCTCATTTATGACATGTAGGTGGGTGAGGGATTCTCTCATCCAAATGCACTTATGAAGCATGCCACATCAAGGGACACCTTGTAGGGGATACCTCATAATAAACACCTCACGGGGGATAACTCACAGGGGACACCTCACATGGGATACCTCATGGGGCACCTCAGACCCTTCCCTAAGCTTACCAAATTCTATAAATAAATTGCCATTACGTATATTCAAATAAATAACTCATTTTCATACCTAGACTCTGCTAAAATTGGTCTAGAGGACACTCAAGCCCTCACCATCCATCTCCACATGGATACCCACAATCAGTCAACATCCCTTATTTCTTGATAGGTTGTTGGTAAATATTATGTTTTCTAAAGGTAACTCAATGAACAATAGGACTGAAAGCTACACCAAAATAAATTTTACATCAAATACTACTGATTTTGGAAAACACAGTCAGATTTGCATAGAAGTGTGTGAATCTTGAGGTATAGTTAGATTCACACACCAATGTATGAATCCCATTTTTAACAAATTTTTGAGATCCAATAGCTTCATAGAGCTCCCAAAATTAGGTAATCGTTCTTTCTATGCTTGTTTATCATCATTTTATGCAATTTTAATCATGTTTTGAGTTTAATTTAGAGGTCTTTTATCTTTAAACATGAGGAGTCTAATCAAGATAGGTCTCCAAACATTCTAACTCATTTTTGTAGGTCTTAGAGGTCTTAAGAACATGTCTGACCAATAGTGGCACATAAGTAGTAAGCCCACTCCAACTGAGGGAGACAAGAACACCTGGTGGTTGTTTAAAATATATACTGAAAGAGGGCTTCCCTTGTGGAAGACCCCATTTTGTAGCCTTCAAGGGAACTTTTTTAATCCTTCTTTTCATATCAATTGCAAAACAATCAATTTTCTTGTCATTCATTCTGGCACGCTCGATGGGACAAAAATGATGAATTTTAAAAACTTTTTGATCTATGGACCTAACTATCAGCAATCTCAAGCTTTTTTATAATGATCTTTTCTTTTTATTTTATTTCTTTTTGTGGTGCTCTTTTGGCATTTGCTTTTGTTTTCTATATTTTTTTGTATCTTGTTCTTTTGTCGATCCTTAGGTTTGAATCACACAAATGATAGGATGAGCAAGGTGACTTTTTCTAGGTGACCAGTATACACAAGGTATTGCCTTTCCTATGCATAAAATATTTTTTAATGTTTGATATATGCTGGTGGCCATAAAAGAACACATGTTAGCCCGAGGAATCTTTGAAGTGCTTTAGAATTTGATAATGTTGGATGAAATTTGATTAAATTAATTACAAATGGTCAAATAATAGAAATATTTCTATCACCCAGTATCCTAAAAATAGGATTGGACATCACAACAGTTGCACTAATGCGTACGTGTTTAACTCTTCATTTTTGCTTTGCAAGGTGGGTATGTATACATGTGGACATGAAATAAGATCTGTATGCATGTATGCATGTATATATGTATGGGATACATATGCACTCTACTTGTAACATGAAAGAAGACATGAGATGTACTGACAACGATGGTGATATGATTGTATAAAAAATGTAACTAGTTATGCAGAAACTAATGCGACTTAACATATCATTGCCAAAAAAGCACTACACAAGATTACCCCATGATGATGTGTACAACAAAAAGGGTGACTAAAAGATATGTGAAATCCTATATGTTGAGATGAATGCGAAGTGATGTTTCTAATGTTTTGTGACATCAACATGATTTATGGATGTGGATTATTATGGAAGAACATCAAAAATGTGCATGTGAAATGGATGAAAAGTAGTAAGAGAAGGAGAAGGAGAAAGGAAAAATAAAAGAAATAAAGGAAGGTAACTTATCAAAGGTATGTAGCCACTCGAAGTGTGACCATATAAAATTAACAAAGAACAAAAATAAGTAGAGGAAATAAGGGAAGAGAAGAAGATAAGACCAAATAAAAGGTATGTAGCCGCTCGAAGCATGATCATACAACATCACTCGAGAATGGAAGAATTTTGAAAGGAAGAAGGAAGGAATGAGATCCTAAGAAAATATAGTAGCTACTCAAAGTGTGACCATAAAACATTGATCTAGAATAAAAAGAAGGGGGAAAAGGGAGAATATTGAATAGATACAGAGAAAGATGAAGTGCAAAAAATAATACTAATAGACGATTTTGAACCTATTTTACTTTTTATTATTATTGTTATTATTTTTTGGATTTTTTTAATTTTTGATGATGAATGTAAATAATTTGATAACCTGTATTGGTAGAATGAGACAAGAAAGTAGATTTTTCTCTTTTGGAGCAAGATATCTATGAAGACAAGCCAATAAACTAGGAATATAAAATTACTATCTAAAGCAATGTTTGAAATGAAGAATTGCTATCTAAAGCAATATTTGAAATGAAAAATTGCTATCCAAAGCAATGTTTGAAATGGAATATTATTATCTGAAGCAATGTCTATGCTAGGATTGAAAATGAAATGTTTATGCGAAGAGCATGTGAAAGGTCAATTGCTATGCTATGTATAGGCTAGGTTATATATATGCTAGAATAGGCTATGTTTATTGCTAGGTCTATGCTACACCTATGCTAGGCTAGGCTATGTTTATTTCTAGATCTATGCTATGCCTACACTAGGCTAGGCTATGTTTATATTAGAGTAGGCTATGTTTACTGCTAGGTCTATGCTACGCTTATTCTAGGCTATTCTACACCTATGTGCTATTTGTATGCTAGGCTATGCTATGTCTATGCTAGACTAGGCTATGTTTATTGCTATGTCTATGCTAGGCTATTCTATGCCTACGCTAGGCTATGCTACATCTACACTAGACTAGGATATATTTATTTCTAGGTCTATGCTATGCCTATGCTAGGTTATGCTAGGCTATGTTTATTACTAGGTCTATGCCACACCTATATTCTAGGCTATGCTATGCCTATGCTAGGCTATGATATGTCTATGCTAGACTAGGATATGTTTATTGCTAGGTCTATGCTATGCCTACACTAGGCTATGCTATGAATATGCTATACTAGGCTATGTTTATTGCTAGGTCTATGTTATACTTACACTAGGCTAGACTATGTTTATGATAGACACATGTGAAAGGAAACTTGACCAAATGAATGGTACCTTTGCTAAGATATTTTATTTTTTTAAAGATTTTTCCAATGACGATGGGGTTTATAGAGAAAAATTTTGGGCTAAGATATTCTAAAAATAATTTTCCAATGATGATGAGGTTTATGGAGAAACCTTTTAGGCTAAGATATTCTAAAAATAATTTTCCAATGACGATGAGGTTTATGGTGAAACCTTTTGGGCTAAGATATTCTAAAAAGAATTTTCCAATGATGATGAGGTTTATGGAGAAACCTTTTAGGCTAAGATATAGTTTTCCAATGATGATGATGTTTTATGGAGAAAACTTTGGGGCTAAGATATTCTAAATATAAAATTTCAATGATGATGAGGTTTATTGATAAATATTTTTTTAAATAAAAGGCAAAGGGCATAAAATTTTGAACCTAATTATTGATTGTGATGATGAGGAAAAGGGCACAAACTTTAAAAAAGGATTCAACCTTTTGAACTTGGCGATTGATTATGATGGTGAGGTAAAGGGTGCAACCTTTGACAAAAGAATACAAAATTTTGAACCTGGTGATTTATTGTTTGATTGAGATGTGAATGCAAGGAAAATGTCACAAAATTTGACAAAATGATGCAACCTTTTGAGATCCTATTAGTTTGAAACTTTATGGCAATTTATTTGTGATTGTGCACCATAATGAATATATTAGAGATGGTGGAGTTTGAATATGGAGGGGGGGTTAGATCTCGTAGATGTGGAATTTTTTGGAAAGAGAGGGTACTTTCTTGGTTTTGAAATATTGTGTAAAATAGGGTGAAATCCCTCAATAAAGCAATTAATGTGAAAATGGGATGGACTCCCCTAGTATTGAAATTAATTGGGAGGAGTAGTAACTCTAAAAAAAAGGTGTTTTGAAAGATAGAGAACTCCCCGAGTCATATAAGTAGTTTGAAAAGGGAATGCAATGTCGTAATCACAAAATTATTTGGAAGTGGATGAAGAATAGAAGCTTATACTGAGAGGGGGGTGAATAGTATAAGAGAACTTTTTACTTTTTATATCAAACAAATATATTCAATGTAAAAATAGAAATATAAACAACAATAATCAAAGCAATGTACACAACACCACACACAATAGAGACACAACAATTTACGTGGTTCACCAAAAGATGGCTACTTCCATGGAGAATATTTCACTAAATTTTCTTAATAAATCTCTTGGGAATCCTTCTTAATTACAATGTTTATGGACTTTTTCCAAAGGAGACACAAATCCCCTAAATCAATTTTATGGATATCTATCCATAGGAGAACTCCTTATCCTCTGCTCTGGATGGGGATCCTCTAGAAGACACTACCTCCACTACACTGACTGGTGGATCTCTCTCCACTTGAAGACTATTATCCTCACTTAGAAGATCTATCCTCAATGTCCTAGTTGATGGATATCTATCCACTGGAGACTCTATCCTCTCTGCTCTATCACCTCCAAAGCTTTGTCTCAATTCTGTACTAAAAATAGTCCAGTCGGTCTAGCACAGTTATTCTCAACTCTTGCACTAAACATAGTCCAACCAGTCTAGCACAAGTCTGCTCAACAAATATTTTCAAGTCTCACATAACAATGATACTCATGATATTTTAAAACACTAGTTCAAGTTCTTTGCATAACAACTCACTTCAACAACCATTCTCATCAAACAATGTTTTAATCACAACTCTCAATTTTAGAAAACCTTGAAGCATTAACTCAACCACTTTCAAAAAGGAAACCCTAATCAAGTCCTTTTCACTCCAAAATTAATTTTCAATAAAGCCAATCAATCAACTCAACCAAGAAGGAATTTGCCCATACCTTTTTGATGCCAAGGAGTTGTTCTCACAAATCTGCCACTCTCATAAATTTCTATTTCCAATCACAAAAGGGTTGAGTAATACCACAATACAAAAATAATAACTCAATAACACCTTATTACTCCAACTCAATAATAATTTTCACCATAGTATTCTTATAAAATAAATAACCCCTTTTATAAGAAATTAATTCACAATAACTTTGATTCTCAATAATGTCAATACTATCCTTCACAAATCCTCATAACCCCTAATGACAAGTTTTAATTAAATTTCCCCACTAAAATAAATCCACTTTAATAAAAAAATTTATGCAAGCCTTATATAAAATTAAATTAAATCATAACCCCTTTTAATTTCCCTAAGGCTTAACACATCATATAACAACCTTATAACTCCACATGGGAAATTTGAAATACTTTACAAAAATTAAACTTGCCTTGGAGGGTTTTGAACCATCTATCTCCTCCTTCCCTAAGCGCCTTAGCCATAGCCAAAGCTATTGTCAAGCCATATGCTCGCACAACAACCAACAAGCACAACGTGCTTGTTATCTTTTGTGAAAATGTGTGCCTTCAATAAAAAACTGTGCATTGGGCGCCAAACACGTCTTCCCTTTCACATTACCTGCGGTTCAAACGTGAGACCTCCTACGTCCAAAAAAATCAATGCACTGCTAGGCCAAGCTGGTCTATGTACCCTCAAATTGTGCACCTTCTGCTTTTCTCCTTTCCACAACGAACAAAATATTTTTCACAAGCTCTTTCCTCTTCTTCACATGCAATTTGATATTCGAGCAAGGGTAATTGCCAATGGTTTTTGGAAATGCTTTTATATTAATTTCTTGCCAACCTTAATACGTCGACGCTAGCTCCTTCATGAACATAGATAAAATTATAAGGCTTAAAAGCCTTTTATTTTTAAAAACCCAACTTTGGGTTCATTAAAATATCGTTAGACTTTATAAAACCCACTTTTGCCTTATAAACCATTATAATAAGAATTATAAATGTTTTATTTGGGTTTTCACCATGGCACATTTAATATTATAATAACCACTATTATAATATTATACCTTTGATAAAGTACCTTTAATATTTATTTATAAAATTTAAATTCACACTAAATTTAAATAATTTATAAAATAAATATTATAACTCCTTTTTTTACTTCTATCTTTTGCACTGTTTCACTTGATCTTTGGCCTTCTTCCTGGATATCAAATAACCATTTTTATCCCCTTTGTTTCTTGCTAAAATATTTGGTATTAATGATGACTTCATCTAGTGACATCAGTGACAACTTTGACTTAGGGACTCAAAATATCCAATAGTGGATGGGGAAACTCCCCTGGTAATGAGAAATTAGTTGAAATAAGATGAATTTCCTTTGTTGTGAAAAATGGGTTGGAAGGAGAGAAACTCCCCTCGGTGAGAGGAAGGGGTTGGAAGGAGAGGAAATTCCCCGTTTGGTAAATTGGGACAAAGAAGATAGAGAATTGATGATGAAAATAAGGTGAATGAAGAAAATAAGGAAGAGATGGATAGGAGGAGGTTGTGGAATAGAAGAAGGGGGAGAAAATAAATATGAAAGGAGATAAGAAAAAGAGTAGTCCTATATATGTAGCCACTCATACATGATCATACAACCATGACATAGATCTTTTTAAAGAAATAAAAAAGAGAATAAAAAAAGTGAGGAAAGAGTAGTTAGAGGAAATATGAGGAGAGAATGGATTATGAAGATAATGAAACAAAAGAAATGTTATATTATTGGTGGATATCTCCTTAGAGGTCATGGATTTCTAATCATAAGATTGATATGACTAACATCTTGGTAAGAAGTGTGGTCATTAACATGATGGATTTATCGAGGCATGGGTGAAGATGCTAAGGTGTTAGATTGTAGTTGTGGTAGAAGGTTGCTAGATATGCTCAAATTTTGATTTGGAGGAGCTAGGGATTGGCAACATGTATAGCTCCATGATTAATGAAATATTGGACCAAGTATCTACAATAAGTATTGATATCATACCCTCATTATCTATGATAGTCACAAAATATATGCTTCTGATAGCCCTTTGGTTTTGGGTGATTTAGATATTCTGGTTTAGTGTCAGGTAGAGAAATATATGCAACATCATATAAATTTTGAAAGAGATTGAGCAAGGGCTCAGAAAATGGAGTTCAATTACAAGATGAACGTAAAATATGTTGTGGGTGAGCAAGTGGTTGATTGGGTGGTGAGGGGATGATTGTTGACCCATGTTGTGGATAATATCATTTTTAAGGATGAGAAGTTGGTTGAAGTGGAGGTATTGTGAGACCTCTCAAGTATGGATTATAAGTGGATCTATGACACGTGTAGTTGCTCAGTTGTAACTCAAGATTTTTGAGATGCACTAAGATGTGTTGCATATCAATAGAAGAAGGTGTTGGTGGTGTGGGAATGGGCTTGACATAAATACCAGTTATGTTGGGTGTTGATTGATATGGATAAGAATGTGCATATGGATGATGCATAGAAGGTATAAATGGAGTACAAGGAGGTTGTGTCATGCCAACCGGTTGGGTGATTTAAAATGGAAATTGAGGTGAGGGAAGAAGAGGTGGATGACATGACCCTTTATGGGGAGAGGAATGATAGAGAGCATGATGGGGTGAATAGGAGAGAGTGGCCCTTGTGTGGGGGATTATTGGAGGAGAAGGATGATTAACTTAATACCTTAAATAATGATCATCAGATGAAATACTAGCACATAATATGTGAGGTGGGAATGAGCTATCCAAATAAGCAGATAAATTATGAGAATGGGAAGAGGTGATTTATTTTGAACACCCTGATGAATTGGTTGGAGAAGAAGGGAGCATAGTGGAAATATTCATGGAAATATGTACTTGTGCATGCAATTTGACCTCAGTTAAGGACTATGATACTAAGTCAAAGTGATGAAACAAAGCTGACACAACAATTCAGGTGCAAATTTTACTTCTTTATGTGTTACAAAAGGTTTTGGACCTGTGTGTGCCTTGATTTTTATATTTGTATGGGGGTGTACGAATGTGTTTTGTACCTTACTATGTAAATGTGGTTCACACCTATCTATGTGAATCCATACAAAACAGGTAGCCTGGATGGAATTTTGTAGAAGAAATTATTAAAAACCAACAAGTGTGTTTTGAAGCTATTTTGGATGGTTTTGTAATAGGTTTTGTACTAGAACTCACTCAAAAGTAGAAAAGTGGTATGGAAAACAATAAGTAACCACATTTTATGTATTTTTTTAATTTTTTATGATGTTGAAACAAAGAGAGGTGGTAGAGGATGAATGCTAAGAAGGTATGTTAAATCATGTTGCCTTATAACACCCAAATATGTGCAAGGGATGACTATGCAAAAATGGGTGAATGGTAGTTAATGAAAGGAACATCAAAAGGTAACCAAAAGAGAGATAATATAAAAGAAATCTTATGAAAGAGGTGAAACTATATAAGACCTGCTAATAGCCTAATCAAGCTTTCACTTCACCCTTAGATGGGCTTATTCAAAAATGATAGTTACAAACTCATGAATTATGTAAAGACTTGTGAGTGGGGGAATTTAATCCTAACCTACCTTGAGGATATCTCAGGAGTGGGGTATATTCTGGTGATGAAGTCTAGAAAACCTCTTGCGAGGGCTACTTATGACATCTAGGGGCGAGCAAGTGGAAGAATATGAATTCCAATGTCATTGGTCTCGATTAGGGGTTGGTGATGAAGTCCAACCTTACCAATGTGTATGAAGCATGCAAGTGTGTGAGGTTGATTTGTTGTTTAGAAAGCTAATGTGTTGGAAGTAAACTAGGCTATGAAAGTAGGGGAATAAAAATATTTTTAACTAATTTTGAAATGGAAGTTGTGATTTAGAAAGCAAATGTATGCTAGGTGCTTGTGAAATGGAGGGCTATGCTAGAAGTTGAAAGGGAAAGTCTAAGCTAGATGATTTTGAAAGGAAAGAAATCTAAGCTAGTTTCTTTTAAAAGAAATATATGCTAGATGCTTTTAAAATAATTGTCTATGCTAGAACTTTGAAAGAAATCTACACTAGATACTTTGGAAGGGGATCTATGCTATATACTTTCGAAAGGGGATCTATGCTAGATGTGTTGAAAGGAAATAAATCTAATATAGTTTCTTGTGAAAGTAAGTTAGACTAGGAGAGACTAAAAACCACAAAGTTTCTTGATTTCAATAAATATTTATGCTAAGGTTTGCTTAGTCGCAATCCTATCTACACTAGTCAAGATATGCTTGTTAAGGTTATGACTAATTATCACATAAGAGTCTTATATACGAGAATATATTAGAATCTATCTTGGATTTGAGTATACAAGAAGATTTGAGGCTTCCTTTAGGCCTTATGCAAATGGCTAAAATGCAATTCTAATGCTAGGATTAAGCAATTGAAAGAACACAAGCTAATATTTAAGAAAAGAGATGGAATGAGCCCAAAATGATTTGGGAATTTCTATAGATTAGCAGTTATGCTATATTAGAAATCAAAATTACACTTTTGAGGAACAACTTTTAAAACGAAAAGACTAGTTTTGGAGTAGATTACCTATCGCTAGATGTTGCAGGAGTATCTATATAGTCTATGTGATGCAAAATATTACTGAGTTTTGGGGATTCACACACTCATAGGTGAATGTGAATGTACCTTGATATTCACACACTACTATGAAAATCTAAATTTTATGGTTTGTTTTACCAAATTTGGTGTCTATGAGTCAAATGCCTAGTTTTACAAAAGTTTCCTGCAATAGATAGGGGCATAAAGTCAGTTTGAATCTTTGAAGTAGGTATAAAGAACCAAAATAAAGAATACAAAATTAAATTTAGGAAAGAAATCCCAAAACCAAGTTGTGAGATTGAAAAGGAAAGATGCAAGGAATGATTTCACCTTGAGGATGCTATTTTGGAAGGTGGTTTGGCCTGTGAAGGCAAATAGGTACATGAGATAACAATCTCAATGGGCAATAAGTGTGTTTATCCCCTGAATTACTTGATTTTTATTATGGAAGACTTAGATATTGATACCTTGCTTTCATAGATTAATTCCAAGGCTGTTTGGGGGATTTACACACCTCTATGTGAATTTATCTTTGACATTTGCACACCTCTATGCAAATCTAGCTTATAGGCTAGAAAATGGTAGAGGGGGACCTGAAGTGTATGCCAAGATTTTTGGTGACCTTTTTTTTGGTTTGGCAACACTTGAAGCATAGAAAAAATATCAGAAACAATAGTTATCTAGCAAAAAAGAAACAAAATATGGTAGGTATCCCATCGGGTGTGCCAAAATGAATGGAAAGAAAAGTGATTGTTTTATAATTGATATGAAAATGAGGGTTACAAAAGTTATCCTTTTACAAAAATACCCTTGAGGGCTACAAAATGGGGTCTTCCATAATGGAATCCCTCTTTCGGTATAGATGGTAAACAACCACCAGTTGTTATCCTTGTGTTTCTTAGTTGGATTGGGCTTACTTCTTGTGTGCCACTCTTGGTCAAAACTATCCTCGAGACATGTAAGACCTAAAAAATTAGTTAGAATTTTTGGGGGCTTGTATTTATTAGACCCCTCATGTTTAAAAGTAAAAAACCTCTAAATCAAACTCAAAACATGATGAAAAATGTATAAAATGATGAAAAACAAGCATAACAAGAATGATTACTTGATTTTGGGAGCTCTAGGAGGCTTCTAGATCTCAAAAATTTGTTGAAAATAGGATTTGAACATAGGTGCATAAATATGAATGTGCCTCAGGATTCACACACTCCTATGTGAAACTGACTGTGTTTTCTAGAATCAGTAGTTTTTGATGTAAAATTTCTTCTGGTGTAGTTATAAATCCTATTGTCCACTGAGTCGCCATTGAAAATTAAAATATTTACCAACAACCTATCAAGCAACAAGGGATATTGATGGATTGATGTGGGTCCCTATGTGGGGATGGGTGGTGAGGGCTTAAGTGGCTTCTAGACCAATTTTAGCAGAGGTTGGCTATGAAAATGAGTGATTCCTAAGATAGAGGAAATGACCCTCTATTTATAAAATTTTCTAAGGTTAGGGGGGTTGTGGCATGATCCATTAGTGCATTAGGGTGAGAGAATACCTCGTCCACCTACATATTATAAATGAGCATTGGGATGTGGAGTGGGGTTAGGGTTAAACTCTAATTATAGTGAGGTTAACCATGGATTAGTTGTTGATTTGGATGAGGTGGAAGGTGAGTCATCCTTGCCCATGCCTTGAAAACCAAAAAGTATTCAAAAGTCATTTATGAATTCAAATCCACATGGGAATTTGAAATGGAGCAAGGATTAGTTGTGACTAGGGTTAGGTTAACCCTAAGTTAGTTGAAATTTTAGGTGAGGTGGAGGGTGACTCACCCTTGACCCATGCTTTGGGACACAAAAGTCTTCAAAAGTCATTTAAGGACCTAAATGCACATGGGAAGATGTGTGGAGCAAGGGTTAAGGTTAACCCTGCTTATGTTGATCCTAGGTTAAACCAAGGTCAAATGTATGAGGTGGAATCTAGGTTAGTCAAAGAGTAGACTAGGTGGGGTGGCCATGAGTTATGCTAACCATGATTAGGTTTACCATGGTTAGAAGTTGAGAAAAAAATTGAGTTATTAATAGTTGAGATAAACTTAGGAAAAAACTCTAGTGGAGAACAACCATAACCAATTTTTGAGTATCTAGAGTTTAGAAATCTAATCAATTAAGTAGTTTTACCCCACAAATTCCTGATAATACACCTAATTATTTTGAAAGTTTTCAATATTTGTTGGAAAGATAGAAATATGGGAAATAGATAAATTAACACAAATGTCATCAGATAAGGTAGTAATGCAAGAATAAAATTCACATATCCTATTAGGTTATATCCTAAAGTAGAAGCCCCTTTGAAAATATTTCACCATCCATATTGTCAAATTTTAGGGGAATCATGTCAAAAGATCCAAATTGATTTTTGGTTGAGTTTAAAGTTATTTTTCAAACTTACGATTATAAAACTATAACAAAAAATTAAAACTATTTCCATCAACTCTAGAGGACTTGGTTATGCATTGGCTTATGGGGTTAGAATCCAATTCCATACAAACATGGGTAAAAAATGAAGAGAGAATTCTTGGATAAATACCAATAATATTGTTGGATGAAGGACCACAAGGAAGACCTATTTAGGATGAAATAAGATAACAATAATTTAGAAGATTATCTTGATAGATTCTTGTTTGTCTAAATAATATGTAGAATAAGTGGAGATTAGAAACTTAATAAGATAATATTCCTTAGAGGTAATAATAAGAATGATATATGATAACTTATAGAGGAAAAAAATTATTTTAGTACACCTTAATACTACCCTATATGAAATGCAACTAAAGAATAAATCCATCGATCATCTAGCTATGTATTGTCCTAGGTGTAGGAAGAAGCATGCACTTCAAGAATATCCCTTGAATAAAACTACTATTTGTAGCACATGTAAAAAAAGGATATCCCACAGATCATTGTGATATTTTACTAACATTAAAAACTACAACCAATCCATAGACGAGCTCAACTTAATAGGGCAAAGAAATAATTTTCCTTACAATCTTTATCAAAATCAGTATGACCAAAGAGATCCAATGAATCAGATGCCTATCCCATTATCCATGCCTTGGTCTATGCCATAACCTCCATAATAATAGGGTCAATACCCTTGGTACCAACCTCAATAATGGTCTACCTTAGGATGGACAACCCATAGTAAGAACCATAGCCCCAATAAAACCAACAATAACAGGGGTAGTGGTGGCTTTAGAACTAGTAACAAGTTTTGTTGATTGGTTCTACAACTGCTTCACAATAGACTCAACCACAACAAGTCAAACAACCTCTACTTCCTGCATAACCTGTGGATAATCCAATTAATGGTTGAAAGATATTACTTATATGCACAACTAAAATAAACAACATAGTTAAACTCAATGTAATTGACTATAACAATATTCAACTTTGCTTAGGAAAAACACTCCATGATCCAACTCTATTGATCATAAAAAAAATTGGTGATAATAGAACTAGGTGATAAAAGTCATCTTTTCCTGAGCATCCTCATCAAGAGGATGAAAATCCTCAAGAAAATAACACTTCTCACCAAGTATCATACCCTAAGAGATTCATAACTAGAGAAGAACACTATTTAGAACATGATATTTTAACATAATTTAAATATTTAAATATTATGATTCCTTTATTGCAAGCTATTAAGGAAGTGCCCACACTCAATAAGACTATTAAGGAACTGTGTGTTAAGAAATTGGGAAGGAAGAAAAAATAATATCCTAAGACATTTACGTGGATGGAAAATAAACAAATATTATTGTTCATAAGCTCATTCCACCCAAATATGGTGATACAAGTAGTCAAGTAGTCACTATTTCCATAGGCACTACCAAGATATCAAATGTATTGATTGATTTAGGAGTCACAATCAATGTCATGATCATTGATACTTTGGATAAAATGTGTTTATTAGACATATGTTCAACCTCTACAATATTATAAATGGTGGATAAATCAATAGCAAAACCTAAATGTATCATGCAAGATGTTCCATATTAATAGATGAATGAGAATACCTTGTCAATTTTATGACCCTACAATCTAGAGCGAATAAGAATGGTTACCCACAAATATTTGGTAGGCCATGGCTTGCCAAGATAGCTGCATTCATTTATTGTTGATTTGGAGATATTTTTATCTCAAATAGAATGAACTCAAAGAAAATTTCCTTATATCCTCCTACTAGAGATTCATTGATGTTTTTTGAAAAATTTTCAGTCGATGAACCAAAGGAACAAGGAAACTTATTCTACCTAGCCACAATCATAGCCAAATATCATATTGAAGAATTAGAAAATACTATTTATATGGTATGGTTAGATGAGTTTGTATCAACCAATACATAAATTGGTATTAACCAAGACCAAGACTAGGTATTTCAAATCCTCTTCAAAAATGGATGACAAGAACCAAAATATTTACCATCATTATCCTTATAGGAAAGTCGATTCACTATAGCACTTGGTAGGCATAGTTATAATTGTTCTCTTGAATGTTCTTTACAAGACTGTTAGACCTTAATATTTGAATGAATTACATTATGATATTGAAATATATTTAAGTACATGTGATGCCTAATTTAGGCACTTAAACAAACTTTAAATTATATTATCCTATACTACATGCATGTACCTTGTAAGGGGTGGTTATACCACTTGACTAGTCATATGTTCTATGTTGTAATAAATCCTAACATACCCCCTTTATTGCATCAAAGTCAATGTAGACAAGGGTGAGTACTTTTTCGATATGAGTGAATGACAAGTGCCAGGAAGAAATAACTATATTTGACATAATACTCAACCTTGGATGGATAAATTTTGGTGGACATGTAGACTAGAAAAGTAGATTAGATGTCATGGGTGGGTAGACATCTAGAATAGTAGACGTCTAGGTTGAACAGATAGATGTCTAAACATTAGATATCTAAGTCAAACAGAGTAGACATCTAGATAGTAGATGTTTAGGACAATAGGGTAGATTTCTAGATAGTAGATGTCTAGAATGATAGGCTAGATGTCTAGACAATAGACATCTAGAAAATACAAGTAGAAATCTAGATAGTAGAAATCTAAGGTAAATAGGTAGACGTCTAAGGAAACCATGTAGAAATTTAGATAGTAGATATCTAAGGAAAAATATGCACATAGGTAGACATATCAATAGGTATAGATGGATAGACCTAGATGTCTAGTAGATAGGTTTAGATAGCTAGGCCTAAACGTCTACAATTTGTGCATTCATCCTTCAATATGTAACTTCTCTTGATCGTTGGTTCCTAAAAATGCATAAATACAACACAACACAACCTGAAGATGCTCTATCTCATACCAAGCATTGATCAATACCTGCAACACAATAAGATGCTCACAAAGTATTCACACATGACACATGCATTCCAAAATAACGTTTGTTGCACAACATATCTGCATTTATGGACAAGTATGGATATCTTACAAAATGAAATAGGGGGGTATTTATAGGTAAGTCCAGGTGGTTACTACAACCAACCTGGCTCAACCATCCCAACTTCCCTATTGTTAACACTTAACACTATTGTTTAAAGTGTAACAACCTATCTTAGATGTCTAACTCAACTAGTCTAGACGCCTAACTAATTCTAGATGCCTTAACTAATCCATACATATAACAAATGATAGCTATATTTGTACTTTTATGTAATTATATTAATCAGTTCGTATTCATTAGATTTATTTATTTTACATTGCAAAAATTTTATCAAATGACTCATACATTATCAAAATTTTTGTATATAGTCAAAATTGTAATTCTTTAGTAGACATTATGTCAAATAGTTTGGTAATTATTTCTACTTTGAACTGTTATCTACATCTATCCCCCCATTTGAAGAAGTCGATGTCCTCAATGACTTTCTCTATTGGATTTGGGTATCTCAGCATCCTTAGTTTCTACAACCTATAGTTTTTATTTCAATTCTTATACTCAACTAAATAGCTTCACATTCATCTCAAACCCATTTGGCACAGTTAAAATACTTAGCTTATTCTACTCCCCATGTATTGGCACGATCTTCCATCTCATGGAGCCTAAACAACAATTCAACTTATCACTATAGAAAAATATCCTTCATTTATTGTGTGGGTACTATGGAATAAGATGAGGCCTTCTATGCCACTTAAATTTTAAGAGCAGCCTCACACTGTTGTGTTTGGAGAAAATTCTCCCGCAATGCTTCCTGCTCCTTCTACCAATCCTCTTCACGTTGTTTCATATCCTTCTTTCAAGCTATTTCTTATTGAATCTTCTGGATGGCCAGGTCTAGAACCTGCTTAACCAAAAACTCTTTAGCTTATGTGTGTTGCAAAATTTCAGCCTCAATATTTATTATTTCTTGAATGTGTTTCAAGGCATCATCCATTTGAGCGATCATTTTTGATAGAAGGTGCTCTTACTCTTACAATTCTGCCTATATCACCTAAAAATACTTATCCAATTTCTACCTACCCTGATTCAAGTGCTAAAGTTTTGCTATTGGACAACACAACAAATGGTATATGAAGTTGAGCTAACTAAAAATTAGCTACAAGTCAGGTTCCAGTTCCATCGATAAGCCTATTTTTGTAGGGTGTGGGAAAAAAGTATTGCCATGGCCTAGAATGTATACCTATTCTGGATCAAGATAGAAGGTATAAGTCTTATCAGACAATTTATATACTCTTTCCATAGTATTTATATGTGCTATAGGCAAAGACCAAGGTTGTTATTGATAAATGGTTAAAATAACAGCATTCCAAGATCCTTTTATGGCCCATTTCACCACTTTGTTCAATTCCTCCTCAACTATCAACTACCATTTCTTACATCAACCAAAACACACTACATCAAACTATTGTCATATATTATCCATTACTCAGGTCAACTTAGAAAAATATTTGATTGCTTGCTGATCCACACGGGCTCCCCATTCTAGTGGGTTGACAAAATTTAGCATTTCTAATATGAAGTGTTCTGCCTAAATATCATTGACTTGTTCTTCCTCCACCTCATACCATAACTAATTCCCCTTTCTTGAAATATCTATGGGTATTTTAGCTGCTTTACCCTCTGTAATCCCTGGCTTCTCCTTAGGTTATTGTTCTTGGTTGCTTCCTATTTCTATCCCAACAAACCACTAAGGTACATCCATTTATGGAGGCTTCTATCACTTCTCTATATCAATATCATATCCCATCAAGACCTCTTCATCTACTATAATGGGATGTTGTGTTATCACATGTGTTATATTCTCAATACTCGGGGGTGGTAGACTCTCCCTATTAAGAATATTGCTAGAGTATCTATAGGTGCCACTATTCCTGTTGCCCTAGCTGCATTTGTTGTGAGAATATCCTCAAAGGAAATAGCTTGTAAGTATGTAGTAAAAGAAGTTGTCATGAATAGAGATTCGAGTGGTGCTTTTGGTGAAGTTGCATGCACTCAAAATTGGGCTTTTGACAAATACTCTGTAGGCCCTATTTGTTCGACAATACTAGTTTCAGCTAGAACATGCTACAAAATTGAGGGGATTTCAAAATAAACTTCTACCACATGCAAGATCAAAATTTTCTCAAGATTACGAGCTATTTTTTTAACAATGAACAATCTTCTCCATTGCAATACCATACATCAAATCTAGGGATAGTGATGGAGGTGGTGACTCAAATCATCGTCTCTTCCTGGTTGGCTTAGGTACTTTTGGTGGGGGTGTAATAAATTTTTTTGGTTGACCCTTTATTTTCATACTGTGGTGGTGCTATATACTCCCCTTCTGAATTAGTCACTCACCCTTCCTTACATGAAAAATTATGGGAGATTTTCTTCACTCATGGCTTCTTGACCGATGTTTATTTCTTTACTTACAACTTAGCATCCTTCCACTGCAATATTATTGGGGCCAAGTCTGGTATCTATTGATGTGGGTTAAAATCTAGAATCTGTACTCATACACGGTAGGTTGCATCCAAGAGTAGTCCAATGGCATGAAAAACCATTGAAAAATTCTTGGTGGTTTGCATCAAAAATTTTGAATACGAAGTGCCAAATGAGTCACCCAATCATATGCCACTCCTTGCTCAATCCCTTGCAAATACAAAATCATCCAAATGGGGAGGTTTGAGATTCATTGTTCTCTGGAAAATCTAGCCATCAAGACATGCATTATGCATTGTAAACCCTTAGTCCTTAGATATGACTGCTTCACTCCCCGATTGCCATGGATTGCTAGCATGATATCAATGTCTTCATTAGTAGTGATACTCTAAAAAACTATAGGTTTTTCTTTGGATCGACTTGCTCATTCACCACTGGTTGGTCCTTCTTTGAAAGTCTAAATGTATGCTAAAATACTTCAAAATAAAACTCCACTACCAGGTTTTAGTCACCAATACGAATTGTGCTAGTATGATGTAGCGAATCATATATTTACAATATTTGCACTAGATACTCCTTGAAAAAGTATTTTTAAAACACTGGACTTGCAAAATAAAATTTATTCATATGGCCTTGATCTTCATCTTCATCGGATCCTATGCTAGTGTCTCTACCTACTATTACTGGCAAAAAATCTCTCGTTGGATGAATCCATATGATTTTATTTATTGGAACCTTGTTGATTTTTTGAGCTTATTTGGTTCTATGAGTGGGTACTTCCACCTGCACAATCTCATGTCTACCTCAAGTCTACCCCTGGTCTGGGTTTGGTATGTATCTAGACTTGGTACCTATCTGTGTATCATTTATCTATGCTCCTGCTGGTGATAGAGTCATTTAGCAATAACTGACTTACGTATCACTTCAGATTTGGGTGGACCATGTCCTACTTTCTAGTTGCTCATTTTTTGTAGATGTCTCCCCTTCCAAATGTCTCTTTACCCTTAGATATCAAACTCCTCAAATGTCTTAACCTGCTAGATGTTTATCTCCTTTAGACGTCTAATTTTTAACCAAACATATTCTTCCTAGATGCATCATTTTATAGCTAGACATCTCCTTCCTTAGACATATATTTTTTTCTAGCTAGGCGTCTCCTTCCTAGAGTCTCTTTTTTAGCTAGATATCTCCTTCCTAGACATCTCTTTTTCCAATTAGATGTCTCCTCCTCAGATACCTATTTTTGACTAGATATCTTTTGCGTGTACTTCTTGGATGGGTAGGTGCATTCAAATACAAATGCTCTAGATGGCTTTCTACAGATGGTGTTGTTCTAGATTTCTTAGAATTGGATGCTCTCATCCAGAAAATGCTCAAGTTCTATTTCGTATGATGTCATTTGTCTGCCTATGAATTAAGAGATGAGATTTTTGCACTTGCATAGAAAAGTAGAGAATTCTCCATGAAGCGTATGAATACCAGTAAAAATAGAATCTAACTTCATCTAGGATAAATCATGGTGCACTGATAATCCTACCTCAGCTCCAAATATCTTATGCTTCTCTTGCATTTCACCTACAAAAATTTAAAAACGAATGAGTAAAATTTCCCAAGCACTTCCCATTTATAGAAGATCTGCCACTCATGCAAATGCTTGTGTAACTGCCACATAACACCTTTTCATTTGCATGTATGCCACCTCATAAATTTTTGCATGCACAAGATGTCTAACATATTTTTTCTTATTTTAAATTTTTTCAATTTTAAATTTTTCCAATTTTACCTTTTCTTTATTTTTTTCATATTTTTCTAATTTTATTTTATTATTTTTTCAAAACTATGCTCTTTTCTCCTTTAACGTCGTTGGGTGAATTGCATGATAATTCCAATGTGTACTTCAAAGGTATCCAACGTGTTATCCTCTTGGTGACAGCTACCAATTCCATAACTACTAATATCATCGTCGTCTTCCTATGCTTTAGCCTATTGATGACTTCAGTGATTACCATGGCTACGAGGGGTTTCCATCTATGGTTGTTCTTCACATATTATAGTTCTGCATTTGATGATACACCAATATGGCGTCTCTTCTTCATGAGAATAATTTTTACCTTCTTCTAGCTGATGATTTATCTCCTACCTAGACATTTGATTATTTACAGCTTGACATCCACTTTTGTTGACATCATCTATATGTGTGCGGGTGTCTTCTAGATAGATTATGTTAAATATTAGATGGGTTATGGAAGTGCCTAGATGTATTGGCTACTCATCCAGATGGGTTATACCAAAGTCTAGACGTGTTACCTCCTAATTCATATGGCTAGACTCATCCTTTAGATGGATACACTTGGTCCTTCCATTGCTTTGTTGGATTATTATGCAGTCATCAAGATAATGGAACACAGTCCCTTCTTGATCCTAACGATGATTCATCCTACTAATAGGATGATAACGTCCCCTTTGTCCAATATTATGATAGATTTTTCTTATATCTTGGTCTCTACCTTGAAGTCTATCGATTTGTCAATGGATGACTACCCATCCTTGGTCTATTTGATTTTGATCAAGATCCCTACTTTGGGTCCCATGTCTTCCTCAAGTTTGTGCAACTCATCCTCTCTCTCTTGCCAATCAAATATCCCCAATATTGAGGTACCACACTCCTAGTTTCCCAAGATTCAATTGATCCCTCTATAATTCTTAATGACATCTTTAGTTCCTATGAGCTCACTGAGGTAAACCCAAGGGTCTATTCGCAAGAACATGCAGTTATGGGTTGACTAGGACTATATCCATAGATGGTCCTTGTAGCCCAATCTATAGACTAGTCGACCTAGGGATAGTAGGAGGGGATTTTATTCCTCTCGAGCTACCAGGATGGAGGTCAACCACACTCCTCCCTTGGTTAGGTAAAATTGGGTTACCCAGTAGTCCTGAAAAACTACCTAGGTTTCCCATGTTACCTATATTTTGAGCTTGGTCTATATGTTCTATACATGATATTGGTTCTACATGTGCTTGATATTTAAGGGTTATTTGGTACAATATTCTTAGCCTCCTATCTACTCTCATCAATCATCATTACCACCTTTCTTCTTCAAAGCATCTCTGAGGTGCACATTGAGCTAAGGCCACTTGGTATTGATATGAGAAGGTCGAGTCCATGCTAAAATTATTTCCTTCTCTTTCCATGTTCATTGGTAAATTTGAGGTTTCCTAAACCCTTCATTGCATTCACTTGACTTCTCACTAATGGCATTATAACTCCATTATGACCAACTGATATCTTTCTAATTCCTAACATTCATTTAGTTATTGCATGGCTTTTTCAATTGGTGTCCTTAACCAATTGGGGGTTGCACCTTCATCCTCTAGATAATTATGCATTTCTTCATTCTCCTCATCTTGTGATTCCTCATCTTTGATTACTTATGTTATTTCAAGGAACCAAACTCCTACCTACTAGATTTGAATCTCATCTTGTTGTCTTCACTGGTTTGGGTTGGGACTTGGATAAGATATGTTGGGATCTCAAGGTAGATTCTCTTCACTACTTGAGTCAACCAACCGCTTCCCCTTCATTGCTTGTACTGGTACTTCTTGAATATACCTCCATAGTTTTTCAATAGTCTATTCCCTACTAATTTGATACTCATTATTACTAGTTGGATGATGATATGATTTACTCATCCCTGCTTGTCCTAGTGATCTTTGTCTTATTGATGATGAGGTTGTACTGGAAGAAATTTTTGTGTTTAGGATAATTTATAATGTGGTTAGAGATGAGTCACTAGAGTTTGATGAGAATGCATTGTATTCCAATGGCTCTTCGGTATTAGACTCAATTATCATAGTGTTACTCTAGCATTATTCTATTCCCCTACCTCTTAGAGCATCAAAAACTACTTTCTAATGGTGCTAAAGTATTTGAAGCCAAGGAGAATAGGTTTCTTTCCAAAGAGGATACCTTGTTCCTCTTAAATCTACCTGACCCCGTTCAACTCATTTAGCTCTTTATGCATCTTATCATTCTTCTATTCATTGCATGGTTTCATCTATCTCTTGAATCACCTGTTCTTGCAATCATACATTATACTACCTTAGTGTTTCACACTCCTCTTGCAACCTTTGCATTTCCCACTCCATTTGTTACAAAATTCAAGATACTTGACCTTCATCATATTCCATGTAACAACCCAAGACAAACTCACTTGCTTGTACCATAAAGACATCAAAGACTATCAAAGGGGTATAATTTTTTGTTTTCATCTATAGTTTTGTTTATAGGAATGCTTTCTGGTTCATAGAAAAATTAGATTCACCCAATAAAATATAATCATAAGCTTAAAATAGTACAGGCATGTTTCACCACTTTTGGGTTCAGGACTGCTACAGAAAACCACCCAAGTGGATGAGATTGGCCAAATTCCGTAAAGGTGCCATTAGTGGAATTGACTTGTCCCATTTACATCCTCGTGTTCTAGCATGAGGGTCGAACCACGACTAGGGTTATCCTCTAGGACCCATAACACCTAGAGGGGGATGCTTTCTTTCCCCATCCCATAGCATAAATGAATCTATGACCCATATGGTCGACTTATTCAATCTTTAGTTATGCAAGGGATCAACGTAATTATATGCCTGGTGTCTAACTAGTTGTCCACTACTCGGATCCAGTTAGAGCCCTGTCACTACATTGACCTTGGTCTTAATCACACATACCCCTTAAGACTCATGATAGTTTATCCCATACCAAACATCGTGGCTAACTAGAAAAGTCTAGTGAGCATGGGACTTATCACAGTACTACCCGATAACAACCTGGAGAAGGCATCCCATACCGCCCCTCATAATATTTCCCAACCTAGTCTTTATTTGACCAATTCTATCAGGAATTTAGTTACTTTCAAGACTTGCTCTGTGCTGACTTGCACCTTAGCAACATTGGGTGTATCAATATCTCAATCATCCTTCTCGATGATATAAAGAAATGGAATTATTTAGAAATAAGATCTCTTTACACTACTAGCTCTATTTGGTTCACTAAACTAGATTAATTCTATCCCATCTAATAATGAAGAGATCACAAAGTAGGAAAACCTCTCATTTCCCAAACTTATAAATTCGTTTTCTCATGATCAATAAAAGGTATTGATAATTTATAGGATTTATACATATATTGTCTACATTGCTCAACAAGAGGTTACCACTCCTTAGGTAAATAAGTCTTTAACACTTTCTAAACAACAATACAATAGTTGCAGAAATACACAAGGACTGTTTTCCAGCAATCTCATTTTATACTAATTTCATGCTTAGACTTCCTAGCCATAAGCTTCCCATTTTAGAATAAAATATATTAAATCATCCTACACCTTGTAGTTTTAGAATATTGAACTAAATAAAATCATTTCCAAATTAAAGTATAAACTTAGCTTAAGGCGGTAGCTAAACCAATCTCGGCTACACTTTTATATTGGTTTGAAAATGTTTACTTTTGCCAATCCTATAGTTATAAATCTCAAGGTTAACTTTAAGTTATTTAACCATTAACTTCTACTTTCTATTATGCCCTGCGAAAGGTTTTAAGGTATTCACACTCTACGATTTCCAAAGCATTCTTTTAATACAAAAAACTCATAAATATAGTGATGTGTCGAGGTTAGGAAAGTTAGATAACACAAGTTCCTTACGGTTTAATAATATAGCTTCACCATAGTTCTATTATTTAATTTGTGCCTTTAGAGATGTATTTAATCAGTTATTAATAGCAATACTCTATAGATGCTATGTTTATAATAGTCCTCTACAACTTCATTTTTTTGAGTTGATTATATGCTAGAAATAAATAATGAATAAGATATCTTTTGCTCATTCAAATCATCAACCAAACTACTAATAGTTTGATAGGAATGTCTTTAGATATATCATTTACAATAACTCCAAATAAATGGATAGAATTTCGAAGATCATCTTGTTTTCTATTACTAAACAAAAAGTAATGTTTACATCTCTTTCATCTTTACAAACACAAAATGTTTAACAAGTAGACACCATCCATGGGGTTACAAAATTTGACTACCAGTATCTACATCTCTCAATTCTTGTACAATCCAAAATTTATCAGATGAAAACCATCTACACGAGATTCAATGGAATGACCATTAAGATAATATTAGCCACCGTTGAACCTTTCCTTCCATGGCTATGTCATTCAATCTACCAAACCAGTTGTGACTTCCATGTTTCAAGGATTTTCATCTACAAGCAAGCTCTGGTGGTGCTTCTTCATCACTTAGAACTCTTATTTATTTTGGGGATCAGATTATGGTTCCTTAGCTTTGAAATGGATGCAACTACCATGATATGTTTTACTATCCATGCATCACACAACACAACAACATACAAAACTCTTAAGAGAAAAGAAGTTTAGTTTGGAATATAGAATCACACATGCACACAATGGCTTTAAATCAACATAATGCCTCTACATCCATATTTATTGAATTACTCTTAGCTCATGGATAACCACTCACACATGCATTTCAATTCATTATCAAGCCAAAGTGTCAACATGCTAGCTATTTCATCTTTCCAAAGGTGAACAAAGTATTTTAAAATAGATTCTAAAGAAGCTATTTTAGTTATCTTGCAGTCAAATGCATCCATAACATTCAATTCTAGAAAGCACACAAACATATTTCACTATCTTTCATTTTTAGAAAATAAATTGTGCACAATATCTAATATTCATTCCTAGATATCATCATACACAATGTTATCCTTTCTACGATATTTGATGACATGCCCATGCAATCAATAATTTTCAAACAGCCAAGGTAGATAATATTTATAATAATCACCTCACATAGTCATTGCAACTTTTCAATAGGCACACATACCAAATTTTCCTTTTCTATTTGTTTAAACTATCAAACAAAATTTAGATGGTATAAAAGAGTGACCTGTGTAGTTGTAATGCTCAACGTTGCTTGTTGGTTATCTCCTTTGTCCAGTCGGCATTTTTTCCTCCAAGAGCAAGTTTTTTCCTCCCTCTTTATTTTTCTTTGATCCTCCTTCCTCATGCACCACCATCCTCTTTTCTTCCATTCCCCATCACTCTAAAAACCTAGATATCACAACTAAACAAACTCCATGCAGCATGCCATATGGGGATGAAGTTTAAATCATTATTTTTAAACATGTTTTCAGCCATCAATGTGAAGAAATGCCAAACTCATTTTTTTAATAATTAAAACATTTGAGTAAGCACCATCAAGCATAAATGTTTGGGGTATTATCAACATGGAAATCATTTCCTTTTTAACATTCCAAACAAATCTCACAATTATTATAATAATAATTTTCCTAACTCTACATTTTATAAATTAAACATATGGTTACCCATTTTCAAATTCACTGCTAGGTTAACAAAGGGTAGCTCCCATGTACAAGACATCTTCATTGCCACCTAGACAAACATCAACATAGAACTCCAAAATAAATACACATATACATAATGCTCATATGCACCTATATGCTATGCATTCACGTGAGTTTCCATGTACTCACGAACCAAATCATCACTTCCCCCTTTTACCTTTTTCCATCATCCTTAGTTATCCATCCAAGGAATGTTCCTTAACCTACGTACATGACACCATTAGCAGTATCACATTCCAAAGAAAAAGGTAATTTGATTCATCAATTATTTTTCTAACAAGGTCGTGTGAGGAGGGTCATTACATCCTCCCCCACTAGAAATAAACACAACCCCTATGTTTCATGGCATAATCAAATAATTCAAATATATATATCCAATATAACTTTTCATATATGTCAAATTATTCATACCAACTTGTAAATCATTCTTCTTTTTCTTGTAACAAAAGAAAAGAAAATCATCTTTAAATTGCAAATCATTCAGATTTGAACATGCAATTAAATCATTTTATACATTATATTGCATTCAAAAAAACATCCAAGAGCAATCCAAAATATACATCACATAAGCAAGCTACTCTACTTAGTAACTCAAAACACACACAAACTACTCTACTCAGTGTCCAGTTTCATATCCATATGCATATATATACATATTTTAGTTATAGAAATATTTTTGTAATGTCTATATCTACTCAAATAGATAAGGAAATTATTGTTGCATATCTGCCACATTCTCCCATGTGGCATTTATGTCCGAGTAGTGGTCCCATTGGACCCGACATTGCTCTATGCTTCTTTTTCTTAGATTCTTGGTTTGAAAACCAAGCACATGAATAGGCCGAACTTCAAATTTTAGTGGATTGATCATCTGCAATTTGGAGACATCCAAAACATGAGTAGGATCATAAATATATTTTCTAAAGAGGGATACATGGAAGACATTGTGAATTTTGGATAGGCTTGGTGGTAGAGCAAGTCTGTATGCAACAGGGCTTATCTTGGCCATAATTTCAAATGGACCCACATATCTGGAGTCAAGCTTGGAATATTTTATGGAACTTTTAGTTGGTTTCACCCTTAAGAATACCCTATCTCCCACAAAATATTCCCTCGATGTCCTTTTGAGGTCTACGTAGCTCTTCTAGCGATCTACGACCTCTTTCAGCTTCTGCTGAATTCTTTTCAATTGATCTTCCATTTCTTTCATAATTTTTGATCTGATCATTACTCGATCTTCCAAATTATCCCAAGATAAGGGAGTTCTGCATCTTCTCCCATATAAGGCTTCAAAAGGTGCCATACCTAGTGATGCATGATAATTGTTATTGTATGCAAATTCCACTAGGTATAAATAGTCTTCCCACTTTGTATGTTGATCCATGCAATACATTCTTAGCATATCTTCCAATACCTGATTTACCCTTTTGATTTACCCATCTATCTCAGGGTGATAAGCAGTACTAATATTCAATTTGGTTCCCAATGCCTCATGCAATGCTTACCAAAATTCAGAGGTGAAGCGAGAATCTCTATCAGAGATTATAACCTCTGGAAACTCGTGTAGTCTTACCACTTCTCTGGAAAATTTACTAGCAATTGTAGGTGCATCATCCTGCACATTACCTGGTATAAAATGTGCAACCTTGGTTAGCTTATCCACCACTACCAAGATCGTATCATGCCTAAATCTTGTTTTAGGCAAACCCACTATAAAATCCATTGATACCACTTGCCATTTTTGTGTAGGTATCTCATGTGGGTACAAATTTCTAACTGGATGTAGATGTTTCACTTTCACTCTTTGGCACTCTAAACATCTAGCCACATAACTCGTGATATCCTTTTTCATTCTTGGCCAAAAGTAAGCTTTTCTCAAATTCTCACGCATTTTTGGTTTATAAAATAATAGATCATCTTTAAAAATAAAGTCTATATTCTTTCTAGGTTCTTGCTCAACCTGATCACTACAAGTCTGACAAAATTCATCTTTTCCTTGCAATACTTTGATTTGATCTATTAGATCATAATGGTATTTTGACATTGTAGTTATGCACCCTCTCCTACTTAGAGCATCAACAACCTTATTCTCCTTACCCTTAATATACTCAATGCCAAAATTATACTCAACTAGAAATTCTATCCAACGTCTTTTCCTGGCATTCAATAAAGGTTGAGTAAATATGTATCTTAGACTCTAATGATCTGTCTTTAATTCAAATGGTTTTCCCAACAAATAGTGTCTCCAAATATTTAGGGCATGTACAACCACTGCCAACTCCAAATCATGAGTGGCATAATTTATCTCATGCCTCTTAAGTTTTCTGGACTCATAGGCAATAACCGCATCACCCTAGGTCAAAACCCCACCTAACCCCTCAATTGATGCATCAATACACACTGTAAATTGCTTGTTAGGATCAGGTAATTGCAAAATAGGTGCGATTGTCAACCTTTCTTTTAAATCCTAAAAATCTTCCTCACACTACTCTGTCCATTTGAAGGCTTTACCCTTCCTTTGAATATTTGTAATGGGTTGGGCAATTCTTGAAAATCCTCTGACAAAATGTCTATAATATCCTACAATCCCCATAAAGCTTCGCACCTCAGTCACATTAGTAGGTGTTGGTCAATCAATAATTGCTTCTATTTTCTTGGGATCTACTACAATCCCCTCAATAGAAACAATGTGTCCCAAATATTGTACTTGTGGAGTATAAAACTCACACTTTGATAATTTTCCATACAATTGATTCTTTTTAAGAATCCCAAGCATAGTTCTCATATGTTGATCATGTTCCTCTTTGTTTTTGGAATAGATCAATATGTCATCCAAAAATACAAGCACAAACCAGTCCAACTACTTTCTAAAAATGCTATTCATGAGATTCATGAATGTGGCTAGGGTATTAGTTAGCCCAAAAGGTAGGATAGTAAATTCAAAATATCCATACCTTGTCCTAAATGTTGTTTTAGATGTGTCTTCTTCTCGTATCCTCAACTGATGATAACCAGATCGTAAGTCAATCTTTGAGAAGATGGTTGCTCCTTTCAATTGGTCGAATAGGTCATCAATTCTAGGTAACGAATACCTATTTTTGATAGTTACCTTATTTAGCATTCGGTAATCAATGCACATCCTCAAGGTACCATATTTATTTTTAACAAACAAGATAGGAGCTCCCCAAGGTGACACACTTGGCTTAATTAGTCATTTTTTCAGCAAATCCTGGAGTTGCATTTTGAGCTCTTGTAGCTCAATAGGAGTCATTCTATATGGTGCCCTTGCAATAGGTGCAACTCCAGGTAACAATTCAATAGAAAATTCAAACTCCCTCTGAGGAGGTAACCCTGGGAGGTCCTCTAGAAACACATCCTTAAATTCTCTCAACACAGGATATTTTTGGAAGAGGTCGAATTCCATTTCAGTTTCATATTTCTTATTTATCTTAACTATGAAGATCATTCCCCTCTTCCTAATAACTTTATTTATCTACATATAAGACAATAAATGTGGTTTAACTTCACCTCTACCACAACCAATTCTAATCCTTTTATTATATTCATCTATAAACTCCACCCATCTCTCTTCAAAATTTAGACGAGCCTTATGTACCTTTAACTAGTCAACTCCCAGAATAATATCAAATGCATGCAAAGGTGCCACATACAAATGGCAATTAGTTCTTCCTTGTGGAAAAGTGATGTGAGGGTCAAACAAGCATTGGTTAACTTGGTAGGTTTATCTTGAACCATACTCTACCTTCCAACCATTGGCTAAAAACCTAGGTCTTTTAGGTAAGTCCCTCACTAACCTAGTGGAAATAAAGCTATTAGTTGATCCACTATCTATCAAAATTTGCACATCTCTGTCAAATTTTTTTCTATTTAACAAAAAAGGAGTAATTTGATCACCAAGTTCAGAACTACCTATGGCCACAAAGATCTTGTGGATGGATTCTTTTGGAGCTTTTTGATGAAGATCAACTCAGTGGAAGAATTTACTAGCATAATGAGCTCCTTGGTAGATGTAGCATCCATTTGGTGGAGCTCTATTGCTCCTGTTGCTATTTTCATTTTTTCCCTAAGATGATATCTCCATACTTCTTTCTAGATTAAGTGGTTTCTAATCCTATCTTTTATAAAATATTTTCCATCCTTCCTGAACTTATTACCCTGATAATTAAATTTATTTTTATCCCTGTAGACACCTAAATTGTGTCATGCTTAGGGGAGCTGCTCACATAGACACATTAATAAGATCATATGACATAATATTGGAATTTCCAAGCCTCAACAGTGGTTCTCACTACTCATTTGGGGCATTTTTAAGCCATCCAAGCCTAGCCGCTCAATCCAAGAGTGGCCAGATCCTAGCCGCTCAGGCCTAGAGTAGCCAGATCTTAGTCACTGCAGATGACAATGACCATATCTTAGTCGCTATAGATGATAGTGTCTAAGCCATAAGAAGCATTTTTGTCGATAAATAGGCCTAATCACGGGTGAAAGTGGTAATCTGCATGCAATAAAGGTGAGTGGGAGTAACTTTGCATTCCTTTTCATGACCAGTTCACATAGGAGACTTGAGTTTATATTTAGACTTGAGTTAACTGACCTCCAAGCATAAAAAAAGGACAAAATCTTCTCATGCTAATGATTAGTTCACATAGGAGACTCAAGTTGGTAGTTATATTTTAGATAACTGGCTTCCAAACATAGAAAAGACAAAAACTTCTCATGCTAACTTACACTACACATGAGAAATTCATTCCTAGGGCCTGGACATAGACCTAGGATTTCACACTATAAAATGTGCAATTTTGAGAGAACCAGAGAGAGATCTTTTATAAAAAAGGGGATCAAATATACATATTTTATCAAGTTTGGTCATTGATGAGAGATTTCAAGACTTGGAGGGTTCCTTTGAAGATCATGAGTACGGTGAAGTCCTAACAGATTGAAGAACATAGCAACCATTATTTCAACATCGGATACAAGGTTTTGGTCCATAGATTTTGAGCAAAGAGGATGAGAATCACTTTAGCGGCCGCTGTCTTGGATAGTGGCCCACCGGCTTAGCTTAGAGTTTTAGACATTAGATTCATTATTTCAGTATATCATTAGCATAGCATCATGTCATTCGCATTCATAGAATTAGTCTAATTTGCACTTACTTTTATTTGTTATATCCATTGCTAACAACCTCATCCGGGGAGGCATTCTCGAACATCTAAGCGTGTGTTGTTGTTTCATTTCTTACAGGGCCACAGGTTGATTAGACAAAATCTGTGACATACGAGAGCAAAAGGGATCCCTCTAGGAAATAGATCTGGAGAAAGAGGCATCTATAAGCCCTTATACATTTCTATGTGCAGAATGGGGAAGCTTTTTGAAAGCACACCACCTGTTTGTGAAAGAGGCACTCTTTGCCTATTTGTAACCTTATTGTATCAAAATGGGTATCCCTAAGATGGACCGAAATGTAACTGAGTTTCAACAAGAATAAAGAGATCCATATTTATTATTTTTGTGTTATATGCTTTTTCATTGTCTTCCATTTCATCTTGGGTTTTTAATAACATTGCAAGTAGAGTAAAGCAGTGTGTACGTCTTGAGGTTGCTACAGATGGCGATCACGGTGGGACCTCATTGATTTTTCATTTGCTGTCGAAATACTAACTTAGTTTTGTGTGCAGGTCTAGCCGCTCTAAGCTACAGTGGCCAAAAATTAGCCACTCTGAGCTACAATGGCCAATAGAGCTTTAGCTTCTCTAAGCTACAGCGGCTAAGAACCAGCTGCTCTAGTCAATAGCGACCAGAACTGGAGTGCAACAGAGGTTAAAACACCGACTCTCTGAGTTGGATCAAAGGTTGGTATAGCTTCTCTGATATTTTATAGCTTTCTATTTGCTTTTATGTGTCTAAAATAGAGAACTTAAAGCACATTTATGTTTGGAAATTGAAAGAATAAAAGGAGAAAGAATTAAGCATTTCACATATCTTAGATATTCTTTTAAATTTTCCACTAGGTGTTGCTAGGAACAACGACTTATGCCTAAAAATTTTGCCCTAGAATCCAACGTGCTAGACATTGTATGTTGTTTGCTTGCTTTGAGGCCCTGCTAGAGGCCATAGCTACATGAAATAAAGTGCGCTCATACAAATCATAGTAGTTCATGCATATTTCTGAATATTGAAATGTATTTTTGCACTTAGGCATATAGAAAAATTTCATTGCTGCTATATGATGCACTTTATGTTACACAAGCTTAAAATGAACACCACACATGCATGTCTCATTTAAACATTGGGGAGTTGGATTTCATAACCAACCTTCAATTCAGTCCAGTGACGTTGGAATTCATCTCCTTCCACTGGTTTACCCCCTAGAGCTTCCTAGAAATGTATTGATAAACTTACTTATAGTGATACTAAGTTACTTGTGCTCAAACTATCTCCCACTGTTAGAACAATTATTGGTTCAGAGTGGAAGAGCTAGGCCAACCCCCCACTGGGTCTTTAGTGGTGTACCCTAGATTTTTTTGAGAAAATCATGTTTGGCACGAGTATACTTGATTTTCACTATGGATGAGTCTTCTCATTCTTAATCCAAGAACAAGAGCAAGAAATCAAAAGAACAACACATCAAAACACACCAAATAGTTTAGGGAACACTTAAATCGGTAATCAAGATAAAAATTTGTTTGGTATTATGTGGCTATTCCTAAATTGCAACTCAAAAGATTAATCCATAGATAACATGGTCAAAACAAGAAGTAAACACCCTTGGTATGATACCGATGGAGAGACTAAAGCAACTCATACCCATAGGTGGAGTCGTAGCAAAATTGAACAATCCACTCGTAAGACAGTGAGACGTAGCTCTGCGAGCCTAAGGGGTGATAACTCAACACCTGGGGGATCTCCTCGAGAAACCCCAAGAAAGGAACCACATCATAAAATAAATTCACATAAACAAAAATAGGCTTCACAACCATCCTCATCAAGGAGACATGAGGAGACCTCAAGGGCCTCCTCTAAACACACATAAACATCTCAAATATGGGAGGAAGCTTCAAGGGCCTCCTCCTCACATGGACATAAAGAAGGTTCTAAAACTTATTCTTCACATAGGGATGACAAGACTGCTACATCTCCATCCACATGGAGAAAACATGTCACAAATCCCTCTTCATCAAGAAGGCACGCAAGAGTCACCACACCTCAAGATTCACAAGAAACATATGAAACAGATCTTCCTATTGAAGGGCAGGAAACTAGAGCTACATCTAGCCATGTGAATAAAATAGAAGAAACCCTTCACAAAAAAGGAAATATTCCTATAGACTATGGCCTCATAGGAGTTAATGGCACCCCACAGGACCAGCCATGGAAAACAAGATATTTAGACGGGTTGGATCGGTTTCCTACACGACTAACTCAAAGAACTATAGCTACTGAGAACTCTACATCTGGAAGCTCAAAAACTATGAATTCTAAACACATCTCTTAGTCTAGGGGTACCTTAGAACAACCCTACAATAGACGCCCAAATTCTAATCGTAGGGATACTCAATAGTACATTGAACAAGTCACATTAGCTAGAAAGAGTACAGATACAACAAAAACCTCCTCAAGGAACCTATGAGTCAAGACAATAAGAAAAAGTCAGATACACATGAGTCCTATGTGATAGCACAAAATAACTGAATGAGGTGGTCAAAAAATGCATTATGTAAGGAGCGACAGCTGGTGGAATCTCTCAAATAGGATAAACAAAGAGAGACTCTTGTGCCAACATGAGTAGCGTTTAAGAGAGCAGGCTGAGTGGCTAGCTCTTAATAATTTACAGATAAATGGTGGTGACCACCAAGGAACTAGATGCAATGACTCACCTAAGGAGAGGCACACTAGACAAGATAGACCACAACGAAATTCCCCACAAAAACATGAATGAAATCCAACTAGTGGGGGAAGGATAAACACAACAAACTAGGATCACAATCCTAAATCCCCTCATAGGAGGGAGGAAAATGAAAAAAATCAAATGGATAGAGAGTTACCTCCATTGCCACTATGAATAGGCTCACAAGAGGAGGAAATCTTTGCATCAAAGGCATTTCAAGGGAGTTTTGAAAAGATGAAAACCTTTGAGAAACAAGAGGCAGCTGGGAACTCGCCAACATTGAGAAAAATACACAACCAACCATTGTGCCCATCAATCCCTAGCCCTCCATATCCTAAGAACTTTGAGATACCTAGGTTAGAAAATTTTAAAGGTGAAGAGGATGCACAAGAGCACGTCACCAATTTTATCAATGCATATTTTCATCTTGAAGACAATGACGTTCTCATGCTAAGAACATTCATAATGATATTTTTAGGTGTTTTCACTCAATGGTTCAACCAACTACCTAAGCATAGCATAAACAACTTTGAATAACTAGTAAACACATTCTTCAAGTGTTTCTCCTTTTATGCTAAGAAGAAGGTGAACCTTTCAGACCTGGACTACTTGAAATAGTATGATGATGAGCCAGTAATGGATTATGGGAATAGATGGAGAAAAATCATGGCAAAATTATCATTCTTTGTTCCCACAGAAGATATCATTTGCATGTTCACCAAAATTTTCCCTAAACACATCTCCCTATTATTACAACTTTAGCAGTATCCTTCATTTGAGGAAGCTTTGGCATAGGCCAAGCTCATCAAAGAAATAAAAGTAGATGAGGGAACCATTAAACTCTAAAACAAAAAGGAGTGGAACAAGAATGGTAAGAATGACAAGTATAAGCAGAAGTAGGGCAACCTTGCTCCAGTCAATCAAGTCATATTGGCTACACCCAAGGATGGGGGTGCACAACAACCCAAAAACTATCAAGCACATCCCCCACTAGCCAATTACGATCAAAGGAACAATCAGGGACAAAACAGAGAATGCAAGCCGCCTTGCTATTTCACGCCTCTGACATAATCAATGCAATCAATATTTAATTAGTTGAATGAGGCCAAGAGGATCAGATTTCTTGATATACCTCTTATAGATCCCAATCATACTAAACCAAAAGGATATAGGGAAGATCAATATTATCCTTATCATAGGATACTAGGGCATGACATTGAGGCTTGCATTGGTTTTAAGCATTAAGTACAAAACATGATTGAGGTAGGAGAACTCAAAGTTGACAACCCACTGGCTCCTGCTAACAGAGACATAGGCATATACAGAAACCCCTTGCCCAATCATGAGGCCTTTAGAGAGTAAGGGGCCCAAGTCAATCAGGGTCGAGCTGATATACCTACCCACGGATGCATTGGGATGGTTGATATTGTTAACATAACAACAAGCACTAGGTGATATGGTCAACCGCAACCTCATGCAACTTCCATGAATGTCCCAGCCACTCCTAGGCAGAGGTAAGACAAACTTACAGGTCCACCAACTTGACCTGTGGGAACTATCCGTAGTAGATTGGAGCAAAGCCTATAGACGACTCCAACTAAGTTATCCATCTATGATCTCATACAATAGTCCCCAAAGCATAGGGAGACTCTAATGGAGATTTTAAGGACAATTGAGCTCCAACCACAAAATGCGAATGCATGCACTCACTTTGTAGGACAAGTACAAGAATTCTAGGAGCCTGTAATTTGATTCTATGATCATGATATTAAGATAGTTCCTACTACCTTACTAGACCCTTCGCTAAATATTGTAGTGGCAATAAACAACTTACCTTTCAAGAGGGTCTTGGTCGATACAGGTTCATCAATAAACATCATTACAACAATAGCAATAGAACACCTCAAGATTCCCAAGTCTAATATCATTACAGGAGATTACACATTGAGAGCTTTTAGTGATGCTTTATGCAATACTATGGGAATGATAGTCCTACCCATCAAGGTGGGCCACAAGACCATCCCTGTGATATGTCATGTCTTGGAAGGAGCTATGCAGTACAACATCCTCTTAGGGCATCCTTGGATAAGGGCCATGAAGTGTGTGCCTTCAATCTTACACCAGTGTGTCAAGTATGTGCATGAAAACAAAGTCTATGTGGTTTTGGCCGATGAGGAGCCTTTTAAATACATCCATCAGGTGGACATTCTAGGAGAATTTTTAATCCCTTATACTCACCTGTACATAGCACCTTCATCCCCAACCACACAAGTGGATAACAAAGACAAAGGGGTAAGAAAAGACCCATGCACCTCAACACCTCCTGGTGCACTCAAAGTAGTCAATGCTTCTAAAGTACCATCAACGTCAAAACCAAAAGATAATCAGAAGCTAAAGGCACCCTTAGTTAAGGAAGAAAGGCCCAAGAAAGTGCCAAATATAGCCATTTTTGAAATGCCAAGTCCTATGGAAGAGGAATATCTTCAAGATCAATATGAAGATAGTGATTATCACCCTACTTCACCAGTGTCATCCGTAGGGTCATCTACATCGCATGCATAAATACACTTGGCAAGAACAGGCATAGGGGAGCACCTTGTGTAGAACATTACATTCATTCCTATTATTGAGTCTGCTTAAGACATGAGAAGGCCTAAGGACTTGAGGCCACCAGTGGGAATAGTGGTTCCACTCAAAATCCATCCCAACCAAACCAATTTTGTCTACTCCAGCCTGGATTGCACCCATAAGTCTTCAGACATAGAAGATGATGGTGACAAATTATTCACAATTAATGTTTATTACCTCTCTAACCCCAAGTTTGCTCTAAGCTACTTTAAGTGTTTCCATTTGCATGGCTATGACCTTGGAATATATGAGCAAGGGCATAGGTGGCCACATGAGCCACAATATCATATTTCCTCTGATAGATTTGGCTTAGGCTATTATATCGGAGGTTGATATGACTCTCTTGCAGCAACATTTGATAGATTAAGCTTTGGGTTAGGAGAAGACATTGATTTAATTATTTATCACCCCATAAGAATAGAAAATTTGAGCAATAGACAAGTGGCCACGGTAAACATACCGCCACCAAAAATTTATCATCCAAGCATCTCAAATGATTCCACCCTAATAGGGTACAACTCGTGGGATCAAGAGAATGGATATGAAGCAAGTGATGATGAGGCACAACTTGGCTTAGCCTATCAAGGGCCTTGCTATTTACAAAGATTCACATGGTCCATCCATGATGAGAGTGGATATACATCAAAGGACAGTGACTATGAATCAGAAGACTCAACAAAAAGAGCCTACTTAGGCCTAAGCCATCAACCCCTGACTTTGGGGCAAGAGACAAATGCAAAAGGATTCTTCATAAGTGACGAAGAATATGAGGATGAAATAGAGATGGCCTACTTAGGTCCAAGACATGATCCCATTGTCTTAGGGCTGCATACAAATGCTAACAGTTTCTAGATAAGTGATGATGACTTTGAGGATGATATCGAGATGTCTTATCTTGGAACTCATCACTTGTGACAAGTCAATGAGCTAGTAGAGAGAGAGGCAACACTTTGTGCCATAGACCCTCATCTACAATTTTTGGAGAGACCTATTGACCTAGATGCCATTTATCGAATGGTGAATCCCCCTCTACTTGCATTCAGAGAGTGATTAGAGCCCAATGATCCTATTGTCCACCTTGCTTATGGGCCAGATCCAAAAATTCCCATTCCTCTAGAACCTCATCGTGAGCATGGAATGGAAATCCATGAGATAAGATTACAACCATGTATTCCTGGAGATTTCATCCCATCCATAAATATGATCTCCATTGATTTGACCACTCCACTTCATAATCTAGTAGATCCTACCAAATCATTGCATCTTGATATAGAGGCTATTGATTGAGATCGTGCTAACTTGCCCATAGAGCCTGAAGACCTCCTTCCCAATGTAGAGATGTTACAATCATTCCATTTCGCATTAGGTTGTGCGTATGATGTATTCCATGTTGGTTTGGGACCTGATTTAGTAGGTCCTATAAATCCCATCGATGACATTCATTTGATACCCATGCCTCATCAGCTAGAGGATGGTTCATGTATGGCTATAGAAATAACTTTTAAGGTGGACATCAGTAATGATCATACCCAAACAAGGAAATTCAAGTTTGGATAAAGTCTATCTCTAGAGGAACAAGCCATCCTAATTCCTCTCCTCAAAGAGAGGCCAAATATTTTTTCTTTGAATTACAAATATATTCCAGGGATAGATCCAAAGTCATTCACAACCTTTCATTCGATCCCATGAAGAAGCTAATCAAGAAAAAGCTGAGGAAAATGAATCCAACCATTGCTTTGATGGTGAAGAATGAATTGCAAAAACTACTGGATGCAGTATTCATAGTTCCTATCGACTACCCTGAGTGGGTGTCAAACATGTTACCCATGGGGAAACCCTACGAAAGAGTCCGTATCTGCACGGATTTTAGAGATTTAAATAGGCAACACCAAAGGATTCATTCCCATTGCCAAACATAGATGCTCTTGTAGATGCAACCATAGGTCATGAGATGCTCTCCCTAATGGATGGTTTCTCCGAATACAACCATATCTAGATTAAGTCCGAAGATAAACATAAAACTACTTTCATTACTATGTGGGGGAAATTCTATTACAAAGTAATGTCATTCGGTCTCAAAAATGCTGGTGCCACGTATCAGTGGGTCATGACATACATATTCATTGATTATATGCATAAGATATTTGAGGATTGCATGGATGACTTACTGGCCAAGTCCCTATTGTGGCAAGATCACGCGAAAGTCCTTAAGCAAGTCTTTGATCGCCTCATAGAACACAATGTCTGATTGAATCCTAAGAAGTGCATATTTGGCATAAATTCTTACAAAATTTTGGGATTCATCGTATCCAAGAGAGGCATCAAATTCGATTTAGCAAAGGTAAAGGCTATACTAGAAATGACTGCCCCTACCAAAATTAGGTAGTTGAGGAGCCTACAAGGCAAGATAGTGTCCATCAAAAGATTCATCATGCAATTATTAGACAAATGCCGACCTATGAATCGGTTGCTACGCAAGGAGATCCCATTTTATTGGGATGAAGAATACCATCAAGCATTTGCAAAGATCAAAACTTATTTGGCCACACCACCAGTATTGGCTCCACCAAGGCTAGACATATCATTTTTACTATATATATCGACTAATAATTTTGCATTGGGAACCATGTTAGCCCAAAAGAATGCACAAGACAAAGAGCAAGCCATGTATTACATTAGTCGCACCTTGGGGAGTTATGAGCTAGGATATGCATATGTTGAGAGATTGTGTTTAGCAGTGGTCTTTGCAACTCAAAAGTTGCGACACTACATGTTGAGCCATACGACCTACATCATATCAAAAAAATTCTTTGCAGTACATGATGAGCAAGACATATCACAATACACGTACCACAAAGTGGATCATGCTATTGAAAAAATTTGATCTAGAGTTCATAAGCCAAAAGTCCATCAAGGGACAAGTCATAGCAGATCAATTAGCAAAGGCACCTCTTCAGGATAATAAGCCTCACCATAGAATTACCTGATGATGCGGTCTTTGCATTATCAGATCCACAAAAACTTGAATAACCTAAGAAAGAAAGAGACATGTCATTGTTCTTCGATGGTTCAAAATGTGAACAAGGAGGTAGAGTAGGGATTATATTTATCACACCATAGGGTGCTCCATTACCCTTATAATTCAAACTAGACTTCTCATGCACAAAAAACAATACAGAATACGAAGCATTGATCATAAGACTCCAAATAGCCATAACAATGGGCATTAAAAGACTGGACATCTTTGGTGACTCCTTTCTCATATTAAACTAGGTCAAAGGACTATTTCAATGCAAGTGCCCACTCTTGAAAAATTACAAGGAACCTATTGACACCTACCTAGCCTGGGTGGAATGGTACGACATCGAGGCAATCCCTCATACATCAAATAGATTTGCGAAAACCATGGTATATTTGGGATCCTTAATCCCTAAGAATCTGTCTACTGATTTTACAACCATTCATGTGAAAGTGCTTTTGCACTTAGCAATACACCATGAAGCTCTTGACAATCAAGAATAAGTCAACATGATCAACATTGAACCAAATTAGGATTGGTCTTTTACAGCCAAAGATTTCTTGCAAATGGTACATTGGGAGTATTTGATCTCCCAAGGACCTATGGAGTGTGGTGTAACCATACACCATATATTTGTTCCTCAATCCGTGTTCACTAGCTCAGAAATACAAGAAAAACAAGCCATCTTTTTTATAGAAGTCATGGCTTATCAGGATTGGCTTTCCCAACTACGGGACTTCCTGAAGCTTGGAATAGTACCTCAAGGTTTTTTGCATACTGAAAGGCAAACATTCAAACAGACAGCAACAAGATACATCTTTCTAGGAGAAATACTCTACACTCGAGGATATGATGGAGTATTTACTCCATTTTCTTGAGCCCCAGGAAGCATCTTAGGCAATTTTGCAAGCTCGAGATGACACATGTGGAGGGCATTTCAGTGGCATGGCCATTGTTAAGCACATCTTGAGAATGGGTTACTATTGGCCCACCATGGAAAGGGACTGCTATGAGTATGTCAAGAAATACAGTAAGTGCCAACATCATGCAATCTAATGCACATACCATCGCAAGCCTTGCAACCCATCCAGGTAGCATGGCCATTCTCGTAGTGGGGACTAGACTTGATTGGGAAGATCTCACCCCTATTCTCAGGCTGACACACATTCATCATAAAAGCCATAGATAATTCACTAAATGGCTAGAATCGATCCCATTAACATCAAAAACTGGACAAAGGATTACGGATTTTATACTTCACAATATCATAAGTTGTTTTGGGGTCCCTTCTAAGATAATATTGGATAATGGGCCATATTTCAAGAATAAAAATGTGCATGATTTAATGAATAAATACCATATTCAACATAGATTTTCAATGCCTTATTATCCACAAGAAAACGAGCAAGCAGAAGCCTCAAACAAAATAATAGTCTCCATTTTGAGGAAGACGGTGCAAGACAATCACAAGGATTGGCACATGTAGTTACTTCTTGCACTATGGGCATACAGGACTAGTATACGGATGCCCACTGGGGCAACACCATTTTCACTAGTACATGGTACTGAGGCCATCATGCCACTAGAGTTGGAAATACCAACTCTACACATAACATTAAAGGACTTCATAGATGATGATGCCGTGTGACAAGGCTGCCTTGATTAGTTGATGCTTCTTGATGAAGGTCGAGTCAATGCTTTAGAGCATATTCATGTTTACCAGGATCGATTTGTGCGAGCTTACAATAGTAAAGTCCACCTAAGTAAATTCAAGGTTGGAGATCTAGTGCTCAAAGAAAACCAACAAAATTCAAATCTGCCATCGCATCTGTGAGACAAGTTCATGGTAAAATGGATAGGCCCATACATGATTTCATAGAGAGTTGGACCTGAAGCATATCGCCTTATATCATTATATGGTGTTGAAGAGCCTAAACCTCTCAATATCATACACTTAAAGGCATTCTACATATAAAACACAAAAAAATTCAAATATGTCAAAAATACAAAAAAAATCAAATATGTCATAAAACACAAAAACATTCAAATATGTCAAAAATACAAAACAAATCATAAAAACATAAAATTTTGAAATACAGTAAAATGCCCCAAGGATAATTCATCCTGCTTGGTCAAAATAAATTCAAAATGCTCCAAGGGTGTTCAGACCGCTTGGTCAACTCCAATCAAATCAAAAATCCCCAAAGGCATAATAAGCCCCTTGGTCAAAATCAAATCAAAAAGCTCCAAGGGTATTCAAACCGCTTGGTCAAATTCAAATAAAAAAGCTTCAAGGGTACTTCATGCTACTTGGTCAAAAATAAAAAATCCCCAAAGGCATAATAAACATTTTGGTAAAAAACAAACAAAAAATACAAAAAACAACATATAAATCAAAAATACAAAAACAATTGCATCTCACATCTTGCATCCACATCATTGCATTGCATTTTCATATCCACTATAATTGCATATGTCATGAGAGACTTAAAAGTGATACCACAGTTTGTCGCACAAATCATTCAAATCCGTACCTCCATTAACATATGTGTGTAATTGTGTTTTTCAACACAACCATTATTTGTTGCTATACATAATATACCAAGGTTTTTTGGTTAATCAACCACACCTAGTGATCTTATCAAATTTTGAGGAAAATAACTTTGATTAGTAGAAGGTAAGGTCTAGTCGTGATAATGCCTTGGATATTCAAGATCCCTTCACTAATTGAAACTCTAAAATCCTAACTGGTACAAGAAAAAGATGAAAGCTGCAAAGCGGTCTAGGTTACCTTAAGCGAAAAGGATCTTCCTTGCTTATCCCCCTGTGCAACCAGTTTAAAGGTGCTGAGAATTGGCAAAAGGACAAGCTTTACCCTATCCAAATCCCTTTCTTAAATCAAAATAAGCAAAATACCAAAGCAAAGTACATATTCAAAAGGCCAAGCATACAGTCCACATTTCAAAGCAATAATCCAATATACAAATAAGAAAATAAAAAAAATACTAGATCAAAGAAAAATAAACAAAAAATAAACAGTGATTTTCATCACTAAATATGAGCAAAATAAATAGTGATTATCATCACTAAATGAAGAACACAAGCTTATACTGAGAGGGGGGGTGAAAAGTATAAGACCTCTTTTTATTTTTTCCTTTATACTTCAAAACAGTAAAGCAATATACCCAAAGCAATATCAAAGCAATGCACAATATCATCCACAAAGTGACACCAATTTTAATGTGGTTCATCCAAAATGGCCAGGCTACATCCACAAAACTTTTCTCTAAAAGTTATCTCAAAGTTCTTTGGGAATCCTTCCCAATTACAATGTTTATGAGCCTCGGCCCAAAGGAGATACCTTCCCCTAATCAGAATTTATGAGCCTCTCGCTCAAAGGAGATACCTTCCCCTCTGCTTTGGAAATGATCCCTCAGAAGATCAACTGCCTCTACCTCTTGCCAACACGTGGAACTCCTTTCCACCGAAGACCTCCTGTCCTCAATGCTTAGCCTAAGAGACCTCTGCCTTCTATGATCACGTCCACAGCAGCTCAGCAACCTATACCAAACATAGTCAGTCGGTCTAGTACAAGTCTTCCTCTGTCTGTCAGATCTGTCCAACGCTTAAGCTTGAACAAATCAATCCTCTACACACAAGCCTTCTCAAAGACTTGCCAAATCTGTCCTCAGGTTCTTCTCAAAGAACCAGTGCACCTCTGTCCTCAAGTTCTCTGATAGAACTATCAAACTCAGCTCACAAGTCCTCTCGCTAGGACCTGTCCAAATCTGCTCACAAGTCCCCACCGAAACCTATCCAAAACTCGCTCACAAGTCCCCATCGAACCTGTCCAAAACTCAAGCAAGCTCACCAAGAAAAAAACTTTCTTAGTAGGAAATCACAAGGTGAATTGTTAGAGACCCAATGTGATTTTTCAAACTCATAGAAGCATAAAGAGAATTGTTAGAGACTCAATATGTTCTATACTCAACTCCCAATCTCAAAACTCAACTCAAATCAACTCAGCTCAAACTCAATCTCAAATCTGAAAACTCAACTCAATATCTGAAATGGATAGGATAGAATGCTTTCTTTCAAGAACATGAAACCCCAACAATTGCCAACTATGCAAAGAATCACATAACAATGATACTCATGTTCTTTTCACCATCAATTAGGGCTTCAACAACAATGCTCATCAAACAAGGTTCAATCAACACCATTCAACTCAAAACACAACCTTGAAGCATTTCACAATCAACATCAGAAAAGGAAACAAGTAGAACTCCTTTTCTCTCCAATATTGTTTGAACAAAAAGCATCCACCAACTCAAATCAACAAGAGCACACACAACTTTTCAAATCATCAACAAAGGAGTAAGCCCAACACTTTAACCAAGTAAAGAATAGCTTGATTATTACCAATTTAATGAAAGCAAATGTCAATCTCAAAGCTGCCCACTTAAGGTTTCACAACTTCACACAAGAAGCAATTTTAACCTTAAAACATCATGCTTTCATTTCCATAATCAACCAAAAGCACTCTCAACATTACAAGAAAAATTTATCCCTTATACACCTTATTTCTCCCTTATAGTCTTATCAAAAATAAAATTTATCTCTCATAAGAATGCAATAAGATATTTCAAACAACACCTTCAAAAGAATATTTTATCAAAATAAAACAAGCTTTAAACTCCTTATAACTCCTAAGCTATTTTTCCCTCTAATAAACTTCCTCCATCCACAAAATACACTTAGCAAAAATTAATTTCGAAAATACCTTGGCCAACATCAAAAATCACGCTATGGAGAAATTGCACATGAATTCTAACACCACCCACTGCATCCACTTCACGATGAAAAACCCTTTCACGTTATTCGAATGTGGAACCTCCCATTCGGGTAGCGTGCCAATAACCTAGCCACTACTAGTGTGCCAAAGGCGCCCGATGAGGTTTAAACCTCACGCTGTTAGCCTTGTTCCTTCTGTGCTAGGGATTAAATAAAACAACAATGCCTCCCTTTCTTCTGACGCGAACACGAAGACGAAAACCTTACGACGGATTTACGACAAATGACGAGTACAAAAAAATGAACAACGGATTCACGAAAATGGCAAAGACACAATCGGAGAAGAAATTCGAACAACAGATCACGAAATCACGAGGAAGAAATCGAACAGCAGATCACGAATTCACAGCGAGCAACTCTTTTCAAAATGTGGATGGGATAATTCTTGATTTTCATCGAGGGAGATTTATATGCATTTTTACCATAAGCTCTTGACGTCGGCGAGGAGGTCTTGAGGTCTGGCTAGCGCCCACAATCTTAAAACATAGCGCCATGGGTTAGGAGAACCCATTGCAAACAATAATTTAATATTTATTTAAAAATAATTAAAGGGAACCTTAACAAGGTTTTTAATTATTTAAATAAATACTTCCTCCTGGACCCAAATGCATTAAACTAATGCATCCACCTGTAATCTTTAAACCTGCCAACTTGGGGTTTACAAAAGACCTTTGAAACTGTCATGCCGTAACCTTCATCAAAACAAATTATTTGACATCAAATCAAATTCCTTCAAGAGCTTCTTGACATCAATGACAACTTATACACTTGAGCAAAGGCAATGTACCCAAAGTACCCAAAATTGCCAACAATCTCCCCCTTTGTCATTGATGGCAAACCTTTATTGAAAACACTTCTCAAGAGCCAAAATCGAAACCAACTGTGCTAACAACTGACCAACTGTGCCCACAACTGAGAATCTTCCTTTGAAGTTTTGCTCCCCTGACTTGAAGCTCTCCTCTTCACTTTGAAGCTCTCCCCCTTACTCATATCTCTCCCCCTTTGTCATCAATGGCAAAGGGTCACCTTTGGGGCTCGGGACTAAGAATGAGCCTCTTAGCTTAGTCCCTCCCCCACCTCCTGATGAGGTGATTAATTTTGGGGTGGGAGTAAAACTCCCATTAGGCACTGATCATCATCAGCGTCTATAACTTCCTTGTCGGGCCTTCTCTTGAACTCTTTGTCCATATTCCTATTCTTGTCATTGTTCTTGTTCTTGTTCTCATCCCTGTTCTTGTCCATGCCTTGATCCTTGGACCTGATCATGCCATTGTTCCTGTTCCTGTATTCTAGAATTTCAGCTCTACACTGTCTGGATATGTGACCTTCATTGTTGCACTTGAAACACTTGATGATGTTGTTTCTCTGAGGTAAACCTGATCTTTGAATCCACCAGTTTTGACCAAACCTGTTTTGACCAAACCTGTTCTGACCAAACCTATTCTGACCAAACCTATTCTGACCAAACCTATTCTGATCAAACCTGTTCTTGTTATTTGCCTTGCAATAAACTGCCTTGTGCCCAAACTGTTGACAAGAGTAGCAATACCCTTGAAAGAAACTAGCACTTCTGAAATTGTCATTTACCTTCTTCACTTGAGCCATGCAATGTGAAGCCATGTGACCAAACCTGTGACAAGCAAAACATCTACCTTGAAACTTTCCTTTATTTGACCTCTTAGGTTCTGAAAACTTCTTCTTCTCATTCTGAATTCTGTTTTCTATTTCTGTGCATCTATCATTCAAGGACTCCTTTTCTGAAATACTTTCCTCATCAGAACTCTCTTCCTTTTGGAGTCTCTTACTAGACTCTCCAACTTGTTCCTTGTGTGGCTTAACAAAACCAAGGCCTGTTTTATCTCGTTGTCTTTCTTTGACCTTTGATGAGTGACTTAACCTTTTTGGAGCTATCTTGAAACCTGTAAAGCTTATCCTTGTACTCTTTAGTTTCCTCTTTCAAAGAAGCCATTTTCTGTTCTAACTCACTATACTCAAGAACCTTAGACTCTAACTCATCCTTGAGTTCTTGTGTCTTAGCTATAGAGAAGTCAAGACTTTCTATAAGATCATCTCTCTCCATACAACATTCATCTAACTTATCCTTGAGTCTAGCATTCTTCTTTCTTTCCTTTTTCAAAGCACTAAGAGCACTAATAAGTTCACCTTCAAGATCTACTTCACCTTCCTCTATATCTTCCTCTATTTGTTTGCTTTTTGAATCATCAAAGCCTTTTTCAGATTTCTTATCACTAGAGGTGCTACCCTTTTCAAAAACCATACATGCATCTTCCTTATAGTTTTCTGAAGCATCCTCATACATACTAGAAACCAAATCATTATTTGTGCAATCATCCTCAAGGTGACCAAAGTTTCCACATCTAAGACATTTCATGATAATGAATCTATGTTTCGGTTCTTCCTCTTTTTCTGATATGAACAACATCTCATTTTCATCATCACTTGAAGAACTTTCACTATCACTACTAGAACACTTACTTGCTTTGTCTAGGTAGAAACTCTTCTTGTGCTTGTGAGAATACCTCTTTCCTTGATTGTTGTGCTCATCTTTGTTCTTCCCGTGATGCTTGTGCTTTTCAGAATCCTTGCTCTTAGAATCTTGTTTATCTTCATCACTTTCATTCTTGGGAATAGACAGTTAGTAGCATAATGACCAAACTTTCCACAATTGAAACATCTTATATTTTTCATACTTTTGTGCTTTCTAGAGAACTTGCCTTTCTGTCTGTAATATGCCTCTTCATCACTAGAAGACTCATCACTATCTTGAAGCTGTTTACCCTTGGATTTCTTGGTAGCCTTGAAAGCTGCCTCTTTCTTGACATCAACCTTCACTTGAGTTCTCAACTCAAATGCTGCAAGTATACTATGGAGCTCATCCTTTTTCAACTTATCCAAATCTTTAGCTTCCTCAATAGCAGAAATATTTTCACTAAATCTATTAGGAAGAGATCTTAAAATCTTATCACAAACATCATTTTCAGCAAGCTCAAGACCTAAGTCTTTCATGGAGTTAACAACCTCATCCATACGAAGCATGTAGTCACTAATATTTTCATCATCATTCATCTTGAGTTGTTCAAACATACCTTTGAAGTGTCTCAACTTGGCCTTCTTGACATTTGTATCACCTGTATGAACCACCTTCAATTGTTTCCACATTTCACTAGTTGTCTTGCAGTGAATCACTTTGGTGAGATCTGCTTTCTGTAAGCCTTTCAGGATTGCATTCATTGCCTTTGAATTGCTGTGATGTAGGAGCCTTTCTTCTTTAGTAATAGGACCATGTTCAGGAATAGTGTACTCATCTTCAATCACTTCCCAAACCTCATTCCCAAGTGCCATTAGATGAACCTTCATCCTTGCACTCCAAAGACCAAAATCTGACCCATCAAGAATAGGTGCTGCATTGCCACTTGAATGATCCATTGTGTTCTTTACTAGCTTTTCCTTCAAGTCTGTTAAACTTTTCGAAGGCACCTACTCTGATACCAATTGAAGAACACAAGCTTATACCGAGAGGGGGGTGAACAAGTATAAGACCTCTTTTTACTTTTTCCTTTATACTTCAAAATAAGTAAAGCAATATACCCAAAGCAATATCAAAGCAATGCACAATATCATCCACAAAGTGACACCAATTTTAACGTGGTTCACCCAAAATGGTTGGGCTACATCCACAAAACTTTTCTCTAAAAGTTATCTCAAAGTTCTTTGGGAATCCTTCCCAATTACAATATTTATGAGCCTCGGCCCAAAGGAGATACCTTCCCCTAATCAAAATTTATGAGCCTCTGCTCAAAGGAGATACCTTCCCTCTCGCTCTGGAAATGATCCCTCGGAAGATCAACTGCCTCTACCTCTTGCCAGCACGTGGAACTCCTTTCCATCGAAGACCTCCTGTCCTCAATGCTTAGCCTAAGAGACCTCTCCCTTCTATGATCACGTCCACAGTAGCTCAGGAACCTGTACCAAACATAGTCAATCGGTCTAGTACAAGTCTTCCTCTGTCTGTCAGATCTGTCCAATGCTTAAGCTTGAACAAATCAATCCTCTGCACACAAGCCTTCTCAAAGACTTGCCAAATCTGTCCTCAGGTTCTTCTCAAAGAACTAGTGCACCTCTATCCTCAAGTTCTCTGATAGAACTATCAAACTCAGCTCACAAGTCCTCTCCTAGGACCTGTCCAAATCTGCTCACAAGTCCCCACCGAAACCTGTCCAAAACTCGCTCACAAGTCCCCACCGAAACCTCGTCCAAAACTCAAGCAAGCTCACCAAGAAAAAAACTTTCTTAGTAGGAAATCACAAGGTGAATTGTTAGAGACCCAATGTGATTTTTCAAACTCATAGAAGCATAAAGAGAATTGTTAGAGACTCAATATGTTCTATACTCAACTCCCAATCTCAAAACTCAACTCAAATCAACTCAGCTCAAACTCAATCTCAAATCTGAAAACTCAACTCAATATCTGAAATGGATAGGATAGAATGCTTTCTTTCAAGAACATGAAACCCCAACAATTGCCAACTATGCAAAGAATCACATAACAATGATACTCATGTTCTTTTCACCATCAATTAGGGCTTCAACAACAATGCTCATCAAACAAGGTTCAATCAACACCATTCAACTCAAAACACAACCTTGAAGCATTTCACAATCAACATCAGAAAAGGAAACAAGTAGAACTCCTTTTCTCTCCAATATTGTTTGAACAAAAAGCATCCACCAACTCAAATCAACAAGAGCACAAAACAACTTTTCAAATCATCAACAAAGGAGTAAGCCCAACACTTTAACCAAGTAAAGAATAGCTTGATTATTACCAATTTAATGAAAGCAAATGTCAATCTCAAAGCTGCCCACTTAAGGTTTCACAACTTCACACAAGAAGCAATTTTAACCTTAAAACATCATGCTTTCATTTCCATAATCAACCAAAAGCACTCTCAACATTACAAGAAAAATTTATCCCTTATACACCTTATTTCTCCCTTATAGTCTTATCAAAAATAAAATTTATCTCTCATAAGAATGCAATAAGATATTTCAAACAACACCTTCAAAAGAATCTTTTATCAAAATAAAACAAGCTTTAAACTCCTTATAACTCCTAAGCTGTTTTTCCCTCTAATAAACTTCCTCCATCCGCAAAATACACTTAGCAAAAATTAATTTCAAAAATACCTTGGCCAACATCAAAAATCGTGCTATGGAGAAATTGCACACGAATTCTAACACCACCCGCTGCGTCCACTTCACGATGAAAAACCCTTTCACGTTATTCGAATGCGGAACCTCCCGTTCGGGTAGCGCGCCAACAGCCTAGCCGCTACCGGTGCGCCAAAGGCGCCCGATGAGGTTTAAACCTCACGCTGTTAGCCTTGTTCCTTCTGCGCCAGGGATTAAATAAAACAATAGTGCCTCCCTTTCTTCTGATGCGAACACGAAGACGAAAACCTTATGACGGATTTACGACAAACGACGAGTACAAAAAAATGAACAACGGATTCACGAAAATGACGAAGACACAATCGAATACAACATGGATCACGAAATCATGAGGAAGAAATCCGAACAACAGATCACGAAATCACAGCGAGCAACTCTTTTCAAAATGCGGATGGGATAATTCTTGATTTTCATCGAGGGAGATTTATATGCATTTTTACCATAAGCTCTTGACGTCGAGGAGTTTAACACGTCGACGGAGGTCTTGGCTAGCGCCCACAATCTTAAAACATAGCGCCATGGGTTAGGAGAACCCATTGCAAACAATAATTTAATATTTATTTAAAAATAATTAAAGGGAACCTTAACAAGGTTTTTAATTATTTAAATAAATACTTCCTCCTGGACCCAAATGCATTAAACTAATGCATCCACCTGTAATCTTTAAACCCGCCAACTTGGGGTTTACAAAAGACCTTTGAAACTCGTCATGCCGTAACCTTCATCAAAACAAATTATTTGACATCAAATCAAATTCCTTCAAGAGCTTCTTGACATCAATGACAACTTATACACTTGAGCAAAGGCAATGTACCCAAAGTACCCAAAATTGCCAACAATCTCCCCTTTGTCATTGATGGCAAACCTTTACTGAAAACACTTCTCAAGAGCCAAAACTGAAACCAACCGTGCTAACAATTGACCAACTGTGCCCACAACTGAGAATCTTCCTTTGAAGTTTTGCTCCCCCTGACTTGAAGCTCTCCTCTTCACTTTGAAGCTCTCCCCCTTACTCATATCTCTCCCCCTTTGTCATCAATGGCAAAGGGTCACCTTTGGGGCTCGGGACTAAGAATGAGCCTCTTAGCTTAGTCCCTCCCCCACCTCCCGATGAGGTGATTAATTCTGGGGTGGGAGTAAAACTCCCATTAGGCACTCGATCATAATCAGCGTCTATAACTTCCTTGTCGGGCCTTCTCTTGAACTCTTTGTCCATATTCCTATTCTTGTCACTGTTCTTGTTCTTGTTCTCATCCTCATCCCTGTTCTTGTCCATGTCTTGATCCTTGGACCTGATCATGCCACTGTTCCTGTTCCTGTATTCTAGAATTTCAGCTCTACACTATCTGATTATGTGACCTTCATTGTTGCACTTGAAACACTTGACGATGTTGTTTCTCTGAGGTAAACCTGATCTTTGAATCCACTAGTTCTGACCAAACCTGTTCTGACCAAACCTATTCTGACCAAACCTGTTCTGACCAAACCTGTTCTGATCAAACCTGTTCCTGTTATTTGCCTTGCAATAAACTGCCTTGTGCCCAAACTATTGACAAGAGTAGCAATACCCTTGAAAGAAACTAGCACTTCTAAAATTGTCATTTACCTTCTTCACTTGAGCCATGCAATGTGAAGCCATGTGACCAAACCTCGTGACAAGCAAAACATCTCGCCTTGAAACTTTCCTTTATTTGACCTCTTAGGTTCTGAAAACTTCTTCTTCTCATTCTGAATTCTGTTTTCTGTTTCTGTGCATCTATCATTCAAGGACTCCTTTTCTGAAATACTTTCCTCATCAGAACTCTCTTCCTTTTGGAGTCTCTTACTAGACTCTCCAACTTGTTCCTTGTGTGGCTTAACAAAACCAAGGCCTGTTTTATCTGTTGTCTTTCTTTGACCTTTGATGAGTGACTTAACCTTTTTGGAGCTATCTTGAAACCTGTAAAGCTTATCCTTGTACTCTTTAGTTTCCTCTTTCAAAGAAGCCATTTTCTGTTCTAACTCACTATACTCAAGAACCTTAGACTCTAACTCATCCTTGAGTTCTTGTGTCTTAGCTATAGAGAAGTCAAGACTTTCTATAAGATCATCTCTCTCCATACAACATTCATCTAACTTATCCTTGAGTCTAGCATTCTTCTTTCTTTCCTTTTTCAAAGCACTAAGAGCACTAATAAGTTCACCTTCAAGATCTACTTCACCTTCCTCTATATCTTCCTCTATTTGTTTGCTTTTTGAATCATCAAAGCCTTTTTCAGATTTCTTATCACTAGAGGTGCTACCCTTTTCAAAAACCATACATGCATCTTCCTTATAGTTTTCTGAAGCATCCTCATACATACTAGAAACCAAATCATTATTTGTGCAATCATCCTCAAGGTGACCAAAGTTTCCACATCTAAGACATTTCATGATAATGAATCTATGTTTCGGTTCTTCCTCTTTTTCTCGATATGAACAACATCTCATTTTCATCATCACTTGAAGAACTTTCACTATCACTACTAGAACACTTACTTTCTTTGTCTAGGTAGAAACTCTTCTTGTGCTTGTGAGAATACCTCTTTCCTTGATTGTTGTGCTCATCTTTGTTCTTCCCGTGATGCTTGTGCTTTTCAGAATCCTTGCTCTTAGAATCCTGTTTATCTTCATCACTTTCATTCTTGGGAAAAGTACAATCAGTAGCATAATGACCAAACTTTCCACAATTGAAACATCTTATATTTTTCATACTTTTGTGCTTTCTAGAGAACTTGCCTTTCTTGTTGTAATATGCCTCTTCATCACTAGAAGACTCATCACTATCTTGAAGCCGTTTACCCTTGGATTTCTTGGTAGCCTTGAAATTTGCCTCTTTCTTGACATCAACCTTCACTTGAGTTCTCAACTCAAATGCTGCAAGTATACTATGGAGCTCATCCTTTTTCAACTTATCCAAATCTTTAGCTTCCTCAATAGCAGAAATATTTTCACTAAATCTATTAGGAAGAGATCTTAAAATCTTATCACAAACATCATTTTCAGCAAGCTCAAGACCTAAGTCTTTCATGGAGTTAACAACCTCATCCATACGAAGCATGTAGTCACTAATATTTTCATCATCATTCATCTTGAGTTGTTCAAACATACCTTTGAAGTGTCTCAACTTGGCCTTTCAGACATTTGTATCACCTGTATGAACCACCTTCAATCGTTTCCACATTTCACTAGCTGTCTTGCAGTGAATCACTTTGGTGAGATCTACTTTCTGTAAGCCTTTCAGGATTGCATTCATTGCCTTTGAATTGCTGTGATGTAGGAGCCTTTCTTCTTTAGTATTAGGACCATGTTCAGGAATAGTGTACTCATCTTCAATCACTTCCCAAACCTCATTCCCAAGTGCCATTAGATGAACCTTCATCCTTGCACTCCAAAGACCAAAATCTGACCCATCAAGAATAGGTGCTGCATTGCCACTTGAATGATCCATTGTGTTCTTTACTAGCTTTTCCTTCAAGTCGTTAAACTTTTCGAAGGCACCTGCTCTGATACCAATTGAAGAACACAAGCTTATACTGAGAGGGGGGTGAACAAGATAAGACCTCTTTTTACTTTTTCCTTTATACTTCAAAATAGTAAAGCAATATACCCAAAGCAATATCAAAGCAATGCACAATATCATCCACAAAGTGACACCAATTTTAACGTGGTTCACCCAAAATGGCTAGGCTACGTCCACAAAACTTTTCTCTAAAAGTTATCTCAAAGTTCTTTGGGAATCCTTCCCAATTACAATGTTTATGAGCCTCGGCCCAAAGGAGATACCTTCCCCTAATCAAAATTTATGAGCCTCTGCTCAAAGGAGATACCTTCCCTCTCGCTCTGGAAATGATCCCTCGAAGATCAACTGCCTCTACCTCTTGCCAGCACGTGGAACTCCTTTCCACCGAAGACCTCCTGTCCTCAATGCTTAGCCTAAGAGACCTCTGCCTTCTATGATCACGTCCATAGCAGCTCAACAACCTGTACCAAACATAGTCAGTCGGTCTAGTACAAGTCTTCCTCTATCTATTAGATCTGTCCAATGCTTAAGCTTGAACAAATCAATCCTCTACACACAAGCCTTCTCAAAGACTTGCCAAATCTGTCCTCAGGTTCTTCTCAAAGAACCAGTGCACCTCTGTCCTCAAGTTCTCTGATAGAACTATCAAACTCAGCTCACAAGTCCTCTACTAGGACCTGTCCAAATCTGCTCACAAGTCCCCACCGAAACCTATCCAAAACTGCTCACAAGTCCCCACCGAAACCTGTCCAAAACTCAGCAAGCTCACCAAGAAAAAAACTTTCTTAGTAGGAAATCACAAGGTGAATTGTTAGAGACCCAATGTGATTTTTCAAACTCATAGAAGCATAAAGAGAATTGTTAGAGACTCAATATGTTCTATACTCAACTCCCAATCTCAAAACTCAACTCAAATCAACTCAGCTCAAACTCAATCTCAAATCTGAAAACTCAACTCAATATCTGAAATGGATAGGATAGAATGCTTTCTTTCAAGAACATGAAACCCCAACAATTGCCAACTATGCAAAGAATCACATAACAATGATACTCATGTTCTTTTCACCATCAATTAGGGCTTCAACAACAATGCTCATCAAACAAGGTTCAATCAACACCATTCAACTCAAAACACAACCTTGAAGCATTTCACAATCAACATCAGAAAAGGAAACAAGTAGAACTCCTTTTCTCTCCAATATTGTTTGAACAAAAAGCATCCACCAACTCAAATCACAAGAGCACACAACAACTTTTCAAATCATCAACAAAGGAGTAAGCCCAACACTTTAACCAAGTAAAGAATAGCTTGATTATTACCAATTTAATGAAAGCAAATGTCAATCTCAAAGCTGCCCACTTAAGGTTTCACAACTTCACACAAGAAGCAATTTTAACCTTAAAACATCATGCTTTCATTTCCATAATCAACCAAAAGCACTCTCAACATTACAAGAAAAATTTATCCCTTATACACCTTATTTCTCCCTTATAGTCTTATCAAAAATAAAATTTATCTCTCATAAGAATGCAATAAGATATTTCAAACAACACCTTCAAAAGAATCTTTTATCAAAATAAAACAAGCTTTAAACTCCTTATAACTCCTAAGTTGTTTTTCCCTCTAATAAACTTCCTCCATCCGCAAAATACACTTAGCAAAAATTAATTTCGAAAATACCTTGGCCAACATCAAAAATCGTGCTATGGAGAAATTGCGCACGAATTCTAACACCACCCGCTACGTCCACTTCACGATGAAAAACCCTTTCGCGTTATTCAAACGCGGAACCTCCCGTTCGGGTAGCGCGCCAACAGCCTAGCCGCTACCGTTGCGCCAAAGGCGCCCGATGAGGTTTAAACCTCACGCTGTTAGCCTTGTTCCTTCTATGCCAGGGATTAAATAAAACAATAGTGCCTCCCTTTCTTCTGACGTGAACACGAAGACGAAAACCTTACGACGGATTTACGACAAACGACGAGTACAAAAAAATGAACAGCGAATTCACGAAAACGGCGAAGACACAATCGAAGAAGAAATCCGAATAGCAGATCACGAAATCACAGCGAGGAAGAAATCGAACAGCAGATCACGAATTCACAAGTGAGCAACTCTTTTCAAAATGCGGATGGGATAATTCTTGATTTTCATCGAGGGAGATTTATATGCATTTTTACCATAAGCTCTTGACGTCGAGGAGTTTAACACGACGGAGGTCTTGGCTAGCGCCCACAATCTTAAAACATAGCGCCATGGGTTAGGAGAACCCATTGCAAACAATAATTTAATATTTATTTAAAAATAATTAAAGGGAACCTTAACAAGGTTTTTAATTATTTAAATAAATACTTCCTCCTGGACCCAAATGCATTAAACTAATGCATCCACCTGTAATCTTTAAACCCGCCAACTTGGGGTTTACAAAAGACCTTTGAAACTGTCATGCCGTAACCTTCATCAAAACAAATTATTTGACATCAAATCAAATTCCTTCAAGAGCTTCTTGACATCAATGACAACTTATACACTTGAGCAAAGGCAATGTACCCAAAGTACCCAAAATTGCCAACACTAAAGAAATCCTCGCTCAAAAAATAAATAAATAAACAATGATTTTTAACACTACATATGAGCAAATATCCAATGCCAAAAAGAAGCCAAAAAGGGAATAGAGCTTGAATCCTTGGAATTCTCAGCATTGTACAAAACTGGAAGGAGAGATCCTTATGCATGACGATATGTCTACCACAATTGCTTCATGCATTTGTGTAGACCAATGTTTGAATGTGGATGAGCTAGCTTAGGTAACCCAATATTGCCTAGTGGTATAGTCCAACTAAGTCCAACATAAGGATGATATGAACACTTGAGAATCCTTGATCTTAGCAATGGGTTGAAAGAATACCGCCTGACATAGAAGGAAATGCTTGAGTTCTACCTCAAAATATACAATCACTTGCACACACAGAGATCATGAAAAACCAGGTCCATGGTAAAAACCTTACTTTTCAAAAGTCTAGAATGGTCAGTAGACAACTGTTGATAGGGTAACTAGAGTGTTTGAATCCATGGAAATCCCCAAAAATTCTTACATAGCAACAAATAATAACATCATTCACACCATCACTTTCTTTATAAGATTCTATAAATTAGGGGATATCAACATAGTAGGACAGATACCGCATATATATTAGAAATAGTATATAGATGGCCACTGACTACTTTATATCTTTTAATTTATGAAAACTTATCAAGAAAATGTTAGAGTAAGTTATTATATTATGTTATTTGCATAACAAAAAGTAGCGCTCATAGGCGCTCTCCAATTTGGTTGTTTAACCACCGAGTTGGTTAAACCAACTTGTAACCACATTGTAACCTTTATATTTGAAATTAATGAGAAGGAACAATTGCTTCATCAAATTCTTCATGGTATCAGAGCCAGGGGCAGGACGTAGATTATAGATAGAACGTGACTAATCGACGAACGTAGATAGAGAGGACAGACAGGACGCGACTGACGGATCCTGACGGATGAGCGCAGACAAAGCGAACAGGACACACAAACCACAGACAGGAAGCAGACCATAGACCGAGGACACCGACACAGACAAGACACAGACCAAGGATAGACCGCAGATCAAGGACACTGACACAGTGGATAGGACGCAGATAGGACGACGGTTTAGGGAGACGAGACGATTGAGGAGGCAAAAGGACAGGCTGGGGGTGGTTGCCCGAAGGCAATCGAAAGCAATAGGTGCTTTCAATTTGTTTAAACCCCCCCACAGTGGCCACATAGGCCATGTGGGATAATTTTTTTTCTATTTCTTCTCTAGCCATGAGGCTTTAAATATTGCCCGTTGCACGCTTGTTCCCATCGGGCCTTCTGGATCATGTGGTCAGGGCGGTGCCTAGTATGTGGTAGGTTTCAGGTTCAAGTCCCTGAGGGGAGGTTTGTTGCACCTTGCATAGCGTTATTTGACGACAAATTCATTTTTTGATGCCCTTGATGCTGCAATTGGTCATTTGACACCTTGCCAAGCTCCAAAATTTGGTATTTTTTTACCAATCCTTGTCTCATTTGCAATTCGAAGGGGGGAGATCTCATGATTCATTTGCAAATTTGTCAGATAAAGGGGGGAAATCAAACTATTTGGCAGAATAGTTGCTAGATTTGTAATAGGTGTTAAAATTTGTGGGCATTTATGATTGTTTCCTTTGCATTTAAATATTCTATTTTCTTGCATTCATAATCATGAATTAAACAAAATATAAGACCCCAAATTTATACCCTATTTGTGTAATTTATTGCACAACAACGTTTGGTATTTTAGATACCTCTGGTCCACACTTACAGGTAATGTTGTTGTGCTTTGGACTACTGTATTTGCCGCCTAATATAGCTGCAACAACGACGTCTGAGATTGTTCTCTATAAGGGGAGAAATAAGGCAAACCATTTTTTTGTTTTTTCTCATTTCATACCCACATCATGATTGTTGTTAGGTGTAAATCCTAACGAAAGTTTTTTTTCCAAAGTGTTTAGGGGAAGTTACGCCCCACGCATGCGAAATAAAACTTTCTATGGTAGGTGTCATTAACAACACGATGCCCTTTCAGTATCGCCTATGTTCAATATATTGTGCTTCTCATGTGTACTTATAGTCTCCCTCATGTAAGGGCAAGTACATATTGAGTAGTATACTGTTCATATATACCTATAGTTTCCCTCACGTAAGGGCGGATGTATATTGAATAGTTATAGTATAAATATCTGGTAGGTATAAAGAAAGGGAGACCACTTGGTGATATAAGGAACCTTCATAATGGCCACAATTCATAAGTATCTTTCAGATTCTCAATTGTTGAAAGGTCCTAACTTTGTTCCATGGAAGACAAATATGAAAGCCATACTTCAGTTGGAAGATTTATGGGATGTAGTGACTGGCACTGCAAAACATCCTCCAACAGCAGGAACAAATCAAGATGCTTGGGATAAAAAAGACAAGAAGAGTCTCGTATTTATCTTGCTTGCTACTACAGATGAGGTGCAGCCTCATATTTGTGATGCAAAAATAAGTAAAGATAGCCTGTGATGCCCTGATCATAGTATATGAAGGCAAGAATCAATCCACTATTCTCCATATTCAAACTCAATAGTATGAATTCTGGGGAAACAGTTGATATATTCCTTTGTAGAGTGGCTGACTTGAAAGTAAAATTCAATGCTATGGGAAAACCGATGGATGATGATGTCTTGAACTCTGTCATCTTGAGAGCATTACCAAGTTCCTACAAGATGTTGATCACTTCTCTCAATTTTTCTGGTAGACAAGTATCTTTTGTCGAACTGGTAAACTTGCTTCAGACTGAGGAGGCAACTTAGGTCCAGAAAGATGATGTGCCAGATAATGCTCTTTCCACACAACAAAGTGGTAAAAAGCAAGGCCAGTTTCAAAAAGGGGGTGCTTCTTCCAAAGGAAAAGGGAAACAAAATCAGCAAAAGGATACCAAATATTGCAAAATTTGTGATATGAATAACCATGACACCAACAGGTGTTGGTTCAAAAACAAGCAATCCAACGAAAGAGGTTCTCAGAAGAAGGGCAAGAACAAGTAGAAATACAATAAGCATAAGCACTCTAAAGGCCATGTTGCTTATGCTGACTCCAACTCAGACTTAGATCCTCCTGAGTCTGATTTAGATTTTGACTTTGAAAGAGCACATAATGTGCTCATGACTCATACTTCGTCTTCCAAGATAGATGTTGTATGGTATATTGATTCAGGAGCTAGCAAACACATGATTGGGGACAAATCATGGTTTGATACTTTTGTGGAGAAAGAGGGTAAGCCAGTCACAATTGCTGACAATCAAGTATATCAGGTAAAGGGAGAAGGGGATATTTTTGTGTCCCTTCCTGATGGTATTTGTCAAATTGATAAGGTTCTCTATGTTCCAGGCTTAGCCAATAATCTACTTTCAGTCACACAAATGTTGGATAGAAACATGGATGTTGTGTTTCGAGTTGTCAAAGGTAAGAAGAGATGTTTTATCACACACAGTGGTAAACATGTTGCAACCGGATCCTACAAACATGGCTTGTTCATTCTCGATGCACTTTCAACTCCACATGTTGCTTTGGATGCAACTACAAATGAGGCCACCTCTCTCTGGCATCGACATTATGGGAACCTAAGTTATGGATATTTGCTTGAATTATACAAATATGGGATGGTGAAAGGTCTTCCACCACTTTCATCTATCTTACCAGTTTGCTCAGATTGCTTAGCAGGGAAGCAACATCAAGTGCCTTTTGAAGCAAGCTCCTCTCGAGCTACAAAACCTTTAAAGCTGATACATATCGATCTGTGTGGTCCTATGTCAACCAGCTATGGTAGGAAAAAGTATTTTCAACTATTTGTTGATGATTACTCACGAAAGATGTGGGTTTTCTTTCTTCAGTTGAAATCAAAAGCGTTTCTCTACTTCCAACAATTCAAGAAACTTGTTGAGAAGGAGTCGGGATGTTTGATAAAAACCCTCTGCTCAGATCGAGGGGGGAATACACCTCTGAAGATTTTTCAAAGATTATTAAGGAACATGGGACCAAAAGACAACTGACTACAGTCTATACACCTTAGAAGAATGGAGTTGTAGAGAGAAGAAATCGTTCCATTATGGAAATGGTTCGATGCATGCTAAAAGGAGCACATCTTGAGGATCAATATTGGGCAAAAGCAATAAACACAGCATCATACCTCCTAAATAGAGCACCCACTAGAGATCTACAAGGGAAGACTCCACAAGGAGCATGGAGTGGTAAGAAACCTTCCATTTCTCATCTGAAGGTGTTTGGATGTAAAGCATTCATGCACATTCCAAAACAAAAAAGGAGGAAGCTGGATGAGAAAACCCTGCAGTGTATCTTTCTTGGCTATGATGAGTACTCAAAAGGTTATCGATTGATTGATACTAAGACCAAGAAGACACATGTAAGTAGAGATTTTGTATTTGATGAAGCTCTCACATCAAAAGACACATCCATAATTGTATACATAGATGAAGAAGAGCCTAAGAAGGAGGTTCAACTTCCACAGCAAAAACAAAAAGTTCCAAAATGGTATACTAGCACTTTGAGAGATGCTAAGTTGAAATCCCTTCCAGATCTATCTCTTGATAGGCCATGTACTCGCAATATGACTCAACAGATGAGAGCAGAAGAATATACTTCATAGGTTGACGAACTTTGTCAACACTTTGATGATTTGTCAGTGGGTACCGAATATGACAGGGAAGAAGATGAGGATGGAGAAAAACTTTATATGTCTACATTGAATACAAATGAACCCACAACGGTTCAATCTGCACTTGATCAACCATAGTGGAAAGAGGCTATGGATGTAGAACATAAATCTCTTCTTAAAAATAATACGTGGAAGTTAGTCGATCTGCCAACAAGAAAGAAACCCATAGGTTGCAAATGGGTATTCAAAGTGAAGTATAAGGAATATGGATCTATTGATAAGCATAAAGCCTAGGTTGTTGCAAAGGGATATGCTCAGAAAGAAGGCATAGATTATGAAGAGACTTTTGCCCTTATTGCAAAAATGACTACCATTCGAGTACTTTATGCCATGGGAGCTCATTTTGGGTGGAAATTGCATCAGATGGATGTTAAAAGTGCCTTCTTGAATGGTGACTTACAAGAAGTATACATGACTCAACCAGAAGGATTTGTGGTTGAGGGGCAAGAACAAAAAGTATGCAAGTTGATCAAATCCTTGTATGGGCTAAAACAAGCTCCTCGAGCTTGGTATATCAAGATAGACAGTCACCTTGTGCAACATGGTTTCATAAGAAGTCCTTCAGATGCAAATCTCTATATTAAGAAAAATGGTTCTGATATAGTGATTCTTGTACTTTATGTTGATGATATGATCATCACAGGAAGCTTAGAAAGAATGATTGACTTAGTGAAAAATGACTTGAAGCAATCATTTGATATGACAAATCTAGGAATTCTGCACTATTGTCTTGGTTTAGAAGTTACTCAAATTTTTTTTCATATTAGAGTAACACAAAATAAATATGCCAAGACTTTAGTAGAAAAATATCGGATGATTAACTGTAAGTCAAAAGCAACTCCAATGGAGCAAGGACTTAAGTTATCTCGATATGATGAGTCACCTCAGGTAGATGGTACTCTCTATCGCCAGTTGATTGGGAGTCTCCTATATCTGACAAATACTAGACCAGATCTTAGTTTTGCTTGTGGGATATCTTTCAAGGTTCATGCAAGAGCCTAAGATGAGTCACTAGAAAGCAACAAAAAGAGTTCTTCATTATGTTCACGGTACTACAAATTATGGTCTGGAATATAGATAGAATAATAATTTTTTCTTACTGGGATACACAGACTCGGATTATGCTGGATCCCTTGATGATCGTAAATCCACCTTCGGATATGTTTTTCATCTAGGATCTAGACCTATCTCATGGCATAGTAAGAAACAACATGTGGTTGCTTTATCTTCTATAGAAGCAGAATATCGTGCAGCCAGTGAAGCAGTCTACGAGATAATGTGGTTAAGTCACATTCTTACAAACATGGGCCTTCCAAAGAATCTTCCTCTTCATTTGTTTTGCGACAACCAAGGTGTTTTGAACCTTGTCAAAAATCCAAATTTTCATGAACGTACCAAACATGTTGATACCAGATGTCATTTTATTTGAGATGAAGTTCCAAAGCACCATATACAACTTCAATACATTCCTACTGATGCGCAAGTTGCAGATATCTTTACCAAAGCACTTGGACGTATCAAATATGAAAAATTTCGAGATACAATTGGGATTTTCCAATGATATAATAAGGGGGGATGTTATAATAAGTTGTTATATTCCATTATTTACATAACCAAAAGTAGTGCTCATAGGCGCTCTCCAATTTGGTTGTTTAACCACCGAGTTGGTTAAACCAACTTGTAACCACATTGTAACCTTTATATTTGAAATTAATGAGAAGGAACAATTGCTTCGTCAAATTCTTCAGAAAATACATTACACACCATTACATATCATATATGAATACTTAATCAATTCATATGATAAGAGTGATTATTTAAATTCATGATTATTTTTTTACTTTCTATGGTATCACCCATTAAGATTGTCAATGTCATATGCATTCCTTATGTTTTAAAGTGATTAAAGCATACAGGTTTGTTTATACCATTCCATCACATAAGTTAGATGCATATGATTAAAGAAAAATTAAACATGCATTTAACAATAACATTGCATCCACAAACACAAGTTATTAATCGTTCATCATCACAACATAAAGCGCATCATAAAACACAGCCAATATCCATTTGCATACAATCATGAATTCATCGTTCATAATAAAAATACATCACATCATATCATCAAATCATATAAGAATCTACACATCCATATAAGCATCTACAATATCATATATCATCTAGCATATACATCAAATCATCATAATGCCATTATCACATCACATCATAAAATAAAATAACAACAAAAACATGAGCAATAAACGATACACATAATGAGTCATAATGAAAAGATATCATAAAAGTATGTGTGTCAAGTCCATGGATGTACAAAAATACCCATTGGCGACAGTCATATGGGTTAGCCTGACCTCAAATATGAATCAAAACCAAGAGTATCATCAATCAAATACTGGGCTTGCACCCTCTATAGCATTGCCCCCTATGGTAGGATCTCTAGGAGAATGGTGCGAGCTAGACCCTGCTGGTCTCTCTGTGTGAGATCGGGCCCCATGACCAGGCCAGATGGAAGACTACCCTACTATAGAACTCCTACTAACCTATGACCCACCTGTGGCTCCTCTCGCCCTAGGGATGGTGCCTAGCCTAATGATCTACCTTGAGAGAGTGACAATCTGGGTTGTGTCCTTAATAATTTGAACATCACTCTCATTTAGCAAACCCTATAGATGATAGACCTCAGTCTCGAGAGCTACCCTTGAAGGATCCATAGGAGTAGGAGGGGAAACAAAAATGCACATCTAGGTAGCTCCTCCTAGAGTGACATACAAAGCTCATATCTGGTCTGACAATTGAGCTATAGTAGTATCCCTCTACGTTATCGTGCCATCGCGCTGCTATACTTGTATCTTCATCGACTAGATCTCAGCCTCCACATCATGTAGCTATTCCCTAAGAGGATAATCTCTCTCCTTAGGCTCCATATCCTCCTTTACCTCCTCAGGAGCCTCCTGCTCCTTCGTTGCCACCTACTCTGCTTATTGGCCCCACATCATAGTCCTAGCGTGAACCCTGCAACCCGTTGGGTCTGCCCCATCTCCTCCATCATCCTCTCAGCCCAGACTACCCTTGCCATACCACATCAGGTTACCCCACCATCACAAAAATGCTTCTGTGACTCCACCAGCTACTCCAAGATCAATAGCTGGGACATACTCCTCATAAGTCAGCTCTGTAACCTGTCAGGAATGGAGGTCTCTCTCTGCTCTGATGCACCTATACAAAAATGGTACTAGTGGAACATCCTGCTACAACCCGTACTGATGAAAAACCCTAGAGTAGGAGAAGTGGTCATGGATGTTGACCTTGTGGCCAATGAGCCATTGCTCATACCACATCCTAGCAGTAAATCCGTCAGGGTCATCTCAAGTAGGACACTCATGATAAGGGCACCATATGATATATTCATCTCGAAGTCTAGTGAAAGTGTTAGTGTAATGAGTCAACTCCCCTATGAATGTGTGAATCTTGTGCTCCTCGCTCTCTCTGGCCCACCTAGCATTGTAGCACTACATCCTCCAATCCATAGCCATGATTTCAATGGGAAGCCCCTTAGGGCGATCTACCCTAATGTGCTCCCATCCCTAGACCTATAGAAGCCAACTACAGGTGATGCTGACATGACCCCTCTGGTGGATGTGGTATAACTCATCATAACATTGAGCCAATAGAGACCTGCCCTATGCATATATGATAGGCTCCTTGCTATCTATCAGGTCCTTAACCATCACAAGGAGGTTCCAAGGGAACCTCAAGCCTGAGCAATCTGGGATGAGAACATTGTTGATGACCATCAGTAGTACTATGTGCCTAACTGTAAAAACTTACTCCCGATACCAACAGATGATAGACACTCCCTAGACCTAGTGTCCTTGAGAGCATCCTTAGAATACCTTTCGAACACCCGAGTGAAGATGACCACCTAATAATTAGTGGCCAAAGAAACAATAACCACCCCATCAAAAGGGATTCGAAAGATCCTGTACACATCCTTTGACGTAATGGTCATCTCTTCGATCGAGAGGTGGAAGGTATTAGTTCAAGGGTCCCAGCGATGAGCCAAAGTCATAAGATAAGCCTGTTCTGACATGAGGTGAGGTAATATGATAACATACTGGAGCCCACGAGCCTTAAGCCATGCCTAGTCCATGTAATCCAAGCAAGGAATAAGGTCAAGCAAGAGCTTCGGGTCCCAAGCCCAAGCAATGAGTATCTAAACAAAGCAAAAGAAAGGTGAAATGTAACTACAATGTAATGCAAGCTAAAGAATAGTTTAATTTAAAAAAAAAAAAAATCAAAATTTATCTCAAAAATTCAATAAAAAATAAAAAATACAAAAAATGGCTAAGGGATTTAGCCGCTATCACCTACAGCGATCGAAACTGGTCGCTGGAGATAGCAGCGGCCAAGACCCAATGGTCAAATTTTTGACCGTTGGGCTTCAAACCTGGCTGCTCTGAGTGACAACTTAGAACTGGCCACTCTGAGCGACAACGACCAAGGGAAAACACAAAAAACCCATGAACCCTTGGCCAAAAAAGAACAAAAAAATCAAAAAATTGCAAAATAACATAAAAAGATCAAAGAGAGAAGGGAAAACAAAAAAATTAAAGGCAAATTCCCACTCAGGCATCAGAAAAAAAGTTAAGTTCAAGCACACTTAAAATGACAAAATTAGGTGAATAACAAAAAAATTCAAAAACCCTAGGCTAAAGCCACTAACAGAAAAGCAAAATTAAAAACTGGGGACTAACCCACCAGAGCAGAAAGTAAATTAAAACTTGATACGAGTTTTAATTCGTTACCAAAAGGTTTAGTGAGGTTTATTTTACCAATTACTTAGTGAGGTGCAGTTTTATCCAAATAAAGAAAAAGAGGATTAGGGTTTAGAAAAAGAGAAATACCCAAGAAGCTTCGGCTCCTCTAGAAGCTGATGTCTCACCCTGCGCAGCCATGTCCTCGAAGCCAAGTAAACTCCAAAGTTACAACTGTCGCTATCACACCAAAGCTCTGAAAAGCGAATATTTAGCAATGAAAATGAAAGGTCAAACCCTAGAAAATACAAATTTTATATTTTTTTAACTAAGCCTTGGCCGCTGCTGATGTCAACGTCCCGAACTTCGTGGTCACTCAAGGCGACAACGACCACAAGCGGGAACTTAGAGGCCGCTGGACTTGACAGCAGCCAGATCCATAGAGTAAAACAAGAGGTTTTCCCCTTGAGAAATCATACAAAAACAACAAATATACACACTTTGATGGTTTAATATCATTAGAATGTTCAAAATAATAAAAAAATAACATAAAAGCACAATCTCAGGTAGGCCTCATATTCAGTCACCTACTTTATCAACTCGGTGATTGTAGCGATTCACACTCCATGTATTTTGGTGAGATGAGTAGATAACCATAAGGCCACTTGGGGCAAAAACAACTCATTTTGAAATTACGATGTGCCACCCTTCAATTCCGAAGAAGACCAATATGGTTGGACTACTCTGCAGGTGCAAAAGGATCATCCTAATTCCCCTATGACATCAAAAACATTAAGTCAAAGTGATACAATCTAAACATAAATAGAATCACTCATCTTAACTCCCTAAGAAGGCTATTGATAGCCGGACCACTCCTCAAGATAAGGATGGATGATTATCATAAATAATTGGAATCACACTTGGATGTGGGATTGCCCATTAAAATCAACAAATGATAGAAAGAAACCAGATTAGTCATATTGGTCAAGTGACTTATCGCTTCATTCAATGTCATTTCTTCACCAATCCATTGTGTGAGGAAGTAGTTCAAAACTTCAACATAATCATAATAAAAATCAACAAAATATCACTTGATCATAACAAAATCATGTTCGTCCCATGAATCATTGCATATAACAATCACAAAATTCCCTTGTTTGCTAGAAACGTAAGCAAACATGACATCTTCAATTGTAGCTCTCCTACCAATCAAAATTGTTGTAGAAGTTGAAGCTACCCGATTGAGTTTGAGGAATGAGTGCAATTTAACATACCCAAGCCACTGAGCTAAGTCCTCTAAATGTTGAGGCAATGATTCAAGGGATGTGCACCATCTTGCATGATTGGGCCATCCAACGTTGATCATACCATTGATCACCATACACCCTACAAACAGACCAGTCTATGTTTTTGCTCAATGTTATGTTTTCCACAAAGTGCATCGTGAAAAGGGGCATCTGTAGACATCTAAATCTTGTCATGCTTAGGGGAGCTACTCACATAGACACGTTCATAAAATCATATGACATAATATTGGAATTTCCAAGCATCAACAATGGTTCTCACCACTCATTTGGGGCCTGTTCAAGCCATCCAAGCCTAGTCGCTCAAGCCAAGAGTGGCTAGATCCTAGCCGATCAAGCCTAGAGTGGCCAAACATTAGCCACTGTAGATGACAAAAACCAGATCTTAGTCACTGCAGATGACAACGGTTAAGCCATAAGTAGTTTTGTCGACAAACAGGCCTAATAACTGGTAGAAGTGGCAGTCTGCATGTAATAAAGGTGATCGAGAGTAACTTTACATTCATTTTCAAGATCATTTCACATAGGAGACTTGAGTTAATTGACCTCCAAGAATAAAAAAATGACAAAATATTCTCATGCTACGACCAATTCGCATAAGAGACTCAATTTGACAATTATATTTTAGATAATTGGCTTCCAAACATAGAAAAGACAAAAACTTCTCATGCTAACTTACACTATGCATGAGAAATTCATTCCTAGGGCCTGGACATAGACCTAGGGTTTCACACTATAAAATTTACAATCCTAAGAGCACCAGAGAGATATTTTATAAAAAAGGGTATCAGATATACATCTTTTATCAAATTTGGTCATTGAGGAGAGCTTTCGAGACTTGGAGAGTTCCTTTGGATATCACAAGTATGGCAAAGCCCTAATAGATTGAAGAGCATAGCAACCATTATTTCAACATAAGATACAAGATTTGGTCCATAGCTTTGGAGCAAAGAGGATGAGAATCACTTTAGCAATCGTTGTCTTGGAAAATGGCCCGTCGGCTTAGCTTAGAGTTTTAGATATTAGATTGATTATTTAAGTATATCATTAGCATAGCATCATGTCATTTGTATTAATAGCATTAGTCTAATTTGCACTTGCTTTTATTTGTTATATCCATTGCTAACAACCTCATCCAAGGAGGCATTCTCAGACATCTAAGCGTGTGTTGTTGTTTCATTTCTTACAGGGCCACAGGTTGATCGGATGGAATCTACGACATACGATAGCAAAAGGAATTCCTCTAGGAAACAAACCTAGAGAAGGAGGCATCTCTACGCCCTCATACATTTTTGTGTGCAGAATAGGGAAGCTTTTTGAAAGTGCACCACCTCTTCGCGAAATAGGCACTCTTTACCTATTTGTAACCTTATTGTATCGAAATGGGTATCCCTAAGAGGGACCGACATGTAACCGAGTTTCAATGCGAATAAAGAGATCCATCTTTGTTATTTCAATGTTATATGCTTTTTCATTGTCTTCCATTTCATCTTGGATTTTTAATAACATTGCAAGTAGAGTAAAGTGGTGCATGCGTTTCGGGGTCGCTACAGATGGCGATCACTATGGGACCTCCACTGATTTTTCATTTGCTGTCAGAATACTAACTTAGTTTTGTGTGCAGGTCTAGCCATTCTAAGCTATAGCGGCCAGAAATAAGCCACTCTGAGCTACAGCGGCCAATAGAGCTTTAGCTGCTATGAGCTATAGCGACCAAGAACCAGTTGCTCTGGTCAACAACGACCAGAAATGGAGTGCAACAGAGGTCAAAACACTAACTCTATGATCTGGATCAAAGGTTGGTATAACTTCTCTGATATTTTATAGCTTTTTATCTGCTTTTGTGTGTTTAAAACAGAGAATTTAAAGCACATTTATATTTGGAAATTGAAAGAATAAAAGGAGAAAGAATTAAGCATTTCGCATATCTTAGATCTTATTTTAAATTTTCCACTAGGCGTTACTAGAAATAGTGACTTATGCCTGAAAAGTTTGCTCTAGAATCCAACATGCTAGACATTGTATGTTGTTTGCTTGCTTTGAGGACCTGTTAGAGGCCATAACCCTCTATATATGTATAATTTTCAAAGTATTTATCACACATATCCCTGTATAGTTAGAGCCCTATCATTTGACCTAGGTATTTATCACACATACCCCTTAAGATTCACGATAATTTATCCCATACCAAATATCGTGGCTAATTTTCAAAGTCTAGTGAGTATGGGATTTGTCACAATACTACTCAGCAGCAACTTGGAGAAGGCGTCCTATACCACCCCTCGTAATCTTTCCCAACCTAGTCTTTATTTGACCAATTCTATCAAGAATTCAGTTACTTCTAAGACTTACTTTGTGCCGAATTGCACCTTAGCAACATTGGGTGTATCAATATCTCAACCATAATTCTTGATGATATAAAGAAATGGAATTATTTCGAAACAAGATCTCTTTACACTACTAGCTCTATTTGGATCACTAAACTAGATTAATTATATCCCATCTAATAATGAAGATATCACAAAGTGGGAAAACCTCTCATTTCCTAAACTTATAAATTATTTTTCTCATAATCAATAAAATGTATTGGTAATGTATAGGATTTATACATCTATTGTCTACATTGCTCAACAAGATGTTACCACTCCTTAGGTAAATAAGTCTTTAACACTTTTCAAACAACAATACAATAGTTGCAGAAATACACCAGGGTTGTTTTCTAGCAATCTCATTTTATACTAATTTCATGCTTAGACTCCCAGCCATAAGCTTCCCATTTAGAATAAAATATATTAAATTATCCTATACCTTATAGTTTTAGAATATTGAACTAAACAAAAGCTTTTCCCAAATAAGTATAAACTTAGCTTAATGCGGTAGCTAAATCAATCTTGGCTACACTTTTATATTGTTTTGAAAATATTTACTTTTGCCAATCCTATAGTTATAGCTCTCAAGGTTAAATTTAAGCTATTCAACCATTGATTTCTACTTTCTATTATACCCTACTTAAGTTTTTTAGATATTCACACTCTACAATTTCTAAAGTATTCTTTTAATATAGAGAACTGATAAATATAGTGATACACCGAGTTTAGTGAAGTTAGAAAACACAAGTTCCTTATGGTTTAATAATATAGCTCCCCATAATTCTATTATTTAATTTATGCCTTCAGAGATGTATTTAATCAGTTATTAATAGCAATACTTTACAGGATGCTACGTTTATAACAGTCCTCTACAACTTCATTTTTTGAGTTGATTAAAAGCTAAAACTAAACAATGAATATCTTTTGTTCATTCAAATCATCAACCAAACTAGTAATAGTTTAATAGGATTGTCTTCAGATATGTCATTTACAATAACTCCAAATAAATGGATAGAATTCTCAAGATCAACTTATTTCTAATGCTAAAAAAAAGTAATATGTACATCTCTTTTATCTTTACTAATACATAATGTTCAACAAGTAGACACCATCCGTTGGGTTACAAACTTTGACTACCATTATCTACATCTCTCAATCTCCTTTACAGTCCAATATTTATCAGATGAAAGCCTTCTGCATAAGATTCAACGGAATGACCATTAAGGTAATATTAGCCACCGTCGAACCTTTCCTTCCATGGATACATTGTTCAATCTATTGAACCAGATGTGGCTTCCATGTTTCAAGTATTTTCTTCTGTAGGTGAGCTCTGGTGATGCTTCTTCATCACTTAGAGCTTTTATTTGTTCAGGGGATGATCATATTATGGTTCCTTAGCTTTGAAATGGATGCAACTACCATGATACGTTTTACTATCCATGCATCATACAACACAACATACAAAAATATTAAGATAAAAGAAGTTTAGTTTGTAAGACAGAATCACACATGCACACAATGGCTTTAAATCAACACAGTGCCTCAACATCCATATTTACTGAATTACTCTTAGCTCACAGATAACCACTCGCACATGAATTTCAATTCATTATCAATCCAGAGTGTCAACATGCTATCTATTTCATATTTTCAAAGGTGAAAAAAGTATTTAAAATAGATTCTAAAGAAGCTATTTTAGTTATCTTACAGTCAACTACTTCCATAACATTCAATTCCAAAAAGCACATAAACATATTTCACTATCTTTCATTTTCAAAAAACAAATTGTGCACTATCTTTAATGTTCATTCCCAGATATCATCATACACAATGTTATCCTTTCTACGATGTTTGATGATACACCCATGCAATCAATAATTTTTGAACAGCCAAGGAAGATATTATTTACAACAATCACCTGACATAGTCATTGTAGCTTTCCAATAGGTAGACATACCAAAATTTTCTTTTCTATTTTTTAAACTATCAAATAAAATTCAGATGGTATAAAAGAGTGACTTGTGCAGTTGTAATGATCAATGATGCTCACTGTTATCTTCTTTGTCTAGTTGACCTTTTTCCTCCAAGAGCAATTTTTTTCTCTCTTTCCTTTTTCTTTGATCCACCTTCTTCTCTTACACCCCATCCTCTTTTCTTCCCTTCCCCATCACTATAAAAACCTAAATATCACAACTAAATAAACTCCATGCAACACACCAGATGGGGATGAAGTTTAAATCATTATTTTTAAACACATTTTTAACCATCAACGTGAAGAAATTCCAAACTCCCCATTTTTTTAAATAATAAAAAAATTTAAATAAGCACCATCAAGCATAAATGTGTAGCAAATTAGGTGAAACAATATTGAGATTAATCAAAATTATTCATTACTAACATTAGCATTAGGACTAATGTTATATAATACATAAAATAGCAATGCCAACTAATTCTCCCTTAACCACACTAACAAATGCGCCTGGTCAGGTATAGAGTTAGGTTTAGGATTGACTACCTAGGATATTTAGGATTTAACCTACTTGCCATTAGATATTTGAAACAGTAAATATCTACATGGTAATAGTACAAAGTAAATGTAATAATTTATGTAGTATAATGCAATATACTACCTAATTTACCCTAACATCCCCCCTTTATTACATTACTTTGATATACAAAGTTTACTTCGAAACAATTCAAATTTGACACGTCCAAGTGCTTTTATGAAAATGTTAGCAACTTGTTCATCGATGGGAATGTATTGGAGCTTGATTCTATGTTTAGGAACTTCATCATGAATAAAATGACAATCTATGTCAATATGCTTTGTACGTTCATGATGTACTAGACTCTTTACCAAGTTCAAAACACCTGAGTTGTCATAAAACATGTGAATAGGAATTTTCTTTGGTAGGCTTATGGTAGCCAAGATGTAACTTAACCATATCACTTCACACACAACTCCATGTGCAGCACGATACTTTTCCTCTGTTGAAGATAAAGCAACCACCTATTGCTTTTTACTATGCCATGAGATAGGACCAGATCCAAGATGAAATACATATCCTTATGTTGATTTTTTGTCATCTAGGGATCCAACGTAGTCAAAGTCAGTGTAAATATGTAATAAGAATGAGTTATTATTCTTATACTCTAGACCATAATCTACACTACCCTAAATGTAGTGAAGAACCCTTTTAGCTACTTTCTAGTGAGAGACCTTTGGTTCCTGCATGAATCGAGAAAGATAGTTTACAACATAAGTAATGTCTGGTCTAGTATTGGTCATATAGATGAGGCTTACAATCATCTATCTAATATCGTGTCATCTACCTATGGTGATTCAGCATATCGTGATAACTGAAGCCCTGATTCCATCAGTGTTGCTTTGGGCTTATAATAAGTCATACGATATTTTTCTACTAAATTCTTGGCATACTTTTTTTGAGTCACCCTAAGATGATTTTCTTATGTTCTATCTCAAGGCCAATACAGTAGTGGAGATGTCCAAGATCTGTCATATCAAATGACTCTTTCAAGTCATTCTTGACGGTGTTAATAAATTTATCTGAATTATCGATAATGATCAGATCATCTACATATAATACAATAATCACTATTTCAGAACCTGTTTTCTTGATATAGATATTTGCATCAGATGGACTTCTCTTGAAACCGTGTTGTAGGAGGTGACTATCCATTTTGATGTACCATGCTCTTGGGGCTTGTTTCAGCTCGTATAATGATTTGACCAATTTGCAAACTTGTTGCTCATGGCCTTCCTCAAAAAATATTGGAGGTTAAGTCATGTATACCTCTTCTTTTAAGTCACCATTTAGAAAGGCACTTTTTACATCCATATGATGTAATTTCCATCCGAAATGTGTTGCCATAGCATAAAGAACTTGAATGGTGGTCATCCTTGCAGTAGGTGCAAAGGTTTCCTCATAATAAATGCCTTCCTTTTGAGCATAGACCTTCACCACAAGATGGGACTTATGCTTATCTAAGGTACCATCTACCTTATATTTGATTTTGTAAACCCATTTGCAGCCTATGGGCTTCTTTCCTTTAGGAAAATCGACCAACTTCCAAGTTTTGTTTTTAATAAAGGATTTATGTTCAGCATCCATAACTGCCTTCCACTAAGGTTGACTAATTGATTCATCAATTGTAGAAGGTTCATTTTCATCATATGATGACATATAAACCCTCTCCTCATCAAATTCCATATCTTCTCCACTTTCTAACTCTTTATTAATAGAAAGCTCTTGAAAATATTTACAAATATCATCAACTGAAGTAGATGCTTCTGCATTTTCTGTCGAGACATGCTTCATGTCTTTGGATGATTGAGAGTGAGATATGGTGGTGAAGTGAGTTTGGAATATTTCATAGTACTAGTATACCATTTTGCAGGATTTTTCTATTGTTGAGGAGTCTGTGGATGTTGCTCCTCATCTTCTAGGTATATTAATGTAGTGTTAGATGTGAAAGCTTCATCAAACACTACATCTCTACTAACATGTATTTTCTTGGTGAATGGATCTATCAACCGATAGCCTTTTGAGAATTCATCATATCCAAGAAAAACACACTGTAGAGTCTTCTCATCTAACTTCTTTCTTTTCTCCTTAGGTATATGCATAAAATCCTTACACCCAAATACTTGTAGATGAGATATGGAGGGTTTTCTTCCACTCCATGCTTCTTGAGGAGTCATACCTTCAAGAGCTCATGTGGGTGCTCTATTTAGAATATATATTGCAGTTGTTACAGCTTCAGCCGAGTAACTATGCTCAAGATTGGCTCCCTTAAGCATACATCAAACCATTTCCATAATGGAACAATTTCTTATCTCAGCAACTCCATTTGATTGAGGATAATAGGTTGTTGTCAACTGTATTTTCATCCCATGTTGCTATAAAAATGAGGAAAATTATTTTGATGTATATTCCCCCCCTCGATCTGAACGAAGGGTCTTTATGAAACATCTTGATTATTTCTCAGCTAACTTCTTGAACTGCTGAAAATAGTCAAATGCTTCAGACTTCAACTGCAAGAAGAAGAATCACATTTTTCGTGAGTGATCATCTACAAAAAATTGAAAATACCTTTTTCCTCCACAACTAGTAGACATAGGACCACACAAATTTGTGTGAACTAACTCCAAAGGTACTTTAGCTCAAAAAGAGCTAGGTTCAAAAGGTACTCTATGTTGCTTTCCTGACAAGCAATCTGAGCACACTGGAAAAGTAGATGAAAGAGTAGGCAGTCCTTTCACTTTTTGATATTTATTGAGTTCAAGTAAATACCCTGATCTTAGATGCCCAAATCTCTTATGCCATAGAGAAGTGGCCTCTTTTGTGGTTACTTCCATTGTAGTATGTGGTGATGTAATTGCATCTAAGGTGAAAAACCATTTTTGTATGAACCTGTTGCTATCTTTTTTCCTTTCAGAGTGATAAAGCAACATTTATTTTCTTTGTCCACTTTGAAATTGGCATTCATGTTATTGTCCAGGATTTGTGGAACTAATAAGAGATTATTTTTCAATCCTGGTACATAAAGAAATTTTTAAATCTTACATTCTCCATATGGAAGGGATACATAAACACTTCCTTCTCCCTGAACTCGATAGGTCTGATCATCAACAATGGTTACCAGTCTATCTTCTTAAGCCTTAAATATCTTAAACCAGGACTTATCTCCAGTCATATGTTTACTAGCGCCTAAATCTATGTACAAAACAGTATCCTTGTGAGGGGAGTCTGTATGTGTCATGATCACTTTGTGTGCTCATTCAGAGTCTGAACTAGAGTCTTCAACGAAAGAAACATGTCATTTTTGTTGTTTTTTTGTGTTATTGGGTTTGCCTTTGACCTTCTTTGTTCCTTGTTCATTGGGTGGTTTGTTCTTAAATCAACATATTTTGGTTTCATGAGTGTCTTTATCACAAATTTTACAATACTACTTCTTCTTCTAAATCTCTTTGCCTTTACCCTTGTCTTTGTCAGAAGAATATCCTTTCTATTGATTCCACTTTTTCTTTCCACCTTGTCTATTTGAGAAAATGGCATTTTTGGATGCCTCATCTCTTTGGAGTTGATTAGCTTCCTCAGTTTGAAGTATATTTACCAACTCTACAAAAGTCACTGTCCTTCTAGAGACTTGTAGCAAAGTGATCAACATTCTATAGGATTCTGGAAGAGCCCTCAAAATGAGAGGTCAGGGCTTTGTATTCTACTTTTTCTCCTAAATATTGTAGTTTTGTTTTCAATTCTACCACTCTGTAGAGGAATAGCTCTACTGTTTCTCTAGATTTAATATGAAGAGTATGAAGTTGAGTTTGAAGGTTAATAATTGTTGATTGATTCTTTCCCTCAAATATGGTAGCTAAGGCATCCCATGCCTCCTTACCATTTTTAGCTTTACTGATATGAGGTTGTATATCATCAGTAATAGCTAGCAAGATCAATAAGTAAAGTCTTTTATCATTTTTATCATAGGCTGTTTGATCTGCTCTAGGTGATGTGGGTCTAGTCTCATTGCCAACCACTATTTCCCACATATCCCCTACAGTAAAAATGGCTTTCATATTAGTTTTCCAGGAAGAATAATTTAAACCTTTGACCAGTTGGATCTCAGTGAGATACTTGTTGATCATGGCCATGGTGAAGGTTTCAAATTTGATATGACTAAGATGACTTTAGCTTGCAGTATACCCTCAAAATAGTATATGGAAGATTTTAATTTACTCTTTAAGATATTTAATGACACCTGCATTAACACCCTTAACAAGGGATGAAACGTTTGAGGAAATTAAGCCAAACAAATAGAGCAAATTAAAGGGGTAGCTTTTGAAAGGCTTCTGATTTTGCTCTCTAGGACATTTAATGGCACCTGCCTTAACACCCTTCAAGAAGGATGGAAAGTTTGAGGAAAATTAAGCCAAACAAAGAGAGTGAATCAAGGTGTTTGGATTTTGACCTTTTTTATGGGGTGTAAAAATTGACTTGTTTAACCTGTGCAAGGTGTAGCACGATTTTAGTGAAGTTTAGGTTTATGAAATGCTCTTTAGTTTTCTTTATGATTGTTTAATTGCACACAAAAAACATGATTGTTAGTGCAATAATCAAAACAAGAGAGCAACCCAAATTATTATCACTATAGGTGTCGGATGCAACCGAGAATGCACCTAGTATAGTCAATTTTTAAGAAAAGGTGTTGAGTACAATCGAGAATGCACCTTTTTTACTTTGAAATATCCCCCCTTTCTCTTTACAATTTTCCAAAAAAATAGAATCACCAAATATGACTTCTATCCCCCCTTAATTTGTACATAATTTTGAAAAATTTGAGCACTCCTTTCAAGACAAGTCGACACACGACCTGCGTTTGAAAGGCTTCCAGACCAGTCGACACATGAATTTGGTTTTTGTCTTCAACACTCAAGCATGAGGATAAAAAAATAGGTTCAAAATATTTCTCAAGTTTACAACAAAAAAGTTGCAATTTTATGTCTTATATCTCCTTTGTGAAGGAGAAAACAAAAGCAAATTTTTGATTTTGTTGCAAAGAAAATGACCTATGTTCTTCCTCAATGTTTTAAATCTCTTTGTTTTGCAATAGAAGTTTGAGTTGTTATGTCTTTTTATCTCCAAAAATGTGTGAAGAAAACTATAGAACTTTGAGGATTTATTGCAAAAAATGTTGAAGAAATCCTTTGTTTTTGAAAAATAATTTGGTTTAATTTAAAAGATCTCTAAGTTAAAAAAAAAAACTAATAAAATACTTTTAAAGACTAAAATTCTTTATAATTAAGCAAAATTGGGAAAAAAAATCAATTATAAAGGCTTAAAATTGACATTTTTGACCAATTTATACTATATTATAAAAAAAATATCAAAAAAAATATTAAAAAGCTTTAAAAACTATAGAAAAATAAAAAAATTAATTAAAAAAAGCAAATAATGGTAAAAACCTTGCAAAATGGTGGCGCGTGGGTTTGAACACGTGACCCGCTTGGCCCAAGGCATCCGCATTAGCCAACCAAGTTGCGGTTGGCTTGGAACTGAAGCCCCGACGCTTGGTATTGAAGAAGCCGACGGGCTTCTTCAAGAGATATGTGGGATTTATCCCACATGCATCCTATAGGGGGATGCAAGAGGCTTGAAAACCTCAACACTCCCCTGTGGAGTGATTGCCTCAGGCAATCTGAGCTGGTCCCCCATCCTTTTGGATGCCGCTACGTGGTGCCAAAGGGTTGTTCATCGATTCTGAGTCATCCTGTGGCTATTCGCCATGTGTCAGGTATGAGTCAGGTCATTTGTCCAGTAAGCGTCTAGGTGGCGCATGGCCAGTGTGCCATGTGTTGCCTAGTCAGCTCGCTAAGTCAGTAGTATAGGTCAAAACCTCAGGGTGCATGTAGTCCAAAGGTCTCCAAATCTTACCACGTGTCAGGTCTACTAGGATTGGAGGGCCTCCTACCCTCATGGATCCTGAGGTGGTCGATGATCGGAGGACCCTTGCCCTCTCAGATCCTAATTGTGGGGCCCAGATCCCAAGGATTGAAGGGCCTCCTACCCTCTCAAATCCTGGGAGGTGCCTGTTGTGCGTCCAGCTGGGAGGGGAGGGTGCTCCTGCCCTCTCATATCTTCTAGTATATGGAGTCCATGTGGGAGCATGAGGGCATTCCTGCCCTTGATGCACTCCCACTGGTGTCTTTATGGGAGCTCAGGCCTTATGAGTAGGAGCCGAGGTAGGGCTCCTACTCTCCACGAGCATCGAGGTGGTCGGTCGACTGTTGAGCCCGGTCAACAATAAAATTTTGTCAATCTACCAGCTTGGTGAGGGTGGTTGATCATCACTCTTGATGCGCTCCTTCCCTTGGGTCGTAGTTGATCGACCCCAAGGTTTCCTTGGACCTGGCAGATCGAGTTGACTTGGCCAAAAATGGGCCTCACTCCACCATCGAGCTCACCTATTGAGGTGGGTTTGGTGGTGTCCAAATATCACCAACTTGTCCTTCGAGCAAGCCAAAAAAGTTGGCTCTGATGCCAATGTAGCAAATTAGGTGAAACAATATTGAGATTAATCAAAATTATTCATTACTAACATTAGCATTAGGACTAATGTTATATAATACATAAAATATGAATGCCAACTAATTCTCCCTTAACCATGCTAACAAACGTGCCTGGTCAGGTATAGAGTTAGGTTTAGGATTGACTACCTAGGATATTTAGGATTTAACCTACTTACCATTAGATATTTGAAACAATAAATATCTACATAGTAATAGTACAAAGTAAATGTAATAATCTATGTAGTATAATGCAATATACTACCTATTTTACCCTAAAAAAATGTTCGGGACACTATCAACATGAAAATCAATTCCTTTCTAAAACTCCCAAACAAAACTCACAATTATTATAATAATAATTTCCTAACTCTACCTTTTATAAATTAAACATATGGTTACTCATTTTCAAATTCACTGCTAGATTAACAAAGGGTAGCTCCCATGTACAAGACATCTTCATTGCCACCTAGACAAACATCAACATAGAACTCCAAAATAAACACACATATACAGAATTCTCATATATACCTACATGCTATACATTCATGCGAGTTTCCATGTACTCATGAACTGAATCATCACTTCCTTCTATTTAACTTTTTCCATCATCCTCAGTTGTTCGTCCAAATAATGATTCTTAATCTACGTACATAACACCATTATCAGTATCGCATTCCAAAGAAAAAGGTAATTTGATTCATCAATTATTTTTCTAACAAGGTTGTGTGAGGAGGGTCATGACATTCCAATTTTGGAATTTGTTCATGTAAAGTGAGATTCATGAGGGTTTGGAATTGATCCTCTACTTTACTATTTGGAAATCAAACATGGACTTGTAATCATCTATATTCTCCCTAACAAGGATCTAACTCTATCTTTTTGATTACCTTTTCGCCTTCTATAAAAAATAGCCAATCTATATTTACTGGTTCATCCTCTTGGAAAATGTTACTCAACTCCCTGTGTTTAGAGGATCATATCCTTGGTTGATATTCCTTTGTAGCATTTCCAAAAGTGTCATAATAGGTTTCTAAGTTAATCATGTTTACTTGAGCCTGTGCCTTATACACTTTTAACTTAGAACCATTCACTAGGTCGGGGCAACTTGTCCCATCCAACTTCTTTATCCTAACAGCTCCATTGTCTAGTACCTCTTCCACCTAGAAGAGTCTAAGACATAGGGTCTTCAATTTCCCTGGATTGATATCTCTTTTCCCATTATACTTGAGCACTAATTCATCAACCTTCAAATTCATCTTTCAAATATGTTTATCATGCCAATACTTTTATCACTGCTCAACAATCCCTGTTGTCCACTATACCATTACCCCTTTATCACCTAACTATACCAATGTTGTGAGTCTCTCCTTTATGTTATCTTCCTCATTTAGGCAGGTTTTAATGGATACCCTCAAACTTGGTACTAGAAAGTCTACTGGTAGTACTACCTCCTACCCATACATTAATTGAAAGGGTGTGTGGTTCATGGTTGGTTTGAATGTGGTCTTGTATACCCATAAAACTATTGGCAAGTGCTCTTCCCAATTCACTCTTTCAGCTCTACATGTTTTATACATGATGGAAACTAGGACCTTATTTGTCACCTCTGCCTACCCATTTACCCTGGGATAATATAAACTTGACAAGGAATGGAAGATCCTAAATTCCTTTGTCAGATTCTAGATAATTTCATTAACAAAATGGTCTCCCCTATCACTTGTCAAATATAGAGGTATACCGAATTGTGTGATAAATTGCTCAAAAAAAAAGTGAGTCATGCTCCTTACAAAATTATCTGGTAATACCCTTGCATTAGGTACTCCATCATGACTATGATATACCTACATTTTATCTTCTGGCTAGTTCATAGTGGACCCATAAAATCCAAACCCCATCTCTCAAAGAGTTCTTGAGGTTGTGAGGGATGCAATGGTATGAAGTCCCATTTCAAAGGCTTTTGTGTTCTTTGACACGTATCACATGCCTTAACATAGTTCTTGGCATTGTGATAAAGGATAGGCCAACATAGACCCACCAAAATCACCTTTCAAGTTGTTTTTTTGTTAGTCTCACAATGACACTGAGAGGAGGGGTGAATCAGTGTAGCTCTTAAAAACTTAAATCTTCAATTCTTAATGCTAAAATAATGAAAGCTTAAAACTCAATAAAGCAAATATACCAAAAGAGCATCACACAACACAAGATGTACCGAGGTTCACCAGTTTTGGCTACTCCTCAAAATTGACTGTTTGGACTCCCATCCAAATCCAGCCTTTGCAAAATACCAATTTTACAATCAATTTACTAGCACCCATTGGAAGGAGCACTAACCCCTGATTTATCTGCATCAATAGAAAGGAGCACCAACCCATGATTTATATACACCAACAGAAAGGAGCACCAACCCCTAATTTATCTACACCAGTAGAAAGGAGCACCAACCCCTGATTTACCAGCACCAATGGAAGGAGCACCAACCACTGATGCCAAGCACCAACTTGGACTTCTGTTATGAAACTAGAATATTTATATAAAGATGCCTTCACTTTTACAAGACCCTGAATGGTCTATTGCTTTCTTAACATCGCCCACTCTTCACACAACACACACCCAAATCGCTCGACTCCCATGCACTCTCCTCGTGCTTCACATATTGCACACCTCTCTCGCTCGCCTCTCGCGCACCTCTCGTTAATCTCGAGCGCTTTCACTCTTTTTTAGTAGCTATTTAATTCTCCAAATAAACCTCCTTTTATAACAAAGTTTTGACTCTATTTTTAACTTCTATATTTTTGCATGCAACCCGTAACTGGCCCTGTAACTGTCGTTCTGACTTCAGTTCACTATTCTTATTTTAGTTGCATGATTTTTCTTTGTAACTGCACCTGTAATTGTCGTACTGACTTCAGTTCACTATTCTTATTTTAGCTGCATGATTTTTCTTTGTAACTGCACCTGTAACTGTCGTACTACTTCAGTTAACTATCACATATCTTATTTCAGCTGGGTTCTCTTCTTAGCTCGTGCCAAAGCGACCTGTCACGAAATCGCGACACTTCTGCCTCTTTGTCCTCTTCTTGAATTTTTCCCATGAAAACACATGTCGTGATATCGCGACACTTTCGCCTCCTTGCTTCTTTTCTTGGCTTGTACCCGCAAAAACACATGTCGTGATATCATGACATTTTTGCCTCCTTACTCTTTTCTTGGCTTGTACCCATGAAAACACATGTTGCGATATCACGATACTTTCACCTCCATACTCTTCCTCTTTACTTTTGTCACGATATCGTGACACTTCTGCCTTATTACTTTCTCTCTCCTCCTTTAGTCATGAAAATGCGACATGTCGCGATATTGTGACACTTTTGCTTCTTTGCCTTCCTGCTCTTTTCGAGTCACAAAAATGTGACATGTTGCAATATCACGACACTTTTCCTTCTCTGCCTTCCTGCTCTTTTCAAGTTGCGAAAATGCGACATGTCGCGATATCACGACACTTTTTCTTTCTCTGTATTTCTCTTCGCTTTGGACCGCGAAAATTCTACATGTCACGATATCACGACACTTTTTCCTCTTTGCTTCGGATCATGAAAATGCAACATGTCGCGATATCGCGACACTTTTTACTCGCATTTTCTCTTCGCTTTGGACCGCAAAAATGCAACATGTCACGATATTGCGACACTTTTTTCTCTTTGCTTTTTCTCTCTCCTTGGCCCGCGAAAATACATGTCACGAAATCGTGACACTTTTTCTCCTTGCTCTTTCTCTTTCCTTTGGACCACAAAAAGGCTGCATGTCACAAAATCACGACACTTTTTTCCTCTTTGCATTTTCTCTTCGCTTCGAACCGTGAAAATGCAACATGTCGCGAAATCATGACACTTTTCCTTCTCTGCCTTCCTGCTCTTTTCAAGTCATGAAAATGTGACATGTCGCGATATCGCGACACTTTTCCTTCTCTGCCTTCCTGCTGTTTTCAAGTCGCGAAAATGCGACATGTCATGAAATCATGACACTTTTCCTTCTCTGCCTTCCTGCTCTTTTCAAGTAGCGAAAATACGACATGTCATGAAATCGTGACACTTTTCCTTCTCTGCCTTCCTGCTCTTTTCAAGTCGCATAAATGCGACATGTCGCAAAATCGTGACACTTTTTCTTCCGTACAATCTTTCTTGCAATATGTCGTGAAATCGTGACACTTTTTCTACTTGCCTTTTTCTCTTCCAACATGTCGCAAAATCGTGACACTTTTTCTTCCATACTATCTCTCTTGCAATATGTCACGAAATCATGACACTTTTTCTACTTGCCTTTTTCTCTTCCAACATGTCGCGAAATCGTGACACTTTTTCTTTCGTACTATCTCTCTTGCAATATGTCACAAAATCGTGACACTTTTTCTTCTTGCCTTTTTCTCTTCCAACATGTCACGAAATCATGACACTTTATCTTGCTTGCGCTTTCTCTTCCAACATGTCGTGAAATCACGACAGTTTTTCTTTCTTCTCAACATGTCGTGATATCACGACAATTTTCTTCCTTGTGATTTTCTTTTGATTTTTAGCATATGGGCCACTTCGATATTTTGAAACATAACTATACATACTCTGAAGAACCTCTTAACTCCTATCCACTGCATCAACCGATCTGTCTAACTATGTTGACAACAATGACAATACTGTTGCTGCACCTTGCTGAATAATATCCCCCTTTGGAATTGTTGGCAGCACATGTGTAATTTCCTGTAATTCTTCTCGCCCTTTGACAATAATACCAAAGGGCTGCTACAGACTCCCCCTGAGTCCATGCACAACATTCTCAGGCACACATTATTCCAGTTAGCAAAAATTACAAACATGAGCAAAAAGATAATCAAATATATAAATGCTCCCCCTGAGAATGTGGTCCCGATAGCTAGTCAGTTCTTGGTAAACATGACCACTCCCAATTTATTACGAAGGTACTCAAATTTCCTTGGGCAGCAATTTTGTGAAGATATCCGCTACTTGCTCTGTAGTTGGGACAAAATCCAACTTAACCTCACCTTCTACAACTTTCTCCTTCAGAAAGTGATATTGGTCTTTGAATGAATGTTTGCCTTCTTTGAATGTTTTGTTTCGTTTTTTTTCAAGGTTTGTTTCATCTATAAGAGCTGCATACAACACGTAGTTGCTGCAATATATTTTGCCTCTGTTGTGGATAAAGAAATTGATTCTTGTTTCTTACTGTTCCACGCGACCAACCTGTCTCCAAGATAGATTGCACCTCCACTGGTACTCTTTCTGTCATCTACACATCTTGCCCAATATGAATCTAGAAATATGTCCCAACACTGTCCTCAAATTTGTCCCAACATTGTCCTCAAATATTTCCCAAAGGCCTTCTTCAAAGGCTCAATCAATCATGCTCAAGTAGTACTCAAAATGAACTCAACAATGAATGACAATCTCAAATCAAATCCACTTCATAGAAGCATAAAGAGAATTGTTAGAGACTTAATATCTTCTAACCTCAATCTCAACTCAACATAGAATGATGGAATAATTTATTTCATAGAACTTTAAAAATCACTTCACACATAACTTGACTAGGCTCAATCAAATCAACTCAACCAATCATCACCAAGCTAGAAACCATCTGGCTGCTCAATATAAACCTCTTCTTCAAGCTTCCCATTCAAAAATGTTGATTTCACATCTGTCAACAAAATTGACAAGTGACTCACACTTGTACAAACTTTTGTCCAACACTGTACCATCACTGCAATTTTATTGCCAACTCTATGCAAGCATCAAACACAGTACCACAACACCAACCAAATCCCTTTTTACATTTTCAACTTGGTCTATGTTTTCTACAGTCACCGTTGGTCACACCTTACTTTCAACTATTCGAATCAGGAGACAATATTTTGTTAAACGCTTCACGTCCAACTATAGTGCACCTTAATCAAACTCATACTTCTGGACCTCGGATAGGTATGATTCACAAAGCAAATTTGCTCAAATTGATGAGCTAAACATGAATCAATGATCAGACTTCAATATTTTTCACCACAACGTCATAAAAGATCTAACAATCTTCACGTCTATGTGTAGTTCAAATTTACACTGCTTTTATCAAAACACATATATGCGGCTAGGGCAACATTCTTTCACTAACCAAATTATCTGAATTGTTATAATCCTTAACTTTGGACAGTGGCAGTAAGAACCATCACCAGTACAACAATGACATATAGCAATACTACCAATAATGACAACTCTTATTTAATCACTACCCTTCACGACATTTCCACAAACTACATGAACTGAAAACATACTTCGACAACTATATGACAACTTCCCTGACTACTTGCATTTCATCCTTAGGTAATCAAACAAATACATAGGAGAATTAAAATGAAACTTCAAGATTGCTCCCCCTGAGGATGTGCTACCTGGAGTTGCTTAGTGCAATAGCGAAGTAATCTCCTTCAGTCTAAGGAGACACGATTTCCTCTCTTCTTTCTTTCTCCAATCTTTCTTGAACTTAGGCTGAAGGTTTTCAACTGCATCCCTATTTTGAACCTTTTTGTGAACTTGAACATTTCTCTTGGGTGGTTGTCTCTTGTACATCCTTTATGGATGATTATTTTCATTTCTTTGATGCAGATGATTTCTTCCCTGTCTATGTTGCATTCTTTGCGTTGGATGAAATCTATTGTCTTGCCTTATATTAGATACAAAAGTTCTTGGACAAGACCTTGCTATGTGCCCATGACCATTATATTTAAAACATTGCATATGGTGTTCAACAGATGTATTTCTACCAGCATAACTCTTTGATCTATTATTCAATCCACAATACATTTCCTTGTGACCATAAAGGTTGCATCTAAAACAATAGCCATTACAAGCATTATTATGAATAAAGTGAGAGTGATAGAACCTCTTTTGTTGTGGTTGCTTTGCTATAGATCTCCTTTGAGATTTTCTTCCTTTTGAAGTTTTAGCTTCAAAATTTTCTTGCTTTGATCCTTCAGCAGTGGACTTCTTCTTCTCTGCAAGTTTAGAAGATCAAGGTTATTCAGCTTCATATCTAAGACCAAGCTTAGACATGGGGCTTCTTTGTTGCCTTATCATTTTATCTAGAAACTCTATGCTCTTCTCAAATTTGAGATTTGTATTGGCCTCTTCTAGTTGTTTCCTCAATAAAATAATATCCTCTTCTTGTTTGCCACAAACATCGCTTTTATCATCAAGATGTGACTTCAAAGCTTCTTCTATTTTCTTGGATTTATGAATTTGCAAGAAGAGATCTTCAATATTATCCCCATATTCTTCCAACTTCTTGGACAGTATTTTGTTATTTTTCCTTTTTATACCCAACTCTTCAAGTGTAGCGATCAACTCACCTTCTAGATATACTTCAGCCTCAGCCTCAAGTTTTTTATTACATTCCTATTTTTCCTCTATTTTTTCTTCTTCGAATGCCATGAAAAGAGCTTCATCTGTTTCTTCTTCAGAATCCTCACTGGAGCTGTCTTCTGATGAACTGACATTCTTGGAGATGAAACTTTTCTTCCTGAAGTTGTCATTTTTGAAATTTGGTTTTTTCTTCCAGTCACTTCTTTCTTGGTGTGATCCTTCATCACTTTCGTCCTTCTCATTAAGTGGAAATTTAGCTGCAACATGCCCAATGCATCCATAGTTGAAACCCTTAAATGGTAGCTTTCCTCTGTATTTTTCTTTTCCCCTTATTAGTTTCCAAACAAAGTTTACTTCTGTTTCATCTTATGTCTCTTCTTCCTCAGATTCTTGTTTTGATTTTATATTTTTATGTGCTTTAAAAGCAGCTTCTCTTTCTGTGGGTTTGGTTTTTCCTATTCTCATCTCATATGTAGTCAAAGAACCATGCATCTCATCCATACTAAAAGTATTTGGATATTTAGCTTCTTCTATTGTTGAAACTTTAGAATCAAATCCTTTGGGAAGAGATCTTAGTACCTTTTTCATGACGACAGCATCTTCCATTTTCTCGTCGAGTCCTCTAATGAAATTAATGATTCCATTAACTCTCAGCATGTATGCCTCTATGTTCTCATCGTCATTCATTTGTAATGCTTTGAACTGAGCTCAATGTGTTTGTAACTTGGCATCCTTGATCTTATCATCTTCTTCATGAATGCTCCTCAGTTTGTCCCATATTTCTTTTGCCGTTTTAAAACCCATAATTTTTACTAGTTCACTGTCCATTAATCCACACATGATAGCATTCTTTGCTTTTGAGTTATTCCCAAACAATTTCTTACTGGAAACATCGGTTGGAGAAGTGGTGGGTATTGTGTATCCACTATCTATCAAATCTCAAATATCGTATCCCAAAGCACAAAGATATGTCTGCATCCTAAGTCTCCAAAATGTGTAATTAGTTTCGTCCAACAAAGGTGCTTTGTTTGATGAGAAACCTTCACCACCTGACATTGTGTCACTTCCAAGATCAACCCTGGCTTATTTAGCCTAATAAGGGAAACTGGCTCTAATACCAATTGTTAGTCTCACAATGACACTGAGAGGGGGGGTGAATCAGTGTAGCTCTTAAAAACTTAAATCTTCAATTCTTAATGCTGAAACAATGAAAGCTTAAAACTCAATAAAGCAAATATATTGAAAGAGCATCACACAACACAAGATGTATCGAGGTTCACCAGTTTTGGCTACTCCTCAAAGTTGACTGTTTGGACTCCCATCCAAATCGAGCCTTTGCAAAATACCAATTTTACAATCAATTTACTAGCACCCACTGGAAGTAGCACCAACCCTTGATTTATCTGCACCAACAGAAAGGAGCACCAACCCCTGATTTATCTGCACCAATAGAAAGGAGCACCAGCCCCTGATTTATCTGCACCAATAGAAAGGAGAACCAACCCCTAATTTATTTACACCAATAGAAAGGAGCACCAACCCCTGATTTACCAGCACCAACTGGAAGGAGCACCAAACCCTAATGCCAAGCACCAACATGGACTTCTGTTCTGAAACTAGAAGATTGACATAAAGATGCCTTCACTTTTACAAGACCCTGACTGGTCTATTGCTTTCTTAACATCACCCACTCTTCACACAACACACACCCAGCTCGCTTGACTCTCGTGCACTCTCCTCGTGCTTCACATATCGTACACCTCTCTCGCTCACCTCTCGCGTGCCTCTCGTTAATCTCAAGCGCTTTCACTCTTTTCTAGTAGCTATTTAATTCTCCACATAGACCTCCTTTTATAACAAAGTTTTGACTCTATTTTTAACTTCTATATTTTTGCATGCAACCCGTAACTGGCCCTATAACTGTCATTCTAACTTCTGTTCATTGTTCTTATTTTAGCTGCATGATTTTTCTCTGTAACTGCACTTGTAACTGTCGTACTGACTTTAGTTCACTGTTCTTATTTTAGCTGCATGATTTTTCTCTATAACTGCACCTATAACTGTCGTACTACTTCAGTTAACTGTCACATATCTTATTTCGGTTGGGTTCTCTTCTTAGCTCGTGCCAAAGTGACCTGTCGTGAAATCATGACACTTCTACCTCTTTGTCCTCTTCTCGACTTTCACCCACAAAAACACATGTCATGATATCGTGACACTTTCACCACCTTGCTTCTTTTCTTGGCTTGTACCTGCGAAAACACATGTCGTGATATCGCGACATTTTTGCCTCCTTACTCTTTTCTTGGCTTGTACCTACGAAAACACATGTCACGATATCGTGACAATTTCCTCTCTATACTCTTTCTCTTTACTTTTGTCGCAATATCATGACACTTTTGCCTTCTTACTTTCTCTCTCCTCCTTTAGTCGCGAAAATGTGACATGTCACGATATCCCGACACTTTTGCTTCTCTACCTTCTTGCTCTTTTCGAGTCGTAAAAATGCGACATGTCGTGATATTGTGACACTTTTCCTTCTCTACATTCCTACTCTTTTCAAGTCATGAAAATGCGACATGTAGCGATATCGCGACACTTTTTCTTTCTCTATCTTTCTCTTTGCTTTGGACCGCAAAAATTCTACATGTCGCAATATCGCGACACTTTTTCCTCTTTGCATTTTCTCTTCACTTCGGACCGCAAAAATGCAACATGTCGCGATATCGCGACACTTTTTCCTCCTTTGCATTTTCTCTTCACTTTGGACCGCAAAAATGCAACATGTCACGATATCGCGACACTTTTTTCTCTTTACTTTTTCTCTCTCCTTGGCCCATGAAAATACAACATGTCGCAAAATCGTGACACTTTTTCTCCTTGCTCTTTCTCTTCGCTTTGGATCACGAAAAGGCTACATGTCACAAAATCATGACACTTTTTCCTCTTTGCATTTTCTCTTCGCTTCGGACCACAAAAATGCAACATGTCGTGAAATCGTGACACTTTTCCTTCTATGCCTTTCAGCTCTTTTCAAGTCATGAAAATGCGACATGTCGCGATATCGCGACACTTTTCCTTCTCTACCTTCCTGCTCTTTTCAAGTCGTGAAAATGCGACATGTCACGAAATCGTGACACTTTTCCTTCTCTGCCTTCCTGCTCTTTTCAAGTCGCGAAAATGTGACATGTCACGAAATCATGACACTTTTCCTTCTCTGCCTTCCTGCTCTTTTCAAGTCACGAAAATGTGACATGTCGCGAAATCGTGACACTTTTTCTTCCGTACAATCTCTCTTGCAATATGTTGTGAAATCATGACACTTTTTCTACTTGCCTTTTTATCTTCCAACATGTCATGAAATCGTGATACTTTTTCTTCCGTACTATCTCTCTTGCAATATGTCACGAAATCGTGACACTTTTTCTACTTGCCTTTTTCTCTTCCAACATGTCGCGAAATCGTGACACTTTTTATTTCATACTATCTCTCTTGCAATATGTCATGAAATCGCGACACTTTTTCTTCTTGCCTTTTTCTCTTCCAACATGTCGCAAAATCACGACACTTTATCTTGCTTGTGCTTTCTCTTCGAACATGTCGTGAAATCACGATAGTTTTTCTTTCTTCTCAACATGTCGCGATATCACGACAGTTTTCTTCCTTGTGATTTTAGTTTGATTTTTAGCATATGGGCCACTTTGATCTTTTGGAAAATCACTATACATACTCTGAAGAACCTCTTAACTCCTGTCCACTACATCAACCGATCTGTCTGACTGTGTTGACAACAATGAAAATACTGTTGCTGCACCTTGCTCAACATTTTTTTGGTCCCATATGGCCTCTGACAAATCCCTCATGTGCCTCCTTTAGGGTCTATTGCACTTCATATTCCATCATGCATCATCGTAGAATGTGGTCCTTCCCCATCTTGTATAGAAAACATGCAATCAAGGTTAAGGGTGCTGCTTTTGTAATCACTTTTCATTGCTCATCTACCATCATCTTCTTTGGAAGCTCTCCTATCAATAAATATTACCCTATATGCTTATACCATACGAGTATCACACTTATCATGAATAACTATGCATTGGGGAATTTATCCGGTATTCCTCCTTTTGTAGGTTCTCTTGAGAAAATACTCAACAATTGGTCTGCTATTACGTACTTCTTCTTGGTATTACTACCACTCAAAATACAAATTTCTATAGAGTGATGGGTCATCTACTCACTCATCCATAGATCGTTGGTTTGTTAATCAGGTACAACAATGCTTGATGATCTACATAGATAGAAAAAATGTTAGCCGATAAATAGTACTGATACTTTTGTATTGTGTACACCATCCCTAGTGCTTCATACTCTATCATACTATAGTTCTTCTCAGCTCAAGATAATAATTGACTTGCAAAGTAGATGGGTTGATCCAACCCAAATTGGTCTTCCTGAGCCAATGCACAACCGATCATAAAGTTTGAGCCATCTATGTGCACATAGAATTTCTTCTTCCAGTTTAGAAAAATTAGGATAGGTGCCTTTCCCAAGTGCACTTTTAAGACCTCAAAAGCTTCCTCGTGATCCTCTACCCATTGTAAAGGAATACACTTATGTGTAAGAGCATATAGAAGATGAGAAGTCTATGCGTAATTTCATATAAACCTTATAGTATCCCATTGTTTCTAAGAAGGTTTTAATTGAACTCACATCATGTGGTTCTTCCATTAGAAATATGACTCGTATCTTATTTGGATTGGGCTTCAAACCCTCTTGGTATACAATATGCCCTAGAATCTTCCTGTATGGCACCATCAAGACTCATTTTTTTAGGATTTAGAGATATCCAAGATTTTCTACACAAGCTCATGCATTCATCCAACACCTTCAAATATTATTGTGTCATACCATACAATGACCGATCATCTAGAAATTATTTGAAATTGCCTGTGGATATTTTGTTGAAGATGTATAATATGATTCATTGGAATGTATCTAGTGAATTGCACAATCCAAACAACATGTGGTTGTAAGCATATATCCCATTTTCTACTACAAAGGTGGTCTTCAACTTATCTTCCTCCGCAATACTGATTTGTTTGTATCTTGAGAATTTGTCCAAAAATAAATAGATCTCATGGCCTGCTACTTCTTTCAGAATGGAGTCTGTGAATGGGATCGGGAAAGGATCCTTTATAGTTATAGTATTGAGGCTTCAAAAATCCACATAAATCCATATCTTGTTTGCCTCCCTCTTTAAGGTAATCACAATTGGTGACACCCATTCACTTGTCATAACTTTAAAGATGATGCTTGCATCTAGCATCTTTTCAATTTTAGCATTCACCAGAGCTACATATTTAGGATTCATTCTGTATAGCTACCTCCTCATTGGTTTTGCACCTTCAATTAGAGAAATCTTGTATACACAAAATCTTGGTGGAACTCCTTTCAGGTCCTTGTATGTACAAGTGAAGACATCCTTATATTTAAGAAATATTTTGAATGCCACCAATTTTAACATTGGATCCCAACTGTCTCCACACTTGATCATGTTTTATTTACCATCTTCTCCCAAGTTTACCTAAATTATTCTAGGTACCTCATATTTGATGGAATCAGGTTCGTTTACTGCCTTTAGAACATCAATGGGGTGGGCTAGTTTATTTATTTTTAAGTGAAAAACCCCTTGTGGGGCCACCTTGGTCTGAGAGACCATGAATAGAGGGTTCTATACCGTCAAAGTCACCCGAGAGTCGCACCCAACTTGCCCGCACCAACATTATCAATTGGATTTTGGATACCCAATTCAAATTTTTGGTAGGGTGGAGATTCGAACTTGGGACCTCCCTTGGAGGATTGCCCTCTCCTCTCCAACTCACCTACAACACCTGGGTGTGGGCTAGTTTATTTTAAATGGTTGTGTCCCCTATCATATATTATGCAAAGTTTTTGGAAAATATTCATTTTTCTCGTTCCTTATCTTTATTTGTTGGTGTATGCTTCTTACTGCTTTCGGTCTTCTCCAGTTCCTTCTTCTCACCCTTTTGGATTTCATCTCTTACATTAATGCAAAATCATTGAGGAGAAAAAATTTCATAATATTCTAATTGCTAGTGAAATAAGCCTTTATCTTTTTTGTGCTCATCCGCTATGTATTCTTCTAAGTACAACACCCCCTCCTTGTCCAGTTCATATCTTGAATATGCATCTGAAGTTGGGATTTCTTAGCTTACTGCCTGGTTCTTTAGATTAATCAAGCACTTGTGCTAGCATTTCTTTAAGGTTAGATGCTCCTTCTCCTAGTTTTGGTTTACCTTTGCCATTCGTAACCACCCACATCCCAATAATACATCATATGTTTGTTTCTGCATAGCAATTATAAAAAATATAATAATTTTTTTTGTTTTCCTATACATACTTTTTGGATCATTAGTACGCATTTATAAGCTCCATATAGTTTGAAGTTTGGATATTTTAGTGCATGTTGGCCAATAATCTATCATGTTCTTTATGGAATCACGTTCATGCTTTATCCTCAATAAATGATTACCTGATTCAACTTATGGTCCAATATATTCATGTGAACCAGAGCTTGTTATTCCTTACCTCGATCATAAGTATTATTGATCAATTAATTGGCCTTGCTTGACGTTATCTATCTACAGGGTTTATGCTTTCCTTTTTGTTTTCATTACTTTCCCAATCATAGCATATATTTTTGGTACTATATTAAATAGACTTGATACTTTCACTTCAATCATCATATTCAATACCTATGTCACCAAGCCATCTATCGATGCCTTCTCATTTGTGATATCCATCTTCTTTAAAGCTTTCTCCAAAACTAATCTTTCCTATTTTTCCTTATCTAGTTCTATTTTTATCAATTATTGTGCTTCCTACCATTGCTCTTTCTCTCTAGCCGGATTTGGATACTCTTCTACCTTCCTAGCTTGTGCTCTTGTTGTTGCTAGGACTTCATCTTCCCTTTCTACTACTATACTCACTTCTTCAATGTCAATCAAATTTATGTTCTGCATGCCACTTGAACTTGCCTTATTTGGGTAATTGGCCTCTTTGTGGTTTCCTAGCCCATACCACCTACACATTTGGTTAGCATTGCTACCACCAGTATTTATTATATTCTAAGGCTTGGGAAAATTCTTTGCAAAGTGGCCCCATTCTTGGCAATTTTGACACTGGATTACTGGTCTCCCCTCAGAGTCATATTGCAATCGACTCTTCCATCCTTGTCTTCCACATTGGTGGTTATTCCTATATCCACCACTTGTTGCACCTTGTAAATTCCTTGAAGTGTTCGATTGATCTCGTTGCTAGACTATCAAGGTCTGGTGTCTTCCTCCCTTCAAGTTAAATGGGCAATTTGGTACTGGGTGTCTGGCTATATTGCATATGTTGCAAGCACATTCTTTGGATAATTGATATTTGTATGTCCTATTTTATATTCAAAACACCAAATATATTTTCTATATTTTTCCCTTCTCCTTTGACTTCTTTCATGATTTTCTCAAATTCCTTTCAAAAGGAATATATTGTACTTTGCACTTTATCTTCTACCTCACTATCAGAATCATCGCTCCTTGGATATCCTGCAATCCCTATAGCTATATGCTTGGCTTAACTTTTGAAGTTATTTACTTTCTCTAGAGCTTCTGTATATATGGAAGCTGGTACTGCCTTCATTTTCTTGTAGTACTTATGTAGTAATCCATCCAAAAACTAGTGTTTTACCATCCCATAAACAAGTGGCATCTCCATTTTATCCGTTAACTATTTCAATATTCTGTTATATATTTTGACATCCTCCTATGGTTTTTGCTTTGTTGTAAATATTTCAATAATAATCTCGGTATCATCCCTCAATGATCAGAATTCTTCTATAAATACTTCTTTCAGGGGGGTCCACTATGTGAATGGTTACATATTCTATCGTTTCAAATACCAATCCATGGCCATTCCTCGTAAGGTAATAGAAAACAACTGCAACCACTCTGTATCTTGCATTATCCCATTTGATCCCCAAATGGTTATGCAAGTTCCTATATGACGTACTAGGTCTTATATTTCTTCCCCGATGAAGGTGGGTATTTCTATTTGCTTGCTCAGTTAGCAGTGTTCACCCTTGGAAATATACCGCTAGCGATCTTCTTGGTAGTAATCGAGGTGGAGTTCTATCTAACTCCCTATCTATTTTTGACAATGCAAAATTTGGATCAAACATCCTTCTTCTTGAGCCTCTACTTCGTGACCTCCTTCATGAGTAAACGATATGTAGTTCTGGTCTTCCTCCCATGAACCTACACTTGGTTTCTGAGGTACAAAGTCTCCTTCTTTTGTATGCACTAACCAAATCCTCTCTATTGGTTAAAGTTTTACCATCCACTCATCGTCTCCAATAATAGGCACTTCCTCCGCTATTTTCTCTTTATATTTTGCTATCACCAATAGTATATCTACTATCAAAATTTTATCTTATACGAGGTTCCACACTCTTTTCACTTTGGGTTCTAAAACTCCAGCTTGATTATGTGTCATTTGATTCGCTAGTTATGCACTTCATATTAATGGTATCATGCTCCTTTATCTTATACCCTGTGTCATTCACCTCTTTGCCTTATCACATATGCCTCTTGACCCAAAGTTTAATTTAGGTAATGATACCAAATGTAGACAAGGGTGAGTACTTTCTTGAGATAAGGGAATGACAAGAGTCAAGAATGAATAACTATCTTTGACATAATACTCAGCCCTGGATGGGTAAAATTTGGTGGATGTCTAGGCTAGATGGGTAGATTAGACATCACAGGTGGGTAGAGATCTAGAATAGTAGACATCTAGGTCAAACAAGTAGACATCGAGATAGTAGACATCTAAGTCAAATAAGGTATATTTCTAGACAATAGACGTTTAGGACAAACAAGTAGACATCTAAGGTAAATAGGTAGATGTCTAGATAGTAGATGTTTAAGGCACCCAGGTAAACATCTAAGGAAAATAGCGTAGATGGGTATATGTCTCAATAGGTCTAGACCTTTAGCAGACAAGTTTAGATGGGTAGGCCTAGACATATATAGTTTGTGCATTCATCCTTTAGTCTACAACTTCTCCTGCTCGTTGGTTCTTGCAACTGCACAAACACAACACAACACAACCTGATGATGCTCTATCTCATACCAAGCATTGATCAATACCTACAACACAATAATATGCTCACAAAGTATTTAAACATGACATGCATTCCAAAATAACGTTTGCTATACAATAGATCTGTATTTATGAATAAGTATGAATATCATATAAACTAAAATAGGGGGTATTTATAGGTAAGTCTAGGTGGTTACTGCAATCAACCTAGCTCAACCATTCTAACTTTTCTATTGTTAACACTTAACATGGTTGTTTAAAGTGTAACAACCGGTCTTAGACGTCTAACTTAGCCAATCTAGATTTATAACTAATTCTAGATGTCTTAACTAATTTAGATGTCTAACAAATGATGGCTACATTTATCCTTTTGTGCAGTTAAACTAATTAGTTTGTATTCATTAGATTGAATGATTTTACATTACAAAACATTTCATCAAATGACTCATACATTATCAGAATTGTAATTCTTTAGTAGATATTTTGTCATAAAATTTGATAACTATTTCTACTTTGAAATATTGTCTACAGTCAAAAGCTTCATTTTGCTTATGACCAAAGAACAATATCTAGGGTGATGTAGGAATTTGAGAGAAATTTCTCCCCTTAATGTATATATACTACTTTGAATACTTAAGAGTGTTAGATTCTATTGATAATGCATTTTAAATATATTTGTTACAAAATAATTTATTCAAATACTTCAATGCTCCAAGTGTGTTTCCTCAATATGGAGGATCTTAATTATATATATTGGTGTTTCTGAGATCAAGTTTTCTCCAACCATGTAGACTTGTTCCCAATTTTTTTGTTAGATGAGATCAATTACTTTTTTTCTCTTTTCCATGGTTTTACTTATTTGATTAAGTTTTTGCTTATGATATATTCATGCTTCTTTTGATCTTTAGTGTGATGTGTTACCATGCAACTTGTATCTATCACATAATTTAATGGTTTCCAATATTTCTTGTGTGTTGTCATATTCTCTATTCAAACTAATTTCTATTTCAAGATTTGATTGTAACTTTATGGAGTTAGATGAATCTTTTGCTTCTTTCTTGCATTTTTTATCTATAGAAGATTTTGTTTTTGGTATGCAACATAATATCGCTTTCTTTGGTGTGTTATTGATGATTGAATATTCAATGTTTTTTGTATTGATTCTTGATTCTCTTTTCTATCTTCAAAAACTTCTATTTATGGGGAAGAGTCACATTTCAAGTGTACATCCTCACTCTAAGGTGTTTGATTCTTGATTGTATTATACTATTAATAATTTGGATGATTTAAATACATTTAATTTTTCTAACCTGTCATATGTTTGGAGTTATACCAAACATTGTTGTGCTATCTCAAGTGTGCTTGTGTGACAAACACATGCTCTTCTTATTTTTTTTCTTTGATTTGATTTTATTTAGCTACATTATTTTATCGTACCTTTATCCAAATCTGATTTTGCTATTCTGAAGATGATCTATTTTTTGTTGGTTCTTCTCTCATGAAGGTGATCCATTCTTGAATGGAATATTCCAACAATCCTTCACGATGTCAATTTCTTCCACAATATTCACACATAATTTACATATAGAAAGTACTTTTATGAGAATCATTTCTCTAATTTTGATATCTTTGAAAATTAATTCTTTTTTGAAAGTATTGTAGAGATCTCATGCCTCTCCTAAATGCTTACTTCCTTCTTTGACTTGTAACTATTAACTGTTCTTTTGAAGTATGTGAGGCCTCTAATTTTTAAGTAGGTTCATCAACTTCTCAAAGCTTGGTGTTTGCTCAGTAATATTTAGTGTAGTCACAAAAATATTATAATTGGATGGGAGTGATCTCAAAATAATAGGAACTAACAAATTTCAAGATTTTAGAAAAAAATAAAAAGATAGGAAAGAGAGAAAAAACTAGGGTTTGAAGAATAAGAGTTGTAAGAGGGAGGATGCAAGGAAGGGATTAGGTGGAACTATGAATAGAATTAATTTTAAAAATGTTGTAAGGGGTGATCAACCTCCAATAATTCCAACTAATAAATGAGCTTTTTTGTGTGAACCTCTTCATATGCCAAGGATTGATCCTAGAAAATAGACTCTAGTTGCATGCGAGCAGTGGATGGATTTCCAATTGTTAATCTATAATGATCTGGCATTAATGATGGAATTGCTACAATGTTAAAACCCTAAAGATTTTAATATAAACTATATAGATAAAATTAATTATGAACACATAATCACTGGCCACTTCAAGGGGGCTTCCTCCTTAGAATCGTAGACCACTTCGAGGGGGCTTCCTCATTAGAATCCCAAGCCACTTTGAGGGGGTTTTCTCATAATCGCATGCCACTTTGAAGGGGCTTCCTTTAAATTTAGAACTATATATTTTCTCTCCTTCATGATTTACAAATATTGCTCATACACATATTTATAAATATCTTAATCCTAATCCTACGTTGATTCATATATTGCTCGTACACATATTTATAAATATCTTAATCCTAATCCTATGTTGGTTCATATATTGCTCGTACACATATTTATAAATATCTTAATCCTAATCCTAGGTTGGTTCATATATGACGATCCAATATAATAATTAATTATACTATTAATAATTAAGAAATAAATGTTATGATGTGGGATCCGTGTCGAATTTCAAATCATCTTGGCCAATGGCTAATCAAAGTTTTCAATGGTCCAACACCTAATTTAAATTTTTAATGGTTTGAAAATTTTGTTTCCTGCCCAACAACTGGTTGTTAAGTACTCAACTGGTAAATCCAACTATCACTTCCATATTGTTACCCTATAACTTAGAGAGGACTTGATAGCATTGGCTCGTAAATCGAACTGTCACTTCAATATTGATGTCCCGTAATTTCAAGGAGGACTATCACTTCGGTGTTGCTACTCCATAGACTCTAGGAGGACTTGACAATGAAGACTCAGATTCAGAGGTGTTATAACGACCTCTCTGCTCATAATAGGGATAATGTGGGATAAAAGTCCTGATAAAAATAAAAATGAAAATAATTTGATGCTTGTTTTCATCGATGAAAAATGCGAATGACTGGAAGGGTGCTTGGTAAAACAAAATATGAATGAGGTTTCAATATGAATCACAATTTTAATTCACTCATATTATGGATTCGTAAATTTATCACACAGTTATGGTTAATCTTGGACCTTTATAGCATGGTCATAAGAATTCTTCCTAGTGAGGTATCTGCATATGTAAGGCAACTGTCAACATTTATCACCACTTCAATAATGCTTAGATCTCTATACGAATATCGAAGTTCTAGAATATTTCCATGATGGGTATGTTAATACAATATTTGCAGATGAAAAAATCTATCTTGGAACTCTACACAGAGATGAACTTTCTCAAACATTACTCGCCTCTAACCCAAGAAATATATGCAATAGAAAGCTACAAAATATTATGATTATTGTAGATTATAACCATGTAATAACTGACTCCTTTCGGGAGTGATGCTATGATGGAAGTGGGACATGGTTTTTCATTCGACATACACAATGGCATTTTTTAGCATCCTAGCAAACATTGCAAACTAAAACATCCTCAAGGCTTAGTTCGAACACATCGTAAAAATCACAAAGGAATTGGAACCATCGTGGATGAAACAAAGAGTCTTCTACAATGCAAAAAATAAGTATTGTGAGACAAAATCTATATGGATAGGATTTTTTTTTCCATACCTTAAATTTCGATACAATTACTTTGGATCCTCCTCTTAAGGAAATGATTATTCAGGATCTCAACCGCTTCAAGGAATCCATATAATTTTATGCGAAGATTGGTCATCCACGAAAGTGTGGTTACTTTATTTACAAACCTCCTGGAACGGGGAAATCAAGCCTTGTAGCTGCCATAGCTAACTACATGAAATACCAAGTATATGACCTCAACCTCAAAAACCTTGTTGGTAATTATGATCTCACTCGACTTTTGTCCTCTACTTGGGAGAATTTGATGATTGTTGTTGATAATATTAAGAGGTGGGTTCAATTAGAATATAGGAATCTAGAGGTTTCTAGTACATCTAGTAAGGTTACTCTTTCTGGTATGCTAAAAATCACAACTATGAGCCAGAACCCAAAAAATATCATCGAAGCTTCCAGAACTCGTGCTGGATGATGCCACTTGTTAGGTTGACAAAATTTTAGCATTTAAAATTTTGTGTTTATTGGTGGATTTCATAACCTTAGGACGACTTTATATATATATATATTAATAATATATTTCTCTGGATGGGGAAGTAAATTTACCATTCGAGTTGCAAGGATCACCCCAAAACTTACCCTTGGATAATGTGTGCTCTTTGAGACTTGCATTGACTAAAAATTGAATTTCTCCTGCTGAAATTTATTGGGCTCTACTTGCACAATTTTGTATCCTGATGAAACCATGTTTACTGTTGTTTGAGACACCTTGGGTACCGAGTGAAACATGTGAAAAGTCATCAATTCTAAAACTAATAGAATATGTGCAAAGTATCCTTTTACTATTGAATTTAAAAGAGTGTTACAACATAGTCTCCTTAGAGATAATGTTTCCTTTCTCTTTCAATGTAAGTACAAGTAAACTTGCGAAGGCTTATTGATTCAGTGTAGGTGGGCTTCTATGTGTGTGTGCCATCAGTAGTGATGTTTGATGATAACCTATTGTACCTACTTTTGGGCCTACAAAAGGGGTTAATTCATTTGGGGACTTGTCATCGATCAAGTTCCATATTTATGAAGACAAATCGACATGAAAATGCAGTAAAACTTGATAAAAACTAAAGGAAAAGCTTTAAAAATTATCTAGAACTGATGTATACCTGATTTGATGTTGTAGAATTGTTGTAGGTCTAGTTCACATGGTAGGGTGTGAACTAGAGCTCGGGTTCACATGGCGGGGTACAAACTGAATTAATGTTGATTTTTGGTCAGAATTTGATGTCTGGATGTGTTCCAGATGAGGTTTGTTGATGTTTATCAAGTGTAAAATTATCAAAAAATGTTCTAGTACAATTTTAGTAGAGTCCGGGTATATTGACTAAAAGGGAGATATAGGCCTTAATGAAGGAAATGGTCCTCTATTTATAGAGGGAACCAAGGTTAGGGGGGGTGTTAGGTCTACTAGACTCTAGGGTCAAGTTAGGGTTATGAAGTGGCAAACTTAGTCATCTCTTCATGTGCCCTACGGGAAATAACCTAGGTGCACACATATGTGAGCTAGGATTAGGGTTAACCCTAATTAGGTAATCCCTAGGTTAGATGGAGGTTAGGTTAGGTACCTAGAAAATATCCTAACTAATTTGGTGCACACATGTGTGAGAGTAGGATTAGGGCTAATTTGGTTTTTAACCCTAATTAAACCTACTTAGGTGTAAAGTGCACTTAAGTGAAAAGTCACTTTCAAATTAGAATTATAATTAGCATAATTAGGATTTTTTATGGACGGAGTGGTCCCATGGGACCCTAATTAGGCATAAGGGGTTTAAGTGGCCTAAGGAGGTCTATAGGTGGCCCTCCTACGAATAGAAGGGGTCTTGGATGCGTTTTGTGTAGTTTTGTAGGTTTTTGCACCTACTGATGACTACGATGGCCTACAATGGTCTACGATGGCCTATGATGGCCTTTGAATACCTACGATAGCCTGTGATGGCATATGATGGCCTATGATGGCCTACGATGGTCTATGAAAGCCTACAAGTGTCTATGCAAGCCTACAAGATCCTATAAGTGATGATGGATGATTATGTGCGACTTTTAGGTGTCTACACCAAGATCTAGACCTCAAACTTGAAACAAAAAAATCAGGCAAGAAATTCTATTGGAATGAAGGAGAATATATCCACAAATTAGCTATTCGAATACAGTGAACTAGTAATGGAGAGGAAGGTGCCTTATCAAACTTCTCTTGACCTTCTCCTCCTACAGTAGGACGGGCAATGCTTCCATATAGTACCACTACACCAAAAAGGGTCTTTAAGGATAGTTTTTAACCATCCTTAAAGACCTGTAATGGAGGTTATTTAGCTACCATCTATGAGGGCGTCGTAAAAAGTTTGTATCATACAATTGTGGTCAAAAACCGCCCCAAAATACTACCCTCTTAGGGTCTAAGAGGGAGGCCCTAAGAGGGAGGTTTAAAATCACCCTCTTAGGGACTCATTTAAAAAATTTATATCTCACTTTAAAAATATCTCCCCAATATGAAATTCTTGGTTGTTCTCCCAGATTCGCACACTCAAGCTACCTCCCAATTCTCTACAAAAGAGAACAACATGCTGCAATAAATATCAGTTGAATGAATAAAGTAAAAAATTACACTTACATCATAGATTCAATATTTTCAAACTTATTTACAAGGGCAACAACCCATTTTTTTCTTTATTTCCATATGCTTAAGTTATATTGGACAATAGAAGAATAAATTCTCTAGAATGCATTATATTCCTTTTTGATTGAACCCTTCAGTTAAATGACTATAGCAGCAAAGAAGATGCTCCTTTGGAAACCATTGTCCAACCTTGCCTATCTGTAAAGTCAAACATAAAATTCTTGTAATAGTTTTCTGAATGATAAATATTACACAAAATGAGTAAATCATCCAGGAAGTCCTACACATGACAAGAAATAAGCAGGACAAGTAGTATTTATGGTTAAAAAATAGAGTCATCACTCATTCTACTTCCATTAGGGAGTTTACTGCAAGATCATCGAATCTATTATTCCCTTTCATGACATTGATGGAATCAAGAAAATGTCTAGCATCTAATTCCTTACCAGCATTGTTTGGTAAATACATAGTTGTCATCACATGTGACAACCCTATCTATTCAATCTCACACTCTAACAAAGTAAACATATCATATTTTGATGCTTCTACTTGTATGTTCCAGCAACCACAAGCACATAATAGTTTGGAGCGGTAAAATGTTATTGAACCTCAAGTGAAGCACAAATTCACATCAAAATTATAATAGAATAGTTGCAAAAGTTGGAATTTTTTTTTGATTAACATATATAGTCCTCATTTAATATACTAGTGTTTAGTCATCCATTCATATTCTAAATCTTATAAAACACAAGATATAGAAACTCTACTATGGTATCACAACTGATATTCGAATATTCAGACTTATTACCATTGACAACTCTCATAACAAAAACCACATGATATCATGCCAAAGACATTGAAACAGTGTTCTGAAGCATAGTGTAAGATCCCCAAGCAAGATACTCTTTATAAATATCAGAGAGATTTTTTTGATATCATAAATACTTACCTGTAATCTATTGGAATATCTTTTTGTCTTTCAACTCTCGTGTCCATTCAAAAGGAAATTTTGGACTTAACAAAGTGAAGTTAAATTTGAAAAAACCAAATCATAAACTGATTAGCCATGACTAACATTTGCAATAAAAATAAAATAATAGAACTAAAATCTTGAATTAAATTTGTATAAAATCTAAGAAAAAACTAGGGGCTTAAATATTTCTTTGTAAAAGCTTGGAAAACTCAAATGCCTGCGACCCTGTACAAATATTTCAAAGAACTAAAATGAAACTACCATGTTGACCTGACAAAACACACAACTAAATAACAAATATCTCAAACTATGAAAACCTCCTGAATCAAGTAATATTGGGCATATCTCTTAGCCAATCAATAGTTATGATGCCTGGTTCTACTGCTAATTGTGAACTCATTATAGAATCATATTCACAACTTTAGGCTTCAACACTAGCATAACTTATGATGCTTGGTTCTACTGCTAATTGTGAACTCATTATAGAATCATATTCACAACTTTAGGCTTCAACACTAAAAATTCCCATTAATGGAATTATTGTTTGATACTTTACAATATTTGAAGTGCTCTTGAGCTTAGTTTTAGAATTTTGTAAAGTTGGTCCCCAATTACGAGCAAAAACTTACATGTTGTTTCAAACTTACTCTTTTGTCAAAAATCCATGCTCTATTTTAATGAAGAAAAGAAATTTTGTAAAGTTGGCCCCCAATTACTAGCAAAAACTTACATGTTGCTTCAAACTTACTCTTTTGTCAAAAATCCATGCTCTATTCTCATTAAGAAAAGAGTAGAATAGAACAAGATACCTTTGTGAAACCTGGAGATTATATTAAATCCAAAAATATGTCTCCTATGTGTGGGTATTCTGATGGTCATAAAGACGAGGAAAAACATTCAAACTTTAACAATTCAAATTCTCATTGTATGTTGCATCCTAAAGAAGATAAAGACAAGAAGATAGAGATTGACTTATCTAAACATGGGGCAGCATAGAAAGTAGAACATCCTTGTACAACCTCAGATCAGAAGCTAGATGCATAAGCTTTAGATATGGTACCTTTGCAAGCAGGTGATAGCCAACAAGCTGAATACCCTGTTGTTACAAAATCTAGTATAATTGACATAAATTCTGTAGTACAAGAATCTTAGTAGCTAGAGTTTGCAGTCTATTCTCATGAAAACAAGAACATTGTAGAGCAAGTTGTATTTGTCAAACCACATGATGTTATTGAACCCAAAGACATCTCTTCTATTTGTGGAGATCCTGATAGTCATAGAGAAGAAGAAAAACATCCAAATTCTAACCTTACAAATGATGATGATAAGTTGCACCCCGAAAAGGATGAAAAATAAGTAAAGTAGATATTAACATCCATGAGGCCATAGGCTATATGGGACTATGTGTTTACCTAATATGTATTTATCCAACCAAACTCTGGTTACTAGAGCATAGTGTACAATCCTACCCTCCACTAGATTTGAATTTTGGACCTCCTATTTGGAGTTCCAATGTCTTCACCATTAGGCCCACTCGATGCCCAATTTCTTACCTAATATGTGTTTATCAAGATAAACTTCAGTTATCAAAGCATGATGTACAACCCTACCCTCCACTGAATTCAAATTTTGGACCTCCTATTTGGAGTTTCAAAGTCTTCACCTTTTGTCTAACTAAATGCCCAATTGCTTAACTAATATGTGTTTATCCAACCAAAACCTAGTCACCGAAGCATGGTCTACAACCCTACCCCCCATTGGATTCAAATTTTGAATCTCCTATTTGGAGTTCCAAAGTCTTCACCATTAGGCCCACTCAATGCTTGATTTATTATCCAAGGTATGTAGAACATATCATACAAGAAATACACAAAATATAGGATGTTAGCTGAATTGAATGATTGAACTTCAAAAAATAGAGAAACAATGCATTTCTCTATAAAGTAATAAAGAAAGAAAAAGATAAACAAATTGTACTTAAAGATCTTGCACCAGAAGATGGCAAGCTAGCAAAGGATTGAGGATTAAACAATTCCATGTTATGATCTCTCCTTGATTCAACTCGTTAAACTACTCCAACTGGTGTAGGTCCTTTTTAGTGAGATTCACTTTGTCAATCTTAATAAGATTTTTTGAAATAACTAAATATATTACACTTTGTAAAACCATTGATATGAAACCACATGCCTCTGTGATGCATTAACTCTATTCTTAACATCTGAAATTAGTTCACCATGCAATTAATGCAAACAAGCTCTGCTCTAGTTGCAAAACTAGTTAATTTTCAGAACATAAACAACTATGCCAATCAAATAGAATAAGCTTGACCAGTTAAATTCCTTAACTTTAAAAAGGAGACCCAGGGTTGAATCTTTCCAAGGTGATATATGCATAATTGCCAAGTTATTGTAATAATGCTATGTGGTCATGATGTAATGCGGGTGGGGCCCATTTTAATTCCATATAACAAATTAGAAAAAACAACAGCTATGCTGCCTACTAAAGCACAAACTCAAACAGACATCAACCATCACACAAACAAGTATGAACAACCATTTAATGTGAAGAAACCCTTCTAGGGAAATAAATCTTCACAGGCAGAATCTACATCCTTTATTAAAATTTACATCCTTTATTAAAATTGAAACAAAGAAGCTCTTTACAGAGCTTATATTGACAAATGGTGCATGTTAAGGTCATAATGACTATAGGCTTGCTTTTAAAGTCCAGTACAATGTTCTTAGACCCTCCTCTGGACTCTTCTACTCTTCCCCTACCCAGAATTTGCATTCCAATATTTTGAGTGCCTTTTAGTTCCTTTTCTTGGCTCATTTATCGCTTTCCAAGGTATATGTTGAATTTTTGGAATGCAGATTATGTTTCTTGGTGTAAGAGAGTTGCAAAACCATCTTGAATTTGTAAAAGAGTTGCAAGGTAGATTTCCCATGCCTTACAATTTTCTACGATAGAAATTTAAAGGACAACAAGTTGATTCAAAGAATGCCCGAAGCAGAGTTCATATCTAGGAGAGCTGGTATGCCGAACCCAACACACCCAAAACCATCACCATTGCATTTTTTTTAAATTATTCCGATTGTGAACCGTCCCACTTCTAATCAACCCACTACAAATTGACAAAATTATCACAAACCCTTCCATCTCACCATCACTATTAATAAAACTACCACAAACCCTCTCATCTCGCCATGACCATCCAAAACACTACAACCCTCCAAATTTGCAAGGGTCATGAATGGTGGAAATATTCCTGCAAAAGCATGTTCAAATTTTAACATTATTGAAGACCAAACAAAGCTCACAAGGAAAAAAGGGTCATGAAAACATAAAAATGGTTTCCTCAAGAAATAAGGTGTTTCATAATTATTTCATATCCCACAAATCCAGAAACACCCAACGGGTAATGTACATAGCTCATTATGCTTTAGACCTCAATTTGGCCAAGAACTCACCCCACAATTTGCAGCATTGTGAGTTTTAGGATATTTTAACCTTCTTAAAAAAGTTCCACAAAATTTAAGGTCATGGATTTTGCCTGGATAAGAATCCCAAATTCATACACAGTCGAAGAAGGGAAATTTTTGGCTCACAAAGAGTTCACTTAACTTCAAATATAAAGAGAGGGTATGACTCTTGGTGGAGATGAAGAGGTCCTTCCTATTGGGCTCGTCATCATAGTTGATGCAAATTTGAGGTAAGGTCATATTGAGATTTGCATCATTGATATCAAAGCTCCTATCATCTAGCATATGGAATGCCATTCTCTGCACTCGAAACAGCCTATAGCTCATTGGGTTTCCTTTGTCTATGAACATCTCCATACAACAATTCGATTTCGCAGACATTGTTTATTTTTTTTTAAACCTCACCCTAGGAGGGTGGTTACCCTAAGAGGACGATTTTAAACCATCCTTTTAGGGTCTATTAGGGCGGTTATTTACCACCATAAAAAACTGCCTTATTATAGCTACCATTAAAGCCTTTTTTTAGTGTAGTATACCAAAACTTTCTCAAACTCAAGTTGTATCATGAGTTTGGTCTTCCAGAAAACATAGTTGTTTCGCCTCAAAAATTGGAAATATGGTAATAAAAACTTTGGTGCTCTACTATATCAAAAGGTCTTCTCTAATATTTTAATGCAACCTTTTAATATTTGGACTTGCATTATTCCTCTGGCTATTGCAATTTGGTTGATAAATTATTTTATGTTTTCCTTCTTTATTGCTCTATATTCCACATCTATGTTCTCATTCTTTCCTCGATTGCCTTGGGTACCTGTTTAGGTGATGTTCTAGGTGTTTGTTATGGGTGTAATATTGGGTGTAATATCTCCCATTCACCCTGGATGTTCTTGTTTCTTTTATATTTTGCATATTGTATATTCACTACTATGTAAGTGAACTAGATAACAAGTCCTAGGTGATTGGATATTATATTTTTCATAACTACAAATTGAATCTCGAAGAGGATGTTGAAACGTGTTTTGATGGGAATTTTCAAATGCTTTATGTTGTTCCTTGATATTTCTCTGTATTGTTCTTTCAAAAACTACTTTAATGTGTTTTTTGAACTATTTTCGATGTGCCTTCTTCATGGTGATATATCATGTTCAAATGCTTATACTAGTTTTTTATGAGTAGGTCATGGTCAAAAGTATGTATTTATAACTTACCAATAGAACAAGCTCTCTCTTCTTAATGTCTTATTTGACACAAAAGTCTTTGTTGAATATTTAAAAATTTTGATATTTAAATAGTTTTTCCAAGTGTCTTGCAAATATATATCCAATTTTTTTTTTAATGTTGGAACACAAACTTCAACTTGTTGTGGATAGTAACAAATTTTGCTGAAGAGACTAAGTTAGCCTCTATACAGACTATATCCCCTTTTGTCTTTTTTTTTATTCTTGTTGCTTTGTTTCTATCATGAAATTCTAGCTTCCTGTGCACTTTCCATTTTTGTTGAAACATTTGGGTTGATGTCAAACTTCTCTTTCTTGATTCCTAGATTATTTTTGGATTGGATTTTATCCTAGCCAAATTTTGGTGAAAACAACATCAATTTTTGGTTCCAAATGCAAAGAAGATTATGTTAGCTTATAAAAAAATTTCTCATAGTATTTTAAGTTTAAATCCTTACATACATTCAACAATAACAATGACAATAACTTATTAAAAATATCATTGATAAATATATCTACTTAAGCAATGCTAATACAATAATTATAAAGCTTATTTGATCCTTATTTCAGTATTGTCTTCAATATATACAACTTGGACATAAGAATTCACATTTACAAGACTCTTGAACTTTTTCTTTCACTAACTCTTCATCTTCTCAAACTCACAAGAGATATAACTCTTCATGTTTCGCATAAGATAAATATATTTTATTGAATCCTATTGATTGTTAGAGATATTAAATTATTTGGTAAATGTTAAAGTACCTTTGTGTACTATTGTAAATATTAGATTAGGGAGTGTGATTTATATTTCTCTAAAGTATGTGTCAATGTGTGAGAATTGTTCAAGTGTTATGTAATAAAGTGTGTAAGTATGCAAAATGTGAGTGTTCAAAGTGTCATGTAAGTCAAGAGTCATAGGAGTTAAGTGTCAAATATGAAAGTGAAAGATCACATGATATATGGAAAGATGTAAAATGAAGAGTCATGATCGTTTTATCATATATGAGGTATGGAAAAGGATGCATATTCTAGATATTTGATGAGAGCAGTAGTTGAGTATTGAAGAGTTATCTTCTAAGGATATATGAAGATAAAGCTCTATGTATTGTATCAAAGTTGCTTGAGAATAATTGTATATTTAATTTATGAATAATATTGTAAGTTTGATATTGAGAAATATTATTCTATGAAGGAGATTTATTGGCAAGTGAATTAAATGCTTTAATATTTGTGATTCATATTTTATCCTTAATAAAAGAACCTGTGAGATAATTTGGCTAAATAGATGCACTCTGGCCATTTGAGAGAAATTTGAAGGAAAGGGCTGAGGTCACCTAAGTTGCAGATTGGAGAGAAGGAATATTAAAGTGTTGAATTTGATGTGTGAGGATTGATTGATATTGCATTGAGAAGGAGAAATAAGATTGAGAGATTGGTTGATATTGCATCGAGAAGGAGATATTGAAGTAAGAATACAGATTGTGATTTTCCAACCATGAGGAGACATTGGAAGAGAAGGGTTAATTGTATCCTAAGATTACAAATTGGAAAGAAGCTTAAATGTTGAATAAGAAGGAATATTGAGGGGGAAGGTAAATATTATTGGAATAAGACAATGAAGATAAAACCATCGAAGAGAAAGATCCAAATTCAAGAAGTGTTGAGAAAGTTAAAGATGCTTGATATTCAACAAAGAAAATTTTGAAAGATAACAAATAGTGTTGATTGTAATTCAAAGAATCAGACTGTGAACAAAAATATTAGTTGCTATGAAGCACTAAAAATCCTAAGATGAAGTTAGACAATGTTGGAGTGCCAAAGAGCCAAAGACAAAGCATCAAGAAAATCAAAGAATATCGATGTGCCAAATATCTTGAGATGAAGACAAAGCACTCAAGAAGAAATATAAAGCCTTGAGGAGCATAAAAGCAGTGGAGAAAAAAATACAAAGTCGATTCAGGAGTCTAAGGAGAAGTCTACCAAGAATCATAACGAGAAGTTTTCTAAGGAGCCTAAGGATAATTCTATCAAGGAGCCTAAGGACAAGACTACCAAGGATCTTGAGGAGAAGGAAGCCTAAGGAGAAACCTAACAAAAAGACTAAGAAGATGCTTGAGAGGAGATACAAAACAAGGAAGTTTATAAAATAAAGGAGGAAGAAGAAACAATAGAAACCCAAAATTATTCCAAGGTTGAAATGTTTACACCTAATAAAGCACTAATTCATCCCTGCTTTGATAAGTTAAAAGACGTCATAATATTAAAGTGCACAACTATTTTCAAGGTAAGGATTATGAGTTAAATTCAAGTGATGTTATTTCAATTTTGAGTGTACAATTTAAAGAGGGAAAGCATCTAAATATTTTTTTGACTTATGCTTTGGAGAAATAAGTGAAATATTAATTTTTGATAAATGAATGATTGCATGGTGAAGAAGATTAATTAATCAAAGGATTTAAAATTTGCATTGGGAGATATAATAAGGGAATATAACATTTGAAAGTAAATGAATTGAATTTTTGAGAAAATAAAGGAATGAATTAAATGCATAGGATACGTAAGGAAATAAAGCATTTGATTTTTAAATTGAAGATTGAATTGAAAGGAGTGAAAATTAAATTGAAATTTGAAAGAGAAATTGTGAGAAAAAATTTAAATTGGGAGATATAAGAAGATAAAATAAAATTGGAGAGATAAGAATTAAATTTGAATTGAATAATAGGGTTCCCTTGTGAATATGTCATCTAGCGTGACTATGGCGGACGATTATCTAGGTGTTGGATGCCCAATACGACTTTATTGGTTGGACCTCCTAGTTGTTGGTTACATTTATTGTTAGTTAGGTTTCTCCCTTAATTTTTGTGGTCTTGCCCCTACCATTCCAAACTCTTGGGTAAGGCCCTATGCATCCCTGGTTGTTGGGTTTGGCTTGTACTAGCAGCCACTATGAACTGGTGGTTTGAGTGGTTTAGCGAAGTTGTTGGGATTTTTTGGAGGTATGTGATTGACAACCCTTTTCTCCTAACTATTCATGGTCTTGCCCTATCCAACCCAAACTCTTTTGGGAGACCATGTGCTTGTTATAGTGGAGGATGAGAGTGCTTTTAGTCCACGCATCTGGTATTTCATAGATTGGCCTTTCGTATGGTGGTTTTGGGTTCTTCTTTTCATATATGTCCAGTGGCTTTTCTATCTAAAAATAATTTAAGGTTAGAGCTCTATTTTTTTGCTTTTAGCCTATAGAGTTGTGGTCTTTCTCAGAGTGGTAAGGTTTTGTATTATCTTTTGTGCTTCTAGGATTATTTGAAGCTCTAGGGTCTTCTTTAAAACCCTACACTCCTTGGTCGAGTCCTATTCTTTGAATGTTATTATTGTTGAGTCCATATTGGTGTAGGATTCCAGATCTCAGTGTCCCACCTTAGATAGGTTGATCTCAGTTATTAGTTGGTATTTGTAGTTGTAGTGCTCCTTCTACCATTTGATCCCCTAGTAAGCCTTCAGGGTTCATGTTGCTATTTACTTTACTCTGGAAGGCAGGTTTCCAATTTATCCCTATTAACTAGGAGATATTTTTTTTTATAGTATTTTTTCTTGGGCATCATTATCTAAGTGAGATGTTAAAATTATTATATTTAAAATTGGATTATAGTGCTCTAGTCCTAAATTTATTGTAATACCTGTGTGCTAGATTATGAATTTTATAGTTCAGGCTTGCTCCTGGATGTGGGAGTTTTTATTAGGTAAGAAGGCCTAATATGTGTTGTCTTTCGAGCTCCCTTAGGTCTCCATACATTTTTTTTTGGGTGTTCAATTTCAAATTTGCAGGTTGTGGTTCCTATGCAAGATGCTTTTGGTGGGTTGGCCTATTTTTAAGGCTTCTTACTATTTTTGAGTGCACCTAAATATAGTGGTTTATTTAGATCTGTGTGCTCACAATTCTTCTTTTGGTTGGCAATGGGTTGCAAGATCCAGATGTTTTAAGGGGTAAAATGTTTTGGATTCTTGCACTTGATCTAAATTGTTGGTATATTGTTCCTTGGGTATTGGTTATTCCTCTAGCAAGCCTTCCTAGATTCTAGTCTCAATTTCTTGCTAGGTAGGAAATTTTAAATTTGAAGTCTCTAGTTAGAGTGGGAGGTTCAATTTTCAAATTCTTCTTCAATGCTCAGATTCAAATTAATGTTGATGTTTTTACCTGAGTTTCAGGGTAGGACTCTGATCTCTAGTAGTCTCATATTGTAAACAAGGGTTAGGATCCCTTTCAAAACCTTGTATTTTACCTAATCAAACAAAAAAAATTGAATTGAATGAATGAATGACTAATTAAAAAAAAATCAAAGATTGAGAAATTGAATTTGGAAGATAAAAAATATTTGTTGAAATTTGATTATTGAACGAGTTCCATAATGGCAAATAGTAAAATTTTTCTTTATGAATCACAACTTCTAAAGGGACTAAACTTTTGATCGTGGAAAAATAAAATGAAATCAATTCTCATTGTTGAGAAATTTTGGGATATTATGAATGGAACAAAGAACAAGCCAAAAGATGAGTGATGAGGCCTGGAAATGCCTCAATCATAACATGTTTTGAACACTAAAATTGCCTATAAACTCTTATGTTTTATCTGATATGTTAGTTAAGTTGATTCAATATGTTGTATATTAACCATTTTGCATGATCAATGTATTTGGAATATTATATGCTGATTTTTATAGCTTTTTGCATAGTTTTGTGTTCTTTTTGCTATGACTTGCTAAAATGGGATATGCTTAGAATAATAGCAGCATTTCACTAATCATGTTTTGATTTGTCTCAAGCATTTATTTCACCTAAATCTGGCAACAATGCAAGCAAACTATTGTTGTGCAGCAAAAATTGGTCTTTCCCATGTAAATTCCAGCCAGTTGTCCATAAATAGCAAGGCATGGAATTCACATGTGGAAAGAGATGAAGACCATTGGAATTTGATCTTAGGAGATAACCCACCTGAGAGATGCAGAAGAAATCACTGGAAAAGCACACATTTGTTCATTCCGAAGTATCTTCGGAATGAACAGATATCTTCGAAATGAGAGAACACAGCGTCTTCGAAATGAGCGGATCTTCGAATGAAGAATGCATTATCTTCGAAATGAGCAGATCTTCGAATGAGAATTGAGTATCTTGGAATGAGAATTGGTATCTTGGAATGAGCGATCTTCGGAATGAGAATTGCATTGTCTTCGAAATGAAGCCACTTATCTTCGAAATGAAAATAGAATGTGCTTTTTGACTTGTTGACCGATTTTTGAAGCTAGAAAAAGGGAAATAAAGGTCAAAAAAGGTAAAGGAAAAGATCTTCCATCTGTCTTTGCCGTCATTGCTGACCAAAGCCATCATTAATGGAAAGATCAAAGAATAAACCTAGAATTTGTTGCAACATAGTAGGATTAGATCTTTTGAGATATCCACAGTTTGTAATTAGATCATAGGACATCTATAAATATTGCTCCCATTCAGGTTGAGCCTAGTAGGTAGTGAGAAAAGAGTAAGGAAGCTAGGAGAAAGCAGAAAGTAGAGAAAATAAGTAGAATTTGACTGTTACAGTCCTGTAACAGGTTTTCAATAGAATTATTGTAATCATGTTCTTTAATCAATAAAGTGCACCAGTTCTATTTCATATTGCTTGTAAATGAGTGTGATTAAGATCTAGAGAGAGAGAGACTCATACCTTCTTCTGGACAAGGAGGTTGGCCACTTCCAGACCTAGGAGGAGGACTAACAGCAGGTTTTTATTCTGATTTTCTTAGTAGAATGAGTTGTAGAACTTGTTATTTCAATTGCTTGTAAACAGCTGACAATATCTGTAGTCTTAGTTTATTTATGCTTAGATTAATCTTGTGCTTAATGTTTTAGCTGTAATATTTACTTTCAGCAAAGCTTCCATTTTATTTTAGACTATTATTTCTAGAATTTGTTGTTTTCTGCAATTTCTTGCATTTTGTGTTTTGCTGTCAACCCCTGCACAGAAGATTGACAACCTTTTGTTATAGAGTCTTGACAAGGTTTTATTTTCCATGCTATAATTAGATTTCCATTGCTGCAAAAGTAAATAGATTTCCTTTCTGCAATTAGAATCAGACTTTCAATTCTGCAACTATTATTTCTGCAACATAATTAGGTCTCATTCTGCAATTGTAAATCAGGATTTCATTTCTATAGTTAATGATTAGTTTCCATTTTTGCAATTATATTAAGGTTTAATTCATGCAATTTAGAAATAGGAATGTCCTAAAAACCCCCACACAACCGGTTTCACCAATAAGACCTGTTGCTCTAGATTGACCTAAGTTATAGTTGTTTTGCCTCTTCTTTCGTAGATAGCCTTGTACACAGCCCTGGATTGACAAATTCATTGAGAATTAATGATGGTATAATGACTACACATCATTTTGGCATCGTTTCCAGGGAATAGTGTTGCCAGAAGAAAACAAATAGTCCAATAGCCGTAATCAGACTAAGCTATGAAAATTCAGGTTAAAATCTGAATACAACAAGTGAGGAAGGTAACAACTATTGACTTAATTTATGTCATTCAAGAGTAAACATGAATGAGTAAGTCTAGGGATGAAAAAGGTAGAACTACCCCAAAGGATCCCTGGCTTGTTCCATTAAGGAGATCTTCATGCCTAAGGGGTGAATCACCGTGTTTGAACTACCAGAAAGATTGATAGAAAAATCACGAGTCTCACCATCATTAGAACATTTTGAGAAAGGAAAATCACCAATTTTATCATCATCAGAATATCCTAAGGAAGAAAATTCATCAGACTCATCATCAACAGAGAGGCTTGGACCTCTTGAGAGAACAATTTGGAAAGCTTTAACTTCTCCTAGGAAACAGGAAACTATGGCAGAAGGAGGCAATATAGATGGCCAACATGGCTATGTCCATAATGAAGGAGATGATCAGGATATGCCCCAACCTTCCAGAACATTTGAATATCCTATCCGTCTGAATCCAACACAAAACTCTCCCATGAAAACCATTTCACCTTCAGTACTTCCAACCTTTCGAGGTGTTGTATCTGAAGATCTTGATCAATTTTTGTTTGAATTCAAGGTAGTGTGTCAGACCTATGATTATATAAATGACAATCAAAAACTTAAGGTTTTTCCCTCAACACTCAAGGATTCAACATTACGTTGGTTCATGAGCTTAGAGCCAAATTCCATAAGAACTTGGGATCAAATGGAAACGGTGTTTTTAGATAAATATCAGGAGTATTGCCGTGTAAGGAATAGAAAAGATGAGTTATTCAGAATTAAGCAAGAAGATGATGAAACATTGGAAGATTATCTTGATAGGTTCTCCTTTGTTCAAAGGAGATGTGGACTTGTAGAACCAGAATTATGTAAAACCATATTTTTGAGAGGATTGCAAGATGAATCCAGAGAAGTTCTAGATTTGATGGGAAAAGGGGATGTAACCACTCTCAGTAATGATGAAATTATGGATCTCTATAGGAATTACTCTCGCACTAAGCAGAGAAGAAGAAAAAGCCACACAAATGGCACTGATGTGAAGGACCTGATAGAGGAACTTGCAAATTTCAAAACTGATATTCTAGTGCACCTAAACACTACTTTGGGGGAAATGTCTACAAAAGCAAAAAACATAGAACCTTTGGCAATTTATTGCCCAAGATGTAGAAATAAACATGCTTTGCAGGAATGTCCTTTGAATAAAACATCTATCTCAGCCATTTGTAGTATCTGTTCAAAAAGGCATTCAACTGATCAATGCCACTGCTACCACAACTCAAAACTGTGTTAGAAAATCGAGTGAGGAACTCAACTATATTGGACCGAAACAAGGGGAAATTTCTCTCAATACCAAAATCCCCCTCGTTTTCCTACAAATTGGGGGCATAATCCTGGTACTATGCCTTGGGGACAATCAGAACCACCCCAACGTCCTTGGAATTATCCTCAATGGACAAATTCCCAAGAATGGCCACAAGCAAATTGGAGTAACCTAGCCTGGAATCAGAATCAAAACAACCCCTCATGGAATCAAAACAACCCATCTTGGAATCAAAACAATCCAGCCTAGAATCAAAATTAGACTAATCCACATTGGATGCAAAACCAACCACAGTGGAGTCAGCAATACCAGTCCTATCCAAGGCAGCAAAGGAATCAAGGTCAAACTCAGCATTTGTTGCCTGCACCTAATCAAAATTTTCAAGAAAAATAGCAGCAAACACAACAAGTGAAACAACCTCAACTGCCAGCTCAACCAGTCACTAATCCAAACAGCATGAGACAGACACCTCCTGTCTATGTGGCTGAAGCTAAAGAAAATGTTGAAATTAATGTTCTTGATTGTAGTAACATCCAACTTCGTTCAGGAAAAGTTGTACCTAAACCAGTTTCAAATGAAATCAAAGAAAATGAAGAGCAAGAATCGTCAGAACCAGAGAGAATCCAACCAACAATAGAGACAGAAGAAAAATTGGAACCAGAGAAAATTCAACCAACAATAGAGAAAGAGACAAAAATAGAACCACAGGCAGAACAATTACCAAGGATAATTCCATATCCTGAAAGATTCAATGCAATACCAGAAAATTCTGAGTCAAAACTGGTCAAAGAACTCAAAAAGTTAACTATATCATTGCCCTTATTGCAAGCCATTAAGGAAATACCAGAGATTAATAGTACTTTCCAAAATTTGTGCATTAAAAGAACAGGAAGAAAGAAGAAAGCATTTCCCAAGACTGTGCAGGTTGAAGGAAAGATAGCTGATCTCTTATCTGGAAAACTAGTACCTCCAAAGTATAGTGACCCAGGAAGTCCAGTTATCACAGTTACCATAGGTTCAGTACCAATATCAAATGTTTTAGTAGATCTAGGAGCTGCAATAAACATCATGACCAAGGATACAATGAAACAATTACAGCTCAAACATCTCAGCCCCACATTTACAGTTTTAGAAATGGTTGATAGGTCAGTTGCAAAACCTGAAGGTATCATTGAAGATGTCCCTATAGAAGTTTCTTCTTGGGAATTCCTTGCAGATTTTTTGGTTTTACAGCCAAGAAATTTAGCACATGGATATCCCATTATTTTGGGAAGACCTTGGCTTGCAACTGTAGCAACCTTCATAGACTACAGATCTGGAAATATGACTATTTCAAATGGTATTGATCTGAAACAGATTTCTTTATATCCTCCTACAAAACCATCTAGCAAATTTTTAGGTCAGTTATGGTTTTCTGACTCAGATGAAGAACCAGAAGAGGTCATTTCTACACTAGCTACCTTAGTAGTAAGAGAACACACAGAAGACCTCAGTGACACAAAAAATTTAGAAAATGAAACAATCTTGATGAATGTTCTGCATGAACAAGGTTTAGAAGGGGAAGCAACAAATATCCAACAGTTGTTAAGTAATGAGGAGAATCAAAAATCTGAAGATGAACCATCTGTACTATCATAGGGAAACTCTGTTTCACTACCACATGGATGGCACCATCATCTGATTTTTCCTTCTCACTGTTCCATACAAGATATGCTTCCCTCAAGCAACAATAAAATAGAAACTGCTTCTCTTCTCCCATCTCAGCAATGTCCTCTTAATCCCCTAATCACCAGGTATGAAGGAGTGAATTCAGTCCTTCTAAATACAAAACAAATAGAAGTCCAGCCAGGCAAATTTTTGAACATTTACAGCTGGCTTACTAGGGAAGAGGAAGAAAAATTGATAGTTGTCTTGCGAAGCATGTTCATGCTTTTGCTTGGAACTACAAAGATATGTCGGGAGTTCATCCTGATATATGTACCCACAGAATCTATCTTGAAGAAGTCAAGCCAGTTAGACAACCCCAGAGAAGATTGAATCCTGCCTTAAGAGATATTGTGAAAGAAGAAATTGAAAAACTTCTGGAAGTAGGATTCATTTACCCAATTTTTGATAGCCAATGGGTTTCTCCATTGGTAATAGTTCCTAAGAAAAATGGAAAAATGAGAGTATGTGTAGACTATAGAGAGTTGAATAAGGTGACATACAAAGACCATTTTCCATTACCTTTCATAGATCAGGTGTTAGATACTCTTGTTGGAAAAAGATACTTTTGTTTTCTTGATGGATTTAGTGGATATAATCAAATTCAGATTGCACCTGAAGATCAAGAGAAAACAACTTTTACATGTCCATGGGGAACATTTGCCTATAGGGTTTTACCTTTTGGTTTGTGTAATGCCCCAACAACTTTTCAGTGAGCAGTCCTAGCAATTTTTGCTGATCTGACCACCAAAAGTGTTGAAATATACATGGATGATTTCACGGTATGTGGACAGACTTTTGATTTTACATTGGAAAATCTTGACAAAGTCTTAACTCGCTGTGAAACATACCAGTTATCCTTGAATCCAGAAAAATGCTTCATGATGATGAAGGAAGGGATAGTTCTTGGTCATCACATCTCTCCTGAAGGGATCCAAGTTGATCCAAAGAAGGTGGAAATTATCAAGAATCTCCTTCCTCCTAAAACTCAGACTAATGTAAGAAGCTTCCTAGGACACATTGGTTTTTACCGCAGGTTTATTCCCAACTTTAGTACAATAGCCAGTCCCATGTTTGCCCTATTGACTAAAGATTCTGAATTCTCCTGGACTGCAAGGTGTCAGGAATCATTTGAAGCTCTGAAAGAGAAATTAATAACTCCACCTATGCTCAGAGGACCTAATTGGACATTACCATTTCACATACAGACTGATGCCTCCAATACAACAATTGGAGCAACATTAGGACAAATTGACAATGGTGAACACTATACCATCTACAACATTAGCAAGAACTTGACAGGAGCCGAGAAAAATTATACAACAACGAGAAGGAATTCCTAGCAATAATTTATGCCATCAACAAATTCAGGCATTACATCACAGGTTATCAAATATTTATTCACACAGATCATACAACCATTAAGTATTTGATGAATAAACCTATGGTAAGTGCAAGAATTATTCGTTGGTTGTTGTTGCTGCAAGAATTTGATATCACTATAATCAACAAACCAGGGAAAGCTAATGTTGTGGCAGATTTCTTGTCCAGGTTGCGAGAACACGGATGAAGGGGAATTAGTTGATGACACTTTTCCTGATGAAAAACTATTTGCTATATCAGTCCAATCACCTTGGTTTGCAGATATAGCCAATTATTTGGTCACAAGGAAAGTTCCTCCACATTTCACTTCAAAACAGAAAAAACAATTGATCAAACAGAGTTCTTCTTTTGAATGGATTAAGGGTATGCTTTTTAAGTGCAGTCCTGACCATGTGTTACGTAGGTGCATCCGAAAGGATGAAGTGTATGATATCCTTAGAGCTTGTCATGATGAACCCTCAGGTGGACACTATTCTATAAAAAGCACAGTTAGGAAAATCTTAGGGACAGGATATTATTGGCCATCTCTTCACAAGGATGTGAAAAAGTACATCAGGCATTGTGATGCATGCCAAAGAATGGGGAAACCCACTCATACAAATGAGATGCCACTGCAGCCTCAAATGGTTTTAGAACCATTTGAGAGGTGGGGGCTTGATTTTGTAGGACCTATTGATCCACCTTCTCAAGGAAAGGTGCATATTCTAGTATGCACTGATTACCTGACAAAGTGGGTAGAGGTGCGTGCTTTCAAACATGCTCGTGAAGAGAAGGTCATTGATTTCTTGTATACTCAGATTTTTTAGAGATTTGGAGCTCCACGGTCTATCACCACAGACCAAGGACCCCAATTTGCATCCAAAGTCATAAAGGCATTTACAGAATTGTATGAAATCAAACATAGGAAATCATCACCTTACCACCCACAAGCAAATGGCCAGGTTGAGGTAACAAACAGGGAACTAGAACGCATCTTGACAAAAATAGTAGCTTTTCATAGGAGAAATTGGCTAGATAAATTACCTGAAGCAGTTTGGGCCTACAATACTACTTGGAAGTCCACTATTGGATTCACACCTTATGAACTAGTCTTTGGTAAAAAGCCTCTCTTACCTATTGAATTTGAGCTACTAACATTGCGCACAACACTGGAAATTGGAATTGACTTGTCGCAGGCACAGAAAGACAGGATTCTATAGCTGAATGCATTGGATGAACTTAGATTGGATGCTCTGCACCAAACTGAGGTAATTCAGGAGCGAGAGGAAGCTGTGGCATGACAGTCACATTCAACAGAGGAAACTTCAACAAGGAGATTGGGCTTTACTGTTTGATTCTCGCTATGAGGACTTCCCTAGAAAACTGAGAACTAGATGGTTGGGACCTTACTAGATTGAAGAGGTATTTGACAATGGAGCAGCTCGTCTATCTCCTATTGATGGGTCACAAAGAAAGTTGGTAGTAAATGGACATCGCCTCAGAGTGTACCATACACCTCTGACTAAAGATGAATTCTTGCAGCAACTTGATAGTTTGGATACACAACAGGTGGAAGAGATTCCCTCTTCCACTTCAAAACAATCGACATGATCATGGATTTCAAGAAAAAGCAAAAAATACAAAAAAATAAAAAAAAATAGAAAACAAAAAGATGAATAAATTCTGAGTATGAATTCCTTCATGGGCATGGTTTCAGGGAAATCATGAAATTCCTTCATGGGCATAGTCAGGATCAAGAAAAAAAAAAAAAAGAGAGAAAAGGAGAGGTAAAAAAAAAAATCAAGAAAAAAAGAGAGAAAAATGAATAACTCAGCAGTGAAAACCTTTTTAAGGCACTACTGGGTTGGTATGCATGAAAACCAGTTTTCTGGCATGCATAACCTTGAGAAATTTCTGAACCATCATTGTACAAATTCACCAAGTGCACTTGTTTTGAAATGTTGCAGAAAATCTCAGCAGAACATCAACAAAGGCAGTCATTCTTCAAAATTGGCATTAACTATTTTTATCAGGTATATATTTCTTACATTTCTTCATTGTAAAATGATTGGTGTATAGTATATGACAATTAACCATTAGCATAAAAGGTATTCATAAGAGTTGGCATACTTAAGACATGTTTTGAAAATGAAAATATTGATTTCTGCCTAATCTTTGGAACAAGAATGCCAAACACAGTGCCTGTTGTATTATCTTCGGATTAAAATTGTCTTTGGAATGACAGCAGAATGAATGTTGCACTTTGTCTTTAGAAAGAAGCTTTGTCTTCGAAATGACAATTTGTCTTGAGAACTTTCTTGAATGACGACTTGTTGCATCATCTTGGAATGAGGATCTGTCTTGAGAATGAAGATTGTCTTGAAATGAAGATCTGTCTTTGGAATGACGATTTACCTTCGCAATATAGCCTGATCTTCGAAATGAGGATTGATCTTTGAAATGAGGATTAATCTTTGGAATGAAGATTTAAATTTGCAAAGAAGACTTGTCTTCGGAATGAAGGCCTGTCTTCAGAATGAAATTATAATCTTCGAAATGAAGTTTTTTGCAATTAAATTATAATCTTCGAAAAGAGCATTTCCACGTGGCATCCAAGAAAGACAAGGTATGACAAAATCAAATTCTTTTAGCTGCATACGATAAAAAGGAACACGTGTCAGCAAGGATATGGTTTATTTTGCACGTGAGAATCTACGGACTAAACAAAAAAATTAAAACCGAATGAGGTGGATCTGACGGCAAGGACGTCCATGCAATCATTGATGGACAGGTGTTCGGTGCAATAGTAGAAATGCATGCCACCTTTCTTTTCGAAGACGTGTTTGCGAAGTACAGTGCTCAGGTTACGGTTCATTCCAAAGAAGAAGACGAGAAATAGGGCAAGCGAAGATTTCGAACTAAACCCTACAAATCTGCAACATAAAAAAACCAGAGATCCAGCAGAGGAATAGCAGCAGTAGTGAACGGTTTTTAAATAGAAAATATGGGGCGAAAGATCAGAATGGAACCAGCAGATACCACCTACCTCCGAGAAAATCTGGTAGTCCTACAGATTTTTGAAGATGGAGGGCTTATGCCATTTTTGGATAAGTTTAATGGGTCCTCTGAAGATTTGGTTGGCATGTTCACCCATACATTCAAAAACAACCGAGCACATGTTAACGACATGACTATTGAGGTAACCCCTAAAATTTTAAGTCAGATTACTGAGCTGCCATTAGAAGGGATTTCAATTTCTAGATCTGGCAAGAATACATTGGCAAATGTAGTTAATCAATTTGTAGAAGAAAATGATAGAGAGCCAAAGTATTTAACCCATAACAACACATGCAAAGGGTTAAAAAGGGCCAGCCTGCAGGAACCCTGGGATGAAGTAGCCACCTAGGTAATTAAATTCCTAACCTGTGAAGGGCAGTATGTGCTATTGTCAGGGCATCATCTATGAATTTTGAACCATCTCAGACATGGTGAGCAACAACCAAAAGTTAGGGTAAATCTTCCCCTGTATCTATATCAGGAATTAAAAAACATGGCAAAGAGATATCAGGAGGGTAAAGGAAGCCTTCGCCATCATGGCCTCATCAAACTAATTTGCCAACACCATTTTAGAGGAAACCCTAGGAGTTTTGATAGGTTTTACTCTACCCTAAATGATGTCATTTTTAGGGATGAAGATGAGGAAGAAGAAGAACCAGATGCTGCTGACATTGCTGTAGAAGAAGAAATAGCTACTGCAAAAGCTGCTGTAGAAGATGAAACAGAAATTGCCATAGAAGCTGTTACAGAACCACACCCAGCAGCAGCAATAGAAAACCTTGCTCCTGAACCCTCAACTTCACGAACCAAGAAACAAAGAAAAAGAGGATCTAGAACTGGCAGCAGAACAGAAAAACAAAAGAAGGTTCATTTTTTTGGAGTGACTACTGATTTGATAGAACAGGAAATAACAAAGGAAACAGAGGCATCTAAAACTGTCCCCACAACCCCTACTGACACCAGGAAATAGAGCAAAAAGAAGAAGTTTGCATCTGGAACTAGGAGGTCCACCAGAATCCATTTGAAAGAAACAGTAGAACAGGTTATGGAGGAAGAAGAAGGACAAAGCAGCCCAGATGTCACAGAAATACAACCAGCCTCTAAAAATTTTCTAGAATTCCCTGAACAGATAGCTGAGGCAAAAACTAGGCAGGATAATTTGGAGGAGGCTACAGTTCAACAGGCTACAGATATGGTGGATACAATTATAAGCAGTTTCATAGAACCTGTTGAACAAGAGCAAATTGTTGCAGAAGAAGAGATAATGGTTGAACAGCCAACTACAGCTGATCTGTCTGCATCAGATTCTGAGGCAGAAATAGAAGTGGAAGACATCACAGAGCAGCTGAGGGCAGCAAGAAGTGTTGTCAGAACACAAACCAAGTGGATTGAGGAGAAAGAAAGCATCATTGAGATACAGGAAAGAAAAATTGCAGAGTTACAGCAGGAAGTGGCAGCATTAAGAAGAATGTTGTCACAGTCTGAAAAATAGCCAATTGTATCCATTGATGAAGACAATTTGGCTCAATTGCTTCTGGGTCTATCAAGGGCAGATGACTCTATTGAGACAGACATGGGTGTTCATTCTGAAGCATTGCCTTCTCATTCTGAAGATGCTTCAAAAATGGCAAAGAGCATAACAAAAAATACTGGAGATGAGCCACCAACACAAGAACAGTCCCAACAGCAAGAAAATGTTCAAGTAAGTACTCCTATTGAGGTCCTTGTATTTCAAACTATTATACTTTCAATAGATAAGGGGTACAAGTAGAATTACTATCTGATGACAACCCAATAGAAATAGCAAATAAGGGGGTACAGGTAGAATTATTGGTAGATAATCAACCAGTAGAAGTGGCAGAAAAAGGAGTTCAGGTAGATCTGCTGCCTAGGATCCCCCTTGTAGTCAGACCACCTAATACTGTGTCTCTAGAGCAATATAATGCAGACATAGCCAATTGGATGATTAGATATGAGCAGCTTGCCACTAAGACTAAGAAATTCAAATTGGAAAGGAAACAACTAGAGGCAAAAGAAACAGAAAACCAAGCATTAAAAGAAAAGGTGTCTGACTTATGCCAAATTGCTGAATTTTTAGTTCAATTTAGATGACCGACCAGATTTTACAGCCTTATTTTGAAGGAGAAATACCTCAGATGGCAGGTCATGAGGATTAGTTCAAACCTCCCATATAAATTGGACACAACTACAGATTTCTTGGAGGCATATTTTGACAGCCCCATAGAACAGAAAAATCTCCTATGTGAACTATTTTTGCACAGCTTCTTCATTCCAGAGGAAGTAGAGTTTCATCCTCAAATTTACATTGGAGATGTTCAGCTGAGAGCATTTATGTCTACTTTGCAGAATCAGCTTTACTGGGATCAAGAGAAAAAGCAGAATAAAGAGATTGAAACAAGGGCTGAATTGTTAGTCAGAGCAATCCAGCCAAACCACCCAGTTATCACCAGACAACACTTCTCAATGATGAACAGGGATGATGTAAAGAGGATGTACTTGAACAACTTAAGGGACTGTGTGGCTAGATTCAAAAAATTTTGTGATCACAATTTTTTCCCAGCATTGTCAGTGTGCAGAAACAGATGGGCTGAACTTTCCATGTCTTTGCGAAAAAGAGAACCCATCTCCCCCATCAACTTAGAATGGTCCAGAAGAAGAGCAGAAGGTGTAATCCAGCTGATTGAAATCATGCAACATAACTGGATAGGTCTTAGGTTTAGGCCTCCAACCATCATTACTCCAGTTCCATTCTACTTTGAGGAAGATGCCCAACCTGATGAACAGTTTGAAGACTGGCTCAGAAACATTCAAGAAAATAGGGGGTATTATATAGGCAAGAAATTATTCTACAGGTCATGGAATCTAAACATGGACATATGTGATTCCATAGCCCAATAGAATGCATGAGGGCATGCATTAATATAAGTTGGGGGAAAATGATGAGGCTTGGAAATGCCTCAATCATAACATGTTTTGAACACTAAAATTGCCTATAAACTCTTATGTTTTATCTGATATGTTAGTTAAGTTGATTCAATATGTTGTATATTAACCATTTTGCATGATCAATGTATTTGGAATATTATATGCTGATTTTTACAACTTTTTGCATAGTTTTGTGTTCTTTTTGCTATGACTTGCTAAAATGGGATATGCTTAGAATAATAGCAGCATTTCACTAATCATGTTTTGATTTGTCTCAAGCATTTATTTCACCTAAATCTAGCAATAGTGCAAGCAAACTATTGTTGTGCAGCAAAAATTGGTCTTTCCCATGTAAATTCCAGCCAGTTGTCCATAAATAGCAAGGCATGGAATTCACATGTGGAAAGAGATGAAGACCATTGGAATTTGATCTTAGGAGATAACCCACCTGAGAGATGCAGAAGAAATCACTGGAAAAGCACACATTTGTTCATTCCAAAGTATCTTCGAAATGAATAGATATCTTCGAAATGAGAGAACACAACGTCTTCGAAATGAGCGGATCTTCAGAATGAAGAATGCATTATCTTCGAAATGAGCGGATCTTCGAAATGAGAATTGCAGTATCTTCAGAATGAGAATTGTAGTATCTTTAGAATGAGCGATCTTCGGAATGAGAATTGCATTGTCTTCGGAATGAAGCCACTTATCTCCGGAATGAAAACAGAATGTGCTTTTTGACTTGTTGACCGATTTTTGAAGCTGGAAAAAGGGAAATAAAGGTCGAAAAAGGTAAAGGAAAAGATCTTCCATCTGTCTTTGCCGTCATTGCCGACCAAAGCCATCATTAATGGAAAGATCAAAGAATAAACCCAGAATTTGTTGCAGCATAGTAGGATTAGATCTTTTGAGATATCCATAGTTTGTAATTAGATCATAGGACATCTATAAATATTGCTCCCATTCAGGTTGAGCCTAGTAGGTAGTGAGAAAAGAGTAAGGAAGCTAGGAGAAAGCAGAAAGTAGAGAAAATAAGTAGAATTTGATTGTTACAGTCCTGTAATGAGTTTTCAGTAGAATTATTGTAATCATGTTCTTTAATCAATAAAGTGCACCAGTTCTATTTCATATTGCTTGTAAATGAGTGTGATTAAGATCTAGAGAGAGGAGACTCATACCTTCTTCTAGACAAGGAGGTTGGCCACTTCCAGACCTAGGAGGAGGACTAACAACAGGTTTTATTCTGATTTTGCTACAGCAGAATGAGTTGTAGAACTTGTTATTTCAATTGCTTGTAAACAACTGACAATATCTGCAGTCTTAGTTTATTTATGCTTAGATTAATCTTGTGCTTAATGTTTTAGCTGTAATATTTACTTTCAGCAAAGCTTCCATTTTATTTCAGACTGTTATTTCTAGAATTTGTTGTTTTCTGCAATTTCTTGCATTTTGTGTTTTGTTGTCAACCCCTGCACAGAAGATTGACAACCTTCTATTACAGAGTCTTGACAGGGTTTTATTTTCCATGCTATAATTAGATTTCCATTGCTGCAAAAGTAAATAGATTTCCTTTCTGCAATTAGAATCAGACTTTCAATTCTACAACTGTTATTTCTGCAACATAATTAGGTCTCATTCTGCAATTGTAAATCAGGATTTCATTTCTACAGTTAATGATTAGTTTCCATTTCTGCAATTAGATTAAGGTTTAATTCATGCAATTTAGAAATAGGAATGTCCTAAAACCCCCCACACAACCGGTTTCACCAATAAGACCTGTTGCTCTAGATTGACCTAAGTTATAGTTGTTTTGCCTCTTCTTCCGTAGATAGCCTTGTACACAGCCCTGGATTGACAAATTCATTGAGAATTAATGATGGTATAACGACTACGCATCAATGAGATAAAAATAAAAATTGAAGAAGATGATGCAAAATCCCTAATGCTAATCATATTTGGGATTATTGATGAAATTCAACCATATAAGTGAAGCAAATACTTCAAAAGTTGCTTGGGAAAAATTATGTAAAATATTTTAAGGAATGAACAAAGCAAATATATTGCATTTGTAGTCATAATTGTATTCATTAAAGGTTAATAGTGGAGAAATTATAGAACTCTTTCTTTGAAGGATAACAAATTTAAAGGCTAAGTTATTAACTTTGGGATAAAAAGTAGAAGACAAGCTTCTTGTCCAAGTCACATTAAGAGCACTTCTAGAGACTTTCAAATATTTAGTCACTTCACTTCAAGTGCTAAATGAGACCATAACCTTTGATGAATTAGTTAATGTTCTTCAAGAGTATGAAGTAGAGAATCTAGTCAAAGATGAGATGACTAATAATGCTTTGATATCAAAGAAAAATGTATCAAGTAACATTGCAACATCATCACAATCTGAGCCTAAATAAAGATGAATATATTTTCACATATGCAATAAATAAGGTCATACTACAAATATTTGTAGATATAATTCTTTGAATCAAATAAATCATATGAATAGACCTTTCCAAAATTTCAGCCAAGGCAATATTAACCTCAATATCAATATGTGAAACAACAACAATCAAAAGAAGACCATCAAAAGATAAATTTAGTTCAAGAAATTAAAGAAGTCCAAAAGACAGAAGATGAAGAAGAAAATAAAATAAAGCTCTTACAGTGAGGATTATAGACATTGAAGATGAAGATCAAATTGAACAAAATTATGAAATAAAAATAATTTAGAAATTCCAAAAGATACTGATGTTTTAGATGATGAAATAAAAATAGCTAAAAATAAGACAACAAAAGTAGATGAAAGATACAAATTAAAATCAAGATCATTCCAAAATTACAAATTTTTTTAGAAAACCAAACAAAAAATAAACCACAAAAAGAAAAAAAAAGATACACTATGGATGGATCAAAAAAATAGATTGAAACAGGATCATGGACATGTTAAAATGCTTTTATGGTCACAAGGGAACTGTGACAAATATTTTAGGAAATAAATTGATAGATAAATATCCAAACTTTAGGTAGTGCTAGAGTTAAAGCCAAAGGACAAAGACCAAAATCAGAGATTAAAGACTGAAAATCTTCACACCAAATAATGTAATACAAAAGGGTGTTGAAGATATTACATTATTTGGTAAATATTAAAGTACCTTTGTGTACTATTGTAAATATTAGATTAAGGAGTGTGATTTATATTTCTCTAAAGTATGTGTCAATGTGTGAGAAGTTTCCAAGTGTTATGTAATAAAGTGTGCAAGTGTGCAAAGTGTGAGAGTATGCAAAGTGTCATGTAAGTAAGTCAAGAGTCATAGGAGTTAGGTGTCAAATATACAAGTGAAAAGTCACATGATATGTGGTAAGATGTAAAGTGAAGAGTCATGAGAGTTTTTTCATATATGAGGAATAAGAAAGGATGCATCTCCTAGATGTTTGAGGAGAGTAATAGTTGAGAATTGAAGAGTCATATTCTAAGGCTATATTATGGAGATAAAGCTCTATGTATTTTATCAAAGTTTATTGAGAAAAATTGTATATCTGATTTATGAATAATATTGCGAGTTTTATTATTGAGAAGTATTGTACTATGAATGAGATTTATTGGCTAATGTATTTGTGATTAATAGTTGATCCTTGATAAGAAGACCTATGAGATAATTTAGCTAAATAGAAATTATTAATGATAAAATTCTAATTATTACTAAATGATAAATATTTACTTAACTCCACACATATTAAATACTTACATGACACCTAATATTTATAAAACTTTAGACTCAAATATTTACAAGGTACTTGCAATATTCTTGTAAGGTACCAAATAATGTAATACTTCCAACACCCCTCTCCCTTTCGTACTACATTATTGGAAAACTCAATCTCTAATTCTAGTCTTGACTTTCAAGCTCTGGTTCTAGGAGTGATTTTGACCACGTCTGGAATTGTCTTGGAAATTTTCAAATAATGATTTATTAGAGAAGTCCTTTTAGTGCTATATATTTTAACATCAATATTTATTTTATGCTTATCCATCCATGATTCATATTATTATTCTTTCTATATCAATAATATCTTTGAGAATGATTATTACCTCCACAAATTTTATAACAATCAATATCCCAACATCTCTCTATATTTTGTCCATATCTGCAATAATGTCCACATTTGAATTTATATGTTCTTGTATCAATACTAGTTCCACCTGTCCTTGTCAAAAATTTGTATGATTCACATTTACTTTTATCAATCCCTAATTCATTATTATCTATTTGTTTAAGGACTTCATATTTTGACTATATTCTTTGCCCCATTTTTTTGAATTTGTGTCATCGTATTCTGTCAAAACATTTATACTTATATCCCTATAATTATTATTGATGTCATGACATGTCTATTATCACATATAATTTTTGTACACTCTTTTTCAAGGTTATGTATAAGGGGTTAGACCCAAAATGTACTTGTACAAGAATGGCAAATCCATTTCAAAACCTTGGTGAATCTTGGCCAAATTCATGTAGGAGGACATGGTGAATTACCTTATTTTTTTACCAAAAATTATAAAATATTGGTGAATTTGATATTTTTGATCAGATCGTGTGTAAAACAGGGTCCGGTCATAAATCGGGTGCAAAAATAATCCTAGATGCGGATCGGGTGCAAAAAAGAGTTTGGATGCAGTCTGGGTGTAAAATAGGTTCTGGATGAACTTGGGTTATAACCTAAGAAAAAATTTTATTTAGAGGGTGCAAAACTAGGACTTCCAAGGAGGTCACCCATTCGAGTACTACTCCAATCGAGCATGCTTAACTATGGAGTTTTTGATGGGTTGGAAAACATCAAGTCATCTTGGTTTTTTGAATTTTTGGTTGTGGTTGTGAGGATGTCTAAAAAAAAAAAAAAAAAAGAAAGGGTCATTTATTGTTGCTTACCTTGTAAACCTTGAAATTTTATTTCCCCCCTGCTTCATTTTTCCCACCTCACACGGACCAAATTTTGCACCCGTATAGGACCCAAACTAGTTTTTGCACCTGGCCTGCACTCAGACTAGTTTTTGCACCCGTCCCACACCCAAACCAATTTTTGCACTCATCTTAGACCCGAATTATTTTTTGCACCTGTCCTATATCTGGACCAAATTTTCTACCTACCCCACATCTGAACCAATTTTTGCACTCATCTAGATCAATTTTTGTACTCGTCCTACGTCTAAAGTAGTTTCTGCACCCATCTCGCATCCAGAGCAGTTTCTGCACTCGTCCCGCATCCAGACCAAAATTCTACAATAGGACCGCATATAGACCAATTTCTTCACCCGAACCGATTTCTACACCCAGCCCGCATTTGGATAAGTTTCTGCACCTAGGTCACATCTCGATAACTTTTACATTCGGATGCAGAAAGTGCCCCGAATGCATCCCAGGTGTAAAAAGTGGTCCAGATTTGGTCTTATTGCATAAATTGGTCCGGATGCGATTCAGTTGCAAAAATTGGTTCGAATACGGTCTGAGTGTAGAAATTGGTCTAAATGGTGTGCAATCTAAAGTACACGGACCGTACTCTAATGTTTTAGTTGTATGTGTATGGTTGTCATACTACATTTATCTACTAATATAAGAGGTGAATTTGGTAGGATAATTAAAAAAATTATAATTTCAAGGCAAAAAGGGTCCTCAATTTAGGTGGGAGTGCTGGTGATTTAAAAAAATGGTAATATTATTATCAACGCATGGTGAACCGACCCCTAAATTATTTTGGCCCAAAAAATTCGAGCAAATGGGATGACGTCTAAGATCCCCATTTTTGCTAATTTTCAATTTTAGAAATTCAAATATTCACCACTGTGCATAACCCTGCTCTTTGTCTTCACAAATAATGCTTAAGTTCATTAGATCATATCTTATATTTATTCCTTGAATAATATCTCTTGTCTCAAAATATATATTTGTTTTTACGAGTCCCAAAACACAATTCACATGAATTTTTATGGGCTCCAAATTATTTGTATCACAACACTTGTCTACCATTATGTGTTGAAGGTCACACATGTCATAACATGTATCTATCATTATGGATTTTGTATTTTTCTTCAAATTTTTAATTATTTTTCTTGTATTTTCTTCTTGTCTCTAAGGACTTCAAGAGTGATTAATGCCATATACATTGTATTTCCTATGTCAATAGGTAATTTTAATAGCATCTTTAGAGTCTTCATATGCTTCAATAAGTTTGGAATTTATATAGTTATCAAATGTTAAAATTTTCTCATTAGTTTCTCTAAAAATTGATTGCAAGTCCTTTAATCTTATTGTTTTTTTTTCTTTTTAGTATTCTCTATCATTTTTTGTGTGATATTCTTTACTGTTTTTAAATGATGCATCTTGAATGTTTGTTTCTCTTTTTATTTACTTTTTTCTTTAATCGCCATGTTGCATTCTTAACAAATTTCTCACTTGCAAAACTCCTTAAAGTTTATTTTCCTTAAACAAAGTAGAATACCTTTTGTCTCCCTAATTAATTTCTTTTAGTGTTTCAATGAGCTTTGAAAGAAAATTTCATGCCTTTTAATAAGTTTGCTTAATAATTTATCTTCAATGTCTTCACCTTGATAACCTTCAAATAATTTGCCTTTCAATTAATTCTCATTTTAATAATATCTTTTCTTCCTTTAATAATTCCAATTTTATTCTTTCAAAAAATATATTTTTTCAAATATATTAATGAAGTGACTGAAAGACAACCATTTTATAAAACAAATAAAATGATTGTTCAAAATACTGCTTTATTCATTTAAAAGTGTAGGGTTACAAAAAGGAGTCTCTCTTTCATTGGAGATCCTTATTCCTAATTTTCATCATAAATATGAAGCATCTGATAGTGTCTCTTAGAGCTCCTTAATGAAGGTGGGATTCTATGCACATGGGCCACCAATAGTCTGCTTGTGTGTATCCTTTTGTACCCATTTTAGGCATGCAAAAGGGTGTTAGTGCATTTGGGAGTTTGCCTTGGTCAAACCCCATGATTATGAAGACAAATTGACTTAATTGTAAAGAAAAACATGATTAAAGTTGTTGGAAATATTATAGAAGCTGTTAAAACTGATTGATACCTAATTTGGTACTGTAGACTTGCTATATGATTGGTTTACAGGGTGATATATGAATTGGATCACGGGTTCACAAGATGGGGGGTGACCTATACTGTGGTTGACTTCTAATGGAGATTTCCTGTCCGAATGGGCTCCATAAGTTGTTTTATGCTATTTGTCAAAAGCAAAGTTATAGAAGATGATTCTAGTGTGATTTTGGTAGAGTTTGGGCATATTGAATGAAAATGTGAGAAAGGTAAAATGAGGGAAAAGACCCTCTAAAAATAGGAAAACCAAGGTTAGAGGGGGTGCTTCGGTATACCAGATACTAGAGTTAATTCCTAGCATGGTTATGTTAGGGTTTGGGAGGTGAAGCTTAGTCATCCTCTCACATGCCCTGAATGAAATACCTCATCCTCACACATGTGTGAGCAAATATTAGGGTTAACTAGGGCTAGCTAACTCCTAGGTTAGATGGAGGTTTAGTTAGGACTTCTAGGAAATATCCTAACCAACTTAGGGTACACATGTATGGGGACATGTTTAGGACTAATTTGATCATTAACCCTAATTAAACCCTATTTAATGATAAAGGTGCATCTTAAGTGAAAGTCAATCACAAATTAGAATCCTAATTAGTCTAATTAGGGTTTTTGATAGGGAATGGTCCCATGGGGCCCTAATTAGGTGTAGGAAAGGGCTTAAGTGATCTTATGGAGCTAATAGATGGTCCTCTTGTAGATAGAGGGTGTTTTGGATGTATTTTACATAGTTTTGTAGGTTATATACCTACGGATAACTACGACAACCTACAATGACCTATGGCAGCCTACGATGGCCTATGATGGCCTAGGATGGTCTATGATGGCCTATGATGGCTTATGATGGCCTATGATGGTCTATGATGACCTATGATGGCCTATGCAAGCCTACAAGTATATAGGAACGAGCATGTGTGACTTTTAGGTCTTTACATTTACCCCTTTTTGTACTATGTTGTGTGAAACACAGTTTAGTACAATAATATAATGGAAGAAGGTGGTGAGATGTTTGTGAACTAGAGGAGAAATGGGAAGGGAAGAATAGGATCTATTCAAAGGTATGTAGCTACTCGAAGTGTGACCATACAACATTAATATAAATCCAAAAGAGGAAGGGGAATATAAAAATAAGATCCAATCAAAGGTATGTAGCCGCTTGAAGCGTGACCATACATCATTAATATAAATCCCAAAAGAGGAAGAGAGAAGAAGAATAATGTGTGGTATGAATGTGAATGAATGAATGCAAATGGAACGCGATGGTGAAACTGATGATTTTGGGAATTTAGTACAATATTTGCAATATTGTACTTGGTTTTTTGTGATGGAAACTTATGACTACTTTGCTTTTGCGACCAATGCAAGATGGTCCAAATACGAATAGAATAAATACATATTCAAATGTTTGCTTTTGATTGATTGATGAGTGCATGATGATACGTGTCAAACCATTTGAGCTGAGTGGCATGGATGAATCAAGCATAACATTAGGTATGTGGTCATCATCGATATACATAAATGAAAGCAAGATATATCCAATAGTGTGCGTGGCTCTCGTAACTTAACAAATATCTGATTGGGATTGAGGTTATTATTATTGTGAGATAATATTCAACAAAAAAAATTGTAGACAGATGCGATATTTGTGATTTGAATATTTAATTTTTTGGTTGCATGTAAAGCAAATTTTTGTATGAATACTCCCTTAAATCAGGGATCAAAAATGATACAAATGAAATGTGGTTATGCGGTGATGAGTCGATTTATAGAGAAAATTATTGATAAAATGTGGGAAATTTGTGCAGATAGTGATGGAAGAGGAGAAGAAGCTGCAAGAGTGAAGGAAATATGGATATTGTGTGATTAGGGTTGGTTCACAGGGTGGCCTACGAATTTGACCTGGGTTCATAGGGTGGCCTATGAATTGGACCTGAGTTCGTAGGGTGGCCTGCGAACTAGGGTTTTTAGGTATATAAGGTGGATTTTGGTGCACATGGAAGGTCATTTACACGACGAGTGAGTTGTATAGGGCGTAGCGAGTGAAGGTTGGTGGCACAAAGTTCTTGTGAATTTTTGAGTTGATGCAAAGATAACAAGAGGATAGACCAACACTGGCGGTGGACGCAGGGACCCATCGATAAGTACCCAAGATTGAGCTGAATTGAATTTTGTATTTTGTGAATGCTTGAAAATATTAGAATGTGGACTTGTATGTGTGATTGTGTGTTTGCATGTGACATTTGATTTTAATGTGTACACAATGTGTTAAAGTGACCAATTGGGTATCCAGATGTGTGGCCAATTTTTTGGTTTGACCAATATTTGAGCTTATTTTGACTACGTGATGTGAGTTGCGTGTGTATGATTTAATTTGATTGTTGAGGATGAACGATGTACTATTTTCTAAATGTGATTGAACTTTCATCATAAAAGGAGGAAATGGATGTCCAAAAATATGCCTGTTTTTGTATTTCATTGTGGTTTGGCAAGTTGTGTAGATGCATGTCGTGGGATATATTGTTAGGAAATTTGACTTTGATTGTTGTGAGTAATGGTGTACTGTGTTTGAAAAATGTATACAATTTTACCATAAAAGAGCAAAATGTGTATCCAAAAACATTTTTTATTTTTTGTTTTGCATTGTTTTGGCGTAATTTAGAATTATGTGCCAGAAGATGTATGTGGTCGAGTGTGAATGTGTTGTTGGGTGTAAAATATGTACTATTTTTGGAATCCATTTGAACTTTCACCATGAAAGGGTGAAATAGGTATACAAAAATGTGGCTATTTTTTTGTTGCATGATGTGTTTTTGGTATGAAACTTTTGCATGTCTTAGAATACGTGTGTTATGAATTGCGTGATGTTTTGTGTTGGGAAGGAAGCATTTGTGTTTATTTTTGTCTATGGAGGTATGTTTGCCATGAAAGGGGTAAATGGGCGCCCAAAGTGGTTATCCTCCTGAGTTCACAAGTCGACCTACAAACCACACATGAATTCGTAGGTCGGACTATGAATCGGGCTTGAGTTCGTAGGGTGGCCTACGAACTATAATATTTTGTTTTTTTTTTTGGAATGTTGTTGATGAATGAGATATGTTGTAGAAATATTGTATGTAATGATTTTTGGAATGAAATTATGAAAAAGAAATAGAATGTGTATGTGAAACTAATAATAAATTTTGTAATGTTTGTGTATGAAATAGATGAAGATGATTGAACTGCGACATCATGTGCGGTTGATAAGAGAAGTATTGGGGGATGTCTTGGGTGAGGGGATTTAGAGTGGTTGGGGAAGCTGTGGATGAAGGGAGTGTGGGACTATGTGAGTATCCATGCCAACAGGGCATACAATTTAGCATTGTGTGAGAGGTGGGATCTAGATAGGAGCATATTCCATTTTTTGATGGGTGAGATGACTATTACACTGGAAGATGTATATAGGATATACAAACTACTGACATAGAGTATTCTAGTGAGGGTAGTAGTGGGTGAGAGACATAATGAGGTATTGAAGTGCATATTTGGTGCAAATTTGGAGGAGGTAGACACAATAAATGGGGTGGATTATGAATATTATTGGTACAAGAAGATGTTGTCTAATCGCCAATGTGCGATGATGCTTATGATATCAACATATGCTCTACCAGATACATCAAGAGTGAAACTCTCTTAGAATATGATGGATGTAGTGTTTGATATGGTGGAGCACAGGGTTGTGTTTGCATGGGCATATGCACTACTGGCATAGGTATATACAGAGTTGCATGATGTAGTGCATGCAACGCGAATAGATTTGAGTTGGACCCCATTGCTATAGGTTTGGGCAGAGCAATCGATGTTGTTTACATATCAGGATCATGTGGAGATGGATACATGTGTACCTTATATTTTGAGGTGATGAACATATGAGAAGAAGGGGATGAAGAGGCCACATGAGGGTGATAATTTATTTTGGAGGATACAATTTGGCTCATTGGAGCCTAAGCATATTCAATGGAGACCCTAGGGAGAAGCTAGGAGTGATTTGCTAAGGGCGATGGGTGGTAGAGTGGTATACATGATAGGCACAATTTTTTCCCTTCAGTAGGATCATGCATCATTTTGGATTATGGCAGGGAAGACCGGATGCACCTATTGTGATATACGGGAGGTAGGGTGATTGAGGGGAGCAACATGTAGTGCCTCCCTAGAATTGTGAGAGGAATCCACCAATGGTGATTCCCAATGTGGATGACATGGGTACTATTCCTGAGTGTGATACATGGTGGGTGATACAGGGTTGGGAGGTAGAAGTTGGCATGATTTATCATTGGGTGTAACCAATAGGTGGATTTCCTGTGCCAGGGAGATAGGCACCATGAGGAGTTAGACCAAAGCTAGAGAAAGGGACAAGGGATAAGGCAGAGGAGCCTTTTCTATGGTAGAGGTGGCATCAATATGATGGATCAAGTATTACGATTGGGAGGTTATTGTATCAATAGGACAGTGATGGGGAGTAGCCTACAGATGATGCAGTGCCTATGGAGAAGGAATAGGAGGATATAAGGGATGATGATATTAGTAATATGGGTATATACATTTTGATGTGTAGGAGATGAGGGATTCTTAGGAGGAGCTATTGGTATTATGGGAGAGGGTGTGATATTTGGATGGGCGAATACACGAGAGTGAGGGAGATTGGACCTTGGATTTGGAGAAGTGGAGTGAGGAGCATCGTGAGTTGGAAGAGAGGTTAGTGGTAGTTGATTAGGCAAGTTATGTAGATCAAAATAAGTTGGAGGAGATGTTAGTGGTAGTCAAGTAGGTGAGTGCCATAAAGAGGAGGGATTTGGAGATACAGTGTGTGAAGCTGCACGAACAGCTCAAAGTAGATGAGGTGAGGCACATTGAGGTTATAGAGGGTTTGCATTATATTGTAGCAGAGGCTATGGTTTCTAGGTATATATTGAAGGTGGATATGGCTAGGGTGTAGTAGGTGGAGGTAAATAAATATGCAGAGCTAGTTGCACATGCAATAGAGGTGACAAAGTTACATGTCAAGATAGAGAGATAATGGCAAGTACATGAGGGGGTAGAGCATGCGAGGGCAAGGAAGCAGGTCCTAGTGGAGGTATTTACTTTGATGATGAAGGTAGAGAATTTATGGAAGGTACATGAGGATCTATCAATGCTTTTTAGATAGGAGGGGGTGATGAGGCATGAGTGTGAGCTTACCTTAGTGTCATATGGGCATCAACTTCCATATTATGATGGATCATGGTCAAGATCAATATTATGATTGTGAACACAAATGTAGTCACAGTAGAGTCACTAGAGCACACCATTGATAGTACAGAGAGAGGTAAGGATAGAGGTACTAGCAGTATCATAGATAGGATAGGATTCCCCATGATTGACTATGATTACAATACCTTTGGCTACACACAGTGGAGGCAGTTCCAGTGTTGAGTGGTGCGGTAGAGGCACGCGAGGCTCAACCGACAGTGGTAATTTAGGAGGAGAGTGGTGAGACTCCTGGTGATAAGTAGAGGTTAGGTGTGTTGTGGGTGTATTCTATTTTTGTAGTCTAAGGACATTTATGATCATGTGTTATGGACATGTTCCAGTTTTGTATCCTGAGGATATTTTTTATCCTTATATATAGACACATTTTTTCATAACTTTATATATATGTGTGTATGTGTCATGAATTGATTTGAATATATGTGCGATTTCTTATGTATATGTGATGTAGAATATTTATAGGTAAATGTATGATGAAATAATATAGGATAGATGCAATGATGCATGATTGAATGTATGGTGAATGAATGTAGGGTAGATGCAATGATGCATGATGTAATGTGGATGTTGAAATACATAGAGGAAGCACTCGTATCATAGCATATTTGGTTGCAATATGATCCATTTCATAATATTAGGGATGTAAGGTGGTGTATGGAGTATGAAATAATCTTGACAATAATAGTTATAGCAATAAAACCTCATGAGGAACTGAGAAAGGTTTGTCTATAACTCATAACTAACCTGACTGGTTCAAAGTCTACTACAGACCTATGTGTGCAATAAGTGATATGCATTTATCCATTTTTATGGAGGTAGTCCTAACCCATTGTAAATATAGCCAAAATAGCTAGCTCATCCACAAGCGTGTAGTGATCTGTACAAAAGAATATTTCTAATGTGATAGATGTGTCACCACTTGTAAGACTATTCCAGTGTTAGGTAAGCGCTTAGGACCTATAGCTAGCAATGGAAATTGTCCCATGATGTTGTGTTAAACCTAAGGATCAAAGGAGATGAAGCATAAAAATTGTGTTTCTTGGAGGCTTTTTCTTTTGTTTTCTACCCCTCGTTGTTGATTGTATTTTTGTGGTACTCTTTTCTCTCTTTTTTTGTGGAATGTGGGCATTGGCTTTTGTTTTTTGCCCATTTTCTGATTTTTGCCTATGCTTATCCCTTTTTTTATCCCTAGGTCGTATTTTGACTAGGCAAATGATAGGATGAGTAGGGAAAACCATTCGCTAGATGGTGATATCTAGGAAATGTGTTATCTTCCCTAGACTCAAAATTAAATTTAAAAATATGACATGTGTGAATGGTCCCTGAAATAATTTGAACCAACCAAAGAAAGCTATAAGGAGTATAAGAAACTATCATCTAGAGGTGAAATTTGATTGACTTAACTAGTGAGTGGTTAAAAATATATAAAACATCGTATACTCTGTAATCTTGAGAAAATGAGTGGACATCCAAGTGGTGATGCTAACAAGTGTGTATATTATTCCTGTCATGAGCATATTTCTATAGGGGAATACACAAACATGAATAAAAATTTAACTGAGAAGCGATCCATATATGCAATGGATGTAGTGTGAGATAAATGACATACAAGAAAAGTATCTACAAGAGGAATTTTATGAGGCTTAACCAGATGAGGTTAAAAACTATACTGAAAGAAATGAGTGTGTTAAGAAATGATGAGAAGAGGGAGTCATGATAATGGTTGCCCGAGCATGTTGGGGGTGTAGCAAAATGAGAGAAGTATATACATGGAAAAATACATGTGATAATGAGAAATAAGAAAAATAGGGAGTGAAAAGAGATGTGGAAGAAAATAAGAATTTAAGAAATGCAACAAAGAAGGAGGGGATCAACGAGGAGAAGAATATGATAAGAAGAGGAAGAAACAAGGTAAACTCAGCATAGGTATGTAACCGCTTGAAGTGTGACCATACAATAATACCAAATAGAAATGGGAAGAAGAGACTAAGAAGGAAAATCTAGCATAGGTATGTAGCCGCTCGAAGCATGACCATACAACTATACGAGATAGCAAGGAGAAGAAGGGAGAGAATGTAAGAAGAAAGGATGAGGGGAAGTAAGCTAAAGATGTGTGAAGTGGTGGGGATTAGGTCATGAATGACTGGATGAAGTGACGATGCAACTAGGGCTTTGGTGATTTGTGTAGTTGAATAACTATTGGAAGTAACGAGGTGTAGTTGTGATGGATTTACATGACGATAGAGAAAGAGGTACAGTACGATGTGGAGGGCTCTAAAGTTAAGTGGAAGAGAGAGTGTGTGCAAGATGTGGGAGGGATTCGTCGAACAACATGTTATGTACAAGGGTTTAAAAAGTGTGAAACATATAGATGTGATGCCCCAATTGATGATGATAACTACAAAATTGGTTCTCTTTGAAGTTTTATGGCTTAGAGTGCAATGGGTCGACAAAGCAGATATCTGGTAGTACAAGGAGGCCTTGGTGGAGCAACTAGTGAAATGTATGAGAAAGTGATACCAAATGGAAAGGCATGAGATATATGTATGGTTTAGATGGTGATGAGCATGAAGAAGGTGGAGTGGGAATAAGTGGTTGGATCACAAATTTGGAGTTTAGTGAAGGTCAAGTTTGAGAGCAAGGAATAGGGCTAGAATAAGGCAAAGGGATGGGGGCCATGATAGAATGACGAGAAGAGGAATGGCAAAAAAAATGACTCAAGTGTAACTTGAGGTTTTCAAGGTAAGAGAGGATATGTTAGATATTGACATGAGGGGGTGATGGGATCACGGTAGGTGGTGATCAAGATTCCTGTGTGTAAATTGGAGTAGGATACAAGCACAAATAAGAGAATAAAGGAGAAGAAGGGGGATATTAGAACTTCTAGGCTGGTGGTGGAGTAGACTAAAGCAAAATATTGTAGAGTGGATATGGGGGTGTTTGGATAATAGGTGATGTACCAGATGGCTAGAGATAGTAACATGGATGAGATGGAAGAATATGGTAGCTTAGGAGGTATGCTAGTGGAGGTATTGGTTGTATGATGATATACCATTTGGTAGGTGTGGAGGTAGGCACAGGTGGTGTAAGTGAGTAGGTATGTGTCCCCTGTTAGGAGGACAGTAACCTAGTGAAGGGTGCCAAGCGAAAGTATATGGTGAGTAAATATTTCCCACATAATTATATGGAGGGGGATAAGATTCTCATGCATTAGTATGAGAGTGTTCCTCCATATCTGCAAAGGAAGACAGAGAGATTTGGCTATCTTCAAAGTGAGTGGAGTAGGAAGAATCCCTATGGATGGGTAAGTGAAGTCAAGGTAAAGTATGATGGTCTAAATAGGATAATATGGAGGACTATCGAACATGGATAGAGATGGGTGGTATGGCAAGATCGATTAGTGTGATCAACACTAGAGGTAGTGTCGGAAGGTCCTGCATGATGGAGGAGAAGGATGCTGGATGTGTAGACCTGTAATAATGTATCTTCACCAAAGATGTCATAGTTGGCGATGCAAAACCTGTAAAAACACAAAGATACCAAAAACATAAAAATTACATAGAAAGTAAAAGTGTTTCTGTTGTGTAATAAAAATAAAAAACTGTGTGATACGTGCAATGTGGGTTATGAACCTGTGAGTTAGGTGATATGTACATTATGATAATGATAGTATGTGCAACATGTGTTGATGTGTACCTAGATAATCTAGGCATTAAATGTGCATAAGTGAATTATATTTATGGGTTTAGTTTCAATAAATCCTTAGAGATTCGCTAATCGATAGGCATCGAAACAATATTTATGTGTGATAATATATGGGCCTAGCCAATTGGGAGTGAACTTGTCTTGCAAGTGTCAAGATTGACTTGTGATTTCTTGATTTTCTTTGAGAACAAGGTTGTCAATTTGAAACTCGCATTGATGTACCTTACTATTGTAGGCATGACAAAGGTGGTCTTGATAGACACATGTGTGCTTGATGGCATGAATGTGTTTCTAATCCATGAGCATTAGTTGGTTGAGGAAGGCTTGACAAGCAGTGTCTTCATCAATGAAGTCTTTCATGGAGACTCGTAAAGGGGGTATCTCAAGCTCGAGAGGCATAATGGCTTCAAAACCATATACTAATGATAAAGGTATTGTCCTAGTGGGGGTATGGATGCTTGTATGATAGACCCACAAGGCTAATGGAATTTATTATGCCAATCGCAATGGGATTCTACAACTATCTTACAAAGAATAGAGTAGATGGTTTTGTTAGTAGCCTCAACCTAGTTGTTACCCTATGGTTAGTATGATGTGGAGAATCTATGGTGAATGTTAAATTTAGTGCATAGAGCAGAGACGGTTTTGTTCTTGAAATGTGTACCATTATCGAAGATAATTTGGGAAGGGATTCCAAAGTGACATATAATATGGTTGATGATGAATGCTAAAATTTTGGCCCTCATAGTTTAAACATGTGGGATGGCCTCCACCCACTTTGTGAAGTATTCTATGGCAGTGATGATGAATTTGTGGTTGCTTGATGAAGCAAGCAAGATCTATTTGATAATATCTAGGTCCCATTGAGATAAAGGCCACATGGATTGGATAGGTTGGAGAACTTGTGATGATAAGTGTGTGAGGTTAGCATGTTGTTGAAACTTGATACATCACTTTACATAATCACAATAGTCATGTTAAATTTTGGGCCAATAGTAGCCCATGTGCAAAATGAGTTTTGTGATAGCCATTCCACTGAAGTGGCCACTACAAATGCCATCATGGGTTTCTTGTACCACTTGCTGAGATTCATGTGGTTCTAGGTAATGCAAAAGAATCCCATCATGGTTGCAATGATATAAAATGTCCCCATAATTGTATAATGGATTACCTATTGTTTGAATGATTGGTGATGAGCATGTGGTAAATCACAAGGTAGGAAGCCTAATTTGATATAATCCTTAATTTGTGAAAGCCAAGGATCATGTGATTCAGTGTGGATGACATGGATTCCATCATAATCTATGGAATGTGAAGATGAGATAGCATATTGTGTTAGAGTATGAATAAACATGTATGTTGTATCTGAGAGGGGGTTTTGTGGTATTAATGATCCTAGCGAAGCCATTGTGTCAGTGAAATGATTTAATGAGCACAGAGCGACTTTGATATCATACCACTTGAATTGGGTGAGGAGTTGTTGGGTATTCTATTTGTATTTCTAGAGGACTGGGCAATTATATTTCTAGATATCCTAAACTTGGTTGATGATTAGGAGAGAATTACCTGTGATGTGAAGGCATCGAATGTGCATGGAGTGCACCTGCTTTAAACCAAGAATTAAGGCTTTGTATTCTATATTATTATTGGTGCGTGGAAATCCTAAATTGAATGAAAATGGGAGTGGTTCCCCATTTGGTGTGAAAATATAATGCCTGCACCCCCAGTGTGAGTGCAATGGGAGCCATCGAAGAAAAATGTTAAGTCAGTTGGTATTTCTGGTTTGACATACTCCTCAGCTTCTGTGACATGGAAGATGGAGTCATCAGGAAGCTTAATGAGGATTGGTTGATCATCAAGTAATAGAGCCTTGACGAGTTGGTCGACGATGACTTATCCTTTGATGGAATTTTGAGAAATTAACTGTAGATCAAATTTAGTGAGGAGCTTAATCCATTTAGAAGTGCTAGAGTTATGATAACTCTTATTCATCATATATCGTAACGAATTATCACGAGTGATAAAAAATATAGTGTGATTAAGTATATAGTGATGTAGTTTTTGTATCGCAAAGACTACAACTAGGTATAGCTTTTCCATATATACATAGTAGAATGTAATATATGGTTTACTCCTGATTGAGCACATTATTTTGAGCTTATAGTGTACCAAGTGCAAAATCCATAGCAAAAATGTACAAGATGAATGATAACTATGGTTGCAAGGGAGATAGAACTGATGATGAAGTGAGGTAGGCTTTGATTGAATCAAAGGCTTGTTGATAGTTTTTGTCCCATTTGAAAGTGACCCCCTTTTGTAATAGGTGATTGAATGGCTTACACATATCCAATAATTGGGTAGTAAAATGGTAAATGGATTGAATTTTACTCTATAATTTGTGTAGTTTTTTTATATTGGTGGGTCGTGGCATATCGATGATCGATTTGACTTTGTTAGGATCTATTTCAATGCCTCGTTGAGAGACGATGAACCCTAGGATTTTACTAGAAGTAACACCAAAGACACATTTCTTTGGGTTAATGCAAACATTGTGTTCTAGGAGGTGATCGAAGATCTTGCATAGATCAGCAAGGTGTTGTGAGCATTTTTGGATTTGGTGATGAGTTTGTCAATGTAATATTCCATGATTTTATGCATGTAGTCATGAAATATATAATTCATTGCGCGTTGGTATGTTGACCTAGCATTTTTAAGGCTAAAATACATGACATTATAATAAAAATTCCCCCATGGGATTGTGAATGATGTTTTGTGTTGATCGGTGGGGTTGATTATAATCTGATTGTAACCAAAATACCCATCCATGAGGGAGATCATTTCATGACCGATGATGGCATCCACTATCGAGTCGATGTTTGTGAGGGGGAAGTTGTCTTTAGGATAATATTTATTCAAATTGTATAAATTCATGCATACGTGAACTTTGTCAGAGGATTTAGGTACCAACATCATATTGGAAACACATTCAGGGAAATCAATAGGTTGGATGAAATCGACATCAAGGATATTTTGGAGCTCAAATTTTACCAGCAATGCAACCATTGGATGCATACGTTACAATTTATGTCTGACGAGTTTGGCATCTTTGTCAAGAGTGATATTGTGAACCACTATGGAGGAATTGATTCCAGGCATTTCCTTATAGGACCAAGTGAATAATCTAATGTATTCCTTGAGGAAGGTTGTAAACAGGATGCACTCCTCTGGTGAGAGGCCAGTGGTAAGTTTGACAATATGTGGATTGTTGGGGTCATTATCAATATCGACATCGATGGTATCTTCCACAAGCATTGGGAATCATCTCAAAGTTGTTCTAGGATCGGAATAAGGTGGAGGTCATCGATAGCCTTGGGTATATCAAGTTCATCATCTATGTAAATATCGGTGTGATGAACCCACTAGATGAGAGGTGGGGTAGATGATAAAAGAGCATTCACAGTATGCAAGACGAGGGCAATAACAAGAAATATTGTGATGAGGTGTTGGTGAAATGTGAGTCAAGTCGATGAAATTATAGTTAGGTGTGTCATCACGATTCACATGAGATGTGTATTAAAGTGAAAATAATAGATCTACATCGACCATGGAATTAGTGGAGGTCATAGAAGATGATGATTCTGATGATGAATATTTGAAAGTATGTAAAATTCATAGGAAGTTTTATGGTGGACATAGAACCACAAATGGAGAACAAGGTCGAGTTACAAATCGATGAAGCTATCAAAAAATAGGGAGTGATCTAGCCAGATGTATCAGTGATGTAGGATGATATGCCATGTCGCACTCTGGGTAATGACTTGTGATGGATAAGGCAATAAATTTACCAACTATTTCATCAATATAATTTGCAGATGTGGTGTTAGGAGAAGATATTTCTTGGAAGAAACTACATGAAATAGTGACAGTAGAATGAGGATATGGACTCTCATCTAGGATATTCATGTTGATGTATTCTTCCAATGAGTGCATAGAAAGTGGTGTGGGACATAAAGAAATATCTTGAAGTTCATCCTCAAGTGTATGAACGGTTGTGGGGTGATAACCTAGATTGGACTTATCCATAGGTAACCGAACATGGGGGTTGATAGGCGTGCGTAACTCTTGTGTGTAGCATTCTAACCCAAATCCATGTGAATGGAAGCATCGAAGGTAGTGCAAAGTGAATTGGGGGTTAGACATATAATTTAGAGTGCAACAAAAATTGGATTGTGGTTGTGGAGGCACAACATTTTGGAATTATGAATCTAGGCTTCTGTAAATAAAGTTGGCATGATTTTTGAGAGGACCTAGTCACACAACGGTACCAATGGTTAGTACTAAAGTTGAAGGGTGATCAAAATTATGGGTGGATTGGATTGTATGAGGGCACACATAAGGATCATGAATATTGTAGTCACCTAGACCAGATTTTGTCATGAAAATGAAGATTTGGAGTGATGGACGAATTGGTGAGTGGGGTGGTGAGTCTGAATTAGAAGATGATGATGAAAGTTGGAAATCCTAAATAGTAGTAGCATATGAGTGAAATAATTGATCATCAAGGTGAGAAGTATGATGTTCCCAATCATGGAATTCAACTACAGTATATGGGATAGGATGATCCGTGTGTAGAAATTGTGAGGTAGAGTGAGTGGATGTTGGTGTCGGGCTATGAGGAGATGTAAACAACCTAGGTCATGGGTGAAATGGGAGTGGGTGTGTTTGAGGTATCGAAAGGAGAGAAGGTTCTATAGAGGAATATGGATGAGATACAGTGGGAGGCCACGATGAAGGTGGAAAAATAGTATCAACACAGGCAGTGGATTCATGGAAGAGGATGGCTGAGAAGGCAAAGGAGGCCATCAAGAAGGTGGAAAAAAAGGTATAGTAGTAGGATGGGGTTATGTGATATATGATGAGAGTGGTGTGGATATATATGGGGGTGAATTTTTGCATATCCTTGATGAATGTTGCGATGATAAGGTTGATGTAGAAGAATATGTAGATGCTCCTACTCAATTATGAGAAGGAATGGAAAGGACTTGAGTAAAGGATGATGAGGGTCCTTGTGGAAGGTCTACAATGTTGCTTAAAGGGATCCCATTGATGGGTACACAATGAAAAATTTCATCATAGACATACTTGAGATAGTGATACAAGGTAGAGGTAACACGTTACATATCTCTAATCCATGGATGTTTGAGAAAGATATTGTATTGCATCTCACCCAAAATGGTAAGAATAAAATGGATATGGTGTGAATATCCACACAGATAAGTAGTACAATGGAGCCTGTTGTGGTCGCATGGAGCTATCAAATGCATGAAGTTCAAGCGATGGAGTGGTAAAGTGAGCGAGTGGAATGTGAAGATACTGTAAGGTAGCAGTAGAAATGATATTAATGGATGAACTAGTATCAATGAGGATATGCTTGCAGGTGATATCATTGATGGTTTCTTGGATGTGGAGAGGAGGATCAACTCCTTTGTCTATGAGCTTTGTAATCTCATGGTCATGGAAACTAATAGAAAGTTGAAGGCAGTGTGGGATGTTCCCCATAAAGTTCACAAATGCATTTGTGTCATGGGTTTCAATGTCAATGGATCAAATAATGTTGTTCAACACCTCACCATGGGGTTGAGACTATTGTAAAAGATTGAATATGGATAGTATGGTAGGCACATTATGTAACTAATGGGTAAGTCTACCATGGATGGTAATGATGTTTTGTGGTAAGCATAGTGGAGTATGTGATGCCATAGGGGATTATGGATAAGTGAATGGTGTTGGAGGTAAAACCACTAGTGCATCCTAACATGGAGGATAAAACTGATTATGAGTGGTAAGGTTGATCATGCAAACTACACCATGTTAGGATCCTATCCTAACACCATGTTGTAATTCTCATTTACCTATGTAGTAACCCACTTCCAACATGGGGATCCCATTTTAATTTTATTATGCAATACTTAGTAATGTAGGTGGAAATAAAGGTACCTCGCAAAGTGGTACCATCTCATGTAACCATTTTTATCAATATTGTAACCGATGTAGTAAGATACCTCGCCAAGTGGTACCACTTCATGTAACAATTTTTATCAATATTGTAACTGCCATTTGGTGGAAGATTCTAGCTCAAGTGGCATTTTGCATGTAAGCCACCTCTTGAGCATTTAGGTAGGGTTGCATGAAGTTTTCTTTTAAAAATATATGAAGCCATGTACGAGATTATCCTTTTGCAAGCTAATGAAATATTGAAGGAGGTTTCCTCCTCGAAGAGGCCTATAATTCAGTGTTACTATGATATTGTTTCATTTATGTAATTGATTTCTGAAAAGTGATATTGAGTTATTTGATGTATGTGAGTTATTTTTTAGTATTCTGTGAGAGTGTGCTTTATTTTAATAGTAGGTTCCTAACAAGTGGTATCAGAGAGCTTTCTAGGGCCAAGTTCTGCTACAACTAAGATGATTCTTTCCAGTCATTCTGCCTGTTAGGTATAATTTTCCTATGTGTTTTTTATTTCTATTTTTTCCTTTATCAAAAAAAAAATCCAAAAAATACAATCTTTTTTTTGCAAAAAATCAAAAAATACCAAAAACAAATACAGTAGTTGTGTAGGTTAGAAACACTATGCCGGGGGTTTTAAAATATCATGAAAGAGTTGTCATTATTAGCTAAGTTATATAGCCCATAAAGCATCTAGTTAAGTGAGGGGCGATCGGGCTCCAATACCCAGGCCTCAGACAACACTCACGCATGGAATTGATATCCCACGTATCTTCAGGTATATCGAGAGACAATATAGGTTTAAATAATACTTTATCCATTAGGAAGCTTTTCGGCCTTGTATTATCCATAGTCCATGGGACACAAAATCCCGGATGATTACCCTCTCGTACTGTCAGAGAGGCAGATAGTGTGCTCAAGGGTATGTGTGGAATACTCCTTGAGTAGTGGCCTGAAATATTGGTTCGAGCACTATTGTTCGTCACTATGGTATAACAGAGGTCCTATGGGTATTACATACTCCCTTACTTAGAATACTTGGTTCATGAAAAAAAAACAAAAACAAAGTATCATCCCCTTGCAAATCAACCCATCCTTGTTTTGCTAACCTACATTCACCATCCCCAAAAGTGAGCATATACAGAAGGCTTTCCCTATCACAGAAAACAACTTGCATGCACCAACAGTCAAGAAAAATTGTTGTAAGTGTTTGAAACAACCTGTGGTCAGAATTTGAACAGTCGGGATAGCGACAGTAACAGTCCTCTATAAAAACATAGAACACCAGTAGACTCGTCAACACAATAGAAAAAAAGCTATTGAAATTTTATTAAAATAGGGATATATCTTCACACAAATCTCATATTGACTCAAACATTTAGCAGAAAATTCTACACTCTATTCCAAACAAAATTGTCCTTGGCAGCTCCTGGTCAAATTTTGCACCAAATTTCTAAAAATAGCAAATTTTGATTTTTCTTGCTAAGGCCATAACTTTTCATCGATCCATCAAATTGATCCAAATTTTTGGGAATAGAATCTACTTTTTATTCTACACAAAATATCCTCAATGAATCATTGGTGAAATGTTAAGTACAAGTGGAAGAAATTACCTTGACATCGACTTGCAACCAACAGGAGATCACAAAAAGTCAAGAAATTTAGTATATCTCCTCATTGAGCGCTCAGATAAAACAACCACTAGAGTGGATCCTATCCTAAAATCAGTGTTGCAATTCATTTCCCAAATTGAATTTTGGACCCTTACTAAAAATAGTGACTCCTAAAAATCTGAGGTCTATTTTTAGTAAATCAGTACAAGAGGGACTGCAATGGCAAGCGGCACTCGAGGACAACAACAAAAGGATTTAGACTTGGGCACATTATTGGCCAACCTACAAAAATCCATTGCTGAATTAACCTCTATAAAAAAGAACATAGACACAGAGATTCTAGACCTTCGATTGGATCAAGATAACACTAGAATCCATTTAGAAGAACAACTCATAGATATGGATACCAAATTGCATGGCAGTATCAAAACTAAACACCATGCTGTAAACTCTGAACGAGGTCGACAAACACTAGATGACAAACACTCTGATTGAGATCCAACCTTCAGAATGCATAAATTAGACTTCCCTAAGTTTAGTGGAAAGGATTTTGATGGGTGGTTATGTTGAGTTGATCAGTTATTTTGACTCCATAATGTCCCTGTCTATCATCGGGTTCATATGGCTTCCTTCAACCTAGAATCTGAGGCCTTACACTGGTTCCAATGGCTATGGGTTGCTAACCTTGATCTATCCTTGGAGGACTTTGAGTCCCAACTACTCACTCAATTTGGCCCTAATGATTATTATGACTTTACAAGTGCACTGACGAAGCTGAAACAAACCACCTCAGTTCGTGATTACCAGACCCAATTTGATAAATTGGCTAATAAAACTAAGGGTTTGAATGAGGGATTTTTTATGAGTTGTTTTTTTAGTGGGTTACAAGATGATCTCCAGGCTGAATTCAAGATGTTCAAACCCCACATCATGATGGAGGCTATTAGTTTAGCCCGATTGGCCGAATCTAAACTCTCAGCTCAAAGGCAGACACCATGATTTTTGTATAACCGACCTTATTTCCCTCCTTGGGTCCAAAACCATACTGATAATAAACCTCCTACTCCCAAGCGACTGACTATAGAGGAAATGGATGCGTGTCGTGCCCAAGGGTTGTGTTATAATTGTGATGAAAAGTTTACGAAGGAGCATAGATGTGTAAATAATATATTGTTTTTAATAGATGTGGAGGAACCAAAAAAAAGTGACCATAGTGATGAGAAGAGTGATACAACTGAGGCACCAACTCCATAGGAAGAGGAACCATCAGAATCACCAGTAGAAATTTTAGTCCATGCTCTTGCTAGGATTACCACCTGATAAACCATAAAAGTTGTGGGTTATTTCAAATGCCAACGTCTCACAATTCTTATTGATTTAGGTAGTACACACAACTTTAATGATACTCGAGTGGCCAAACATACCAACTGCTATATACACTCATGCAATTATTTTGAAGTCATGGTGGCCAATGGAGTCACCTTACCTTGTAAAGGTAAATGTCAAAATTCAGATAGGGTATTATGAACTCAAGCAAGATATTTCACCTTCCAATTGGGAGGATGTGATATTGTGTTAGGATCCCAATGGATGAGCACCTTGGGCACTTTCTCCTGCAACCTTATAGAACTATGGCTGCAATTTTCACAAAATGGATAAACATATACGCTCAAGGATATCAAGGCTGGCCCAACACAAATTATTAGTTCCAATCGCATGAAGAAGTTGTTGAAAAATTCCTCCCGTGGGGTCATTGCACAAATATTTTCAATTCTACCACCCACTTCTACAACAGATCCACTTCTAGCAGATTTGCAACTTGTTCTAACCAAGCACAATGGCATATTTTCAAAACCAACTACACGGCCACCTCGTCACTCTCATGATCATGATATTCCACTAATTTCTATTAGTGCACCACCGAACATAGACCGTACCGATATCCTCATTATCTCAAGTCAAAAATTGAGAATAAGATATAGGAATTTCTCAAGGCATGTGTCATTCAACCCAATACCAGTCCCTATTCTTCTCCAGTTTTGCTAGTTTGTAAGAAATATGGCTCGTGGCAATTGTGCATAGACTACCCTGAGCTCAATAATATCACTATCAAGGATAAATTTCCCATTCTGGTAGTGGATGAATTGTTATATGAATTACATGGAGCTATGTACTTCTCCAAGTTGGACCTTCGTTCGAGGTACCATCAAATCAGGCTCAAGGACGAGGATATTCCAAAAATTGCTTTTTGTACTCATGAAGGTCACTATGAGTTCTTGGTAATGCCATTTGGTTTGACAAATGCACCATCCACATTTCAAAGCCTTATGAACAACATCTTCCATCCCTTCATACGAAATTTCATCCTGGTTTTTTTTTATGATATATTGGTTTATAACCGCTCGTGGGAAGAACACCTTACCCATGTGTATCAAAAATTACAGTTATTGGCCCTAAATCAACTTTTTTCTAAGCAGTCTAAGTGCTCCTTTGGTCTGACTAGATTGGAGTATTTAGGATACATTATTTCCAATGATGGTGTCAAGTTCGACCCTAAGAAGATTTAGGCAGTTCAAGACTGGGCAAAACCCTGCACTCTCAAAGGACTTCGGGGATTCTTAGGACTTACATGTTATTACAGGAAATTTATTCATAATTATGGGAAAATAGTAGCTCCCCTCACATCTATGTTAAAGGACTCTTTCACTTGGACATGACCCGCTGATCAAGCCTTTCTTGAATTAAAGCATGCCATGACCACCACACCTATAGTAGCCATGCCATATTTCTCTAAACCATTCATCATTGAAATTGATGTTTCCAATCGTGACATTGGGATAGTATTGATGCAAGAAGGGAGACCCTTGGCCTTCACCAGTAAGGCACTCTCTTAGCGTAATTTGGGAAAATCTACATATGCCAAGGATATGTTGGCCATCTTACATGTTGTCACCCATTGGAGACCATATCTCATTGAGCTCAATTTCTCCATTAAAACAGACCATCAGAGTCTCAAATATTTCTTAGAACAACGGGTTGCTACCCCAGAAAAACAAACATGGGTTTCTAAACTAATGGGCTATGATTATGATATCACATATAAGAAGGGCAAAGAAAATCTTATGGTTGATGCTCTCTCTCGCCAATTTGAGGCCTTCAGTATGATATGTGCTATCTCTGCACCTATCCCCCAATGGATAGACTTCTTACGATAGGAGGTACTTCAAGATGCATACCTATAAGCTTTGATGGCTTCACTTCAAGGTGATCTGACTTCATACCTAGGCTACAATTGGAATGGCCAAGATTTGCATTATCGCCAACGCCTTATTATTCCCTGTACCTCAACACTCTGTGACCTCTTCATGAAGGAACTACACACTGCTCCCTTTGTAGGTCATTCTGGATTTCTCAAAACATATGAATACCTCAAGCGCACATTCTTCTAGAAAGGGATGAAATAGGACATCCGTGACTTCATGGCAGCTTGTGATACCTACCAACGGATGAAAGGTGAAACAATTTGTTCTTCGGGTACTCTTCAACCCTTGCCCATTCCATATCAGGTTTGGACTGATATTTCTATGGATTTTATCGAAGGGTTACCTAAATCGGGCGATAAGTCTATTATTCTTGTGGTAGTGGATCACCTTTCGAAGTATGCTCATTTTTGTTCCCTTGCCCATCCTTACACAACCTCCACCATTGTCCAAATCTTCCTTGATTCCATTTTTTTCCTTCATGGTATGCCCACCTCCATTGTGTTCGATCGAGACCCTACCTTCACTAGTCATTTCTGGCAAGAGTTGTTTAAGTTGCAGGGAATGAATCTCAAAATGAGTTCAGCCTATCATTCACAAATAGATGGTCAAACTGAGATTGTCAACAAATGTTTGGAGACCTATCTTCGTTGCTTTGCATCATATCATCCTTCTCAATGGGCGAAGTGGCTTCATTTGGCTGAATGGTGGTACAACACGTCATATCATACAACTACCAAACTTACTCCTTTTGAGTCTATTTATGGACGCCCTCCACCCACACATTCTTCATACATTCCAGGTAGCTCCAGGGTCCAGGCATTCAACATTACTCTTCACCAACAGACTGATGTCCTTCACCAGCTAAAGCAAAATTTGGACATGGCCCAAAATTGAATGCAATAATAGGCCGACCAGCATTGATCCGAGCGTAGATTTGATGTGGGTGATATGGTTTTCCTTCACTTGCAATCATACAAATAGTCATCCCTCCAACTCCATTGGTGCCAGAAACTTGCTGTAAAATTCTATGGGCCTTACCAAGTCCTACAGCAGATTGGTTCCACTGCTTACAAATTGGCTCTTCTGCCCACCTCCAAGCTTCATATTGTTTTCCATGTTTCATCTCTAAAGAAAGTTATGGGAACACAAGTACAGGTTCAATCAACATTGCCATAATTGGATGAGGAAGGGTCCATCTTACTCGAACCAAAAAATTTGCTAGATCATCGTACCCACACTATTCACAATCGTACCATCATAGAAGTCCTTGTCTAGTGGTGTGGGCTCCAGCCAAAAGATGCTACATGGGAGTCTCTCCATCAACTCCAACACTAGTTTCCTCAATTTCAGCTTTGAGGACAAAGCTTTTCGAAGGGGAAGGACATGTTAGGATCCTATCATAACACCATGTTGTAATTCTCATTTACCTATGTAATAACCCACTTCCAACGTGGGGATCCCATTTTAACGTTATTATGCAATACTTAGTAATGTAGGTGGCAATAAAGGTACCTCACCAAGTGGTACCATCTCATGTAATCGTTTTAACCAATATTGTAACCTATGTAGTAAGATACCTCGCTAATTGGTACCATTTCATGTAACCATTTTTATCAAGATTGTAACCGCCATCTGGTGATATATTCTAGCTCAAGTGGCATTTTTCATGTAAGCCAACTCTTGAGCATTTAGGTAGGTTTGCATGAAGTTTTACTTTAAAAATATATGAAGCCATGTACGAGATTATCCTTTTGCAAGCTAATGAAATATTGAAGGAGGTTTCCCCCTCGAAGAGGCTCGCGATTCAATGTTACTGTGAGATTGTTTCATTTCTATAATTGATTTCTGCAAAGTGATATTGAGTTATTTTATGTATGTGAGTTATTTTTTAGTATTCTGTGTGAGTGTACTTTATTTTAATAGTAGGTTCCTAACATGCCATGTGAAGGAAGGTTGCGTTGAACATTGTTAACATGTCTAGGTTGCCCTGAGGGATAAGATTGAGTTCCTTGGGGATTGGTCCTCCTATGTTCAGGTAGCATGTTTTGATAGATACCCAAATTTTGGTTTTGTGGTGTGAGGGGTTTTGAGACTTGAATGATACCCCGATCAATGAGGTCTTAGACAAGATCATGAAAGGAGTGATAAGATTTGATATCGTGGTTGCATTGTCAATGGTATGTACAAAAATCTTGCTTGATATACCCCTGAGGCTTGGGTTAATTTGGGTTAAGGGGTCAGATATGACCTACATCGTACCATATCTAGAATAAGTTTTGCAAAGGCTCAGAGAGTGGGATCAAATTTCATTGTGGAGGTTGTAGGTGAAGGCTATAAGCCTATTGTGATCTAGTTGGAAGGGGTGTGTTATTCTAGAATAATTGATACTATGGAGGGAGAGGTCATGATATGGATGATGAAGCTGGAGAAGCTATTGCCACTTTATTATTTTGTGGTAGTCTGAAGAAGGGTAGATTTGGTGCATTTCTATTGAAGTGAAATTTGGAGTTGTAAGAGGATTTTTGTCTAAGCTTGATTACTAGATTGGACTTTGATGTTCTTAATGACCTTGGTTTGAGTGATAGCTTTCTCAAACATGCAACTTTGATGAAGTTGTAAGGAGGTGAAGATATGTTTGTGATAGCTCTTAGAGAAGAGTGTAACTAGTTCAACATATGGGAGGCTATGATTGAGGTCATGTATGATCGATATCCATCGAGAGATAAAATCTGTAATGGCTCATCATCGGCCTATCATAAGGCATAGACATTTGAGAAGTTGATCTTCTTCTTGATGTTAATGGAGAAATGTTCCAAGAATTAATTGGTCAGCTGCTCAAAGGTGAACAAGCTATGGCACAGGAGCATGTTGTACCAATTGAGGGCTTATCCCTCAAGTGAGAGGAAAAATATATGTAACTTAAGGGGATTGCTACTATGAAGTTGATAGCAAGCTAAGCGATACTGACGTGTTCATGAGGATCCTCTTTACCTTTGTATTTATTAAAATTTGATATCTTGAAGCGATAAGGGTAAGTAGGGATAGGAACTAAAGGGTGGACTGGCTCATTGTATATTTCATCATATGTGGGTTTTTGTGTCCCATAACCAGATATACGAAGATTCAACATCTTAAATTATTTTTCTAAAATTTGATATTCGGGTGCTAGATGTGTAAAGGATTGTGCTGAGGCGATTGGAGCCTAATAATTTGGTGGATATTGGAGCTATTGTTCCTCCCAGTGTAGAGAAGTAATGTATTACAATTGGTCCTATGGATGTGGCTATTGAATGGCATAAGATGTCAAAGTGTATGGGATACTCTGATGTAGAGCAGGCATCTGTTGGAAACAATAATATTGTGGTTGTGTGATTTATGGTTGATGCATAAGAATGTGCTAGAAAGGGGTATATTGTAATGGTTGGGCAGTAGGCGATGACAACCAAGAAGGATGCATCATGAAGAATATAGATGTGATAGACGATGGTGGTGTTAGGGGTGTCTGGATAACTGGTGCGAGTGGTGGTCGAGATGAGGTGTCAAAATATAGTACCTGCATCTGACTAGGAAGGTGGTGAGTGGAGAATCCGAGATGAGAAGAATAACATGGAGGATTAGTGGGATAAGATGAGTAGCACAGATCATAGGTGCATGACGAAATGGAAGGTGGAGCCTAAAATGGTGGAGGTGGAGGGAGTCAAAAAATGGATGTAGATGAAGGCAAAGGTTGAATAGAAGATGGCATACCATACATTCTAGAAGGGTAGGATGTAGGTGGAGGTAATGATAGGGAAGGAGTGTAAGCCTTCAAGGTAGGGGGATCACAAGATGGCATGGTGAATGTGTTCACAATAGGTTGGAGAGACAGGATTTACTGATGTTGTTGATATTGGAATTGTTGTGAGTGAGAAGGCGGTTGTGATACTGCATCAAATGATGAGAAGAAATATTGTTGGAATAATGGTGGTTGTGACTCTTGAGAAGTGTGTTGATATGATGATGTAGGTGGTGCATATTATTATTGTAATGGAGTCTATTATGGTAGGATTTGTGATGAGGGTTCCTAAGTGTTTGTAATGGAGGATGAGGGATCTAAGATCATCCCTATGGTAGGGAAAATAATGCAACCTCAAGGTGAATGCGATTGAGCAAGGAAGAATCATTCTCAAAGAGGTATTGAGATAGACTCTAAAAGAAAGGATGTGCAAAGGTATGTGAGGAAGGTGGGGTCTCCTTATCGATAGTGAAAAATGGAGGTGGGTGTCCCAAAATGGTATAGATGACATGGTCACAAAATGTAGAAGGTGTGTTAGGTGAAGGTAAGCGGGGAAGAAGTGGATGATATTTTTTGAATGAAGTGGTAAGCATATTACCCGAGGTAGACATATTGTCATATGATAGTGTGTATGTGAAGTGAGTCATAACCTATGAGGAGTTCTGTAGTGAGTGTGGACTTACCCTTCATGAATGAAGGGGGAGGGATGGACTGACTAGAAGTGACACAAAAAATCCTCCTACTCAAGATGTGATTGCTCATGCACTTGGCTACAGGTAACAATAGGCATGATATTGTGTGTTGTGAATTGGAGCTCAAAACTACTCAAAAATAGAGATCTAAGATTTTGGGTGTGCTCTATGTGGGATTTTTAGGTAGCCCTATGAAATTTGGGAAGTTTTTGTGTATCAATTTAAAATTCATAGGGTGCTATGTGAATTGGTAGTTGGTTCATAGGTTGACATATGAACTGGACTCAAACTATGAATCTAATAGAAAATCAAAAGTGATAGGCTATAGATAGCCAATAGATGGGCTGATAATAGGTGAATGTACTGAAACTAGTTCTGTGAGCGTGCAAACAAAGTGTAACTAGAATCAGTGCTAATAACATAAAAATAAATGTTTGTTTATTTTATGTGTTTTGATGTTGAAATATACCTCTAGAAAGTATCACAGGAAGTGGGGTGAAACTCTAGAAATAATAGGAATTTCATCAGCAAGGAACCTCCGACAACACCCAAGGGTACACAAAATAGAACAGTGTCTCAACAGGTAAATGGTGACCTAATTTAAAGGTATAGTAAAATGATAACCAAATAGTGGGGAACTCAAAATGCTCTAATAAATCCAAAAGCCTCTTGCAAGAAGAGATGGTACTATCTAAGACCTGCTACTGGCCCAGCCAAGTGGTCGCTTCACTCTTGGGTGAGCTTAGTCAAGAACGACAGTTATCATTTTCACTAATTATGTGAGTCTTGTGAACAAAGGCATATAAATATATCCTAATTCAAAGGTCCATTTTTGTGATGAATTCCAGAAAACCAGTCTCAAGAGTAGGGGATTTTCTGGTGATGAAGTCCAGAAAACTGCTCTTGAGGGCTACTAAGATGTCTAGGGGGTGAGCTGGTGGAAGGAGATGAATTCCAACATCACCAGTCTCGAGTGATAGATTGGGGATGAAGTTTAATATCATCACTGTGTATACCATGTGAGTGTTTGAAGGTGTGTTTGTTAGCACTTAGGTGAAAGCAAAAACAACTAACTAGATGCCTTTTCAGAAATGGAACTAGTCCTAGATATGTTTTTGAAATAAAATTGCCCTAGATGCATTTTTGGAAAGAGAACTAACTAGATGCATTTTTAAAAATAAAATATGATCTAGAAAGCACAAAGGTAAGCAAATTAGAAAGAGAAGTGAAATCCTAATGTGAATGACTTAAAAAGAGATTGAAATGTGATTTACAAATTTTGAAAGAAATTGTAATATACCCTAAGGATTTTGGAAAGTGATTTTGAATTATAAAATCTAATGACTTGAAAGGAATTTGAAAGATTGACCTAAATGAAATTTTGGAAAGATATTTGCAAAAATGAATGTAAGTGACATGAAAGATATTATAAACCCTAATCTAAGTGCAAGTGTGAAAAGAAATTTGAAATGAATTTTGAAAGGAAAATGTAAGTGACATGAAATGAATTTGAAAATCTATTCTTCTTGCAACCTTGAAAATAAATTTGAGATGATTTATGAAAAAGAATTGCAAAATGACATTAAAGGGATTTTAAAAACCTAATTCGAAGTGCAAGTTTAAGAAGAAATTTGAAATACCTTTTTGAAAAGAGAAAATGAAAAATCTGATCTAAATGTAAACTTGGAAAGAGATTGTAAAGATCTAACTAATACATGAAAATATGATTTGCTCTTTGGTCCAATAATATTCGTGCTAAATATGCTGAGAACAAAATTCCTGAAGACCTTGTTCGCTATCAACTTCCTACCAAAGGTTCTCCCATTTTAGCAGTTATTAATACTAGTGAGGATTTGATAAAGAAAATTTTATTTTGGATCATTCGTAATGGTCAACAAGTAAATTTTTGGATGGATTCTTGGGATGGTCACAAGCCTTTGATAACTCAATTTCCTGATTGGATGCCTTGGATGGAGGAGCTTCACCGAGCTAATTGCATAAAGGTGTCTAATTACTATCAGTACCATACTGGTAATTCAAAGGTTGGTAGATATTGGATCCCTATTTAAGACTGGCCTATTCAAATCCCAGAAAGGCAAAGACAAGATATCCAAGGCATCCTTCATATGATATATCTCTCTTGGTCCCATGAAAAAGATTATTTTGGATGGAACAACACCACTAAGGGTGAGTATTATGTTGCTCAAGGTTATTTGACCTTATGCCATAATAATCCCAACCATTATTTTGACATATTTTCTCAATTGTGGGCTCAAAAGCTCTAGCCTAAGGTGAGGTTATTTACTTGGCTTTTATTGCATCGTAGGGTGCTTACTGGTGAACAACTTATGAAGTGTGGTTTTCATGGACCTTTTATATGTGAAATGTGTGAAGAGAATGTAGACACTCTCAACCATATTTTTATTGAGTGTACTTTAGCCTCTGAGCTATGGAGAAGAATGGCCACTTTACTTGGCTTACAGTGGTCCAATTTTCTTACTTTTGAATAGCTTTGGAGGGATTTGCCTAATCAAGAGGGTGTTGATCATTTTATTAGGCAGTTAGTTTAGATGGGTTCTACCATTCTTCTTTGGAATATTTGGAATGAAAGCAACAATCGAATTTTTAATCAAGATAGGAGGGATATTCACTATATTTGGCAAAATATCATAGTCAACTTAGTTGAATCAATCCATCATCTCCTTAATCACCCCCAAAACTCCCACCAAATATGGGATCAAGTGATGCAAATATTGAATATTAAATCTTCTAAGAGCAACCAACTTAAAGGGAATGTGAATATTTGTAAGATGGATAGGACAAGAAATTGGCAACCTCCTCCTAAGGATTTTGGAAAAGTCAATATTGATGGAGCCTCTAGAGGGAACCCTAGAAAATCTAGTGTGGGAGGAATTGGTATACTTTAGATGGCTCCTTGGTTTTTACTTTTGTTGAGAATTTGGGTATTCTTTCCAATAACCTTGCTGAGGGGTATGGTATCCTTAGAGGCCTTCAAGAGGCTACTAAGGTTGGTTGGGAAAAGGTGTTAGTTGAGTCTGACTCTCAACTCATGATTAATTTTTTTAATACTCCTAAGAATCATAAGGTTGATTAGAGAATAAAAAGAATTATTGAGAAGATTCAATTAATCCAGATGGTATTTTTGAAAGTTGATTACAATCATGTGGTCAGAGATCAAAACAAGAGTGATGATGCTTTATCTAATTGGGATTTGTACAAAGGTGATCTTACTTTTTATGGCCACCCTCCTAGATGGTGGGCTTCACAAGTTAGGGAAGCTCTTCTTTCTATCATTTCTTTGGATGGCTCCAGTTTTGAAGGTACCTAGTTTCTTCTTGCTTTATTTTTACTTCTCTTTTGTTCGATCAAGTTATTTTAGTGCCCTAACTCATTCTTTTCTTTATTTTTTTTCCTCTGTTGATTCTTGCCTTAATAGTCTTCTGGTCTATTAAGGTCATTGTTATGTTCAATTTTTTTTTTCTTTTTTCTATTTTTGTTTAGTTTTTAAGGTGTGTGTTGTTTTGTTTTGTTTTTTTTGTGTTCTTTGTGTTGTTTTTTTTGTTCTTGTGTTTTTTATGTTTTTTGTTATTTTTCTTGTGTTTTTGTTGTTCTTGTTCTTGTGTTTCTATTTTTTTGTGTTAATTCATATTTTTATGTGTAAGTTTTTTTCTATGTTTTTTGTTTTTGTCTATTGTATATTGTTGGTTGTGTTTTATTTTTATTTTTATTTTATCGTTTGTTTTTTTAGTTTTTGGTTGTGTTTATTTTTCAGTTTATTTTTTTATTTTATTTTATTTTTGTTATGTTTGTAGTGTTCTATTGTTTTTGTCATGTTTGTGTTTTGTTATGTTGTTCTTGTGTTTTTTCTATATAGTTCATGTTGTGGTTTTTTTTTATCTTATTGTGTGTGTTTGGTTGTGCTTTTCTTTTTGACACACTCAAGGAGTATGTTTTTTATTTTATTTTATTATTTTTATTGTTATTTATTTATTTAAATGGTTGTGTGTTTGTTTGCTCCTTGAGTATGTCAAAGGTGGTAGGCCAGGTCCGAGTCCTGAACATTTTTGACGGAATGGATACCCCTACCTCCTTGGGTCTTACCCGAAAGTGACATCCCTTCTGGGATGTTTCCACAAATAAAAAAGAAAGAAAGAGATTATTTGCAAAAATTGAGGATAAAAAATGAATGCAACTTTGATTTTACATGACAAAAAATAAAGCTGAGAAAGTGTAAGCTAAATGATTTTGAAATAACATGATAACCCTAATTAATGTGCTTGCAACAAATTTTCACAAAATGACACGATGCATTAGATGGTAAAATTTTTTTGCAAAGAGACAACAAAAATAGGAGGTTCTAAGGGGAATACCTAACTCTTGTGGTGTAAGATATTTTGTTTGATGTCTCAGCTATAACCCTTTGTAGTTTTAGGGTTTTATGAAACAATCTAGCAGGGTTCACAAGGTGGCCTGCAAATTAGATTGTTGGTTTGCAGGGTAGGGACGAACTGGTTTTAGGAGCCTAAAACTCCTATTCTGAAGACCTAAAGTGCTTGTCATGGTTTTAAATTGTGTCAGATTAGTGAAAGAACTATTCTAACACAACTGTTGTGGGGTCCCACTGGGTGTTCCAGAATGAAGCGAGTGAAATACAGCCATTTGATAAAACAAATAAAAGGATTGTTCCAAATGTTGCTTTATTCATTTAAAAGTGTAGGGTTACAAAAATGAGTCTCTATTTTAGTGGATATCCTTATTCCCTATTTTTGTCATAAATATGAAGCATTTGACAGTGTCTCTTAGATATCCTCAATGAAGGTGGGCTTCTGTGCACGTGGGCCACCGATAGGCTGCTGGTGTGTATCTTTTTGTACCTATTTTGGACCTACAAAAGGGTGTTAGTGCATTTGGAGGCTTGCTTTGGTCAAGCCCCATGATTATAAAGACAAATTGAGTTAAATGTAAAGAAAAACATGATTAAAGTTGTTGGAAATATTATAGAAGATATCAAAAATTGATTGATACTTGATATGGTGTTGTAAACCTATTGTATGGTCGGTTCGTAGGGCAACCTATGAATTGGATCCCAGGTTCACAACATATGCGACTTTTAGGTGTCTACAATTAATTCTGCTCTTTTAAAATTTATCTTTCCTCTTTAATAATAATTATGCTTTCCTTTGATTAATAATTTTCCTTCAATCAAGAATTCCTTACATCATGACTCAAATTTACCTTCTTATCTTTTTATCTTCCTTTAATCTTCTTCAAAAAAAAAATTAAATATAATCTTCTAAATCTTATCAAAATAACCTTTTAATTAAATATTTCCTTCTTTTAATTAAATCACCTTTTATTTTTTGATGTCCTCCAATTTATTTTTTGCTTGAACTTATAATATTGGGGAATAATTATTCAAATACCTTTGCATATGTTGTTATTCTCATTGGTAGTTTTTGAGCATTATATTTATTTTTACTGCACTTTTGATTTGTACTCCATCATCTTTGCACTTTTCGAGCTATCTCATCCACACCTTTAGTGCTATATCTTCAACAATATTTTGTCACTTTGACTAAAGCTGGACAATTTGTTTCACTAACAAGTTTATTTTTATACTAACAACTACTTGTTCCAAAGGTTGTTACTATTGGTTACTATTCCATCAATCTCTGATGGAAATCATTTTCTCAATATGCTCAAATATTTTTTTTTTGGTTGATTGTTACCAACTATTCTAACGGTCTAATAAGGTATTTTATATAGGCTTAATGTCATGTTAGTTCCATGTTTTTTTACATTAACCAACTACCACCTCACAACTTCATGCTCTAATACCCTTAACTATTATTAAACCTGATTGTTACACTAAAACTACACTTTCAAACTGACAAATGCATGTTCCAAAGACTTAAGTTTTTTAATATACTATTAGAAATTAATTATTCTAATGGCCTAACAAGGTATTTTTTGCAGTCTTGATATTTTTTCAACTCTGCAGGGTGTTTTTTACATTAAACAACTATCAATTGACAATTGCCTACTCTACTCTTGATTGTTACTAAACATGCCTGTTACACTACTCAAACTACACTTTTAAACAAACATTTGCATGTTCCAAAGATGGTTTAAATGTTGGTTACTATTCCATCAATCTGTGGTGGAATGTATCTTCTTAGTATGCTCAATTATGATTTTTTTATTTTTTATTTATTTTTAGTTGATTGTTACCAACTAACTATTCTAGTGGCCCAACAGAGTGTCTTTTGCAATCTTATGTTCTACTAACTCTATAGGGTATTTTTTTATATTCACCAACTTCCACCTCACAAATACTTACTCTAAAAATTACCCTTAACTATTACTAAATCCAACTATTACACTACTCAAAATGCACTTTAAAATTGATAATTGCATGTTCTAAAGATTGTTTTGTTAGTTATTATTCTATCAATCTATGATGGAAGTCATCTTCTCAATATACTCAATTATGAACTTTGGTTGGGAAAGGTTGGGATTACTAAAAAAACTCTAATATAGATAATCTAGGCTAGAGTGTGTCTGGTTTTGTGGGCTTTTTGTTATACTCTCTCCATCATGATTTGTGGCTGACCCAATATCTTAAAGCTCTAACTATAGAGGGTTCCACCATATATGTAACTACACTATCCATTTTTTAGTGTACTATTAGAGTAACTTCCTAGTATGCTATTTACCGATGCATTGCAAAACTCAAAAAGTTAAAATCTTTCTAAGGTTGCAAGTTTCTCCTAATCCTATGGGGATCTCACGATATACCCCAGGGCATGTGGGAGCTCACTGTCATATTCGAGTGTTGTCTAAGGCCTGGGTATTGGAGTTTTATCATACCTCACTTCACTAGACACCTTATGGGTAATCTAGCTTAGCCAATAATGATAACTTCTTTGTGATATTTTAAACCCTTAACACAGGGCTTCTAACCTATTTCACTAAAAATACAAAAATGTATTTTCTAAAGGATATTTTAGTGAAAAATAACAAAAGGAAGATAAACATATACCTAACAAGGATTGGATGACAAAACAACAATTGTTGCAACTACAACAAAACACATCCCTAGAAAGTGCTTTGATACCACTTGTTAGGAACCTTTCAATTAAAATAAGCACATCCACACAAATATTACAATAATTAATAAAAAAGGAACTGAATAAAAATATTGAATATAAAATAGGTGCTATGATACCACTTGTTAGGAATATTTCAATTAAAATAAGCACATACACACAAATATTGCAATAATTAATAGAAATACAAGAACATAATATCATTATTGCAATACAAAATTTAATAGAAAAACAAAAACTAAATATCAATATTGCAATACAAAATGGAAATGCAGTCACTTTATTACTCAAAAATAGAAATTGCAATACAAAATTGTAGGCCTCTTCGAGGGGGCAACCTCCTTAAAATTAGAGCTTTGTTACAATTTTAAAAAATGACTTGATACATATCGATTCAACTCTTGCCTTTTTATAGACCATTATCAACCCTAAACCTAATGCTTAATGGTTGATCCAAATGCAAATATAGGCTTGAGCAAGTAATTCCTAATAAAGAAACAATTACATCTTTTAGTAACTCCTTAGAATAATTAATTCTTACATCATGTGGGTCCTTATGCACTAGGTGCCTAAGGTGCCACATTCACATTTACATAGTAATGTTATAGGGTCCTAACACAAAATCACATGATCCATATGATTTGGTAGCTAAAACGATTAGATGGAGAGATCCTTTTTGTTAAATATTCTAAAGGATATGTATAATCAAGTAATATGGAATGTGTTTACTTCATTCTGGTAAGTCAATAGGCTTATGCATAGTGATGAATCATCATAAATTCACGAATATTAAGATTTTTGAGATTGAAATTGGTGAAAATGGGGACCATAGACATCAACCCACTCACTCAAAATTTCTAGGACAAATTTTTTTTTAGGTTCGATTTGCCCCTGCTTTGATAATAATTTTACAGTTTTTTTTAAATCGCCAACCTTTCCTGCCTAAATGATGGACCTTTTGTCTTCAAATTATAATTAAAAAATTTTATCCCACCTAATTCGCCTCTTATACCATAATTATATATAGCTAACATGACAACGATATTCATACATTTAAAACATTTATTCTCCCTGAAAAACCTGTAGCGATCACATAAAATTTTTGTAGTGTAGACAACAATATCAACAAGGGCGATAGACAACTGCAAAATAAAAGATAGATGATAGGCATTTAAATTTGATGATAGACAACAAGAGACATACAACAAGCTCTAAAGGTAACAAATAACTAGCAACAAACTTTAGGTAATAGGCAACATGTAACAAACAATAAAGGATTAAAAAGGCAACAGACAGTAGGCATTGGAGAAATATACTAATAACAAACGACAAATAGAAGATGATAGACATAAAATGATAGACAAAAGGTGAAAAATATAAGGTTATAGGTAGAAGGCAACAAATAAAAGAAACAAATAGAAGGTAACATATAGAAGATGATAGAAAGTAGGACAACGGGTAATAGACAGAAGGTGATAGACATCAGGAGACAAAAAGTAGGCAATATAAAAAATGTGACTAGAACAGACAAGGGGTGACAGACATCCATTTATTTTCTTTCACACGTTTTTCCTATCTTCTGATATTTTTACTGTCATACATCCATTCTTCTTGTTAGTCGTCTAGATTTGTTGTCAGACGTCCAATTTTCTTGACTAGTATTTCTCTTTTACCGGTAATTTTTTTTTTACATCGTGTGTGTTGCCTCTCTTAGAAGATGTTTTTAATTTTCATGCTTTCTTTATTTCTAAAACCAATATTTTACTAGTAATTCTCTTTTACCAATAATTCTCTTTTTCTAATCTTTGTGCTAGATTAGAAAGTAATTTTAAAAGATCACATTTGATCAAGGATCTACTTTTGATAAAAACCTTGAAGATCCTTAGAGTCAAGATGGTCACTATACCCAGTTCATGAAACAATAATTTTTTTGGTAAACCTAGTGGGACCCAAATGTACAATCCAAAAATCAACCATGTAACTAATTTATAGATTGATATTCCTATGAAGATCCCAATCTATCTAATACATTGAAGCAACACCATAATTTACCTAGAATTTGGAAAATTGGCTCATAACAAAGGACGTAGAAACCTACAAGCATAAGAGTGGTTTCATTTGAAGAAAAAGAATAAGGAAACCCAAAATTAAAACACGAAAATTCAATAAGGAGGTTTTTGATTTGGAATCAAAAAGACCCCTTGAATCATGATCCATTCTACACCGCTATTTTTTGTGTCCCAATCAGATGTCTAGTGTTGTCTTCTATCATATTCTAAAACACTACTATTTAAATCACATGGTGAACCTATGCATGTTACACATCCATTGTTTCTATATTTCATCCAAATTTTTATAGACATCCAGTCTTTCTGTTAGTCATCTGAAACTGTTGTCAGACTTCTAATTTTCTTGACCAATAATTCACTTGTACCAATAATTTTCTTTTTTTTAACATAATGTTCATGTTCATCTTCCCTTTATATAGGTAAAATATCATCTATTGGAAATGGAAATAGGGAGGCCAATCTTATGATAAAAATGGTATCCTAAAATGCTTTCATCATTTATCGAAATCCAGTGAACCATCAATATATGCACAAATTCGAGGTACAAATACCTTTTACTTTCTAAACAGTTATTTTTTGTATACTGTTACTTTTTGATATAATATTTTTTTCCTTTAAAATATTGGTTTTTTGGTTGATGGCTTTGGTCTATGTTTATCTAACTTTTTCTGGTTTGAAAAAATTGTATTATTTTAATCCTGTAATAGAATGTGCATTTTTAAATCAAAAAATGATATGGAACATCTTTATATGCAAAAAACACTATTAACCCTAATATGCCACCAATTTAAGATGTCTCCAATAATTAAATACCCACACATGATTCTTTTTAATGAAATGCAACAACAAGATGCAGATATTTTTTAAACTAGCATGTCAAACAAAAAAGAAAATGATATTCTCATACAATCCCCACTTTCGTGGAATCTTCTTCTAAGAAACCTAAATACAAAAAGTTAACTAGGTGAACTATTGGAAGAACATTTTAGCTTTAATGGTCATCGACATATCCATTTATCGAGCTAGTATAGCCATAGAATAGTAATGAACAATAAAAATAATGTAGATGCATAATTTGTAGTTGAAAACTTAAAAATGATCATAGAATGCAACTTAAGATAGATACATTAGAAAAACATTGTGGAAAATTTTATCAAACAATAAAATAAAGTGATGGAACAATCACGAAAAAAATTAGGTAGAAAGATGCATCAAAATGTGTACATGTCAGATATGCACACAAATATGAAAAGAAATAAAACAACAACAAACTCTAGTTGAGAAGGGTGGAACAATTCAAACCCAATTTCAAAAAAATTATAAGACCACATTAACTTCAAAAAGTTTGCAGTTTGCTACGATATATACTATTCTTAAAAATGGTAGACCTATGTCTATTTCATTGACTATAAACATATATTTCAATAGCTGATGTGCAAAATCTTCTCAGTACCCACTAGTTAGATCAAAGTGGTTGGAAAGTAACAAAATTTCTCTCATTGGTTGAGAAGAAGGACCTCAAAGAGAAAGTAAAACATGTCAAATTCATTTCACTTTCAATTGATGAGGTAACTGTTGTTGACAACACATCTTGGATTTGCATGCATGTTTACATATTTGAAAATTATTTAAGGCAACTTCATTTACTTACACTACATAAGATGGTGGAATGTTGTAATGTGAAAATCCAATACAATATTTTTGTAACTAGTTTAAAGGACATAGCAGGAATGAATGATATAGAAATAACAACTAAGTTAATTTGCATCGGAGCTAACGATGCTGCTACAATGCAAGGACACAATAATGGTCTTTGTGTTCAACTACAAACATCAATTACCCTATATTTTATTCTTATTCATTGAATTTCTTATAGAATGAATCTTGCATACAGATTTGTGAGCACATTTGAAAATATAGCAAGAGTGAAAGAACTTATTCGTGAAATTCATGCTTATTTTTTGTGCAATTCAAAAAGATTTTTAGAGTTTCAACAGTTTGTACTTGGAATTACCAAAGGTAAAAAATTGTTAAAATATGTAGATACTAGGTGGATTTTGTTGCATCAACCAACATATAGAGTTTTCAAAGAATATCAATGTTTGGCAGGGTTTATGTATGCAAATTGTAGAGTAGTTGATAAGGCTAAATATTTGTTATACCGAATGAGTGACTTGGAAACACTTCTAACATTATGTGGTATTCTTCCAATGTTGTAAGAAATGAATACTTTGATTAAACTTGCACAACAAAGATCAATTTATATTATGGATTTCATCAGGATAAGAAAATAAAATGTATGCATATTGATATGTTGTACACGTCTGGTGAAATTTTTATGAATCCTATGTTTGTGAGTTGGAGAACATTAACAAAAATAAATGATCCTCAAAGCTTTTTGAAGTTTAAAATTAATGATCATCTTTGTATTAATGTCCACAAAAATGACATACCTTTATATTATTTCGATAAAATATCGAATATAGCTACTACTGAAGTTGAAAAAATACCCATAACATACAATAGATTTGATGTAGTTGTATAAATACAAAGATTAAACTAAGAAAAATAGTAGAAATATTGACAAGATAAATAAGAGACCATTTTCAAAGAGATGAATTGCTTGAGGCTATGGGTGTGGTTAAGCCCATGTTTTGAGATCATTTTACTGAATACTAACATTTACAAGGTTAGTTTATCAAGAAAATGGTCACTATTGTTACCCCTTTCCCTAAATGTGTGGAAGTAAATGGTATTGGAATCAATGGTGTTCTCAAAAAAGATCTTTTGATAAGCCAATCAAACAATTTTGGAATGACAATGGTTGGTCAATTTCACATTTGATTAATCGTCATGAACCAGGTTTTATTTCACGTTTATGAAAAAATTGTATCCTAGTAGTGTCTTACAACATACGATGAGTGCATATTTTCATTTATATGAATTATGTCAAATGATGATTTTTGGATCTGTGGAAGATGAAAGGGTATTTAGTGCATTATCATTCATAAAATCTAAATTTCAAAATAGGTTGAATAAAAATTTGAAAACTTGTTTGAAAGTATATGTGTCGACCTATGAGGTGGAGCAGTATCCTTATGAAGGAGCTTTGACATATTGGAAATCTCTAGCAGACAAAAGAGGTGTCACGAATACTCATAATGATGAGGATAATGGTAATACTTCCACTTATCAGGTTGTAGAGACACAAAGTTTGGGTATGCGTACAAAACAATTGTGGACTATCTAAAAGTATTTGTTTCAGCTTCCACCATTGTAATAAATGGATGATTTAAAATTTTTAATATTTTTCATATTATTTTTTATCAGTTTTCTAGAGGATATTGAGAATTGAATTTTTGTTTTACCATGACTTAAAAATTTCTTTCAATGTTTATATGTTCATAAATTTATTGTTTTGATATAATGTCGTTATTGTATTGTCTCTCTTTAAATATATATATATATATATATATATATATATATATATTATTTTTTAAATCATAAATATGTTGTTGAATTTTCTGTACATGTTCATAAACTTTTTTAAATTTCATAGCCCTGTTATTTGATTCTGCCTATGTTAATGAAATTGTATATTTAATATTTAAGCCATATTTAAATTACATATTAGATTTGTATTTTATAAATCCTTTATGAACAAGCATATATCTGTGTTGCAATTTAGTCAATTAAAAAGTTTTTATAGAACAAAAGAGAACTTTTTACCTATGTCCATCTTGCCTAGCAATTCATTCGTAATTGACAATATTTTATTGCATCCACATCAAAAAATTAAAACATCATAGTTTTTAAAATTCCATTTTTTCAATGACTTAAAAAAATAAAATTTCATAAAGACAATACACAATTTCTTGAAAATGTCTCTTTTATTGATTTCAAAGCGTTGTTTTACAATTTACAAAATTGTTGACTGCTATACAACAAAATTTACAATCAACTAGTCATCTTTCTCCTGGGTGCCTAAAAAATGAGTTGGATCTTCTTTAGAATGAGTTTGTGTTGATGTTCCCTCATCAAAATTTGTCGCTTCTAGTGCACCAACTCTTATTAGACCTTTTATCGTAGTGTTCAACCCCCCTAGTGTTCAACTCTTGTTAAAATACAATGCTCTTTATTCTTTTGTAGGATCTTCCTTAAAAGGTGCATTCAATTCTTTCTCATTTTATTTTAACAAAACATCAACATTCAATTCGTTATCTCTGATGACCTTCTTAAGATAATTGTTTTCCTTTATAGTGTATTTTAATCTTTCTTTCATTTGGATAGCTTGATCTAGACTATTTGTTACAGTTTTCAACAACACTCATGCTGCTCACTTGCGTCTTCGTGTATTCAAAATTAGACTACAAAAGATAAGAGAAATATGTTAATATAAATACACAAATAATATGTAAAAAAGAAATAAATATGTTGTGTAAAACTTACATCAACGACAACTCTTGTAGTTTCTACAACTGCTATCTTTTTCTCATCTCTAACCCTTTCATTGAAAAATGTTTGGCTTTGGCATTGAGGTTTTCCAATCTATTCAATATAATCTCCAAAATTTCATCATTGTATGTGGAGGTGGCCTTCACATTGTCGGATTCAGTGTGATGTAACAAATCATCAAGATTTTATGGTTTATTCTCCACCAATGAAAATATATTCTTTCTTTTTGAGAAATTCTTATATCAGTTGTTTATTTTTTTATTAAAACCTTTGCCTAATATTCTCAATATTTTAATTTTTTAATAAAAATTAACTTTTTCATCATCAGTAAGAGAATGTTGGGTGGTTGTTTGATGGGTAGGGGATGAGCTAAGTGCAGTGGTAGCTTCCTGTTGAGAAGCAACACACCCCCACTGAAAAATGAATTTTCATCCTTTGAAAACTTTGAGCTTTCATTTTTGCAGTAGGGACCCTCTTGATGATTTTCAAGTTTTTAAATTCCAAATTTTTACTTGCCTCTTTCTTCTTCAAGTTTTTCCTGTGTCAAAGTATCCAAGTTTTCTTGCATTCTGGATTTTTTATCTCAGAATTCACTTTTTACATGCTAGAATCATTCATGGATAAAGAAAATCTTATACCGGTATGAAAAAATGCAGAAAACAGACAGATAAATTCATTAGAAACCAAAACTTTTCTTTTTTGGCAAAGTCGCGAAATCGGGACAGGTTTTCAGAAAATCGGCTAAGTCAGAAAAACGTAGTGAAATCGCGACACTTTCCATTTTTGAAAATGTCGCGATATCGCGACACTTCCATTTTTTGAAATGTCGCAAAATCACTATCGGTTAGGAGAGAGAAAGCAAGATCGTACGGAACGTCACGAAATCGCGACATGTCACGAAATCGCGACGAATTTGGAGAGAGAAGGCAAAATTGTACAGAACGTCGCGAAATCATGACATGTTGCATTTTCGCGGTTGAGGGAGAGAAAAATCGACTAAGGCATGAAATGGTCACGATTTCGTGACACGTCGCGAAATTGCGACATGTCGCATTTTCGTCGCGCGTGAAGGAGAAAGTCGCAGAGTCACAAGGGAAGTCGCGATTTCGCGACATGTCGCGAAATCGCGACATGTCGCATTTTTGCGATGCAGTTGGGAAAGAGTTGCACGGCATAAAGAATGTCGTGATTTCGTGACATGTCACGAAATCGCGACATGTCGCATTTTCGTGGCCTGGACAAAAAAGGGCCGAAAATGCAAGACAGCTGGAAATGGACACGTGTCACGATTTTGTGACACGTGTCAAGATAAAGCAGGCCACGTATTAGATAATTAGAGCCGCATGCAAGTGAACTTTAGGGCTTCATTTTAATATTTAAGCTTTTGATTTAATAATTTTAAAATACTAATCCATCTTTTGTTCTTTCATGCAGGAAGCCATCTGGCACTTGCATGATAGCGGAGAAATGGCCATAAAGGTAAAGCTTAGTGCAAATTAATCAAAGACGGCCATATAGAAAGAAAAGATGTCGGGGTTGCTGTTTCATCCAATTTTTTACAGATCTGTCCGCAAAGAGATTTTACGGTGACTAAGCTGCTGCTCATAGCGGAATATGTCGAGAATTGGCCGGAAAGTGAAATATCTACACACAGTTACCGAAATTTGCCGGTGAATGCATTTAATGATAATTTATGGCAGAATTAATAGCTTGCAGACATTTTCAACTCAGGGATGGCTCTACGGAGATGAAATGTCAGAGAATTTGTGACTCATCCAAATTACCCGAGGGAATTAATGAGGGCATTTACTCACAGTTGCGGGTAAATGCAAGTGGCATTCGAATTCTATCTTCTCCATTTATGGCAAGTGACTGCACTGAGTTGCAGAATGGTTAAGTTTTATCCAGACTTTGTTTAAATGGCTTTATATTATAAAACCCGGGTCCTAGGGTTTGAGCTGATAAGATTTACGATGGGAGAAGAAGATATTTCTGAAAAGATCAGGGTTTGTCCTGAGTCTATAAATACTTCTTCTCAATGTATTCGCAGGAGGCGAAAACTTAGAAATAAAAGGCTATTGAAGCAATTTCTTGCAAATTTTGTTAAATACTTTATTTTTTGGACTTGGAGTTGATGTGTTGTTGTTTTATGTGATAGCATGGCCAGGAGCCTAATCTTTTGCAGATTGTGATAAGTTCATCTTCTTTTGTTATCCGTTTCTTTAAAGTTTATTAAATATATGCTGTGAATCTGTGTTATCAAGATTAAATATGTTGTTAGGCTTCATTTGTTCTATTGTATGCTAGGGAAAATTACATATTTAAGGTTCAAGTCTATTCTAATTCCTCTGTCCTCACTGTGCGAGCTAGGCTGCCGATGAAAGATATCAATTTTAATCGACTTCCCTTCAGTTTATAATTTTTCGTTAGATTTTTCCATCTCTGCCTTATGCTCTTAGTAGGAAGTGATCTTAGAAAACTAGACACTTTCTTCTTTGATTTGTTCTATTGTGAAGCTGATAGTATAAATAAAATTGGTAGTTTTGTTTTACAGTTAAATTTGATAAACTTATCTTTCTGCCTTACCCTACCCTCTTTGTTTTATCGTGAAATGACCCATTTTTATTTTCTTTTAATTTTGTCTTTTATTTAAATCTGCTGACCCATGAGAGCTAGATCAAAGAATCAATTTTAAATCTGATTGTCAACAAGTGACAACTACTGAACATTACTGAACAAGTTCAGTGAGCCCGTTGTAAGGTACAGACAGTCCATATTGAAATCTATTCCAAAAGTGGAAAAGAGTGAATTGACATTCGACCCGACTCTATAACTCACACCTTGGATAACCAGCTAGATCCTAAAGTGAGTGGGATTTATCTTGTATAAGTGTTATCATAGTTTTGTGCTCATCCTTCACAGGGTGTGTATAAAATTCGGACCAACATTTAAAAATGGCGCTAGAAGGAGGGCCTACTGAAATTCGGTCAGTATTGTAAGTTGTCAGTACAATTTTTAAGATTGCTAGAAAGAAGACCTCAAGTTCAGTACTCTGTTAAAGATTGTAAGTTTGTAAATGCTTGTGAAAAGCTGGATTCTACATACAGGGTAACAAGGTCCCACCCCAGAGCTGGAGAGCTCCTTGTACCTAAATTAGAAACTCCTAGGAGAAGTAGCCTCAGAAGGGCCAAATATCTGTCTCAAACAGTTTTATCACCGCTGATAGTTACTCCAATCGCAACTCAGAATATCACTGTCAGCCAAGTAGTGATGGCAAATTAGTTGGGCTCCACTGCTTTGAATATTTCGGGTATATCCCATGACCTGCCCAGAAATCTAAAAAGATATCTCCCCAGATATAAACATGATGGGACAAGAACTGTAGAAGAACATTTGGTTGCATTCAAGAATGCTTTGAAATTATTAAATGTACAGCATGAGGATGTTGCCTGCAGACTATTCCCATTCACTCTCCAGGAGGGAGCTTATGATTGGTTTTTAAACCTCACTAATGATTCTGTCACCAGCTGGAATGACTTAGAAAAAGTTTTTGTGTCATAGTTCGGTGAAGTGATAGATCCTAGTATATTGTACCAGTAGTTTTCTGGCATCAAAAGAGAATTAGGTGAATCTATCAGATCCTATAATGTTAGATTCCAGAAAGCTTATGGTAGACTTACTGGGTATTATGTACCGAATGCTGACTTGGCATTAGAGATCTTTAGAAACTCTCTGGATCCAATGACCTCTGTCTTCTTGAAGAGAGATCCCACTATTACTAATTTGACAGAATCTTATAAAGAAGCTTTGATTCTGGAAAGATAGTTGGGACCCTAGCCTTTAAATGCTCAGCAAGTTCCTCTGGTTGCACAAGCTGCCCCTGTGTTCAATCCTATACCACATCAGGTAATTTTGCCAGCTTGTCAGACTCTACCATCAGCAAATCCACTAGCTGTAGCACCTGTTGAGAATGTATAGAACCCAGGCAAAGAGGCTGACAATGCAAGAGTGGAAGAAGTCTCAAAGATTGTTCAAAAGCTGGCCAATGATTTCTTGAGTTTTAAAAGGCAAGTTTCTACTGGGGACAACTCCAACAGGTATTCATATCAACCGAACAGATTCAACCGGCCCCCGTATGAACCTAATAAATATTACAAGGGTAAAGCTCATGATGTGAATATTTGCGATTTAGCTCTGCCTAACTGGTGCGAGAATACATGCCACTTCTCGGCATGGGGAGTTGGATTGTCTGGAATTTTGTAATGCATTTGAAGCCTTGTCCAGGGATTTGATCTCCCTAAAAATCAAAGAAGCTGCTGATGGCCCAAGTTCATCCGAGCCACGGTGCAGCTATGGTCCTGGATTCTTTCACTTTCCCGGATGAATCTGAGAATGTAGTTGAAATGCCTATGGATGAGGTGCAGGCTTTCCAGCAGTACAGAAGAGATAATTACAACCTAAGAAATAGGAATCCGGAGCCTAATACTACATCAACCCCTCCGGACAACTCTCACAATGTTCCTCCCGACCCCTCTCCAAGCAATAATCCATCTCCACCAAAGGGAGGGAATTTGAGAGGACCAGATGCTTTTGTCCCTCCACTTAACAAGGGATATAACATAGTGGAGGATATGAAAAATATTAAGGCCAACATCACTCTACATGAGTTGGCATAGATTTCAGAGCAGAGAGACAACCTGATAAAAACATACTCTGGCCCTGCTACTAAACCTGTGGACAAAGGGAAGAAAATAGCAAATGCCAATCTAGCCATGTACAAAGAAAAAATTGAAGTTCCCCCATTTTTACTGACTGTCCGTATTTTTGGGAAGAACTTACATAATTGTTTGGTAGATTCAGGTGCATCTGCTAATGTTATGCCTTTGGCCATTTGTCAGCAGTTGGGTCTCACCCCAATGAAGTCTGAAAGGAGAGTTGTCCAATTGGACAAATCAAAAGTTAAAGTTGTTGGAGAGCTTCAAAATATTCATATCCAATTAGCATCTGAGCCAAGGGCTCAACATAAAATTGAAATCCAGGTTGTGGATATCCCTGTGGGGTACGGGATGCTGTTGAGTAGGGATTGGTCGAGGTCTCTGAACGGATACTTGGCAACAGATTTTTCACACATGTGGTTGTCGTGGAAAGGAGTGGCAAATCAATTACGGGTTAAAATAGAACCCAGGTACAAGCATACAATTATTGAGTACAATGCAGAGAATGAAACTGTAAATATTGCAGAGGTAGATATTGGAGTCTACAATTTAACAACGGGGCAAAGTAACAAGTTTAATAAAGCTCATCCTGTACATACTAATGAAGTCTGGACACTTCATGTGGATGGGGCTAGATCTAAACAGGGTTCTGGAACAGGGGCAGTCCTTAAAGGGCCTAAAAGTCAGACATATTTTATGTCTTACCGCCTACAGTTCCCTTGTACAAATAATTTAGCAGAGTATGAAGCTCTGATATTAGGTTTGAAATTTGCTTTGGACAAAGGAGCAAGAAATATTCAAGTTTTTACTGATTCGAAATTGGTGGCAAATCAAGTCAGAGGTAAATTCCAGTGTAAAGCATATTATTTAAAAGGATACAAACATCGGGCTTGGGATCTTGTAGAAGACTTTGATGCTTTTAATCTGACACACATAACCAGAGAACAAAATTCACATGCAGATGTCTTGGCTTCTTCAGCTGCAAGTTTAAAACCATTGGAGGAATTTAAATGGAATAAGTTTTCAATTGAGTTAGTCCCTTGTCCTTCAGTCCCAAATAATATAGATAATTTTTAAGTTTTCTCTGATGATCAACAGATTGTAAACTTTTTGCAGAGTACTAACACATTTGAAAATGCTATAATTGATGAGGGCCAAAGGGATACCCTGCTGGAACAGTTAAATGAGGATAGGGGAATAATGAGGTTGAAGGACAACAGAATTCCAAAAGGAATGGTGGAGCTGGAGCGGCTCTTTGATGTTGAAAAAATCAAGCAAAAGGTGAATTCTGAGGATTATGTGGGTGCCACAGACAGTGAGACTGAAAACCTGAACATAGGGACTGAAGAAGATCCCAGGCACATCAAGTTGGCTAAGAACTATGATCCAAAAATAAAGAGAAGTATGATTGATTTTCTTCACAAGTCCAAAGATGTCATGGCCTGGTCATACAAAGACTTAAAGGTATTTGATCCTAAAGTTTATACTCATATTATACCTTTAAAAGAATTCTACAAACCTTTTCGACAAAAATAGAGGCATGTCAATGCTCTGTTAGAGCCCCTCATCTAGAAAGAAGTAGAAAAGTTATTGAGTGCAGCCATTATTTTTCCCATCAGGCATTCTACTTGGGTGGCCAATCTGGTGCCAGTCAGAAAGAAAAATGGAGAGATCCGCCTGTGTGTGGATTTTAGAAATTTAAACAAGGCATCTGAAAAGGATAATTACCCTCTGCCTTCTATGGATGAGGTGCTGCAGATTGTCAATGGTTCGGAGATGATGTCTTTCCTGGATGGTTTCTCAGGATATAATCAGATATTGGTTGAGAAGGAAGACAGAATGAAAACTGCTTTCACAACTAAGTGGGGAACTTTTGCTTACAAGAGGATGCCATTTGGATTAATAAATGCCGGAGCTACATTTCAACGAGCAATGGATCATGCCTTCAAGGGGCTTATGGGTAAATGCATTTTTGTTTACATGGATGATTTAACAGTCTTCTCTAAATCTCGGTTTGACCATGTAAAACACTTGGAGTCTGTGTTTAACAAGTGCAGGGAGTTTGGCATTTCTTTGAATCCGAAGAAGTGCATTTTTGGTGTAACAGAAGGAAATCTCCTTGGGCACTTGGTCACAAAAGATGGCATTTCCATGGATCCGGGCAGATTTGAAGCCATATTCGGTATACCATTTCCCAACTCCAAGAAAGAGTTGAGGTCCTTCTTTGGAAAAATTAACTTTGTCAGGAAGTTCATCTCCGGTTTTGCAGAGATAGTCAAGCCAATGAATGACATGCTAAAGCAAACTGCTCAGATTGTCTGGACCACAGAAGCTAAAAAAACCTTCCAAGAAATCAAGACAGCCATCAAACAAGCACCAGTTCTGGTAAGCCCAGACTTCAGTGCAGATTTCTATCTATACACTTTTTCTTCTGAACATACACTTGCTGCAGTTCTGACCCAACGGAGAGAAACTAGGGAACATCCAATTGCTTTCAAGAGTACCAATTTGAAGGGGGCTGAGCTGAAATATTCTCGTTTAGACAAACAAGCTTATGCCTTGGTGAGAGCAGTTAAGCAGTTCAGGCACTACATACTAAGAAGCAGGATTCATGCTATAGTTCCAGACCCAACTGTTAAATATCTTCTAAGTCAAAGTGAATTGGGTGAACTGAGGGGTAACTGGGTTACAAGGCTGCAAGAATATGATTTAGAGATTCGACCTGCTAAATTGATCAGGGGACTTGGTTTGTCCCGAAACATTGCCGAAGTACCTATACGGGAAGAAGTTAATCAGTTAAATTTTGAATCTGATGACTGGTATGGAGATATCATTCATCTGTTACAATTTGGATTTTGCCCATCTCACTTGAACAGAACCCAGAGGAGAGCATTAAAACTAAAAGCTGCTCATTACCTCCTCAAAGTAGGTAATTTATACAGAGAGAATTATGCTAGCATTTTCTTGAGATGCATTTCTCGGAGTGAAGTCAATGAAGTCATGTCCAGTTTTCATGAAAAGTTAGGGGCAGGGCATTCATCTGGATCTGCTCTCGCGCATAAAATATTGAGAGCAGGCTATTATTGGCCTACGCTATTTAAAGATGCACATCAGCATGTAAGAACCTGCCATCAGTGCCAAACTTTTGCAGCCAAAGAGGCCAATCGGGCTCTACCATTGCAACCTGTTGTAATAAATAAACCTTTCATGCAATGGGGACTTGATTTTGTGGGAGTGATTAATCCAATTTTTTTAGCAGGGCATAAGTATGTTCTAACAGCTACTGATTACTGCACAAGATGGGTCGAAGCAGCGACCACCACAAGAAGTACAGACTCATGAAGTGATTGAATTTCTAGAATCAAATGTCATAACTAGGTTTGGGGTTCCTCTGAATTTGGTGTGTGATAATGGACCAGACCTTCCAATCATTGGAGTTTGCGAGAATGGGCATACCGGATGGGGATAGTTATCGATTCTCATCCAACTATTATCCCCAAGGCAATGGGTAGGCCGAGTCCACAAACAAGAATTTAATGAATGCCATTAAGAAATCTACGGCAGAACAAACCCGAGCGATGGCATACATTATTGAAATATGCACTTTGGGCTGACCGGATAAAATATAAAGTGGCTCTTAAAACTTCTCCTTTTGCTTTGCTGTATGGTACCTAGCCAATTATTCCCATCTCTCTAAAGTTACCTACTTACCAATTTGTCTTAAACTATTTTGAGGATCAAGATGATGCAGAGGCTCGTGTTTTAGATCTAACTAACTTGTAGGATGAAAGACTCCAAGCCCTAGAACACTTCAGTCGGGACCAAGAAACCGTCAAGTGGTGGTTTGACAAGAGGGCCAAAGTGAAAGCTTTCATACTGGCAAACTTGGTGCTTCTATGGGACAAGGCCCATGAGAAGAAGGGTAAGCATACAAAGTTGCAGCCACTGTGGATAGGCCCCTACCAGATTGCTGAGATTCTGGGTAGTAATGCATTTCGTTTACAAGACCTTGATGGTAATTTTCTGGACCTCCCTGTTAATGGTCAATACTTAAAACATTATTTCTCGGCTGTCTCGTCCAATATATCATTTGAATGAGTCATAAAGAAGTTGTAACATGTGTATACATTGTAAATAACTCTGCAGTTATTTTGCTTTAGCTTAATTTTAATTGCCTGTACAGTTCTTAGTTTATTTATTTTAATTTAATTCTAGGTGCTTTTACAGTGTTTGTTTTAGTTTGTCTTTAAATGTCTGTGCAGTGTTCTTTTGTTTAATCCTAATTGCCTGTACAATTTTTAGTTTTCAGTTGTTTATTTTAGCTTGCTTCTAACTGCCTGTACAGGTTTTATTTGCTTTACTTTAGTTTTATTTTAATTGTCTGTGCAATTTCAGTCTGTCTTGAAGTTTTGTATTTTATTTCCTTTGTAAATAACCTTGTAGTTTTATTTCCTTTCAGGTCTGTACATTTATGTATTCTATTTCCTTTGTTGTCTGTACAGTGTTGTTTCATTTTAAAGTTTCATATTTTATTTTTTATTTAAGGTCTGTGCATTTTATTTCCTTTGTAAATAGCTTTGCAGTCTTGTTTTATTTCATTTTATTTAATGTCTGTACAGTTTTATTTTGTTTCTTTTGTAAATAACCCTGCAGTTTTGTTTTCTTTGCTGCCTGTACAGTTTTATTTTAAAGTCCGTGCAGTTTTATTTTATTTTGTTCTTGAGGGCCTGTGTTTATCCTTGAAAGTCTGTACAAAGTTCTCTAGCTTTAAAATTATGTTCTTTAACCTTTGCCTGAGCATCAATAAAAAAAGTCAGCCTTCCAAAAATTGTTTTTATTCTAAGCTGATCAATCCAGTGTTCATTATCATAATTGTGAGATAGTCTGTTTGAACTGAACAGTGGAACTATTTTTTTAGTCAGAACAACAGTGGAAGGATGATTGGATTTTGTGTCTTGCTTGCCACAGTTGTTTTAATTATAAAGAAACTGCTATGCTATTTGGTTGGAGGAACTCCCGAGGAATCCAAGAAAAGTTGATTATAAGAGGGGACTATGATTCATGTAATTATTTGAGTATCCATAGAAGCTATCAGTGCCCAGGCTGAAGCAGTTCCAGATTGATGAAATACTAAAAGAAAATTGTTATTCTTTCTAAGGCTTTTCAGATGTTGATGTATTTCAAAAGAAAGAGATGAAAGTTGAATTGGCACTCTGTTATTTCCAATATATATAAAAAAAAAAAAAAGATAAAAAAAAAAGAGTTATATAATGAAAGAGGCAGCCAAGATTTCAAAAGATATTTTTTCTTCTACCAAGTTGTAGATTCTACCTTACGTGTAAATCTAAAGGGTAACTCTGTCGGGGCTGTAAAAGGCTAAACTAGTAAACAAAGCTCTACTCGGTTTCCCATTTTTATAATCTAGAAAAGCTGATCAATCCAGAGTTCAACATTCGATCCAGTCATTCTTGAAGAAAGTTTATACTCTTGTAATTGCACATCAAAAATCTTCCTTAAGTAATTCATCCTAGTATGTCCTTGGGAAATTTTAACAACTATCAGTTAGTAGTCAATTTATTGTGAAGAATGTCTGTGGCAAGGCAAGATACATGGTCTATGTTGTTTGAAACTAGAGTTATGGGTTCTAAAATAATGCTACTATTTTACCCGCAGATATCGCCATTTGTTGAGAAGCAACACACCCCCACTGAAAAATGAATTTCCATCCTTTGAAAACTTTGAGCTTTCATTTTTGCAGTAGGGACCCTCTTAATGATTTTCAGGTTTTTAAATTCCAAATTTTTACTTGCCTCTTTCTTCTTCAAGTTTTGCCTGTGTCAAAGTATCCAAATTTTCTTGCATTCTGGCTTTGTTATCTCAGACTTCACTTTTTACATGCTAGAATCATTCATGGATAAAGAAAATCTTACACCGGTATGAAAAAAATACAGAAAACAGACAGATAAATTCATTAGAAACCAAAACTTTCCTTTTTTGGCAAAGTCAGAAAATCGTGACACTTCCATTTATGGAAATGTCGTGAAATCGCGACAGGTTTTCAAAAAATCGGCTAATTCAAAAAAACATAGCGAAATCGCGACACTTTCCATTTTTGAAAATGTCGTGATATCGCGACACTTCCATTTTTGGAAATGTCACGAAATCGCTACCGATTAGGAGAGAGAAAGCAAGATCGTACGGAATGTCGCGAAATCGTGACATGTCACGAAATCGCGATGAATTTGGAGAGAGAAGGCGAAATTGTACGAAACGTCGTGAAATCGTGACATGTCACATTTTCGCGGCTGAGAGAGAGAAAAATTGACTAAGGCATGAAATGGTCGCGATTTCGCGACACGTCGCGAAATCACGACATGTCGCATTTTCGTGGCGCGTGAAGGAGACAGTCGCAGAGTCACAAGGGAAGTCGCGATTTCGTGACATGTCGTGAAATTGCGACATGTCGCATTTTCACGACGCATTTGGGAAAGAGTTGCACGACATAAGGAGGATGTCGCGATTTCGTGACATGTCACGAAATCGCGACATGTCGCATTTTCGCGGCTTGGACAGAAAAGGGCCAGAATGCAAGACAGTTGGAAATGGACACGTGTCACGATTTTGCGACACGTGTCAAGACAAAGCAGGCCACGTATCAGATAATTAGAGCCGCATATACTGAACTTTAGGGCTTCATTTTAATATTTAAGCTTTTGATTTAATAATTTTAAAATACTAATCCATCTTTTGTTCTTTCATGCAGGAAGCCATCTGTCACTTGCATGATAGCGGAGAAATGGCCATAAAGGTAAAGCTTAGTGCAAATTAATCAAAGGCGGCCATATAGAAAGAAAAGATGCCAAGAATTGTTGTTTCATCCAATTTTTTATAAATCTGTCCGCAAAGAGATTTTACGATGACTAAGCTGCTGCCCATAGCGAAATATGTCGAGAATTGGCCGAAAAGTGAAATATCTGCACACAGTTACCGAAATTTGCCGGTGAATGCATTTAATGATAATTTATGGCAGAATTAATAGCTTGCAGACATTTTCAACTCAGGGATGGCTCTGCGGAGATGAAATGTCAGAGAAGTGGTGACTCATCCAGATTACCCGAGGGAATTAATGAGGGCATTTACTCATAGTTGCGGGTGAATGCAAGTGGCATTCGAATTCTATCTTCTCCATTTATGGTAAGTGATTGCATCGAGTTGCAGAATGGTTAAATTTTATCCAGACTTTGTTTTAAATGGCTTTATATTATAAAACCCGGGTCCTAGGGTTTGAGATGATAAGATTTATGGTGGGAGAAGAAGATATTTTTGAAAAGATCAGGGTCTGTCCTGAGTCTATAAATAATTCTTCTCAATGTATTCGCAGGAGGCGGAAACTTAGAAATAAAAGGCTATTGAAGCAATTTTTTGCAAATTTTGTTAAATACTTTATTTTCTGGACTTGGAGTTGATGTGCTGTTGTTTTCTGTGATAGCATGGCCAGGAGCCTAATATTTTGCGGATTGTGATAAGTTCATCTTCTTTTGTTATCCATTTCTTTAAAAGTTTATTAGATATATGCTGTAAATCGGTGTTATCAAGATTAAATATGTTGTTAGGCTTCATTTGTTCTATTGTATGCTAGGGAAATTACAGATTTAAGGTTTAAGTCTGTTCTAATTGCTCTGTCCTCACTGTGCGAGCTAGGCTGTCGGTGAAAGATATCAATTTTAATCGACTTCCCTTCGGTTTATAATTTTCTGTTAGATCTGTTCCATCTCTGCCTTATGCTCTTAGTAGGAAGTGATCTTAGAAAACTAGACACTTTCTTCTTTGATTTGTTCTGTTGTGAAGCTAATAGTATAAATAAAATTGGTAGTTTTGTTTTACAGTTAAATTTGATAAACTTCTCTTTCTGCCTTACCCTACCCTCTTTGTTTTATCGTGAAATGATCCATTTTTATTTTCTTTTAATTTTGTCTTTTATTTAAATCTGCTGACCCATGAGAGCTAGATCAAATAATCAATTTTAAATCTGATTGTCAACAAGTGACAACTACTGAACATTACTGAACAAGTTTAGTGAGCCCGTTGTAAGGTACAGACAGTCCATATTGAAATCTATTCCAGAAGCGGAAAAGAGTGAATTGACATTCGACCCGACTCTGTAACTCACACCTTGGATAACCAGCTAGATCCTAAAGTGAGTGGGATTTATCCCGTATAAGTGTTATCAGAGTTTTGTGCTCATCCTTCATAGGGTGTGTATAAAATTTGGACCAACACTTCCCTGATAACTTGTTATACTTCATTATGTTTTTGCGTATCCTGAAGCACATCAATGGCCTTGAAATGTAAAGGTTTAGGATTGCTATCTTGAAAAATATAATCATAATCAAGAGGAGTGGAAAAATGTGAAATGCTTGGCACATTTGAGATATTCTCCATGGAAAATATTGGGAACTATAACAATATTTGTGTTTGACTTATCTCTCGTACTGGAGGTGGTGGTGTAAGGAATATTTTTCCACACATGCATTGTTGGCCTCTCATCATTGGTTGCCTTAGTGGATATGGTGGAGGCATAAATTTTCTTTATCTTTGGAATTGAGGTGGCTCCTCTACAAAATTTAACATTAAAATTTTAACTAAAATTATTGTGAAAATAAATGCAATAAAAATAATTTTAATTTAACCGCACTTACCAGAGGAAGATGTAACCTATATAGTTGACTCAATCCTCATTGGTGATTGCTCAATTCAACGTTGCTTAGAAAACATATAAAAAAAATTATTAAACTAAATATAATTTTAAATCAATAAAATTTATAATTTTAAATAGTAGTTTCAAATAGTAAGGTTACCTTTTGAATGTGAGGGTTGATCTACTTCTTGAACATCAACTAAAACATTTCTAGATATTAAAGGAGGTGCGCATTGAAGAGGTGAGAAAGACCTCATATGTTTTGTAGTTCTTATAGCACTTATTGGTGTTGATTCTGACTACGTGTCGAAATCTCCATTTGCTTTCTACATGTGACCCCTTATGGCGACATCCTTTCAAGTAGTAGAGCTAGGTATTTTTCTCTGCATTGAACCAAAAATTACAAAATTTAAAAATTAATTGAAAATAAGAAATTTTAGTTTTTTAGAAAATATAATTTTACCTAAAATCCTTGGGCTATCAAACCAACATTCATCAAGCTTGGGTGTAATGTGGTTTGATGTGGGGTATCTTTAACATTGTAATATGCTTCATAAAAAAGATAAATGATAAAATTTGGTGGTTGTGATAGATGCATTTTATTATCATCGAGCACTTAGAAGATCATGTTTAATGTGGTTCGAAATGTAGGTGCTCTAGTCAAATTAGGTGCCTCAAAGACATCAAACCAAACAAGTCAATTCCTAGAACGAGATGTTTGTAGTTCTTCCTTACAGAATAATTGTTACTTGAAATAATTCTATGCAAGCATGAATTAAATTATGTGAAACTTTTGAAATGTTCAAACCCCTTTTAGACTTAGTAGAGTGAACTAAAAAAAATAGGACAACATTATTATTGGAGAATTGTAGGATTAGAAAACAAAATACCTAAAAGTGCAAAATAATAAAAATTAAATTTGAAAATGCATAATAGATACCTATCAAATATTGTGGTGTGAGACCGTACTTTGTCTCCAAGTGTGCTCTATCGTCGTCGCTCAAAACGTACTAATTTGTGACTAGTTGACCATTGGTATATGGCAGCCCTGTTAGTCACTGCACATCTGAAGGTTTGATAGTAAAAGAAATATTTTTGTTGTCGATGATCATCTAAACACTGGACCCATCATTGCTATAGAAGTTGATAATCCTGTGCATGAGGTAGTTATTGGTGTTGTACTGCACAATTTTCATTACTCCTACAAGACTAGAGCATTCAACCCATTGGGTGTCTTGTCCGAGTGTGTTGAAAATATGGGAAATGTTAGGGCAAAAACTATTCTGGAAATAAATCCTTAAAGGAAGAGGAGAGAAAGAGCTAACCATTCTGATATGATTCTATTTTACGGGTGAAGGTTCAAAAAAAATCTCTTTCTCTAATCTAGATTCTCGGCTATAGGTGAAAGGTTGGAAAAAAAGGTTTTTTCTCAGAGTTTGCACTCGAAAAAAGGTAAAATTATAACTATTTATGCCTATTTATAGAAGTATGCATGTTTGAAGTCAATGCATGCGTGACACATGGTAGCTTTTAAGGACATGTGGCAACATTTTATTGGTGAATTTGGTGGGTGCCTTTTATCCACCGTCTACTACGATCACCTCTTGTCTGTCGCCTGCTATTTTAGCTCTTGTCTATCACCTATTGTTTACCTCTTATCTATTGCATGTTGTGGCTACCTCTTATTTGTTGCCTATTGCAACCATCTCTTGTTTGTCGCCTATTGTGACATTCTCTTGTCTGTCGCATGTTGTAATCATCTCTTATTTATCGCTTGATGTGATCATTTCTTGTTTGTCGTCTATTGCAATCCTTTCACCTGTTGCAGTCATCTCTTGTCTGTCACCTACTGCGGCCGCCTCTTTTTTGTCACCCTGTAAATCTGGTTTTCATCTGCCTTGCTTATCTATCATAGAGTGTTCTTGTCTTTCGTCAATGTTTCTTGTTTGTTGTCCAAATTTGCCAAAATTTTATATTTTTTCAATAAAAAATAGAAAAATTTACCATTTGTTTTATGAGTTTAGACATGATTTGCCTTCATTTCGAATTCACCCCATTTTTATAAATACATTTTTGGTCCGACCCCTTACGAATAACTCTGCAAGTCAACAAGATCATAGCTATCTACAAAAATGGGGACATAAAAGTATAAGAAATTACGTAATGATTAATGAGCAGCCCTTTTCCAAATTGTTAGGTACTATATTAGAAAATAAAAATAGTAATTGGAAAATAATCAAGGGTTTATTTTCAAGTTGGTTTTTGATAGTTATTGCTAATAAAGCTTCATGAAAGAATAATATTATTTATCTTTGTTTTGTGGGTTTTGTTAATGTTTTTGGTACAATATAAAAAAGAAATTTATGGGAAAGAATAAAAATAAATAAATGTTTCAGATAAGTAGAGACAAACAACATTATGTTTGTATGAAAAGGTTCTGACAAGATTCTGTAAAATGATAAAAATAAAACCAAGAAGGCCACTATCAATAATTATATTAGTGTAAAGCAAGGTTGTTTGCTCCCACTCACATTATTTGATTTAATTCATAGATGAATTGAAAATTTTATCAAGTTTTCACATTGGAGGTTAAGCTTTATTATTATTGACTTATGCAAATAATATTATATTATTGGTAAAATATAAAGATGACATATGAAACATCAAACAACTTTAGACAAACTAAGTGGTTACTCTAAATGAAAGGTAATGTAAACAAAACAAAGCTAAGGATTATTGGTTCTTGAGCTAAAGACATAAATATCATATTTAAGGGTGAGTAACATAAGGTAGTTCCTGGGTATAACTGCCTTTGACTCCAACTACAATTTGGATGCTTATATAGAGACAACACATATAGAAGGTTTCAAAGTTTTTTGTGTCATGCTAAATAAATATGGACAAATTCAATAATAAAATTGAAAATTAATTTTTTTTTTTTTAAACATTGATATAGATATAATCTTATATCTTTGTCTAGTTTGAGGTCCTAACCTATCAAAAGAAGTATGAAAAAAGTTAATATGGTCTAAAAATATTTTTTGCTAGAAGAACTATGGTTTAAGGTTTAAGCTTCTTACCCTATATTATTAGTAGAACCAAAAATGTTACCATTAAAAGAAAGATTATGCCATTTTTTTATGAATATAATCAAAATAAAGCATATAAATAAAAGAAAATTACCATCTCAAGCTATGCTTGCAAATTAAGAGAAAATTTGGAACCAAGACAATATAAAATTGATTTAAAGTCTAAAAAATAATAACATAAATTTACCAAAAGACTCGTCAAAAAGGTCTTATTAAAAATAATAAATACTCTTTAAAACGATCTTAGCAAAAAAGAAAAAAAAAGTTTTAAAAATTTAAAATAAATTCAATAGTTATCTAAAAAAACCTATAACAACAAATCTTAATGAAAAAATATATATTACTAGGCAATATAAGCTAAGTTCTATATCTTAGAATTGAAAAATAAAATGGACAAATATTAATAGGAAAAACACTTATGTTTACCTAATGCATAAAAAGTTGACGAAGAGAAACATAATCTCATATATCATAATCTAAAACAAAAACTCTTATTAAATATGATAACTTATGAAACCTATACCAATTATTAAATTTACAATTATCAAGAGTTTTTTTTAATAGGTTGAAAAGTTGGAGGCATATTAGGGTTACCCTCAACGAATTGAACTTGGATGAATTGAACTTGGATTTTTGTCAATGCCTTTTACCATTGTAGTGTCCCTCTAAGAACCTATTATCAAGAGTTTTTTTTAATAGGTTGAAAAGTTGAAGGCATATTAGGGTTACCCTCAACGAAATGCCTTTTACCATTGTGGTGTCCCTCTAAGAACCTATCATTAGAAAAAGTTAATGATGTAAAAACCCTACATTTTTCAATATCCCAAAATTACACAAACAATATTCTTATAAATTTATCATACAAAATTAAAAAAAAAAAATTATAAAAATTTATCTTACAAAATAAAATTAAAAAAAATTATAACTAAACTCCACATATTTAAAAATATATATATTTGGGTGGTTTATGCTCAATATTTTAGCAGGAAATGTTGCAGGGGATACAAGATGGGTTAGAAATTTATCTTTCAACAGATCATATTGTGAACTTGAGTGACAATGACTTCCAATTTGTTGCACAAAAGAAAAGTGAAAACCATACCTTTCCACGACGTCTAGGGAAAGGATTAAAGAGATCACGAAACAATTTTCAAGCAGTTGATCAAAAAATGGCTCATATCTCAAGTGAATTTGGTGCTAAGATGCACCCACAAAATAATTCTACTATGAAAACCCCTGTCAAGGGTAAGATTTCAAAGACTCAGTCCCAAAAATGAATTTTAGGGATGCCCTTCGTGGTGGATAGCCTCAGCCCAATGCTAATATCAATATTAGGGCTTCCCATAAACCTCTAAGAATTCCTAATATTGATCCCAAGAAAATGGAGTTAGGATGTCTTAAAGCAGTTGATGGAACTCCTATTGTTAAGCTTGATATGAGTAACATTCAGACTGGCATTGAAGATTTGGAAAAAAGAAGACTAATTTGTCGGTTTGTGGGTTTTCGTCCGAGTCTATCTGCTTTCAAAGTTTGGGCTACAAAAAGCTGAAAAACTAAAGGTGAGTTACAAATCTCTATTTATCCAAATGGTTATTTTCTTGTTTTATTTGCTAATAATGAAGATAGAGAGAAAACCTTTCAAGGGGGTCCTTGGTTTTTTTGGAATGGCAGGGCTTTTCATGAAGCCCTGGCATACTAAATTTAAAGCCGAAGAAGAGATGCCTTCTATAGCTCCCGTGTGGGTTAGACTCTTTGGCCTCCCTATTGAATTTTGGAATCCTACTATTTTTTCTTTAATTGGAAACACTTTAGGAACTTTTATGATGACTGTTGATTGCACTTAAAATTTTGAACATATTATTTATGCTCGAATTTGTGTTTTAATGGATGTTGACAAACCCCTACCTAAAAAGATCACATTACAATTTGGGGAAGACACTTGGGAGCAAGTAGTGGACCATGAGAACATTCCTTTTCGTTGTATAATTTGCCATGAATATGGTCATTTGGCCAATGCTTGCCCAAATAAAATTCTTGATCAAAAGAAAGAAGATATAAACTCAGCAAGTTTCCAAATACCTAAGAAGAAGAACACTTAGAAAAAACCAGTTATGAAGGATCAATCAAAGTCATCTGCTAATATGTTTGAAATCCTTTCCACAAATGATGTCCCAAGTTAGGAATAGGAAATAATGGAAACTTAAATCTTAGAAACACAATTTAAATATGAAGGGAATAACTCAAAGACAAACCAACAAATCAAAGGTTTTCAACAGAAAAAAAAAAGGATAAAATTTACACAAGAAAAACAATATTTCAAATGTCAAAACTTCAAATAATGCAGGTCCTAATATAGACTTCGTTGAACCATCTAGTAAAATTTTGGCTGTGTACGAGCATTCTTCAAGGTTAGAAGCCATCTCAGATTCAATTGGAATAAGTCAAGAAATAGGGAAAAAAAAATTGAAGATGGATTCTAATCAAAAAGTAGGTCGCAAGACCAATCAATATCATATGGTAAAATAAGGTGAAAAGCTTGTAGAGGAAGGTAAGATTAATTCCCTTCCCAATTTTTTTAGACCTAGTATTAATGAAGATCATCACTTGGAATATTAGAGGACTCAAAGAGAGTCTTTCAAAACAAAATGAAATTAGAAGAATGATTCAGATAAATCATCCACATCTTGTTTTCCTTCAAGAAACAAAGATGTCAATGGAGGATATGGACTTAATTGCCAGTAAAATTTGGCCAGCTGGAAAAGTGGTTTCTCTTAGTTCCCAAGGGACTTCGAGTGGCATTGCTTGTCTTTGGGACCCAAAAGAGGTAGTTATTCACCATATGATTGGTAGTTGGGGTTTGTTGGCTATAGCTATTCAAAGTAGACATTCCAACCAGATTATGCTCTGCATTACTTTTTATGCTTTGACTTCTTTGGAGGAAAAAATAAGACAGTGGAAGGATATTACTCATATTATCTCTCATTTTCCTAAATCTTGGATCTTGATCGGAGGATATTTCAATACCATCCTCTCTCTGGATGAGAAAATGGGGGGAAATAGAAATTTGGACAAAAGCACTAACCTCATGAGCGAATATATTTCAAACCTCCATCTTGTGGATATCCAACCAGATAATGGCCTTATGACTTGGTCTAATAGAAGGCAAGGCTTAGCTTGTATAATGGAGAGATTGGATAGGTTTTTGCTCTCTAAAAATTTCTTAATCCATGGTCACATTCCTAAAGTGAAGACTCTTAATAATGTTGGTTCAAATCATTGGCCAGTCATGGTGGAAATGTGGAAAACCAATGTGAGTTTCTCTCCTTTTCATTTTCAATTAATGTGGCTTAGAGACATTTCCTTCAGACCTTGTGTGCAACAATGGTGGAAGGAAGGTAAACCTAGGCATGGGACTAAAATGTTCTATTTTTCCAAAATACTACCATACATTAAATCCAAAATCAAGACAAAAATATCAAGTAAGATGCTAAATTTTGGAGTAATTGTATTCATACAAAAATTTGAAAAGATCTAGAAAATGAAAATCAAGAATTCAGACATTTTATGTAAAATGATGTATATTAGCTATAGCATCTCAATTTAGATGATAAGTGTATGTATTTGTAAACTCTCAAACCCTAAATAAGAGAGATGTAATTTTTCAAGGGTGTGGGACTCGATTACAACCCCTTATTATCCATCAAAAAGAAATATTAATAAATTATAGTTAAATGATTTTTAAAGTCTAAAAATATTAAACATATCATACATTCCATCAATTATTAACTTTTAAGTTACTTTTTAAAAAAATTATTATCCTTATCTACCATATACCTCAAATAGATTGTATCTACATTAATACTTAAAATCGAAAATAATATTAAAAAAAATCACATCAATTAATATCACAATTATTTATTGTGATTAATTTTTTTTTCTTTTAAATGACATTTACTTTTAAAGTGGTATTGTCCTATAAAAATACATTGTTTTTTATCTAATATATTATTCAAATAAGCTCAATCCACATCATTTCTTAAAATTTAAAATAACTATTTTTTTTATATAAGAAAATCATCCATAGTCCTTTTCTACCTATCAAGCAGGGTTCAAATCTTGGGGCTTCCCCCTACAACTGTTAGATTTTGATGTAATGTGCAATGGGAGATAACAATCACAAGATGCAGAATAATATGAAATTAAATCTGCTAGATGACTGAAATATGTTGTAAATACAAATGATATAAAAGAATACAATGTAGTTATGGAGGAAATGAACACTCCATTAATAAATCTATTGAACTACATTGCACCCATCACCAATAGATGGTGATCTACACAAAATTGTACTACTATGCTCTAAGCTACTCTATCAGACTATGTCCCTCGACTCTATATATATGTATCACAATGGGGCCTTCCTTATATAGGAAAATAGGTTCCTTGGCCAACACTCTACTTAGTTTTGCAAGGGATAACTTGCACATATACAACTTGCATATTGACACTTGTGCACTTATTACATTGTATGAAGTAACTAGATAAATTCCTACTAAAGTAATCTAATTTCCTAAGTATGTATCTTGGAAGATACATTTACATGACCCAAATGATGGAATATAATCTATTTCTAACACCCCCATGTATTACATTATTTGGGTATTGAAGACTTTAGTCTTCAATATGGATCTTCTTCTTCATCTTGAACTTTGTACTCTTCCTCTACATTCTTTATAACCTGTTCAAGCAAATAGTTAGTGTCTCTGTAATATGTTACATTTGTTGATAGAGTTTTCACCTCATAGTTTTTTGTGGGTTCTTCTAGTTCTTCAATTTCTTCTATCTTCTAAACTAGGTGTCCTTTTGGATTTCTCTTCTAATATTCCAGTTGAGGATAATTGGTTGGTCATTGAAATTGCTATTGACGAGGGTTCCTTTGATATTGTCAAGGTTGAAACTGATTCCCATTATTCATATGATTTTCTTGGTTTCGATTTTTAAAATTGTATCTGCAATAGCTGGTACTATCGTCTTGTTGATGAAGCAATATTTCCCTATGGATTATCTTTTGATGCCAATGTAGTGTTAGTCATATCATCTTTTACAGTGTTTTCTACTTCATATTCTTGAAGTATATTGACTAGGTCATCAAAAGAAGTATCTCTACTTAAAACCTGTAAAGATGTTACCAAATGCTTATAGTTGTCTATAAGTGCTCTCATGGTTACTTGAGTAAGAATTTCATCCTTAAATTTTTCTCCTAAGGTCAATAATTTCCCTTTAATATATTCTACCTTCCTTAGGAACAGTTCTATGCTTTCCCTACTATTAATTTTTAATGAGTGAAGTTGAGTTTGGAGATGAAGAAAAGTTACCTTATTATTTATTTGGAGATGGAGATGTTTTTGCTGAATTGATATAAGGTTGAATCTCATCAGTGATAGCAAATGTTATTATCATTAGATATTTTGAGTCATTTTCCTCAAACTTTAGGATTTTAGTCTCACATGTGGCAGGTCTCTGTGTTTTTCCTTTGACAACATCCCAAAGTTTTTCATATACTAAGATTGATTTTACTCTATTTTTTCAAGAGAAATAATTAGGGCCCTTGAGTAGTTGAGATTCTACTAGGAAGAATTTTTTTGATGTCATTTTAAAAAACTTTGTAGGCTTCCTTATGTCCCTCTAATGATTTTAGAATATGATGTAGTGCTTTTGTAAAATATAGTTTAATTTTGGTTGATTTTTTATAGTTTTTGTAAAGATGAAAAATCAATTTTTTAAACACATTATTACTCCTATTGAACCAAGCACTTTTTCAAATTTTGAAGAGGTTTTGATGTTAGATTCCTTTTGTCCCTTTTGAGAAATTTTTGAGACAAAAAAGTTATAAATATCCAACCTTAGCAAAAATTTCAATAGCCTCTTTATATCCCTTAGGATTTTATTTAAATGTTTCTAATTTCCAATAATCTGGTTTGATTTTGTGACCCTTATCACTCTCTAATTTGGAAATTTAGAACACATTAATATTTGCAAACATTAAATGGATTAATTCCAAGTAGTATCATTTATTTCTCCTAAGTTTAGTTTTGCAAATATTATATTAATTTCCCTAAGTTTTGCTTTCAAATAAAGATTGAATTCTTTTAATATTTCAACCTTAGAATAAAAAAATTATAACTCCATTTTTAATGAAAGCAAATTAGATGAGGAAATTCTACCTTATCAAGGCTTTGTACCTTAATGAATTCGGATGCAATTGGCGGTGGTTTGTCCTTCTTGAGCGCAAATCCTTCAATGTGATCTTGGTTTCAATGCTATATTTAATGCTTCCTTGACCCATTTGATCGAGAGTACTTTTGAATACTCTTGAATTTCTATGAATAGCTACTGTATTGCTACCTAATTTCCATCGAGGTGCAGCTGAGTTGCTGCCAAGTTTCTCCTAGGTTTTGTCGGATTGCTTGGTACAAGTAACCTTTAATAGACGGTTCGTCAAGTGACAAGTGTCACAACAGTTTTAAGACGTTCCAAGAATACTTTAAAAAAAATTGGAGACATTGATCTTGTTCTAACGCCTGTGACAAATGTCACCTCCACATGAAAAAACATCTTTTTATCCCCTCTTCGTGCACTATCCAAGGGATATTTCTGCCTCAATGTGAATGAGTTTCTTACTGTAACGCTTTTGACTGTAGATAACTCCTCTGTCGCATGGATTATGGACACCGAGACAAATTTGTAACATCTCTTTAGTGGGCATTTTTTTAGGTTTCTTTTGGAGAATGACAAGTGATGTTGTCTTCTTCCATGCCCTTGTCTTATCAATGCCTTATTGGAAGCCTTTCAAATGTATTCTTCCACCTTGTTCTTTGTTGTATGTCATTGGAGCTAAGATGTTTCCAATCAAGCAATGCTCATGGTGAAGCTACGATAGAGATATGGAGGAGCTTTGGTGGAGCTTTGGTGGAGACATGACAACGCTTTTATGAAGACTTTGTGATGCTCCACTTGAGGTAGTGAATGGTCCTTGATCGGACGTGTGGTTCCAATCTACTTGTGTTGATTTTATTTTGCTCATACGTTGCTGGATTTCTCCCTAAATTTGTGCCTTGTCTTTTGTAGGTTCGACCATCCAAGATACATAAAATATGAGCCTATATGAATGTCTCTTTGATATGCTTAGGATGATGCTAACATTTGGCCACCCTTGATTGTTACACCTTTCTTATATTGTGCCTTTGAGGTACTTTAAAATCTACCCTTTATCCTGCATAGAATGAGTTAGAGAAGTGCTATCTGATGTAACAATATTTGTAAATAAGATACCTTTTGCACCCTGTATTGCACTTCATTTTTTAGGTCTAATATTTTGATTTGTATGGAAGAATTTTGAATGCAGTGTAAAGATTTTAAGGTTGTATTTTTACTTAGACACCTTCCCCTTTTTGCTTGGATATTATAATGACAAATCCATGCTTAGATAGAAGTAGATAGAAGCTCCTTATAAGATGCAATTTTCTGCATTTTTCCCCTTGCAACTAACCATGTAATACTTTGGATTTGAGACTCACCCAGTTTCAATATTTGAAGCTTCTATATTTTATTTTGGTTAGTCATCTTCTTATCCAAGTTTTGAAGGATTCTAACCTGATTTGATGGCTTCACGTGGCCACTAAGTATTGCAAATTTTTATACATTAATAGTGTCTTTAGACACTTTGATAATTTTTATAATTTGTGCCCTTATCAAGAACACACACAATAATTTTTTTAAGAGTAATAGAATAGTGCAAGTGAATTTAATAAGAAATGCACTAACAATTTCACCTTATCACTCCAATCAACTTTCAAATTAATGCACTTAATCAAGATGTTGGCAATTTGAGTTATTTTATGTTTTCATTGATGTCACATGAATCATTGATGGCATATGGATCACTTTGAGTTTTGGTGGGCAAATGATATTTTGGAAAGCATGGATAAAATCAAGGTTTTTGTGAAAACCAAGGCAGGCAAAATAAAAGGTTTTATTTAAAACCATGGATGGCAGATTTGAAATGGGTTTTTCTTAAAACCTAGGTTGGCCTTTTGTTTCATCGAAAAATGTGCCCCGGTGATGGAGATATTTAATTTTAAATATTTAGTTTAAATTTTAATTATTTAAAATTAAAATTTTAATTTTAAAATTAAAATTAAAATTAGCGTTGACGTCTAAAGAAAGAGGGAAAACCAATGGGGGATCCTAAGGTTCATTTGAAATTTATCTTTGCTCATGTTAATTGTTGGCTAAGCATCCGAAGAGAGCTCGTGCGAAAATCGTTTTGAAAAGGGAGACAACGAATAAATCCAAGGTTGATCGAAAGTCCAAGACATTGTGGGTAGAGTGGTGCATTGGCAATTGGTTTTTTGTTAAGGTGTGTGGCAGCGCTTTACGTCAAGGTTCAAATCTCCTTGACTATATTTCAAGGTATTGGAAGGAAAGCACTCGAAGCGCTTTTGGTTTGCGTGGAAGGGAGGAAGGACTTAAGACACGTTGTGCCTTTTCCTTTCGAATGAGCGGCTAGCTCATGTGGCAACCTTAGCCGTGGCTAATGCGTTCGCGGTGTGGTCAAGTTGGGGGTTCGAATCCCCTTGAGGAAGTAATTATGTTTTTCTCTAATTAATTTTTTTGATGCCCTAGAATAGGAGTTATAAGGTGGTTAAGGAATAATTAAAGTTTTAATTAAACCTTATTTTTATAAGGGTTGTGATTATTATTTCATAGAAGATGAGTTGTTGATTTAAATTTGATATTCATGAAATTGAAAACTAAGATTTAGGAGAAATAAGGAGTTGTTATAAAATATTTTTGAGAGCCTTATCGATTATTATTTTTGATAAGGGTTTTTATTAAAATGGTGGATGTGTTTATTAAGCTGAAGTAAAAAGGTGTAAATTGAGTTATGCTTATCTTGTGATTATTATTTGAAGTCCACTAACCCTTATTGATATTGGAAAGTAAATTTGTGTTTAGTGTGGCATATTTTATGGATAACTTCTTGGCATAAAAAAGGTATGGGCACATTCTCCTATTGATTATTTATGGTGGTTGATTTCTGAAATATCATTGGAGTGAAAAGGATTGATTGTGGTTTCCTTTTCAAAAGTGGTTGGTTAAATGCTTCAAGGTTTTCTGGTTTGAGAGTTGTGTTTAAACCTTATTTTATAAGCATAGTTGTTGAAGCCCATTGGTTGTGAAAGAACTTGAAAATAACATGAGTATCATTGTTATGTGAGATTTATGGTTGAGCATTGTTGGAAACATTTGAGTTGGTTGATACATGCTTGGACTAGGGTTTTTGTGAGAAAGAGGAGTCCCTTGTGGTGATTGGTTGAGTTGAGTTGATTAAGCTTAGTCAAGTGATTGTGTAAGGTGATTGGTCAAGTTCCATGAAAAAAAACTAATTCCATAATTCTTATTTGAGTTGAGATTGAGCTTAGAACATATTGAGTCTCTAACAATTCTCTTTATGCTTCTATGAGTTGATTTGAGTTGAGTTAAGATCATTGTGGATCATTGTTATCCATTGAAGAGTACATTGTCATTCATTGTTGAGTTCATCTTTGAGATTTTCCTTGATATATTTGTGGATAATATTTGAGTGCTACTTGTGCATGATTGATTAAACCTTTGAGAAGGCCTTTGAGGACAATTTTGGGACAACTTTGAGGACAGTTTTGGGACAACTTTGTGGAAAGTTTTGGGACAACTTTGTGGACAGTTTTGGGACAACTTTACGGATAGTTTTGGGATAGCTTTGTGGACAATTTTAGGAAAGTTCTTGGTGAGCTTGCTAGAGCATATTTGGACAAGTTCTGTGTGAGCTTGTTATTCAATTTTGGACAAAAACTATGTAAGCTTGTTATTTAGTTTTTGGACAAGTTCTGTGTGAGCTTGTTATTCAATTTTGGACAAGTCTTGTGTGAGTTTGTTATTCAAATTTAGACAAGTTCTGTGTGAACTTTTTATTGTCTAGCTTTGAGTAGATCAAAGAAATCATTATATTGGAAAAGGATCCTTATTTCTGTATGAAATATTATAAAGATATTATCTGGTGGAGTACCCCACATTAGGGGAACCACGTTAAATATTGTGTCTCAATTGTGTGTGGTGACTTGTGTTCTTGCTTACTACTGCAATCTAAGTTATTAATGCACACTACTATATTTGGTTATTGCAATTAAGGACTGTAGACACCAAAATCTAACACCCTCTAAATCACATTTACCACCTCACCATCAAATCCTACATGATAAAGATATATGCCTAAGTTCAAACTTAGGGATATAAAATCCTACACATCATCCTATTTTCCTAATTTACTTAATTGGAAAAATCACCCTAGGATACCTTGTCCACCCATTGGACATTTGTCTTGGACACTTCACCCAACATCTCTGCCATATCTCACCCACTCTTGTCCCCCTGTCTTTGCACATGGGATAGATTCCCAACACCCATGCCACATCTAATCCACCTTGTCCCCTTTTTCCCTTCACATAGGATAGGATCCCATGTTTCACTCCACTTGTAGCCACATCACCCTAGTTAACTAAGGCACACTGGGTGACTCACTGTAACTGTCCCTTCCACTTGACAGCCCTTACCACTTGGAAAATCAAGCTTGCCACCTCTCACTTCCCTCCAAAATCCCAAGGAGCCTATAAAAATACCATTGGTCCATCAAGGAAAGGGAGCTAAATTTGCATACCGATAGGCTGCAAAAATATATTTAGACCTAGCGAGAAATTGAGAGTGCAAGCTCAATCCTAATCGTTGGCCCACATCCTGAGGCAACCTATCATTTCAGCTGAAACTACATGCCCGTGGTTCCACAGTTAAAAATATGAATCTATGGTTTCTAGCCCATAATCGTGCTTCCATGATTCCACAGTATTGAGATGAAATCACATGCATGACATAGATCAATGACTTTAATAATTAGTGAGGTTTTATCTATTTATTATTGTCATGTTATCTTCTTTTCATGAAAATTATCTCGCTGATAGGTTTATGTGTAGTATAGGTTTTATTGCTCAAATATACAGGTGCTACTAATCCTTTTGTTGGTTTGCATGTGTGCAGGTGACAGGTATCTTGGATAAGTTATTGAAGCTAGAGTGGTCCCTTGTTGGATACCAAAACCCACTCACCCCTTGAAGCTGTGACAAGAGAATGAATAACACCACATCCTGCGGAAGAGTCGAAATATCTCCCCTCTCCCATCACGAGCATTATATTTCAGAGAGACGAGAAATATTGTAACATTGCTCCCAACACAATTGGGGCAATCCAAAATATTTTGTAAAAAGTTATATCAATATCAATACAAAAGGGGTATTTTGACAATCAATTTCTCTCTCTTTGTCTTTGTTATTGTTTGTGTTTAGTTCTTTGGTTACAAAAATGGTGATCACGGTGGGACCCCCTAAAGGTCTTATTTTGTTTTTCTTTGCTCTTTAAATCTGTTTACTAATCTCTATTTGCACCTGCAGGTTTCAAGAGACGCGCATAGATTCGACTTTGGATTGATACATTTGGAAAACCTTGCGCCCTAATTGTTTACTATGGAAATGCAAAAATGCAGTTTTTGTCTGAGGAAATGCAAACGTGTAGTTCCTGGTTGGAAAAAATACAGACGTGCAGTTCCTAATTCGATAAAACATAGAAACGTGGTTGTTGCCTCAAAAACGTGGACCAACGGTTGATAGCAAAAGGAGCAACAAAGGAATCATAGGTCTATACCTACTAATCTATGTTCTTTCTTCTTTTTTTATTTATTTATGCATTCTGTTATCAGCATTTAAAGGTCTAGTCTTGTATTTTATTGTTTGCATTCAAGTCTTAGGATAGAGAAATTTACTCAAATTTTGCATTCATACATACAATAACTGAAAAAGGCTAAAAATAATCTGCATCTACATAATAAGAAACATGTCATTTTGCATTCATCGGTTTAAGAATAACTTGGGTGTTAATTTTGGGTTCGGGTTTGTAAAAATCTCAATTTGTTTCTGTTAGCAGAAAGGACCCATGCATCTGTAGTTGGAACATCCCAAACACAGACACATGGTTGGCAAACGGCACATTCGCAGTTTACTAGAACTAACCGTGCACCCGCGGTTAGACTTGTCTAATAGAAGCCAATTGGAATTAGACCTGAAGATGGCACTTTTGCTCTTGATTTGCTGTCTATCATTTTTTGTTCTCTATTTTTTGCATTTAGGTATCAAAACATAATTGCATGGTATCATTGCATAACACCATAGTTAAACAAAACCACCACACACTCACGTAAACATTGGAAAACAGCTGGATTTCATCATCATCGGGTTTGGATTTCATCACCGAACCATGAACATTATACCCTGATATTTTGCCAAAGCCGACTCCAAGAATCATCATAGCTTGGAAAATTTGCATATATTTCTCTTCAGAGAGTATGATGCTGACCAAGTGAGACTGGGTGAGGATTTGGTAGGACTTGTGCTCCTTGTTTGGGTGTGGAGTTCATTGCCACACATTATAGGTGGGATTACATGACATGGAGTTCATAGCCAAGTTGTCGAGTTGCGAGTATACAGGTGAAATCCTAGATTCATTTAGGGCAAAACATTGAGCACACGCCTTTTTCATTTTTCAAACAAAATTCTAAAAAAAAAAGAAAAAAATGAAAATCTAGCATCAAAAACTTTGTGTGTTTGTTTGCTTTGAGTGTTGTATTGCATCATATTGTCATTTTACTTACATAGATAGTCGTACTTGGCATCTTACCACATAGTAGTGTATGGTAGTGACTCGTAATCAAGCAAAGAAACTAATTTCAAACCAAAGTCAGTGATCTTACCCTATGGCCTCTTAGTCTAGTAACGTCCCTCACACTTCGATGGTAGGACAAGTAGGCATACCCTCTTCTATGTCCCAAATTCTTAATGTAGGGCCTTCTAGTAATACCCCTAATATGGACATAGACATTATGCATAGGGCTACTCACACAACCATACCTAAGACACCTAGGAGTGAACCTCCTGCAATGGTAGATAGTCATGTCACCATGATAGATATGGATACTATTAGAATGTACTTGAATGCAGCTGGAATGGTCTTCCCATCATTACCACCACTCTCCATCCCATCTCGTGTCGTACCCTCATCACAATAAGAATCCACATTCACCTATCCATAGTAGTTGGAAAATATTTTCACCAATCCTCTCTTTGAGTTGGCTGTTGTAGCATTGGCCAATCAACCATCATCAAACAACCAACTACCCCCCATATTACCTCAACAAATGACCATTTCCACTAATCCCTTGTATGAAACAATTCTTATTATTTTGCAAGCCCCAACATCCATTCCTCCCACCACACTCGTAGGACATACATCTCATACCATACCATAGTTAGTAGCGATACCTTTTGCTACTTACCCCCCACCTACTTCCACTACCATGGTTGTCCCACAACCAACCCAGTCCACCACATCACAGGTAGTGATCCCTACTTCAAATGCGATTGCTATGCAACAGGCTTTTTTACAACTGCAGCAAATTATTTTAGATAATGCTAACCATAGCATGAACCCTGACCCCAACCAGCATTTGCAAGGGATTGAGCAAAATTTTCCACCTACATCTCATCAACCTAATACCTTTATCCAAGATTCATCTTGGGTAATGTGCCCTCCTTCTACCACTGTAGTTCATAATCAACCGCTACACCCATATGCTAACGCAGCAGATCAGCATAACATCATACCTCCATCACCCCATCCATATCATAACATCCCTCAACATCCATACCATAACACATTTTAGCTACCCATGTCTTATCACCCACAACCTACATACAATCCACCCCATTACCAGCAGCATCAAGTACATTCAAGGGTGTCATGTGGATGACCCTAGATACCAGTTTCTACAAAGTCATATTGATAGTCTTGCCATGCAAACTCCAGGTTTGCAATACCAAAAGCCAACTTTGAGGTAACTACTCAATCACCCTATTCATGCTTCAGTACTTGAGCCACCATATCCACAAGATTTTCAAATACCAAATCTTGAATTTAAATGGGAAGAGGACCCCCGTGAGCATATAACTAGATTTGTGAATGCATGCTTCAGAATCAAAAGCAACGATGCATTACTATTACATACATTTCCTCAGACATCATGGGGAGAAGCCCAAGACTCATACAACCACCTGCCACATCAAAGTGTTTTTACCTTTGAACAACTAGCGGACCAGTTCTTGGAAAGATTCACCCTAAATGTTAGAAAACAAACAACATTGACTGATTTGATTTATCTAAAATAATATGACGATGAATTAGTCTATGACTTTGGAAATAGATGGAGATCAGTCATGATCAAGTTACCATTTTCACTCCCTATGCCAGAGATAATATGAATGTTCACAAAGAGTTTTGGTAGACCCATCTCTTCATTACTACAACTACAATAGTATAGAACATTTGATGAGGCACTCGCCCAAGCTAAACTGATTAAAGAAATAAAAATCCAAGAAGTCGAGATAAAGCCTAAGAAGAAAGAGTGGCACAATAAGAATAAAAAATGGAATAACCACGGTCAATCTAAGACTATGTAGGTTAATCAAATAGTTTTGGGCCAACCACAGTTAAATCATCCGACCCAAACACAAATCCAATAACCCCAACAACAACAACAACCGCAACAATCGAATTATCAAGCGGTTCCACCCCCACAATAGGCACAAAATCAGACACAACCTGCAAAAAGGCAACAACGTCATTTTAAACCAAAAATAAATTACACACCAGTACAAGAGTCATATTCATTAGTTTTTTAGAAGTTGTATGCGGCAAAACTTTTTACATTACCCGAAAATGAAACCTAAAGATCCTAACAAACCAAAAACAAAAGGTTACAAAGAACACCTCTTTTGCATCTATCATAGACAAAGAGGACATGATATTGAAGGTTGTCATTGATTTAAAGGAATTGTGCAAGATTTATTGGAAGTGGGTACAATCAAAGTTGACAACCCACTAGCCCAAAATAACCAAAACCTAGGCCTATATCAGACACCTTTGCCACATCGAGAGGCAAATCAACAATCGATGGGAGCATCAACTTCTACAGTTCCTCCCAATAAAATTAATTATATGTCTCAACTACCACAAGGTTTTGTAGGGGCTATCAATATAGTCACCCGTGGACAAAGGTAAGCTAATTGCACAACTCAGGCTCTGGCAACATCACCAACCAATGTGCCCATACAAATTGGATCAAGTGTTCCACCACCAACTTTCCACAATCGCCCAGTTGTTACTTTGAACAGTCGGTTAACACAAAGTTTGAAAATGGCTTTAGTAAATTTATCAATATATGAGCTAATACAACAATCAACACCTCATAGGGAAGCATTGATGGAAATTTTAAAGTCTATCCAAGTTCAATCAGAAGACCCCAATACCTCCAATTCCTTTGTGGGTAGTGTGCAAAAGTTCATGGAACCCTCGATAGTATTTTATGACTTCGAGGAAAAACAAATCTCAACAGATTCACCTAATCCACCATTGCACATAGTAGCTCAAATTGATAGGAAACCATTCAAGAGAGTGCTTATTGATATTGGTTCTTCAATCAACCTCATCACCACACCTACAATGATGAAGCTCAACATCCCATCATCTCACATCACAACATCCACATTCACCCTTAGGGCTTTTAATGATGCTTTATGCTCAACTATGGGGAATTTTGTTCTTCCCGTCATCGTGGGGGTGAAAAAAATACATGTTCTCTTCCACATATTGGAAGGAGAAATGCAATACAACATACTTCTTGGACGCCCTTGGATTAGGGAAATGAAGTGTGTGCCTTCAACATTGCATCAATGCTTAAAATATGTACATGAAGGCAAAGTGCATTGCATACCAACTGACATAGAACCTTTCAAATACTACAACTTTATTTCAAACCCATATGAGCCCTTGCTTCCATCAACGCACCTAACTATCCAACCACTAGCCATTAGGACCATTCCATCTAGTAGCACATCCTCAAAAGCACCCATTCAAGAAGAATTACCTATAGTTGACCCAGCTTTTGCATCCAAAAGTGTTAGCTCAATGCACCCTTCAAACACTACATTTCATTTTCAAGTCACACCTACCCATCCTGCTAATCAATTGCCAACTCCATCTAGTAAACTTCCAGATCCACAACAACCATTCACATTCACAACACAACCCACACCATCCATAACTACATCACAATCATTAGAACCCGTAGTCTCACAAATAGGGCCACCTATTAGAGATAATCCACCATCACCAGTGGAGCCACGAGCTAATGTACAAGAACCCTCTTCATCTGCGAAACCATTAGCCTCCCAACCATCTAGAGTTGCAGTACATCTCGCCAATCCAGGCATTGGTGAGTACATTATTGAAAGTGTCACAGTTACACCACCTATTGAGTCAGTTAGGGATTACGGTCATCCTTGTGACCCACATTTAGCTATAGGTGATATATATAGAATGGGTTCTCAAACAAATACAATCAATTTCATATATGGAGGGGTGGATTCTTCATCGGACCACCTCCTCAAGACGACAACTCTTTACAAGAGTTTAATGAAAACATTGATTATCTATCTAACCCAAGTTTCCCAATGAGATATTTTTGAAATGTTAATTGGTAAGGATATGGACTTGAAAGACATGAAAAATGTCCTCACCACATTATTGAACCAGAATATAGAGAGCCAAGTGACAGCTATGGTCTAGGCTACAAACCTTCCATATCAAGCTCTTCGCTTAATCAAGCTTTCCAAGAACTTGACATAGAATGCGAAGAAGAAGAAGAAAAGAGCAATGAGGAAGATGAACCTAATGATGAGGATGAAAAAATAGATGGTGGGTACCAGATCTACACTTTTTACCCTCAAGATCAAGCCTTACAGCAAGATCCATAAGATCCCATAGAGATGACCTACCTTAGGCCAGACGATACGCCATTGGTATTGGGACCTCACACAAATGCTAATGGTTTTTGGATGAGTGACGATGATGAAGAGGATGAAACTAAAATTATATTCATGAATCATATGCATGAAATGCAAGCTAGAAGAATGATACAAGAAGAGGCACATCCTGAATGGCTAAATCGAGAAGAAGAAGAGCCTCAAGAGGAGATAATATATGGAGAAACTATACAAAGAGATGACTGGTACCAAAAGAAGTTTCCAATAGACCACGCACTTTTTTAGCTAAACAAAGAGCATGAGGGTCCTGAACCAAAACCTCCTCCATCACATTGGCATCACATACAACACAACCAATCACACACATTAGGTCAGTTGCAACCTAGAGAAGATGAGTCATCAACTCTCGAATCGCAGCCACCTCATTTCCATCAAGTCAATATGATTTCTATTGATTTTCTCACCCCACTCTGCAATCCATATGATGAGACAAACCCGATCCATATCGACACTAGTCTCATAGCCATGGACAGGATTTCATCCCCGCCATCCATTGCTGAGTTTATCCTGTTCGAAGAGTTGTTGCATGCTTCAAATGCATATATTCCACAACAACCTTCATCATCAAACAATTTAGTTTTTCAAACTGAGATAGAAGGGGAAACCCCGAAAACATTTGAAAATGTGGTGGATGATATTCACCTCATCCCAACTCCACATCAGTTAGAAGAAGGTTCTCACATGTTAATTGAAGAGTCTATAGATGTGAACCTTAGTCAAGATGCGAACAATCCCCAAATTGTCAAAATTGCAAAATATTTATCCATAGAAGAAAAAGAACGCATAATAAACATGCTAATGAAAAAGAAAGAAGTATTTGCATGGTCATACAAAGACATGCCAGGTTTAGATCCAGACATGGTAGTCCACAACCTTACACTGGCACATGATGCAAAGCCTTTCAAACAAAAGCTTAGGAAAGTTCATCCAACAATCACATTAATTGTGAAAGAAGAGTTGCAAAAGTTGTTGGATGTGCACTTCATAGTACCAATTGATTACCCAAAATGGCTTTCAAATATGGTACCCGTTCGCAAAATGAATGGAGGGATACGCGTATGCACTGATTTTTGAGACTTAAACAAAGTGTGTCCCAAAGATGATTTTCCTTTGCCTAATATCGATCAACTAGTAGATTCCTACGTTGGTCATGAAATGCTTTCCTTAATGGATGGTTTCTCGGGATACAACCAAATTTGAATTAATCTCGAAGACCAACACAAGACAACATTTACAACACCCTGGGGGACATTCTATTATAGAGTGATGCCTTTTGGACTTAAGAATGCAAGAGCAACATATCAACGTGCTATGACGTACATATTTCATGATTATATGCATAAGATCATCGAGGATTATGTAGATGATTTGATTGCTAAATCTAAGATGCGTCTTGAGCACATCAATGTACTAGAAAAAGTATTTGATCAATTGATATAACACAAAGTAAGGCTAAATCCTAAGAAATATGTATTTGGGGTCACATCAGGAAAACTTCTAGGATTCATTGTCTCCAAGCGAGGCATTGAAGTAGATCCAGTAAGGTAAAAGCAATATTAGAAATGCCACCTCCCAAAACATTGAAAGAGTTGCGTAGTTTACAAGGAAAGATCCAATCTATTCGACGATTCATCGCACAACTCTCAAATAAATGCATGCCTTTCAATCGCCTAGTTACAAAAAGGAGTGACATTTTCATGGACAATTGAATGTCAAGAGGCATTTGATGATATAAAGAAGTATCTGGCATCACCACTAGTTCTTACATCGCCTAGATCAAGAATCCCTTTTCACCTGTACATTTTTGCAACAGATTTTACGCTAGGGACAATGCTTGCACAAAAGAATGAAAAACATAAGGAGAAAGCAATTTACTATATTATTCGAACATTGGTAAGTTATGAAACAAGATATGCTTATGTCGAAAAGTTATGCTTAGTAGTGGTTTTCACCACTAAGAAACTTAGACATTACATGCTAAGCAATACTACCTATGTCATTTCTAGAGAAAACCCTCTACGATACATGATGACTCCCACATACAACAACGCCCGTACGGCTAAATGGATAATGCTTTTAATAGAATTTGACCTCGAATTCATAAGTCAAAAGTCCATAAAGAGGCAGGTAATAGTTGATCAATTAGCATAATCTCCACTACATAATGACGAACCATTAATAATTGAGCTCCTAGATGATTTGGTATTTTCTATCACATAACAAGAAGAATTAGTTCCACCTAAGGATGAAGTAGTTATGACAATGTTATTCTATGGATCCAAGTGCAAAAAATGACAAGGTGCAGGAGTCATGTTTTACACACCTAAGGGAATACCAATCCCCTTATCATTCAAACTTGAATTCACATGCACTAATAATAATGTACAGTATGAAGCCTTAATATTAGCTATTCATTCATCTATAGCAATGGGAATAAAAAGACTAAGCATTTTTGGTGATTCTCAATTAGTTATCTACCAAATAAAAGGAGAATACCAATGTAAAGAACCAGTCTTAAAGAAATACCATGAAGTAGCAATAAGGTTGCTAGAAAAGTTTTACTGGTACAAAATTAGTAATTTACCATGATCAAAAAATAGATTTGTGGATGCAATGGCTTCCTTGGGACATCTCATCCCTAGAAATGAGCATGGAGAAGTACAACCGCTAATCATAACAACAGTGTCAAAAACATCAATTAAAAAAGTAGAATCTATAGGTGAGAAGAATATTTGTTTGATACATGTCGAACCTTACAATTCTTACCTTGATGAGATAAGAGACTTTCTCAAGTCATACATACTCCCAATAGAGATGAAACGAACTACAAAAAGAACATTCAAACAAAGAGCAATTTGTTTTACTCTACTTGGAGATGTGTTATATAAACATGTTTATGATGGAATATTATTATGATGTTTAAATCCAATTAAATCAGAGAGAGCTATATCAGAAGCCCATGATAGTACCTGTGGTGGCCACTTCAGTGGAATTGCTATTGCAAAGAGAATACTGTGCATGGGATACTATTGGTCGACCATGGAAAATTACTATTGTAAATACGTCGAAAGATGCCAAAATTACCAACACCATGCAAACTTGACTCATGTACCATCATAAATTTTTTAGCCAATTCAAATTCTATGGCCATTTTCATAATGGGGCCTTGAATTAATTGGTAAAATAACACCTGCTTCATCAAGAGAACATAAATTCATCATAACTTCCACATAATACTTCACAAAATGGGTGGAAGTAATTCTAATGACCACTATGACTAGACCTCGAATAGAGGAGTTTATACTTTACCATATTATCTATCATTTTGGAATACCCTTAAAAATAATTTTTGATAATTGAAAGTAATTTAAGAATAAGGATGTTAGAGCATTATGCAATAAATTCAAAATTCAACATAGTTTCTCAACACCTTATTACCATCAAGAGAATGGGCAAGCTAAAGCAATCAACAAAACAATAATATATATTCTCAAGAAACTAGTTAAAGAAAATCATCAAGATTGGCATACTCACCTCCCTTTAGCACTATGGGCTTATAGAACAAGCATAAGAACACCAACGGGAGCAACGCCATTTTCACTAGTTTAAAGTGCAGAAGCTATATTACCATTAGAGCTCGAGATATCCTCCTTGCGAATTGAAATACAATATTTCACGGATGATGATATAGCTAGACAAGCACGTCTGGACCAATTGACAATTATTGATGAAAAATATATAAACGCTCTAGACCATTTACGAGTATATCAAGATAGAGTCAAACATGCTTACAACACAAAAATCCATCCTCGTAAATTTCAAGTGGGGGACCTAGTTCTCAAAGAAAATAAAAAAAATACAAATGCTTTACTGCACTTGAGAGATATTTTTGCAGCTAATTGGTTAGGCCCATATATTGTAAAGCAAAAGTTAGGACAAGGAACATACAAAATTTCCAATTTAGAAGGAAAATTGGAGCCAGAACCACTAAAAATTATGCACCTAAAGGCATTTTATGCATAAATCGACTTACAATATATGTATATATATGTACATGGCTAAAAAAAAAAATATTGCATGCATTTTACATTGTAAATAAACATATCTTTACTTAAATTTTGAATATTGCATTCGCATTTCAATAATTATTCATACACAAAAGTTCAATTCTTGCAAAATAAGAATATCACAAGCATTTAGTAACATTACAAAAAAAAACAAAAATCAATCAGTTGCATCCATCCCATCCCATGTTCAGTAATATTTTGTAGTGATGATGATACGACCAAATAAAATAAGTTCTAAGAATTGGGGGTATTCAACTAAGATTCTTTGCAATTCACAAAAGTCCTACACATCATATTCTCATATATCATAAAATTTTTAGTCACTCAAACATGTCTAGTGAAAAACCAAAATTCATGAAGTGTCCAATTTTCTTTAGGACCAAAGCACTTTTATCACATTAAGAAACTCTTGAGTATGGTAGATTGACCCAAAAAAAATCTCAAACAAAATAAACTTTTACAAATCTTTAAACATCTTGAATGATAGAAGGATAACGCCAATTTGGATAAACCTCGAAGTGAAAAAGTAAAATTCCTTGCTTACCCTATCATGCAACATAGTCCAAAAATAAAAAATAGTGGTTATCACCACTACCACAATGCAACCACAAATATAAATAAATGTAGAGTAGTAAGGATATGATCACATTCTCATCATTCTTCGGTTGAGAATCTGATTCCCAAAAACTCTATACAAAAATATTTACAAACACACACCACAGATCTATAAAGCTAAAAAGATCGTACTATGTTCCCCTTAGAAAGTTATGTAGTCATCCCAAAAGCTTAAATATCAAAAAATAGGACTATGGAGTGAACCTCCATAGGGGCTATAGACGCTTGAATGGCAGTGGAGTAAACTCATGCAGGGTGACATGTCTCTCTCCAAAGAGGGAGACCTCTTACCACACATACGGGTAAGCTAGCAAAAGGAAAACCTAGAAAGGTATCGTCCAAAATTACTCAATATGGGTCAATAAACCTCACAATCATATGCACTGGTTCTTGATTGCTTAGGGTCATCGACACACAAGAGTTATTAAATGAACTACACTTCCACACACTATGGTCCTAAAGAAAGTAAGACAACATTAAAAAAAATGGTTGACATTAATAGGTTCTTTGAGTCTATGAAAATATTTTATAGTTACATATCAAAAATTGACCCAAATTCCATATCAACATTCACATATCCTTTATACATGCCACATACCTCAAAAACAAAGAATCATCAAGTGGGATACCCCCAATTGCAAAAATGAACAAGTAAAGGTCAAATACTCTGAGCTAAAAAATATTACATGAGCACCATCCATATCGTCATTTAGTTACATGAATATAAATCAAAATACATTTTACATATTCATTTGCATTCATTATCATAGCAAAATCATAAATATTAGATTGCATAAAAAAATAGAATACAAAGCATAAGCAAGAAGAATGTATATACAAATAACACATGTGAATACCGAAATAAGATGCCATGCATATGTAAATATGAAGGTCTACAATGTATAAAATGCCTGCAGGCAGTATACATTAGAGCATTTAGGCTCATAAAAAAATAAAAGATACAAAAAATAAAAAGAATTACATAGTGCAACTAGCTGGTACTAGTAGGATCTCTTCGAGGACCCTGCGCTATAGAAGTCGTTCGAGATTGAGGTACGATGAGTCCTGTGACTCATCTTAGTCCCTTGGGTAGTAGTGGTAGCCGATGATGGAGGAACAAGCAAAGGAATCTGATGCTCATGAAGAATATTCTCCAACATATTGATATAGATAGCTTGCTTGCATAGGCTCCTCAAATTAGCACCCTATCAAGCAAGCCTCTAAGAAATATCCACCCACAGAGAAGCAATAGTAGAAGTAGAATCACATCCTTCATAGCCTAATTGAAAATGAGAAAGCTCACCCTCTAAACAGGTAATATCGCTGCCAAGTCTTGTAATCTCCACATCCTTAGTAGCAAGAGCATTTCTACTAGATCCACACTGCAACCCGTCCACCTTAGCTTGAATACGAGTCACATCACCTTGATACCATGTTAACTCAGCCTTCACCTGACCTAGCTCCAACTCTAGACTATCTCACTCAGCCTAGAGAATCCCCCACTTCTCCTCTAACCATCGATAAGATGCACCCTCATCATCATCACCACCACCCTACTCAAGCTACTAAACATATGTATCCATGTCAGCTCTCAAAGAGCTACCACATCGGTGCTTCACCGACCAAGGAACCCATCCTCCCACATCTGCATCATCACCACTCCCATCATCATCTATGATGACACTCGAAGTCCAAAGAGGATGACAAAAAATCCATGCATCATACTTAGGGGTGACACCCACATCATCCAAGTTAGGTACCTCCAAGTCTGGGTCATCAGAAGGATCATCGACTCGCTAGAAATAAAGAGCAACAAGTAACCCTAACTTGTCACCCCATTGCCTATAGGTCACAGGCTCCAGGAACATCTTGAACCAGCCCAGACTGATGATGCACTCAAGAGAACTGGATAAAGTCCATATCCCTCAGATGAGCACCAACAACCCATCAACCCCACTTGATGCAACAAAGCTCTATTGCATATGTCACCCAACCCAAACCTCTCCAAGGATGTCAACTCATCAAATCTCTAGTTAGAGAACTCAGGATATCTATGCACTTCGAAGCGCTCACTACTCATTGACTAACCTCCTCACTGAGTACCCATCTGTATGCATAAGGAGAAGTAGAATCCACACCACAAGGCAAACCAATAGGTCGACCAATGATAATATTCTCCCAACACCAAATCTAGAGCAACAAACTACAACCCAAGCCCTTACTCCCCTGTCTCTTCACCTCATATAGCTCACTATAAACCTCGTAAATAAGAGCGGAAGCCCAGACCAACTGACAAGTATCAAATATGAGATCAAGAATAATAGGCATTGGGCAACAAAATGTTGCTCAATATATACATCATAAAAATTGAAAGCACCCCCAAGCTACCAGCTATATACAGGTCCAAATAAGCAATACCACCCCTACTATAATCTACATCCCACATCTCATCGAACATAGGAAAAAGAGCCTCCTCTTGTCGAGGCCAACCCGAACAATGTGAACCTCGACAGGAACACAAAAAATATGGTAGATTTCCTCAAGGGTGATAGTTATATCCCTTGTCGGGAGCTAAAATGTACCCCTGTATGGATCCCAGTGCTCAATAAGAGTCGAAATAAGATCCTCATTAGCTCGGACGATGCCTAACCACCCATAACCATCTAGACCAACAGTCTGCAATAGGGTCCAGTCGTCATCGAAAAGTGCCTTCCACACTTTTTGGATAGTCCTCGGCCACCTATGCTAAGCATCAAGAAGCTTAACATGAAAGAAACACATTAAAATTTAGCAAAACAAACTAGACAAGCAAAAACAAAAAAAAACAATAAATTTTTTTTTCCTACTCATAGGTAACCAAAAACAACAATTTTTTTTTACCTACTCCTAGGTAACAAAAAACAAAACAAATAATTTTTTCCCTACTCATAGGTAACCAAAAACAACAAATTTTTTTTACCTACTCCTAGGTAACCAAAAAAAAAAAAACAAAATTTTTAACTACTCATAGGTAACCAAAAACAAAACAAATAATTTTTACCTACTCCTAGGTAATAAAAAACAAAACAATTTTTTTTTTTGACCTACTCATAAATAACAAAAAACAAAACAATTTTTTTTTTTACCTACTCCTAGGTAATAAAAAACAAACAAAAAAATCATTAAAAATCATTATCAGCCCCGCTTAACGAAACAAACAAAAAAATTGATTACCAGCCCCACTTAATTATCAAAAACAACAAAAAAAATGATAAAGCAACAAATAAAAAAACAAAAATAATAAAACAAGGGACCACCTACCTCAGCAAACCAGGCACCGAATTTCGCTCCAATTGAGCCACCACCACCACTTCTCTCACCAAGCTCCATCTCGCTCATCTCGACAACAAATAAAAAAATGACAACTGGAAGAATGACTCTGAAAGCGACATCACGCCTTTATATAGCTTATTTTCATGGCAAAAAATACATGCCCATGTTTTTTGTGACGCGTAAAAATGCAAACCCACATTTTGTGCCACAAAATGCGTAAACGCTTTTTCAGCAAATAAAACATGCAACCACGGTTACCACCATAAAAACCGCAAATCAGTGGTTACACCCAAAAAAAAACAAAAAGGAAATAACAAGATCAAATGAAGGTCTCACAACACAAGAGACAATATCAATCAAATCAACCAAAGGTTGAAATTGATGCCCACTCTATGAGGTTAGAAAACACAGTAATGATATAATCAATATGCATTAAGGAATTGCTAATAGTCATTGGGATAGAAACCTAGGATGATTGGTTCCTTCAAACCACAAACATGCATGTCAATCAAATCAAATGGTAATTTTGAATGGAAAGTCACCAAACTTGGGGTAATCATTTGGATAAAAAAAATTAGAAAAATCATGAAACACCTTTTCATCAATTGGTTATTAGGCTTCACTAGTCACCCACTTACCAATTGAGGGGATAAAAAATAAATAAATATAAAAATAAATAAATAAATATAAAAATAAATAAAATAAAATAAAAAATAAAAAATAAATATACATATTGATTCCACCATACCAAAAAGAAATGAGTCCATGCATCCAATAAAGTTAGATGTCATTAGTTTTTGCACCGCATTGTGTTGTACACAACGCAGTACAAAAAGGGGCAACTGTAGACACCAAAATTTGACACCCTCTAAATCACATTCGCCACCTCACCATTAAATCCTACATGATAAAGATATATGCCTAAGTTCTAACTTAGGGATATAAAATCCTACACATCATCCTATTTTCCTAATTTATTTAATTGGACAAATCACCCTAGGATACCTTGTCCACCCATTGGACATATGTCCTGGACACTTCACCCAGCATCTCTGCCACATCTCACCCACTCTTGTCCCCTAGTATTTGCACATAAGACAAATTCCCAAAACCCATGCTACATTTAATCTACCTTGTCTCTTTTATCCCTTTACATAGGTCAAGATCCCATGTTTCACTCCACTTGTAGCCACATCACCCTAGTTAACTGAGGCACACTGGATGACTCACTGTAACTGTCCCTTCCACTTAACATATCAAATTTACCACTTGGTAAACCAAGCTTGTCACCTCTCACTTCCTTCACAAACACCAATGATCCTATAAAAATACCATTGGTCCATCAAGGAAAGGGAGATAAATTTGCATACCAAGAGGCTACCAAAATTGACTTAGAACTGACGAGAAATCATGAAGTGCGAGATTCATTATGACCATTTGCTTGAGTCTCGAGGTGATCTGTATTTCAACCAAAACTGCTAGTCTAAGTTTCATAGTCAAAAATGTGACTCTGCAGTTTCACAACTGTAGGCCCACAGTTTGCAATCCATAATCGTGCTTTCATGGTTCCACAGTCCTGAGCACAAATTTACCCTTATGACTGAGATCAGAAAAATACTCTATGTTAGCAAGGCGTTATTGGTTTACTTATTCTGTCACTTGTTTCATGCAATCTACTACTTAGGGTTTTATGAATAGCATTGAATTTATTGGTTAAAATACATAGGTGCTATTGATCCCCCTTTGCTTGTTTGAATGTGTGCAAGTAACAAGTATCTTAGACAAGTTGTTGAAGTTGGAGTGGCCCCTTGCTAGATACCTAAGCCCACTCACCCCTTGAAGTTGTGATGAGAGAGCGAAGAACACTACATCCTGTAGAAGAGTTGGAATATTTCCCCTCCATAAAAGCATTGTACTTTAGAGAGAGAAGGAAACATTGTAACATTGCTCCTAATACACTTGGGACAATTCAAAAACCTTTTGTAAAAGTTATATAAAAATCAATACATGAGGGGCATTTTGGCAATCTATTTCTCTCTCTGTCTTTGTTATTGTTTGTGTTTAGTTCATTGGTTACAAGGACATTAATTGATATTAATTTGGAAAGAAAGTAAAAAGTGGTCTTATACTGTTCACCCCCTCTTCTTAGTATAAGCTTGTGTTCTTCACAAGATACTGCAACTAATCAAGAATAATCTAAAATGAATCTTCAAGAGTTATTCTACAATTTCACTACAATTAATATTGTAGGACTTAGTCTTCTTTTTCTTTTTCCAAAGTAGATGATAGGTATTTGATAGATGTAGTTCTAAAATCTAATCAACTCCTAAATAATGTGCAAAATAAACCTTAAAAATAACATTTTCCTTATTGCACTTTTGAAGAATGTAATCCAATATTCTTCTTGCAAATTTAATCCAAAATAAGGTGCTTTACCAAATCTAATAAGTAATCCAATTAATGAATCTTATTTGCATCAAAATTTGTATACCTTTTTAAAATATTTTGTAGCTCCTTTGTCGCTTCTATAGAGGATGTGGATCTTGGTGTCTAAGATCACCAAGTTGATGCTTCGAGTAGGATCTTGCAACTTTTTGTATACTATATTGAACAACTCCTTCTTCATCAAAATATGTTCTCAAACTTTCTTTTATGAGCCTAAGATTTGGTGGCTTATTCTCCTCTTGTGGTCTCATCTTGTTGTATATTTTAGAAAAGGCTTTGTCTCTAAAGAGGTACCCTCTTGTTGTGAGAGGTAATCTTCAAATCTCTTGGATTTGGTGAGCTTCTTCTATCTTCAAGTCTTATTGTCGATTTCTAACTTCAAGTAGGATCTTCTTCTCAAGATTTTGAATATCTGAGGTCTTTATTGGATTCTTATTCTGAGATTTGGCACTCCTTGCCAAATTATTCTTCTCTTGGGTTTGTTATTGAATGGCGACAATAGCTCCAAGTCCTTCACTATCAATGGCTTCTCCTTGATAGTGGATTTCTCTAGTGACTTCTCCTTTGATGATTTCTTCCATAAGGCTCTCCTAGCCTTCTATTGGATGCTTGTTGAAACCTTCCCAAGGTATTTGATCTTGCAAATTCTACTGGTCTTATTTGAGACCTTCTCTTCAACCTTCTACTCCTGGAAGTGTTGGTGGTGAGACCTTTTGGATCTCTAATTCTGTTGCTTCTGGATGTGAGTAGGACTCTCCTAGTCCTTCTTCTTCTTTCAAGACTGGAATTTCTTCAATGATATCTTCTCCTGATCTCTTCGATTTTTCTTCAAACGTTGAATTTATTTTGAAGAAGATACTCTTCCTAACTTTCTTGTAGGAAGTTTCCCAACTCATTGAATCTTTTTTCCCTGCAACAAAATATTAATACTGAAATCTTAACCTACTTCTGAATAAGATATTCTCTTAGAATTATTCTTCAAGATCAAGGCTTATGTGGTCTTTTTTTAGTATCTAGGCTTTTATGGCCTTTTTCAATATCAAGGCTTCCATGGTCTTTTTAGTATCAAGGTTTTTTTGGTCTTTTTAGTATCAAGGCTTCTATGGCCTTTTCAGTATCAAGGCTTCTATGGCCTTTTCAGTATCAAGGCTTTTATGGCTTTTTGTATCAAGGCTCTTATGGCCTATACTTCAACTATGAAGTTCTTCAATACAGTAATGGAGATCTTCAATCTCCTTATTTCACCATGATTCTTCACCATAAGCCTTCTTTCGTATTATTCTTCTCTTGCACAAGGAAGTAATCTCTGCAATATGAAGGCACGTCGACCTTCGAGTAACAAATTTGGAGTCTCCCAGCTTTCTATCGTAGGAGTCCCAATCCTTTGAGAATTAATTTTTTGCAACAAAAGAAACTTTAGACAATAATTAGAAAATTCTAGATGTCCTAGATGATATTCACTAGATGATCTATCAATGTAGTGGATTGAATGTTGAGTCTTGGTCTTCACGAGTTTTTCTTGCAACTCTGTGGAAAGACTCTAGTCAAATGCAATCTTAGTATTTTTGGAATTAAGATTTCTTTCAGTCATAACTTGTGACTCTCCCTAAATCTACCACATAGACTCTTATGAGATTTTTTGATAGTGGTTGTTACAATAGTGTGTCAGGTTGATAAAAAACTCAAGTTCAATGATAAAGGTGGTTTTCCTATTGACCTATTATGGTTAGATCTACCATGGCTCCGATACCATTTTTAGCATGTGATGTAATGTGCAATGGGGGATAACAATCACAATATGCATAATAATATGAAAGAAAGTAAATCTGCTAGATGACTAAAATATATTGTAAAGAGAAATGATATAAAAAATGCAATTTAGCTATGGAGGAAATGAACACTCCATTAATAAAGCTACTGAACTACATTGCATCCATCACCAATAGATGGTGATCTACACAAAACTATACTACTATGCTCTAAGCTACTCTATCATAATATATCCCCCGATTATATATATTTTGTATTACAATGAGGCCTTTCTTATATAGGAAAATAGGTTCCTTGGCCAACACTCTACCTAGCTGTGCAAGGGATAGTTTACACATATACAACTTGCACATTGACACTTGTGCACTTATTACATTGCATGAAGTAACTAGATAACTTCCCCCTAAAGTAATTTAATGTCCTAAGTATGTACCTTGGAAGATACATTTACATGACCCAAATGATGGAATATAATCTATTTCTAACACTAACCCCTATTCATCATTGTTCAAATAAACTCAATCCACGTCATTACTTAAAATTTAAAATAATATTATTATATATAGGGGAATCGATTACATCCACAATCCTTTTCTACTATTAAGTAGAGTTCAAATATTGGGGCTGCCCCTATAACCCCAATTTATCTTGTTGTTGTTGATCTAGCGTGAGATGGAGACCATCAGACATTCGAGGTTCATATCATCATCGTCAGTCTAGCGCACACTCAAAGGATTTAGATCAAACTACTTCCTTTGCTAAATGATACCCCCAAGGTTTGGACCTAGGTCTCTTCTTTGTAAGTACCTGAACAAACAAACACTTACCAATTCACCTAACCCTTGAGGGAAAAATAATACTAATTTCATTACCGTCATCTACCAAAAATAACTCCAACACCCACCAATTTTTTCACAATAAAATATTATCATCATCTACCCAAAACAACTCTAACATCCACCAATTTATTTGCAGTAAAATATCTCATTTTAAAATACAACATTCAATCAAAACCATGGTCATTCATTGGTTTTAAGTATAAAAATTACAAATTATTAAAAAATATTGAATTTTACCCTCCATACATAGTGTGTTGCATGTATCAGAGTGTGGTTTGGCTATAATTGAAGGAGGGTGATTTTCCAAAAAATAAAAGAAGTTGATTGTTAAAAAACACCAAACACACCTACATCTTTTCATTCCTTTAAAAAGCATCAAGAGCAATGTGGTTTGCATTGGAAAAAATCTTTCCTAGACCATTTTCTTTTGAAGCAATATGGTGTTCTCATCCAAACTTGGAACCAAAAATTAAATAGTGGTGGTCAGAAGCAGTTCCAGGTACAAGGCTGTTGGAAATAGTGAACAAACTGAAACTAGTTAAATGGAGGTTCAAACTCTGGAACAAAGATGTTTTTGGAAATATTTTTAAAATGAAATATGAAATAAAAAGCTAACTTGTATCCATTGAGAAGGAAGCAGTAGTAGGTGTCTTATCGAGATTCTATAACTAAGGAAAAGATGTTGCTTTCAGAACTCCATAACACCTTAGCTAAAAGAGGAAATCTTATGGAAGTAGAAATCCATAGCCCTCTAGCTGAAAGAAGGAGATAGAAATACCAAGTATTTTTATGTTTCTACTCTGAGACATAGAAGCTTTAATCATATTTGAGAAATCGTTAGAGAGGATGGTTCTAAGGTGACAAATATTAAGTACATTAGGAATTAACCAATCTCTTTTTTTATATCCTTGATGGGTTTTGGGTATGAAAGAGATCTCGAGGCTGAAAGCTCTATTCTTAAAGCAATTCCCAGGTTTGTCTCATGCGACATGAACAAGGCCCTTGAGGTTTCTTTCAAATACGAGGAGATAAGAGAAGCTATCTTTGTTATGGGTGCTTTGAAAGATCCAGGGCCATAAGGCTTCCCTCCATTATTTTTTTAGATATTTTGGCACATAGTAGATAAGGAAGTTTGTGATTGATAAAACACAAAGTGGCTTCGTTGTAGGGAGACAGATCATGGATGAGATCCTATCGATCCATGAAATTATCCATTCTACTAAAAAAAGTAGGAGGTCGAGACTGTTCCTCAAATTAGATATAAAAATATCCTATGATCATGTGTCTTGGGACTTCTAATTTGAGGTGTTGGTAAAATTTGGTTTTAATCGAGATTGGATCAAGTTGGTAAAGACTTACATTATTTCAGTATAATTCTCGATCCTTATTAATGGTTCACCAGCTGGACACTTTCACAGTCTCATGGATCTACACCAAGGAGATTTGTTATCTCCCTACCTCTTCATTCTCATGGTTGAGGCCTTAGGAAGAGCTATTTCTCTGGATCCAACTATAGAAGGCATCAGACCAACTCTTTCATCGAACTCTTTCTCCCACCATCAGTTTATGGATGACACGTTGTTATCACTCATTGCTTCAGTGGTGCAAGCCAGGGAGGTTAAAAAAATCTATCCACATATCAGACGGTTGTTGGTCAGAAGATCAACTTCTTCAAAAGCCTGTTGTTTTTCTTAAACACCCCTCAAGCTCAACAAAAGAAAATCGCAGATATCCTTGGTTGTAGAGTTGCGGAATTCCCTTCATCCTACTTGGGGCTACCTTTATTCATGGGAAGAATGAAGGAGTGCTTTTGGGACCCAGTGATTGAAAGGATGCAAAGGTGGCTTGCTAGTTGGAAAGGGGCTCTACTTAGCCAAGCAGGTAAAATTCTTTTGGTCAAGATAGTTTTGCAAAGTATTCCAGTGTATTTTATGTCTATTTTTAAATTACCCTTCCGAGTCTTATCCAAATTAGAGAGGATTCAAAAAAAATTATGTGGGCGGGGCCTCATGACCATAAGAAGTTCATTTAGTCTCTTGGAATCAAGCCTGCACAAGAAAGAAAAATGGGGGTTTAGGGTTGCGCAACCTTTGATTGATGAATGAAGCCCTAATTTTAAAACAAGGTTGGAAGATCTTAAAGAATAAAAAATCTGATTGGATTAAAATCATTTTGACCAAATACTTGCACCAATTAGAGGGTCTACTAGTTGATTCCCTCCCCTAGGAGGGGTCCACTTTTTGGAAAAGTGTGATTTATTATAGATCAGATCTTTCTCTTAGGTCTCAATGGTTAGTAGGAAATGGTAAATTTGTTGAATTTTGGTAGGATACGTGGCTATTTGACTTCTCATTGATTTAGAAGGCCAACCTTGCTCCAGCAGAGGCTCTTACTCGGAGGCTAGGATGGTCTAGGGTGGAGGACTTTATTTCAATCACAGATGGAAGGAGATCATGGAAAATTGTCCCCTTATCTAATTGCAGCAGAGAGGAAGTAGAATATTGGAATGCCATATCCAATCTCCTTAGGCTTTAGGTCCTAAAAATGCAGGAGTTAGAGGATACCTTGATTTGGAAAGGTGAAAGTGATGGTTCCTTCTTAGTTAAGTCAACTTATAGGTTCATTGAATCTAATCCTTCACAATGGAATCTATTGGGTAGAGTCTAGATGAAGAATCTGACTCCAAAGGTGAATGTATTTTATTGGTTGGCTATTCAAAATAGATGCCTCACCCTTGAGAACCTACGCTAAAGAGGAATGTTTATCTCTAACAGGTATTATTTGTGTGAAAATTTTGATGAGTCATGCTAGCACCTATTCTTTCCCTACCCCTTCTCCACTAAAGTATTGAACCATGTCTTTTTGTTCTTAGGGGTTTAGTGGGTTTCTCTATTGATAATTGTAGAAGTCTATCTTCAATGGGCTACTCCCTTTAAATCTCCTCGACTAGTTAAGTTTTGGAACTTCCTTCTCCCTCATTTTTTCTGGAGCATTTGGTGGGAACGAAACCAAAGAGCCTTCAAGAATACCAAGAGAGATCCGAAGTCAATTTTCTTGAAAGCTATTGGAGCAACTATGGAAAATGTTTCTTCTTGTTTCCCTGATATGGATGGGGGGCTCCATGAGGAAGCCTTGGTGGAAAATAGACTTGGCTTCCCTCAAAATAATTAGTCTACAGATATACCTCCAACATCATTGAGAAGTACGATGAAATGGGTCCCTCCTCCTAGGGGTTGGATTAAGCTAAATTTTGATGGTGCTTCTAAGGGGAACCCGAGACCTGCAGCAGTTGGAGGTATTCTTAGAAATGAGAAAGGAGAACTGATTGGTGCTTTTTTGAATTCCTATCAATACAGAATTCTCATTTTGTGGAAGCTAGGGCGTTGTTCCAAGGTCTTTTGTTGATCAAATATTTGGGCTTCCAAAAAGTAGTTATGGAGGGGGACTCTCTGAATATTATTAATCTTGTAAAGTTTTCAATCCCACCGAATTGGAATATTGCCAATATTATTGAGGAAGTTGTTAGAATCCTTAGCTCAAGATCTGAGGTGCAAGTGCAACACATTTTCCATGAAGGGAACAAAGCAACGGATCTAATGGTGAATATTGGCCTGACTCAACAAGGTCTTATGGTGTGGACATCCAACTTCCCCTAGAACCTTCAAAACTTGATCGTGGATGACCATGGATAGGTGTTGGACTTTAATTTTTTGGGGATCGAGGAGGAAATTATATTTGTTCATCTTTAACCCATTCTCGATCAGTCATTCAATCACAAAGGAGTACGTGTGTCAGGTATTTTCTATTCTCCTATTAATTGGGTGGTTGTTGGACCCTTTTGAAAGGTTGGGTCAGTTGTATTGGCATATGCATGTGATCTTATGAACTCTGTTGACTTGGCAGCCCCGCCACCTTCCTTGGACCGATGGGATAGGGGATAAAAGTGGTTTCCTTTGGGCACTACTAGGATCGATGAAAGTGGCTATTGTTATTGTTAACGATATTCAAGATATTGTTAAGAAGCAATTGGATTCGACAACCCATTAGGGCATTGGAGACCAGGGAGTTGCAGGTCTTTTTACTGATTCTTAATATCCTCCCTATAGGTTTTGTTTGTCTGGTTATCTCTTGTTTGTGGTTCTGTTTGGAGATTCCTTCTCTAGTGTATTGTACCCTTCTTGGGTTGTGGTCTTTGTTGTGAAAGTCTTAGCTTCTACTATGGCTTTTCTTGTTTCTTATGTACTAGGGTTTGGGGATCCTCTCAAAACCCCTACTTTTACCTAATTAAAAAATGTGGTTTACATTAAACTAAAGAGATCAAACTAAAATAGTTTTAAAAAAAAAATCTAAAACCTTGAGGAAGTTGGTTTGCACTAGCCAAAGCAATCAAACCAAAGCAACATTACTATAGTAAAGAAAGTTTTAAAATTTTAGTGCCCAACAAAAGAAAACTTACTACAAGTGCCAAATTCTAGTGCCCTTGCTATGTTCATGAAAGGGATAAAAAGACTCTTCCCTTTGGTGAAGAAAAGGCCATTTACCCCTTAGCTATCATGCATTAAATGTTGAGGCCAATGGGACCACTAATAGCTATCATCCTATATCCTACATTTGCTTAAGAAAACTATTCTGCTGATCTTGATGCCACAATCAGAAACAAAAATATGAAATCTAGAATGTACATGCAAATTTCATACCAACCTCAGATGCAAGTACACAACTAATAATTTCAAATTACATTCAAATTAAAACAAGGCCAAGATGAAGACAAGATATGGTACTGTATATAACAGATTGTCTATACTCCACTAACTCAACTTTCAGAATAAGATTTATCTCATATTGTACTGCGGGTCTTTACCGATTTGTCACAAGTGTACTGCACAACTTTTTTCTATAAACTTCCAAGTTCAGTGCCTCTGATTGTGTATGTCTACCATTGAAGAACCCACATTTTCTCTTGAACTGGATACTTACATTTTGAAGTAGGGTTATGCGTAAGGGGTCGACTCCAAAATTATTTATAAAAATTTGGCGAATCAGTTATGAAATCCAGGTGAATAGTGTCCAAACGCATATAGAAGGTTCATTATTATTTCAGGCAATGTGGAAATTCAAACTTAAAATGGTCAAATAATTATAAAATTGGGATGAACCGACCCAAAGAAAAATTGCACCCAAAAATATTTTGGCTAATGGGCCCTGTCAAGTGTCCCAAATATTAGCCAAACACAAATTTCAAAAATCTTAATTTTAGTCAATTTGGCAATAAATAACTGCTATGCATAACCTTGTTTTAAAGAGAAAATTGTGATCAAAACATTGCAAAGTAGCCTTCATTGACCCTTGGTTGAATATATAAATAATCAAAGTGAAAGATATAAAAATTGTGTTTTGAATAATGGGGTACAAGACTGATTTGGAGAAGGGCAATAGTAACATTGAGGATTTAAAGCAGAAATTGTTGCAACATGAGAGTAGGTACACCATCTCCCAGAGACAAAAGAAAAAGGCAAGAAGGATGTTAATGTTTGAGGAAGCCCTATTGCTGTTTTATGCACTGCAATTGTGGCCTTGGGACCTCTGCAGTTTGGATTCTTTTGTAATATCCTAAGAATTATGTATAATCACAAAGGAATCACCTCACCATGCTTTGTACCCACCAATAGGTTCTGTCTACTCAATACATCAGACAAACTTCAACAGAGAAATGGTTTACTAAAGTTAAAATGTTTACTTCTAATCCCTCCTTTACAATATATTGCCTACTGAATTATGCTGCTAAGATATTAGCTTTCAACAAACTACATTGTCTTTAAAAAAAAAAAAAAAACTCTTCTTTTTGTCTTGTGATGAGCTACATGTAACAGCACCACACCCTTTTTAATCGTACACCTGTACCTGTACGTTTCATTTCCAGACATACGATTTGCAAACCACAGCTTGTTGTACGATAATGCTTTCTCCGTTCGTCCAATCGTTCATTATCGTACAACTGTACTTTCAACTTGCCATTGTACGTTCTCTTAAAATGATGCATAACAACCGTACACCCCTCCTTGTTGTACGATAATAATCTAATCACACAACTGTAAGATTGCAATTTGTAATCGTACAGTTTTCCTTCCAATCATAAATTTTGCGAACCTACACTCAACCAATCAACTGTATGATTTGACTTGCAAAAGCTGGGTCTATCTTCTATCCTACAATTACGATTCTTTTCATAAGTAATATTTTTTATAAACATATAAAATGAACACGATAGTGTAAGCAAGCAGATAAACTACACTTGGACATGATAGCTTAATTTTATCTAACAACTATATCATTTTCATCTGCATAATCATTCTCAGCTCCAATGTGTCCTTTGATTGTTAAAAGGTAATTAAATTTTCAGTTGGTAACACTCTGATCCTGCCCATGCAAAGGACATAACAATTCTCAATTCTCTTCTATGAGAATGATTGATTCCTTGTGCCTGCAACCTTTATCAACCTCGACGTTAATTTTTTTTTTTTCATTTTTTTCTTCAAATCTTTAATATGTTAGGAAACCGAAACATACAATTCTTCCTAGGAATGTTTAGGATTAACTTATAAAAATAACAGAGGAATCATAAACTTTATTTTTATTTTCTTTGTAGATTTTTTTATACAACAATTCCTCCTCTCTTCTCTCAGTCCCTTCCTTTATGCTCACTTCTTATTTATAAGTATAAAAATAATGGCTAAACTTACGGTTGTCAGTTAAGAAATCTTCTTTCTTTAGTTTTTCTTTTGATGGAGTAAAAAGTTATCGTACATCTTTCTAGTCGTATATCTTTATGATTTTCTTTTCAAACATATGATTATTATAAAACGTTATACTTTCTTTTCAATTATACAATCACTTGTAACCCTACAATCACTTGCAACCCTACAACCAATCATAACCTTACAATGATTTGCAGTCATACAACCAATCAGAGTGATACAATCACTTGCAATCATATAATGGTATGTCCTTATTTAGGTTTGAATATTTTGTCTTAACGTAGTTGAACGGTTGAGGCTTCCTTCTCAATATCTTCTCACTGTACAATCAAATAAATTTTTCATCATACAATGTACGATCATTTCCAACTCCAATGTGACAATTGGTTATTACTAATAAATGGAATTCAAGGGTTTCTTCTTTGGAAACATCACCCCGTTAATTATATGATGTCTCTATTGTACGATTACTTCCACTACATGACAATACAATCTTCAGTCGACAACAACCAAATCTTCTTGCAAGGGGTGTTATATATATATATATATATATATTTCTCTTCGAAAAATGGTTTCTTCTATTCTTCCGACCTTCTAAGCCTTCAAGCGTCCTCATCTCCTTGGCATTCCCCAATGCTTGTAAAACCTTCCTCAATCACAAGCATTTGTTTTTCCATCCGTTCTTCAAATCTTCAATATGTCTTATGTGATCTACACACGAGGAAACAAAGAGATATACAATCGTCTGTATTGAATTATTACTCACAAAAGTGACACGAAGATTTAAATAACAAACTTTAACTATTTATTTCTTTGTGAGGTTACAAAGCAAATTTTATGTCAAATGATCCCTTTTCTTTCTTCTCCTCAACTTCACGTCCTCTCTCTCTCTCTTCACAATTTACAACTATTTATAGATAGAAAATTACATAATACCATGTGCACAAAACATAAACTATGTGCTCAAAACCATGTGCACAAAACATAAACTATGTGCTCAAAACAACAAACCATGTGCACAAAACACAAACCACGTGCACAAAACATAAACCACATGCATGAAACCATATACACAATCCAATGGTTTGAAAACCATGGTTTTAAACACCCTTACTTAGATGTTCTTGCATCAAACACCCTGGGTAACAAAAGAAATGTTCTATAAACATTTTCAAAGTCTTCAATGGATACTTTGTACTTAGTGATCTCAGGAGCTTGCATCCAAGTTGTTGCATCAATATCTTGGTTTACAACCCAGGTAACAAAAGAAATGTTCTATAAACATTTTCAAAGTTTTCAATGGATACTCTATACTTAGTGATCTCAAGAGATGTAATTTCTACATCAATGTCTCGGTTTTTCTACTTAACTAGATATTCATGATGTCTAGTCTCTTCTCCTTTGTGCCACTCTAGAGTATATAATATCTTTAATTTCATCTTGTTCTTTCTTTGGCAACTACACTATCCATTCCTCTGTTAGAATATCTTCTATATGATCTTCATCATCATTGCTATATTGACCATAGTATGGATATAGGTTGGCTACATTAACGATCGGTGAAATATCAATCCCTTCTAGAAGCTCAATTGCATATGCATTGGTGGAAAATTTCTTCAAGACCTTAATATTTTTCCAATTGAGCGTGTTGGAAGTGCCCTTGGGAAACCTTTCCTTCTACAAATGAACCAAAACCAAATTCCCAACCTGGAATTCTTATGTTTGGTGCTTGAGGTTAGCAAGTTGCTTGTATTTCATAAAATTATTTTTTAAATAAACCTTCACTTCATGATATAAGTCTTGCATATACTAGGAAAAATCCTCCACCAAATCATTAGGTTTTTTCAGTTTAGTTGTACTTTGCAACTCATCTACTCCTCTGAGATGAGTTCCATACACAATTTGAAATGGAATTTTGGTTGTGTTTCTATTCACTAAATTATTATATGTAAATTATGCATGTGCCAATACAATATCCCATGACTTTGGATTCTTACCAACTAGACCACAAAAAATTCTTAAGGCTCTTGTTCATTACTTCGGTGTGTCCATAGGTTTTTGGGTGATAAGCAGAACTAAAGCTCAATTTGGTACCCAACTTCTTCCACAAAGTACACCAAAAATATTCTATAAACTTTGCATCTCTATTTGGCACAATGCTTTTCGATAAACTATGCAATATTACAAATTCTCGAAATAACAAATCAATAATATTTGTAGCATCGTCTATTTTCTTGCAAGGCATGGAATGTGTCATATTTGAGAATCTATCAAAAACAACAAAAATTAAAATCATTACCCCTTTGCGTCCTCGATAACCCAAGAACAAAATATATGCTCACGTCCTCCCATGGTCTCTCTAGCATTGGTAATGGTTGATACAATCTAATATTTTGACTTCTCTTGGTATGCTAACAAACATGACAATACTGCATAAATCTTCTTACATCCACATTCGTTCCAGGCCAATAGTAACTTGCACAAATTAGACTCACCATTTTATCCACTTCAAAGTGTCTAGCTAGTCCTCCACTATGCTTCTTTCTTATCCTATTCTTCCTCATGGAACTTTGTGGTATGCACAATTATTGCCCTTGAACAATAGTCCCTCTTGGATAAAATAATCTAACCATGGTGGTCTGCCTATTGTCCTCCTCCTCATGAGAATCTTCCTCTTTGATACAAAGATGAATGCCAGATAATATTTTTTATTAAATAGACAAACTTTTATAGGCATTTGAAATGTCAAATTACAAAATACATATTGACAATTAAAAAATGTTGATATTTAATAATTATCGACAATTAACAAGGTTTTAATAATAATAAAATATATGCTTTATGTCTATTCCTATCATTCCTCCCAACCATAGAAGCATTGGCCTCCAATGCTTTTACAAGAAGGTGGAAGAGAAAGTGTGCAAATACCCAAAATACAATCCTCGAACTCTGAGTAAGAAGAGAAGAGAGAGCCACTTCTCAAGAGAGCATACAATAGCCTTAATAAGATCACCACAACTCCCGTGAAGGGAGTACCAAAAGCAAAAAAAATGCTCAATAAAGGTATTGTAGAAAGCCCCAATAGGATCACCACAACTCCTACAAAGGGAGTGCAAAAATCAAACAATGCTCGAAAGGGCCTTGTAGGAATGAATGTTCTTCAAACTTCTCCAAAAAATATTGTGGGCTCCTCAAAACTGTAATAGTTTCACTATGACAAAGATTTGCAACATATAGAAGAAATAGGCACAAATCATTCTAATCCAAAACAAGACATAGAATAGAGTGTCGGGTACCACCGAGCTTGCATTCTAGATTGTAAATCCACAAAGGTTTAAAAAATTGATTTGGAGGGTGAAAAATGTAAATCAATCCTCAAAATCTGCAATGACAAGTAAATAACAATGCTAAAAAGCATAGTCCTTTGTGAAACACCTTAATACAAAGTTTGAAAATAATTAATTATAAGGTGCATTAAAACAAACCACAAAATTTTAAAAATCCCAATTTAAAAAGGCACAAGTCATTATGATCCAAAACAAAACATAAAATAGAGTGTCGAGTACCACCAAGCTTGCACTCCAAATTGCAAATCCACAAAGGTTTAAAAAAACCTGATTTGAAGGATGAAAAAGGTAAATCAATCCTCAAAATCTGCAATGACAAGTGGATAACAATGCTAAAAAGCATAAAGTCCTATAAAACACCTTAATACAAAGTTTGAAAATAATTAATTATTATAATATAATTAATTACAAGGTGTACTAAATAAACTACAAAGGTTTAAAAAAATTTGATTTAAAAATACACAAATCATTACGATCTAAAACAAGACATGTAATAGAGTGTTGGGCACCATCGAGTTTGCACTCCAAATTGCAAATTCACAAAGGTTTAAAAAAACCCAAACTAGAGGATATAAAAGACAAATAAATCCTCAAAATATGCACTCCAAATTGCAAATTCACAAAGATTTAAAAAAACTCGACTTGGAGGATATAAAAGGTAAATCAATCCTCAAAATCTGCAATGACAAGTGCATAACAATGCTAAAAAAATATAAAGTCCTATGAAACACCTTAATACAAAGTTTGAAAATATTCGCTCATGCAGAGGAGTTGGAAAGCAAGTGGGTAGTTAAAACTCTTCTCTTAAAATTAAGAGGTCTCAGGTTCAAATCTCTTCCCTCACATGTTGTAGATATCTTATGTATAGAAGGTTACAAATAAAAAAAAGTTTGAAAATAATTAATTATAAGATGCATTAATTTTATTTATTTAATTGATTGATTGAAGTAATCAATTTTAAATTTAGGTGGGTAGGTGTGTGGTGTTTTAAGGTGTGTGGTGTTAAATTTGCTATTGAAAAGTATAAATTTAGGTCATTCAAAACAAAATGAAAGTAATTTAATAAATTAATCTTTGGGCGAGTGTGCGAGGGGTAGGTGGAAGCATAGGCTATACTGTGTGTGGTGTATGTATGTTAAATTTGCTATTGAAAAGCATAAATTTAGGTCATTCAAAACAAAATGAAAGTAATTTAATAAATTAATCTTTGGGCGAGTGTGTGAGGGGTAGATGTGGTTTATGTATGTTAAATTTGCTATTGAGGGGCAGGTGTGATGTCTATGTGTTAAATTTGCTATTGAGTAGCATAGTTCTTGGCTCTATGGTGTGTGGTGTCTGTGTTAAATTTTCTAGTGAGAAGCATAACTCTTGGCTTTACGAGAGGTCATGGTTGAGAGGAGACTCAGCCCCGTGCGCTGGTCTAGGAGTTTTTCACACTAACCAAATAAATAATAATAATAATAAATTAATCGATTTTAAATTTAGGCCTACCACTTATAAATAAAAAAAACACTTTATTATAATTTAAACTTGGATCTCCCAAAAAAAACCAAAAACCCTAACCCTCTCAAACGGATCATAAAATGGCTGTAACAAAGGGCGTCTAGGAAACAACAAGGCCACGGGAAGAGAAACAGATGTGTCGAAAACAGAGAAGGGTCTAGGCATAGGAACTTACAGGCAGTGTTACACATGGCCAGGCTGGAAATGATTTAGAGCGCATCGAGGAGATCAGGTTTTATTTGACAATTGTCAAAAACAGCCCCAAATCGGATGGAGGGGCTTAAAATGGCCAATTTGTGGCGATTACGGCCAGCTTTGGCCTTAGGGCAAAAATTTCCATTACGCAATCGCAATGGATCGACCTCTAGCCGAATTGATTGAGGACGCCAGAGAAAACAAAAACCAGGGCCAAGATACAATCGTCTTAAGTGAAAAGGCGCTGACAATTTCTGCAAGAATTGATTCACCGAAGAACGTCTTCATCTCCAGAACCGTGGATGAAACTTTCAAGAGGGCAGAAAAACAATCAGCCCAGCTCCAAGTAAAATGCAATGGAGCCATTACAGGATGTGTGCCGTGTCTGATTACTCGAGGCAGAAGAACCAAGAGAGACTGATCAGCCAAATTAACATAGTGTGCGAGAGCCTCCGGTGGCAGAGAAGCGCAATAATCATCCTAAAAAAGACACGCAATTCATTGACTTATTGAAATAAAAAGGAAGTCCATCCTTTGTTTGCAATCAGCCTCAACCCATGAACGAGTGCCAACAACAGTGTCCCGGAGAGAGAGCCAACAACAGTGTACTCCTTTACACTCATGTCCTTCTGTCTCAGGTTTTGCAATTTTTTTGATGATAACAATTCAATCTTCAATTTGGCGACCATTTTTTCTCATGTCTTGATCCTTTTCTTTCCTTTCTTTCAATTTGTACATGGTCCCACCACAAGGATACATGCCCTTTCAATTTTGTGGAGGCAAATTTCATCCTTTTGGGGTATTCAATTAACTCAAAATCAAAATACTTCTCAAATTTGGTAATCCAATTTATGAGCTCGATTCAAGCTTCCATTATATGATGGGGTTTCTATCTTTGACTTTTCACCCAAATTAGAAATCGCACGAATCAATTGTTCATTTGGTTCTCCCTCTCATTCTTCATCTTGAGCTTCCATGTGACCTATGTTCTCTTCTTCACTATCACTAAGCTCCTCAAGATTAATAACTCTTCTTTAAGTAGTTTCAATTGCTTCAAGTTGAGCGGTAATTCCCCTCAGCATTTCAACTATCTTTACAGTTCTAGGTCCTTGTGGTTGTCCTCTTCCTCATTATGCCATTATTCCTTCAACCAATCCTTAAAGATCTTTTGGTGCTAATACCAAATGATGTAGTAAAATTTACCGCACACCTTTCTAATCATACACATGTATGATTTTCTCTTTCAAATGCATGATTGCACAATTATAAAACACCACACTTCCCTTTCAACCATACAATCCCTTGCAACCGTACAACCATCATACTTGCAACCATACAACCAATAATCACTTACAGTCGTATGATGGTACAACCCTATTTAGGTTTGAATAATTTATCTTACCATACAATTCAACGGTTAAGGCTTCCTTCTCAATATCTTCTCATTGTACAATCAAGTAATTTTTCCATCACCATAATGTACGATCATATCCATTTCCAATATGACAATTGGTTATTATAAGATAAATGAAATTCTTCAAGAGTTTCTTCTTTGGAAACTCCACCCCTTTAATTATACAATGTCTTTGTAGTACGATTACTTCCATTGTGTGGAAATCCAATCTTTAGTTGGAAACAACCAAATCTTCTCGTGCAAGAGGGTATATATATATTCTTCGAAAAAAAGTTTCTTCTATTCTTTCGGCCTTCTAAGCCTTCAAGCTTCCTCACCTCCTTGGCATTCCCCAATGCCTGCAACCTTCCTCAACCACAAGCGTCCGTTTTTCCATCCATTTTCCAAATCTTCAATATGCCTCCTATGACTTGCACACGGGAAAACAATAAGACATACAATCTTCCCTACAAAATGATTAAAATTTACTCATAAAAGTGACAAGGGAATTTAAATAATATTATTTATTTATTTGCAAGGTTACAAGGCAGGATTTTGTGTAAAATAATCTTCTTTTCTTTCTTCTCCTCAACTTCACCCCTCTTTCTCTCTTCACCATTTGCAACTATTTATAGACAAACAAAAATACATAAAACCACATGTAAACAAACCATATGCACAAAACACAAACCGCATGCAAAAAAAAAACCATGTGCATGAAACATAAACCACATACATGAAACCATGTGTTGTTAGGAACTTTCTAATTAAATCCAACACATTCACACAAATATTGCAATAAAAATAGAATTTCTTAAAAAAATAAGAGATGACAATACAAAATGTAACAATCTCACAACAAAATAGAATTGCAGGCCTCTTCAAGGGGGCAATCTCCTTCAATAATTTCATTCAGTATGCAAAAAGATACATTCGCATATGGGCCCTTGCCTTTTAAGGATACACTTCATGCAACCCTAATCTAATGCTCAAGAGTTGGCTTATATGCAATGTGCCACTCAAGCTTAAATCTTCTACCAAACATCAGTTACATTCTTGATAACAGTTACATGAAATGACCCCACTTGTCTAGGCACATCAATTACCACATACCATTATAAATTATTACAAAATATCATTATAAGGGGTTCCCACGTTGGAAAGGGATCATTACATAGAATTACAAAATATGTTAGGGTGGGGTCTTAACATGCCCTTCCCCTTCAAAAAGCTTTGTCCTCAAAGCTGGAGATAAGGAAATTGGTGATGTAGCTATTGGAGAAACTCCCAAGCGACATCTTCAAGTTGTAGGTCATGCAATTGAACAAGAACCTCAGTGATGACATGGCTCCAAAGAGTGCATGATCTGTGGTCCAAAATTCGTTTAGGCTTGAGCAAGATAGAACCCTCTCCATCCAGTTCAGGTAAAGCATATTGAACTTGTACTTGATTACCCACTATCTTCTTGAGAGAGGAGACATGAAAGATAGGATGTAGCTTTGACATAGTCGAGAGGATCAATTTGTAGGTCATGGAACCAATCCACTGTAAAACTTGGTAGGGTCCATAGTATTTGACAACTAGTTTTTGGCATCTGCAAAGCTAGAGTGAGGATTGTTTATACAACTATAGGTAGAGAAAAACCATATCTCCTACTTCAAAGCTATGCTTAGAACAATGATGATTAGCTTGTTATCGCAAATAGTTCTGGTCCAATTCCAAATTCATCTTTAGTTGATGGAGGATAATGAAATGTTGGTTGAGTTTAGTGTGAACATCGTGAACCTTGGAGCTTCATGGAATGTAGGAGGAGGGTGTTGATTGAGGATGATCGTAAACTACTTCAAAAGGGATAACCTTGGTTGCAGTGTGGTATGAAATATTATACCACCATTTGGCCAAGGGAAGCCACTTCGCCCATTGTGTAGGATGTTCAAAGGTAAAGCAATGAAGGTAGATCTCCAAGCATTTGTTTACAATCTTTGTTTGATCATCCATTTATAGATGATAGACTGAACTCATTTTGAGTTGAGTTTCCTACAACTTAAACAATTCTTGCCAAAAATGACTAGCGAAGGTAGGATCGCGATCGAACATAATAGATGCGAACATGCCATGAAGGCAAAAAATGGAGTCTAGAAATATTTGGGCTACTACTAAGGTTGTGTAGGAATGGGAGAGGAAACCAAAATTTGAATACTTAATGAGATGATCCACTACCACCAGAATAATTGATTTTCCTCCTAAATTAGGTAACCCTTAAATAAAGTCCATGGAAATATATGTCCATACTTATTCTGGAATGGGCAAGGGCTGAAGAGTTCCAAGGGAATGCACTATTCCTCCTTTCATTTATTGGCATATATCACATTTAGCCATAAAATTTTGAATATCCTTCTTCATTCCCTTCTAGAAGAAAGTACACTAAATTATTTCATAAGTCTTGAGGAACCCACGATATTTTGTAGTTGGTAAGGCATTCATTTCCCTCAATATGAGTTCTCGTAGTTGAGAAGTTTGGGGAAGAACAAGGCGATCAAGATATCTCAAATCTTGTCTATGCCAAGTATATCTAGGGCATGTGGTAGGCTCTATTTGAAGTGTGGTGATAAAAGTTTGCAATCCTGAGTCCTTGAGCACATCTTCTCTAAGATAATGAATCCAGTGAGGAATGGGCAAAGAGATAGCATATAACATACTTTGATCCTTGGGTCCGAGGTGTAGACCAATTGGTTCATCCAAACCCTATAAGGGGGGCGGAGGTCCAAGGTTCAAATCTCGGGCCTCGCTAGACTAAACGCTTGTCCCTTTCCTGGTGCTTTCAGTGGCGTAAAAGGTTTAAAATGATTGTGGCATGGTGGTTATAGGAGCGGACTGCGCAAAGATCTATGTGGCAGCTTTCGAGGCGGGCATCACAGAATACTATGGTGGCCATAAAAGTTGGATAGCCTGCCCGGATTCAAGAGTGCATCAACCACAATGTTATCCTAAACCTTTTTATATGTAATCGCATAGTCATAGCCTATTAATTTAGAGACCCACTTTTGTTGTTTGGGGGTGGCAACCCGTTGCTCTAGGAATTATTTGAAACTTTGATGGTCTATTTTGATGGAAAAATGACACCTAATGAAATAGAGTTGTCAGTTATTAATCACATGTAAAAGAGCGAGTATATCCTTTGCATAAGTTGATTTACCCAAATTTTGACCTGAAAGTGCTTTACTAGTGAAGGTCAATGGTCTTCCCTCTTGCATCAACATGACTCCTATACCATTGCCCAAAGCATCACTTTCAATTACAAAAAGTTATGAAAAATGTTAGGGGCACCGATAAGGTTGGTAAGGCATGCATTTCCCTCAAGATGAGTTCTCGTAGTTGAGAAGTTTGGGGAAGAACAAGGCGATCAAGATATCTCAAATCGTGTCTATCCCAAGTATATCTAGGGCATGCGGTAGGCTCTATTTGAATTGTGGTGATAAAAGTTTACAATCCTGAGTCCTTGAGCACATCTTCTCTAAGATAATGAATCTAATGAGGAATGGGCAAAGAGATAGCATATAACATACTTTGATCCTCAAATTGTCAAGAGTGCATCAACCACAATGTTATCCTTTCTCTTTTTATATGTAATCGCATAGTCATAGCCTATTAATTTAGAGACCCACTTTTGTTGTTTGGGGGTTGCAACCCATTGCTCTAGTAAGTATTTGAGACTTTGATGGTTTGTTTTGATGGAAAAATGACACCTAATGAAATAGAGTTGTCAGTGATTAATCACATGTAAAAGAGCGAGCATCTCCTTTGCATAAGTTGATTTACCCAAATTTTGGCTTGAAAGTGCTTTACTAGTGAAGGTCAATGGTCTTCCCTCCTGCATCAACATGACTCCTATACCATTACCCAAAGCATCACTTTCAATTACCAATTTCTTGATTTTTGACTTAAGTGCATAGGGGTACCGATAAGGTCAAATGTTAGGGGCACACTATTGGGTACCAAAGGTATTACATGATCATGGGAATGATGTGGAGGTATATCTATCAGTTTCACAAAAACTACATCATGCTTAGTCATAATGAGTTACAAATATTTTAGGTGTGTGTCTTCGAATGAAGTTTGTAGTTGAATTGGAAATATTTGAGCTACTACCCCATGAGAAGATATTTTTAACTTCTCCATACGGCTTGAACTGATAATCTATGGAGATCCTATTGGCAAACCACGAAGAGTGCATGACCTACCATTCTATAAAAACTACATCTATAACTCTACAAAGTTCTATGCTATTGTTCCTAAGGTACCTAACCATTGATCTCATAGCACGACATCACATCCTCCCAGTTGAAGAGTGAACATATCAATTTTAAGTTCATAATCCCCTATCTTCAACTTAACATTGTGATATTTACCTTTATAAGTTAATGTTTCACCATTTGCCACCATAACCTCAAAGGAGTTACAAGTATGTATGTAGCAAATTTCTTGCTTGGAACCTCGGGGATCAATTAATTTATGTGTACTTATTGAATCGATGAGAATTGTAAGACATTGTCCTTTGAAAACTCCTATCTTCATCATATGAGGGGCATAAATTATTGCAAGGGCATAGATGCATTTTTTAGCTGCAATTCTTCTTGGGTTTCACCCTCATCCTTAAGTGATTCCTCTGATGGTTCTACATCATCATCAAGTAGTTCACTGCTTACTGAATCCTCTACATCCAAAAAAAAAATTCTTTTGGATGTATTTATGCCCTAGTGAATACTTCTCATCACAATTATAACATAAGCCTTGTGCTCGACGAGCATCCATTCCTTCCAAGTTATCACCAATATTTGGTGTGAACTTGGAAGGAATTGGGGGTTTGTCTTGTGGGAATTTAGGTGGTCTCCTTTGAGATAAAACTCTTTCTTTGGCTAATCTCACCAATCCTCCTATTTGGTTGGTTTGTTTCAATTTGGTAAATGCTCCTATAAAGTCACCATACTCACTAGGGCCAAAACGAGTGAGTAATTATGACTCAAAATATTCCCAAGAAGGGTCAAGAGTTGTGTTGTGTAACCATTGGTACCATTGTAAAGCTTTAGATTCAAAGTTAAAATATGCCATAGTGACCCATCATAACCATTGGTACCATGAATTTTGAAGAACTGATCTGCTTGACATAACCATCCATCAACATCATTTTCGTTGAACTTAGGAAAGTCTAATTTAGGCATCTTAAATGGAGTATCTATATCAAAAAGATAATGATAGCCTTCCCTCTCTTGATGGATTCCCTTCTCTTTATTGTCGACATTATCATATGGTTTGTTAATGTTAAGATGGTCAAACACCTTTGGACCGTCTTTAAATTTTTCTTCAAATGAAGCTTTGGATTTCATTTGTTCACCTAAAAGAGATATTGTGTTCCTCGTCTATTTAAATTCATTGGTAAGATTAGAAATCACAATATTCAGGTGCTGTAGAAAGGTGTTTTTTTCTATCTCATTTTGGTGTCCTCTAGTTCCTCCAGCTTTTGAGGTACGAGTTGAACTACTCTCACTGACTTAAGAAGTATTGTTATAAGAGTTACTATTTTTAGTAGTGAGACAAAAATAATGTTTGGTGCTATATATCAAAATGATCAACTCAAAAATATGATTCTAATGGACTAGGTCCCACAGTAACATTTTTTGGCACCCCTAAAAATGTGCATGGAGGCTATATACCAAACTGATCAGCTCAATGAGACGATTGTAATGAGCTATATACCACAACATTGTTTTTGGCATTCCAAACTTCTTTTCTAGTGGAGTTGTCTTCAATTGTTGTCGATTTTTCTCCTAGAGTCTTTGTTCACTCAAAAATTTGGTTTTTTTTTTTTTTATGTTGGACAACCCCTTACGAGACTACATTATTTGTTACTGACACTATTCTATCACTGACACTATAGCTCATTGTTTTGTTACTGACACTGTAGCTCACTATTTTGATGATTGTTAGGGCTAACTATGTCACTAACAAAATCCCTATCTATTATGATTTCTAAATATCACAGATAATTGAAACTGATGCTGGAAAAATTTGTCTTGACTGTTACTAACACTGATAGACTTTGTCTTGACTATTACTAACTTTAACTGAATTTATACTTAGTTGTTTTGATTATTCTTGATAGATTTATCTTGATTGCTATGTTCATAACCACATTCTTTTGTATATTTCATGCAGTAATTCTGGGATAGTGAAGTCTCATCAATATGCTCAATTTTTATGGTAAGATTTTTGTTTGTAGGTTTAACATTCAATAGAATACTCTAAGCTAGGATGTATGTACTGCCCATAGGCCCTATTATATGACTTTTCTCTTTATGCTAATATACTTTAGGCCTTCTTCATTCTATAGTTGGCTAAATGGAGATTCTTTTCAATCTCTCTCAATATGAGCCTCCTTTTATCATGGGCCTTTCTCTAATTGTCTCTCTTACTACATTGTGCATGCCTCTTTTCTTTCCTCTAATAAGGGCCTCAATTTATCTATATGGACCTCTTTATTTGAAGGGTCTCTATCCTTCAATTTTTCCTCTTGAATCAAATTCTATATTTGATTTTTCTTAATGTTCAACCTCTTAGCAAACCAGTGCTTGAAGTTAGCTTGAACTACATTGCTTCAAGAATGATTTACTTAACTTTGAATGCTTCTCAATCCGCGACAACCTTTTCTACTTACTAGAAGCTAAAATTCTTCTCCATCCTTTGTAGGAAGATTCTCACACTTCTATAGATTTATCTTTATCTCTATAAAATTTCTTAATAATATCTTAGGTTACACCTAAGAACTCAAAACTCTAATGTCAAGGTGACGTTGATGTCCCTAATTTTTTAATCAAGATACATATGACTTGATTGTATCAAATCCTTTACCTTTTCTCCTGAGTTGATAGAAATCAATGTCAAGGATTGTCTATGTCCCTAAAAATTCTTCTAATGTCAAGGGTTGGCTATTTTCTTGAATGATCAACTATCTTAAAGTTGATTCACCCCAATAGTTGAGTCCTTGTCTTCACTGGTTATAACCGTGGAAAGACTCTATAGATGAGTTATAGTCTTCACTTGTTATTTTGCAACCATGAAAAGACTCTATAGTCGAGTCCAAGTCTTCACTAGCTATTCTTGCAACTATGGAAAGACTCTAGACTTTCTACTTAATTTGATCTTGCAATAGAGTCCAAGTCTAACTTCCTTTAAATTAGACAGACTCTAAACCCATTTTAACAATTTGGATAAAATTAATTTTATATATAGCTAGATATATTTTACTTGTGCAAGAAACTACTCGTAGTAGCTCTGATACCACTGATGGCTTTTGAAACCTTAATGTTAATATAAAAACTCATAGGATAAATTCCATATGATCAAATATAAGATAACCACAATATAGTAAGATCAAAATAATGATGTAAGTAGAATAATATGAGCAATTTAATATGTAAATCAAGGCTTATAATATATCAAATAACATTCATTAATAAGCAACAATATGAATGTAATAGCCTGAATCATACATGTAAGAAGCATGTAGTAGAACTTACAATATTAATTGCTCAAATGTATGCAATCCTTTATTACTCCACTTTCCCTTACAAATGTAGTACTTGACTCTCTGATATTCGATATTCAATGCTTCTCTATGGAGTACTATATAGCCATAGTAGAATGACTCTTTGGATACTTGACTATTCCTTTCCATATGCCAAGTCTCATGACTCTTGGCTTCTCTACTTGACACTTGCATACACATGATTCTATCTTGTATGCATCCCTAGACATGTGTAGACATGGAAAATTGACCCACTTGAGTGAGTCATTTTCCATAGTCCCTCAGAGAGACCCTCCAACTTGCCCAAAGCAAGTTTGGGCCTCTCTCCCCCATATTTTTCCTTTTTTTCTTGCTTCAATGAAATCACGATCGGTCCTTACGGGGCATGATTTCACCTAGTTAAGGTTTTCTCTTAACCCTAACATTTTGCTTAACCTTCTTTGGCATCAAAATTTTCTCAGTTTTCCTTCCCATTATTGTTTCAAATATCTTATAAATAGATGGTTTGAAGCTTTTTTTTTCTCCCCAAAAGCAATTTGACTTCTAGATCTCTTCTAAATCAAGAATTTTAAGTGAATTAATCTAACAAGCTACAAACAAGGGTTGATACAAGTGCTAACAAGACTTTATTAAGGCTTTTTGGATTTTTTGGAGATCTCTTATGCTGCATTTGATTGTGTTGTTACCCTTGGTGGACAAGTTTGGAGCCCTAAGGAGGAGTCTACTATCTTGAAGGTCTTCATTCTTTTGCCTGATTTTCACTACCACCAGGTTGTTTTTGTTCATTTGTATTTTGCATATTGCTAAATTCACATTTACTATTAGTTTATTTGCATTATTTTGTTGTAGTTTCCTTCTATTACGAAATCATACCCCATAATTATAGGGCACAATTTTGTTAGGAGTTAAATTGTGGTCACCTCATATAGGGTATGATTTCACCAGAGCTAAGCTTAGGGGTAGAAGTTCACCCCCAAAACCCTGGACTTGCATTTCATGTTACATTTAGGACATAATTTCATAAACTGCATTATGTTCATCATACTATTCTACTGCATTGTATTTTGTTTGTTTATGTTCCAAAAATATCAACTTTCGCTTTGGCATTCTAAAGGTCAGCTAAAAGGACCTAGGGAGATTGACTACTGCACCTCCAAGTACAGTCATATAGTGGCCTAAGCAGGATCCCTAGTGCTAGTCATATTTTTTGACGGTTTTGTGAAGTTGTTTTACAAGAAAGAAGTTGTGGGACATTGTTGGACACATGATAAATATTGAAACAACCACCAAATCAGATAAGTGTACTAATAGATCTTTAGGTTGTTTGTTGATTTTTCCATATCCATTTCTATTTAAAATATAAATCAGGGGTGAGAAAAGGTATTTGATTAATTCCTAGGCATTTGAAAGAACAAAAGCATATAGTGTGCATCTAGGGTTTTAACCTTGTTTGTGCATTTCTCTTGAAATCTTGCTCAAAGGATTTGTTTTACAATCCTAGGGTTAGTAATCATTCAAGCAAAAAATCATTCTAGGATTAGCCCTTGTCTTCTTGCATCTTGTATCTTGTATTGTTCTTTCCCTTTTATAGTTTAGTTGTAGAAAGGACAAACATAGGTGCATGCTTAATTGACACATTTAAACACATTCCACCCCGAACTTGGATTGAGTCCTAAAATCATTCCTGGTGAACCCTTCCTCCTCTTTACACCGAGTGCAGAGTCATAACATACCCCCATGGTTCACCTAAGCTCCCAGTCGATCCAGCCAATAATCATACACGGTAGGGTAATTTGCCCCCTCTACATCTTTGGTGAACCCAACGTGAACGCACATATTAATGGCCAAATTAGGAAGCCTTTTCCTTTGCTCTTCTTAAAAATATTTACACAATATCACTAATTCTGTTTGTTTAGATCATAAAATATTTAAAAATATATTAAGAATATTTTGTGTGCTTTTGCTAGTTTTCTCCTTTTTCAATCTATCATTTCTCTCTCTCTCCTAATGGCCCTCAACCTTAGGAGTGGGCGAAGGGTTTTATATTCTGATGAGATATTCCAAGAATATGATTAAATCGATAGATAAAATCATAATCTATAAGAGGAAAATGAAGATATTGAGAATAGCCTTGATCCTACTAGGGGACCTAACGGGAACCTTACCTTTAAATATTTTGAACATGTTTAGAATTTTTACAAGCATAATAACGATGCCTTGGATAAAGATATGAAAGAAGAAGTCCAATTCAAGGAAGTTAGAACATCTCATCATCAAACCATTTCCTCTCGAGATGTTCATAACAACCCCTTGACTAAGTCCTTACATCATGGTAATCTTGTCCATCAACCAACTTATGCCACTATTGTAACCACCAATGTTGGAAGGAGTCCACAAGTCCCTTCAGTTAGTAGTGTCATCCAAGCTTATTTTTAATTTCCTCCTCAATCTACTAATATCAAAAAAATTTCTTCTGCTCCACTAGTTGTTAGTTATCCTCTCTGGCAATATATCACATATCATAACCAAGTACTTGTAGGTCAAAATGACTACATCAAGGGGAGTAAGGAGATGTCTTCTCAAAATTTTTCTAAGTGTAGAAGAAACGTCGTGACCTCGTGATATTTTGGAAGCTCAAAAGCCAAGTCAGGAAAAACATCGCGACCTCATGTCATTTTGGGGCTTAGAAGCCAAGTCAGAAAAAACATTGTGATATCACGACATTTTGGAGCTCAGAAGACAAGTTAGGAAAAACATCACGATATCACAACATTTTGGAGCTCAAAAGCCAAGTCAGGAAAAGCGTCATGATATCGTGACATTTTGGAGCTCAGAAGACAAGTTAGAAAAAACATTGTAATATCACGACATTTTGGAGCTCAGAAGACAAGTCAGGGAAAACATCGCGAACTCACGATATTTTGGAGCTCAGAAGCCAATTCAGAAAAAACATCGTGATATCACGATATTTTGGAGCTTAGAAGACAAGTTAGAAAAAACATTGGATATCGTAGCATTTTGAAGCTCAAAATCCAAGTCAAGAAAAATGTTGCGACCTCAGAAGCCAAGTCAGGAAAAATGTCACGATATCACGATATTTTGGAGCTCAAAATACAATTTAGATAAAACATCGTGATATCGTGATATTTTGGCATCCGTAGTCCACCTCCAGAAAAATATCACGATTTTATGACATGTCATGATTTCACGGACCGACAAACCAAAATCAAATAAGTGGAAGATAGTTGGACCATGACGTCTCCATAAATATCAAAGCAGATGTGCAGTAACAAGATCTCAACCATTTTCTATTAAAGATCACATACTCTCTTAACTGCCACTTTACCAGAATGAGCTTATGGGCATATTGTTGTAACAACTTCCAGTTTTTCTGTTATGTAAAAGATATATATATATATATATATATATATATATATATATATAGGATGAGTGACCCTAACATATGGTCGGCTCTTAGATTTTTACAAGGCAATGTATACATAAAAATGAAAGCAAATAAAGACTACTCATTATGGTTTCTGGCTCACTGGTGTTCTTATCAAGTATGTATGGATTGTTGATTACTGTACAAGTTACGTTGAATAGAAATTGCCTTAATTCTCATTCTAATTTTTTGCATTTAGAGTTCATCTAGATCTAAAATTAACGGTTTCAATAGGCTTATGTTTGATAAAATCTGCACTAGAGGACTAGTTATTCTAACTTGATGGTTTAAAGAATGCTTATATGTAAAAGGTTGTATATGTTTCTTTGTTGTTATCTAACCTGCACCATCTAAACATTCCTAGAAATAGCTATATTTCCCTCTCTTTATGCACTTTTACTCTCCCCCTTTTTCCAAAACAAAGCAAGGAACCAACCTTCTCTAGATATTGAACCAGGTAAACTCTATTTTGAACCCGGTCTTTCAATGTTGGTAAATTCTTGGGTGCAAACATAACCAAAGGCATATTTTGCACCAATAGTTTTTGGTACACCCGGTGGGACACAATCCCACGATATATATAGACTAAATTTCTGGTGATTATCTTTGTCCTATTCTTTTTTTATGATTCACCTAGCAACTCCGTCCAAGAGAGAAACCCTAAGAAAATCCTTATCTATTTTTTGGTCGAATACCATTTTTTATGAAAACCAGATCTAAAGCAAAAAAATTTGAAGAACCCATTGAGTTCTTTACACCTTGGTAGCCTCAGAGCTAATCTTGTATTAGTTGCTAGGACAACTTCTACCATCATTATAGGATCTATAAATCTTTCCCATGCAGCTCTCCCTAGTACTATTGCTGGTGGGATGTTAACTCCAGCTACCCAAATTTCTATAATATCAAGCAGAACCGTAGCTAAAATGGTTGTGAATTAACCAAATATATCTTACCCTTTATGGAACCATACAAGCCTCCTGAATCTAGCATGTCAGCACTTGATTCCAGGAGCGACCTTGAAGGCATTATCCTAGTATGACGGTACTGGGAAGATGACCTATGAACACTGTCAAGATGTAGTTGCACTCGCACCAATACATAACATCATTGAGGAGGATGTCATGATAATATTGTTAGTCATTTCCTTGAAAGAGAAAATGCTCTACTGGTATAGAGCCCTTGCCAACCAAACCATATCCACTTGGGCTCAACTTACAAGTAATTTAGTAGAAGAGTTCAATAAACATGTTGACCCGTTTTCCCTACTAAATCAGTTCACCATCATTTAGAAGCACCCTCAAGAGGAAATAGTCAACTTCAATATCAGATTCAGCTAAACTTGGTAGAGAGTAGCTGATAGATTAAGGCCAACAGATGAACAATCAATGTATTATTACCTGAGGGCTTTTAAATCAGACATAAGTATGGCTATTAGGAAATCCCAAGTATTTACTTTCCTAGAGATTTTCTAAGAAGCCCAAAAAGTGGAAAGAGATTTAATCGCTATTTAAAGGTTCCATGCAAAGATGATAATGCCTATCTTCCTAAATATACCGCAAGCATCCAATATTACTATCCCAAGTCTTGCTTCCACTTCTAATGCAGGTCTCTCCAAATCAGGGTTATGCATAAGGGGTCGACCTCGAAATCTATTTATAAAATCAAGGCGAATTGTCTTGGAATCCTGGCAAAATTTGTAGAAGTATACATGGCGAATTGCATTTATTTATCTCCAAAAATTTTCAAACCATGGCGAATTTCATTAATTTATCTCCAAAAAATTTCAAACCGTGGTGAATTTTTCTGTGTTGGGGGCTATGAATATCGATTTGTAAAATCTAAAAAATGTATGACATACTTAAGCTTTAGGCCGATATAAAAGAATTTAGGCCGACATGATGATCGATAGCATGACGATCGACTGCAAGTATGACGATCAGCTACAAGAATGTCAATCGGTTGTAGGCATGACGATCAGATGCAGGAATACTAATTAGTTGTAGGAATATCGATCGGCTCCAGGAATGTTGATCGACTGCAGGTATGCCGATCAGCTATAGGTATGCCAATCGATTGCAGGAATGTCGATCGACTGTAGGTATGTCGATCGACTGTAGGAACGTCGATCAACTGCAGGCATGTCGATTAGCTATAGGAATGCTGATCAATTGCATGCATGACGATCGACTACAAGCATGACGATCGACTATAAAAATATCGATCGATTGTAATTATGATGATCAGTTGCATCGACTGTAGGAATACTGATCGACTATAGGTATGACGATCGATTGTAGGTATTGATCAGTTTTAGGCATGACGATCGGCTATACAAATACCGATCGGTTGCAGGCATGACGAGCGACTGTAGGCATGATGATCGACTGCAAGCATGATGATCGACTATAGGCATACTGATCGATTGTAGGTATGATGATCGGCTGCAGGAATGTCGATCAATTACAGGTATGAAAATCGATAGTCCTTGCAACTGATAAATGAATGTCGATCAACACCTTTACAACCGACCCACTAATATTGATCGACATAGTTTTACAATCGACTAACTAATATCGATCGGCACCTCTGCAATCGATAGACAAATATCGATCAACAATCCCTGCAATCGATAAGCTGATGTCGATATACACCTCTACAACTGACAAACACACCTTTGTAATCGATCGGCTTATGCCAAAAAACATGGCTATGCAACTGATCGGATTATGTCGACAGACACGACTCTACAACCGATCAACTTATGTCGATAGATATGGCTTTGTAACTAATCAGCTTATGCTGACAAACACGGCTCTATAACTAATCAACTTATACTGATTGTCTTGCATCGATCGACACTCCTCTGCAACTGATCGAATTATTTTGACAAACACTCATATGCAACCTTATCAAGTTTTTTGTTGTTTTAGAGCTATTTTTGAGTTAGAGTGTTTTTTTATGTATGTTTATCGGTACCTAGTACAGTATATATATGGGTAGTATATGAGGCGATTTGGGCAGGAAAAATAAAATCGTTTATAATTTGAAGGCAATTTGGGCAGGAAATATAAATTTTTTTATAATTTGAAGGCGAATTGGCAGAAAAATCAAAATCATATGTAATTTGAGGTCGATGAATTAAAATAAAATTAGGTTCATTATTATCAACGACGAGCGAATTTACCCCAAAAAAACTTCCACCCCATAAATTTAGGGCAAATGGGCCCTAGTGAAAGGATCCAAAATTAGCCTTTTCAAAATTTTAAAAATCCTAAATAGAGCCAATTTACGATATTTTGTGCTTATGCATAACCCTGCTCCAAATAGATCAGACATCCTACTATCTTAGTGGTACATGCATCCCTCGCTCCTCCAATGCTTCCTATCATCCCTGCACTTCCTATGGTGGTAGTTTCATCGACTCCAGATCCTCAACTTGTAGCTCTACAAGATCTGTAATCAACCTTGAAAAATCTAATGAATAAGATGACCTCAATGGAAAGAAGAGAAGTAGAGAGAAATTTCTAGCCAAGGAGATTTCCATAGGTAACAAGAGACCAAGCCTCCATGAGTGGTAGAAATCATGACAAATCAAATGTGGTTTACGCTAATGAAGATAGTGAACCCACTAACACTTCAACAGAGTCAAACTTTTGGTGTTCTACATGTAACGATCCACACGGTGAAAACTTGTGTATGATCCATCAACATCATGTCTAGAAGATAGCTATTGAGAAGGTTGAGAAAACCCTCAAAGGTTAGATTAATATGATCAAGGAAGAAAATAAAAATCTCATGATGCCCTCTATTGAACAAGTGGATGTTCTAACTAGATCGAGAAAGAAACCTTTGTAGGTGGACCCTCAAGAGCTTAATCCCTTGAAAGTGCCTTCACTGGTGAGGAACCCAGTTGAGAGAAGAACCTCCTATGAGAAAGTTCCCCAAAGTTTAGGTTAGAAATAAGTAGAAGCACGTAAAGAAACATCCCTGTAGAAGGAAGTGGAGATGCAAGAAAAATTAAGAGATAAATTGAGATATCCCTAATTGACTAAGCGTCAAAGGATAAATGCTACTCAGGGGTATAGAAATAAGTATGACACAGTTGTAAAAGAGAAAAGTGTCGAACCTCTCCCATTCAACATAGTCGAAGAGATGAAGAAAACTCCCTCCAAAGCAACTATGTATGAAGCTTTGCAGTTTCCAGGATAGATTGATTTATTGTAGGAATCTTTGAGATCTATGAAAAATAAGAATAGAACCCCAAATCAATTTGATTCTACATAGGCTAGTCTGACATCCACTACAGGAAAAAATAGACCTCCTCCCTTCTATCTGTCTCTTCAGATGGAAGGATGGGTGGTACATAACTGCATGATAGACTTAGGAGCTGCAACCACTATGATACCCAAAGCCGTATGCGACATCATGGGGATGGAATACACAAGGAGTAGCCTTGATGTCTTGCAACTAGATGGAACCCCCATCAAAACCATAGGGGTAATTAAAGATATCCCAATAGTTCTTCACATATTGCCTCAACTCACAGTTATACAAGAGGTAGTGGTAGTGGATCTAGAACCTTATTTTGGTATGTGTCTCTCCAAAGAATTCACCACCAAAATAGGAGGATATTTATCATTATATTACTCACACTTGGAAATTCCATTCAAGGGCAAGAGAGTAAAAATATTCAATGAGAAACCTTCAACCTTTCATATTGAAAAACTTGAAGAGGAAGGTAAACAAGTCGCTACAGTAAACATGATGACCGAGGAACTGGAAGACTTAAACTTGATGGAGGAAGCTCTAAATGTACTACAAGAAGAAGACCAATTCTCTCTCCAAGACTTCAATGCCATGATTGAAATAGATATTGGAAGCTACTCAATTATGAAGCCTGAGAAAAGCAACCCCACTCCTCTCCATTAGGTAGACCCATCTACCGATCAACTATGGAAACTTTTCTTTGATGGTGCCAAATGTAGAAATGGAGCAAGAGTAGGTATTGTTTTAATCTCTCTGATAGGCGAAGAGAAAGTTTTTCTTATCGGTTAACCTGGAGCTACACTAAAAATGCAATGGAATATGAAGCACTATGCTTAGGCCTTAAGAAATCCAAGAAGTTGGGTATTAAACAACTCCAGATTTTTGGAGATTCTGAATTAATAGTGAATCAAGTCATTGAGAAATGTGTGAGTAAGCAACATTACCTTAAAGCTTATAGGAACAAAGTTTGGGACTTTCTAGAAGCCTTTGAATCTTTAAACCTCAAAGCAATTCCTAGAGAAAAGAACACTCATGCAGATTTATTGGCTTCAATAGGTGTAAATTTTTGCCCTATCAACAACGTCATCCAGAAGTCTAAGATAGTTAGACTGATCTACAGGCCTTCCATGCTAGATAGAGATACCTTTTGGTAGGTATTCAAAAATGATGAATAGATAGTGGACTTTCTTGTCCATGAGATGAACTACTCAAATGACAAAGTGTCTAAAGATGAGGAAGATGCAAGAATGATCCAATTGAAAAAAACCATATCCCAAAAGGATTGATCACTCTCGAAATCTTGTTTGATAACAATGATAGGTCAATTGGCCATAAAATGAAAGTTGACAAACACAGATACAAGGAGGTCCAAATGGAATCAGATAAATCTATTAAAGTGGGAGTAAACACTATAGAGGAAGAATTGGACCAAATTCAAGGATTATGCAAAGAATTTCCTGACATCATAGCCTAGACTTATGGTGACCTTAAAGTCTACTCTAAAGAGACCATCCAACATACAATCAAGCTCAAAGAAGGTGCAAAACCTTTCTGGCAAAAGCAAATACCGATGAATCCCAAGATCGAAGCTCTAATGAAATAGGAACTGTTGAAGTTGCTCAAAGCCAAGATTGTCTACCCTATCAAGAATTCTACTTGGGTAGCTAACTTGGTCCCAATCATGAAAAATAATGGAGACATTAGATTATGTGTCGAATTTCAAAACCTAAACAAAGCTTCACTAAAATATCATTATCCTCTCTCGCAAATAGACCAGACTCTGCATACTATAGTAGGAGTAGAAATATTCTTGCTCTTGGATGGGTTTTCTAGGTACAACCAGGTATGGGTCAAGGATGAAGATCATTTTAAAACCGCATTCACCACCAAGTGGGGAAAATTTGCTTATCATAGGATGCCTTTTGGATTATCTAATATTGAGATAACTTTTCAAAGAGTAATGGATGTGGCTTTTGAAGAATTCGTCAACAAGATTATAGTGATATACCTAGATGATATGACAATGTTCTCTCATCACAAGGAGGATCACGTTGACCATATCAGAAGTATTTTTGAAAAGTGCAGGGAGTTCAACATCTCTTTAAACCCAAAGAAATCCATTTTTATCATGGAATAAGGGATTTTACTAGGTCACATCATTTCTAAGGCTAGGTTGGCTATAGACCCTAACAAAGTGAAAGAACTGTTAGAACTTCCTCTACCCTCGAAAAAAAAGGGCTTGCAATCCTTCTTCGAGAAGATCAACTTCGTACACAAATTCATAGCCTATTTTATGTAAATTATCAAACCTATGATCGATTTATTAAAAATGGATGTTGAATTCAAGTGGATGGACTTACATAAGAAGGCTTTCAAATAGATAAAGGAACAAATAGCCCAAGCACCCATCTTAGTAAATCTAGACTATTCCATAGGTTTCATCTTGTATGCTGTAGGTGAGCAAGAGAGCTATGTTGCAGTACTTACTCAGAAAGGTCCTGACAACAAAGAGAGGCCTATAGCATTTCTAAGTTAGACCATGCAGGAACATGAAGAAAAGTACAACTTCATCGAAAAGCAATTTTATGCGATAATGAAGTCGTTAAAAAATTTCAGGTATTTTCTTTCACAGAGTAGGACCATTGTGTATGTGGTCCACCCTGATGTTAGAAATTTCATCATACAAGGGGAACTTGGTGAGAAAAGAGTTGGTTGGGTATCAAATATACAAGAGTACGATGTTGAGATCCATCCAACCAAGCTAGTGAGGGGTAGAGCATTATGTCAAGAACTCACCAAACAAGCCTCATCAGAATATGTGGCATGCCAAACTCAAGAAACAATGCCTTAGGGGATGATCAACCCTTGGATGAGTCTGAATGGGCCGATGAATTGATCAGATACTTCTAGACTGGAAAATGTCCAACAAGTTTGAATGCTTCATAGAGAAGGAGATATAGGATCCAGGCTTTGAAGTACACCTTACTACCTAAAGGATTGTACAAAAAAAATTGGATGGGGTATTACTTTGATGCATAAAATATGATCAAAAGAAAAAGATCTTGGATGAATTCCATGGAGGTTCGTCAGGAGGACACTACTCAGGGAGAACCACTGCTTTAAAAATTATCAAGACCAGGTGCTATTGGCCAACCATTTTCTCAGATACTTTTAGAGTGACCAAAAATTGCGAGAAGTGCCAAAGGTACGTTGGGAGAAATAGAAACACTTCAATACCTTTGAAATCCATTCAGGTTGAAGAACCTTTTCAACAATGGGGTTTAGATTTCATTGAGGTGATAGAACCCAAATCATCTGCTGGACATAAATACATCCTAACCGCTATGGATTATTTTACTAAGTGGGCTGAGGCAGTACCCACTAAGAAAGTAGACCAGGAAGTTGTGATGGAATTCATTGAGAGTTTGATCACAAGATTCAGTATCCTAGATGCATTGGTCATAGACAATGACACATCTTTCATAGGTGCCAAAATGATTGATTTTACGTGTAAATATGGTATCGACTTGAAGACATCCTCAAATTATTATCCATAGGGAAATGGATTAGCCGAATCGATGAATAAAAACTTACTCTAAATCTTAAAGCGGACTTTGAAAGACAATAAGAGAAGTTGGCACTCTTTGATAAACCAAGTGTTATGGGCTGATAGGATCACTATCAAGAAGTCTATCAACACCTCTCCCTACTCATTAGTCTATGGTAAGGAAGTAATCCTCCCGATACACATAGAAATACCTGCTTTAAATTTTCTCAATAAAACTAGCACAAAAGAAGGAGAGCCGATGGAAAATAGGTTGATTCAACTCCTACAATTAGAAGAACAAAAAGAACAAGCCTACAACCATTATCAAAAACATATGGTCACCATGAAGAAATGGTTTGACAAAAAGGCTACCCTTAGGAATTTCAAGGTAGGAGACTTGGTTCTAAGGTGGAACGAAAAGAAAGCAAAACCTAGAAACCATAAGAAATTTGATGCGTTCTAGGAAGGACCCTTTGAGATAATCAAAGAAAAACAACAGAACTCCTTCCAATTGAGAAATGAATAGGGTTAGGTCCAGCCCATCCTTGTCAACGACTTCCATCTGAAGTTGTACTATAAGTAAGATGTTTCTCTTCACTTCACATGTATTATATGTAAATATGTTATTTCATTTCTTTCTAAGGCCACTTGAAAGAAAATTGATCATGATCTCAAGACATTTTGGCACTCAGAGGCCACTTCAAAAAAATTATCGTGATTTCATGACATTTTGGCACTCAGAGGCCACTTCAAAGAAAATTGTCATGATTTCATGATATTTTGGCACTCAAAGGCCACTTCAAAGAAAATTGTCATGATATCATGACATTTTGGCACTCAGAGGCCACTTCAAAGAAAATTATCACGATCTCATGACATTTTGCCACTCAAATGCCACTTCAAAGAAAATTGTCGTGATCTCGCGACATTTTAAGTGCTCAACAGTCAAAGTCAAACTTTTGGTAGGAAAATTAGTTTTCTTGAAATTTTAAATGTGCTCCCCTCGAAGCGCCACCGTATGAAGTTATTGGCCCAGAAATGATATAACACTAATTTATTGGCCCAGAGAGGAGGTGATGCAATGCCATTGGCCCAGAGGAAATGGTGATGCATGGCGGTTGGTTTTTTTGAAGGTGGCACACGAAACAAAGCATCCAACAAACGTTCAAAATTAGTCAAGGAGTGTGTACCACCAACCGTAATTAATGCATGGCACCCTAATGCATGCATGCACATCTACTTATGTCACAGAAGCTTTTTTCCTCATCTCTCTGTCTTCTAAAAATTTTCCTCTACTTGCGGCATTCCCCAAATTCCCCAAAGTTCTCTGAGCTTCTTTGAGTTCCTTTCAGGGTTTTCTGTGTGGTAGAATCACAACAAGCAACCATGACAACATCTCCTCCAGCTACTAAAGAAAAATGTAGGTCCAAGAAAAGTGAGGGCGGTTTCACGGACCTAGATTCCCACATCACCGATACCATAATAACATGGAAAAATCCAAAGAAAATTTGTAAATATGTGGAAGCCAAGGTAGAAAAGTGCATCACACCATCCTCTATGAGTACATTCTCCTATCACTCTCTACTTTCTTGGTATATTTGCACCCCTGTTCATCCTTACCCTGAATTAGTCAGAGCTATGGCAACTTTTTATGATGTAAAGCATAGAATTGTCAAGAATTCTAGGGGCGATGTCATATTTACCCTAGATGCTGATGCAATTAGGGTCATCTTCAGTGGTGACAGAAGGCCCATTGTAAATCCCATTCCATTTGACCCAATTACATCAGCCAAGCACTATACCCCTACTCTCAATATAAATTTATTTTTGCAAGAACATATGTCAGAACCCCCTCCCGATGGGACCCTACTAGAATCATCGATTCCCCTATCAAAATTCAAAAATAAGGAGCTTTTCTCCATTTTGGCTATGGTGGCAGGGTTAGAATCTAACATACAAGTCTACGTATGGCAGATTATGGTGGCGTAGTGTATGTCGAACCCTAAATTCTATGATGCTTCGCGTATAGATAAAAATATAGTACCAATTTTCTTTGATTGGCCAGCATATCTGCCTCAGTAGATACACGTAGGCCTATTCAAAATATAGAGGGGTTCTCCAGAAGCTTTCAGGTTTTCTTCCTACCTAATATGGATTTTATTTTTCTTTCAATCAAAGAATCTAGAGTTCATTTCCACAACCAACAAAGATAAAGAAGGAAATAGTTTACCTGTATATGAATGGACGATAATACTCTCAAAAGTAGAGTCATACTACTACTTTAACATGGAATTCCTAGGCCCTACCTTGTGAATTATGTATGGCATAGTACAAATAATTCCTCAAAAGATGTGGGATACTCTGCAACACACTCATGCAAAAGAAGGAGATTGGTTTATTTTAACGCAAGGAGTAGTCGTCTGACTATACGACTTCATAGGGAAGCCTTTCTTACTTCCATACTATGTCACTGAGCGATTGTTCGCTCTAGAGTATGTAAGACAAACTAAATATATAAACTATAAATTTGGCACAGGAATTGGCAAAACCGACACATGTCTTATGCCTTTCCAATTTGAAGGAGTCATTGTAGCAAAAAGGGGAGACCATGAGCGAATCACTCGAGCTCTAAAAAGCCTAAAGTTAATAGAATTTTTGCCACAAAAATAGAAGTATGACCCCATTGATAGATTTGCACAAAAATAGACTTCCCTCAACCAGACTCCTTTCAAACAATTTCATTCATCAAAAAGATATATTGACAAGTAGGGCAGAAACAATGAGGAAGATGAAGCACTAGAATGGCACGTCGAACAAATGCAGCCATTGGCCTCGTGGCATGACTTCTACGAGCATATAATGGAGTGGAACCCCAAAGTTGATCCAAGCCACAAGTTAGATGAAAAGGTCATTAAAAGAATGAAGAAAAAGGGAAAAGACTAGACACATGCAAAAATCCTAGCTTGGTGGTAGATGAGGTGCCAAATTGAAATGCACTCTAGGTATGGAATAAAATTTGATAATGAATTTTGTGAGAGATATGACAAATATCATGCCACATGGTCAGAGACTCTTGTAGATAAAGTCCCACCAGGTATCAATGGCATCTCGATTCCACTCATCACTAAAAAATTTTGGAACTAGCCAAGGTAAAGGAAAAGAAATCGTTGTTGAACAAACTGAAATCCCAAAAAAGGTGGCTCAAAAATTCATCTCCCCTCCACATCAGACACATAATATGATAGTTATGTTTCTCTCATACAGAGAAAGAGGAAAGCAGATTCAACAAAGGCAGGGGAACAAAATAAAAGAAGGTAGGAAGAAACACACACTGACCTTGAGACAAGGAACCAGGAAGGAAATGTAAAAGAAAATATGGAATAACTTTTTGAACAGCAGGATGCCAACAACCAAGAGTTGGATAAAATGGATGAAGAGTATATTCCTACTGAGGAAACCCCTATTGAAAAATAAGACCCCTCTAAATATGCACTAGATAGTGGAGATACGAGACAGCAAAAGATAGCAGAGACCTCTACTGAAGACCTGGTCCCTGCTAAGAATGCACCAGATACAAGAGGCACAAGCCCACAAAAGGCATCAAGTATGTCTCCTATCAATCTTACTACATCTTCTTCTTCTCATCCCTAGAGAAATTTCCCTTCCCATTCTGCAGATCAAGATGATGCTTCTTCTCCTTCTAATAAGCAACCTCCACCATCGCCATCATCGACCCAACTTGACCCAAAAGCATCCTCAGCTGCTCCCCAAGATACACTCATAGGACTACAAAATATGGATGCCTCAATAGCCACCATTCATTTCCCTTATACCACCAATTTCCCTAACTTCCAATCTATTCTTACCTCCTCTTCTGAAAGTCACCCTACCATTGCTAAGCTCAAAAGATTAAAGAAAGCAACCCTGAATGCTTTAGCCTGGTTGAAGTCACGTAATGCTCAAATTTCCAAGAACATAGCTCATGCCAAGGAAGGAATAGCCCTAGATCCTATCAATATGCAATTTTTCGATTGTGAAGATGACATCCTTGGTTCAAAATCCTAAAGGAGAAATGACCTTGGAAGATTATCAAGTTGAGATAATCACCAAAGATATCACTCAGTTGCCTATGGAAGACGAGTGGGGAAAAGCCCAAGCTCACATGGGGACTATATACTTAAATACCGAGTATTACAAGGAGAAATACCTTAGAGATGAGCAAGCAAGGAAACGTTTGGAAGAAGCCTTAAATGAGCAAAATATAATTGAAAAGGCACTAAAAAATGAGGCAAATAAATGGGAACAAATGTTCAACAAAGATGCACCATATAAGGAGGAAGCAAAGAAAGTCGTTGAACAAATCCAGGCATTGAATAAGTAGGTAGTGTTGGAAATATTGAGTTGTCATTGATGTCAAAGGTGCATGATAGGCAAGGCAAAAATATTCTCCAAGGGTGATGAGGCAAAGCAAGGTATATCTCAAGGCAAGCATATATTTCAGTTGAAGCAAAGCAAGGAAAATATTTTTAAGACAAGGATTATAGTATTTAAATATTAAATTTAAATATTATAAAGATATGGACAATTTTTTGGGACAAAAAGGATTTAAATATTGCACAAGGTGGACAAGGGTTTAAAATTTTCTTGACAAAGGTTTAAAAGTTGCTTGGACAAAATATTTTAAGACCACAAGAGAAGGGCAAAGGTTTAAAAATAATATTATAATATTTTTAAATCAAAAGATTTAAAATATTATAATTAAGAGAAGGCACCAACATTTGAGAATTATGAAACCAAAATAAATCGTGTGCCGACCTCCCAAAGCATAAGAAAAGGCATATATATATATATATATATATATATATATATATATAATGTGAAGGCAAAATATTTAATTTCTCCTCTAATGTTGCAATCATTGAATATCTCTATGCAAGCAAACTTTGGAAAAATCTCCAATGCGAGTGTGTCAAATCAAAAAATCATAAGTGGGAAGGGAACAACGAATAAGAAAAGGTTTTCAGAGTAGCGCATAAGGAAGAAAGGATTACTCCACTAGTTCCAACCGTCGGGGTATCCTAGGCGATCGTCTAGCCCTTGTTAGGGCACTACAAAACAGTGAGTGTAGAGTTTGAATCCGATCGAGGATATTTTTGTTGTGTGAAGGAACTATGGAAGTTTGAGGTGTTATATGATGGTTGTGTCTACTTCATTCTTGAGCTGGTGTATAGCCCAGCCGATTGGCTAGGCCATGCGAAGTCCCTGCCGTGGGAGAAGTCTGAGGCTAAAAATCCATCGGGTGTGTTTTGCTTGGTGTTAACGACAGTTTAATGATATTGGCAGCACACACAAATTTTTATAAATTAGGAGCCATTTTGTTTCTACCCACTGGGCTAGTCTAGCTTGTTGAGGAGCGCATGGAGGGCGTTGTGCTGTGAAAGGTTTAGGGATCAAACCCCCTCCGCGATAGTGAAGTATTTTGGTGAAAGGTAAGGAAAATATTTTTTATTTTAATTTAAGTTTGGAGTTATAAGGTGCTACAATTGATTTTTATAATCCTAAATTTTGGGGAGTTTTGTCTGTCATAAAAATTGTGAATTGAATGCTATGAGATTGGAGTTATAAGGTGTACTTTATGATTATTATATTTTGTATGTGTTAAAAGTGAAATATAAGGTGAATGTTAGAAGTTGGAGTTATAAGGTGTACTTTATGATTATTATATTTTGTATGTTTTACAGTTGAAATATAAGGTGTATCTTTTGATAATTGAATATTATAAGTTGGAGTTATAAGGTGTGACATTGGCAATTTAAATGTCTTTTGTATACAATTAATGAAATAAATAAGAGGGTATTTTGATAGTATTAAAGATTTATATTAAGTTTTAATAAGGGAGAAATAAGAAATTATTTCTAGAACTTTATTGTTTATATTTTGATAAGGGTTGTTGAGTGGATGTTTTGATATTTGCTTAAAAGAAGAAAAAGAGATTTGCTAACCTGTTTTGAAGTGGCAAAAAGAAAAGAAAATTATTTTTGGCAAGACAGGTTTAGAAAGAACATGCAAAAGAGGATCATCTTCATTGTGGCAGTTTTAGAGGTATGGTGATTTAATTCCTTCCTTAAGGTGTTTTGGTTGAGCAAAATATTTTTGATGTCATATGGTTGGAGGTATAAGGATTGATTTGATATGCATTAGGGTTGATTGAAATTAGAAGTAAATGTGCAAATATTATAGGTCAAATTTGTGGGTAAATTTGTGCATTGGTTTTGATTGATATTGGGAGTAAATGTACAAGAATATAGAACAAATTTGAAAGCAAAAGGTGTGCATTGTGATTGGGAGTAGATGAGCATGACATATTTGTGAATTGTTATATTTGGTTATGGGTATAGATGAGTATTATTTGTATGCAATAGTTTGAATCATATTTGAGTAGGTTTTTGTGAGAAGGATTGAGCAGAATTATGAGCAGGTTTTAATAGTAAATTTGAGTAGAATTATGAGCAAGTTTGAGAAGGTTTTGTGAGTAGATTTGAGCAGGGTTATGAGTAGAGTTGAGCAGAATTATGAGTAGATTTTGGAGTGAATTAGAGTAGAGGATATTGGGTCTCCTGTGGATAGAGGTCCACAAACCAGATTAGAGGGGATAAGTGTCTCCTGTGGATTGGGATCCATGAACTTGTTAGAGGGTACAAGTGTCTCCTATGGTTAGAGTTGCACAAACATTGTAATAGGGAATTGGTTCCTATGAAATTTGTTGAGAAATTTATAAGTAATATTTTTTCATGGATGTAGCCCACATTGGGTGAACCATGTTAAATATGTGTCTCTCATTTGTGTGATGATTTGTGCATTGTTTCATTTATTGCATTGATATTATTGTTATCATTTGAATTGAAAAGTGAAAAGTTTTATCTTATACTGTTCACCTCCCCTCTTAGTATAAGCTTGTGTTCTTCAATTGGTATCAGAGCGAGTTCCTTCGTGAAAGCCTAACAACTTGAAGGAAGATATTACAAGAACACACATGACCACTGAAGTGATAGAATATGCTCCTATGGTTGAAATCAACGAGAAATATTCAAAAAAGGAAGAGGAAGCCACAATTGATATGGAAAAGGAACTTATTTCTGCTCTTGGAGAATTAAAAAGGGTTAGAAAGAAGAATTCAAGATTGAAGGCTCAAGTTCAAGAGGATGAAGAAATAAGACAAAGCTTCTAGAAGATCTCATAGACTTAAAAGTGAAGGTTGAAGAGATAAAAAGAATTGAAGAAGTTATGGTTGAGAAATTAAAGGTAAAAGAATTAGAATGCGAAAAATTGGAACATGAAGTTGTCTCTCTAAGAAAGGAAGTAGGAAAGTCTAAGGATAAGTTGCAGCAAAATATAATGTTAGCAAAACAGAAAGAGGAGTCAAGCTCAAAAGTAACAAACACATCAAAGAAAGTTAGTAAAAAGGAGCCCATGACCTATGCAAATGTATTGAAGGAGGAATAAAATAGAGGATCGTCATGGACAAAAGTCAATCACAGGAATAGAAATGAAAGAACCATGCAACCATATCATTCAAGGAAATCAAACAAGTTTTAAAATTTCTTCCATGGTTATTGTTTTTCATGTAACAAATATGGTCATAAAGTTGTACATTGCAAGGTCTATGTGAAAAATAATGTTGGAATCATCAATAAAAATTACAATTCTTTTGCACCTATTATGAATAACAATGTCATGTGTTACAAATGTAATAATTTTAGGCACAAAGCTAGATGGTGTAAAACAATATTTTCTAAACTTCCTAAATTAAGCATGAAAGAGGAAGGTCAAACAATTCGGAAGGAGATGTCCTCAAAATTTTAGAAAAAGAAAAAGGAACAAGAAAAGGAAAATTCCATGTTGGTACAAACAATTGTTCATGTGAAAAATAAAGGAAATCAGTGGTACATTGATAGTGGTTGTTCAAGCCATATGATAGGTGACAAAAGAAAATTTCTTTCTCTCAAGAAAATAAATGGAGGAACAGTGAAATTTGGTGATAATGCTTCTACCAAAATTGTTGGAAAAGGGACTTTGAGTTTGGATAATGGAAAATATAGGATAGAAAATGTGTTATATGTTGAAGAATTGAAGCATAATCTACTAAGCATAAGTCAACTATGTGATCAAGGGCACATACTCAATGGATGTAAGATCAGGAAACCCAAGACAGGAAAGCTTATTGTAGACGCCAGTAGAACTACAAATAATCTCTACATGTTAAGTGAAATTAAGGGAGGAAAGTGCTTTTTATCACAAGAGGATGAGACCTGGTTATGGCATGGAAGAATGGGTCACCTGAACTTTGACAACATAGTGAAAATAAGCAACAAACAGGTAGTCAAATATTTTTCCAAAATAGCAACACCCCCATGCACGATTTGTGCACAATGCCAACATGGTAAGCAAATAAGATCAAGTTTCAAATCAAAGGAGTTTTCTTCATTCAAACCCTTGGAGCTAGTTCACACAGATCTATGTGGACCTACAAGGACAAAGAGTTTACAAGGTGAGAGTTACTTCATGTTATTTATTGATGATTTCTCTAGAATGAATTGGGTAACATTCTTAAAAAAAAAAATCATAAGCATTTGAAAATTTCAAGGCATTCAAGGTACTAGTAGAAAATGAAACAGACAAAAATATCAAGTTTCTAAGATCAGATAGAGGAGAAGAATTCACTTTAGGTGAATTTTTAGAATTCTGTGAACAACATGGAATCAAGAGATAATACTCAACAACAAGAACTCCACAACAAAATGGAGTAGTTGAAAGGAAAAAATAGAACTATTTAGGGTATGGCCAGGGCTATCTTAAATTATTCTAAGATTTTTGATGTGTTTTGGAAAGAGGTAATTCATACATCTATTTACATTATCAATAGAGCTCAAATAAGAGTAAATCACCATAAAACCCCATATGAGATTTGGAAGGGAAGACCAGCTACTGTAAAGTACTTCAAAAATTTTGGAAGCAAATGCTACATTATACGAGGAGAGAAAAATTTGGGCAAGTTTGATTCTAGGTGTGAAGAGGGTATCTTCCTTGGTTATTCCACTAAGAGCAAAAGCCTACGGTTGCTACAATAAAATATCACATAAAATTGTGGAAAGTAAAAATGTAAGAGTTGATGAAGAAATAGATCTAAGAGAACCAACTCAAGAAATTGTGTATCAATAATAAGAAAGTTGCAAAGAAGAAGAAGGTGAAGAAACTAAAGAAGATGAGACACAAAGGGCACCACCTAAGACACCATTCAAGTATGTGCAAAAGAATCATCCTATAGAACTGATTATTGGGAATCCAGATGAGAGATAAACAAAGAGGAAGATAATAGAAATAGGTGAACATGCAAATTTTTCTTTGCTATCCAAATTTGAACCCAAGTGAAGACAAATATTGGATTAAAGCAATGGAAGAAGAGTTAGACCAAATAGAAAAGAGTGAGACTTTGGAACTTGTCCCACGTCCAAGAGACAAGAATGTAATTGTCACCAATTGGGTCTACAGAAATAAGTTGAATGAAGATGGTCAGGTTGTCATAAACAAGGTAAGACTTATGTGCAAAGGCTATGCACAAGTTAAGGGGATTGAATTTGAAGAAACATTTTCTCTCGTTGCACATCTTGAATCCATAAGAATGTTTATGGCTTTCTCAAGCTTCAAAAACTTCAAGGTGTATCAAATGGATGTATAATCAGCTTTTCTCAATGGTTACTTAGAGGAAGAGGTCTACATAAAGCAACAAGATGGTTTCAGCCTACCAGATAAGTCAAACTATGTACGCAAATTAAATAAATCTCTCTATGGACTACAGCGAGCCCCTATGGCTTGGTACTCAAGATTGGATAAGTATCTTCAAGAACAAGGTTTCAAAAAAGGTTTATCTGATAGAAATCTATACATAAAAAATGAAGGAAATAACTTGTTGATTGTTGATGATGACATCAAATGAATTACTAAGGTTTAGGGTCCTTAGTTAGGCTAGGTCTTAGGGCTTAGTCAATATTTAAATAAAATATTTGATGTAAGTGAGACTTGTGCTCACGTAGTATAGTTTGTCACCTTCTAGAATAGATGAGTTGGATTGATATTAATCAATCCCAAATAATCTCCTTCGGATGTGAGCCGACATTCTCCATTTGGGAGTTCGTTGCTCCTTCGTAGGATCCTTTTGTAATTTTCAGCTTATTTATGCTTTTAGTGTTAATGCAATTTTCATGTTGGTTTATACCACTATAGTGGTATCAGAGCAGGCAAAATTTTGGAGGTTCTGGGTCAGTTTCGACCTCCATAGTTCTAGTTTGGGATATTTACGAACCATCTTCATTTTTTTGAATCTCAAAATATTGCTATGATTTTGCAAAAGATTTTCAATTCTCATTGCTAGAATTTTTGTCAAGATCAAGATCGTTTTAATGGTCGTTTGTGCCATAGTTTACTCTGGTTGAACATAAGTTGTTGGCCAACAATAAGAGGTTTTCGACGCTCTTTTCCACCTAATTGATCAATGGAGAACCCTGGTACAATTGCTACCGATCTGTAACACCAAGAGGGTTTTTTTTGTACTTTTGACAAAATCTTGCCTCCCTGCGATTGCTCCTGTCGTGCGCTGAATTTCTGCTCGCCAGCGAATATTTGGCCCTATCGGGCTCACATCAACCATGCAAACTATTTGCATCATCAATGCGAGAAAATTTTGCTAAAATTTTGGTGGATAGCCAACCGACGATAGGAGATCATCGGCTCGACCACCGGTGAATCCCGACCATCGGGCCGCATCAAGCCAAAGGCTACATGATCAACCGATGACAAAAGGTCTTCGACGTAGCAGCCCTACAGACTGACAGGCGATCATTCTGGACAAAATTGTAGTCAAAGCAATCGATTGTTCATGGATCAAAACCCTACAGTCTTTGAAAGGCGGTCCATTTAGAACTTGAGCAACGATACTCGATGCTTTTCCTGATATGACAAGGGATTGTCTTCCTCCCTATAACTCTAGTGCTATCCCCACACTACGCCATAGTGCCTCTGCATTATCTATCACAACACGATGTTCCAGCACATAATCTAATGCCTCATGTGGAAATAGAAATAGGGCACACCCAATGGCGAATTGGCGTATTCTACTGACTCAAGACAATGGGTCCATTTAATTCGACGCGATTCACTGGAACAAACCTTCAAATTTGGTGTGGTTTAGTTAAAAGATCAATATTCTTGCATTGATCACTTCAAAATTCGTGCACACTTTGCTAAATCATCCTTTTGGTGGCAATTTGTCTCACTTTGCAGATCGTAATCAATCACACACTTTTTTGTATGAGTGCATTGAAGGGTAGCACGAGGTGCTTGGTATTGGTACATGGTTTGACGAGGCTTATTTGGAGAAGACAATTAATTAATCCCACATTGCATGGGTTGAAGGGTGTAAAGCCTTCATATAGGGCAAGGCCACTCTACTTTATTCGCTAGCGCTTGCTGGCTACATTGTGCAGGCTGGCCGCGTTCCATTGACCGCCAACAATCCATGATGTCCCTGCCACGACGAGTGGGACAAATATTTTCTCATTAATTTTTCATATTTTGTATAAGGGGAGAAATAATTTCAAAGGGAATTAAAATTGCAAAGGGATTTAAAAAAAAAAATTTAATTAAAATTTTGTAAAGGGGCATTTTATTTTATTGTGCTAAATTATTTTTGCCCTCAAAATATTGTAAAATTGAATTAAAACTATTATAGTTTTTTTGCAATTAATTGGGCAATAGCACTCCTTTTTGTAACCCCTTTAACATATTTTGTAAACCCTCCTTGTAATATCCCTGGCATACACCAGAGGACAAATGGCTCAGGATTTGGTACAACAAATGGCTGCAATCACCGCAGTCATTAGTACTTTGGCCGATAAGGTCAATGATATTGCTTCTAAAAGTGGTCCCAGTCAAGCCCCTGACTCTCGTGTGAAAGCAAAATGCGAAGTCAAAATTTATGATGGCTCCCGTGATCCTGAGGTTCTAAACAGTTGGATCCTCGACATGGACATGTGGTTTACCTATAGCAAAATACCAACAGATGAGCAAGTTTCCTTTGCACTTTTAAAACTTTCTGGCATAGCCAAATTTTTGATCATGGACCGCTTTAGTAATCAGAATCCCATTGACCATTGGGATGATTTGGTGAAGACTTTGATGGACACTTTTTATCCATCAAATTATGTAGAAGATCTTGAATTTTGATGGCTTCGATTGAGGTAGGGCTACAACATGAGTGTCCAAAACTACATCGACCTATTCAACAAATTGAGAATTTTGAATGGTATTCAGGACTCTACTGCTAAGCTAATCACCAAATTCAAGAGTGGACTACAGGAACCACTTTTTAGGGAGTTGAAATATACTCCTATCACATATTTGAATACTATGTACAATCAAGCACAACTTGCGAAGGAGAAGCTTGCTGCTCAATCAGGTGGATCTCGCTCCTCTGACTCCACCAAAGCTTCCAAACAAAAGCAATCTCCACAACAACAAAAGACTTCTCCCTCTTCTTCCTCTTCTTCTTCTTCCCCTTCTTCTAACACTTCTACTCCTTTTGATCCTAAGAAATTCTGTGATTATTGTAAGAAGAGAGGCCATAAAGAATCTGAGTGTTTTAGGAAGAAGAAGAATCTTATTGTAGAAGCTCCACCAGAGGAAAAACAAGAAGGGCCTATTGAGGCTATGGGAGAACGTCGCCCTTATCCAGAGCTTCGAGGGCTTAACAATCATACCTTGTTGACACACAACATGGTTGAAAGAGGTCGTGACCATTTGTTTGTCACATGTGCCCACTTAGAACAAAATTATTTTATAGATTGCATAATCGACAATGGATCTCAAACAAAATTGATTTCCCAATTCGTTGTTGATCAATTGAAGCTTTATGTACAACCCCATCCTCATCAATATCTCCTTGCATGGAAGGATGTAGGTACCTCCTCCATGATTACGGAAATATGCACTGTATCCTTTGCATTTGGACCACACTATGTGGACAAAGTCACTTGTGATGTGACTCCAATTGATTGTTGTGATCTCATTCTTGGAAAGCCCTATCAATTTGACAAACGGGCTCAATATGATGCTTATAACAATACCTATACATTGCATCACGAGAACAAGAAATTTCTTATCTCTTCCACGAAGCCCACATACAGTTATGCAGGTCCACACCATACAACATTGGTCTTCTGCAAGCCAAAGGACACGCTAGCTCCAGTTGCACACAAGGAGGCTCCTCCTTATTTTTTAGTACCTCCTCCTATTGCTCCAGTTGCTCCTCCTCCTATTTTTGTCATGCACTAGGTTCCTGATGTGAAGCAGACCTTGCAGCCACCGCCATAGGAGATTTGTCCTCCACCTCATAGGCTTTCACTCGATTTGGACCTCTAGTCGTGACCAGGCGAGGCCCTTCAACATTGACCTCACTTGGACTTCTTGACATCATTAGTGCCCCTGCTCATCCGGCACCTGATTTTCTGCTTTCGCTCCCTCCAACTCGAGTTCATCACCCTTTACCCACTACTATTGTACAAGCATTGGAGTCCAATGCTTCCTTTGTGGGGAGGTATGATGAGGGCATCAAATGAATTACTAAGGTTTAGGGTCCTTAGTTAGGCTAGGTCTTAGGGCTTAGTCAATATTTAAATAAAATATTTAATGTAAGTGAGACTTGTGCTCACGTAGTATAGTTTACCGCCTTCTAGAATAGGTGAGTTGGATTGATATTAATCAATCCCAAATAATCTCCTTCGGATGCGAGCCGACATTCTCCATTTGGGTAATCATTGCTCCTTCGTAGGATTTTGTTGTAATTTTCAACTTATGTATGATTTTAGTGTTAATGCAATTTTCATGTTGGTTTATACCACAAAAATTGTAGTGGTCTATGTGGATGATATCATTTTTGGAGGCAGTAATGACAAGATGTATTAGAAATTTTCAAAGTGTATGTAAAATGAATTTGAGATGTCTATGCTTGGTGAGTTATCTTTCTTTTTTGGGCTACAAATTTAACAATAAGATAAAGGTATATTTATCTCTCAGAACAAGTATGTGAAAGAAATGTTAAAAAAGTTTAGGATGGAGGATTGCAATCCTATGAGTACCCTCATGATTACAGGATGTAAGAAAATTAAAGATGATGAGTATCCTGAAGCAAATTAGACATTGCATAGATCCATGACTGGAAGTTTACTATATGTCACAGCTACTAGACTAGATATAATACAGGCAGTCAAATTGGTGGCAAGATTTCAAGCTGCACCAAAAGAAACATATGTACAAGCAATAAAGAGAATATTTAAGTATTTGAAAGGAACTATGAGTTTTGGACTGTGGTACCCCAAATGTAATAATTTCACACTCACTACATATACATATGCAGATTGGGTAGGCAGTATTGATGATAGAAAAAACACAAGTGGAGGAGCATTCTTTCTTGGATATTGTTTAGTCTCTTGGCTAAGCAAGAAATAAGCATCATTATCCTTATCCACTATAGAAGCAGAGTACATTTCAACAGTTGCTTGTTGTACATAGGTGATGAAGTGGACTTTAAGTGATTTCAAAATAGAACATGATCATCCTATCCCCATACTATGTGATAATACAAGTGCCATTAATATCTTAAATAATACAGTGATGCATTCAAGGACTAAACATATTTCAATCAAATATTATTTTTAACAGAGAAAGTGACTGATCAACAAGTCAAATTGGAATACATTGCTACAAAGGAACATATTGCTAACATCTTTACCAAGCCACTTCCAAAGGAAACTTTTGAGTATCTCAGAGGAAATTTGGGAGTAACTTCACTTCCATCTCAAAATTGATCACCTCAAGAAAAGGAGGTGGTGAGGAGGCTGAGTTAAGTGACTTATTTTAGCCCCAAGGAGCCCTTTGCCATTGATGTCAAAGGGGGAGAGAATTCAATGAGGGGGAGTAGCTTGTCAGGGGGAGCAGTTTGGAAATCTAGTTGCAGTAAAATAATTTTTTTTGAAGGGTTGCCATCAATGACAAAGGGGGAGATTGTTGGAAATATTGAGTTGTCATTGATTTCAAAGGTGCATGATAGGCAAGGCATAAATATTCTCCAAGGGTGATGAGACAAAGCAAGGTATATACCAAGGCAAGCATATATTTCAGTTGAAGCAAAGCAAGGAAAATATTTTTAAGACAAGGATTATAGTATTTAAATATTATAAAGAGATGGACAGTTGCTTGGGACAAAAAGGATTTAAATATTGCACAAGGTGGACAAGGGTTTAAAAGTTGCTTGGACAAAATATTTTAAGACCACAAGAGAAGGGCAAAGGTTTAAAAATAATATTATAATATTTTTAAATCAAAAGATTTAAAATATTATAATTAAAAGAAGGTGCCAACGTTTGAGAATTATGAAACCAAAATAAATCACGTGCTGACCTCCCAAAGCATAAGAAAAGGCATATATATATGTGAAGGCAAAATATTTAATTTCTCCTCTAATGTTGTGATCATTGAATATCTCTATGCAAGTGAACTTTGGAAAAATCTCCAACGCGAGTGTGTCAAATCAAAAAATCATAAGCGGGAAGGGAACAACGAATAAGAAAAAGTTCTCAAAGTAGTGCATAAGGAAGAAAGGATTACTCCATTGGTTCCAACCGTCGGGGTATCCTAGGTGGTCGTCTAGCCCTTGTTAGGGTGCTACGAAATAGTGAGTGCAGAGTTCGAATATGGTTGGGGATATTTTTGTTGTGTGAAGGAACTATGAAATTTTGAGGTGTTATATGTTGGTTGTGTCTCCTTTGTTCTCGAGCTGGTGTGCAGCCCAGCCAGTTGGATAGGTCGCACGAAGTCCCTACCATGGGAGAGGTTCGAGGGTCAAAACCCGTCGGGTGTGTTTTGCTTTGTGTTAATGACAGTTTAATGATATTTGGTAGTGCACGAGGGTTTTTATAAAGCAGGAGCTATTTTGTTGCTACCCACTAGGCTAGCCTAGTTGGTTGAGGAGCGCATGGAGGGCGTTGTGTTGTGAAAGGTTCAGGGGTCAAACCCCCTTCGCGATAGTGAAGTATTTTGGTGAAAGGTAAGGAAAATATTTTTTATTTTAATTTAAGTTTGGAGTTATAAGGTGCTACAATTGATTTTTATAATCCTAAATTTTGGGGAGTTCTATCTATCATAAAAATTGTGAATTGAATGCTATGAGATTGGAGTTATAAGGTGTACTTTATGATTATTATATTTTTTGTGTTAAAAGTGAAATATAAGGTGAATGTTAGAAGTTGGAGTTATAAGGTGTACTTTATGATTATTATATTTTGTATGTTTTAAAGTTGAAATATAAGGTGTATCTTTTGATTATTGAATATTATAAGTTGGAGTTATAAGGTGTGACATTGGCAATTTAAATGTGTATTTTTTATATGATTAATGAAAGAAATAAGAGGGTATTTTGATAGTATTAAATATTTATATTAAGTTTTAATAAGGGATAAATAAGGAATTATTTCTAGAACTTTATTGTTTATATTTTGATAAGGGTTGTTGAGTGGATGTTTTGATATTTGCTTAAAAGAAGAAAAAGAGATTTGCTAACCTGTTTTGAAGTGGCAAAAAGAAAAGAAATTTATTTTTGGCAAGACAGATTTAGAAAGAACATGCAAAAGAGGATCATCTTCATTGTGGCAGTTTTAGAGGTATGGTGATTTAATTCCTTCCTTAAGGTGTTTTGGTTGAGCAAAATATTTTTGATGTCATATGGTTGGAGGTATAAGGATTGATTTGATGTGCATTAGGGTTGATTGAAATTAGAAGTAAATGTGCAAAGGTTATAGGTCAAATTTATGGGTAAACTTGTGCATTGGTTTTGATTGATATTGGGAGTAAATGTGCAAGAATTATAGAATAGATTTGAAAGCAAAAGGTGTGCATTGTGTATGATTGGGAGTAGATGAGCATGACATATTTGTGGATTGTTATATTTGGTTTTGGGTATAGATGAGTATTGTTTGTATGTAAGAGTTTGGATCAGATTTGAGCAGGTTTTTATGAGCAGAATTGTGAGCAAGTTTGAGCAGGTTTTGTGATCAGATTTGAGCATAATTATGAGCATGTTTGAGCAGGTTTTGTGAGCATATTTGAGTAGAGTTATGAGCAAAGTTGACCAAAATTATGATCATATTAGATCAGGGGATATTGGATATCCTATGGATAGAGGTCCATGAACCAGAGCAAAGGGGATTGGTGTCTCCTGTGGATTGGGATCCACAAACTTGTGAGAGGGGACAAGTATCTTCTGCGGATAGAGTTCCACACACATTGTAATAGGAAATTGGTTCCTACGAAATTTTTTGAGAAACTTATAAGTAATATTTTTCCATGGATGTAGCCCACATTGGGTGAACCACATTAAATATGTGTCTCTCATTTATGTGATGATTTGTGCATTGTTTCATTTACTGCATTGATATTATTGTTGTTCTCATTTGGATTGAAAAGTGAAAAGTTTTATCTTATATTGTTCACCGCCCCTCTTAGTATAAGCTTGTGTTCTTCAGGTAGAATACCTTCAGAAGCAGATCTAATATGGCACTAGAAAGACCAGCAGAATTTCCAAGGAAAATGCCAAGACAGTAAGGAAAGAAATATTTAATGACATCCAAAAGATAGACTTGAAAGCAAGGCCTACGTTATCATACTTGGCCAAGATTAATGAGACCTTGGATCAAGTGGAAGATGAATTCATTGCATCCATTAACTTCCTAAAAACAAGGCTATGCAGCCACAAAGATCCAAGTTCTAGTAGAAAGCATGCAGGGAAAATTTGGATACAGGGCCCAAGATGAAAAATGATCCCAAGCCAAAATAGTTGCTAGAAGTTTCTTCAAAAGGTATAAACTAGTGACATAGAGTGCTAAAATAATAAAATAACTCAAGGTAGAAGCCAAAGAAATTTTGAAACATGTAAGCATAGCAGAGAACTATGGAATACCGATATTCTGGGATAAAGATTCAAAATGCTTGGTGGAAGATGAATTGAAAGCTTATTGGAATACTTTCATAGATGATGAGTCAGAGATAGATAACTGGGAAGAGCCAGTCCAAGAAGACCAAATATTTAGTATGGCTCAGGACCTTACCCAGATCAACTCCTATCTACATGAGTTGTACATGAGGTCGAAAGTCCTATCCTATGACAAAGTAGAAGAGTTAGAGTATTTACACCTAACTTTCATGGAGACTTCTGACCCAGATGAAGAGGCCTGGAAAAGAGCTTGTGCCACTTATAATGAGGTTTTTCAAGAGATAGAAAAGAGTGAAAAGGCTAAGAAAAATTCAGTAAGCAGTATAGTGATACCTGAGCAAGAAGATATAGAGAAATCAATAAAGGAATACAATCCTAAAAAATGATCACACAATGCAAGAAACACATTTATTTTGCTCGGTATGACTCCCCTTTCTCTCTTTTTTTGTTGTTATTTTTACTCAGTTTCCCAATGGATAAAGGCTCTAGATTCTAAAATTTAGTTGGCAGAATTACCCTAGGAGGCACCAATTATGTAGTCAAAATAACTACATCAAGGGGAGTAAGGAGATGTCTTCTCAAAATTTTGCTAAGTGTAGAAGAAATGCCATGACCTCATGATATTTTTGAAGCTCAGAAGCCAAGTCAGGAAAAACGTCGTGACCTCATGATATTTTGGGGCTCAGAAGCCAAGTTAAAAAAAACATCATGATATCACAATATTTTGGAGCTTAGAAAAGTCAGGGAAAATGTCATGATATCATGACATTTTGGAGTTCAGAATCCAAGTTAGGAAAAACGTCACAATATCATGACATTTTGGAGCTTAGAAGCCAAGTCAAGAAAAACATCATGATATTGTAATATTTTGGAGCTCAGAAGACAAGTTAGAGAAAACGCCACGATATCACGATATTTTGGCATCCGCAGTCCACCTCCAGGAAAAACATCATGATTTCGTGATATGTCATGATTTCATAGATCGACAAACCAAAAGCAAATAAGTGGAAGACAACTAGACCACGATGTCTCCACAAAGATCAAAGCAGATTTGCAGTAACATGAAAATCTCAACCATTTTCTATTAAATATCCCATACTCTCTTAACTACCACTTTACAAGAATGAGCCTACGGGCATATTGTTGTAACAACTTTTAGTTTTTCTGTTATGTAAAAGATATATATAGGATGAGTGACCCTAACAAATGGTTGGCTCTTAGATGTTTACAAGGCAATATACACATAAAACTGAAAGCAAATAAAGACTACTCATTCTGGTTTTTGGCTCACTGGTGTTATTATCAAGTATGTATGGATTGTTGATTGATGTATAAGTTATGTTGAATAGAAATCACTTTAATTATCATTCTAAATTTTTGTGTTTAAAGTTCAACTAGCTATGAAATTAACGGTTCCAATAGGCTTATGTTTGATTAAAACATCGCGATAATGGTTTAAATAATGCTTACTTGTAAAAGGTTGTAGATGTTTCTTTGTTGTTATCTAATTTACACCATCTAAATGTTCCTATAAATAGCTATATTTCCTTCTCTTCATGCGCTATTACTCTCCCCCATTTTCTAAAACAAAGCAAGGAACTAGTCTTCTCTGGAGATTGAATCGGTTGAACTCTGTTTTGAACCTAATATTTCAATGTTGGCAAAGTCTTGGCGCAAACGTAACCAAAGGCAAAATTTGCACCAATAATACTATTTCAAAAACTGACTTATACCCCTCCCTTATGGAATCTAAGGGTATTGCACACCAACAATCATGAGGTGCAAAGTTTAACTAATATGGTGAAATAATTGGTTTCAAAAGTGAATATGATTCAACCCCCTAGTTTCACCTACAACTATAGATAAATGTGCAATCAACCCTTAGACCCTATTATAGCTGCTAAGTCCTATCCTAAGCATTTTTCCATACCAATCCTACCTATATATAAGGGAACACAAGATCCATTTGAGCATTTAAGAATGTTTAGAACAACTTACCATGATATTATATATGATGACATGTTGTTAAATATGTTCCCTTAGAGTCTTGGTGGTATGGCATTAGAGTGGTATTATCGGTTGCCCAATAATTCTTTGAGGAATTTTGAAGAAACAATTGAATTACTCATGCAAAAATTATGTGCTTATGTTGAAATGAATGTAACCATGAAGGATGTTTACATGTTAAAACAAGGTAAAGAGAAATTTTTTAGAATTTCTATCTCTTTGGAGGAATCTAGTTGAACGGTTGAGATATACATTACCCCCTCAAGATATGCTTGAGATATTTATTAGAAACTTGCAAGAGCAATTGTCTTATGCATTGGAAACTACAGCCATCACATCTTTTGATTAAGCAATGAAGCTAGCAAGGAAAGTGCAACAAGCTCTTATCAGAAGAGGATAGCTTAAAACAAAAGAATATAGAACCACTAAAAATCAATATAAGAGCAAGCATGTGGTAGGTAATGGTGTAACAAATAGTAAACATGTTAACAGTATTGTTAACAACCTACAAAAGATACTACTTCAAAAACCTCCACAAAGAAATTTCACAAGGCTGAACATGCCTATGGAAGTGGTTTTGATGCAAATTTTAGAATCCAATATGATTAAGTTGCCTCCCATAAGGTAATCTGGTACTATAGCTAATTGGTACAAGGTGTGTGAACACTATGCATATCATAGAGTGGAGGAGCATTGGACAATTTTTTGTAAAAAATTGAAACATGTGGTTCAAGATTTGATTGATGCAGGATGCCTTGTTATAGAAGGATCAATATCTTACTCAATTGGGACCTTCAGCTAATCAATATATGAAAATATTTTAATATCCCCTACCTAAGCATGGATAATAGGTAGCTAATAATATGTCATATCATAATGTGCCACCTCCCTATGATAATACGGTCGGTATGATAGCAGTGACTTCAAGGCAACAAGTGTAGAATCGCCAAATCCAAAATTCTCAATAGGAGATGAGTTATTCATCCAATATTTCTCTCTTGGAACTTTTGTAAACTTCTCCTCCTCGTAAAGAAGTCTTGTTGAGGCTTCTAAGACAACAATCTGTTTCTCATGATATTTCCCCTAGTGTTATGGCTAATATTTTAAGCTCTCTTGGGATACATCGTATCACATTCTCAAATGATGATATCTCTTCCTCAGAACCTCATAGGGATTCTTCTCTCTATATTACTGCATTTATTGGGGAAACTCTTATCAAGAGGATCTTGATAAATAATGGTTCTTCCCTTAATTTATGCACATATCAATTTTTAAAAAAAATTGGATTAAAAGAGGAAGATTTAACTAAATCTGATGACATCATTAAAAATTTCAACAATGAGTCCCAAGAAGCTTGTGGCATTATTTTCCTCCCCCTTAAAGTTGGACCCAAGATCGTAGATACTGTGTTCTATGTGGTATCTTGTCCTACATATTTTAATCTACTTCTTGGATGGCCTTGGATCCATGCAATGCAGGCTATCCCTTCTACCTTTCACCAATGTTTAAAGTTTGAATTTAAAAATCAATTGGTCACTATTTTGGGTGATCCTCAACCATTTGAATATTGTTCACTAATTGAACAAGCTCAATTTGATTCTCATCCATCATATTCCTCACCTCATATAACTGAGCAATTTAAAAATATAAACATGAGAGCGGAATCATTAATCAACATCTCATCAAAGGATTAGGATAATTATTCTCATCAAGAACATCTTATAGATATATCTCATCAAGGATTGGAGTGGAGTGTTGAGGATGAGGGACCACCCTCTCCCTATTTGTTGGTTGTAACCCCAAAGCAGTATGCTAAATATGATACTCTTTGTGACATGACTCACGAGGATGTCTCTTAGAATGGAATCTACTTTGATGGGTTAGTCTCTTGTGCAACACAGGTTGAGTCTTCTAGTTCTCAAGAGGACTTTGATTTTGTGTCTCTCGAGGACCTTAAGAAGTTGAGAGTACTTCCTACCTCGCCTCCTCTTAAGGATGAGTCATCCATTCTCATTGAAAATACTTTAGATGTGAACATAGTTTTTGATGAAGCCCCTAGAATCCTTAATATAGGTAAAGCCTTGTCCATGGACGAGCAAGAGCAGTTGACCAATTTGTTAAAAGAATTTCATGATGTCTTTGCTTGGTCATATACCGACATGCCAGGGCTTGATCCCCCCCTTATTATACATCATTTGGTAGTTCATCCTAATACTAAGCCTATTAAACATATACGTAGGAAGATGCATCCTAAGGTCACCCTTTTGATCAAGGAGGAGCTCCAAAAACTCCTTGACATCGATTTTATAAAAGCTATCGACTATTCTAATTGAATCTCCAATATCGTTATTGTATCTAAGAAGGAGGGAACAATTATAATATGCACCAACTTTAGGGACATTAACTTAGCATGTCCCAAGGATGATTTTCCCCTACCCAATATAGATCAAATCGTAGATCTCACCACCAAATATGGAATTCTATTACTCATGGATAGCTTCTCAAGATACAATCATATCATTATTACCCCTGAGGATCAGACTAAGACAACATTCATCACTCAATGGGGTACCTTTTGTTGGAAAGTCATGTCTTTTGGCTTAAAAAATGATGGTACCACCTATCAGTGGGCTATGACTTATATTCCATGACATGATGCATGATATTATCTAGGATTATGTGGACAATATTTTAGGTCACTCCATACAATGAAATGATCATGTCCCTATATTTTTCCAATACAATTGACATCGAGTTGCATGCCTATCTTGAGGCTCCAGCGAACCAACATGCTAGCCTAGAGAAAATAATCTCCTCCCTCATTGAAGTTCAATTCTAAATATAAAAGATCTTAAATTCCATCCAAATTCATTTGGATCTAGTCCCTATAAAGCATTCCCTTGAGCAATATTTTCAACAAGTTATTGGGCAATAACCATAGGGCTTACAATAGGCATCAAATTCAATGGAACACTAGTATACAAATACCAAAATCTACCAATAAATGTTTCTCAACCATAAACCTCCAATATTATAGGGTAACCACATGGATCCCTATGTTACTAGGGTACTATTTTAGGTATGGGTAACTTTAACTTAGGTTTTGCTATTAATATTTATCCCTTTGTAGGATTCATTCACCTCTTTTCTTAGCCTCCTATTGTTCTTTTTACATGCATCAACATCCCCACCTTTAAGGGTATAAATTTGAATAGTTGGATTGCCAATATGAAAAACATATTTTATCTACATTGTATTTTTAATAAAGGACATGGCATATTGGTAGCTACCAAGTTTAGAACCCATGTTCATCACTGATTGTTATGGAAGTTTGTCATAGGTGCTTTCTTTACTGGATATAATTACAAAGCATTATTACTTCATAAGTTTGATAAGGGATATTGTACTTTATATGTGATCTACTTGATGTAAACAAAACAAACATGATCAATTGAGGATTATTGCACAAAGTTCATATGATTGCTCCCTTATACCTATCATTTGGATCCAATAGTGGTGGTCTTAGCCTCTTACCATGGCCTTAAGAAGAAATTCCACTAGGAGGTTGATATGCATGATCCACATACCCCTGAGGATGTTGAATGTGTGGCTAACATTCAACATCCCCCATGGCTAGGATTGTGAAGAATGAAATAACATCCTTTTGAAATTTGAGGAAACAATAGTGTTTAAATATGAAGAACGTGATTCTTCATAGCCAAAAATACTAATTGAAGCAACATATTTTGAGCATGAAGTTGATACCATTGTTGTCTTGGAATTTTCCCTAATGGGATCTAGGCTTACCATACCATCAAGGTCCAAAGATTTATCAAATATTAGTGTGTCAATTTGTTGATTGATTCAAGTAGCATGCATACTTTTATTGACATCAAAACAAAAAAGTCTTTGGGATTGTACATCAATACTTCGATCTTGGACAAATTCCAAGTATTGATTGCAAATGGGGGCATAAGTTAGTGTGTGGGTCATAGTTCTAAGATTAGCATCCAGATGGGAAATTATTACTTGATATTGGCATCTCTTCACCATGAATCTTGGGAGCATAATTGCTATCCCAAATTTGCAATGTTAATATTAATATATAATTATTATATGTCAAGTGGACAGAGAATGATAAGAATCCAACTTCCTCCTTTCAAGGCAATATACTCCCACATCATGGAAAATATATTGATTAAATATGGTTGTGGTTTCTTTTCCCTGATTAATTGCATTGAAGTTTAGTATTTTGAGTTATTTCTTCCTACTCTTCCTTTAGACTTGTAGACTATTGTTGATCATTATGAAAACATATTTGGTGAACCCATGGGTCTTCTACCTAAGCACACACATGATCATATCACCACCTAGTTCCATGCAATCAAACTTCAAATATTCATCCATACTGCTATCCCTAGCCCCAAAAGTCTAAATTAAGAATCTAGTCCATAAAATGTTGGAGCAAGGAATTTTCCATCTAAGCATTAGCCCTTATTACTTATGGATGGTTATGGTGTGGCATAAGAAAAACTCTTGGTGCATGTGTCCTTATTTTTGACCTCTTAACAAGATCATCATCAAAAAAATGTTGCATATCCCTATTATAAATTATTTTTTGGATGAATTACATGGCACTAAATACTTTACAAAGATTGCTTTGCACTTTAGGTTCTATCAAATTAGGGTTGGAGAATATGATATCCCCAAGACTACTTTTTGTACACATGAGGATCATTATGAGTTATTAGTCCTCTAGTCTTATTAATGCTCATTTTAGTTTTCAACTCCTCATGAATTTTATATTTTTTCATTATCTCTACAAGCTTGTACTAGTCTTGTTTGATCATATCTTAGTTTATAGAAAGTCATGGGAAGCTCATTTAATTCATCTAGACCAAGTTCTAAACCTCTTAGAAGGAAAAAATATTTGTAAAAATATCCAATATTTTCTTTGGGGTTCATGAGGTAGAATAATTGGGACATATAGTATCTCAAGAAGAGGTCAAGGTGGATCCTTTCAAGATCAAAGCTATGCAATATTGGCCCCTACCTAAATCCCTCAATTTGCTCCATGGATTCTTAAGTCTAACTAGGTATTACAAAAAAATTATTTCTAACTACGGCAAGATTGTCTCTCCTCTCATTGCTCTCACTAAGAAGGATGACTTTATTTTTTTGTAGCTTCTCAAGCCTTCCATACCCTAAAGGAGGCTATATACCACCCCTATTTTGGCTACTCCTAATTTTAACAAGTTTTTTGTCACTAAATGTGATTCTTTGGGCATAGGTATTGCAGATTTTTAAGTGTAGGATGGAAAACCCATGGCCTTTGAAAGCAGGAAAATTCCTAATAAGAATCTATGTTGATTTTTTATGAGAAGAAAATGTTAGTCATTTTTCATGTATGACAACCCTATATTTTAGGGGAATGCTTCATCACCAAGACCAACCATAGCATCCTTAAGCATGCTTACCTAAGAAGGAGAACAAGAATATGGTGGCTAATGCTATGTACCTCAAACATGAGGATATTGTCACTATAAACACCATCTTAATGTTAGGAAAAACTTTTGATTTATACCTACAAGAGGAATCACAATAACAAAAATATAGAACATGGAAACAGTAACACAAGTGACACAGAGATTTACGTGGAAACCTACAATATGCAAGAAAAACCATGGGGTAATGGCAACTTCTCTTTTATTATGTTTAGCAAAACTTACATCCACGTCTTTCAACATTTTCAACAACCTCACATATGCAAGGGGTCAAGTCCCTTTTATAGAGCAGACAAGGAAGGCTCCAACCATTTGTTTCCTCTCTCCAAGGAGACCTCCGCAAAACTGTTCGTCTTTTGCAACCTATCATCTACCTAGACATCCATCGCTTTGACATCTACTTAGCTTGATGTTTAGCCTATATGTTTACTTGGTTAGACATCAGGCCTAGATGTCTACCAGCCTAGACGTCTGGCAGCCCAGACGTCAAGTTCATACATCTACCAACCTAGACGTATGGCAGGCCAGACATCAAGCCTAGATGTCTACCAGCCTAGACGTTTGGCAACCCAAACATCATATCCAGAAATCTACCATCCTATACGTCTGGCAGCCCAGGTGTCAGGCCTATATGTCTACCATCCTAGACGTCTGGCAGCCCATACGTCTACCAGCCTAGACATCTGTCAACCCAGACATTAGGACCAAATGTTTACCAACCTATATGTCTAGCAGCCCAGATCTTAGGCCTAGACGTCTGGCAGCCCAGATGTCTACCAGCCTAGATGTCTGGCAGCCCAGATGTCTGCCAGCCTAGACGTCTGGCCTGCTTTAACCTACTACAATCCTTTTTTTGACTACTTGTACTGCATAGTGACTTCACTTCCTAGCATTCTCCCACTTGAAGTCAATATTCAAGAACTCTTCTGCCAAAGGTCTTCATCCAATGCCAATTTCCCCAATGCTACCCTTGTTACTTTTTCAGCAAGCCCAGATAAGTTATGCACCACTCAAACTTCTCTACCTTGATCGGCTTTGTAAGCATATCTGTAGGATTCACTTTAATGTCAATTTTATGCAACAGGATCCTACCTTCTTCCACCACATTTTGATAAAATGGTACTTGACACAATGTGTTTTGTGCAATCATGGAATTTTGGATTCTTCAATAGTTGAATAGCACTCTGGCTATCACAATGCAGTGTAATTTTCTCTTGCATTACCTTGAAGTCACCCAACAATTGATCTAGCCAAATTGCATCTTTAATGGCATGATTTTCTGCAATGTATTCTGCTTCAGTGGTTGATAAAGCCATAACAGACTGTAAATTTGAAGCCCAACTCACCGCTCCACCAGCAAGACTAAAGGTATATCTTGTAGTGGAATTTCTCCCATCTCTATCTCCACCATAATAAAAATCCATAAAACTTGTAACTTGGAAATTTATCGATCCAAAGTAAATGGCAACATCTGAAGTGGCTCTTAAATATCTGAATATCCACTTCATTGCATTCTAATGCTCCTTACCAGGATTTACCATGTATCGACTGACTACTCTCACTGCTTGGGAAATATCTGGTCTGGTGGTCACCATGGCATACATGAGGCTTCCTACTATTGATGAATACGGTACATGATACATGCTTGTCTTCTCTACTTCCGTTCTAGGACATTGGTTGGAAGACAACTTTAAGTGTGGAAGAAGTGGGGTACTAACTGGTTTAGCATTTTGCATATTGAAGCGCTACATAATATTTTCCACATATGACTTTTAACTTAACCAAATATTTACTCCTTTTCTATCCCTATGTATCTTCATCCCTAAAATTTGGTTTGCTGCTCTTAAATCCTTCATTTCAAATACACTAGGCAATTGAGCCTTAAGATCAATAATTTTCTTCATGCTGAGGTCTGCAACTAGCATATCATCAACATAAAACAACAAAATAATAAAACTACCATCATAAAACCTCTTATAGTATGCACAATGGTCAGCTTCAGTCCTACTGAAACCTTGGCTCTTCATGAAGGTGTCAAATTTCCTGTACCACATCCTTGGTGCCTGTTTCAACCCGTACAATGATTTCTTCAGTCTGTAAACCAAATGCTCTTTGCCTCTTTCTTCATAGCCCTCAGGCTGATCCATATATCTCTTCCTTGAGATCACCATGCAAGAAAGCAGTCTTTACATCAAGCTACTCTAGTTCCAAATCCTGTGTAGCTAAGAGTGCAAGTATAACTCTAATAGTAGTCATCTTCACAACTGGAGAGAAAATTTCATTAAAGTGAACACCTAACTTCTGCACATAGCCCTTTGCCACCAAGTGAGATTTATAGCATTCCAACAGCCCATCGTTGTTATTCTTTACTTTGTACACCCACTTGTTTCTAACAGTATTTCTTCCAGGTGGGATATCCACAAGTTCCCAAGTCTTATTCTTGCGAAGTGCCTTGATTTCCTCCACTTTTTTGCATTCTCAGACTTTCTAGCTTCTTGAAATGAACTAGGTTTACCATCATCAATTAACGAAGCAAAAGAGGACTAATACACATGAGAATACCTCTCTAGACACTTTTATGGATGTGTAGATCTTCTAACCCAGTGATTTATCGATTATGGATCTTGATCTTGTAACCGTTGTGTATGCTCTACTTCCTGTTCTACTTGTTGTTTTACATGCTGATCAAACACTTCAGCATGTTCATCTTCACTCAATTCTACTTCAACAGGTACAACATTAGGATTTTGTTGTATCTCCTTCCTTTGCATGGAATTTTCATTAAAAATTACATCCTAGCTAATAATTACCTTGTGGGTAGTAGGATCCCATAGTCTATACCCCTTCACTATATCTCCATAGTTGAGAAAAACATATTTACTTGACTTCGGATCAAGCTTGGACCTTTTTTCTTTGGGTACATGGGCAAACACATCACAACCAAAGGTGCGCAAATGAGAGTAATCAATTGGATTACAACACCAAACCTCCTCCAAAATTTGTCCATCCAATGCAGTTGTAGGTGACCTATTAATAAGATAAACAACTGTATTAACAACCTCCACCCAGAACTTTTTCTCCAACATGGCTGTGCTAACCATGTTTCTTGTACATTCCATGATTGTGCGATTCATCCGCTCAACTACACCATTTTGCTATGGAGTGTGTGGTACAGTATTCTGGTGCTTAATACCTTCCTGCATACAAAATTTATCAAGTTCCTTGGAGTAATATTCACCCCCATTATTTGACCTAAGACACAAAATTGAATTGCCCAAACTCTTTTCTACCCGTGCTTTGAACTCCTTAAATTTTTGCAAAGCTTCTGACTTCTTCAGAAAGTAAACCCACACTCTCCTAGAATAATCATATATAAAAGTCAAAAAATAGATGGCACCATTCAAGGACTGAGTGGGGACAGGTCCAAATATATCTGAATGTATGAGTTGTAGAAAATAAGAACTCTTACCAGGACTTGCAGTAAACCGAACCCTCTTCTATTTACCAAAAATACAATGCTCACATAAGTCTAAATTACAAGACTTAATCGCAAAAAGCATACCTCTGTCATGCAAAAATTTCAAGTCTTTTTCACTCATATGGCCTAGGCATTGGTGTCATAGCATTACTGCATCCTGAAGAGAAGTTGATGTTGTTGCATGGTTTGTCATCGTATCACCGCATAAATGGTATAAAGTCCCATAATATTCTCTCGTTGCTACTACAAGAGCTCCTCTAGTAATATTGCAGTAGTTGTTACAGAATGTGACAGAGTACCCTAGTTTATCCATCATTTTGATTAAGAGTAAATTCTTCCTCAAATCGGGAACATGTCGCACATCACATAACATCCTTTCTCTACCATCATCTAGCCTGATCCTTATATACCCTCTTCCCACAACTTTTAAAGGATGATCATCACCCAAATAGACCTTTCCACCACAGTATGGCTGATATTTGTCAAACCAGTATTTATGGGGAGACATGTGGAAGGATGCACCTGAGTCCAAAACCTAGCTATATAAAATCGATCTCATTGTTATCGATACAGAAGGCTTCACATGTTGTCGTCTCTCCTGAATCTGCTGCACTGGCCTCAACTGATGGCTGATTTTGCTTTTCATCATTCTTTAATTGCCAATAGTCCTTCTTGGAGTGTCCTGGCTTCCCACAATGCCAACACTTCCCTTTTTGCTTATGTCCTTTAGAATTAGATCTGGACTATTTTCTACCTTGTTTACTCCCCTCGAACGATCAACCTCTCATAGATAGGGCTTCATTGGTTGAGGGTTCCAGAGATGTTTTTTGCCTCAACTCTTTTGCCAACAAAGCGGCTACCACATCATCAAATTTGAGAGTTTATGATGATGAATTACTAATGGTCATCACCATATGATACCAAGTTTTCGGGAGGGAACAAAGTAGGGTGATAGCCCTATCTTCATTCTCCATCTTCACATTAACTGAAACTAGTTTAATGATCAGAGTATTAAACTCATTCAAATGATCTACCATGGATGAACTTTCCTTCATTCTGAAGCTATAAAGCTACTTTTTCAGAAAAAACCTTGTTAGTTGCTAATTTTATTTCATATAACTTTTCAAGCTTTTGCCAAAGGGCTTTCGTGGTCTTCTCTTTAGGTACATTGAACAAGACGGAGTCCGCTAGGCAGAGATGAATTGTAGAAACTACCTTCCTGTCAAGCGTTGTTCACTCCTCATCTTTCATGTTGCTCGGTTTATTTGCAACCCCTTCCAAGGCTTAAGCTTGGTCATTTTAAACTAGAAAATCCTCCACCTTCATCTTTCATAGAGCAAAGTTCCTGCCATCAAATATCTCAATTTCAAACTTGGTTACACCTTTTGTCATTGTTACAGCTCCCACTTGCACAAAACCTTAGCTCTGATACCAGATGTTAGAAAAAACTTTTGATTATACCTGCAAGAGGAAGCACAATAACAAAAATATAGAACACGGAAACAGTAACACAAGTGACAGAGATTTATGTGGAAAAATGCAATGTGTAGGAAAAACCACGAGGTAATGACAACTTCTCTTCTATTATTTAAAAAAAAAATTACATCCACATCTTTCAACGTTTTCAACAACCTCACATATGCAAGGGATCAAGTCTCTTTTATAGAACATACAAGGAAGGCCCCAACCGTTCATTTTCTCTCCCCAAGGAGACCTTCGTAAAACTATTCGTCTTCATATGGAATCGAAACGGTTCGTCTTTCTCAATCTGTCGTCTACCTAGATGTCCATCGCTTTGACGTCTACTTGGCTTGACATCTGGCCTAGACGTCTACTTGGTTAGATGTCAGGCCTGGACATCTACCAGCCCATACATCAGGCCTAGACGTTTGGTAGCCCAAACGTTAGGCCCAGACGTCTACCAGCCTAGACATTTGGCAACCCAAACGTTAGGCCTAGACGTCTCGCAGCCTAAACGTCTACCAGCCTAGACGTTTGGCAACCCAGATGTTAGGCCTAGACGTCTGGCAGCCCAAACGTCTACCAGCTTAGATGTCTAGCAACCCAGACGTCTACCAGCTTAGACGTCTGGCCTTCTTTAACCTGTTGTAATCCTTTTTCTAGCTGCTTGTACTACATAGTGACTTCACTTCCTAACACTTCAATCCTCTCCACAATGGCTTTCCCAACTTTGAGAGAAGTAGGATTTTAACTCAAATATTGCTCATATTATTCATGAGGTGGAGTTTGGATCTTCACTACCATACTTTTCTCATATATTGATGGGGTTCTCTACAAGAATGATTGTAGTTATCTTTTCACCTCCTCAACTATCAAGATGTATTGCATGCATCTCCCTCTAGTTGGACATTCTAGTTTCTTAAAAACATACCAACAAGTGAAGCAATCATTTTTTTTGGAAAGGATTAAAAAAGGATGTCAAGACCTTTGTGGCCAAATTTGAGGTATATCAATGAAAAAAGAAGAAAACTATACAATCTCCTAGTTTGTTGCAACCCTTGCCTATTCCTGATTGCCAGTGGAAGCACATCTCCATGGATTTTTTTGAGGTCCTTTTCAAATCTAAGGGAAAAATGACAATATTTGTGGTAGTGGATTTCCTTTGAAAGTATAATCATTTTTGTGCCCTCTAGTATCCTTTCGCAACTAGCAATGTTGCCAAGGTGTTCCTTGATTCTGTTTTCAAATTTCATGGCATGTCCATGTCCAATATTAGTGATCATGACTTTGTCTTCCCTGATAATTTTGGAAGGAATTGTTTGTCTTAGTGGTACTCAATTAAATATGTCCTCTTATTATCGCCCTCAATTGGATGGACATATGAAGATCATAAACAAATGTTTGGGTACTTACTTTCATTTTTTCCAAGATAAAACAATATCATTGGGTTCATTGGCTCTCTTTAGCCAAATGGTGGTATAACACTTCTTAACATTTTCCCCTCAAGATGTCCCCATTTAAGGCATTGTATACTTAAAAACCTCCATTAGTGGTAGACTATATTCCAAGACCCTCCAAGGTGACATAGGTGGATGATTTATTGCAACAACGTTGCTTTGCGATACAACTCCTCAAAGATAATTTATCCCAAACCTAAAACTGCATGAAGCAATAACAAGACTTGCATCACATTGAGCAAGAATTTGTCATGGGGATATGGTATTTTTGTGACTCTAGGATTACAACCACTTCTCCTTGAAGATCAAGTCCAATAATAAATCGACTCCTTGCTTTTACAACCCCTATAAGGTGGTTCATCGCATTTGTGAAGAAGCATATCAATAGAAGACTTCATCATCTTCTGACATTCACCCTATCTTTCATGTTTCTTGTCTTAAATAGGTTATTGTCCAAAAGGTGTAGTCCTAGATGGAGCTTCAATACTAGATGGGTACATCACTCTCTAGCCAGAATCCATGTTGCAGTCCAAAGTCCATAATTTGTGGTCTCGCTTGATTCAAGAGTTCCTCATTAAGTGGCAAGATCTTTTGAAAGGAGAAACAACATGGGAGTCTACGAGCATTTTCTAATTATTTTTAGCTTTGAGGATAAAACTTCTAATGGGGAATCATATAATGACTCTGATATATCTGTGCCAACTATCTTTATTATTGTTAGCTTGAGGCCTAGAATAAGGTAGTCAACCCTTGAGTATTAGGGTTAGGGTTATTGTTGATTTACTTTATAAATAAGAGTTATGTTGTAGTTGAGATCATCTTTTATCCTTAAATCTTAGTCACCTTTGTTCGCATATGAGACTTCGTCCTCTCCAAGTGGTTATGAGACTTTACCCTCTCTAAGTGTCTAGAATTTGTACAGATTTGGAATCTTAGGAGGAGTAGTTGTAGTTGAGATCATCTTTCATACTTAAATCTTAGTTGCCTTTGTTATGCATACGAGACTTTGCCTTGTCCAAGTGGCTATGAGACTTTGCCCTCTCTCAGTGGCTAGATTTTGTATTGAATTGGAATATGAAATTCTATTACTTGCATCATTGATTTTCTAGCATTGAATCCAATTCATTGTTCTAGTGGATGTTTCCTTTTGCACATTATTAAATTGTTGCTACTATTGTTGTATTTATGGATGTTGTTTCATTACATACATGCCAACACATAGAGTAGCAATTTCTTATACACACATATCATATAGTGAGTTAAACAAATGGGCATACAATACACATAGGATTGAATGTCAATACAATAGTAGACCCAATGCTAGCAAGTGTGAAATCTAATGTCAAAGGACGACAAAAGGATAACAGTTCCTGAAGAGTCCCAAATTCTCTTTGTAATTGCTAAAAACTTAACTATTTTTTTCCCTTGCAACCTTCTTGTCACCTTTTGTTGTAGCATGCCAACATATTCATAATAGAGGGTGATTTAAACAAATGGGCATACAAGACACATAAGATTGAATGCCAATATAATAGTAGACCTAACCTTTGGCATTGTTGCAAATTCTATTATTCCACTTCATGCCCTTGTTCAACATTTATTCAAAGATAAGTTCCAACAAAGATTCTAGGACTTTACCTTCATGGGATTTTTATATTAATTGTTCATGTATTAAGCCTGGTAAGATCTTTTTATTTTTGTGTGTTGTTCTTGCTCTTCTGGCTTCTCCTTCTCACTTTTAGAACCATGTTATTCAAGTTGGAAGGGGGAAATTGCTTACTTTGTTATCATGCATACATTAAATGTTTTCCTCTGAAAGTGACGTCATTTTTTGCTGATTGTTCTTTTTCTTTCTTTTTTTGAAATCTTCAAAACATGCGACTATCAATTTTGAATAAATACTAATCATTACAAGATATTCAACTCAGAATAAATATTTGGCTAAAGTTCATTTTTACAACTTTTCAAAGAGTTCTATGGGTTTAAAAAATACGAGCGCAAATAAAATTTCTCCACGTGGTGAGGGAAAAGAACAGAGTTGTAGATAAGTTGGCTAATTGGGGAATAGAGAGAGGTCATCATTGGTGGGATTATGGCAGGGGGTAAAACTTGGGGAAGATTATATGGACTTGCAAGTTTTGCTTCAGCAGGATTATCCTAATGATGGGGAAGGAAGAAGTACCAACATGGCAACTCCCGGGAAGAGGGAGTAATTGTGCACATAGAGATTGAAGGCCTCAATCTCATGTTTAGGAATTGTTTGAATCACTGTGTACGTGGGAAGGTGGGGATAGGACAGACAAATAACAGTGGAAATTAACAGGATGAACTGGTGGAGTTGCAGGAATTTGCAATCACCACTGGAAATGAAGACCTCTCGAATGCAGTTTCAAGAAGATATGTTGTATACAACGAAAGTAAACCGAGGGTTTTGCCTTATTGCATATCTAAAGAGTCCTCTAATATGTCATTCAATGATTCAATGATTAGGTGTAGCAATGCTTTTTTCTGCAATTTTTGTTTATTCTCTAATTGGACATTTAACCCTCATGAAATTATAAGCATGTATATCTATATAATCAGATTTTTGTTTAATAAATTTAGTCTTTTTTTGCCAAGAAATTTTAGGTATTTACCAACAAAGCCTATCAGAATAGCGAATTTATGCTCTCATTTTTTTTCAAGATCATGAAACAAAAAAAGGCAGAGAGATGTCATGATGCTTATCGTTTCAAATGCATTTATAAAAATTGAATTTTCTTTAATCTGATTATTTTATTTGTGTGAAACAGATAATATCCTTTTGTCTTCCCTTGGCTAAAACTTTTAAAGTCTGCCGCATCCATACAGTGTACAAAACGGGGGAGATTTCATCTGATCTGTTTTCAATTAATCTCCACCACTTCCTACACTCCAGATTAGTGTGTGCATCTTATCATGCACCCCAAAACATCAACCAATGGCTAATAGCATCTTCACATATCACTGGCATCTCATAATCAGGTAACCAAAATCAGATTAACTCGTGGCAAGTGCCTCAAAGCTAGATAGTTTAATGTTACATTTTATTTATATTACATCTTTAACAATAAAATATGAATCTTAGAGAGTTTAGGCATATACTTATGCAAGACGTGGCAAACATTATATACTCTCCCTACAACAGTGTTCCTCCTAATTTTATTTTACAGTAAATCCTAGCTTAAGACTTCTATGACAGAGCTCCGTGCTGGAAAGAGAGAGGAACTGATGCACATTCACAAGATTGATTCTTTTTATTCTAGTAGCGAACCTTGCTGTGAATACAATGCAAGGCACCTGCTTAAATTCATCGGAATGATGCCTCGATTTCTTCTAAAGTTCGCCCCTTGGTTTCAGGTACATATAGTGCCACAAAGAGCAGAGTAAAGATGCATGTAAAAGAATACAGCCAAAAAGTCCCTGCAAACAGAATGTGCAATATGCTATGAACAAAAGACAAGCCAAGGGACTCGAAGATGAAAATAATTACTTTGGAAGGTGAGATACAAGCTGACAACATCACAATGCCTTCCAATTCTAAAGTTATACCTGTTGAACTCCATTCCAAAAGAATATTAATTGTCATGGTCACCGCCCAAGATGAGAACCAATTTCCCAAAGTTGCAATGCTACCAGCAATCCCTTTCAAATTTATGGGAAGGATCTACAGCTCAATAGAAAATCAGAAAACTAATTACTTGCTTGTATTTATAAACTGCTTGTCTTTATATGTAAATAGAATAGAAAAGGAACATTTGATTATTTACGACAAACAAATTTCAGCTATGCCATCAACTATTGTTTAGGCCAATGATTCACTTTGAAAATTGCTAAGCATATCATATCTGCAAAACAGAGAAAGTACAGTTACCTCAGGCATAATAATCCATGGGATGGGTCCTATACCAAGAGAGAACGAAATGATGTAAACCTATTGTCAAACACAAATAATCAGTCAATATAATAAACCTCACTGCTCATCAGTCCAATAAATACTTGGACATCATAATTCAAAATAATGCTGATTTAGAAATCTTAAACTCACCAAGAAACTGGTTAAGGTGAAGACACTAAAAAAAGTTTCAAACTGAGCATCTTCAGAAATATGACTCTGCAAGATACCAAGACAAACAGAATAGGAATTGAGCTTTGACAGAACCCATTTTAGAACTCCATTTTGAGCATGCTGAAAATATTAATGGGCCAAAAAAAAGAGAAAACTATCCCTATAGAAGGAAGGGTGTTGAGACTCAAACTGTAACATCATATTAAAAGTTAGAAACAAATTACCTTTAGATAAAATGCAAAGCCAGCAAGGAATAGGCAGATTGCCATTCCCCCAGATGAAACCTGCTCAAACCAAATTGAATTGAGGTAGAATTATTTTAAATGAATCTTGCACACACATTGCTTGATAGTTATGTGATCTATATCATATAAATTGAAAAACATATAAATTGGGGAAGTCTAAAGCCTTTAAACCGTGGGTTGTCAGCAGTCACTCACCATAAGAAGGAGACGCCTCCCAGTCTTGTCCATTAACAATGCAGTGACCGCAGTCATGACAACCTAAAGAAAAGCAGAATGCATTTGTTTCAGATATAGAAGCTTATATTAGATATACTGGATCACATTACAGTTATAATTATATTCCCATAAATTATCAACAGTTAAGGCACATATCAGTTTTTGAAACAAAGCAATGACCTGAATGAGAGCAAGTCCAAGTGATGCAGCGTTGCTGGATGAAATTCCTATTAGATCCAAGATAAACCTTATATTAGCGCACACCATTCGAATAAGGTAGAAATATTCTATTCAAACACATCTTAATCTAGAGGGAATGTACAATCAGAGATTTCGAAAAAGAATATGTATACAAGTTCTATTTTTAGTAGGAATCAGTCTTCATATCCTTCATTTTAAATCTGTATCTTAATGCAGAGGAACCTTTACAATCACAAAGATAGAAGAAAAATCAGTGTCCATGTATGCCTTATTTCTAAATGGAATAAGTCCTCCTGCCCTAGGAGATTGGAGAATGCGAAGAATGACCAGTGCATCTTTTTCGGTAACACCACTCAGAGAAACACTAAGACGGCACTTACCAGCTGACTTGAAAATGGAATTGCTGTAGAACATAATACCGTTGATCCCACTCAACTGTTGCAGGAGAGGCAAACCAATGCCAATCTGCCAATAACCACTTCGAGGAATACTTAGAATAACATCATAAATCACTGTAATTTAGGTCACTATGTATTAGGCCAAGAGCACAAAATCAGTAAAAGCAGCATCAAAACATTCTTGTATTTGTGCCTCCAATAATTGGTTAATACAAACTTACCACAAGAGGAAGTGTATATCTTCTCTGAAATAGCTCAGAGAATTTGACACCGGCTTGTTGATTGTTTGCCTCTACCATACTCTGAAATACAATAAGGCTACTAATTAGAAGTTAGAGCTATGATTTCTCTCCAAGTGCTTATATGGAAACCAAAAACAAAGGAGAATCTTGAATGCGAATGCTATTGCACAGCTCTTTCATTACTTTAATTTCAACTGCTTCATGGGAAACATCAGTAGGAAGGCCACGAAGAGCTTGCAATGAAGCTTCAAAATCATCATTTCCAGTTTTTGCCTGCACGATTTTCAAAAAAACATTCAGAAGGTTTCAATCTTCATAAACAAAGGCACAAGGAGAATGTTTTAAACACAAAGTAGAATGTGTTTTAGGTCGGCATTTTTTTCTTATAAAAGCTCACCAGCCATCTGGGGGACTCGGGGATGAAAAAGAGCCCAAGTACCAAAAGTGTGGAAGGGATTACTCCTACACATTAAGACAATACCAGGAATAAGATTTTCTCAAAGTCTTCTAAAACTGACAAATGACATACATATTGAAGACACTTGCTAAAGCCGCATACCAAAAATAGCTAAAGGCCTCCATTCAAGGAATATACCAAACAGATATGCCAGCATAATGCCGATTGTGACAGAGAGCTGCAACAAAAATTTCAAATAAGTACTCAAATTCACAACTTAGATGTCATTAAGCTTACTAATAGAGTTGTATCATATATAAATGTTCACCTGTGTAACTGTCCCAAGGCTTCCACGCAAGTGCTTGGGAGCTATTTCCGCTATATATACTGGTACCTACAATTATTATATGACACAATAAAGCATGATGCATAAGATTTATCATCAAAACAATATTTCTGGTAACCACACTTTGAAACTTGTATGACTTGAACATTTTCATGCCAGTGGATTAGCTTACAGTGAATGAGATGACTCCCACTCCAAATCCTATTAGCAGTCTACCCAAATACAAGAGTGAAGCATCCTGAAAACATATTGAGACAACTTTGATGTTTAAGTTCTACAATAAGATTCATCCTTCTCTGGAATTGCACTCTATTTATGATTTAAACTCATTTGGAAATCAGACTCAACTTTGTTCATAATATTTGTCTTAAACAACTTGCCTGGGCTAAAGAAACAGCAATCCAGCCAAGAATATTTGGGATTGCAGCCACTATCAATGCCTGCAGTTACCAGATGTAGGACTGTCAGACCCAATGTTGGGAGATCTGACAATGATTTTCCCAAAAAATGAAAGTGGATAAGGTAGAAATATGAGCACCGAATGTTGCAAAATAATAATAGCAATCAAAAAGCACTGACCACTTTTCGTCCTACTAAGTCTGCAATTTTCCCACTGACGATTGCCCCCATCATGGCACCAACATTTGATAGCGATCCAAATAAAGAGAACTGTCACAAAAGTGAGCTTCAGAATTCTTGTAGCTATATACACTGAAATTGATAGTCACCTTTGCAACCTAATGTAGTAGGCCTGATGAAGATTCCAATCAAATGAAAGAAGGCATAAAGGAAGATACCTGAGAGATAGAAAGTCCCAAACTGCTCATTATGCCACTCTGAGTTGGGGATGAATATCCATTCTGTGACAACATGGTTCTCATCAGTAATCCCAGCAATTACTCTATATTTCTAATAGGATCATAAGGTTGATAGTACAACCAAGTATGGTTTAAGACCTAATATTCTAAATTCATGTTCAGGCTGCCACCACATTCTAATTTCTAGCTAAAGATTAAAGCGACCAACTTGAGGTTGGTTGATAATTCTTGCCTGGCTTCCAACAAGAAGTTTGACTTGCACCTTAATATTCTCTACATCCGCATCCAAACACCCACAAAGTTGAAGTTCAGAAAGTCATGCAACAATTACATTCTAAGTTCCATACAGTCATAAAGCAACAAAATTGAGGATGGGTGTAGCTCATCAGAGGACGAAAAGAAGTGAAGAAAAAGAATTAAAAAAGGCACTGTAGTTTGTTGAAAGCAAAGATCTTAGTAGTATAATTCAGTAGGTAATATATTGTAAACAGGGATTAGAGGTAAACATTTTAATTTTAGTAAACCATTACTCTGTAGAAGTATGTCTGATCTATTGGGTAGACAGAACCTCTTGGTGGGTAGACAGCACCGTGAGTTGAACAAAAGAAAAATTCTTAGACATAATTCTTAGGATACTACAAAAGAAAAATGAAAGAAAATAGTTTTTAATATCCGCTAGATTATTAATCATATGAAAAATATTATATATCTATTATACAATGTATAATATCCAAACTTCAATCCTTTACTTACCAAAATTTAACAACCTTTCCCCCTTTCAGAGTCAAACCTTAGACCTACTTAAATTAGTTGTAAGTGATCAGTGGATACTGCAGAATTTCTTCGCATCCAGACTTTGAACTTGAGTGTTCTAATAAGCATGGATTCTTGTCTGAACCGTGAACTCACCAACTCTTTATTTGAACCTCACCACCTCTTTATTTAATTATCTATCTATCTATACAGACACGGATCATTCTGTCCCTCTTGAGGGGGTTTGGGTTTTTAACACTATTACCTGTGGGAAACTATCTGTGTCTCTTCTGCAAATGAGTGCAAAATATTGAAGCTTTCATATGCACATAAACCAAGATCATGAGAATGCAAAAAATGTCCATTATAACAATAAAAAAACTGTACACTCTTGATCACTATTTGAAATTTTAAAGCTTCTTTATCTAAGGTTTTTATCAAATCATCACAAGGATATGATATACCCACACAGAATCCAAACTGCAGAGGCCCCAAGGCCACAATTGCAGTGCAGAAAACAGCAATTGTAGAGCTCCCTCGAACATCAACATCCTTCTTGCCTTTTTCTTTTTGTCTCTTGGATGTAAAATACGTACTCTCATGTTGCAACAATTTCTGCTTTAAATCCCCATTGTTATAACTGGCCTTCTCCAAATCAATCTTGTACCCCATTATTCAAAATCAGACTAGTTTTATATCTCTCACTTGGGTATTTATATATTCAACCAATACCCAATGAAGGCTACTCTGCAATGCTTTGATCACAATTTTCTCTTCAAAATGTAAGTACCCAGTTCAAGAGAAAATGTGGGTTCTTAAATGGTAGATATACACAATCAGAGGCACTAAACTTAGATGTTTACAGCAAAAGAGTGTGCAGTACACACAACTTGTGACAGATTGGTAAAGACCCACAGTACCATATGAGATAAATCCTATTCTGAAAGTTGAGTAAGCGGAGTAGAGGCAATCTGTTATATAAAGTATTATTTCCTGTCTTCATCTTGGCATCAATTGTAATTTTACTCTTTGAATGTAATTTTAAATTATCAATTGTGTACGTGCATCTGAGGTTGATATGATATTTGCATGTATATTCTAGATTTCATATTTTTGTTTCTAACTGTTGCATCAAAATCAGTAGACTAATTTTCTAATGCAAATGTACGATCTAGGATGATAGCTGTTAGTGGCCTCAGCAATTAATGCATGATAGCTAAGAGGTAAATGGTCTTTTCTTCACCAAAGGGAAGAGTCTTTTTGTCCCTTTCATGAAGATAGCAAGGGCACTAAATTTGACACCTGTAATAAATCTGCTTTTGTTGGGCACTGAAATTTTGAAATTTTCTTTACTATGGTAAAGCTCCATTTCTTTGATTTCTTTGGTTTAATGCAAACCAACTTCCTCTGGATGTTTTTTCTTAAAGTTGTTTTAGTTTGATGCAAACCACATTGCTCTGTATGCTTTTTAAAGGAATGAAAAGATGTAGGTGGACTGGTGTTTTTTAATAATTAACTTCTTTTATTTTCTAGAAACTCACCCTGCCTTCGATTATAGCCAAACCACACTCTGATATACGCAACACATTATGTACGGAGGGTAAAATTCAACATGTTTTAATAAATATTATTTTTTTTTTAAATTTAAAACCAGTGAATGGCCATGGTTTTGATTGAATGATGTATTTTAAAATCAGACTTCTGACTGAAAAAATTGGTGGGTGTTGGAATTGTTTTTGGTAGACGATGGCAGTATTTTATTGTGAAAATATTAGTGGGTGTTGGAGTTGTTTTTGGTAGATGTGGCAGCAAAACTGGTATCATTTTAAATTGAAGTAATGATGTGGATTGAGTTTGTTTGAAGAATATATTAGGTTAAAAAACTGTGTTTTTTTTAAAAATTATTATTTAAAAAAACAGTTGGTATAGAACCATATTTTACAATTTAAATCATTATTTAAAAAAAAAACAGTCGATGTAGAACCATATTTTAAAAAGCTTTTGTAGAACATTAAAAAAAACTTAAATAATTATAAAACAGTAATTTGATCAACAAAAAAAAGACAAACGTTAATGTTCAAATCACCATAGGAGTAGTAACAGAGGGAGGGGGTCCTTATTCGAAGAAACTGATAGAGGGATCAACGTATGTGGGAACTAAATCTCATTTAGAACCGTTGCCCTACAACTCCTACAACTATGAAGTATCACCTGCAATCTGAAGCAAAGTGGTAGTCTAGCTGGATGATAAGCCGCAATGGTAATCTTATGACATAGAGAAAAATCCTTCCCTATACACTAGTCGGGGAGGACGGGTAAGGGCTGCTAGCAGTAGGAGTCCTATGACTTCACTAGTCGCGGAGGACGGGTAAGGGCTGCTAGCAGTAGGAGTCCTATGACCTCCATCCCGTTGAGAAGAAAAATATCTTTGACGAGGTGGAGAGGGAAAACCTCCAACCACAGTGCAGGAAATAATCCAACAAAATAAACACATGTTGAACCTCATGAAGTAAAACATTGGAACATATTAAAACTTTTGAATAATTTTTAATAATGTCAACACTATACCAAATGTATTCTATATGGAATATAAATTTACTTAAGCTATATGTTAAAGAAGATAATGGATTTTTTACAAAGTCAAACTAAGAAAAAAAAATTAAAAGTTAAAACTTAATTAACCTTTTGAATCTGAAGTAAAATATTGAAACATATTAAAGCTTTTGTATAATTTACCACGCCAAACATATTCTATATGTAATATAAATTCACTTAAAGTATATTTAAAAAAAAGATAATGGATTTTTACAAAGTGAAACTAAGAAAAAAAAAATCTAGAAGTTAAAACTTAATTATTGATTGATTGTGTGATATGTTTAATGTTCATAGACTTTAAAAATTACTTAACTATAATGAGCAGTAAGCAATTCGCTACTACCAATCAGGTAAAATGTTATGGTAAAGCATGGGTTTTTGAAAAGGTTTTAATCTCATATGGAGTGGTTTGGTTTGAACTTGATCTCTTAGATAAGAATTAATAGAATAATTATAATTTATTAATTTTAATATTATAAATAAATGGATTAACAAACTTACCAACGTTAGTTTTATTTTTATTTTTTTGGTTTATGTTCATTAAAATTTGTATTTATTTATTATTATTATTACTTTATAATCTTAAATATGGTATACAACTTGAGTGGACATAATAAAGGTTTAAAATTTTAACCCAATAAAAAATAACATAATAGAAGGTTCATAGATGTTAATTTGTTTTTTAGATAACACCTCTACTGTCCGCTGAGTGCTCGCCATCTTGACGACCATGGTGCCAACTTTAAGCCAAAGGGATCTTCCTCACTTCGGGCCACGTTTATCGAGGAGAGGCAAGGGTTATAGAGACAACTTCAAAGATTTGACCTGTGTTCGGAGACAGAAACGTCAGTGAGAGTGTCTGTCCCTCGTACCCAATTCTTAGAGATGAAAGGATGTTACCAATTCCCTGATATTAAAAACAAAACCCTTGTTCACACATCTTTGTGTGATTTGAACATGAATCTCTTAAAAAAAATCCAAAACCAAACCACTACCATATCCTATAAGAACAAAACAACTATATCTTTTACTTTTTATATATTTTTTTTCCTAAAATTAAAAAAAATTATACAACTATATATATTCCAAGATTTAAAACAATGGTAACTACAATGTGACAACATAAAAACTACACGCTTATGATATCCTAAGATTAAAACTTAAAAAAATTAGCAAATAAATTAATAATATTCAATTGCAACTACATTCTATTTGTAATTATCTTACAATAATATTTAAAAATATTAATTTTAATAAATATTACATATAAATAAATTATAATAAAATAAAATATTAATATTTAATTATATATTTAATTTTATCTTATAATATATAACCTAATATTATAAACATATTAATTTTGAGAAAATGATAGCATATAATCTTAAAATAATTCCCTATTGTTTATTTAAATCAATTTTTTACAATTTAAAATAATATTTTTTTTTTATTAGTAAAAGAACTTAAAAATAACAAATTCATTAAAAAACTTAAAAATAATATTTTTTTTATTGGTTTAAAAGAAAAGTTGTTGCATTAATTTATTGAATACTTTTAATCTTACGGATGTTAATTGGAGGTTGGCAGGGATGGTTAGGCAGATTCTTAGTTGTCGTTGTCATATGGAGTTCATCACTTTTACTCATATTTCAAGGGAGTGGAATAGTGTTGTTGATTGTTTGGCTAAATGGGCCTCTGAATTTAAAGAAGGTTGAAGTGTTAGAGAGTGGCATCAGCTTCCTTCAGCGTGCTCTCAAACTCTTACTAATTTATTGAAAACTGTCTAAACAGTTTTGTTATAATCTGATTCTTGATTCTTGTATGTTTTTCTAATTTCAACAAAAAAATTACCCTTATTTTTATCCATAAATAAATAAATAAATAATGAGAAGTTTGAATAAGCCCCGTTTGAAAAAAAAAGAAATCCATAAATTGTTAAGGTTACCAACAAATAAAAGTAAACAAAAAAAAAAAAACCTTTAAAAAATCACACCATTATCCAAAAAAAAAAAAATATGTAAAAGAAATGAAACAACCAAACCGAAAAAACTGAAAGAACTATAAGCTAAAACAGAGACAAATCATGAGAATCAATCATCCTCAGCACCAGCAAGGTAGTCCAGAAAATAAATATTATACATAAAATAAAAGAACAAACCTTTATCCATCAGAAAGTATATTTATCCCCATCAAGTGGAATGTTTATTAATAAATGTTAATTAGAAAGTTTATGAGCAAATGTTAATTTAATTTAATTATTTAAAAAGAAATAATAATATATTTGACGGTGAACATGTGATGACCAGCCCTTATCACTTTTTTTTCCTGAAAGAACTCATTTTTGTGATGGCATTGGATCAAATTTGTTAGATGTCAATAAAGTGTTTAAAGTTTTTGTAAAGATCAAGATTTGATATTTATTTCATTGATATGATATTCTTCCTCACATAATATGGACCGTAGACATTAGGTTGGTGAATATGATAGCAAGACTTGTATTGCTTTGGCCATGGCCTTGACATTTGACAATTGAAAGGGAATATGGGTATTGTTTTATGTCAGTCATATCATGCAAATTGCAATGACATATGTTTGTTAAAATTATATATTTAGATATTTTTGCGAGTGACTTAAAAAATTAATCTATAATAAAATTTTATATATTCAATGGTTAAGTTTACAATATCTCATGAGTGAGTGGAAATTTTATAAAAATGGTGTTAGTTATAATTTTGTTTTTGGTTAACTGGTCTTGGATCTTCGCTTTGGTTCATAGTGGGAGAGCTCATTGTAGTGTAAAGTTTAGGCCTTCGAAAATATGAGATGAGTAGCGAATATGAGATTTTGTTCACGGATATGAGGAAACCAAGATACAAAAAAAATTAGGGTTTCTTGCAACATAGATAGAGCTAAAATAAAAGGCAGCAACGACCCTCGTGTGAATGTGAGTGTGGCAGAGTGTGGATGGACAAGGGAAGGAATGAACGACATTGGGGAAACTGAGTTTAGCAGAACGACCTTTGAAGGTGAAAGCGACTGCATCAAAGAGATTTGTAGTTCCATTAGGATTTACGACAAAAATTTAAGGTTTTCTGCAACTTCATTTTTTGGAACCCGGGATGCAGTGTTTCAACAGAGATGCATGCATTAAGCCAAAAATGAATTTTAAAGAACCAATCCGTAGAGGACCACCTCAAATAGGAGGGAAACACAATCAACGATTGCCAAGGAAACCATTGAGGATGCCAAAGGTCGATTCAAGGAAAATAGAGATGGGTTGCATGAAAGCAACTAATGGATCCCCATTAGTGAAGTTGGAAATAACGAATGTCCAGGAAGGAATAGATGAGATGGAGAGAAGAGGCCTAATTTATCGATTCATGGGATTTCGACCGACTCTTGCTACCTTCAAGCAATGGGTTGCCAAAAACTGAAGCACTAAAGGTAAGTTCCAAATTTATACTTACCCTGACTACTTTTTTTTGTTTTGTTAATAAAGAAGATAGGGAGAACATTTTTCAAGGGGGACCATGGCTTTTTGGTAGAGCAGGGCTCTTCATGAAGCCCTGACATACCAAGTTCAAAGTTGAGGAAGAAAGGCCAGAAAGGCCATCAACTGCCCTATTTGGGTCCGTTTATTTGGTCTTACGATAGAATATTGGCATTCAAATATATTCGCAATAATTGGAAATTCTTTAGAAGTTTTCATGATGACTTTTGATAGCGCCCAACACTTAAAGCATATGATTTATGCAAGGATTTGTGTTTTGAATGATTTTGACAAACCACTTGCAGAGAAGATTACTTTACAATATGGGGAAGAAATATGGGAGCAAGTAGTAGATTATAAATATATTCCATTTAGATACATAATCTATCATGAATATGGTCATCTAGCCAAGGATTGTCCACATAAGGTCCTTAACAAAGAGAGATGATGGGGACTTGGCAGGGTTTCAAATCCCTAAACAAAAAAATACAGAAAAAAATAGCAACAAAAGAGAAAATAGTAATTTCACCTAACACCTTTGAAATTTTCTTCACGGATAAGCAAGCAGATGATGAGGATGGTCAAATGGAAATAGTTATTATGGAAACACAGTTTGATGAAGAAAGAGAACATGAAGGATTGCATGATGAGAAATCACTAAAAGAGTTTGCCTTGATGCTGAGAAATAACAGTAAAGGAAAAAAAAGTGCAATGTAGAAAACCAATGCAAGTGCAAAACAAAATGGCAGATTCAAACTAAAAACCAAATGGATCCTCAAAAAGACCATACAAATTCCAATAGTAGTGTTGTGGTTCAAAGTAACCAGCCTATAGTCCCATCTGTGGAATGAAGCAAGATACGAATAAAAGAATAAGGATGTCATAATCCTAAGGTTTATAGGATGGGTGCTATCCTTCAGTCTCTTTATGGTAATGTTGGAAGCTTTGGCTATTTTGCTAAGCAATTTCTAATATTTTTGGTAATTTGTTAAGCTTTGGTTTATTTTTAGTGTTACCGTATTTTGTTTGATTTGTCAATAGCTCCTTTGGCTTAGTTTTTGTTGTATTTGTTTTTCATGATTTTGTTTGTGTTGTATTTGGGTTATTTTTTTGTTTTTGTTTTGGCTCTGCTTTGTTATGTTGTTTTGTGTTTTTTCTGTGTGTTTCATGTTCTATGGCTTTTTGTTTGTGTTGTATTTGTTTCTTTTTGTTGTTTTTGTTATGGTAGTGTTTTGTTATGCTGTGTTTGTGGTTTTTTCTGTGTTTCGTGTTTTGGTGTTTATTTTTATCATTTTTTATTATACTTTATTTTTTTATTTTTTATTTTATTAATTTTTTTATTTTGTGTGTTTTATTTTATTGTGTTTTGTTATGTTGTTTGTGTGTTTATTCTATGTGGTTAAATATTTTTTTTTCTTCTTTTTGTGCGCATGTTTGGTTGTGTTTTATCTTGTCAACACACTCAAGGAGTATGCTTTATTTGTTTTATCTTTTTGTGTATTTGTGTGTTATTGTTTTTTGTTGTTTCAGGCATGCTCTTTGCGTGTGTCAAAGGTGGTAGGCCCCCTAGGCGTTTTTGACAGAAGAGATACCCCTGCCTTCTTGGGTCTTACTCAAAAGTGGCATCCCTTCTAGGATGTTTTTCACAAACAAAAAAATGATTTTCTAAAAATATTTTTATAAAATATTGTTTATGCACATTCTAAGATGTTAATTTCTTTTGGGGAAGTTTTTATATCATTTGGTCTTGATAATGGTAGATTTAATAATTGGTACACATTTCACAAATCATTAGGTTATGATAATTGTTTTCTCATCATCAACTCCTTCTTATACATTGAGTAAACATAGACTCCTTTTTTATAATACTTTTTAATTTTTATTTTTCAATTTTAAGATATCAAAACTTAGCCTAGATTGCCTAATAATATATGTCTTTTACATTAACATTTGTTAGTGTAGGTGATTTTGTTTTTTATAGGCAATTTTTTTTTTTGAAATAGGTTGAAAAGTTGGGGGCATATAAGGGCCACCCTTTTCTTCTCGTAAATTGAACTTAGGTCTCCATTAGGAAAGCCCAATGTCTTTCATCAGTGTGGTGAATTGAACTTGGGTATCCATTAGGAAAGCCCAATACCTTTTACCATTGTGGTGTCCTTGTCAAGACATTTTATAGGTAACTATTGGATTTATTTTAAATTCGTAGAATCTTATTTTTCACTCAAATATTTTTAAAAACTATTTATTATTTTTTAATAAGGTCTTAAACTCTTGATGAGTTTTTTGGTAAATCATTTTTATCATCTTTTTAATTTTTAAGTTAATTTATGTTGTCTTGGTACCAATTTTTCTCTTAATTTGCAAGCATAGTTTAAGATGGTCATTTACTTTTATTTCTAAGCTTTAATCTGATTATATTCATAAAAAATGACAAAATACTTCTTTTAGTGGTAACATTCTTGGTTCTACTAATAGTATGAGGTAAGAAGCTTAAACCTTAAGCCATAGTTCTTCTAGCAGTAAGTGTTTTTGGACTCTTTCAGCCTTTTATCATGCTTCTTTTGATAGACCAAGACCTCAACCTAGACAAAGATATAAGATTATATCCATATCAATGTTTTTTTTTTTTATTTCCAATTTCATCATTGAATTTGTCCATATTTATTTAGCATGGCACAAAGAGCTTAGCTTTGAAACCTTCTATTATGTGTTTCTCTATATAAGCATTCAAATTGTAGTTATAATCAAATTCAAATCAAATTCAAAGGCAGTTAGATGAAGGGGCCACCTCAGGTTTCTCACCCTCACCCTTATATGATACTTAAATATTTAGCTCAAGAATCAATAATTATTACCTTTATTTTGTTTACATTAGCTTTCGTTTAGAGTAACCACAAACTTTGTCTAAAGTTGTTTGATGCTTTGTATGCCATATTTATATTTTACCAATAACATAATATCATTTGCATAAATCAACAATATTAAAGCATAACCTCTAATATAAGCATTTGATAAAAAAATTCAATTCATCTAGTAATTTTCCCAAATAATGCGAGTGGGAGCAAGCAACCTTGCTTTACACTAATATGACTATTGATAGTGACTTTCTTGGTTTCATTTCTATCATGTAACAATATTGCTAATCTTGTCAGAACCTTTTATATGAGCATAATATTGCTTCTCTCCACTTACTTGAAACATTTATTTTTTCTATTCTTTCCCATAGATTTGTTCTGTGTATTGTTCCAAAAGCCTTAACAAAACACACAAAGCAAAGATAAGTGTTATTATTCTTTCCTAAAGCTTTTATAGAAATAAAAAAAAGTAATAAGATGGTCAATAAATTGTTTAGGTCAAAAACCAACTTGAAAAGTCTCAAGGGAACAATGCAACGGATTGAGCTTTGGCTCTTATTCAGGAGGTCCAAAGTTCAAAACACGATGGGTGTGTGTGTGGTTGTGTTAAATTCCCTATTGATAAGCTCAAATTTCCCCCTTATGAGAGGTCATGGTGGGATGGGGATGCCCAACCTTGAGCGTCGATCATAGGGGTTTCTCACACTAACCAAATCTAAAATAAAAAACCAACTTGAAAAGGAGCTTTTAGTTTTTATTTCCCATTTACTAATTTTATTTTATAATATAGCACCTAACAATTTGGAAATCAATTGCTCATTATAATCATTATGTAGTTTCTTATACTATTTATGTCCCCATTTTTGCAAATAGAAATGACCTTGTTGACTTGTTAGTTTAGATGAAACTCATTCCATATTACTTGATTATACATATCCTTTAAACTATTTAACAAAAAGGATCTTCCCATTTAATCATTTTAGCTACCAAACTATATGGCTAATATATTTTTGTGTTAGGACCTTATCCTAACATTACTATGTAAATGTGAATGTGGCACCTTGGGCGCCTAGTGCATATGGGCCCACGTGATGTAAGCATTATTTATTGTAAGGAGGAGTTAATAAAGATATAATTGTTTCTTTATTAGGAGTTACTTGTGTGAGCCTCCACTTGCACGTGGATTGATCCTTGAGCATTAGGGCTAGGGTTGATAATAGTTTATAAAAATGCAAGAGTTGAACTAAAATATATCAAGTCATTTTTAATTTTGTAACGAAGCTCTGCTTCCACGAAGGTTGCCCCTTCAAAGAGGTCTATGATTCTATATTGTGATTTATTTTTTGAGTAATAAAGCTACTGCATTTTTATTTTGTATTGCAATTTTTTTTTTTGAGTAAATACTTCTTATACACATCCATTGTGGGGATTGAACCCGGGTCACATCACGGATAATGTTTGTATTGCAATATTAATACCCAATTCTTCTTTTTTTTTCTGTTAATTATTGCAATATATGTGCAAATTTGCTTATTTTAATTGAAAGGTTTCTAACAAATGATATCATAGCACTTTCTAGGGATGTGTCTTGTTGTTGTCACAACATTTATTGTTTTGTCATCCAATATATTTTCTTCCTTCTATTCTTTTATACTAAAATACCCTAAAAAAGAAAACATTTTTTGTTTTTTTTTGTTTTTTGTGGAATAGGTTAGAAGTCGTGTGCCACAGTGGTTTTAAAATAGCATAGAGGAGTTGTCATTATTGGCTAAGCTAGATTACCTATAAGGTATCTAGCGAATTGAGGTGTGATTAAATTTCAATACCCAAGCCTTAGACAACACTCGTATATGACAACGAGCTCCCACGTACCCTGGGATATATAGTGAGACACCCCTAGGATAGGATTAGGAGAAACTTGCAATCCATGAAGATATTAATTGTTTGAGTTTTTTGATGCACCAATAAATAACATACTAAAAAGTTAGTCTAATAGTACACTAAAAAATAGGTAGTACGGCTATGGATACAGTAGAACCCTATATAGTTAGAGCTCTAAAATCTTAAATTGACCACTAATCATGATTTAGAAAGTACACCAGAAATCCCACAAAACTAAACACCTTAACTTAAATTATCCCTATCAAAGTTGTTTTTAGATATCTACCCCTTCCTAACCAAAATTCAAAATTGAGCATACTAAAAAGATGACTTTCATCACAAATTGACAAAATAGTAACCCACAATAATAATCTTTGGAACAAGCAATTGTCAATCTAAAAGTGTAGTATGAACAGTGTAACGGTGAAATTTAATAACAACTACGGACAATTGTCAAAGCAGACTGTTAGTTAATGTAGAAAAATATCTTATACAGCTGGCACAACACTAAGACTGAAAAGAAACACCCTATTGGGTTGTTAGAACAATTAGTTAGTAACAATCAATCAAAAAACTTAGAATTGAGCATACTAAGAGACAACTTCCATCACAAATTGATAATTAAAGACAATTGTCAGAGCAAATAGTTGTTAGCTGGTAGTTGGTTAATGCAAAAAAATACCCTACATAGAGCTAGCATGTTACTGAGACTGAAAAAAACACCTTATCGGATCATTAAAAACAGTTAGTTAATAACAATTGATAAAAAAAACTTATAGACTATTGTCTTTGGAATAAGTAATTGTCAGTTTGAAAGTGCACTCTCAATAGTTTTTTTTTTTAATTGGAACCTGAATAGTGTTTTGAGTAGTGTAATAGTCGGTCTGAATAGTGTTTTGAACAGTAATAGCAGGGTTTAGTGTTTTGAACAGTAATAGCAGGGTTTAGTAATAGTTAAAGGATAATTGTTAGAGTAAATAATTGTTAAGTGATAGTTAGTTAATAAAAAATATTTAAAGTTGCAAGTTTAGTATAGTGGTAAGGGCTTTGATCTTTCAAGGTTCAAACTTTTATAAGGAGACCAAAAACCCTCATTAAAAAAATCTTTGTAAACTCATTCAAAAAATAAAAAACATCTTATCGAAATAACAAAACATTAAAACTCCAAAAAATTTAATTAATTAATTACGTCCGCGAGACCTAAATATGGTCTATGGGACCTCAAATATGGAAGTACAATTACTCAAATCATATCATATGATCTTTAATATTTTTGAGAAGGTTGTTCCTTCTCCTACTGATTTGGGTTAGCAATTCTCCAACTTTTTTATTTTACTGTCTTCAAATAAATCTGCCATAAACCCGTTCCCAAGTGTTTCTTTGTATTTGTCACGAATATCTAAAAAACTCGGGCATTTATAGATGAAGTGTTCCTCTGTCTCGACTACCCCTGTGCTGCATAGAGTACATATCCTTTCTTCCCATTGTTCTTTGGGCGTTGTCCATCTCCCGTTTCACATCTAAGCCTATGAGAGCTAGTCCTTATATGAGCAATGAGGATTTTTTCCTTCCACTTGATTTCAGCGCCTATATACGCTTTTTCCTTGTGGTCATACATTGGGTTAAAATTTGCAATATAATATTGTCTTTTCTTGCTTGCATTTTTCCACATTCTACTTCTGAACTTTTCATTCACATAATTTTTTAAGTCTTTGTTGACATTTGGGCATTCATTTATGTTGATTTCCTAGCGTTTCATCCATTTCTGATTTTGTTTCATCCATGTATTCTTTCGCCTATGCAACTCTTCGTCCCTAGCTGCCCTAGGCCATCTATCATCTTTCATGTTTTCTGTTTTTTCAAATAACATAACAACTTGGTCATAGCAATTGCTTCTAAAGGGAACATTCCAGTTTCAACTAGAATAATTTCATAAGGGATTGTGGCCTTAATTTTGAGAAAATTTGTGATTAGATATTTTTGAATCCTTTCTATTTGCCTCCATTTTGCATTTGTTGTGCCACTAGCCCACTATAAATAAATAGATATGCTTAATATTAAAGAGTCTGGACAACATTATCTTTTACCATTATTTTTATATTTGTGTTCATAAAAACCATTCTATTGAGCTGGAAAAATATTGAGACAATGCAATGCATTGTGGGTCTCTATCATGAGGCAATGCATTGTGGGTCTCTTGGCTCTATCATAAATCAGGGTAATGTTAAGTTTATTCCTAAAACAAGGGATCTTGAAGTCATCACAAATTGGTGACCCATTACTCTTCTCAATGTCAATTATAAGATTATTGCTAAAGCATTAGCATTAAAACTTAGGCCTCTTTTACCTTTGATCATTAGGCCTGAAAAAACTGGCTTTGTACAAAGCATATACATTCGTGATAATGTTTTGGCAATTTGGGAATGTATGGAGTAGGCTCGAACTTCTGCTCAATATACTTTATTCATCAAAGTCGACTTTGAAAAAGCATATGATCGAATTGAATGGTATTTTATCACTTCTATGCTCTAGGCTTTGGGTTTTGGTCCTTATTTCATTAATTTTGTTTGTATGCTTTTCAATGATGCATCGACTGTTCTTACACTAAATAAATGTAAGTCTGAACAAATTCACCTTGGTAGGTCAGTTTGCCAGGGCTGTCCTCTTGCTCCCTCTCTTTTTATTTTGGTTGCCGATGCTTTTGAATATCTGTTAGCTAATAAAGTTTCTCAAGGCTTGATTCGCGGCATCACCATTCCTAATTCCACTCAACAGCTTGTTAGTGGCCATTTTACCGATGATTCTTTTTTGACTATTAGGGAGGATGAACAATCCTTTTTCAATGTTATTCAATGTTTGGATACCTTTTGTCTTGCTTTTGGATCCAAAGTTCAATGGCGCAAAACTTCCTGCTATAAAAAAATTTGTTCATCCTATTCCATCATGGCTTTGTCACATCCCCTAGTCTTAGATCCAACCTAGAGAAGTTTTTAAGTTTCTAGGTATCCCTTTTGCTTTTCAAAGCTCTCCTTCTCAGTTATGGCAATATGTTGTGTATAAGGTTGAAAAAAAAGTATCCTACTGGTCGTCTAAGCAATTATCCTTAGCTAGAAAATTTTAGATTTGTTCTAAAATTCTTGCTTCTACTCATGTGTATTATTCTTCTTGTTGGGTTCCTTCTAAGGCATGTTATCACAAATTAGAAAAGCTATTACGGGATTTTTTGTGGGCCAAGGATAAGGGTACAAAAGGCTTTCATAGAGTATCCTGGGAGTTTTGCTATTTTCCTAAAGCAAGTGGTGGCATGGGGTTATTTGATTGTCAAAAACAAGGGTTCTCTCTTTGTGCCAAGTGGATTATTCAAGCTCTTACATGTGATGCAGCTTGGAAAGTTCTTATAAGACATTTCTTGTCTCATGGTTTACCTTATGGCAAAAAGGTATGGAAGGGGCTTAGTCTTCAAGCTATTCTTACTGCTCCTGTTCCTATTCAAATTCCTGGCTCTTTTGTCATTAAGAGTATTTGGAAAGCCTGGGAGACTTTGAAGCCTTGGTTGTCCTGGAATGGCTCTGCCTTAAGAGTTGGTGCTTTAGTCTCCTCTATTAACATTTGGTGGTCTCTTGCTATTACCTATCAAGGTTTTCATTTGGCTCAAGTTCAGTGGGTTGGAGCTAAATGTTTTTATAAAAAAGGTACTGCTTGTTTGTTTGATTTTTTTTCGAATCACACTAGAGATTGGCTACCCTGGGATTCTTTTAAGCAATATTATAATCTTCAACAGGCAAACAAATCCACTTATGAAATGGTGATTGAATAGATTCCTTTCTCCATTTGGAGAAAAATTAATAGGCATTTTCAAAAACCCTGGTGGGTTGACTGGTTTTGGCCAGACCATTGGCCATTCTTGCAATACCGGGAGAATTTGGGATATAGTTGGTTGATGCCACATGTTCCCATGTGGGATAGGTTGAATTCCAGATGGGATTTACTTTCTACACATACCTCCTGGAAGCAGAGATTTAACATGGCATGGGCCTCCTATGTTGAATCTAAACAACAATTTTTTGCATGGATTATTTTGCATCAAGGGTTACCAGTTGGAGCACGTCTTATTTATCTTGGGGAGGACAATCCTACTTGCATCTTTTACCATCAACCTGAGGATTTTTTACATATTTTCTAGCATTGTTTGCATGTGCAGCTGACTTGGGACTGACTTCTTTCCTTTTTCAGATCGTTTATGTTGAGCTCTTTCTCTTGTCCCCATGCTCTTCTAGGAGATCATATTGAATTTGCTAATAATATGCATGCAGTTTGGAATATTTTTAGAATCAACACTCTTTTTCACTTGTGGAAGACTTGCAATTATGCTATTTTTTAAGCACAAGATGTATCCCCTACATTTTCTCTTGTTAACAAATATTCTATTTTTTATGATTGCTGGTTACATATTTCTGTTCAGGTTGAGAATGTGAATGTTGAGCTTCAACATCTACAAAATCTGATGACCCATTGGGGTAATGCTCCTTGCATTGTCAGCCACATTCCACCTTGATCTCCCAACAACCCTTCCTCTTCTAGGGTTCATCTTAGGCCAACTTCTCGGCCTTTGTGTCCTTCTACATTTTTGGAGCACCACCGGTCTTTGTCTCCACCAACTCGAAAGTGGCTCCATTCTATTGGTAGGAGTTATTCACGCCATTCTGGTTGGGATGTGGTTCCTGAGCCCTCAGCACCTGTTGAGGGTTGGGGTACTCCTATTGTACTTCCTCAGCCTGTTGTTCTTGCATTTGTCGATGAGGGAGGTGTTGGTCAGCTCACTGCAATTAATGATGATGGTTGGAGTTCTGCTGATAGGGAGGATATTGTTCCCCCTATAGGCTGGCCTGTTTCATCTTAGGTGTTGCTTTTCTACTATTGTTTATCATTCTTATATTTGGGGAGTGGTCCTATCCCATGTGGTTCTTTAGTGTTTTTTTGGTTGGCATGTATTGTCGATTGTTGCTCCTAATCGTTTCAGTTAATGTGAAATATGGGGTGTGTTAATTCCACCCACCCAGTTTTGTATGGTTTAGCTCTTTAATATGATTTGGCTTTTCCATTCAAAAACATTAAGACTCGAGAAAATTTAATTAATTAACGTTCATAGATCTTAAAAACTATTTAATTTTTTTTAATATCAATACTATAAATAAATGGATATGCTTAATATTAAAGATGCGACAACATTATCTTTTACATTTAGTTTTATATTTGTGTTCATCAAAACCTCCTTCTCTTTTATTATATATTTTTATTTTTAAATTATATTAAGTATGCTATCCAATTTGAATGAGTCTAATATATATATTAGTTATATAGGAGAGTTGGTTACAACCACACTAATTTTAGTAACTAAAAATCGCATGGTTCAAACCACAAGGGTTGCTCCCACATAATAGGTCTAATAGGAGGTTTAAAGTTTTAACTTAATAAGAATAACATCCTATATTAAGGTTAAGGTTGTTTTGTTTGGTTTAAACCACAAGGGCTTTAAAGTTTTAACTTAATAATAATAACATCCTATATTAAGGTTAAGGTTGTTTTGTTTGGTTCAAACCACAAGGGTTGTTACCACGTAATAGGTCTAATAGGAGGTTTAAAGTTTTAATTTTTTTTTTTTGAAAAATTATTGCATATTAATACAAAAAAATCAAAATACAAGACATCACAACAGATTACAAAAATCTGCTCAAGGACATCCAACCATCTGACTTGTATTAAGCAGAGTAGTCTTTGAGATATTTGATTATAAGCCTCTTAAAGGCTCTACATTGGAATTGAATATCAATAACAACATTGGACACAATCCTAGAAGCAGGAATAACTTCATCTCGAAAAACTAAACTGCATCTCGCCTTCCAACTAGCATACAAAGTCGTTGCTCTAATAACAGTCCACACCCCCCTAAGATGTTGAGGGCAGCCAAAGGCATATTTCAAGAGAACCAATTTCCAACTCCACCTATCACCTAGGATAGGATAGTAGGTCCACTTCAATATTTTCCAAACATTCCTTGTTACACTAAAATCCTAAAAGATATGTTTAATAGTTTATTTTTGCCACAACTACTATAAAGGTCTGAGATATTCATCCACCTTGCCAACCTTACCTTGTAATGGATACCTTGGAAAATAAGCAGCGAAAGAAAAACCTTGAGCTGAGTAGATAATCTAAATTTCCAAACCTGCTTTAGCCTCTTATTCCACTTCTTCTCTAGACAGATAATGTCCTAGTGTCTATTTAACATGATATGCAAAGAAGTCTTATGCAATAGAGTTTTGTAAATCTTAGTGGATTTGTAAGAAATGATGCTCCCCTAAAATTTCCACCTCCAATCATGCTAGATAGGGCTAGAAAAACCACCATTTAAATTATATTATTGTTCAGAGGGAAGAAGAGAATGAATCTGAACAATAGAATCCCTATCATAAGATTTCAACTTAAACTTATTGCAAAGATCCTTCCACTTAATCCAATCAGCGACTCCTTAATCCCATAAATCTATCCATTTTAGAATTCCCCTCTTAACTAACCTTTTGCATCTAAGACGAGGAAGGCTCGAGGCATACACCCCATTGTCTTTCCATAACCAAATAGACCTATATGGAAGCACCCAACCTCTACGCTCCTCCATAGAGCCCCAATAAACTGTAGAGCCAACTGTCTTCCATGCCTCCCAGATCCTCTTAATAAGGATACAACCCCGTATTTTAAATTGAATAGGATGACCTACCATAACTTCAATATGAAAATCCCCCTTAACACCATCAACATGAAGATAGTTCTAAATTCTATATCTCAAGAGCCTTTGCCAAGGATCAACCCCTTCCAATGCTCTAACCACCCATTTGACTGCCAACACCTTACCCTGCATCTGAATGTCCAAAATATCCAGACCACCTTCCTCCTTAGGAATAATGCAATAGTTACAAGAGATAGAAGACATTCTCTTAGAGCCATCGAAATTAGACCAAAGAAAGCCTCTAATATGCCTTTCCAATCTTCCAAAATGAGAAGCATTGGGCAACCAACACGAAGAATAATAAAAATGACAAGCTTGTAATATTTTTCCAATAATAATTATTCTACCAGCAAATGATATGAGCTTATTTTCTCATAACTAAATTTTCTTTGCAAATCTCTCAAGACACCAATCTCACATGCCCTTCAAAGAAAGGGCCTTGCCAAACAATATTCAAAGGTATCTAAAAATTTCACCATCCTTCACCCACTACCAACCAAGAGAGAAATTATTTGGAAGAGTGTCAGTGCCAATCAGCCAATAGTCTAATTTTTCTTCACTAATGATGGCTCCAGAGGTTTTGCAAAACTACTTCAAGCAACCTTTTACATTCTATAGTGACAAGGCATATAACTGAAAAGAATCACCTTCAAGGTCTCTTCTGGATACCTCCAAGTCCTTCCTGAGTTATTTTAATCTTCCCTTCCTTCTCCTAGTAACCAATCTGCACAAGCCCCTCAAAAATTTGATAGTGCGATTGATAGTTGCTTCCCACCAACCAATCCAGCCATAGCCAATTGGGTGTGGCTCCAAATTCTAAACACAATGAATCAAGTCCTTTCAAGCTTTAGAATCCAGATGAGAAACATTAATTTTTAAGGGAAGTTTCTTATCCACCACAGTAGCTCCACCAAAGAAAATGGAAGAGCTAATAGGGAAATGATCAGAACCGGAGGTCAAAAGATCCACAAAAATAGCTCTGCTCCCTTGACCAATACATGTAAACACATTTTTGTCCACATAAATTCTATCCAAATGAGCCATGATTCTGTCTCCCCCTCTTATCTTATTAGACCAAGAGATCTATCCTCCAGATTGTAGAGACTTTTGCCTAAAATTAGCATCAAATATTTGTAAATAAACCTTCAAGCTACACCAAGAGTCCTTCTCATCACCTGCAATACAACCATCGTGTCCCCCTTCACGATCTCCATCCCATTACACCATATTAAAATCAAAAATTATTTGGAAGAGAAATTATTTGGTGTAAAGAGAAATTATTTGGAAGAGTGTCAGTGCCAATCAGCCAATAGTCTAATTTTTCTTCACTAATGATGGCTCCAGAGGCTTTGCAAAACTACTCCAAGCAACCTTTTACATTCTATAGTGACAAGGCATCTAACTGAAAAGAATCACCTTCAAGGTCTCTTCTGGATACCTCCAAGTCCTTCCTGAGTTATTTTAATCTTCCCTTCCTTCTCCTAGTAACCAATCTGCCCAAGCCCCTCAAAAATTTGATAGTGCGATTGATAGTTGCTTCCCACCAACCAATCCAGCCAGAGCCAACTGGGTGTGGCTCCAAATTCTAAACACAATGAATCAGGTCCTTTCAAGATTTAGAATCCAGATGAGAAACATTAATTTTTAAGGAAAGTTTCTTATCCACCACAGTAGCTCCACCAAAGAAAATGGAAGAGCTAATAGGGAAATGATCAGAACTGGAGGTCAAAAGATCCACAAAAACAGCTCTGCTCCCTTGACCAATACATGTAAACACATTTTTGTCCACATAAATCCTATCCAAATGAGCCATGATTTTGTCTCCCCCTCTTCTCTTATTAGACCAAGAGATCTATCCTCCAGATTGTAGAGACTTTTGCCTAAAATTAACATCAAATATTTGTAAATAAACCTTCAAGCTACACCAAGAGTCCTCATCACCTGCAATACAACCATCGTTTCCCCCTTCACGATCTCCATCCCATTACACCATATTAAAATCTTCCCCTATGATCCAATTAACATCAGGTAAATTTATCTGCATCCAATCCCACAAGGTAGTCCTCTCACTAGAAGAATTAGGAGCATAAACAAAAAAAATACCAATTACCTGGCTAGCAATTGTGAAAGTAACCCAAAAAATCCTACCAAACAGACCCTCCCCTTGATCAATCAACAACATAGCTAGCCAAGACATGATAGCAAGGACCACCCCCCAAAACCTCTATCATGAGAAGAAGCCCACCAGGCCCCAGACCAACTGTTATCCATACAGCTATGGAGAGCAAAGCCATCCACCTTAACCTCCTGAAGACAAACTACATAAGCACTAACAGAATGCAAAAACTTACTAACCAAACTTCTCCTAGTGGTAATAGACATTCCCATGACATTCCACGAACTGAAGTCCACTTTCATTGAGAAACCTCAGTATTAAGGACTTCAAACCGATTGCTGACCTGCATAGACCTACTAGCTGGAGATCTACTTCTTTCTAAAGTTGAGCTTCTGCTATTCTTTCTACCCTCCATAGCCTCCAAGTCTTCATTGAGATTCATACCAATCTCTGATATTTTGTTAGCCCAAGGAGTATCCTTGGAGCCAACAGTAACCTCTCTGGACCTCCCCTAGAGGAAGAGGAGCCCTTCTTAAATTTAGAGGGCCTATCTAGTGAATCCTCTACCTCTCACCTCTTCTAAACAAAATTTTAACCAGTGTCTTCTTTGTTACCTATTTTTTGGTTCCCTACATCCATCTCCATTTCTTGAGTCTCATCATTAGTATCCTTGTTGGGCTAAACCTTCCCACTGGCTATAGAAGAGTCAGGTCCCATCACACCATTCTTATTTTCTACCTTTCGAAGTTTTCTCAAAGGACAATCACGGATTAAGTGATCCTAAGACTGGTAGAAAAGCAGGTGTTAGGTAAATTTAAATAACAAACATCCTACGATATTACCCCTTCCTGTGTGATGATTTTCAAACATTTTGGCAACTTCCTTTACAGGTCAACTTCTACACACACCCTTGGGCTAAATCGAAAAGACATACCTGAAGAGGGTTCAATAAGAATCTATCCAAATATTTGAGCCATGGAACAGATTATACCTCAAAATTCTAATTTCATGGCAACAAATTCGATCCAAAGAGGATATCTAGCCTGCGAAACATCTTTAGGGTTAAAATTCGACCGTTGTGATTGAGCAAACGCAACCAAACCTGCAATAGACCATGTCTTGAATCGCAACATAAATTTGGCAGTTTCTAGAGAATAAAAAAGAATAGAAATATAGCATCCTCCCAAACCCCAGTAGTATTACACATGAAATCCTTTAGCCTATCAATTCGATCGCACCCATTTTTTAAAATCAACTTCTGAGGGTATTTTGCGAAGAAAAAATAGAACCATTTCTCAAGAGGTTATTCCTTGCTGCCAAATACTCTTCATGTTCATCTGCCATAAAAGTAAACTCATCCTCACCTAAATATTCCAACATGGAGTCCATTCTGTCTAATCTCATAGCCTTATCCTTCAACAAATCTTCGTTGTATAAATTCGTATTTGCATGCAATTCTTTTCTTAGTCCTCCATTTTTTGTTACCTCCGCAAAATTTTTTTCCAGTCCTTGCATGGTCGATTCATGATTGAAAAGCCTTTGGAAATATGTGCTAACCCGTTTTCCTTCAGGATGATTAACATCCTCTTTACTCTTGCTATTGGTCCATTTAGTACCTTGCATTATTCGTACATTGGAGACTGAAAAATGCCCTCTGAAATATTTTCACCTGTCAGGCTCCCACTTGTCTGGCATCCAACCATATTTGCATTATTTTCAAACACCTCGACACCATTTTTTGTCTTTCTCACCCTGTGAAGAGACGCCACCAATCAAGCCATTATCATTTCCAATGCCATGCAACTTCGAATCAATGCTAGAGTCATGTTCGAGGCTATCTTTTGAATCTCTGAACAAGGGATTAATAATCCCTATTGCAAATTGCTCATGATTTAATGATAGTAAATCCTTGCGTGACCTTTCGTGCAAAATCCTTCCTCTCAATAATTCAATCTCCTCGGTTTCCTTTAACTTAAAATCATGCAAGAAATATTTATCACCAGACTTGTCGATGAAAAAATTTGCTCCTTCACCTCCTGGATCAAGCACAACATTGGATCCCAATCGAGATCCTCATCCAGCTCCTACGTAAACCCCTCTGCCTTGACCTCTCATCTCACACACATATTCTTTCATTCTTGTCCCCATATCAAAATATAGGGTTTCATTCTTGGCACTTAACGAGTGATCCTAAAGTTTTAACTTAATGAGAATAACATCCAATATTAAGGTTTTTTGTTTGGTTCAAACCACAAGGACTGCTATGACGTAATGGGTCTAATCGAAGTTTTAAATATTTAACTTAACGAGAATAATAGGTCTAATTATGAAAATGATGCTTAAGTGTTTTAGTTGGAATGTTAGGGGTTTAGAATCCCCTGACAGGAAGTATTCTATTAGATCTTATATTCAATCGATTAGAAAGCTTGACTGTCTATTTTTGCAAGAAGTGAAAGCGACCAATATGCTTTTGAATATTGCTCTTAAAGTCATTTGGAAGGAAGCTACTCCTTTTTGCACTAATCATAGTCCTGGAAGGGGGGTGTTGTGATTTTGTTATCCCCATTTTGGTCTTCTAAGGTTATTGAGTATGGTTGTTCTCCTTGCAATAGAGTTGTCTGGGTGATAATTGATATGAATAACACTAAATTTGGTGTTTGTTCTGTTTATGCACCCAATGATCATAGAGAAAGGAGTCTTTTGTGGCAATGGTTTTTAAGTCTTCCGAATATACCATGGATTATCTGTGGTGATTTTAATATGGTTGAATCACAGGATGACAAAAGTGGGGGTTTGAATGTAGAATGGAGAGGTGATGAATTTCATCATTGGATGAGAATGAAATCCTTTTTTCAGTTGATAGATCCTTTGGAAGGCCATAAATTTCATCATAATGGCCCTTGGTATACTTGGTGTAATATGCAAAAGGATGAAAACCAAATTTACTGTCGTCTGGATAGATTTTATGCTTCAAATTATTTATTTCAGTTTGCTCCTATCTCAGATGGTAATAGAGTTCTGGTCACACCTAATGTTTTCTCTGACCATTATCCTATTCAAGCTCATATAAGACTTCAAGGTGAACCTATGCATCATCACTGTCCCTCTTGGAAATTTCATTTAAATACTTCCTTATTAGAGGCTACAGATTGCATTGATGTTGTTTTTACTTTAAGAGAAGTTAACCATTGGATGTTCAAATCGTGGAATGCTATTGATAGATGGAACCTCAATGTTCAAAGTTGGAAGAAAATTTTCCAAACAATAGGCAAACAACGAGCTTTAGATTCTAGAAATCTGGAACATTCCTTGCAGTCAAGGTTGTGTTTTCTTGAATTTAACCTACAAAACAATCCAAGTAACATTACTTTGCAGGAAGAGCTCATTTCCATCAAGAATAATTTGAGACAATTGTAGATGAAAAGAATTCAGGGTCAGAGAGTTCAGTCCAGACTTAATTGGCTCCATTTAGGAGATAAAGGTTCCAAATTTTTCTTCAAATTCCTTAAAGAGAGGGGTATGATAGAGAAAATTGATGTAATATGGAATGGAAGGGATTTGATCTGTGATCCTGACACTATAAAAAGCATTTTCTATCAGTTTTATAAATATTTGTTCACTTTTGAGGATAACGAAGCTAGAATTGATGATAGAAAATTTTGTTGCTCTCTTATTCCTCATAAAATTTTTGATCAGGAAGCTCTTGTTTTAGATGCTCCGATTACTAAAGAAGAAATCATCAAGGCTATTCAGTCTATTAACAATGACAAGGCCCCTGGGCCTGATGGGCTTCCTATAGAATTTTATAAGAAAAATGTTCATTGGATCAGTGATGATTTGTATCAGGTTTACTCTGAGGCCATTCTTCATGGTTCCTTGGGCAGGAATATTAATACTGGTATCATAAGGCTTTTGCCTAAGGGTGGTGATAAAACTTTAGTCAAAAACTGGAGACCAATAACATTGTTAAATGTTTCATATAAAATCCTTGCAAAAATTTTGGCTTTGAGGGTTGCAAATTGTCTACCTAAGTTTATTAATTCAACTCAAATAGGTTTTATAAAAGGAAGATATATCTTGGAAAATTTGATCACTAGTTGGGAAGCCATGTATTGGGCTAAATGCTCTGGATAAAATGCAGGCATGCTTTTATTGGATTTTGAAAAGGCATATGATAGAATTGAATGGAACTATATTCTCATGGTTCTTGAGGCCTTTGGCTTCCCTCCTCTGTTTTGCAAAATGGTTAAGGTGCTTCTTACTGATGCAGCTGCTTTTGTTGAGGTTAATGGGTCTCTTTATGATCCTATCTTGCTTCAGAGATCTATACGTCAAGGTTGTCCCTTAGCTCCTGCTTTGTTTGTTATTGCTACTGATGCCTTGTATTATCTATTAAGAGAGAGCTCAATCAGTCCTGCTATTCAAGGAATTACTCTGCCTAATGATCAAGAACTTATTAATATTCATTTTGCTGATGATACCTCGGTTTTTGTTAAGCTGGTTGAGGAAAATTTTGATTCCCTTTTTTCAAAGCTCGCTTGCTTTTGCAATGCTTCAGGAGCTAAAATTGCTATGTCGAAATCTATATTACTTACTTGGGATTTTGTTGCTCCTCCTTGGTTATCCAAGTTTGATATTCAGTGGGGAGGTCCCTCCAAACAGATCCGTTATCTTGGCATTCCTTTCTCCATTGACCCTTGCCTTAAGGATATGTGGTTATGGGTTAAAGAAAGGATTATTAATAAATTTAATAAATGGAATAATAAGCAGTTATCTGTTGCTGGTAGATTTCAAGTCTATCAAAAAATCCTTTCTACTTACTCTATCTATTTTGCTTCAGCTTGGTCATTCTGTTCATATCAAATTAATGATATTCATAAACATATACAAAATTTTTTATGGGCCGGTGGTAATACAAAGATAAAAAAGCATAAGGTAAGGTGGAATTGGTGCACTGTTAATAAATATATTGGCGGCCTTGGGTTGAAAAATCTGGTTGTTCAAGGTATGTCCTTAGCCATCAAGTGGATAGTGAATTGTATTAACGACAATGAGCCATGGAAAGTTCTTCTCAGGCATAATATTACTAAGGTTGTTCCTAAAAAAGCTCATGCTTGGAAATATTTTCATATGATTGATATCCTTTTTGGTAAGTTTTTGGTTGTTCCAGTTGGGTCAACAGTTTTCAAGAGCCTTTGGAAGGCTTGGGAGAATGTTAGAGGTTTACTATCTATTGTTGATTCTCAAAATACTTTCTTCTTGCACAGTTCTATCTGGTGGAATCTTTCTCATAATAATAAGTTGCTTGTTGTTACTCAAGATTGTTCTGCAAAAAAATGGGCGCATAAAGGCATTGTATCATTTGCTGATATTATTGAAAATGGATGTCTTAAATCTTGGGAGTCTCTTAGTATTCAGTATGATATTCCTCGCTCTCAATGGAGGACATACTCTTTACTTCGAGCCTCATTTTTGCAATTAAGCAATCCTATATTTATTGATGATGATCAGACTTTTTATGGCAAGATTCAGTGGCATGATGGCACACAATTGTTCAAAATCAAGCCAAAAATTCTTTATAATTTGCTCACTGATACTAATGAGATTTTACTCCATATTGATAACAGTTGGTCTATGGAAGTCTTCACTAATCATGGGCATAGCATTTTGCAACATATCTGGTCCAGATTTCTTGAGCCTAAAAAGGCATGTTTTCGTTGGTTATTACTTCTTCAGAGGCTTCCTGTATGTAAAGATCCTCAATCACCAATGAGCTGCACTTTATGCAGAGTTCCTGATACTGTCAAGCATATCTTTTTTTATTGTTTTTTTGCTAAAGAAATTTGGTCATTATTTTGCTCTAATATTTCAGGCTGGAATATTAATGATAATGTTTTCAGGCAACATATATTGTTTGGCTATATTCCTACTATGCAGAGGTGTTATAATAATTTTTGGTTGTTGCTTTCGATTGAAGTTTTATGGTATATTTGGTTGGCTAGAAATCTGGACATTTTTCAGGATAATCAGAGGATTCTTACTGGGTCTCTTAGGAGACTCACAGTTTTCAAAATCTCTTTACAGGTTGCCAGGTCCGTGCTTTGCTTTAAGGATATTTTCAAACACTTTCTTCAGACTTTCCAGGAGCATAATCATAGTGTGAACAACAACGTTGTGGATGGATACAAACACTTTGGTGATTTTTATTTTAACTTATTCCAGCATTGTATAAATATGTTTCAAAAGAAATATGATACTTTGTATAATACTAGTGATATATGTACTTAGCGTCCTTTTAAGGACTTTTGTGTAGTTTGGTAGGCTCTTAGTCTTGATCTTATTTCAAGTACTCTGCCTTCGGGCTATTTTGTATTACTCTTTTATTTTAATATTATAGTTGCTGATTTTCAATTAAAAAAACATCCTATATTAAAGTTGTTTTGTTTGGTCTAGATGTTAAAAATTAGTTCATATATATATATATATGTTTGAGCAAGGTTTGAAACACCATTATTTATTATATCATGACTACATAGTAATATTACAACACCCTAAAAACTACAAACTTATATTTTTATAAGATTTGAACTTAAAAATCTAACAACTAATATTATTTAATTAGAGATATATCCTATTTGTTATTGTGTTACAATAATATTACAAAAAAAACTAACATGTAGAAGAGTTGGAGAGCAAGCGGGTAGTTAAAACTCTCCAATTGAAATCGAGAGGCCCCAAGTTCAAATCTCTCCCCTCACATGCTACGAATATGCTATGTACAGGATGTTACAAACAAAAATAAATAAAAAAAACTAATTTCAATAATATTACATATAGATAGATTATAATAAAATTAAGCACATGGTTCAAAGCAAAGGGGTTGCTCCCACTTAATGGATTTAATAGGAGGATTAAAGTTTTAACTTAACCAGAGTGACAACTCTCATCTTGTTCGAAGGTTATTTCGTTTGGTCTAGATGTTAAAAATTAGTTTATATTTATTTTTTTATAAATATAAACTATATAAAAAAAGTTTGAATGATACTATTTATTATATCGTGACTATATAGTAATATTACAACAACCTAACAACTACACACTTATTTTTTTAAGATTTGAATTTAAAAATTTAACAACTAATATTATTTAATTAATATATCCTATTTTTTATTGTATTAGAATAATATTATAAAAGAAACTAATTTCAATATATATATTTTTTATTTTTTTGGTTACAGATGAATTGGTTACAATCACAAATTTTTAGTAACTATCAGCGTAGCTGGCAGGGTTCAAACTATCAGCGAAGGCTTCCAACACAACCACCGTCTCGTTAATGGTAACTCGGTGTGATATGGGGACCACCGGACGCACAGGGTTCACACCGTCTTCGTCAGTCTGGTTCAAACACGTGGCATGAAGGTAGAAGGCCCGCTGGACAAACAAGAAACAAATCACCATCTTCAAACAAATGCAACACGCAGAGGAGTCAAATCAAGCTATTGACTATGCATGGGCACGCCCGTGGGATTGGAACCTAGGTCTCCTCCTGGTAAGCACCCCAACTTACCAATCTACCTAAACCTACGAACTATTTTTTATTTTTTTGAGTTTACATGGTCGAAACCTTGTATTACAATAATATTATAAAATATACTAAATTTCAATAATATTTTTTATTTTTTGAGTTTACATGGTGGAAAGGTTCACACAGTACTCACGAAATCACCATGCCACAATCATTTTAAACTTTTTATGTCGTTGAAATAAGGAACAAACGTTCAATTCCACGAAGATTTTGCCCCTTATAAAATTCGAAAGAATCAATTGATCTACAACTCAAACCTACTAATTTCAATAAAATTACATATAAATAAATTATAATAAAACAAAATATTAAAATTTAATATAAATAATAATTATTGAGAAAAATATAACCTACTGATGAAATGAATAATGCTCTCATGCGTCCTATTTCCATTGATGAGCTTGAGGGTATTGTTTTCCAAATGAAGAAAGGGAAAGCTCCGGGACCTGATGGTTTTCCGATAGAATTTTTTCAAGCATTTTGGTCAATTGTTAAACTGGATCTCCTTTATGTAGTGCAAGAGTCTTTCAACTCTCATCAAATGTTGCGTGCTCTAAATTCTACTTTCCTGATGCTTATTCCTAAGAGTGAAGGAGCCACTTCTCTTGATCATTTCAGACCTATTACTCTCTGTAATGTGGTGTATAAAATTATAACAAAGTTGATTGTTGAGCGTCTTAAGCCTTGGCTTAAAAAGGTCATTTCTGATGAACAAGGTGCTTTTGTGGTGGGCAGACAAATCCTGGATGGGGTGACTATTGCTACTGAGACCATTCACTCTATGTGCATTTCTAAGGAGAAAGCTATGTTTATGAAACTGGATATGGCTAAGGCTTATGATAGGGTTAAATGGTCTTTTTTAAGAAAGGTCCTTCTAGCTTTTGGTTTCCATTCCAACTGGGTAAGTTGGGTGATGAGCTGCATTACTTCACCTTCATATTCAGTTCTTGTTAATGGTCATCCATCTTCTTTGTTTCAAGCTTCAAGAGGTCTTCGGCAAGGTGACCCTTTGTCCCCTTATTTGTTTATCATTATGGCTGAAGGTTTGGGTAGACTTCTAAATTCACATGTTACTCAGGGTTTGATTCATGGTTGGAGGTGGGGTATGAGTTTGCCTGCTTATTCTCATCTTCAATTTGTGGATGATACGACTCTGATGGGACTTGCTTCTATTCGGGAAGCTACCAACTTCAGAAGGGCTCTGGATATCTATTTGGCTGCTTCAGGGCAAAAGATTAATGAGGGAAAATCTTCCATTTTCTTCTTTAACACTAATCCGCTTATACAGGCCCGTATTGCACGGATTCTAAGATTTCAGATTGGTGCTCTTCCCTTGAAGTATCTGGGTATTCCTATTTCTATAGGTCCTTTGCCTCGTGAGATCTAGAACTCCATTTTGGACAAATTTCGTGCTCATGTTTCTCATTGGACTGTTAGATGGCTCTCCTCTGCTGGTAGAGTTTTACTCCTTAAGTCTGTGGTTCATGCCCTTTGCATCTATAGGTGCATGATTCAAGTTGCTCCTGCTAGCTTTATTCATGAGTTGGATTCTTTGTCTAGACGATTTTGATGGGCTGGTAATTTGGAGTCTTCAAAGTGGAGTTTGGTTAAGTGGGAAACTATTTGTAGACCAAAGCAAGCGAGGGGTTGGGTCTTCGTTTGTCTTCCCTTTTCGGAGAGGCTTTGGCGACTAGGTTTTATTGGAGATGGTGTACTTCTCAAGACCAAGCTTGGGCAAAGATTTTTTCCTATAAATATTTGAATGGGGTTGAGGGCTCTGAGATTCCCAGATACTGTTTGTCTGGTAGGGGATCTTTCATCCGGAACACTCTTAAGAAGGGGGCGAATCTTGTTAAGCAAGGTTTGTTCTGGATTTGTCATAAGGGTTCCAAGGCTCTCTTTTGGCAGGATGCTTGGGATGAGTTCCCTGCCATTTTATCCATGTATCCTCATCTTCAGAATTTGTGCAAAGTCTTTTTGGATGCCGGTTGGAATCGGGTTATGGACTACAAATTTGTTGAAAGAGTTGGGCAGGTTGAGGTTGTTCGTTGGAAGGATCCTATAGATTGGCCAGTAGGGGGTACTTTTCAGGAAAGAGAGGAGTTGTCTCGTATTTTGGCTTGTAGGGCCTGCTCTTCTTTACAGGATGATGATGTTTTGGCTTGGGGCTTGGATCCTAGAGGGGTCTATTCGATGGCTTTAGGATACAGGGAGTTGGATCGACAACATTTTGGGGATGATGAGGTGCCCTGGTGGAAGCAAGTGTGGTCTAAGTTCTCTTGGCCTAAATGCAATTTTTATCTTTGGTTAGCTACTCACAATAGATGCCTTACACGGGATAATGTGCAAAAGAGAGGTTTTCAAGGACCTTCTTTTTGTTTTTTATGTGCGAACGGTGAAGAGTCTTCGAGGTCATCTTCTTTTTCGGTGCTCTTTTGCACGGGATATTTGGCATCTTTGGTGGGAGGTGTGGAAGCAGCCTTGTGCCCATGATTCTTCTCTTTTGGAGTTCCGGAGGAGTTTAGGGAGACCTCCCGCTAAGTCTTTCTTTCTCCGAGGTTGTTTGGACTATTGGTCCTTCTTGCATTCTATGGCAGATTTGGTTGGAAAGAAATCGACGAATTTTTCATGATAACAAGCTTCTTATTCATCAGCTTTGGCAACGAATCATTGGTATGATCTAGGAAACTGTCTCTTCCACATGCCAGATTAGTCTTCCTTTGGTGCAGTCGGAGATTTTGATGATGCAAAATTTGGGATTTGTGGAGAATGGTCCTCGTCCTGTTATTTCATCTGGAAACCGAGATGGAAAAAAAATGCAGAGAGATGGGAGATGGCATCCTCCTCCTCCAGGGGTGTTCAAGATCAATACGGATGGGTCTTCTCGAGGTAATCTTGGGCATGCTGGTATCGGAGGAGTTGGGAGAGATAGTGCTGGGAATGCTTGTTTCATTTTTTCATGCTATAAGGGGATACACTCTAATAATTATATGGAGGCTCTTGCTATCTGCTGTGCTTTGGAACAAGGGTTGGCTATGGGTTGGCGGAGGATAATCTGTGAGTCTGATTCACAGATTATTATAAATTTGTTAAGGACTCACCATCTTGATAATGTTCACTGGAGGTTGACTTTGGTTGTTCGACAGATTCTTCAAATCTGTTGTAATTTGGAGTTTATCTCTTTTGTTCACATTCCTCGGGAATGGAATAGGGTTGCGGACTGTTTGGCCAAATGGGCTTCTCAGTTTTAGGGGAATTGGTCTGTTAAGGGTTGGGATAACCTCCCTTTAGACTGTTCTCAGCAACTTCATAATTTACTTGCTGAGAATATGTCTGTTTGAGGTTTTTGTTGGTTATTTTTGCTAGTTGTTTGTTCTCTGCTGTAAGGTTTCTTTGATCTAATAAATTTTTACCCTTTTTTAAATTTTTTTTTTTTTTACAATTTATACTTTATTAAAAAAGTTTCATCAATAAAATAAATAAATAAAATCCTAAAAATAACTATTTTACATAAAATAAAATAATAAACATTTATCCATATTAAGAAAGTATGATTATCTAGTATGAACAAATGTTAACTTAATTTAATTATTTAAAATAAATAATAATATATTTCACGGTGAACGTGTGATGGCAAGCATTATCACAAATTTTATGGGGTATACTCCACTACATTTTTGTGATGCAATTCCACCACTTCAATAAACAAACATATTTTGTTAGAAGTACCAACCCCGAGTTAAGTGTTTAAAGTCTTTGTCAAAGGGTACAGACTATGACATTTGCTTGGTGGTACAAACTCCCTCACGCAATATGGACGGTAGACATTAGTTTGGTGAATATAATAGAAAGACTCGTATTGCTCTAGCCATGACCTTGACATTTGACAATGGAAAGAGAATTTTGGTATTGTTCTATGTCAATCTTATCATATTAATTTTATATAATTAGATATTTTAAACGTAGGTTTAAAATTTTAATTTTTGTTTTCGAGAAAATGTAACGTTTTGGGTTTTGGTTCTTTTTAAAAGGTTCAAGGTTCAAACCTTGGTGTGGATGAATGTGTGAGGAGTGCTTTGGCTCTTCTTCAAGAGGTCCAAGGTTCAAACCGTGATGTGGATGAATGTGTGAGGAGTGCTTTGGCTCTTCTTCAAGAGGTCCAAGGTTCAAACCGTGATGTGGACGACAGTGTGAGGGGGTGGGTGTGTATGGTTATGTGTTTGTTCTTATTAATAAGCTCAACTCTCACCCTTATAAGAAGTCATGGTTGGGATGGGGATGTCCAACCCTGAGCTCGGTCGTAAGGGTTTCTCATACTAACCTCAATAAAAAAAAATTATAATAAAGTTATAAATTATCCCAAGGAGGACAACTCAACGGTTTGGGCTTTAGTTCTTCTTCGGGGGTCCAAAGTTCAAACCACGACATGGACGAGTGTGTGAGGGGGTGGTTGTGTGTTAAATTCCTTATTGATAAGCATAGCTCTTGGTTTTAGGAAGGGTCATGGTTGGGGGAGCTTGCTCAGCCGCATTGGTCGTAAATATATATATATATATATATATATATATATATATATATAATAATAATAATAATAATAATAATAATAATAATAAAAATAAAAGTTATATAGTGAATGGTTAAGTTTATATTATTTTTTCAATGAGTTTACATAGATTTTTTTTAAGCTTGGGTCCAATAAGCTTGCAACTGGTTAAGTTTACATTTATCACAAGAATTATGAGTTCGAATTTTATAAAAATATATATTTTCAAAAAACTTATAATTTTCTTTAGTATTTTTAGAAAATAAACTTATAAGAATATTGTTTATGTACATTTTGGAATAATGAAAAAGGTAGGGTTTTCATATCATTTGTGACAAATTTAATAAATAGAGAGCGTGCTCAACCGCGTTGGTCATAAGGGTTTCTCACACTAACCAAATATATATAATATGCCTTACTTGGGATCATATTCAAAAGCATGGTTTTGTTGGCCCCTCTTTATGCTATAATTGTGGGAAGGATGAGCAGTCTGTTGGGCATTTACTTCTCCAATGCGACTTTGCTTGTCAACTCTGGCATTATTGGTGGGGAGTGTGGAATCAACCTTTTTCGCATGCTTCATCTATAGTTGATTTTTGGAGGAGTATGGGGCGGCCTCCTGCAGGGGCTTTCTTTTTAAAAGTTGGGTGGAGCATTGGTCCTTCGTGCATTTTTTGGCAGATTTGGCTTGAACGAAACCATCAAATTTTCCAAGGGAAGGAGTTAACTGCTTCTCAAGTCTGGCAGAGGATTTTGCGAATGATCCAAGAAAATGTGTTTGCAAAATGTCATATTATTTCTCCCGTGGACCAAGCGGAACGTCAGATCATGGAAAGATTAGGTTTGTTGGTTAATGGTCCTAGTCCTAATGTCTCTTGTAGATGGATGGGTCAGAGTAATCGAGTGTGGAGGGTTGGTAAATGGAATCCGCCTCCTCCAGGAGTGTTGAAGATTAATACGGATGGATCTTCCCGGGGTAATCCGGGTAATGCTAGTATTGGTGGTGTGGGGCGAGACAGTAGTGGTACTGTCCAATTTTTTTTCTCTTGCTTTAAGGGATATCATTCTAATAACTTCATGGAAGCCCTTGCGATTTTATATACTTTGGAGCAAGGGTATGCTTTGGGTTGGCCTTAGATTGTTTGTGAATCTGATTCTCAGATTGTTATAAATTTGTTGAATTTTGGGGATAGTCTTCATGGGAGTTGGCGGTTGAGTTGGATTGTTCGACAAATTCTCAATATTTCTGCTCACTTGGAGTTCATTTCTTTTGTGCATATTCCCCGAGAGTGGAATGGGGTAGCAGATTTGTTAGCTAAATGGGCTTCTGAGTTTCAGGATGGTTGGGATATTTAGAATTGGTCTCAAATTTCTTCTGATTGCTCTCAATCTCTCTCTACTTTATTGAGAGCTGATATATCTGAATAACTTCTTTTTTTTCTTTGTATCTTGGATGTTTTGCTGAGTTAAAAATTTGTTATCCTCTTTTTCAAAAGAATAAAAAAATAATAATAATAGTTAGTGAATGGTTAAGTTTATATTATATTTTTCAATGAGTTTACATAGATTTTTATGAGGGGTTTGGGTCCACTACAGTAAGCTTGCAACTAGTTAAGTTTACATTTTATCACAAGAATTATGAGTTGGAATTTTATAAAAATATATGGTTAAGTTTACATTTTATCACAAGAATTATGAGTTGGAATTTTAAAAAAATATATTTTTTCAAAAAAACTTGGAGTTTAGTTATAATTTTCTTTAGTATTTTTAGAAGATAAACTTATAAGAATATTGTTTATGTACATTTTGGGATAATGAAAAATGTAGGGTTTTCATATCATTTGTGGCAATTTTTTTTTTTTACTGGGTGGGTAGGATTAACACACGCCAGAGTTACATATTACATATGCGCATGCAATTTGTGGCAAATTTAATAAATGGTATAAGTTTGGTATATCATCATATTATAATAAGTGTTTTTTTTGTTTAAAATTAAAAATGGTTTAAGTTTCACAAATAATAATGTGTAATAAGTGTTTTTTGTCTTAGATTTTGGTATATCTCATAGTCAATTTCACAATGAGTAAATATAGGCACTTCTTTTGTTAATATTTTTCCATATTTCTTTTTCAATTCTAAGATATTAGATCTTAGCCTAGGTTGTATAATAATACATATTTTTTGTATTAAGATTTCTTGTTGTAATGATTTTGTTCTTTGGAGGTAATCATTAGATTTATCTTAAATTTGTAAAATCTTTTTAAAGATATTTTTAAAGAATATCTATTATTTTTTAAATAAGGTCTTGAATTCTTGATGAGACTTATAGTAAATCATGTTTCTTATTTTTTAATTTTAAAAATCAATTTCATCTTGTCTTGGTACCAACTTTTCTCTTAATTTACTAGCATAGCTTGAGATGGTAATTTGCTTTTATTTATATACTTTATTTTGATTTTATTCAATAAAAAATCATATAAATACTTCTTTTAGTAGTAACATCCTTGGTTCTACTAATATTATGGGGTAAGAAGCTTAAACCTTAAGCTTTCATTCTTCTAGCAAAGAGTGTTTTTGAACTCTCAACCTTTTTTCATGTTTTTTTATAGGTTTACACTACAAACCAAACAAAGATATAAGATTATATCTATATTCATGTTTTATTTTTTTATCAAAAAATATTTTTTTTAATTTCCAATTGTATAATTGAATTTGTTCACATTTAGTTAGCATGGCACAAAGATCTTTGAAACCTCCTATTATGTGCTTCTCTATAAAAGCATCCAAATTGTAGTTAGAAGATTCAAAGACAATTATATGTAGGAACCACCTCAAGTTCCTCTCCCTTAAATGTGATATTTATCTCTTTAGCTCAAGAGCTCAAGAACCAATAATTATTACTTTTGTTTTTTTTACATTAAATTTCATTTAGAGTAGCCATATACTTAGTCTAAAGTTGTTTGATGCTTTCACATGCCATCTATATATTTTTTCCAATAACATACTATCATTTGCATAAATCAACAATAATAACAAATAACCTGCAATGTATACACTTGGTAAAATATTTCAACTTGTCTATGAATTAAACCAAATAATGTGAGTGGGAGCAAGCAACTTTGCTTTACATTTATATGACTATTAATAGTGGCCTTCTTGGTTTCATTTCTATCATTTAGAGTTATTGTTAATTTTGTGAGAACCTTTTCATATAAACATAATGTTTCTTGTCTCCACTTAATTAAAACAATTATTTTTTCCATTATTTCCCATAAATTTCTTCTTTATATTGTATGGAAAGTCTTAACAAAACCCACAAAGTAAAGATAAGTAATATTATTTTTTCCTAAAGCTTTATGATCCATAACTATGAGTGTAATAAGATGGTCAATGGTTAGGTCAAAAACCAACTTGAAAAGGAGCTCTTACTTTTTTCTTTTCTATTTACTAATTTTATTTTCTAATATAATACCTAACAATTTGGATATTTGTTGCTCATTATAATCATTATGTATTTTCTTACACTATTTATGTCCCTATTTTTGTAGATAGCTATGACCTTGTTGACTCATTTGTTGGAAGAAACTCATTCCATATATATATATATTTTGGTTACATAGGGGAGTTGGTTACAACCACTCTTTTTAGTAACTAGTAAGTGTAGGGTTCAAACCACAGGGACTGCTCTCAATAGCCTATTTGTGTCATTGTTGTTGACCCTACATGAGATGGAGACCATCAGTTGCTTGGGGTTTGTATCGTCGTCGTCGGTCTGACGTACACTCAAAGGATTTAGCATGGACTACTACCTTTGCTAAAGTTGGTAGCATACCCCCAAGGTTTGAACCTAAGTCTCTTTTTGGCAAGTACTTGGTCAGACTACCAGTCAAACCTTTGCCAATCCACCTAGCCCTTCGAAGTTGAAACTCATTCCATATTACTTGATTATACATATCCTTTAGGCTATTTAATAAAAAAGATATCCCTATTTATATTTTAGCTATGAAATCATATGGATCATTTGTTTTTTCATGCTTAATACCTATCTCATATTAATAGAAAAAAACCCACCTTTTAATTTTTTATACCATGCACACACCCACTTGGAATCATTTATTTTTTCATCAATTACATGCTTCATGAATGCAAATTCTAAATTTTTTATTTTATGTTTTTAATTCCTCAAGGAATACTCTCTTCTTTCTAAGCAACATTCTTTCCCTTTTCCATTTAATATGCCCCATCTTCTACATTTAAACATAAGCTTCTTTTTTGAGCTTAGTTTACAAAAAAAAAAAAACTATCCATGATACATAATATAATATTAAGAGATGCTTCATAGTCTTATGATAATTTTCATAACTATAATAGACCTCCTTGGGTTTATACACTAATAAGAGTGTGAACAAACTATCCATGACACATAATATAATATTAAGAGATACTTCGCAGTCTTCTTGAATATTATGATAATTTTCATAAGTATAATATATCTTCTTGGGTTTATATACGGATAAGAGGGTGACCATGGTTGAAGTGAAGTCCCTACCATTCAAATTATAGAAATATTTTAATAAAAACAAAATAATATTATTATTTAAATTAGTTATATGAGATTAGAATAATTTAGAAAGGATTTTATAAAGAAAATCTTTGTTTTTATTTTCTAAAATAGTTGGTTATTATTTTTTGATTTGTAAAGTATTGGGAGAAAACTTATGTCACTCTCTCTATAAGTGGATTAACCAAAATATGTTGAACAACCATGATAGAACCTTCTAGGTGTTAGTCTTGACAACCAGGAACAAAATTATTATCAAAATTGTCTTCATCACTATAATTTTTTAATCCTTTGCCATATGCTCTGAATAACAAGAGCTCCATCCAAGCTTCCTTTGACACCATTAGATTCAAGACAAACATTGACCAAAGAAATGGCCTCCAACACTATCATATTTGAGATCATCCATTGTGACCATTGTTGACTATGAAATTAACATTGATCACCATCACAAATGCACTTGTCAATCACATAGAAATATTATCAAACACATTACACATTTGCACATACCATGACTTGAGTCTAATTTTTAGATGAAAAACCAATATACCAAACAACTTGACTCTTTGTTTAGGATAATTTAGTTTAATAGAAAATGAATTTTAAAAAATAAAAGGAATATTTTCTAGATGTTTTAAATATTCTTATACAAGTATATATATGTGTATATTTTTATATATAACATTGTTTTACAATATTAATCTATATTTAGGCTTTATGATAACATATTTTACTTTAGTGTATCATAATAATGGATTAGTTTTAATTAAATTAATTTAAAATTTATTATATTTTAATATTTTAGAAATGTAGATTGATTGGGATCAAAATTTCTATCAATGTGATAGATGAATATTTACATGCATGATCAAGAACAAAGGTCAAGAGATACAACTAAATTTGCAACTACACATAACCCTAGTAACCAAATACATGAATAGATCAACAAGACATAATATTGATAATATTCCCCCTTTATTACATCAATGCTCAATCAATGTACATACAAGAAAATTTCTAAATTTTTCATATTTAACACATGCAAAAATACTTTATTAAATATCTACACTTTGCTTCTGAATTGAACAAACTTGAATTTGTATTTGAGTTCTTGAACATGTTCAAATATGAATGATACTAAACTTCAATGTGTTTCATGTACTTATAAAAAATTGGATTGTGAAAATGTTTTAAAACTCCTTGGTTGTGATAGATTAGGATGATCAATTACTTGTATGAAAGGCCCATTCTTGATAATATGTGGTGTATCCATATTGTCTCATAGACAACTCCTACAATACTATAGTTATCCTTGCTGGAAGATCGAGCAATAGCATTATACTTACTTCCCCAAGAGATTAAACTAGATCCCAAATAGAATACACATCCAAATGTGGATCTCCTTTCATTAATGGATTTTATATAGTCTACATTTGTGAAACTTATCAAGAAGAATTGATCATTCTTCTTATACTTTAGACTGTATTTGGCCATACCATAGATATACATGACTACCTGATTTGTTGCTTTCCAAGGACACACCTTTAGTTGTTGCACGAACCATGAAATATATCTAACAATATGACTAATGTTCGGTATAGTGTATGTCAAATAAATGAGTTTTCAAATCAATTAGTGATAGAGAGTTCCATTCACCTATGGATATGGTTTGTTTTGGGATAGTTGCAACCTTGTCTCTATGGAGTGGCCAAGGGCTTATAATCTATCATCCAAAATTTCTAGAGCAATTTCTAGGAATACTTTATTTATGATATGAACATGTATTTTTTAGTTTACCACACCTCCAAGCCAAGACAATAATGCATTAGCCTGAGATCAATAATTTTAAATGGCCACTTTTATGCTCTCTTAATCTCTTCAATTAGCTTCATTGAACTCCCAGTGATAACCATGTCATCAACACACATTATTATAATCGTCACCTCTTTTCTTGTCTTATGAAGTAAAGCTTCAAATTATAAGGACTACAATGAAATCCATGTTGTAGAAGTTGCTTATCAATATTAATATACCATTCTTTAGGAGTGTAATTTAGCCCATATAGAGATTTGAAGAGCTTGCATATCTTTCCTTTCCTAATCAGGTATGACAAATCCCTCTAGTTGTGTCATGTAGATTTTAATTGAGATCACTATTGAGAAATGCACTCTTCACATCCATTTGATGTAACTTGTGATCAAATTGGACAACCATTGTTGAAATCATCAAAATGATCTTGATATTTGTTGTTGGTGCAAAAGTTTCATCATAATTGGTTCCTTCTTTCTATGCATAGAATTTTGAAAAAACCTTACTTTGTATTTATCATGTTTCCATTAATGTTTTTGGTGTTGAATACCTACTTGCAATCGATTGGTTTCTTTCTATGTGAAATATCAACAAGTTGTCATGTCTTGTTCTTCACAGCTTGATATTTAGTATTCATGGTATTCTTCGCCTCTTTTAATACAAGAGATTCATAAATTATTGAAGGTTCATAGATTTGTGTCATCATGCTCATTAGACCTTGGGTTGAACTCATTTCAAAATCTGTTTCAAGTTATCGATCCCATACTAGATGTATTTTGAACATCATCTAAGTTCACATCACAAACTATGCTAAGACACTACTTGGACCTATGAGTGGTACACAAAGTAGATGATCCTAGGTTATCATATTCATCCAAATCAACATCCTCTCTCAAAGGTATCATCATCACCATTAGACATTAAAATAATAGGTGCTTTATCAACAACATGTGGCTTAGAAGAAGAGGTACACTTGTTCTTCTCATCAAACATAAAGTATCGATTGATATAAAATTTCTCAGTGCCAAGATCCATGAGTCTAGATCACTTCAACTCACTAATATATTCAATGAAAATACATTGCTCAAATTTCTCATACAATTTCATTTTATTTTGCTTCAAAATGTACATGAATGCAATGCTTCCAAACATATTGATATGTGACATAGTAGGTTTGACACCCACCTATGCCACTTAAATGATATCATGGAATATTAGGGGTATGAATAAAACCCCTAAAAAAGAGTTATTAAGGAATTAATAAATTGTTATAGCCTTGAGTTTAATTTAATACAAGAAACAAAATTAAGCCATGAGGAATGTAAGGATACTTTTAAGAAGATTTGGAAGACAAATGATTGTTTAGCAGTTTTTTCTATAGAAGCTTTAGGTGGTATTGCAATAATATGTGACAAATGCAAATGGGATGAACAACTACTAGAAGCAAAAAGTTATTGGGTTGTTGGATTGTTTTGCAGGAAAGAGGAAAACATCAAAGTTGGGGTTATAAATGTATATGCTCCAACTATAAGTATTCCTTGTGAAAGATGTTGGAAGGACCTTAGCTTATTATTGTCAAATACAAAAATGGTTCATTGTGTTCTATGGATTCATTGTAGTATTACAATAACCTGACAATTACACACTTATCTATTTGTAAAATTTAAACTTAAAAATTTAACAACTAGTACTATTTAATTATAACTATATCATATTTTTTTGATACATAAGGGAATTGGCAACTGCCTTTCCTTTTTGAACAATTGGTCACAAGGTCAAATCACATTGCCTCCGATCGTAGCGTCAAATCATGGAACTACCACTATAACCCCTACCTCGCCTCGGTAAACATGGCCCAGAGTGAGGGAGACCCCCGGTGGCTCGGGGTTGGTACCGCTGTCATCAAGCTGGTGCACACTCAATAGATTCTAGTCAGACTACTACCGTTGCCCTAGAATGGGCATGCCCACGAGGTTTGAACCTAGGTCTCCTCCTAGTAAATGCTCAACGTCTTACCAATCCACCTTGCCCTCGTGGACTCAACCTTATGTTAAGGAAAACCGTTCCCCGTATCCCTTGGGGGCCAAGAATTTACGTTCCATGGGGCCTATCCCATTCGGGTATACCCCTCAGGCTAGTTGGGGGGTTTTTTGTATCTGGCGTAGACCGCCAAACTTGAACCTCAGACCTCCTTCCGAAGATTGAGGGAACTTACCAATAAGGTACCTAGTGCGTATAACTATATCATATTTATCATTATATTACAATAATATTTAAAAAAAAAACTAATTTCAATATAATATTACATATAAATATATTATAATATAATAAAATATTAAAATTTAATTATAAACAACATTTAATTTTATCTAATAATATATAATAATTTTTGGGAAAATTGATCACATATAATCTTTAAATTTTTCCTTTGGTTGTTTAAATCAAATTTTACAATTTGAACTTTACTATAAAAAAAATTCATCAATAATAATAATAATAAAAAAAAAAAACTATTTTGCATAAAATAAAATAACCAGCCGTTTTCCATAAAACTATTTTGCATAAAATAAAATAACCAACTGTTTTCCATATTTAGAAAGTATGTTTATCCATCAACATTCGATTGACGGTCCTTATCTCACTCCAGGTTTACGTTAACGAGACAATGGGTTTGTTGGAAGCAGTCATTAATGGTTTGAACCCTGCGCTGGCAGTTACTAAAAATCATGGTTGTAACCAATTTACTAACAAAAAAAAAAAACATTAAAAAATTATGAACAAATGTTAATTTAATTTAATTATTTAAAAATAAATAATAATATATTTCATGGTGAACATGTGATGGCAAGCCATTGTCTCAAATTTTATGGGGTGTACGCCACTACAATGAAAGAACTAGTTTTTGTGACGCCATTCGACCATTTCAATAAACAAACAAATTTTGTTAGACGTACAACCCCACAATAAAGTGTTTAAAGTCTTTGCCAAAGGGTATGGACTATGAAGTGTTGATATTTATTACATTGATAGGATATGATATTTGCTTGGAGGTACTAACTCCTTCGCATAATATGGACGGTAGATAGAGAGACTTGTATAGCTCTGGCCATGACCTTGACATTTGAGAATGGAAAGGGAATGGTGGTATTGTCCTATGTCAATCGCATCATGCAAATTGCAATGGCATATTTTTATTAAATTTATATAGTTAGTTTTTTTTTTTTTTAATTATGGTAAATGAAAGAGTTTTGAAAGGGTTTAAATTTTTTATTTTATATAATTTAATATTTTAATTTGTGATTTAAAAATTTAATTTATAATAAAGTTATATATTGAATTATCTTTTTTAATAAGTTTGCATAGGTTTGTATAAGGGGTTTCGATCCCCTCATATTGAGTGGAGTTTGAACCAAGGGCCTTTCAAAGAGAGGCCAAAGCCCTTACCATTACAGTGAACTTGTAGGTGGTTAAGTTTACATTATCAGAAGAGCTGAGTTGTAATTATATATATATTTGATACATAGGGGAGTTGGTTACATATATACTATTTTTAGTAACTTTTATGTGTAGGGTTCAAACCACAAGGGCTGCCCCCAACAAGCCTATACCACCTTGTTATTTTATAACCCTACATGAAGAGGATCATCGATAGCTTAGGATTTGTACCGTCATTGTTGGTCTTGTGTGAACTCAGAGGATTCATAGTAGACTACTACCTTTGCAAATAGGTATGCCCCCAAGGTTTGAACCTAGGTCTCTTATAGTTGAAAAGTACCTTTTATTACTTGAACAAATAATACAATAATCACAAAAAAAATATGGATGGCAAAAAAGACTCACCCCAAAAAGTTATACTAACTATAGACACCAAAATCTAACCACTTGTCCTCTACCCATTATATCCCACCATCTCCACCACCAAAACATAGCCACTTGTCCTCCATCATAGCTTCTCCGCCACTTTCGCCCAATATTTATATATGTTTATTATATATATATAATATATATATTTAAATAATAATATTTTATATATTTATATAAATAAATTAGTCCCAGCCATTCGATTTCATTTAATCTCATTCGTCCATCCACATCAATCCATGCCACACCCTAAATTTAATATCCACCCTTAGATATGTTTTAATATCAGCCACATGATTAGTGTTGTTGAAACCCTAACATACCCTAGGTTGGATTATAAATAAGAGCCTTTTTGATGGCTCAACCCCTGATTTTTGTCGGAGTGCCTGATTTTCCAGAGTTTTTGAATACCCTGAGTTCCCTAAGGTTTCCTAAGCTTTCGAAGTGTCTCAGAGTTTTAATCTAGCATTTGTACCTTGACCCCACTCTATTTGTCATATTCCTCGTCCACTTGCTCACTGTCGCCATCGTCACATCCTTCACCATCATCAAATCTGCTATCACAAATCTGATCTAATTTCCTGAGCGCCCTCCTTCTCTTCACAAGCGCTCTACTACTCTCTACCGTAGCCCCAAGCACCCTATCGCTCTCCGTGAGCGCCCTATTGCTCTTCACCATAGCCCCAAACGCCCTGCCACTCTTTGCCACAACCTCGAGTGCCCTACCGCTCTTCGTGAGCACCCTACCACTCTCTGCCATAGTCCTGAGTGCCCTATCGCTCTCCATGAGTGCCCTGCTACTCTTTCAGAGATCCCTATCACGTTTTAGAGTCCCATTCTGATGACAAGCAAGACCTTCGGGTGTCGCTAGGGCACACCTTCGACATCAACCTACAACTAATCCAAGACAACCAACAAGAAGCAAGGTAAATCATTGTTTGTTATCATTTCATTTTATGTATTTTCATTTTTGTTCACTTCATTAGCAGTAGATAAGTTAGGGTTTATTATTTATAGAGGGCCTCACACTATGGAGCCCTCACAGGTATTACTAACTTATTTGTTGTGTCATTGTGTGCAGATCTAAAGGTGCTACACAAGCATTGGAAAACTAATTAAGATGGAGTGGTCCGACATTGGATACTCAGAAGCCCACTCATCCCTATTGGAAGCAGAACACAACTGAAGACACCACCATTTATTATAGTTAGGGTTTCGAAGAACCCTGGCAATCTTTGTAATAATTGTATCAAAAGGGATTCCTATATCCACTAGTGTAACAACAGAGTTTTTAGGCTCCCCCCTGTTTAATATAAATATCATTTGTTGTGCAATATATGGTTATTTGAATTCTGTTTATTTAGCTTTTGTTTGATGTCATGTTCTGTCTTCACAAATGGCGATCACGATGGGATCCCCTAAGGGTTTCATTTTCTAATTTATCTTGAAATTTAACTTGATGTTTGTTGTCTTATTTTGCAGATTTTTAGGAGCAAAAATTAGGTATTTTTCACCTGTTAGGGTTTTTGAGGAGTTGTAGAAGGTTGTAGGACGTGCACAAATGCTCTCCAGCACTCGAGGATCATCCAGAAATACCCGTAGGTGTTCTAGAAATGACCTGGTGTATTCCAGAAGTGCCCAACTACATTTTATAGTTATTTGGAGCAAATACATAGGCTATTCAGTAAGTCTGCTATCTAAAATCCAAGTTTCCATTTTTACGTAGTTTGGGTTCTTTGCTGTATTTTTCAGATTCTAAGCATAAAATGAACAATCATTAAGTAATCTAGAAAATAATTCATTCTAGCTTGCATTTTTAGGTTTGCATCCATTCACACATTCCAGTTAGGGTTTCTATTTTTAATGTATTCACAAATATAAAATGTTGCATTTTGTTTGCATCTGAACTAAGAAACTGCATAACATAGTATTGCATTTTAGGGACACCTTCTTTTGTTTATCTAAGTAGGAACATCACTAGGGTGCCAAGAGTATTCCTACTAGTTGGGTGATTCTAGGTAGAGAGGTGGATGAACCCTTTAGTTTTTATTTAGACAGGGGGTCTTAAGTTGTGTACTTCACACCCTTTGGAGAAATTGGAATTCTCTTATTGGCTTCTAACTTAGATCTATGAAATTAGTTATTTCTAATGTTGTTTGTACATGTTAATAAACGAAAACTTTAAAAGGAATTCACACACAACACGTTTCACTCAAAAAAGTAGTGGTTAGATTTCATCACCAACCATTGCTTGAGATTTGGTGACCGTGGTATTCATCTCCATCCACCAATATCTGCCCATAGAAACCATAGGATACCCCCAAGCAAACTTGCTGGATTTCATCACCAATAAGAATCTTGTTGCCCTATATTCGTCATAGTTTTTACCTTTGTTTCATTAAGCAAGATTAAAACATAAAAACACACAAGACTCACACATAAAATGAATACGCATTAAAAAGGAGACAATCAATGAACAAGGTAAGACACACTGGTTGAAACTTAGCATTGATTGTTTGTTTCCTTTTGGCTCCTTAAAGATTTTAATTTTGTGTTGCATTTGATAGTTTAATCTGTATTTTGATTTATCTGCTTATGGTATTGACTAGAAACCAAAAGAAAGCTATAAGTCAAGATGACTTAATGGAACCTTCATCCACCTTCCCCACCACTTCTATGGTAGATTCCTTGAATGTGACATAGGCAGATTTATCTACAGGTCCATCACATTCTTTACCATCTACAACTTATCACATGACCATGCCCCAATAAGAGTCAACCTCCCCTACCATAGACAACCACATTACCCATATAGACATGGCAAGAGTAGAAGATTTCATGAAGTCTTCTAATTATATCTTAGAGTCTATTCCCAATTCACCTAGACAAGAGTCTACTTTATAGCAAGAGCCTGTTTATTCACAACCACCATCCACCTTTACCCAAATGTATACTAACCCTCATTTTGAGGCATCAATTGCACCTTCTTCCCATATATTCATTCCCCAACCTTCATGTGCTCCTAGCACCTCATATACCTCCACTTACACTAATCCCTTGTATGAAGCACATGTAAATGTTGCTTCACAAGTTTCAACCTCACAAGTTACCATACCTAGTGTAACTTATCCCCAAGCCACATCTTCCATACCATCTACTTCCATACCCTTAGCCTCTGATAGAGAGATTAGCGAGGCATGGGAAAACCTAAAAAAATTTCTTAGATAGTGTCAAAATGCTCAATAGTAAGTATAGGCAAACCCCAAGCCTTTACATAACTCTACTCAGACTGTCCTTGTCAACCAAGGTCCATCATGGGCACCATAGTATTTTGTGGTCTCTAACCCTGTTACCCCATCAAGTCATACCATCACCCATCCTATTACCATTGGCCAGCCTAGCCATAACCTTCATCCATCAACATCATTCTATAATTTCCCATATTTTCATCAGCAATCCCCCATTCATCATATCACATCAAATTTGCCTAGTCATCAGTACCAATATCCTCATCATTTAATAACTCCTCAACATTTCTCCATGCTACCACAAACTCATCAGGTAATTCAGGGCTTCCACATTCCTAAGGAAGACCCTCGAATTGAGGCCATGCAAAAACAAATAGATCAATTGATGCAATTTACTCTTGGTTTTTCAAACTAGAAACCAACCTTACGCCAATTGATCAATCAACCAATTCATCCTTCGATACCATCATCGCCATATCTGGAAGACTTTACGATACTCAAGTTTGACAAATTTAAGGGAACTAAGGATCCCAAAGAACATGTAAGCACCTTTGTTCATGCATGCTTTAGAATTCAAGACGATAATGCTCTCATGCTTCAAAATTTTCCTCAAACATTAGGAGGGGATGTCATAGAATGGTACAATCAATTACCAAGCCATAGTATTTATACTTTTGAGAAATTTATTGATCAATTATTTTATCGTTTCATCCTAAATATTAAAAATAAGATCTCATTGTTTGATGTCTCTGCTTTAAGACAACAAGATGATGAATCTATCTACAATTTTGAAAATCATTGGAGGGTTATCATCACTAAATTTCCATTCACCCTACCAATGGATGAGCTAATAAAGTTATTTACCAATAGTTGCTTAAAACCTATCTCTTGGATGCTCCAACTCCGAACTTATCAATCATTTGAAGAAGCTTTAGCTTAGGCTAGTGTCATTGAGGATATTAAAATCTAAGAAGATATACTTAAGCCTAAGAAAAAATAATGGCAAAGTAAGGGCCAATACAAAAGTAACTATTTTGGCCAACAAAAATCAACACAGGCTACCCTAGCCACCCAATTAAATCAATTCAATCAAGTGGCCATAAGCCAACCGGTAATGGCTCAACAACCTATGCAACAAACATCGCAAAAAAAATTATATCATGAAGTCCCCTCGACAAAACAAGCTCCAACAATTCAGAACATAGTGCTAGCTATGGAAAAATATCCTCGATGATAGTCTATCTAACAAACTCGCCATTATACTCCTTTAACCAAGTCATATGCCTCCCTTTTTAAAAGGTTGTATGAGAAAAATAAACTTGCTTTTCCTGACATTAGATCGAATGATCCTACCAGATATGGTAATACTTATCGAGAACACCTATTTTGTCCTTATCATAGGTAAAACGGGCATAACATCAAAAATTACCATGTGTTTAAAAATGTAGTCCAAGATCTCATTAACTTGGGGGCGATCAAGCTTGATAATCCCCTAGCTCAACAAAACCAAAATCTTGGTATATTTCAAACACCACTTCCTCATCACGAGGAGGTGCAACCAAATGTAGGGGGAGCTAACACTAAAACTCCTCCTAACCAAGTCAATCACATTCAACAATACCAAGGGTTTGTGGGGGCCATTCATGTGGTCACTAGAGGTCAACAAAATAACCAACAAAGGCAACCACCTTAGGCAAGTGTGTCACAACATTCTACATCACCACCCATCCAAGTTTCCCCTAATACTTCATCACCTATCCATGTCTCTAGCCAATAGAATCCACCAAATCCACCCATCAATCATCCACTTCGACCAATAATCTCATTGAGTAGCCGATTAACTACAAGTCTAAAAATGACTTCTACTAAATTGTCAATCTATGAGTTAATCCAACAATCTCCTCCACATCGTGAGTCATTAATGGACATTTTGAAAGCCATCAAACTACAATCACAAGATCCCAATACCTTCAACAACTTTTTGAGGAGCATCCAAACATGCATGGAGCCTTCCATAACATTCTATGAATTTGATATTAAGCCAATCTCATCAGAATCAGTAGACCCTCCATTGCATATCATGGATCTAATTGATAAGAAGCCTTTTAAAAGAGTCCAAATTGATATTGGTTCCTCTATCAATATCATCACCACATTCGCTCACCATAATTTGAAACTTCCTCCATCCCACATTATTGTTAGTCAAAAAGTGACTAACTACAAAAAATGGCTGATGCACCTTTTTTGCATATTTTCAAAGAAGACCGAAGTAGCCCATATGCTAAAGAACAAAGAAAAAGCAAAATACACTAAGGAAGAAAAGTGTCACGATTTCGCGACATGTCGAGTTTTCGCGACGAAAAATAGCAAAGAGGGAAAGCAGAGGAAAAAGTCACGATTTCGCGACGTTGCCCATTTTCGCCAAGTCCATCAATAAAAGGGTAGAAGTCAGGGAGAATGTCACGATTTTGCGACATGGCTTATTTTCGCCAGAAGAATAGCAAAACTGCTAAAGAGACTAAAAGTGTCACGATTTCGTGACATGTCCCTTTTTCGTGACATGTCCCTTTTTCGCGGCCAAAAGCAACAAGAGAGAGCAAGGAGGCGAAAGTGTCACGATTTCATGACATGTCACGTTTTCGTGGTCAAAACCAAGACAAAGAGCTAAGGAGGCAAAAGTGTCACGATTTCATGACATGGTCAATTTTTGCGATGCAAAAAGAAGAATCAGGTTGAAGACATAGAAATGTCATGATTTCGTGACATGTTGCATTTTTGTGACTCAAGAAGGGCAGACAAGCAGAGAAACAGAGTATATTTTTGGCAACTGGGGCATGCACTGACATCATGTGCTGATTTCTGAAGAATGGTCAGTTGATTATAACATGGCAGGTCCGCTGGATGATTGCAGAATAATAGGCTCATCTGAATTTAGCCAGAAGGAAATCTATCTAATCTACGGGAAATCCATTGTATATTCTTAGAAACTATAGATAATTACTTGTAATTGATTGAGGAAATTAAATGTACATAGTAGAAGATACTCTTTTTAGGGTATAAATAGGAGTGAGTCGATCATGAAAAGGGTCGGCTCTTGGACGTTTACAGACTTGATGTACATGTTATTGGATTACAAGCAATAAGAGATATTCTTCCTCTGGCTTTTGAAATTTTGTATGCGAGTGTATGTATCTGGTTTTTAACTTTTATTCATTTTAAGTTTTATAATGTATCTGTTCTGAAATCTGAACTGTGCATGTATAAACCTTATCTCTAGAGTTGAATATTAAAGATATTTACATGTATTTAGATGAACATTTAAAATCGCACTCAGGAATTCATGTTTTCTATAGGAAGATATAAAGAAACTCTGAAGATAGTAATCTGCATCATCATTTTTTAGTTGTTGTCTAATCTGTACCGTGAGAAAAGTTCTAGCTTCGGCTATATTTCCCTTATCTCTTGTTTCCCTTTCCTCTAAAAAACTCAAAGGAACCAGCCTTCTCTGGAGATTAGACAGATGATCTCAAGCAAGGTCTGTCTATTCAATGTTGGCAAAGTCTAAGGCGCAACACTATTAACCGAAGGCAGATTTTGTTCCAATAGTTTTTGGCACGCCCGGTGGGACTAGTAAATCCCACAGTATTATATAAGTTTTGGTGTTTTACTTTAGAGCCTTTTGTTTGAAAATCTCAAGAAAAAACTACCTGGCGACTCCGTTGCAATAAAATTTAGACCATAAAAGAAAGACCTTGTCTAAATTTTTTTGGTTATATAGCCATATGATAACCAGATCCCGAGCTAGAAACTTTGAAGAACCCATCGAGTTCTTTGAGCTACATCTCGAAAGCCTAAAGGCACACCCTGTGCTAGCCGCACGATCAAATCCACCTGGCACCATTAGCACCTCTTTAACACCCATTGTAGGAGCATCTGCAAGCAATCCTATAGTAGTTGTAACTCCTTTAGCAACCATGGCAGCTGCCCCTATCTCAACGCATCTTGTGTGGAATCAAACTGGTCCTTTGAACTTGGGAGCACAAAACCAAATTCCACAAGCTGCACTAAAAGCATTGCCGACTTTTGACGGAATAGGAAAAACAATAGATGAGCACTGTTTAGATGTATCATCGCTAGCATCTATTTACAATATCACTCAGGAAGATGTAATGGTCAGATTGTTGGTTATATCTTTGAAAGGAAAGATGCTCTATTGGTACAGAGCGCTTCCCACTGGATCCATTACTTCTTGGGCAGTGCTTGTCGACCGTCTGGTCGATGAATTTAATATACATGCGGATCCTTTCACATTGCTGAATCAATTCACTATCATTGAGAGGCATCCACAAGAAGAAATCCAGGATTTCAACATCAGATTTACCAGAACTCGTGATAGAGTACCTCAGGGCATAAAACCCATGGAAGAACAAGCTATATGCTATTATTTAAGGGCTTTTGATTCAGATCTCAGTATGATAATAAGGCAATCCCACGTAACCACTTTTCCTGAGATCTATCTAGAGGCAGCAAAGGGCGAAGCTGATCTCATCGCTACAAAGAAATATCCATCAAAGAGTCTATTGCCAATTGTACCAAAACTTTCCCAAGCATCAATTTCTAAACTACCTATACTCCCATCAATGCAGGCTCTCCCAGCTATAGCCACACCTCCTACACTCCTTGCATTACCAGCCCCACCCCTTGCATCAGCTCCCCTGAATGACCAGTACACGACCATAATTGATACAATGAAAACATTGTCAAATGAAATGGCATCCATGAAAAAGAGGGAAGCTGAATGGAATCTCCAAGCAAGAAGATTTCCACAGATACAAAAATATGGTGCTTCAACGAGTGGTAGAGGGCAAGATAGAAAAAATGTTGTGTATGCGAATGAGACAGGAGATAATGGAGAACCCACTAATTCTGATTACTTGGTGTACCACTTGCAACGATCCTCATGGAGAAGATTCATGCATGATTCATCAACATCATGTGCAAGCGGTTATTAATGAGAGAGCCAAAGAAATCGGCAAGGGACAAGTGAACATAATCAGAGAAGTCCACCACAATTTGGCAATGCCATCCGTGGAACAAGTCTCAGTCCTGACAAGATCGAGAAAAAAGTCATTACAAGTCGACCCTAAGGAACTCCAACCACTAAGTTTTCCTCCTGCCCCCAGGGCGACTCCGTAGAAAAACTAGTCTAATGAGAAAGGACGTTCTGACCCTCCTCAGACTTCTGCGACTACACCAAGAAAATAATTTCCTCCTAGAAAAGGGAGCGAGACTCAAGAGCAAGCGAAGGAAAGACTCAGATTTCCTTCATTGACAAAAATACAAAGAACAGAAGCCACGCAGGTCTATAGAGACAGATATGACGCATCGACTAGTGGAAAGGAGAAAAGTGTTGAGGTATCCCCAGCTGCAACCCTTTCATTCAACATTGCAGAAGAAATGAAGAGGACTCCTTCCAAAATAAGCATGTATGATGCACTACAAATTCTTGGTCAGATTGACCTCCTCCAAGAATCCCTAAATTTAAAGAATGATACCTCCTTCTCAAATGTTATACAAGCAAATGTTATGTCAACCTCTGGGAAAAATAGACCGCCCCCATTCTATCTATCTTTGCAAATGGAGGGGTGGATAGTTCACAATTGCATGATTGATTCAGGGGCCGCAACTACGGTGATGCCGAAAGCCGTATGTGACATAATGGGGATGGAATATACTCGGAGTCATCCTGGTGTGTTGCAATTAGATGGTACTCTAGTAAAATCTATCGGGGTGATCAAAGATATCCCTATTCAACTCCACAGAATACCAGAAGTAGTCATCATACAAGAGGTAGTCGTTGTAGACTTAGAACCATATTTCGGTATGTGTTTATCCAGAGAGTTCATGGCCAAAATGGGCGGTTATCTGTCTCTAGATTATTCTCATTTGGAGGTACCTTTCAAAGGTAAAAGATTCAAGATCTACAATGAAAAACCATCTACTTTTCATGTAGAAATATTGGAGGAAACAACCACCGTCAACATGATGTCTGAGGAATTGGAAAATATCGATTTAATGGAAGAAACCCTGGAGGAACTCCAATCTGAGGATCAGTTTTCAATGAAGAACTTCAATGCTATGGTAGAGACAAAAATGGGAAGCTATTCCATTGAGAAACCAAAAAATCTCCCTGTTGTTGTCCCTAAAATAGGTGATTCGGCCAACCAGTTATGGAAATTGTACTTTGATGGGTCAAGGTGCAAAAATGGAGCAGGAGCTGGAATTGTTCTGATTTCACCTACTGGAAAAGAAAAAGTCTTTTCATATAGGTTGACATGGAGTTGCACCAATAACGCAGCTGAATATGAAGCTTTGTGTTTGGGACTTAGGAAAGCTAAAAAATTGGGTGCAAAATAGCTGTTGATCTATGGAGATTCAGAGCTGATTGTTAAACAGGTTACTGGCAAATGCATTTGTAAGCAACATTACCTAAGGGCTTACAAAAACAAAGTGTTGGATCTATTGGAAAATTTTGAAGCACTAAACATGAAATCCATTTCCAGAGAGAAGAACACACATGCAGACATGTTAGCGTCAGTAGGATCCAATTTTTCCCCAGTCAGTAATGTTATTCAGAAGTCTAAAATAGTCAGACTTATATACAGGCCTTCTGTGCCCGACAAGGACATTTTTTGGCAAGTATTTGAGAACGATGAGCAGATCCTAGATTTTTTGATTCATGAGATGAATTGCTCTATAGATAGAGCGTTACAAGAAGAGGACGAAGAGAGCCTTATTCAACTAAAAAACAATCATATCCCTAGGGGACTGATCACCCTGGAGAGCCTTTTTGACAATAGCGACAGAGTTGTAGGTCGAAGGATCAAGGTAGATGAACGTCGGTATAAAGAAGTAGAACTAGAACCGGGCAAGATGATCAAAGTAGGGACCGATTGTATAGAAGTAGAACTAGAGCAAATAAAATGGTTATGTAGAGAGTATCCGGATATAATAGCCTGGACTTATAGTGATCTAAAAGTGTATAGGAAAGAGGTCATTCAACATACCATCGAACTAGAGGAAGGAGCTAAACCTTTTAGGCAGAAGCAGAGGCCTGTGAATCCTAAAATTGAAGCCTTAATGAAATAGGAGTTGTTAAAACTCCTACAGGCTAAGATAGTATACCCAATCAAGCACTCTACCTGGGTGGCAAATTTGGTCCCGATCCGCAAGAAAAATGGAGAAATAAGACTATGCATCGATTTCAGAAATTTGAACAGAGCCTCTTTAAAAGATCACTATCCTTTACCCCAGATTGACCCAATCCTTCATACTATGGCAGGAGCAGAAAGGTTTTCTCTGTTAGATGGCTTCTCTGGTTACAATCAAGTTTGGGTGAGAAATGAAGATCAATATAAGACTGCATTCACCACTAAGTGGGGAACATTTGCATACCAAAGGATGCCCTTTGGATTATCTAATGTAGGAGCAACTTTTCAAAGAGCCATGGACGTAGCTTTTGGGGAGCTTGCAAACAAAATTATTGTCATCTATTTAGATGACATGACTGTATTTTCTCACAACAAAAAAGACCATGCCACTCATCTACGACAAGTATTTGAGAAATGTAGAGAATTTGGAATATCATTAAATCCTAAAAAGTCTATTTTTGTTGTGGAAGAAGGAATACTCCTTGGGCATGTTATTTCTAAAGTTGGGCTTTCAATTGACCCTGATAGAGTGAAGGCACTTCTTGAGTTGTCGCTTCCAGTTAACAAGAAAGGTTTGCAGTCCTTCTTTGGGCAAATAAATTTCGTCAAAAAATTCATTGCAGACTTTGCCCATACAGTTAAACCAATGACTGAATTATTGAAAAAGGATGCTCCTTTCAAATGGATAGAGCCAAGGAAGGAAGCTTTCCAAAAATTCTAGAAGCCATCGCTCAAGCTCCTGTGCTAGTTAACCCTGACTATTCTCGAGGTTTCATACTATATGTTGTCGGAGAACAAGATAGTTATGCTGCAGTTCTCACTCAAAAAGGAGCGGATGATGAAGAAAGACCCATAGCCTTTCTGAGTTCCACCATGCACAAACACGAGGAAAGGTACAACTTCATAGAAAAACAAGTATATGCAATTATGAAATCCTTGAATAAGCTAAAACACTTCTTATCCCGAGTCGGACGATGGTTTATGTTATTCATCCCGATGTAAGGAACTTCATAATTCAAGGAGAACTGGGTGAAAAAAGAGTTGGATGGGTGACTCGCATCTAAGAGTATGATGTAGAAATACATCCTACTAAAATAGTCCGAGGGAGAGCTTTGTGCCAGGAATTGGCCAAGCAAGCTGCAAGTGGATATGGGGAGAGCCACCCCGTCATGGCAAACACTGAGCAACATCAAGACAGAGTAAGTTCAGGTTGGATCGATGACTTTGTGAGGTACTTTCAGACTGGGTCATGCCCTGAAGATATGAATGCTTCCCAGAGAAGGAGATTCAGAACCCAAGCATTAAAATATACCCTTCGAACAGAAGGGTTGTACAAGGTTAATATCGATGGTGTATTGTTGAAATGCATTCTCGATAATGAAAAGCAGAAAGTGTTAGATGAATTTCATGGGGGTCTCTCATGGGGACATTATGCAGGCTGAACCACAGCTTTGAAGATCCTTAGAGCTGGATGTTATTGGCCTTCCATATTCCTAGATGCATACAAAGTGACCCAGAGGTGCGAACAGTGTCAGAGGTATGTGGGGAGGAACAAGAATGCGCCTATGCCCTTAAAAGCTATTCAAGTCGAGGAACCGTTCCAGTAGTGGGGGTTGGATTTCGTAGGTATAATAGAGCCAAATTCATCATCAGGCCACAAATACATTCTCACTGCCATGGACTACTTCACTAAGTGGGCAGAAGTAGTACCCACAAAGAAAGCTGATTCGAAAGTGGTGATAGAATTTGTCGAGAGTCTAATCACAAGGTTTGGCATACCAGACTCTTTGATTACAGACAACAGATCTCCTTTCACTAGTGCAAAGATGATCGAATTTTCCAATCGATATGGAATTTACCTGAAGACTTCCTCTAATTATTACCCACAAGGTAATGGATTAGCCGAGTCTACTAATAAGAATATTTTAAGAATCCTGAAAAGAACATTAGAGGATAATAAGAAGAACTGCACTCACTCCTGAATCAAGCCCTATGGGCCGACAAAATTTCAATCAAGAAATCAATCAATACATCACCATATGCTTTGGTTTATGGCAAAGAGGTTGTTTTGCCGATTCATATGGAGATACCCACGTTGAAATTGCTAAACCAAGTTAATGAAGATGAAGGCCATCCAATGGATGCCCGACTGATGCAACTTCTGCAGCTAGAAGAGTCTAGGGAACAGGCCTACAATCATCATCAAAAACATATGTTGAAAATAGTCGGGTGGTTCGATAAGAAAACCACTTTCAGGAAATTCAAAATAGGTGACCTGGTGTTAAAATGGAATGTCAAGAAAGCGAAACCAGGACATCATGACAAGTTTGACGCGTTCTGGGAGGGGCCATTTGAAATTATTTCAGAAAAGCAATTCAATGCCTTCCAGTTAAAATATCAAGATGGATGGGTTCTACCCATCACGGTGAATGCATTTCACCTAAAATTATATTTCCAGTAAAAGGGACAGATCACCATTATATGTACAGTATATTATAAGTTTTGAGTTTTGTAAATATTCCCTTTTTACGGCCTAATAAGAATCATTTTTGAGGACTATCAGAGTCCGACATTTTGAATAAAATCTGGAGGGAAAAGTCCGCCCTTGTTATTTTGCATTTTCAAATCTGGAGCTGCCGCGTGGTCGCCTGAGAGTCGACAAGAGGGAATGAGTAAAAGAATGTTTTGAAATATGTTATGTGTGCTTCTCAAAATATTTCTAAAGATCCACCGTCGAATGTTTCTAAGCAACCACGTGCCCGGGGTTCAGTGGAAGAAGATAATTAATCTGTCAGGTAGCATCTTTTTTGGCATGGGATAATTCCTAGTCCCCAAGTGGGTTTTTAATGAGCCAACGAGCATTTTTAGGAGTTTCCTAAGGAAGGTGGCGAGAACGGAAACCAAAGAAAGATGGACGAATCAAATCGACCAACCGTCATTTAATGCATTAATTTTGCATGTCCTCTCAAGCTACATAAAATTAAATTCAAGGATTTGGAAAGGCATTTCGCCATTTGCAAACTTGCTGAAACTCCTGAAGAAGAAAAAGAAGTGAGGAACTATCTCTGTAACGCTTGAAAAGCCAAAAATCTCGCCAGCCACTTTTATACCACCACACTATAGCATAGTGAGGAAGGAGTTGTGAAGCAATCAGAAGAAGTTCAAAGTCTGTGTACCTGATAATTCATAATGGCCCCTAAGAAGGCGAAGAACCAGGTAGCATCTACCTCATCACCCCCGACTACTTCGGTAGTAAAAATAAGGGAGGAGAACAACGTTGGTTTTATTGACAGAGACTCCCGAATTGCAGATACAATAATAACATGGAAGGACCCGACGGAGATTCGGAGCAATATAAAGAACCGGGTAGCGATTGGGGTTTCTGCGTCTTCTCCTTCAACGTTTGCATACCATTCTTTCTTGTACTGGTATGTATATATTCCTGTTCATCCCTGCCCATAATTGGTAAGGGCAATTGCAAATTTCTATGATGAAAAGGAGAGAAAGGTTAGAGATTTTTTAGGGAAGGTTCTGTTTTCTCTGTCCAAAGATGCTTTTGTTTCTGCTTTTGTTGCGGGCCATGTCCCTTTCTTAGAACCTAAGAATTTTGACCCCTTAGAATAGGCTACATATTTTGGCTCATCCAAAAAGGTGAAGGGTTTCCTAGCCACTCAGATAAAAGATCTTCCAGAAGGGGTAAATCCACCAGAACCCCCAATTGACATGGCAACTTTTAAAAATCCTGAACTATATTCCATCCTGGCCATGATTGTTGGACTAAAAAATGATGAAAAGGTTCAGAAGTAGTAGGTGGCTGTAGTAGAATGTTTGTCGAACCCTAGAATGTACGATTCGACTGTTATGAGCAGGAGTGTGAAACCTATTTTCTTTGATCGGCTCGAGTTTTTAAGTGCAGAAATTCATGAGGGTTTGGCGGCATTGAAGGCTGGAACCCAGTTTTCATTCAGATACACTTCATATTTGGTGTGGTTATTCTTTTACTTTATGTCTCAAGAGTTAGCTTTCATTTCAAAAAATGATAAGAATGAGAAGGGAGAAATCTTACCAGTGTATGAATGGACCAATGTGTTATACAAATCCGAGTCATATTATGATTTCAATAGGGAATTTTTGGGCCCTGCGCTAAAAATCATGTATGGACAAATAACAAGATTGACCCCCAAAGCGGAAAAGGTATTGCAAACCAAGTTTGCAGAGGAGGGGGATTGGTTTATTCTAACACAAGGAGTATGCATCAGATTGTATGGGTTTACAGACAAACCCTTTTTACTTCCTCATTATGTGACTGACAGAGTCTTTGCCTTAGAATATGTTAGGCAAATAGAAAGCATTAATGTCAAATTCGAGACTGGAATTGGGAAAACCGGTACCTGTAATATGCCTTTTAGTTTTGAAGGAATTACTATTTCAAGAAAGGGGCAAAATGAACAGATAGCAGAGTATTTGAGAAAATTGGGGCTTATTGAGATTTCGCAAAGATGGAAATATGATCCCATGAACAGATTTGCTGAGAGACAATCCATTTTGAATAAAACATAGATTAAATAATTTCATGTTAAAGTCAGAGATGATGTTGAAGAAAATAGAAATAACACAGAAGATGAACCCCTGGAGTGGCACATAGAAAATATGGAGCCTTTGCCTCCTTGGCATGATTTTTACGAAGTAATTGTTCAGTTTGACCCAAAAAATATAAAATCTCATCAATTGATAGAGGGTAAAATCACCAGGATTCAGAAGAATAGGCCAGATTGGGATGTGGCTAAAATTTGGGAATGGTGGGTAATGAGAGTCCAGACAAATTCGATTTCATCGAGATACCCCACCAAAAATGACAATCTGTTCGAACCTCGGTATAATGAAAACCATGACTCCTGGGGAGGAAGTTTCCCTGTTAGAATCCCTCCAAGCATAGGAGGTAGTCATTCTTCTACTCCCGAAGTATCTCAGCAACCTGAAGTATCCCAGCCACCTGAGGAATCCCAGCAGCCCGAAGCTGGTAAAGGAAAAGAAATTGCAGAGGCTCAGAATCTTCCCCTTGTTCAGACCAAACCTAGGACATCTAGGAAAAGATCAATAGAAGAGGTTTTTACTGAAGAGCAAGGAAAGACTTATAGTTCGAAGGCCGCCCAGATGATGTTGAAAATGGGTTATGATGGAAAAGGGTTGGGCAAAGAAGGACAGGGGAGAGTTGAACCTATTCTAGTAACAAAAAGAGAGAAGCGTCTAGCACTTGGGGCAGATACTCTGACATCAAGACATCATTCCTCAAGAATTGTAAAATTCGTTCCACCTTCGGACTCGGGTACAGAATCTGATGAACCCGTAGCAGAAAGAATGAGAAAATTGAAAATGATGGCTGATAGAAGAAAAGACAAGAATATTATTCAAACTTCTTCTAGTGATCAAGAGCCTCAAGATACAGAAGACAACTCAGGGAAAAGGACTCAAGAAGGTGAACAAGACCATATGACTGAAGAAAACACTGATGCAGATGCTCAGGAAGTTGAGCATGAAAATTCACAGAAGGAAGTCTCACGCGGCCCACCCAGTTCGGCTCAAGAGAGCCAAAATAGTGAAAATAAAAAACAAATTTTGGTTAAAAAAGAAATCCTGACGGTAGGACAACAGCAGGAGAAACAGATTATAAACTTGGACGAAAGTGATGAGGGAAATAAAACTCCTGATAAAGACAAAGCGCAGAGTGAAGAAATGATCGTCAGTGAACATGAAGAAGAAGAAGAACACCAACAACAAATCCAGCCGAAAATAGGTATGTTTTCTTTACTTTCTTCTTCTCATTCTCCTACTCATTCCCATTGTAATTCTCCCTCCTTTTCTAAAATCAACAAAAGTATAATGTTCTTGCCAAAAAATTACCTTGTTCTCCCAGAAATGGCAACATCTTCCCAGAATCTGCTAAATGTTGGATCCGTAGTTGCTCCCATTCCTTTTCTCCCCAACATTGACATCCCGACGGCTGGAGTTACAACTTCTCAAGGGACTGAGTCACACTCCACCATGGCCAAGATTGAAAATCTAAAAAAGTAAGCAGGAATGCTTTAGATTGGTGGACTTCACATTCAGCTGAGGATTCTAAAGCACCGGCTACTATAAGAGAAATCATTGCTTTAGACCCAGCTAGTATGCAGAGGAAGAAGTTGAAGTTAACTCCTATTACTAAGAAATCAAAGGGAGAAATGACTGTGGAAGATTACCAAGCAGAAGAGATAAATGAAGATATATCTCAACTGCCTATGCAAGATGAGTGGGTGAAAGCCCAAGCACATTTTGGGACCATATACTTACAGGGAGGACATTATCAAGAAATGTTTTTAAAGGAAAAGGAGAAGAGGAAGGAATTAGAGACTGTGGTGAAAGAACAAAAAATAGCAGAGAAGGCTCTTACTCTGGAAGCTAAAAAATGGGAGGGTAAATTCAGTGCTGCTGCCAGTGAAGTGGCAAAATGTAAAGAAAATTTGAGTGTGGCAGAAGCTCAGATTCAGGCATTGAATACACAGATACAACAGCTACAACAACAGTTGGTAGAACAACAAAATGCTCCTTCCGGATTTTCAAAGGATAAAGTAAAGAAAATGAGGAAAGAATTGTTAAAAGATTTGTTATCTTTAGTATTAAAGGCTAGACCTTTATTATTGTATTTAGCTAAAGTAAAGAAAACTACTGAAGTAGTAAAACAGGAATTTGGAGCTGCCAAAGCATTTTTATTGAAAAGAGAAGATGCAGCTACTAAAATTCAGATTTTGTCAAAAAAGATGCCAGGAAGCATGGAAGCCAAGCTCAGAAGCGAAGCCTGGTCTCAAGCTAAAATCGCAGCAAAGAACTTCTTTAGAAAGTTTAAATTGATAGCACAGGGAAATAAGTTTTTGCAGGAGCTTGAAGATGAAGCGAAAGGGTTGCTCCAAAACCTTGATTTGGCTATCCATAATGGGCTTCCTTACCTCTGGGATGATGGTTCAAAAGTGTTGAAGGAAGAGGTCCTTTAAGCATCAATAAAAGCTTTTGTTGAGGATGAAACAGACATAGACGGTTGGCAGGAACCTATAGAAGAAACACAGGTCATGGAGATGATCCAGAGGCTGACACAGATTAAAGCCTATTTACAAGAACTAATTTTAAGGCAAAAGATCATTTCTTATGATAAAGTGGAGGAGTTGCAGTATGTATATCAACTTTTCATTGATTCTTCTGATTTAGAAGATGAAGACTGGAACCGAGTTTGCAAAACTTATCAAGAGGTAATTACAACAATGGACAAAATCAGAAGATCTAAACATCAGGGTCAGAAACTAGCAGCCAGAGCTGGGACCAGCTCTCAGAATTGAATCTTTTATGTTCCTCAAAAAAAAGTTAAGTCACTAAGCGGTAGAAAAATTTTTTGATAAGGTAAAGATCACTTATATTCCAAAGTGCATTCTTTTTCTTTTATCTTTGCTTTTTCACTTGAAATTTTACTTTCCGCAACTATGTTGGTGACTCCGTTTCCCAATGGATGAAGGCCTGGTTTCTATTTATTTTTGCGAGCAAAAAATCCCCCGGAAGGCGCCAAGAATGTTAGTCAAAAAGTGACTAACTACAAAAAATGGCTGATGCACCTTTTTTGCATATTTTCAAAGAAGACCGAAGTAGCCCATATGCTAAAGAACAAAGAAAAAGCAAAATACACTAAGGAAGAAAAGTGTCACGATTTCGTGACATGTCGAGTTTTCACGACGAAAAATAGCAAAGAGGGAAAGCAGAGGAAAAAGTCACGATTTCGCGACGTTGCCCATTTTTGCCAAGTCCATCAATAAAAGGGTAGAAGTCAGGGAGAATGTCACGATTTTGTGACATGGCTTATTTTCGCCAGAAGAATAGCAAAACTGCTAAAGAGACTAAAAGTGTCACGATTTCGTGACATGTCCCTTTTTCAGTGGCCAAAAGCAACAAGAGAGAGCAAGGAGGTGGAAGTGTCATGATTTCGTGACATGTCACGTTTTCACTGTCAAAACCAAGACAAAGAGCTAAGGAGGTGAAAGTGTCACGATTTCGTGACATGGTCAATTTTTGCGGTGCAAAAAGAAGAATCAGGCTGAAGACATAGAAATGTCACGATTTCGTGACATGTTGCATTTTCGCGACTCAAGAAGGGCAGACAAGCAGAGAAACAAGAGTATATTTTTGGCAACTGGGGCATGCACTGACATCATGTGCTGATTTCTGAAGAATGGTCAGTTGATTATAACATGGCAGGTCCGCTGGATGATTGCAGAATAACAGGCTCATCTGAATTTAGCCAGAAGGAAATCTATCTAATCTACGGGAAATCCGTTGTATATTCTTAGAAACTGCAGATAATTACTTGTAATTGATTGAGGAAATTAAATGTACATAGTAGAAGATACTCTTTTTAGGGTATAAATAGGAGTGAGTCGATCATGAAAAGGGTCGGCTCTTGGACGTTTACAGACTTGATGTACATGTTACTGGATTACAAGCAATAAGAGATATTCTTCCCCTGGCTTCTGAAATTCTGTATGCGAGTGTATGTATCTGGTTTTTAACTTTTATTCATTTTAAGCTTTATAATGTATCTGTTCTGAAATCTGAACTGTGCATGTATAAACCTTATTTCTAGAGTTGAATATTAAAGAAGAAAAAAAAGTTAAGTCACTAAGCGGTAGAATTTTTTTTTGATAAGGTAAAGATCACTTATATTCCAAAGTGCATTATTTTTATTTTATCTTTGCTTTTTCACTTGAAATTTTACTTTTCGCAACTGTGTTGGTGACTCCGTTTCCCAATGGATGAAGTCCTGGTTTCTATTTTTACGAGCAAAAAATCCCCCAGAAGGTGCCAAGAATGTTAGTCAAAAAGTAACTAACTACAAAAAATGTCTGATGCACCTTTTTTGCATATTTTCAAATAAGACCGAAGTAGCCCATATGCTAAAGAACAAAGAAAAATAAAAATACACTAAGGAAGAAAAGTGTCGCAATTTCGTGACATGTCGAGTTTTCGCGGCAAAAAATAGCAAAGAGGGAAAGCAGAGGAAAAAGTCAAGATTTCACGATGTTGCCCATTTTCGCCAAGTCCATCAATAAATGTCGCGATTTTGTGACATGGCTTATTTTCGCTAGAAGAATAGAAAAATTGCTAAAGAGACTAAAAGTGTCGTGATTTCGTGACATGTCCCTTTTTTGCGGCCAAAAGCAACAAGAGAGAGCAAGGAGGCAAAAGTGTCGTGATTTCATGACATGTCACGTTTTTGTTGTCAAAACCAAGACAAAGAGCTAAGGAGGCGAAAGTGTCACGATTTTGCGACATGGTCAATTTTTGTGGTGCAAAAAGAAGAATCAGGCTGAAGACATAGAAATGTCGCGTTTTCGTGACATGTTGCATTTTCGTGATTTCACGACATGTTGCATTTTCGTGACTCAATAAGGGCAAACAAGCAGAGAAACAGAGTATATTTTTGGCAACTGGGGTATGCACTAACATCAGGTGCTGATTTCTAAAGAATGGTCAGTTGATTATAACATGGCAGGTCTGTTGGATGATTGCAGAATAACAAGCTCATATGAATTTTTCCAGAAGGAAATCTATCTAATCTGCAGGAAATTCGTTGTATATTCTTAGAAACTACAGACAATTACTTGTAATTGATTGAGGAAATTAAATGTACATAGTAGAAGATACTCTTTTTAGGGTATAAATAGGAGTGAGTCGATCATGAAAAGGGTCGGCTCTTGGACTTTTACAGACTTGATGTACATGTTATTGGATTACAAGCAATAAGAGATATTCTTCCTCTAGATTTTGAAATTCTGTATGGGAGTGTATGTATCTGGTTTTTAACTTTTATTCATTTTAAGTTTTATAATGTATCTGTTATGAAATCTGAACTGTGCATGTATAAACCTTATCTCTAGAGTTGAATATTAAATATATTTACATATATTTAGACAAACATTTTGAATCGCACTCAAGAATTCATGTTTTCTATAGGAAGATATAAAAAAAACTCTGAAGATAGTAATCTGCATCATCATTTTTTAGTTGTTGTCTAATCTGTACCGTGAGAAAAGTTCTAGCTTCGGCTATATTTCCCTTATCTCTTGTTTTTCCTTTTCTCTAAAAAAACTCAAAGGAAGCAGCCTTCTCTGGAGATTAGATAGATGATCTCAAGCAAGGTCTGTCTATTCAATGTTGGCAAAGTCTAAGGCGCAACACTATTAACCGAAGGTAGATTTTGTTCCGACAATTACCAAGTTATCATTCACTCTCAAAGCATTTAACGATGCTTTGTGTTCCACAGTTGGCACTATTTTTTTTCCCATTGAAGTAGGGGCTAAAATGTTGCACACAATGTTTCACTTCCTAGAAGGATCCATGGCGTACAATGTAATCCTTGGAAGACCTTGGATGATGGAAATGAGATATGTATCTTCAATACTACATCAATGTTTGAAAAATGTTCATGAGGGACAAGTAAATTGCATACCAATGGATGTTGAACCATTTAAGTATTATAATTTCATCTCAAATCCTTATGACTCCATGCTCCATTCCACTCACATTTTTATTTCACCGTCATCCAATCCATCTACCACTTCACCAATCTCTTCATCAAAGGATCCCATTCTTGAAGAGATCCCTCTCACCAACCCTCATCAAGCTTCAAAATCACCATCATCTTCATTAGTGACTACATGCACATGTGATCACAGTTAATCCACATCATCAACATCATTACCATCCACTTCATCGTCATCATCATTGCCATCCCCTAATGTTTCACAAGTCATATTGATGGATTGTAAGATAATTCCATCTTCACCATTCCTCAATCCATCACTTGACCATAATCATTCCATGTCATCCCAAGTCAAGGTCCACCTCACCAATCCTGGTATTGGTGAATACATGGTTGATAATATCACCATTACACCCCACACCATCCTTAGTGCTAAGGATTTTAGTCACCCACGTGACCCACCTTTAGCAATAGGGGTAGTCTATAATATGGGTTCAAATCCAAATAGAAAAAAAATTGTGTATGGGGGGATCGATTCTTCATCAAGTCTAACTCCCATAGAGGAACCCAAACAACCAAAAATTGCCAATATCCCTAACATGATGGGATTTCCATATCGATATTTCCATAGTCAATCGGTAAGGCTATGGCCTAGGACTGCATGAACAGGGAGTGCATCAACCTATCGATGTTCCATATCAAGAGGTGCACGACCGTTCAAGTCTAGGATATCATCCACTCCCTACCACCTCTTATTTTGAACAAGCCTTCCAAAGGCTTAACCTCAATTTAGGAGAAGAAGCCCTCCATCACGATAATTCTAATGAGGAAATCTATGAAGAGTTTGAACTAATATCGATAATATCAAATGAATCTGAAGAAGAATCAGAGCCCATCATTCCCCATACTGAACAATATGAGTTTTATCTCAACATGTTACCCATCCACAAGTCTATCCTTCACTTGCTTCTTCCACAAGAGTGAGCCACCCCTACCGGTGAAGCACCACCTCCATTCCATTAAGTCATTCCATAAGCCCAATTTGTAATATATGTACATAATACAAAAACAATGTTTTTTACCACTACAAAAAAAAAAACAAAAATCAATTAAAAATCAAAAACATTTTATTTCTTTACATTGCATATGTAAATATATCATTTAGACAAATGCATTTATTTGTGTTGCTTGTTGTTGTTCAGGTTAACCAAACCCCTAGGCATCGATTCCTAAGTTCCATTCATTCCATCCACCCTCATTCACCTTTGCCCATAAGTCAACATGAATCCTGTTGATTTATTCACCTCGCTTTGTAATCCATATGATCTAGCTAAGCCACTTCCAATTGACATAAGCCTTATCGATATGGACTCGATTTCCTCGCCTCCATCCTTTGTCAATTTTTTTTTATTCGAGGAATTGTTAAGGGCTTCCACAAACTACATTCCTCCATCCCCTCCACCTTCACCTTCGCCTTCACCTTTGGATCCTGAGGTTTTCCACGCAAAAATAGATGAGGATAAGCCATAATAGTTTAATGACATCTTAGATGACATTCATTTGATCTTTACGCTCCATCAACTTGAGGAAGATTCCCACATGTCTATTGAAGATACTATCGATGTGGACCTTAGTTTAGACAAAGACAATCCTCAAATTTTCAAGCTTGATAAAAATTTATCTCCCAATGAACAAGAGCAATTTATTGCTCTCCTCAAGAGGAAAAAGGACATATTTGCATGGTCATACAAGGACATGTCCAATCTTGACCCTAGTTTGGTTGTCCATAATCTCACCTTACAGCCTAATACTAAGCTGGTCAAAAAAAAACTTAGGAGGATGCATCCTATCGTGGCCCTCTTGGTAAAAATAGAGCTTCAAAAACTTTTAGAAATGAACTTCATAGTTCTTATTGAATATCCTAAGTTACTATCCAACATGGCACCCATTCGCAAGCCTAACGTGGCGATACACATATGCACTGACTTTTGAGATCTTAACAAAGCATGTCCTAAGGATGAATTCCCTCTACCAAACATTGATACTCTTGTCAATACCTACACTGGCCATGAAATGCTTTCACTTATGGACGGTTTTTTAGGATACAACCAAATTCAAATAAATCTTGATGACCAACACAAAACAACATTCACTACACCTTGGTGAATTTTTTGTTACAAGGTTATGCCCTTTGGCTTCAATAATGTAGGTGCCACTTATCGACATGCCATGATATACATATTCCATGACTACATGCATAAGATTATTGAAGACTACGTGGATGATATTTTGGCTAAATATAAAACTCGACAAGAACATATTGGTGTATTGGAGAAAGTTTTTGACCAACTCCTAGAGCATAATGTAAGGTTGAATCCCAAGAAATGTGTCTTTGGTGTTACCTCGAGCAAACTTCTAGGATTCATTGTCTCCAAAATAGACATTGAGGTGGACCCTAACAAGGTCAAGGCTATGTTGAAGATGCCTCCCCCAACTAATTTAAAGGAATTGCGTAGTTTACAAGGAAAGATCCAATCAATCCATTGTTTCATTGTGTAACTCTATGATAAATGTAGGCCATTCAATCACCTACTACAAAAAGGGGTGCCATTCTCTTGGACAAATAAATGTCAAAAGGCCTTTGATGAAATTAAGCAATACTTAGCTTCTCCGCTAGTATTAGCTCCTCCTCATCCGGGGGTCACATTTTATCTTTATATCTCACCAAGAGACTTTGCCTTAGGGACAATGCTTGCACAAAAGAATGAGCAAAATTGAGAGCAAGCTATCTACTGCATTAGTCGAACATTGGTAAGCTATGAAACTAAATATGCTTATGTAGAAAAACTATGCTTGGCAGTGGTTTTTTCCACTAAGAAACTTCGACATTACATGCTTAGCCACACAACTTATTTCATAGCTAGAGAAAATCCTCTATGTTATATGATGTCCTGCACTTACAATAACACCTGCACCACTAAATCGATAATGCTCCTTACTGAATTCGACTTGGAATTCATCAGTCAAAAATCCATTAAAGATCAAGTAATAGCCGATCAACTTGCGAAAGCTCCACTACCTAGTGATCATCCTTTGACTATCGAGCTCCTAGATGATTTGGTATTTCCTATCACTGAGCAATAAGAAGATGTCATTCCAGAGGAAGATGTCGATATCATATTTTATTTGATGGCTCTAAGTGCATGAAAGGTCAAGGTACTAGAGTCGTATTTCACACACCATAGGGGGTACCTATCCCCTTGTCATTCAAACTAAAATTCAAATGCACAAAAAAAACTACAGAGTATAAAGCCTTAATCTTAGGTCTTCAATCAAAAATAGCTATGAACATTAAGTGTATTAGGATATTTTATGATTATCAACTTGTAAAACAAATCAACGAAGAATAACAATGCAAAGAACCAACCATTACGCTTTATTATGAAGTAGCAATGAAATTGCTCTCTAAGTTTGATTGGTATGAAATCAATAGCTTGCCACATTCGAATTATGGAGTTTATACTTCATCATATCATTTGTCATTTTGGTATCCCCTCAAAAATCATTTTAGACAATGGCAAGTCTTTCAAGAACAAGGATGTTCGAGCACTTTGCGAGAAATACAACATTCAACATAGTTTCTCGACTCCTTATTACCCACAAGAAAATGGACAAGCTGAAGCTTCCAATAAGACCTTAATTGCTATTCTCAAGAAACTTGTCAAAGAAAATCATAGATATTGGCACACACAAATTCCCTTGGAATTATGGGCTTATCGAACAAGCATCCGCATGCCTACAGGGGCAACACCATTTTTATTGGTCTATGGAGTCGAAGCAATCATGCCTCTTGAGCTCGAGATCCCTTCCTTGCGAATTTCTTTGTAGGAATTCATAGATGATGACACATCTAGACAAGCACGTCTTGACCAACTCACACTTCTTGATGAGATGTGAGTCAATGCTTTAGAGAATTTATGAGTTTATCAGGACCACCTCAAATGTGCTTACAACACCAAAGTCCATCTACGTGAATTCCAAGTAGGAGATCTTGTCCTTAAAGAGAACCAACAAAATACCAATGCATTACCACATCTTCATGATAAATTCATGGCTAATTGGTTAGGTCCATACATTGTTACACAAAGAGTGGGTAATGGTACTTATAGGCTTTCCAGTCTAGAGGGAGAGGAAGAATCTGAACCACTTAATGTTATACACTTGAAAGCATTCTATGCATGATTTTATTATTATATATGTATATATACATGGCTAATACACAAAAACATTTGCATACACTTCATTCATAACATTGCATTTCACTTGCATTCACATTCCAAAAACAATGCATTCACCCACATTTCATATTGCATTTCACATTTCACAAAATTGCATGTCATACATTGCATTCACATTCACATTCCACATTTCATATAGGGATCATTTATTAAGTTCAAGGTCTTAATTGGTCCAACAAAATTCATGTTGCCTTAATCAGGGGCACCTTCACAATGTCATCCACACAATTCCACCAAGTCAAATTGCCATTAGCACAAGCCACATTCACAACTCCTAGGTGTTTTTGGTCACTCAACCACTCCTAGTGTTTTAAGCAACCTCCAAAATACATGTCAAGTTCTTTTAGGACCATTGCACATATACACTAAGAAAATATTGAGTTTTGGGAATTGACTCCAAAACATTCTTGAACCAAACATAATTTCACATCTTAAAAACATCTTGTGTCAAAGAGGGATAACACCATACTTGGTATGAACCTTGAAGTGAAAAGGGTCATCCTTGCTAGTCCCATCATGCAACATAGTCCATAAAAATAGTGGTTCTTACCACTACCACAATTCCAAAAAAATAAAGATTAGGAAAAATCCCTAACAAAAACTCTAAATATTTTACATCACACACCATTGATCAATTGGGTTGTAAGGATCGTACTACATTTCCAATCAGACGGTTAGGTAGTCATCCCAAAAACTTAAGAGATCAACAACAAAAGTCATGGACTATGGAGTTAGCCTCCACCGAAGCTATAGATGCTTGACTGGTAGTGGAGTATGCTCATGCGTGGTGACATGTCTCTTTTAAAAGAGACCTTTGACCACTCATACGGACAAGCTAGCTTCTTGGTTTCATCCATAACAGGTTTACCCAATTTACTCAAGATGAGTTAATGAACTCACTTGCACACACATTGGTTCTTGATTGCCTTGGGTCATTACCATGCTCTTGATTAGGTAAATGAATTCACTACACACACATTTGGTCCTAGAAGGATTAGGTAGTTTTAGTGAGTTTGTTTGATGCCACTAGGATGTTTGAGTCTCTATAAAACATGTAGTTTTCCATATCAACATCCATATCTTCTTCCATATCAACATCCATGTCTTCTTCCATATCAACATCCATGTCTTCTTCCATATCAACATCCATATCTTCTTTCGTGTCACCATCCATGTCATGTAAAAAGCCATGCATCCCATATGCCACCAAGTCTTGATGCCCCTGATTAAACAACAATGCTAGAAAAGGGTCAAGAAAAGATCTAAACTATAAATGAGCATTCGTACATGCCATCTTGCATTAATCATCCATATATTCCATCTTGCATTAATCATCCATAACATAGCATATGCATTCATCATAAATAAAAAACATGCATAACACAAAAAGCATTCACAAAAACATATAACACAAAAGGTAAAAGCCATGTATATATATGTATAAATATCACATGTACAATGAGTGCCCAAAGGCTACATACAATAGAGCACCAAGGCTCATATACAAAAAGTGCATCTAAGCACTAGCTAATGCCCATGAGTGGACCCCTAGGACCTACTAGGAGCCCTAGACCTAGAACTCTACCTAGACTCAGCTGGCCTAGTTGACTGCATCATCGAGAAATATGGAGGATCTAGCAACATGATATGGTTTGCCATACATAAATCCTCTAAGGAGTGCACATATACCTCGCTCACCCAAAAGTCACTATAAGTCTAGCCCATGTCGACATTCCTTGCCTAGAAGCTCTACTTGGAGCCTCGTGATCATCTCCCGATCATCCCCACTAGCTCCTCCTACCATCTACTCTACCTGCATCTGAGCTATAGTCGCATCCCATGCACTAAGCTCCACCTGTAGCTATGCTACAGTCTCATCATGAGACTACACCAAAGCCTCCCACTCTACTCATAGCTACTCCATCTTGACCTATAACCTCACCACCTTGGATATCTCCCCCATATCATCCTCCTCCTCATCCTCCCCTCCACAAACCATAGGAGTCTTCTACCTCACACCTCTCAACTTCTTCCTTTGACTGCTAGCTCGGAGGGGTCTCGATCACTTTGAAGTCCCATCAGACTCCTCAACATCATCCTCACCATCGACCACCACCTTAGGTACCCATACTGGTTGGGCACCAAACCATGCTACATACTCGAGGGTCATCCCCGCATCATCCACATCAGGGACCTCTAGCTCCTCATCATCCTCGACCACCACCCTCCATGGCTCCACACATGGAAGCCCCACCTCCTCTTGGTGCCTCCTATAAAGCATCGGCTCCTTCGGTACTCCCTGTGGCAAGCCAAACTACCGCAACACCCATGAGAACTGGAAGTACTCCACCTCACCCTACCACCTCCCAACTATCCACCTCGGTTGCCTAACCCACCGTAATTGCTCCCTATCTCTAGTCCACCTAGTCCCCCACCAAGGCCTCCACATCACCTGGGTGGATGTTAGTCCAGCCCACATATCCCGGTACCACTGGCTCGAGCACACTGGATGACTTGGTTGTACCTCCTCCACTATCGCCCATCTCCTAGCAAAGGGCTGCACACCATCCCACTCACGATAGGGTAGACCCTTTGATCATGCCACCCTGAAGTGCTCCCATCCCCAACACTAAAGAAGAAAGTTGCACCCCAAGCCCTTCCTCTTTCACTACATCACCTCATACAACTCTCGGTACACCTGCGCCAACAAAGCAGGCACCCATGCATATGGTTGTGGCATGGTGAGAAAATCACTCACCAATCCCAATAGGTTCCATGGGAACCTACAACTAGTACTATTGGGAACCACGATGTTCACCAACATGAACATCACCAAGGTCGGGAGGGGATCCAACTCCTTGTCCACATACATGGTCAAGTAGGGAATCCCTCCACTCTCCACCTTCACCTCCTCCCATCTATCCCCAAACATCCTGCTCATCTGGGCCTTCTTATCATAGCCCACCTCCACCTTCACCCCCTCCACTAGCACCTTGAGAATGTGATACACATCCTCAAGGGTAATGGTCACCTCCCCGATCGGCAGCTGGAAGGTCCCCCTATCCGCATCCCATATTTCAGCCAAAGCTGAAAGATACCCCTCATCCGCCCTCACCACATCAAGACGGGCCGCACCCTCTATCCCCACCACCTTCAGTACATCCCAGTCCACCTCTGACAATAATTTCCTCATCCCAGGAACAAGGGGAGAAAATCAATGTCGGGGCTCCAAAATTCGCAACTGCAAGCAAGCAACACAATTCATTAGTTAAAAAAAAACAATAAAAACAACAAAATTTTGCACAACACAAAAAGTTTTCAAAGGCATTACCTTGGAAAACCTTGCCTCCGCTCCAGCCGTAGCACTCATTCCCTCCACCGCCATAGCTTTCGCACCAAATTTCAACTACCTCACTTCACTCCTCACTCCACTTCACTCCTCAGAATGCAGCTTCTCAAACTTGCAAACGCACAAATGAGTTACATTTTCCAACCTACAGGCTATTTATAGCTTTTGCAGGTGCATTGAAGTGCCTTGGGGCATTTTAGATAAGCCTAAGCATGCATGGGTGCTTTCCAGAATGCTGAAGCATGCAAGGGCATTTCTAGGTGCCTTGAAGCATAGTCGGGCATTTCTTGCATCTCAGAAATGCATGCGGGCGTTTGATGCATAAATCCACAAAAGGTAAAATTGATCAAATCAGTAGCTTACCTCCTCCAAATTTCACCAAATTTCACCCACACATCAATTCCATCATAACATCAGGTTTTGTGAAAACAAAAATCAGTTTGGATGCATAATTTTTGTTTGTGACCAAAAGTCATAAAAAGCACAATTCCAATTACAAAATGTATCAAACTGGTCCAAATTTTCACAAAACAACCATCTTCATCATCTACATCATAATTCTCATCATCCCACCAATTTTTGTGAAAATATGAGTTGATTTGGCTCAATAAATCAAATTTTGTGTCCAAAGATGTAAAATTGACCAACATGCTATCCAATGTTCACCAATCAGTTCTATTTTTCACAAATCATCACATTTCTTCCTCAAAATTTCAAATTTCACTAACATCATACTCCATCATCCATTTATTTCCACATGTGCCACATTTTGAGTGAATCTTGTATATAGTGGTTTGTTCTATATACTTGGCGATTGTAGCGATTTGCATCCATGCAATTCGGTAAGATGAATGAATCACCATAAGAACACTTGGTCATCATCATCCTTCTATATCTCCTAGTTCAAAAGCACAATCAAATTTGCTTCCTCACATTTCAAGTGAACCTTTGACAAGATTAATCTTGCTAAAAAGCTATCATTGATGGCCTAGTTCATGGGGCTTAAAACATGGACAAAATTACATCACATCATTCCCAATTTCCTTGATAGTCATCATAGCGACTGGCTCTAGCTAGGGTGATTGGTTCCATTGAGAGGAATTATCCTACAGTCACTAGCAGGCCCTCCAAAGTTGACTTCTTTATTTTATTTTTGCATCTTCATATTGCATATCAATGAGGCCATACGACAAAATTTATTCAACATCATGGAATCACCCAAAATTTGGGGCAACTAAATTTGATTATGATTTTTCCACAACGGGATACATCTTACATGATCATGACATCTACATCTGGCACAAAACCCTTCATATTTTGGGGCAAAAATAGACGCAATCATCATCATCATTTCTCCCAAAACCCTTCATCTATTGGGGTAAAAATAGATGCAATCATCATTTCTCCCAAAACCTTCATCTGTTGGGGCAAAAAAAATGCATTCATATTTTCCATTCCACAAATTATCCTTCAATCATTGGGATAAAAAATGGTCACACATTCCATCATTCCCATTTCCTTCTTTGCACAACATTTCATTCTTTTTCAATTGGCTCATGAGATTCATCCGCAACTCATTCACCAATTGAGGGGGTAAGCTACGCAATAACTCCGGAATTATTTATTCTTTTACCTTCAATTTTGTTCCACATTCCAACAAGAGAGAGAAGTTGCTTCTATGCCTAGCCCGATCAGGTGTCTCATATTTTTGCACCATATTGTGTTTCACACAACATGGTACAAAAAGGGGCATCTATAGACACCAAAATCTAGCCACTTGTCCTCCATCCATGCTTTCCCACCATCTCCACCACCAAAACATAGCCACTTGTCCTCCATCCTAGCTTTCCCGCCATTTTCGCCCAATATTTATATATGTTTATTATATATATTTAAATAATAATATTTTATATATATTTAATAAATATATATTTATATAAATAAATTAATCCCAGCCATCCGATTTCATTTAATCTCATCCATCCATCCACATCAATCCATGCCACACCCTAAATTTAATATCCACCCTTAGATATGCTTTAATCTCAGCCACACGATTAGTGTTGTTGAAACCCTAAGCATGCCCTAGGTTGGATTATAAATAGAAGCCATTTTGATGGCTCAACCCCTGAGTTTTCCTGGAGTGCCTGATTTTCCAAATTTTTTGAATACCCTGAGTTCCCTAAGGTTCCCTAAGCTTCCAAAGTGTCTCAAAGTTTTAATCTAGCATTTGTACCTCAACCCACTCCATCCATCATATTCCATATCTACTCGTTTGTCGCCACCATTATCGCATCCTTCACCATCATTAGATCTACTTTCGTAGATCTGATTTGATTTCTTGAGTGCCTTGCTTCTCTCTATGAGTGCTCTACTACTCTCTACCACAACATCGAGTACCCTTTCATTCTATGCCACAACCTCAAGCACCCTATCACTCTCTACGAGCACCCTACCACTCTCCACCATAGCCTCGAGCACCCTACCACTCTTTGTGAGTGCCCTGCTACTCTTCGCCATATCCCTGAGTGCCCTGCCACTCTCCACGAGCACCCTACTACTCTTCTTGAGAGCCCTATCACATTTTAGAGTCCTATTCTAATGACAAGCGAGATCTTCGGGTGTCGCTAGGGCACACCTTCACCATCGACCTACAACTGATCCAAGACAACCAGCAAGGAGCAAGGTAAATCATTATTTGTTATCATTTCATTTCATGCATTTTTATTTTTGTTCACTTCATTAGCAATAGATCAGTTAGGGTTTATTATTTATAGAGGGCCTCACATTGTGGAGCCCTCACAGGTATTACTAACTTATTTGTTGTGTCATTGTGTGCAGATCTAAAGGTGCTACACAAGCATTGGACAACTGATTAAGCTGGAGTGGCCCAACATCGGATACGTAGAAGCCCACTCACCCTTGTTGGGAGTAGAACACAACTGAAGACACCACCATTTGTTGTAGCTAGGGTTTTGGAGAACCCTAGCAATATTTGTAATAATTGTATCAAAAGGGATTCTTACATCCACTATTGTAACAACGGAGTTTTTAGGCTCCCCCCTATTTAATATCAATCTCATTTGTTGTGCAATATATGGTTATTTGAATTCTGTTTATTCAAATTTTGTTTGGTGTGTCTTCACACTAAGTAACCACCCAGAGGAGAAAAAAATACTTTATGAGGCTTAAATTAAAAGTCCAAAGGTTATCAACAATAAAAGAACAATCACACCATGGAAAATAACTCTAAGTTTTTATGGCATCACCATAGGGGGATCCTTGTATTAAGTACTACCCAACTAAGTTGGGGGGTTGGATCTTCTAAAATAGGCTCCCATCTAGAAGGAGCATCAAAGGGTAGCGGTGTCAAGATGACTTCAGTAGGATTTTTTGATGTCCAACCAGTGGAAGAAGGATAGCCCTTGAAGCCCTGCTCCTGACTAGAAGTTCCCTAGCCTAGGACCTAAGTGGAAGTTTCCCAGCCCCATCCATGTATCTAAGGGGAAGAAAATCAAGCAGAATACCAACCTATGATTCTACCAGGAGAGTGGTGCTACTACGACATACTACAAGGTCTTTTGTCAAGACAGGGGCTACAAGTTCATCAGGTCTAGGAATTACGACTCTATCAATACTCCATCCAAGAAGGATGACCCTGATAAGAGGTCAAAGAAGGTAATACCCTGGCCACCGAACACCGAACATGATGCATTAACCTAGTGACCCAACAAGATTTGTAAGTGTTCAACTTCAAGTGCCACCTTGTTGGCCTATGCTTGAATTTGAATCATAACATTAGAACATATCATAGCTTTAGCATAAGAACAATTTATAGAAGCAAGTGTGCTAGAAAAAATAGCATTGTTATGGCCCTTCTAGATGCTAAACATAATTTTTGATATATAAAGTGTTAGAGTTGGTCAATGTTAGCAAGCATGCCCGTCTTGTCCCCAAGAAGAACTATATGCCAAGAGAAGTGTCTAGGATGAAATGGTTGAAAAATTATGAATCCAATATTAGACAACTTATGCTTTGGGACATAACCAAAATATGTTCTTGATGGTATCTCAAAGTTGAGAGAAGGGGAATTTTGGGTTTCTTAACCCCATGTGAACTAACCAGTCCACAACCAACAAGCCTTGGAAAAACAAGCACCAAAAAAAGTGTGCTAATTTGGGTTCCAAAGTTGTATCCCAAATAGCAAAAAAATTGCACTATTAGCCCTTGTGAGAGGATTAAAGGTTCCAATGATTGATAAGTGTAGGAGCCATGGGAAAATGAGGGCCTAGGGGAAAGCCAATGATACCCATTTATGGGTTTGTAATTTTTGAAAGGAATATTTAAAATCATTTCTAGTCTTTCCACCATGGATGTGTGGTTCTAATCTTAATTTTGTGAAGCATGTCATATGTGACTACTTCTTGAATTGTTTTAATTACCTCTTTATCTTGCTTTTGGAGTCTTAACTAAGCTTTAGCTTTAGGCCAAGAAATCCAATCTTTGGTGTAGCTAAAGAAAAGGCCAGAGGTGACCTTTACTACCTTGTGAAAAAATGGAGCATCTTAACCCAGGGAAGCTTGGCTAAAGGTTAATCCTAATGTGTGATAATAGGGTACCATCAAAGTGAGAGACTGTTCATAGATGAGCCAGATTGCAAGCCACTACCATTATATTAGAGCCAAGATTTGATGGAGTCCTAGGCATTCCAAATACTTTTGACTATAAATATACCCTAGATCTAAATAGAAACTTTCATAACCAAAAGTGAGGGCAACCCAAGCCCTTTTCAGGATTTTGTCTGTATGAGATTGTAAATTCCAAATGCTCATTAAATTTATCAGATAAAAATACAATGCATTATATAAGGTGCTAACATAGGTTAGCGAGAATTAAGGTACGAGAAGAGAAAACAAATTAAAATTGTAATCTAAATATCCTTGCCACCCAAAGATGTCATCCAATGTGCCATCCACATTGTCTTCCACTGTGCTGACTAGGATGTTGTCCAATGGGGTAAAAGGTAAGGATAGAATAACCCTTTTTTAACTTCCAATATTCTTCCCCTTAAAGTTGAGAGGACTGACTATATAGTTTCTTAGCTTTATATATTGAGCTTTAGTCATGCCTTTGGTGAAGATGTCTTTAATGTTGTCCAAAGTGCTGCAATGTTTAAGCTCAATGATTTGCTGCTCCACCATGTCTCGGATGAAGTGATACTTCATATCAAAATGCTTTGATTTGCTATGGTGGATTGTATTGTATGCCAACTGAATGGCACTCATGTTATCACAATATAGTCGAGTTGGACCACTTTGACTTTCTCCAATCTCTTCAAGGATTTTTCTCAACCATAGGGCTTGAGTACTAGCATATGTGATGTCTATATACTCAGTCTCAGTAGATGACAATGCAACAACAATATAATTTTAGGAACTCCATGTAATTAGTCCTGATCCTAGACTAAAATAGTTCCTTGATGTAGATTTCCTATCATCTATATTGATGTCCCAATCACTGTCACTGAAGCCAACAAATTTAACAAAATTACATTTGTGGTAATGGATTCCAAAATCCAATGCACCCTTTACATATCTTAAGATTATTTTAGTTGCTTGTAAATGTAGCTCAGATGGACTTGCCATAAACCTTGAAACTAGAGAAACAACATATTGAATATGAGGTCTTGTGTTGGTGAGAAACATAAAACTTCCAACCATGCTCCTGTAAGTGGTCATGTCAACCTTTGGTTATCCGTCATCCTTTTTCAATTGGATTCCATGTCTAGTTGGAGTGGCAACTGATTTGCACTGCTCCATAGAAAATTTATTGATCATGTCTCGAGCATACTTGTGTTGACATATGAAAATCCCTTTATTTGATTGATGAACTTCCATGCCTAGGAAGTATTGCATTAAACCAAGATATTTCATCTCAAACTACTTCATCATGGAGTTTTTGAACTCCATATTCATTTTAGTGTTACTACCCATAAATATTAGATCATCCACATACAAACAAACTATGAGAATGTCTACACCATGCTTTAGGTAGTAAAGAGTTAGTTCACTTTTGCTTCTAGTGAATCCATACTTGCTGAAATAGCCATCAATGTGTGAGTACCAAGCTCTTGGTGCTTGCTTGAGGCCATAAATGATTTTTCAATTTACAAACAAGGTTATCCTTACCTTGTTCTTGAAATCCTTGAGGTTGTTGAACATAAAACTCCTCAGTCAAGTACCCATTCAGAAAAGTACTTTTCACATCCATGTGTTGAATGTTCCATCCTTTGTGGGCAATTAAGGAAAGAACATATCTAATTATTTCCCGTCTTGCAACAGGAGAAAAGGTTTCCTCATAGTCAATGCCAAATTTATGAGTAAAACATTTTGCTACAAGTCTCACCTTGTGCCTCTCAATGCTTCCATCAGCATTGAATTTGGTCTTGTAGACCCATTTACATCCAACACATTTTTTTCCTTTGGGCAGCTTTACTAGCTCCCATGTATCATTATTTTTTATAGAGGTTATTTCCTCTTTCATGGCTTCTTGCCATACATTCTGAGTACAATCCTTCTCATAGCTAGATGGTTCTAGCTGTGTATTAGTTAATAAAGCATAATTAACTACATCTCCCTTAGGATCTTAGGAGTCATCATCCCCATACATATGCAAATTTTCAAGTTTTTGCAAAATTGAATTCATTTCACTAGCTTGGCTTCTAGTGTATATTTTTTGGATATTTTGATCCAACATTTGAAAATATGGATGATGCTATAATGTTATTTTTCCTCTTTATGGAGAATCAATGTCCATCGATGAATAACTTATTGATCGTTGTGGATAAGGACTTGGAGTGGCGGCTGATGTACTTGCTGTATTACTCCTGCTTGGGCATGGAGGAGGTGTGCCTTTGTTTTTCTTGGGAGGTACCTGCTGCATTTGTGAAGAAATTACATCTTGGGATTCATCATCTAAAAAAATTCTTTAATGACCCCATTCTCCCCCCTCATCAAAAATTACATCCCTAGAAAGTACAATTTTATGTGTCTTTGGATTGTAGAGTCTAGATGCTTTGGTAGACTCACAATACCCTACAAAAATACAAGCTTGAATTTTGGGATCAAGCTTCTTCCTTTTCTCATCAGGAATGTGTGCATATGCTTAAGAACCAAAAACTTTGAAATGCTTTACATTTTGTTTCTTTCCATACCACCCCTCATAAGGAGTGATTCCATATAAACTAGAATTCAGGCTCCTATTTAGAATGTATACACTGGTTCTTACAGCATCAGCCCAGTACATATTAGTTAAATGCTTAGTCTGAAGCATCATTCTCACTATCTCTACTATGGTGCGGTTCTTTCTCTCTGCCACACCATTATGTTGTGGGGTATAGGTAGTGGTGAATTGCCTTTTGATCCCACTTGCTTTACAATATTTCAAATATTCTTTTGAGGAGTACTCACCTCCTCGGTCTGTCCTAAGACATTTTACATAAAAATCACTTTGTTTCTCTGCATTGTTTCTGAAATATATGAAGCAATCAAAAGCTTCATCTTTATGTTTCAAGAAATAAATCCAGCACATTCTAGAGAAATCATCTATGAAAGTGAGAAAATATGAATTGTTTCTGATACTCTTTTTCTGCATTGGACCATAGATGTCCAAATGCACTAACTGAAGTGGATAGCTAGCTCTCCACACTTGCCCTTTTGGAAACTTAGACCTTGAGTTCTTTCCCAAAGCACATCCTTCACAGACCTCCTTTTGTTCATTGATTTTGGGAAGTGCTGTTACCATAGCTTGAGAAGTTAGAAACTTCAAGCTGGCTGAATTAAGGTGACCATATCACAAGTGCAAAAACACACTTGGATTAGCTATAGCTACATTTGCAAGTTGAGCTCCCGCTGGCTCTCCAAACTTGAGGGGAAACAATCTATTCTTGGTCATTGGTACCTGTGTGATGACACGATTATAATTGTTTTTATCAAGAATGATACATTTTCCTTCATCAAAAACAAGTTTGTAATTATTCTCCATCATTTGCCCAATGCTTAGCAGATTATGTTGGAGCTTTGGAGTGTAGTAGATGTTATTCACTTTATTTATGCCTTATTTCATTAGAACCTCCATGGATCCAATGCCTTTGACTTGCAAAGCTTTATCATTCCCTAAATTTATTCAGGATTTGTAAGTGGAATCCATTGTAGTAAAGAGTTCTTATTTGCCACTCATATGGTTGGAGCAACCAGTATCCAAAATCAATGTATCATTTAGATTTTGTTCTGATTGTCCATAAGAAAGAAAAAAATTAGAAGTTTCATCTTCTTCACCATAATTTCCATGTTGACTGCTGCTGCCTTGAGAAGATTTTGATCAACAATCACAAGTAAAGTGACCTGGTTTGCCATAGTTGAAACAAATATTTTTGGACTTGTCACTTTCTCACCCTTGATTTCCACTTCGTCCTGGATTTCCACCTCTATTTTGGTTTCCACCTCTATTTTGATTGCCTCCTTTGTTGGAATTCCCTCCTTTATTTTGATTGCCTTTGCCTCTTCCTCTTCTCTGACCTCTGCCTTGACCTCTTCCACATCCTCTTCCAACATTTTTATTGGATGTGAAGGCTTTATCATCGCCTCCATAGCTGGTTTAAGGAGATTCCTATAATCTCTCTTCATGAGACATTAATGACCTGATTAATGCATCAAATGTTAAAATGGAAAGATATTTTGACTCTTCTATGATTATGGCTATGTGATTCCATATTTGTGGAAGGGTTCACAACACTTTCATTACGATTTTTTTCAGGCTTAATTTCCTCTCCAGGAGTAACTATTTTATCAACTACTGCCTTGACTCTGACACAGTAGTCACCTATTTTTTCGTCTTCTTTCATTTTGAGATTTTCAAAATCTCATTTCAGAGTTTGAAGCCTCACTTGCTTCACTTGATCACTTCCTTGGAATCCATATTTCAAATCTTTCCATGCAGCTTGTGCAATTGTATAAGTGACTATTATAGGAAATATACTCGTCTCCAATGCTGCTTGAAGATGATAAAGAGCAAAAGAGTTGCTCTTTTGTCCTTCTTTTCTTGTTTTCTTATCTGCAACACTTAATGTTGCCCAATCTGAGGGTTCTATGTAACCCTCTTCCACTATGTCCCATAAACCTTTTCCTATGAGTAAGCTCTTCATTTTGATAGACCAGTATTCATAATCATATCCATTGAATTTTGGAATAGGTAAATTGTTATGTGAGGCCATAGCTGCTATAAACTATAAAAAAAAAACACTCTCTTTATTTCTCTGTTACAATAAAGCACTCTGCTTTTTGAAGAAGGAAGAAAGAAGAAGAAAAATAAATTATAAATTATAAATTGAGGTCAAGTTTGGATTGATTCACCCTTTCATTGATAGCTTGATCTTCTTGTTGTGGCGCTGTTATCACTTGATTCATGTAATTTTTTGCTGCCTGTTCTTCGTCGTCACTGATCAAGATGATCTCTGGAGATTCAAGTTCTAGAATTTCAATGGAGTCATTATTGCTAAATTGTGGATTTACTGGTGCTTGTGGTGCAAATTTTGATTGTTCAAATCTGCTACTAAATGAGTTATCCTTAGAGTCTGCCTCGTACCCTGAATTTGGATGTCTCTGATGTGCTATTACTACGTTCTGCAACTGACTAAACACAATATGTAGCCCATAAGTTTGCACTTTTCATCAAAAGTTTCAGAATTTTCTCTTACCAAAAGAGAACATAGGGCATGATAACACCCACTTGATCATATCATCTATGTGCCTTTACAATTTCAAGTTTTCTTTTGCCTCTTTTACAAAGAAATTTTAAGCCTCTCAGGCTTGTTACAAAAGGAAAAATTTCCAGTTTTTAAAGCCTTATGGGCTATTACAACATATTTTTTCCACCACAATATTGATTCCTTGAATCAGGTGTAATGCTCCCTCTTTTACAAAAAATTGCCTCTTAGGCAATGTTCTCACATATTTTTTTTTTTTATAATTTACTTTCAATTTTTTTTTTTTGAAAAGCTATTATAATAACTTGTCATCTAATAATTAAAAAAAATGAAATTCTTTTGTCCCACATTCATTGGGAATAGGCACTAAGAGGTGTATATTACCTTGGACGCGCATAATGCTTGTTGATTGCCTTTGAGAAATCAGCCCTTGCCCCTTTTGCCACGTCGCGTTCGAATCGCTCCTTGCCACGTTGCCTTCCAATCCCTCATTGCCATGTCACGTTCATGACCAACCAAACCACCACACTGTCCTCTGCTCAGTAGTTGCCATGTGTCACCTTATAGTCATCCACGTCATCTGATCTGCCACACTATTCTCTACTCATTTGTTGCCACGTGTCCTTCGCTCAGTAGCTGCCATGTGTCCTTCGATGTCTAGTTATTTAGGTCCCTCAATTTTTGAGCCTACGGGCCCTCCTGGTCCACCTTGGGTTTCGACCCTATGGGCCTTCCTGGTCTACCTCAAGTTTCAAGCCTACGGACCCTCCTGGTTTACCTCGATTTTCAAGCCACATCAGATCCAGGTCCTCGCTGGCTTTGAACAGACCCTCCTCACTGGCCTCGAACATATCCTCACCTCAAAAATTGAGCCACCTCATGCCTTAAAAGTTGAGCCAAATCAGTCAGATCTGTCTCCTCAAAAACTGTGCCTTCCTTGAACCCTGTCCACTCGGCTCCCAAACTGCTGCGCTCTGATACTAGGTGTAAATTTCAAATGCTCATTAAATTAATCAAAGAAAAATACAATGCATTATATAAGGTGCTAACATATGGTTAGTGAGAATTAAGGTAGGAGAAGAGAAAACAAATTAAAATTGTAATCTAAATATCCTTGCTGCCCAAAGATGTCGTCTAATGTGCGGTCCACATTTCCATCCACTGTGCTAACTAGGATGCCGTCCAATGGGGTAAAAGATAAGGATAGAATAACCCTTTTTTAACTTCCAACAGGGATGGTTAAGGAAATACAATGTCAAAGCAACATTTTTGAGGCTTCATTTCGTTGCATAACTTTGATGATCACTTTGGCACAAAGAGTTATTCCTTTTTGTTGGGTATCAAGACGGGCCAAACCTCCAGAGTCCCTTAGAAGGAAGTAGAAGTAAAATTCCTAGGCTACTCGATGGAAGACTTTTTTATCTGTCAAAGCATACCAAAAATCACTAAGGAGCTTTTCTAACTTCCGGTAAGAAGCTTTGGATGGGAACCAACAAGATGAGTAATAAGCATGAGTGACAACTAAAATTTTGTAGAAAACCTAGAACTTAACAACTAGCAACGGAGAAGGGTTATGCATAAGGGGTCGGTGCTAAAATCTATTTATAATAAGGAGGTGAATCTATTTCAAAGGTGAGGTGAATGGTGTCCAAATTCATGTAGAAGACATGGCGAATTGCATATTTTATTAACAAAAAAATATAACAAAGTGGTGAATTTATCTTAATATTTGAAAAAAATTATAAATATTTAACATGAATTGTAAAAGTGTACCGACTAAAAACTATCAATGGCTAAAACTATTGGTAGCTAAAAATTATTTGTAGCTACAAACTATCAACAAGTGCAAACTACTAGTCATTAGAAACTATCAGTCACTAGAAACTACCAGTAGCTGCAAACTATAGGTAGCTGCAAACTACTAATAGTTGAATACTATCCACAACTTAAAACTAATGGCTATTGGAAACTACTAGTAGTTGACTCCTATGATAGATGAAAACTACCAGTAGATGTAAACTACCAGCAACTGCAAACTACTAACAAATGCTTCACTAGTGTCTAAAACTATTGGTACAACCAGTGTATTCATACTATCGATAACTACAAACAACTGGCACCACCAGTGTCTGTGAACTACCATCATCACTCAATGTTTACAAACTACTAGCACCACCAATGTCTACAAACTACCAGTATCACTAGTGTATTCATACTATCGATACCACCAGTGTTTGCTTACTACTGGTGCAACCAACATCTACTTACTACCGATACTATCACACATGTATCTTACCATTATGCACTGCTACATATCAGCACTACATCTATTCAAGGACACATGTCAACATTTTAGGTAAGGAAAGGTCTATAAAAGTGCAATAACCCTCACCATTTCAACTTCACGCAAACCCTTACAGAGCCTTAGAAAGCCTTCCACAACCTTGCAAAGCCTACCAAAGACTTTGAAGCTTACAAGAACCCTTTGAAATATTACATCTATTGCAGTAATGTCCACCTCACCCTTCATTTTTGCATCTAAACTTACATTCAAAAATATTGTTTGCCATTAATATTCGAGGTTATCACAACACCAGGGTACAAGGCTACATAGGTAACAAATACGAGCCTTCTAGGGTTAGTATCAATGTCCCAATTCAACGCTGATAATAATTTGCAATTGAAAATTGTTAGATGTTACAACCATGACGGTTTAGTCTTCAACATGGACATTGACAACAAGACTATTTCCTTCACTATCAACCCTATGAACATCGAAAGGATGATAGGGCTTCCCCACAAGGTTTTTCCATCCGTGACATCAAAGTTTGCTTTAACCGATGATGTCAAAATGTACCTGGAGATAATATTCAATCTCTCATAAAACTTGTTGTCAGGTAAGTTTCCATTCCCAAATATTTTGAGTCTCGTCTTAATTAATTTTTTGTAATTTATTAATTTTATGTTATATTTTTTTAGTTCATTCAAATCCTTCCAGGAGGGACCTCCAATTTTCACATGTCACCAACCAGTTTCTTCGTGCAGTGATCAAGTTTTTCCAAGCACGTATTATTTTGTAGGGGAGGTCAATTGACATTCCAATGTGGGGGCTTGTGTATTTGGTGTGCTATTTAGCTCACAAAAATTTTGACTGGTTGACATATATTTTGAAAAAAATTAAATATGATCTCAACAATGCCCACTCAAATAGTGGGGTAGTTGTTCCCACATCCAATTTTCTTCTTGATTTTTTTATGAATCATACTATAATCTAAAGAATACCTCGGTGCCCACCTTGCTCCACACAAAACTATGGATAATTGGCTTGATAAATGAAGAGGTGCAGGTAAATTGTAAATTTTTATTAACATAATTCTTGCTATTTTAGAAGTGTTTATTTGATACTTATTTAAATTTAATTCAATGCAGAAAAGTGCAACCACCACTTCCTCTAAAAGAGAGGTTGTAATAAGGGAAATTATACTAGAGATCACAGGAGATTCAAACAGTCAGCCAAAGCAAGTACAACCACTCCTAAGATCTCAAAAATACCTCAGGTCTTCTGTATTCCCTCTTTCTCGTCTTACTGCTTCATCAACTGCACCTAAAGTGCACATTGATGTTGAAGAAGTTAGCCAACCCTTGAGAGGTAATGTGACACAAATGTTTTAGTGTAGTTTATTTCATTAGGTTAATTTTATTGATAGCTTCATTTACTATTTTTTTGTTATGTTTTTAGGGTAACATCATGCACACCCTTCAAAATCTTCATCCGGTATAATCAGTTAAATTATATTCTTGCTATATAGAAAATTAATTTTAGTTCATTTTTAGAAAAATTTTGTAATATTTTTAATTTTATTTTTTGTAGGAACATCGGTTCAATCACCTGCTCACACACAATGAATGATACCACCACCACCTCCACCATGACCACAATCGATGAGGGGTCAATAACGTATGCATGGGAAGTAACTATTTTCTACAAGGAGTTAGGGAGTAAGACATACACAGAAGTTATTAGAGCTTCTAATTATTTTGATTGGGACGTCTGCTCTGTGTGGTTTATCAACATTGGATAATCCTAATCTTCAATAGGATTATCTTTTTCAAGGCAAAAATCCTAAGTTTTTTCACGTTGTTGATGTGCTTCATGATAAAAAACAACTGATATAAGCAAAGGAACCTAAACTAGTGGCAGTTAGTGGCAAATCTTTCCCTTTGCAAGAAATTTGTGATGTTGGTCCTCTTATGGAAAACCAAAAAATAAAATTTCCAACAAATATTCTATTGGATGACATCTGTGAGGTTAATGTAAAAGATATTCTATTGAATGACATCTCTAGTTTAAGAGATTGAGGGTATTGGAAAAAAGTTTTAATTCAAGAGCTAAATGCTCATTACAATAATTTTTCTAAAAGAGACTATTATTTTTCTTTGGTTGAACAAGAACTAGAAAAGCTTGGTGCTTTGTTAGATCAAGCTCAATCTGGAAGTGTAACGACCACTAGTGTACATAATAATGAAATTTTAAATCTTCTTTTAAGTAGGTTAGAGAATCTAAATACCAAAGCCCAGATATATTATAATAAATGAGCTATTGATAATGATGTAAATTCACTATAGGATACCGAAAATGGACTCCAAGGGTAAAATTGCAAGATAAGATATCATACAAAATACACCAGTAAAAGAAACCTACAAATACTTCCTTTCATTAACTGAATTCACATCCCCTTACAATAGAGCCTCCCATTCCTTATACTCCCCCAAAAATAAAAACCCTAGCCTACGCTATTCCCTTACTAATTTTAGTAACTTTCTATTTTTAGCAACTCACTGGCTATTTTTAGTAACCCTAAAAAAATCTTGGATGGCATCCAAAATAGAATCATGCACCCATTATTCAATAATACCCACTACCCCAAGATAGCAACCCCACTCTAGTTCTACACTAATAGTTATGATAACTTTTTAGTTGTAAAAACTAAAAATTAAATTAAAAGCTAATTTTAGGCCTCCTAGAGGCATTTTCTTGCATGTAAGCATATGGACCACTTTTCTTAGGTTCTCTATGCAATTCTGCACGTTCTAAAAAGAGAACGGGGTAAAACGGACACTCGGAGTAGAAGTTATGGCCCTGGCAAGGTGCATTAGACTATTACAAATCAGAGAAAGTATACAAAACCATTGGAAAGAAATCTAGTCATGGTGCTACAAATATAAAGAACCCTCATAGGAATGAAATCTTGTTATATGCAATAAACATATCATAAGCTTAGCTAGTCTAGAAAAGGGTCTTTAAATCTTGAACATCGTATTGCTTTTGTGACCTCTTATTTTGTTTGAGAATCTATAAGATCTTATCTAAAGTAGGGGTGTAATGCAAAAATATAGATTTTTAACATCTTTATTAAACAATTTTTTTTATAATATCTAAATACGCTTCTAAAATACATATATAAGAGATGTAACACTTATTACAAGTTTATGAATGGAGATGGGTAAAGTGTTTAATGTGTCTTATACGAGAATGTATATGACACCATGAATTTGTCCTAAGTAGTAACTGAAAAGTTCCATATGGTAAGTGTCCATCCAATGCCAACCAATATTGTACCCCTCACAAAAAATGTGTTATTTTCCTTTTAATTAAATTTTCCAGTTAAATTAAATACAAGAAATTTAAAATGAAACAACATTGATAATAATGATTAGCTCATCTTTAGAATCCCAACCTCGATTGGTGCCCACATAGAGCAGATCTAGAAGTGATTCTTGTGGTATGGAAGCGAAGAGAGGAAGAGGATTCCGTTAGTCTCTTGGCCCCTAGTTTTTTGGTCCAAGGATGAAGGTGGGATCGACCTCCGTCGAATTTCCTTGATGAATAAAGCCCTCTTGGCCAAGCATGTATGGAAGGTTTTCACCAACTCCCCGACCGAGTGGGTTAGCATTGTCAGTAGGAAATACCTCCAGTAACACCCCTTCCTCAATGACCACCAGCCTCGGGATGGTTTTGCCCTCTGGAAATCCCTGACCCACACAAAGGACCTCATCCAAAAAGGGACTAGGTGGATTCTTGGTGACGGGACTAGGATTGGCTTCTGGGATGACAAGTGGCTCTGGGATAGAGACCTGAGCGAAGACACCAACCTCCTTGTCTGGAGGCCGCACCTAGAAGCCTCCAAAGGAACCAAGGTGGTTGATTATATCATTAGGGATCAAGGAAGAGTAGACTAGGGGCCCATCAAAGTTCCTCAGTTTCCTTGCCAGATCGATAGTCTCTCGACCCTTATTGACACTGCCATCATCCCTTTAGTTGAGAGGGAGGATAGGTGTGTTTGGCATGGAACCAACAATGACTCCTTCTCGATCAAGTCCACCCATGCCCTCCAAAGGGACCCCCATGAGGCCCATTTCCTAGTCAAGCAGGTGTGGGCTAAGAAGTTGATCCCCAAGATCAGCTTCTTCATCTGGACGACCATCCAAAACAAGATACTCACCATTAATAATCTGGCCAAGAGGGGATTCCTGATCCCAAACAGATGTTACTTGTGCTACGCTAATTGGGAGTTGATGACCCATCTCTTCTTTAGGTGCCCCTTCTCATTTGAGGCTCTAGGATACCTCCTCATTAAGTTCTCCATCCAATGGGCCCCTCTGACTCCATCCCTAACATCCTCATCCAATGGCCCAATCCCTTTTCCCATCCCACCCTCTAATCCCTCTGGGCCTTCTGCCTACCCCACCTTCTCTGGCAACTCTGGCTTGAGTGCAATAGCAGAGCTTTATCCTCCTCGCATCGGGACCACCGGGTGGTGGTAGTCAAAGCGATCACCTTTACATCAGAGAACTCCTACATCCTTCCCTCAGCTTGCCCTCCATGGAAGGCGAACGAGTTAACCCTTTTTAACTCCCTCGAAGTGCAGACGCTCCCCACTTACTCCAATCCCTCCCCCTCTCCTAGAGACTCTACTAGATGGTTGACCCCGTTTTTGGGTGGGTCAAGCTAAAATTCGATGAATCATCCAAAGGCAATCTCGGGCCCTCGAGCGCTGGTGGGGTCATTCACGACCACTCAGGGCATTTTATCCTTGCCTTCATGGAGTTCCTGGGCATTCAAACCAACAACTTCATGAAACCTTTGGCACTCCTTCATGGGCTGATCATTCTTCGAGATTCCCCCACCAAGGTGATCATCGAGGGCGACTCCCTTAACATTATCAATGCCATGACCAAGCAAGGGGATCTATCATGGTGCATAGCCAACATCATTCAGGAAGCCCGAGTCATCCTCTTGGAGCTCCCCCTCTTCTTCGTGTGCCACGTCTACTGTGAAGGGAACAAGCTAGTAGACCTCATGGAAAACACATAATCCTCATCAGCAGGCCTCAGTATTTGGCAAGATGGCTTTCTCAATGACCTTTTGGATGTGGCATCCCAAGACCATCCTCCAAAACATGATTCCAGTACAACAGAATAGCATGTTTGATCTCAGGGCCTCATTGACTTGGAGTCCTAGGCCCCACTCTAATTTTTTTGGGGTTGTTGACCTTAGCCTGAAGCCCCAAATAGTCACATTTTTTGATTGCTCTATCCGTAGTGGACACCTCATCACTAGGGTGGATCCGAGTAGGTCTCTCCACATCCGTGTAGGCCTCGTCATTAGTACCATGTCTGTCCCCATGCCACCTTAACTCACCTATCAGGTCATCCTCATCTCATCCATACCTCTTTTTGAAAAGGTAGTTGCACGGTGTAAGCCATCCACCTAGCCCATTGTCGTCATGCCTCCTCATCATTCGCGTCCCAAGGCTCTCGTTTCCCATTGGCTCTCTCCCACTATTTGTCGTGCTTGCCACCTTTCTACCCGTCTTCACCACCTTTCCAGCGTGTCAATCATCTCCCTAGGCATAAAGTCCTGATACATGCGACTGCCCTATGGCCCTTTGGCTTCCTTATTGTCTATTTCTTCCCCCTCGAGAACCTTCATCTCATTTCTCCCCTGTCTCTTCCCCCCCGGTGGCTTCCTACATTCGTGCTCTCTGGTCGACTATGGTCCCCTCCGCTGCTCCTCGTCGCTCCCTACCTCTGCTTACACCATGTCCAAAGTCATTTACGTCGAGCCCTCCACCCTCACCCTGAGTAGTTCCACCCAGGTTTTCATGGATGCCAAGTCCCTTACCCCTTTCCTCCGCAAATTTGCTGGCCCAGATGAGGAGATCACCCAGGCCTTCCTCGACACATGGAATAATGATGAGGTGGTCATGAAAGGTGTCCATTTCAAGGTTACCAAAGAATTCTTGTTCGAAGTTATGGGGCTGCACCATGAGAAAAAGGGGAAGTTTATCCGACACGACAGGCACAACTGGGAGGAGGAGCTCATCCATTTCCCAAAGCATGACTGGGACAAGACCACCCTCTTTAGATCGTAGCTGCCCAAACCTTACGATGAGGCCATCGTGCCCATCATGTAATTTGTGACCTACGATGACCCTGACTAGAATCTGTGTAGCTTCCATCTCAGCTTCATCAACCATATCCATGACACCACCCTCGTACGCACTCATCGGTACCTTCTGTACTCCCTCACCATTGTGATGGAGAAAGCCCAGAAATCCCATACCCACCCCATCCAATAAGGCCTCATGGCAGTCCTCTACCACATTGCTCTTGCCAACCATCCCCCTCTCCAGAATATCCCTCCATTTTGGCTAATCCCCCTCCCAAGTCTTCGACCTCATCTAATCCTTAGTCTAAGGTGTGGGAGAACAAACCTAGCGACCCCGATATTTCTCCCCCTCCCAAGAAGCACAAGCCCACCCCGAAGCGGTGGGCAATGATCCAGGTCCATAGTAGCTGCAGTGCCTCAGGTGCCCCTACCCCCGATGATAGCTCAACCCCGAGGGTGTCGACCCCTGGCGGCCTCGGTGCCCCCGGTCATAGCAGATCCTCAAGTAGGCTCAAGAAGGCGAAGGTGGAGTTCAAGGGCACCACAGACATGAGCTCAAACTCAGAGGGTGAATTGGGGGTCTTATCGACCAGAATTCTCCTAGACATGACAATAAATTCTTTGACCTTGACAGCCAATGCGGCTTTGACCTCGATTTGTGTGTTAAAAGAGCTCCACCATAGGCTTGGAGCTAGTTTTGACAGGGATGAGAAATAGATGCTAGTCATGATCCAGTGGGGTCCCCTATCTCGGGGTGGTTTTGGTGGCCCAGGTTTGATGACGGGTTTCTAGACATGGTTGCTATTTACATTTCCTCAATCGTTTATGTGTGGGGTTCCATCCTGTCCTGGTGATAGGTTTCTTTTTTCTAGTTGTCTAGATTTTTGTTTCCCTCGGTTTGCTATGGGTGTCCACCCCTGGTATTTGTGGGGTTTTGCCCTATCTTCGAAACAGGGGGCCATGGTCGGTTGTCTGGGATCCCGGATCCCAATTTTTGTTATGGTTGTCCATCCCTGGTCTAGTGTGATAGGTTTTTTGGCAATGTAATGCTCAGGCATCTATTGTAATAAGGTTTTGGGTCCCTTTTAAAAAACCCCTCTGTATATAAACTGTTACTTATAAAAAAAAAATAATGATTAGCTAAATATTAATACAAATATTGCATACATTGATTACTAAATGCAACGCCAACCAATATAAATGTAATAATTATCTAGAATTATGTAGATACACAAAGAAAATACAATTTCAACAAAAAACTAGATCCAACATACAAAAATAACAAGAATATATTTACAACTATGGATCATTGCCCCTGTGAGGTGCAAGATCTCACTTGAAACCCATTGTAATATATTCAAGAATCACTAGAAAGAAACCAAGCCATAGTGCTATAAAACTAAGGAACCATAATAAAAATGAAAGCTTGTTATATGCAATAAATATAGCTGAAACTCAACTCATATTGAAAAGAATCTTTAAGTCTTGAATGTTGTATTGCTTTTGAGACCTTCTATGATGTTTGAGAATCTATAATAATTTATTTGAAATAGGGATGAATGCAACAATATAGATTTTTAATACCTTTTATCCCATGAAACAATTATTCTTTGATAATATCTAGATATGCATCTAAAGTACTTAAAAGAGATGTAATAATTATTACAAGCACTTATAAAATATCTCTTGAAAAGCATTGCACTATATTCAAGAATAGTAACTTTGGAGGTCTACTCCAAATAATACCCAAACCTATAGAAGTGCACATAACAATGAGAATACATATAAAAGCATTAGTCAAAGTAGTTTATATATTGAAAGTGAAACTTGCATAAAAATAGAAAATGTGTAAACAAAACATTTTTAACTTTATAACATCAAGTATAAGAATTTCTATCTTGAAAAATAAATTTTATGCAAAAAATAAGAACATATGGTTGGATCAAATGGCATTAGCTCAACCAGATATATTCCTCAACATTCAAGGAAGAGATCCAAGTCCAAATCTTTCCAAGTGACACATGCATAAATTTTGAATTATTGTAATATGTGGTCATGATGTAATATGGGTGGGGCCCATTTCAATCCCATATAACCAATTGAAAAAAATCATGTGATTGGATTTAAAATATCATCATCACTTGCACAAAAAAAGCAATACAATTTGGATAATTTATTGTGTTTTTACACAATTGAATATGTATTTAATGTCAATGCAAACAAATATAAAATGATAAAAAATTATAGAAAATTGCATGAGATAATGCCAAAAAATACAATTTAAATGGTCTTGACTTGGCATATTAATATAACTATGTACAATGCGACACAACATAATTCAATCTAGTCGCCAATTAAGCAACCCGATTATCATATATGCATCCAATATTTCCATTAGATATAATGTGGTACAACATAATTCAAGTCAGTCGCCAATTAAGCAATCAATTATCATATATGCACCCAATATTTCTATTAGATACAAGAAGGGAGCCACATCATGTTTGTGGGTTCATAAAATTTAAACAAGAGGAAGGATACATAGCACACACTTTTCTAAGGGATGTTTTCTATAGGGTGTTCATGAAATTATCCTTTTCCACTCGTCCAATATTTTCTACCCAAAACCTAAAAAGGTTAATTTTGTTTTGGATATAGGGGATTTGGTTACATCCACACTATTTTTAGTAACTACCAAGTGTAGGGTTCAAACCATAGGGACTGCTCCCAACAAGCCTATACCACCTCGTTGTTGATGACCTGGCATGAGGGGGACCACTGGTTGCTTGAGATCCGTATTATCATCATCAATATAGCGCACACTCAAAAGATTTAGATCAAACTACTACCTTTGCAACAGGTATGCCCCAAAAGTTTGAACCTAGGTCTCTTCTTGGTAAGTGCCTAGTCAGATAGACAATTACCAATCCATCTAGCCCTTGGGGACCTAAAAGATCCATTACTATTCGATGTACAATTACCACTTGGAAATTATATGTTATTGTAAAGGACAAATGTGCGATATCACATATCTTCTCAAGCAAGCCATATACCTCTAAGTAAAATTCAAAAGTATGAATTACAAATCAAAGAAAAGGTACAAAGCCACTAGAAGGAATCCAAACCTTATTGCTATAATGCTACAAATCTAAGGAGTCCTCATAGAAATGGATGCTTGCTATATGCAATAAACATAGCAAAAAATTAGCTAGTCTTAAAAAGAGTCTTTAAATCGTGAATGTTATATTGCTCTTGAGACCTTCTATGTTGTTTGATAATCTAGAAGAGGTTATCTAGAGTAGGGATATAGAAGATTCATATCATATCAGACCTTCAAGATAAATATATAGGCAATTACATATATTGTCATCATATTATTAAAATCATATCTAATAATATAAAACATCTAATTCAATGGAAACTAAACAATCTATTGAAGCAATGTAATCCCTATAATTTGACCAAGATAAACATAAACATGAGTAAAAAAAGTAAATAATTAATGAAAATTCAACATATCATTTTTCTTAAAAGCACACAACCCCTATAACCCAATTCTCTAAAACATCCAATTCTATGAAGCATGTAATTCCTAAAATCAAAAGCGAATACCTTAAATATAGTTTATCATACAAAACCTAAGATAAAATTTTAGAAAAAATGATATCTTAAATGATAGACCAAATGGTTGAGGCAGAGGAGAAGCCATTGAATCCATATAACCCCCATAATTTGATGAAGATAAACATAAATGTGATAAGAAAAAATCAAATTATCAACAAAAATTCAACAAATCTCTAATCTTAAAAGCATACAATTCTCACCCGAATTACGAAATAAAGGGTTGATACCAGTCAGAGCTCCCTTTATCACATTTTGGATGAAGATAGTGATGATTCTTGCATTACTACTCTAACTCAATCCATGTTACCATCGTCAGCAACATTATCAATGCCATGGATAAGATCAACAAGACTCTTAAGGTACTACTCTCGAATCATCATAGAGATAATCCTGCAAATGAAGATGTTACATAGGTCTAGGTCTGGGTCTATTGAGTACTCTGTTTGTTCTCATGATGAGTCTCTTTGTTTTTGGTCTTTTGATCCCCTATGTGGGATTTTAATTATAGTCTATAGTGCCCCTGCATGGGCCTTTTTGAGCAGTGTATTTTTTTGTATAGGTGTCTATTATAATTTTTATAGATATTTTGTGAGCTTTCCCTGTGTGGGTTTTTGTCATAACTCCTTTACAGGTTTTTAAGGTAGTTACTTATTTTAATCAATCCCTACGTGGGTATTGCTCAGACTGTATTTTTGTTTATTTTATGGCAGTGTTCCATCCAACCTTCTCTGCTGTTGTTTGGACCTTTTTATTCAGTTGTTGCTGGCCAATATGTAGGCCTATGTTATCTTATGCTATTGGTTTAGCTACCAATATATGTACTTGGGTTTGGGTCCCATTTAAATATCGTACTTAATCATTTTTACCTACAAAAAAAATCATACAATTTTTAAAACCTCATTTCCCTAAAATACCCATTTATGTGAAATATCTAATTTCAACAACCCTACATGTATACCTTAAATTTAATCTAGAAGAAAAAACTTGACATAATGTTTTAGGGCAATAATGTACATACTTTGGCAGAGTCAACTAGGTGAAGCAAGAGGGCAAGTTTTTGAAGTCATTTAATCCCCATAGATAGAATAGGATAAACATTAACATGTAAAACAAAATCTAACCTATACATAATAACTTACATGAACAACCACAAGGTATTCACCATATTAAAATACTAAACTCATGGCAAAAAAATAATGGTAAAAAATGTTAATAGATTTGAAGAACTAGAGAGGAAGTGATATGTGCAAGTAAAAGGAGAAAATGTGTGCAACATCCCACTCTACATAGTGCTATGAATGATATTAGGTATATATCTTTAGGTGGTGGGTATGTACCCCTTCTAGGGTGTTCTACGAATGGAGATGGGCATGATGTTTTATGTAGTTTACATGATGTGACACTACACTCTATCATAAACAATAACATACAAGTTTCAAATGGTAAGTGTACATTCAATTAGATTAATTTCCTTAAGAGTGAAAACACCCTTTAAAAAATATGTTATACATGTCCTTCCACTTGCTAAATTTTATGAACATGATGTGATATGACAAGACTCTCAACTATAACATGGATATAGATTGGGGTCATAGGTGGCTCTGACATGGCTAGATAGACCCCTTAGGTTAGGGTGTTCAACTATTTGTATCTCTTCCCAAATTCAAGTATCAAATGGAGAACAAAGAAGCTTACAATGCAATTGATGACTAGCTTGCATCCATTTAGATGAAAGACAACTAGATGGAAAATACCTAATAAGAAAGTGTAAGAGAGATGATAAAGTATGTTTAAGTGCTATTATTTAATGTAAGGAGAAAATTCAAGATAACAATTTAGACAAAGAGCTAGGAAAAAATAAGGTGCACTATTTAGTTGAATTCAACCCCACCTTTATGCAAATATCTAATTAAGAACAAAGATGCTTAGGAAGGGTCCTGTTGGAACCATTTCTTGCATCCATAGGATTCGATTGTCATGCTACAAGAAATCATTTGAAACCAACGAGCTATTACAGGCTCTGGTCAACCTGCCTCTTTATTCTGATTAAAGAAGATATTGCTAAAGAAAACTTAACATAATGGGTAAGGAAACCCCAGTGGTAATTTATGATTTTATAGATATTACACACTCCAGATTTTAGTTATACATTATCTATATAAAAATGACCAAGCAAAGACAACTTAATTATTATGCCTTATGTAGACCGGTGCCTATCCAATTGGGTTGTTATAGCAATTTAACAACATTCATAACATGAACAGAAAGAATGGGAAAAAGAAGAATCGGTGCCATTAAACTCATTTGAATATCGTAATCAGTCTAAGGGTTAACCGATGAAAGAAATGCTCACAACATGTTTGAATATCGTAACCTATTATGAGGAAACACACAGAACTAAAGACAAAGAAATGATAAAATTGAAACCCAGAATTGTATTAATTTCTTCAAAAATGATTACATGCAGAGTTGGTAGAATGCCATTAAACTCTATTTTCATAGTTTAATACAATGAGAAAGCCTTGTTCAAATGATGTAACAAGACTTCGTCAATTTTCCTTCTAAGATGTTAGCAAGGAGAATCTCTGGACTTTAGGCTCAGAAAGACTAGAAATATTCTCAGCTCTCCAAACGCATTATTACCAAACCTACACAGCAAAGGGAGGAATGAGGGATGATAGAGAAAATAAGACACAAAGGGAATACAAAAACACAACTCAAATGGGCACTCAAGTATACCTCTTAGCAAAAATGCTATCTCTAAATGCTTGATGCAGATTTTGACCCTGGACGCTTCCTTTTATAGCTTCTGGTTCTTGAATCTGTTATTTTTGGCCTGATCTTGGCCTTACACTTGTCATCGTCTGGTTCGATCTTCTTTGTATGCTATCCAACTATTGTGACCTTGGATTTCTTATCGTGATTTTGCTTTTGGTTTGAAGGGAGCTCTCATACTGAATGGATTAGGCGATCTTTGTTTTTCTTCTTTTGCACAGTTAAACAGGGATCTTATACATATATATAATTTTTTATTTCCTACTTAACCTAGTCATTGGATTATAACATTTGGGGTTGACTAGGCTGCTATAGTGAAATTTTGATGTGAGACAAAGGGTGCCTCAACGTGACGATGAAGAGAAGAGATGGAGTGTGGGTGGCAAACGGATGGAATGGCATTGATAACAAGGTGGATATGAGGGAGGAGGGAGCAATGGGAGTTGATTTGCTCAGTGGATGGTGGAGAGATGGTGCTATGTGGAGTGGACAGTGATGATGGTCAAGGGAGAATGCCTAGAAGGAGGAGGGCAGTGATATGTAGGAGGAAGGACAGAATGGAAAACAAGATCTAGAAGCACCTATATGGTACTTCCATAACTATATTCCATCGAAGTGAACCCTCTGTAACTATATTCTATCGAAGTGCTAAGTGTGCAGCCTTTGATGAGCTAAAACAATGTCTCGATATTCTTGCGCTTCTTACATCTTCTGAATATGCAGAGTAGGAAATGATCACGTTCATGTATCTTGCACTCCATTGCCTCTTTGGATGGATCACCTTTTACCGTCCCTATTTATAAATCGAGCAGACTCATGCATGGCCTCATTTTAGATCGGCTTATCTTGTTGCCTACATAGTACGTGGTCACACTTAAAAGATATGATTTTATTCTTTTGTACAAAGCTCATCACCCGAAAAGTCTGTATCATCTCTTCTCGGGTACAGTCCATGTGATTTTATTTGATAGTCTGCTTATTTTATCTCTTGATTGTTGCTTGAATTAGTCATTTCTCTTGGTCCTTTGCCTGTATTTCCAATTCATCTTGTAGTGGTTGTTGCTTGTCGCAACTTACTCCTGTTTAATGGTTGTACTTGTTAGTGATTCACCACCTTAGTCCAACTTGCATTGTTCTTAAGTTACTCTTTTCCTCTAGTCGTAGTCTTCTAGATTTGCACATGGAGGATCATGCTTATTGGATCTACCAATTCATGATCGTAGTTGGATGGAACATGCATCGCATACCTCTATTTGATACTTTTGGACCTACAAGAATGTTAGCTCTACAATATGGAACACATATGTCAATGGTGGTTATGCATATCATAGCAGATATCCTAATATTTTATTGGTTAGTCAATTTCATACTCTAATAATAATCATTGAATTAGGGCTTTTATCCTTCATCGAATATTGATTTATTAAAGGATAATCGCAGCAATTTAGAAAAATTACTAACCTTTGGTTAATGCTTATCCCTTAATGACTTGCTTACCTTGCTAATGGCTCACCGTCCGATCAAACACATGGTCTTGCGCGTTCATCCAATTGTCCAGACTTGTACCATCATTTACTAAAGAGATGGGGTCATTATCAACGTGTTTAGACCCTTTCTTAACCTTAATTGATTTTTTGTTGGTGAAATAAACCATGTCCCTTAACCTTCAAGGGACTTGATCGTGCGCAACCGTCGGATCTGGTCGGGTTCACCGCTGTCATTAGATCTAGTAGAGCTATACTCTTTTTATTGGACTTTATTTTCCTTTGATAGTTATGAATAAGTGCAACCATTGGATCAAATCGAGGATAAGCACGGTCATCCGATCTTGGTCAAATATTACTTAGTCAATCGACCATTTTATCATATTTCATCTTCTTTAATTCAAGCACCACCGTTGGATCCGGTTGGTTAGAGCGCGACCATCCGATTTGATAAGATCACACCCTTCTTAATGGGTGATTGCTTCGATAAAGCACCACCATTGGATCTTTGGTGAGATCATACGGGGTCGTTTGATGGATGCTCCATGCTTATTAACACATATGGGTGAAAGCACTACCATCGGATCAGGTGGATTAAAATGCTACTGTAGATCTTCTCTTGCTTGTAATTGATTCGAAGATGTCTCCACCATTGGATCCAGGCGGGATTAAGCACAACCATTGGATTTGACTTGTGTGCGTTAATGTCTTTTATGTGACTTTGATTGACTCACGGTCATTAGATTTTTGTGGATCGAAGCACCACCATTGATATCCCTTTGGTTTGTAATTGCTTTTGAAAGAGCATTGTTGTTGGATCTAGGCTAGTTTGAGCGCTATCGTTGATTTATTTTGACCATCCTTATATTGGTGACCACCTTACTAAATGTTGATCACTTTTGGGAAAATATGGTCGTTGGATCTAAGTGGGCTTAAGCGCCACCATCGGATCAACCTATGGTGTATGCTCTACATTCTTTTGATTTTTTTTCTTGAGGTGCGACCATCAGATCTGATCGGGTTTGAGCGCTACCGTTGATCTGCCAATTGGATGCGAAGGCATTTGACTTTGACTTGGATGGAAACTTTTTAATGGTCGATCGTCTTGAGATGCATGCTGCCATTGGATTTGTTTTAGTGAGGGTGCATCCATTGATTTTCCTTGGTCCTGCACATGCTTTAATCATGAGTGTGAATAATATTTTTGGCCTAACCTTGGTGATTCGTGGTAAAAGCGCATCCATTGGATCAACTCTCGATCAAGCGTAGTCGTGGATCTTTCGTGATCACTGTACTTAGGCTTTCGAAATTTAGACCATAGTGCTTTAAAGATTCGATTTATTAAATTGAGCGCATCTATCTAATTTCTCTTCGATGAAGCATGTCCATCAATCTTCCGATACTTTTACCATTCCATTGCTTGGACTTTGACTCGAGCACTACCGTCAGATCTTGATGAGGATTGATGCAATCATTGATTTTTTCCAACCTGCGGGGTTAGTTACCAAGGGGCACCTATTTTTAACCTTTGATTTAGCAAAAAAGGGGGAAATTAGCTAATGTGTTAGACCCTTACTAATCTCACTTAGCAACTCTAATTAATATTTCGGCCTTTAACCCTTTTGATGGCAACTTTATGAATTTTTAAGAGGGCACGACCATTTGATTAAATCGTAATCAAGCGCTGCCCTTAGATCTCTTGAAATAGCCCACTATTTATTTAAATCAATTTACCACTGTGCTTAGGCTTTTGAACTTTAGACCATGAGTGCTTTAAATATTTGACTTATTAAATCAAGCACATCTGTTCGATTTCACCTCAATGAAGCGCTGCCCTTAGATTTGCTCAAGGTGTTCGATATTTAATGAAAGGGGGTGCATACCTTTGAACAATTAACATTCCACTTAAGACCTTAGGTTCTCATACTTTAGACCATGGTGCTTACCTTGCCCCTTAAATGATTTTATTAAAACTTTACTTAGAGCTGCCCTCGGGTCTAAATATTTTAATAATACTTTTAGATACCTTGGGACTTAGGGGTTTATTCATTAGACTTAGGCCCATAAGTTATGATTATTTTTAAAATGAGGGCTCACATTAAATTCATGGATCATAAACCTTACTTTAAAAATTCAGGTATTTTTAATGGTTTGACCTTTGTAGTGGATGTTTATTTAATTTTGACTTTTAGTCCTTTAGGATGAAACAACCTTTATAAAAGCAAATCCAATAATGGCCAAATATTGAAGGTCAATTTTCTCAGATGAAAATGCAATGGGGGCCAACAACATTTGCTAATTTATTGAAACCAAAAATTTAAAATTGGGGGTTTCAGATGTTGAGTCAATTTTGGCTCCAACATAGGCTCTGACTAGGACAATGTGCTGAAAACATGAGGCACTTGAGAATTCCAGAATCTCCTAGTTTTACTTAGCTAAATACAAATCATCAAGCTTGATAAGAAAATTTTGAAAAACAAAACATAATGACTTTTAAACTGAAAAATTGTACAAACAACATGATATCAAAGCAATAGAGTATTGAAAACTGTAATTCCTTTTATTCAATTTGGAAACTAGGGTCAAAATTTTAGAAACAGATGAGTTTTTTAGATATATTGTTATGTTTGTTTTAGCAAGGTCATAGGATATGATTACACATAATTTGTCAAAGCTATTTGTTCCATCATGCTTTGGCCCATGTGTGTGTTAGTGCATTCATTTTGATTCCCAAGTCTTCCAGAACTTTGCCATATCTGAGAAAAATAGTTAAGCTTAGTGTATGATTTCACTCTTAAATATGTTCACCATTCTGCAGGGCTCCACTTCCAATCAAGCATCTATAGCCTCGGTGGAGTTGCTTCTAATCCCATCCGGTTTTACTCTACTGCCAGTCAAGCGTCTATAGCCCCGGTAGAGGTTTTCCAAGATATCTCAGGCAGTGACTCAACTTGCGTTATTTTGATTTTCTTTCTCGTTTGAGAAGTATTTTGATATAAGCAAATTGTGCAATGAGTATGCCTGAGTTGAGGATTAGTTTCTGGCTAAAAAGGATGAGTGTAATGATTTTTAGCTCAACCACCTTCTCAAATATAACTTTGTTCTTTGGACCTTGAAATCACTTTAAGTATCATTGGTAATGTGAGGCCTCAATATGGTGTTTCAATCAACTCTGATTTCACTTTGTTTTATCTCATATCATATGATCATTGCATAAACATTCATATTTGAAATATTGTAAACATCATCAAAGTCTAAAATAAATCTCCTTTCTTCTTATTTGTTTTTGGAGGAACCAACAGTATGGAATACTCATTATGCTAAGAATACTATGTGAAACAACAAAACTCAGAACAATACAAACAAAATAAAATTGCTTAACTGGTAAACAAATCAGCAACAAAACATATCACTCTATTTTGGGGTTTTGATTTTCTATTTTGTATTATTTTTATTTATTTATTTTTATTTTTATTATTTTTTATTTTTATTTTATCAAAATGGCACTTCTTCTTTCCTAGTCCCACCACAGGGATTGTACATCTTGAGGTGTTGGCCATTAATAGGGATAGCCATTGGTTCTCCTTGCAAAGTCTGCAACTTATAAGTATTTTGACCAATGACATGGGATATCTGGTATGGACCAATCCATTTAGGCTCGAGTTTTCCTTTTTCACCATGCTTATCATTTTTAGGGTCCCAATAGATGACTATATCTCCTTGAGAGAAAGGAGTACCTTTGGCTTTCTTATTAAACAATTTCATAGTTTTCTGAGTTTGTTCCATCATTCTATTAAGGGTTTCTCTTCTTTGCTCTTCTAACAGGACAATTTGGTCTAACCTTATTTGTAAGGGGTTGGGGTCTTCATGATCTTGCAACATGAGGGAAAGTGCTAATTTTTCTATTCTTGAGGGTAGCAAGGCCTTCTCTCCATATACCATTTCATAGGGGTCCTTCCTATGTTTCTTTTGACAGATAACCTATCAGCCCAAAGAGAAAATTTTAGTTCACTGTCCCATCCTCTTTTGTTCTTACCCAATGATCTTTTTATTCTAGTTATTACATTTTTATTTGATGATTCAACAAGACCATTCCCTTGGGGGTAATAATTAGCAGAATGTGAAAGTTCTATTCCATACTTAGCACAAAATTCTACCATTTCATATGAAACAAAATATTGTCCATTATCTGTTACCAATTTTTGAGGAACTCCAAACTTGGTTAGAATGTTTTCTTCCAAGAATTTGATAATGGTGGCGATTGTGGAGGTTCTTAGAGGAGCAGCCTCTACCCACTTTGTGAAGTAATCCATTGCAGTTATGATCCACTTGTGCTGGCCTGATGAATTAGGCTTGATATCTCCAATTAGGTCAATGCCCCATTGGGTGAATGGTGCTTCAATGATCACTGGTTTGAGGGGCATGGCTGCCAGCTACTTCTTTCCTACAAAAACCTGGCAGTTATGATAGTTCCTAACATATTTATATACATCCTTAAAAAGGGAAGGCCAATAATATCCTGCTCTCATGATTTTATTAGTTGTGGCTTTTGGAGCAAAATGTCCTCCATAGAAACCATCATGGAATTCATTAATTATTTTTGGGACTTCATTTTCATATAAACAGACTAATAACACTCCATCGGGGTGTTTCCAATAAAGCACACCATCTTGCACATGGTATTTCTGAGCTTGAAGCTTTACTGACCTCATTCTATTTGTTGACATATCTCTGGAAAAAGATAGAGTTTGTAAGTATGCCAAAATTTCATCATACCACTTGCATTCTACATTATTGATTCTCCTATCATCATATATTTCATCTATTGTGATGACATTATTGGAGTCCTCTCCTTTATATGCCAGGTACTTTGCTAAGCCCTGTCCTTTTACAGTTTTGACTATTTTGAATTTGACATCATATTGCAAAAGTTTCACCATCCATCTTGCTGACTTTCCTAATGGCTCAGATTGGGTAAAAATATATTTTATTGTTATGAAAGGGATGCAACAGTAAATATTATTTGTACCAAATATACCTTTGAAATATTCCAAAGATTGGATTTGATAAGCATTTTTTCTGCAAGGTATATTTAAGACTTAAAGATTTTTTTTTGCAAGGTATATTTAAGATGTGCTCCTTTCAGACCTGAAATCATGAAGGCTATTGGCATTTCATTATTTTCATCATCTTTTTGTGAAATAACTGCAACAATGGAGTGTTCAGATGCATATGAGTAAATGTTAAAGTCTTTAGAGTAATCAGGGCAACTTAGGGCTGGAGTAGCAAAAATGGCTTCTTTTATTCTATTGAATGCTTCCATGTTTTCTATTGTCCATTTTATTTCCCCATTTTTCTTAACCATGTCATTTATGGGTTTGGTCATCTCTGCAAAATTTGGGACAAATCTTCTGACAAAATTTATTTTTCCAAAGAATGACCCGACTCCTTTTAAGTTCCCGGGAGGAGGAATTTTGGAAATAGCTTCTATTCTTTCTAGGTCAATGCTTATTCCCTTTTTCTGAAACTATATGACCTAATAATTTTCCCTGTGTAGTCCCGAATATGCACTTCTTGGGATTTAGAGAAATTCCAAATTCTTTACACCGAGCAAAGACTACATATAAATGTTCTAAGTGATCTTCTGGATTCTTAGAAAATATTGTGATATCATCCAAGTATACAACCACTATTTTGAACATTAATCCCTTGAAGGTAAAGTCCATTGCTCTCTGAAAGGTAGCACCTGCATTCATCAGGCCAAAAGGTATCCTTAAATATTCAAATGTGCCCCAGGGTGTAGTGAATGTTGTTTTATGTCTGTCTTTTGGATTTATCTGAATTTGATTGTATCCAGAAAAACCATCCAACAGGGACAATCTGGATGAACCAACTACTACTTGCAACAGTTGTTCCATATTGGGAAATGGGTAATTGTCTTTTAATGAAATTTTATTTAAATTCTTGAAATCTACATAGAGTCTAATATCACCATTCTTCTTTCTGACTAGTACTAAATTGGATATCCAAGAAGAAAATCTTACCTTTATGATTATTTTGGAATCCAGTAATTTTTGTACCTCCTTTTGCATTATTGGGTGCAGAGTAGGGTTATATTTCCTCTGTTTCTATCTAAATGGTTTGGAATCTTCCTTCAGGGGTATTATGTGTGTCATTACATCTGTTTTGAAGGTTTTAAGGTCTTCATAAGTCCAAGCAAAATGTTCCTTATTCTTCTTTAAGAAATTGATGTATCCAACCTTTTCTTTTGTTGGCAAGGCCATATCTACCTTCACTATTCTGGGCTCTCTCATTGTACCAATGTTAATGTCTTCAGATATTACTTCTTTGCGTAAAGGCTTGTAAGCTTTGTCAAAATCATCAAATAGACTTTCTAGGGAAACCAGTCCTTTGGGTATTCTATTTGTTTTCAGTTGGATTACTTCTATTGGTTCACCTATTTGATATTTTAGTTTATCTTCATATTTTTCATCACAGATTATATCTACATATTGATTTTGCAGAGTCATGAAATATTTAATGTCCACATCATCTTGAAAGACTTGTAGGTAAACTATGTTATCTGGTACAAAGGGCTTATAGACTGAAATAGTTGGGAACCTGTCCATATATTCGGTAGTTATTTCTGGATGGTCTAGGCCTGAGGCATTTACAACTAAAATATCTGCAACATGATTTTGTTCTCTTGGAATAAATGAGATATTAAAAGCTAAAAATTTCTCAATTTCTTCCAATACTACATTTTTATATTGTTTAAGCCTAGGATGCCTAGTCTGATATTTACCTTTGATTTGTTGTATAATTAGTTCTGCATCCCCTATTACAAGTAGTTAATGCCCAATTATTTTGCTTTCCTCAATCCTAGCAATAGGGCTTCATATTCAGCTACATTATTTGTGCAAGGGAATTCTAGTCTATAAGGGATACCAAGGTAGTTTCCTTTTATATCAGTCAAATTAACACCTGCACCAGCTCCATATTGGGACTTAGCTCCATAAAAAGACATGGTCCACATTTCTTGAGTTAACACTCTATCTGATTCAGCATCAACCATTTTCATAACTTTTGGATCCATGTTCTTTGCTTCTGGCACTTCTACCAGGAATGGGTTGTGCCATATGGAATAAACTCCCATCCCTTTTTCTTCCACAGAGTTCACTAAGTTTATCATGGTTTCATCTATTTGAATTAACTCTACGGAGTGTTTGTTAAATGGTTTCCTTTGTAAGATTACATTTTCCTTATCTAACATTGGGATAGTAGCATAGGACCAATCCAATTGGATTGAACCTCCCAGTTGTTCTACCCAATGTCTGCTTAATAATAGTGAGAAGAATGGATCAACGTCAACTACTACAATGTCCATTACTATTCCTTTCTTGGGATATTGATCTAAGAAAACTAATAACCTAGTAATCACTCCCACACAAGGAATTTGTCTACTATCCATTACAGAAACAGGGGTAGAATCTCTTGTACAGATTAACCCCATTTGGTCAGCTATTAATTTGGGCATGATATTATGTGAGGCTCCATTGTCTAGCATACAATTATGAATCACATACCTTTCTCCTTCATCTAAATTATACCTTAATGATACATAGAAGGGTCTGATAGAGGATGGTGATCTTGTATCATGTTGATTTTGTCTAGCAACATGGCAAGTTGGATCTTCTTTTTGTTCAACTAGTCCAAATGCTCTGCAGACTTGTTCTCTATATTGCTGAACTTTCATAAGCTCTCCAAATGTGATGTTAACTTTTTGTTTACTGAGTTCTGACCCAACATAAAATTCTATCTTTTTTATATCCAGTGGTCTGTTGCTTTCTTCTTTGGATGTTTCCTCTTCTAATTCTACTATCTCAGGAATAATATTTCTGAAGGTTTTATCAACTTTTTCTTTACTGATATTTTTATTTGTGAAATTTTGTTTTCTTATTTCACTTGTTGAAGCTTTTTTTGTTCTATCAAGGATAGTTCTATTTCTTAAACTCAGAGTATTGGTAGCTTCTAATTCCTCCACTTCCTTAGCAGTGGGGATTATTTTCCCTTGCTTCATTTTGTCATATCTTGACTCATGTGGTTTTTGCAAGATTTTAGTTCCTTCAGCTACAAAAATTTGGGGATGATGATTTGAAGAATACTTATCCATATTCTCTTCGAACAACCTTTCTCTGGACTCATCTTCTAGAGACCAGTAGGCATTAATTCTTATATCCTCCTCTGAATCATCATGTAAATATACATTGCGCTGATCACTTAGGTGAATTCCACATGCGTCAGGGTTATGCGGTGCATCACAGGTAGAGCAAAAATAGGGAAAACCTTCTGCTACATTGGCAGATGGTATAGGGTTAGGAACACTATTATGATCTCTGTCGGATTCTCTATTTTTCTAGTTATTGTTTCCATTATTCCTATTCCTATTTCCTTCTTCAGGACCATTGTTGTTTCCCCAATTTCTATTGAAATTTTTCTTAAAGGGAGGGTGATTATCAACATGTGGTCATTCTATTTGTGATGTCTCACCATTATTGCCATTATTTATTTCAATTCTTGCTAACCTGTTGTTCATGGTATTGAACATCTCAGCCATTTGATTAGTCAGTTTTTCCATGGGATCTATTTCAGTCCTTCTTTGTATATCAAATGCTACCCTTTTGGGCTTTCTCTCAGGTAGATTGACTTCCAGAGAATAAGGCTTCATATTACCACTGTCAAGCATGTTTCTTTCAATATCCATTTCTTTTTCCATACAACTATCAATGGTAGTGGCTTGTTCTTGCCTTAACTCATAATTAAACTCTCCTTGAAAAGAATTTTTATAGAAACAAATGGACTGAATATCACTAGGCCTAAGGTTGGTAGGGATTTTGTTTCTAGTTTTTGAGAACCTTCTGTTAAAGTCACTAACAACCTCATTTTCCTTTTTCTTCATAGTGGCTAATTCAATTAATAGAGATTGTTCATTTTTCCTTTCTCCATATTTCTTTAGAAAAATAGCTTCCATTTTCGTGAAATCTGGGATATCATTGTCAAGGAGAGAATTAAACCACTCTCTAGCATATTTTTCTAAAGTTTGTAAAAATAGTCTTAGGACTACATCTTCATGCTCAACCTCTAGGTTGTCCATTGCATACAAAAAACTTTTGATGTGATCTTATCCGATTATTGCATTATTTCCTACAAACTTGGGAAGGTATTTGTGGGATTTATTAGGTAAGGCATTCAAATTAGTAGGTAAGGTAAAAGACCTGTATCTATTAGTTCTCCACAAATAAACATTGTTTTGATTTTGCTTATTTGCCTGAGCCATTGTTATTGTAGGTGTAATGGGATTTGAATTTATAGCAATAATGCCTATAGGGATTTGGGTCTAGGTAGCCTGAATATAATCTAATGGATTATCTACCATAGTATTACTATTAATCGAGAAATGAGAATAATCACATGTATCTTCTACAACAAATTTCAAATTTTTATCTACAAAGATATCAACAATAGTATTCTGATCTTTATTTTTTCTTATGTACCTCTTAATTGTAGGACAAGATTTACTTTCATGCATAATATTCTTAAGAAGTGGAATTCTCTGATTATAGGTAAGTACCTCAGGGTTCTCGAATTCTGGGAATAGCTCCTTACCGCTTCTCCTGGTGTGCACTAGCACGTTCTGCTCTTTCTTCCTTGATTTTTGATTTCTAGGTTTGTCCAGATAGAGTTTCCAGCACAGGTAGTGCAGAAAAAATAGAATGTATAATCAATATTGCTCGATCTTTAACTCTCAGCCTCACAGGGGATGGTTCTTGGAGTAAATTCAAGAAAATCAAGAAACGTAAAAATATTATAAAATACAATTGAAAACTATGAGAAAAATAAAATAAAGAACACTAAAAAGTCATAAAAAATAAAACGTAGGTTCTTTATTCCTATTGGCCACTCATTGATTAAAATATAGTCATTTGAAAGAAAGACTTTAAAAATACAAATCATCTAATTAATAAGTCCTCCCTGGAAACGGCACCAAAAAACTGTTGGAACCATTTCTTACATCCATAGGATTCGATTGTCACGCTACAATAAATCATTTGAAACCAACGAGCTATTAAAGGCTCTGGTCAACCTGCCTCTTTATTCTAATTAAAATAGATATTTCTAAAGAAAACTTAATAGAATGGGTAAGGAAACCCTAGTGGTAATCTAAGATTTTACAAAAATTACACACTCCAGATTTTAATTATACATTATCTATATAAAAATGACCAGGCAAAGACAACTTAATTATTATGCCTTATGTAGACCGGTGCCTATCCAATTGGGTTGTTATAGCAATTTAACAACATTCATAATATGAATAGAAAGATTGGGAAAAAGAAGAATCGGTGCCATTAAACTCATTCAAATATCATAATCAGTCTAAGGGTTAACCGATGAAAGAAACGCTCACAATATGTTTGAATATCATAACCTATTATGAGGAAACACACACAAATGAAGACAAAGAAATGATAAAATTGAAACCCATAATTGTATTAATTTCAACAAATATGATTACATGCAGAGTTGGCAGAATGCCATTAAACTCTATTTTCACAGTTTAATACAATGAGAAAGCCTTGTTCAAATAATGTAACAAGACTTCGTCAATTCTCCTTCTAAGATGTTAGCAAGAAGAATCTCTGGACTTCAGGCTCAGAAAGACTGGAAATATTCTCAGATCTCCAAATGTAATATTACCAAACCTGCACAACAAAGGGAGGAATGAGGGATGATAGAGAAAAAAGACACAAAAGAAATACAACACAACTCAATTGGGCACTCAATTATACCTCTTAGAAAAAATGCTATCTCTAAAAGCTTGATGCAGATTCTGACCTTGGACGCTTCCTTTTATAGCTTATGGTTCTTGAATCTATTATTTTTAGCCTGATCTTGGCCTTACACTTGGCATCGTCTGGTTGGATCTTCTTTGTATTCTATCCAGCTATTGTGACCCTAGATTTCTTATTGTGATTTATTTTTGGTTTGAAGGGAGCTCTCATACTGAATGGATTAGGTGATCTTTGTTTTTCTTCTTCTACATAGTTAAATGGAGATCTTATACATATATATAATTTTTTATTTCCCGCTTAACCTAGTCGTTGGATTATAATGTTTGGGATTGACTAGGCTACTATAGTGAAATTTTGATGTAAGATAGAGGGTGCCTCGACATGATGATGAAGATAAGATATGGAGTGTGGGTGGTAAACAAACATGGAATGGTATTGATAACAAGATGGATATGAGGGAGGAGGGAGCAATGGGAGTTGATTTTCTTAGTGGATGGTGGAGAGATGGTGCTATGTGGAGTGGACAGTGATGATGGTCAAGGGAGAATGCCTAGAAGGAGGAGGGCAGTGATATGTAGGAGGAAGGACGGAATGGAAAACAAGATTTGGAAGCACCTATATGGTACTTCCATAACTATATTTCGTTGGAGTGAACCCTCTATAACTATATTTCATCGAAGCGCTAAGTGTGCAACCTTTGATGAGCTAAAACAATGTCTCAATCTTCTTATGCTTCTTACATCTTCTGAATATGCATAGCAAGAAATGATTGTAGGCAACAAATCCACCTCCCAGAAGAAGAAGTGATCAAAGAGGATTTGCTCAGTTTTGACAGTTTACCAAGTTTTGTAAACCGTACAGCCAAGGAACCAAACCATACAACTGGATGGAAAAACCATACAAGGTAGTAGCAAATCATACAGGGCACACCGAAATTCATCCAAATGCATGGGAAATGTAATTTCATAGTGAAATGGCGCATAGATTTGCTAACTAAGGTGTTAAACTTAGTAAAAGGCCAAATTAATGAATTCAGTTGTACATGGGTAGTTGTAAATAACTAATTGCCTCAGGAACCACTTTGGAATGGCTTGGGCAATGTTATATAAGGCCCCATTTTCAAAATTGTAGGTCTGGTTGCTAAGAGGTAGAATAGAGTACTTGTTGGTTGTAATAGCTAACTTATATCTGAGTTATTGCAAGAGATTGATAGAATAACCTTGTTGTAATGAAAATTATGCTATAATGGAATGGAACTACATCATTACACATCATGTATGATCCTGGCAATGATGATTGATGATCTATAATGGAATCTTGATGTATGTGTGTTTTCTGGTTATTGTTTTAGCTTAGTTTTATGCATTGTTGCAACTCCTTGATAGAGGTTAGCACTGGTGGAATCTGAGGGATGATATGTGAGCATGGTGATGTGGAGAATGATGTTATGAGTCTTGTTGTATGATTTTTGTACGTAATTGGATAGATGGAATCTCTCCCAAGCTCCTTTGCGATGGTTGGTCCAACCTGGAGAATGGATTAATTGGCATAGTAAAACCTTACAAAATATCCCTGAGAGAGATTGAGGCATTAGAGTATCTAATTTGGCACCTGATTGTACCATCATTTTCTATCGATCGTACACCAGAGTCCGTACAAATCGTACAAAGTCGACTTACCCGATTTGGCAGATTGAACCATAGAGATCGACTTACCCGATTTGGTAGTTTGAGGAAATCGACTTGAATAGTTACAAAACTATGTACGACAGCTTCCAAAATTGAATCTTTCAGTTTGACTGAGTGCAAAAGTATACAATCCATGTCCCTGTATGATTTGTAACCGTACAATGTGAGACTTTGACATCCGTACAAGTTGTTTAGTTGTCGCAAGGGGTAGTTTGGAGGATGGTACGATTGTACGATTTGGTAGTCAAGTGGGGAATTATCTTTTGATCATTCTTAGCCCTAAAATATCACCTCCCCACCTAGGAATACTGCACCCCTATGCTACATTTGGCATCATTGCCTTATCGAATCTGGCATTTTTGTTAAAATGGGTCAAATTGATGAAGTGTGATACTACAAGTTGGAGGTGAATGATAGACACTAGTGCACGAAACTATGGGAGATGAGAAGCATGAGAAAACATCCCAGTAAGAAGGAGCATGAGGATTTCTCAGAGAGAAAACACAAGTAACTTAGATCGGAGTACTCACGAACCAAAAATAGAGCAAGTCTGGACATCAGAAGAAGGAGACTTTGAGGCATTGTTGATAGAGATGGAAGATGAGGAAGTAGAACCACCAAGCGTAGTGGCAAGGGTTGACAAAGGAAAAGTGCAAGAGGATGGAGAGTGGATGGTGACACTTGAGAAAGTGGTAGAAGGGTTGCAAGGGAGTGCAGAGGATGGGAGTCAGGCACCAGAGCAATAGGATGTGAGGTCTCAGGAGGAAAGACCAAGACCATCTCCCTCACATCAGTGAAGGAGGTCGCTAAGTGAAGATGCATGAGAGTTTGGTCATCGAGTGGTAGGACAAAATAAGATACCTCGAATTGACACTTCTGATGACAATGGGAGTAAGACACCCCCAAGGAGGAATCAGTCAGAGATTCCATGAGACACCTCAAGTGAGAGTGATGACTCTCCTAAGATGGCTAATAGGGCAGCCAAATAGAGATGTCCACCATTTTTAGGTGAGGGTAAGGAAGACCCCACATGGCACATAGGAACTTACATAACCATTTGGAGAGCAAATGGAGTGGATAGACCAAAGGATTGGGTAATTCTATTTCCTGCTACCTTGAGAGGATTGGCAATTGATTGGTATTTGAAGAGAGAAAATACCATAGATTTTTAGACTTGGAATCAGATAAAGGAGAAGTTCATCAAAGAATTTTGACCTTTGAAGGATGATGGAGACATTGTGATAGAACTTTGCGTGACAAAGCAAAAAGCTGATGAAGATGTGAAGTCCTATAACCATAGACTAAAGCAATTAGTCGATAAGATGCAGATGCCTCTGGCAGATGTTCTAGTAAAGTGGTGGTTTGTAGATGGATTACTTCCAAAATATAAGAAAAATATGAAGGTAGTACCATCAAAAACATATGAAGAAGCATTGAAGCATGCAAAGAATTTTGAGAGTGAATCAAAACAAATGTATACAAGAATTTTATCTCATCCCAAGTCGAATGATTCAGATAGTGGAGAAGACGACACTATACAATGGATAGTAGCATCATTTCGTAAGGAGTTTGATAAACTGATAAAAGAACAAAATATCAAACCAGACAGAAATGATATGTGGTGCACGGAATGCAAAATAGAAGGCCATACAAATGTGAAGTGTCCAAGGAATGACTATTACCACATTTGTAATGTGATGGGGCATGAAGTAATGTTATGCCCGTATAATGCAAGAGTATGCCCACAAGTATTGTCAATCCAAGAGTAGGAAGAGAAATCGAAGGCCCAAGGAAGCGGGCAACAAGCAATGAGTGGTGGTTATAGAAATAATAGATGAGGTGGAAGACCGAATCAAGGTAATCGACAAGGAGGACAGAGTCATTTGTAGTATGACTCGAAAGGAAGACCGATCATACAGTGTCACAATTTCCAGGAATGGGGGCATTTTGCAAAAAATTATCCTGCACCTCAGAGGCAAGAAACACCACAAGCAAGCACTACACATATGTGTAGATGGTGTGGTCCGAGGAACCACAAAGAAGAGAATTGTCCAAAATAGGTGAGTTCGAGTAACCCATAGAATGTTAGTTATTTGGACATAGAGGTTCCTCAAGTTAAGGAGGATACCCAAGAAGTTTTAGCCATGATGAGGAATCAGGCTAAGAAGGATAAGTATCCAGAGCCAACAAAGGAAAAGCAATGTTGGCAAGTAGCAAAGAAAATATTGCAAGAGGAAGCTGAAAAGACTAAGCGAGTAGAGTCAACAATTGGTAAGGAACTAAGGAAACCATCAGATCAGGAGATAGTTGTGCAAAATCTGGTAGCACAGGTTTTGGATACCATAGTAGAAGTTAAAGTATCAAACCTATTGGAAGCTATTCCAGCATTGCAGAAAGCAATGGTGGAAGAAATACAACCGCATAAGGTGATGGAAGTGCAGAGCCAACCGATTCAGGAGAAGGAGCGAAAGGATCAGTTCATGGATCCAACCATATTAATGATTGATGTAGGAAAGAAACCTGCATTAGTTCATATGGAGATCCTAGGGCACAAGTTGACACAAGTTATTATGGATGGAGGATCCAACATCAATGTGCTACCTGAAAGAACATGGCTAGAAATAGGTGCTCCATCTCTATGGGCATCGAGCTTCCGATTATATGGTGCTGATCATAATGGCATCGAGACAAAGGGAGTCTTGACCGCACAACAAGTGGTGATAGCTGAACAAGAATTTGTCTTAGATTTTATTGTGATTACAATGTAGAAACCTGCATACGATGCTCTCTTGGGGAGAGGTTGGCTACGAGTAGCCAAATTCAATCACAACTAGGGGAAGAATCAGATCACTTTTAATAAGGGACAACACAAATACATGATTAATCTAGCTAATCAAAGAGTTAGTGAGGATGTAGCTACGATGTATGAATCAAAAAATTCCTTAGAGGATGAAGGGCATGAACTTGATGGAGAAGGAATGTTGTACCTAGAAGAATGTAGCGAAGATGAAGCTCGATCTGATAGCGGACTTCTTCATTGGAAAATGGAGGAGTACAAAATTTTTAGCCCAACTGCCTCTGTATTGAATCAGAGGAGATCAAGGAAAAATAAGATAAACCAGAAGTTAGCCAAGAACCTAAGAAGGAAGCATAAGAGAAATGGACATTTTTAAAAAGTTTTGTAGAGTATATAGTAGGTGATGCAGATATTGATACAAGACCAACACACCTAGAGAATGTAGAGAAAGCTACAAGTGAACTAGAAAATATCAAATATGAAGGACCTCGGATAGTGGACATCAATCTAGGAATAGAGGAAGAACCTAGGATGATTCACTGTGGTGATGATTGGAATCCTGTACTGAAAGTGATAGCTTTTAAGATATTCTTGGAATATAAGGATGTCTTTGCATGGACATATAAGGACCTGAAAGGAGTACCACTAGAATTGTGTGTCCACAAGATTACCCTAATGCCTGGAGCTCAACCTGTGAGAAGGAGACCATATAGGATGAACCCAAAATATGCGGCATTAGTAAATGCAGAGATAGAAAAGATGTTGGAAGCAGGAATTATCTTCAGAGTGACAAATAGTGAATGGGTTTCACCCATAGTGATCACCTTGAAGAAGGAAGTAGACAAGATCAGAATATGCGTGGACTTTAGGAGTCTAAATGTTGTAACTATTAAGGACCCCTTCCCTATCCCCTTCATAGATTCCATCTTGGAAGAAGTCGCAGGACATGAGATTTACTCATTTTTGGATGGGTTCTCGGGATACAATCAAATTAGTATAGCCGAGGAGGATAAGTTGAAGACCACATTTATTGTGGAGAATGGCATCTATGCATACAATCGAATGCCATTCGGGCTCTGTAATGCCCCAACTACATTCCAGCGCATCATACTGTATATATTTGATCAATTGGCAATAGGGAATTTTAAAGCATTTTTGGATGATTGGTCCATTTACGAGAAGATCAAGGAACATCTTCCTACCCTCAGTGAATGTATGAGTAGGTGCAAAAATGCACAGATATCATTAAATCCAATGAAATGCTTTTTGATGGTACCGTATGGGAAACTATTGGGACATATTGTGTGTAGTGAAGGATTGAAGACAGATCCTGATAAGATCCATGTGATATTACACATGGAGGAACCATTTGATGTGAGTTCACTAAAAACCTTCCTTGGATCGACAGGGTACTACCGAAGGTTCATCAAGAATTATGCACATGTATCCTACCCACTCGATTCCTTGATGAAAAATAATGTTCCTTTTAGATGGATGGAGGAGCACCAAGGAGCCTTCGAGGAGCTAAAGGCTAAGCTTGTGAGTAGTCCAATTTTGGTGTTTCCAAACTGGGATAAGGAATTCCATGTCCACATTGATGCTTCCAATTTTGCAATTGGATGTGCCTTAGCACAAGAAGGACAGTTTAGGCTAGATCAACCTATTTTCTTTGCTAGTCACCTTTTGTCAAGGCTAGAGAGGAATTATAGTACAACAGAAAGAGAAGCTTTGGGAATGGTATATGCAGTTCAAAAGTTTAGGCATTACCTATTGGTGAATCCCTTTGCCTTCTATGTCGATCACCAAGCATTGTTGTACTTGATAAATAAGTCGGTGATACAAGGATGAGTCAGTAGGTGGCTCGTCACCCTTCAGGAGTTCGTATTTTGAGTAGTGGTGAGGCTTGGTAAGAAGCATATGATTGCAGACTAGTTGTCTCGGATATGATCAGGAGAACCTATAGGAACTGGAGTTCTTGATGAATTTCCAGATGCACAATTGTTCACCATCAATGTTGTTCCATCATGGTACAAGTTGGTTGGCCAATACCTATCCATAGGAGAGTTGCCATAGGAAATGATGGTAACTAAGAAGAAGAAAATAATAATGAAGTCAACACCTTTCCAGATAATAGCAAGATTACTATATAAAATGGGAAGTGATGGTGTCTTATGGAGATGTGTGATGGATGAAGAAGTCAAAGTAGCATTGAAGGAAGCTCACGTAGGCTTAGCAGGAGGGCATATGGGACTAGATGTGACTTCTAGGAAGGTATTTCTAGTAGGGCTATGGTGGCCCATAGTGTATAATGATGCAAAGGAGCATGTGAAAGCATGCGACACTTGCCAAAGAGCAGGAAAGCTAGTAAAGAGGGACTTTATGCCCTTACACCCATCACAACCACAAGAGTTATTTGAATGATGGGGATTGGACTTCGTAGGCCCATTAAAGACATCTCGATGGAGGAAGTGTAGATACATCATAGTAGCAATAGAATACCTATAAAATGGGTGGAAGCGAGAGCATTACCTGATAATTCGATGAAGAGTACAATGAGATTCTTGTACGAATAGGTAATCACAAGGTTTGGTATTCCTCTATGGATAACAAGTGATCGAGGAGGACACTTTGTTAATGATATTATCAAGATGCTGACAATAGAGTTCAATATTTTACACTCATTGTCTAGTCTGTATTATCCCAGAGCGAATGGGCAGGCGGAGGCAATGAATAAAGTCCTAGTTTCTACTCTGTATAAAACCTATGGGATAGAGGGAGCAGACTGGGAGGAAAGGCTACCATCCATTTTATGGGTATATAGAACAAATTTTAAACCTACAATGGAACATACACCTTTCCAATTAATGTATGGATAGGAAGCAGTGGTGCCAGTCGAATTCTTGATACCAAGTTTGAGAGTCACGGTAGAGCATCGCTTGGGTGATCAAGAAAGTTTGGAAGAGTGATTGACAACACTGATTAAGTTAGATGAAAGAAGAGTCATGGCACAATGGGCAATTGAGATAGCTCAAAAAATATGGAAGGCATGGCATGACAAACATTTGAGGAAGTTGGAACTTAGTCCGGGTGACTTAGTTCTAAAGTTTAATGGAAAGAGGGAAATCAAGCTGGGTAAGTTGAAGATGTTATGGCTTGGTCCTTATAAAGTAGTTGAAGTAATGGATAATGGAGCAGTCAAGTTGTAGAACTTGAATGGGATAGAAGTGCTCGATACTGTAAATGGCTCAAAGTTGAAGCCTTACAAGGTACAATGTTTATTCATTGCTTCAGAAGAAGTGGAATGATGAAGATGAGCGAAAACCCAAGATGAAGCTCAGAGTGAGTCAGATCCATCATAGGAAGAGCTTGACATAGGACTCATGCACTTATTTGTAGAAGGGGAGGAACTACGACCAACCATAGAATAATAAGAGTTGGTACCTCGACCTGGAGAAAGAAGAAGATTACGAGTACATGTCAGATTTGTTGATGGAACTAAAAGAGTTGAAGAAGAAGATGGGGAACGGATTCCCCCAGATGGAAGAGAACATCAGGAGATAGTACTATTACCCAAAAATAGGATGTTCCCCCAGGTTGAACGAAGGGAACTACCCCAACAAAGGGAAGGTCGACGAAGGATACGACTAACAGTATGATATGAAGATAGAGTGGACACATTTGAAATGGAAGTTCTAGAGGAAGAAGGGAATGAGACCATTCATCAAGAATTGGCTGGACTTACTCCATTGGCTTAGATAGGGCTATTACAATAAAGAATGTGGGTTACAGACTCAACAATTGCAAGAAGAATATCAAATGTTGAGGGGTCATAATGCAATGTTGAGAGAGCAAATCATCCAGGAGTTGGATGACATGATCCGTAGGTTGGAGGAACAAAGGGTAGCTAGGCTACAAGAGATTGAAAGGGAACTTGAGGAGGTCGAGGAGTTAACCTCGAGAAGTGGTGGAGGAAAGGGTGGTGCAAGCACTAGCTCACAGATACCACCAAGTGATCCACCTATGACAAACGAAGATGTGGAGATACTATGGTGAGATATTGAAGAGGCAACTACATCACCCAAACCACAAGGTAATACACTGCTAGATTTGATAGACTCTAGTAGTGAAGGTATGCCTTGGCTCGTAATGGAACCTAGTATAGGAAGTAGTGATGAAGATAATCACCCAAAGAACCCTCAGAACCCTCAAGGTAATCATGATTCTCCAACAGTTACAATGACACAACGACAAGTGGGGAGAACATAAGGACTTCAAACCAACCTTGGACCACAAGATTATATAATAGCCTATCGATAGTTGTGAAGACAATGGAGAGAAGTATAAATATTGGAGAGAATGATGAATTTTCCAACCAATTGGGTAGAATAGAGAGAAGAGAATCAGACTCATTCAAGTTCTGAGATAGACTTTTCTGATGCATATAGAGAAGTTTTGGCAACATCATCACCACAAAGAAACTTTGAGGAAAGAAGATGGAGACGTCACCTAGCTCATGCAGATCGGAGAATCAGAGCACTATGACAATTGTCACCAAGTAGAAGAAGAAGTAGAAGTCCACTAGCCAATATCGAGTTGGTAGAGATAACTCTTGATACCCAAACAATGGGAAGAAGAGATAGAGAAAGACCCCTAAGACTTCAGCCAGGAAGGGGGGAGGTATTCAACTACGAAATGAACAAAGACAAGGTGATGTTACAATTAGAGGAGGAAGAGGGCGAGGAAGATTCTGACCCCCTACTCCTAGATGGCCAGGAGATACACCCTTAGCTTGTCTGAACTGGACTAGGAATCTGCGAGGATTACTAGGAATTAGGGGTATGTTACCAAATCTCGCAAGGCAATGTACATGGGGACAACCATCTCAATGAGGGATGGGTGGTAGAGGATTACTCTAGAGAAGGGAGGAATCACCATTCACACAAAGAAACCCAATACCAAGAGGAATAGGATGGGGGAGACACTCACGTGGAAGAGGCCTTGCTGGTAGGGGAAGAGTACAGTTTGTAGATGAAAGAAACCAGGGACAACTGAGAACCCGATCACCAAGTCTGGAGCTAGAATTGATCTAAGGGGATAGGTAGAGAAGTCGCTTGAATGATAGTAGGGTAGTAAGGACACCGCTACCAAGGGATCAATCACCTGTGCAGCAAGGGGAAAGGACACCAGGTGAAGATACTCCAGCTTGCAATTGTACAATTCCAAATTGTACACATGGAAGAAGAAGGCCAGGGAATTTAGTAACATCACAAGTGGAGATGAATCGGCCTAGGGAACAAATACCAATAGGTGACACAACCACTCCGAACATTGTAGTTGAATCCCCAAGAGAAGAATTTGATGGGATCGTACAAGTGAATGTCACTGTACGATTGCCTAGAAGGTAAGTGTAAATAGATTAGGATTGAAAAAGAAAAAGAAAAAGAAAAAGAAAAAGAAAAATAAAGTGCCTTAGTTGTGAAAATCCCTCGGGACGCAATTAAGAAGGAAGTGGTTGAAAACCGAAAATGACGGCCTCTTCAGAGAAAGAAAATTTGAAAATTTCTCTAAGTATAAAGATCGTACAAGTAAAAATTGAGGATGAAATCATACAAATTGGGAGATCGTACAAGTAAAATCGACACAAAGGTATATGAAATCATACAAGATGACATGTTGTACGATTTGGATCATACACTATATGATTTTGAGCAGGTTGTACGATTTTCAACTACCCATTTAATGCGGCATGCATGGGAAAAAGCAGTGGTTGGAGGAAAAAGCGGGGGAAAAAGATGAAATTTCAAAAAATTGTTGAGTTGTCAATCATCCATGCAAGATGGAAGGGAAATGTGCAAAGTGGCACAATTTAGGGTTTAGTTAGGGTTTTTGAAATGCTTTAAATAGAAGGTAGAACTTGCAATTTCATTAAATCGTACAAGTGAGAATTTGAATTTTTTGGAGGATGAAGGTGGAAAGCATGCAATTGAATAGAAAATACTATATGGGCAGCCAATTTCATCAACAATCTGGATATTAGATGGACCCATTTTAATTAGCACCAAGGAGTACTTTTCATTTTCAATGAAATTAGCTTAGAAGAGAGAGAAATTAGGGTTTTACTCCATTAAAAAGGGAAAATTCAAAGTTTGATAAGAAATACGAAGAATATATAGTAGAAAATATCCAAGTATGAACTCAAAGGTAATAAATGATAGATTAGAGTTTGGAGAAGTGAGAAATTGGAGTTGGGCGATGGAAATTGTAAGGAAAGAGAAGATTTAAACCCTAGAAATAGAGGAATTAGAGCTGGAAGGTGCAGTCCATACAACCATCAAAGTACAACCAAAAATTCATCAAAGAGAAATAAATTGTGCTAGAGGTGAAGGAGTTGGAAAATTGCTCCCGAAAAATACTGAAACGAAGGAACGGGGCAATTCAACAATTGGGTTGGTGAAAGATTCGACAAAGGAGACCAAAATTTTGAATTTTTCACAACCTAGGGTTTGAAAAATTGTATTGTATGATTTTAGAAAAGGAATGTACGATTTCAAAGAAAATTAGCATAGTTCTTGGTAGTTTTTAGGCCATTTCGGGCAGTTTTTAGCAAATCATATGGAATCATATGAAAGCATACGGATTCCAAAGGAGAAGGTAGTCAAAAAGCAACATCGTATGGAGTACTATCGTACTGTATGATTTTAGATTGTGGATGTATGATTTGGTGGAGATAGGATGGTTTGAAGACTAACGGGTTGAAAATCGAACTGTGGAAGGAAACAAGTAGTGTTCGATCTAGAAGTGGTTGGGAAGGTAAGAACCATACAAGGGTACAAAGAACCATACATTGTATGATTTTATAGTAATTTGTATGATTTCTAGTACACTTTCAATTGCAGAAATGGTGATGTTGGATGTCAAGTTAATCGGCGAGATGTTGGAGGAATGATCTCAATAGAAGAATTTGGATGCCGGTTAAGGTGGATTGTAGCCAATAGGGTGGAGAGGTCACCAGGTCCATTGCATGAGAGAGAAGCATACCCACGGCAACACCAAGGGTGGTAGTTTTAGTCCCATGAGTGGCGTGGTAATCATCCTTGGAGGAGAGGAGGATATAGGCCATGGAGGGGGCAGAGACATTGGTGGGCTAATCTGAGAAGAACACCACCAAGGCATAGAGAGGGAAGAATGGCACAAGAAAGGACCTCATGGAGGGAAATGAGAAGTGAGGTACACCTACCAGATCAGGAGGAGAATCTGAGCAGTGGATAGGAAGAGGGACAGGTTGAGGTCACAAATATCACATTTGTACAACATGGGGTAGATACCTACAGGAAGTGGTGGAGTGATGAAAGAAATAAGAATCATCCTTGGAGGAAGATGTTCGAGGATGCTCATGTAGTAGTAATTGCACAAGTCCCACCATTTCACAAATCCTTCTTCCATAACTATCTATTGTAGATAGTTCAAGCGTATAACCCTGCAACCCAAACTGCCTATGTCAATGTGGGCAAGAGGTCGATGAAAGTGGATATTTTGGTAGAGGTATTTTGGAAGACATTTGGCTTACTAGAATATGGTATGGAGGTAGTAAAGATATTGGTAGATCCAATAGAGGCATACCACCTCGTCACTACACTCACCACTATCACTTCACTGACTGAGGCAAAGATCTCAGGTGCAGGAACATGCGAAATTAAATAGAGCCAGTTGAAAGGGGAACATTGGCCATGTGCAATGAATACAGTCATGGCTCGACTGATAGGAGATATAAGGGCCATAAAAATGCCAATGTGGATAGCATAGTATGTAGAGGGTATCACCAAGGGAATTCAGTATGATTGGGGTACCTTTCTAGAAAGAAAAATGCATGAGGCACTAACAAAGAGGCCGAAAAACTTTGGAATGACTTTCCATGCCATTGGATTGTTATTAAATGCAGTCATAGAAGTAGAGATCCACTTTCCAGGATTGATGCCACCTCAAGAAATTAGGAGAGGACAACCGATGATATTGAGGTGGGCTAAGTCAGTACCAATAGCAAAAGAGACCCCGGAGAGATATCGAATGAGGAGCGAGCAATAGACCAGTAGAGCTCAAGAGGATACTACTCCAGAGGGAGATGAGGATGTACACCATCGGAGAAAAAGGCCTAGATGGTTGGAACTAGAGCTAGAATAGCAAGCACCTAGGCAATGGTAGTAGGAGCAGCCACTCATTCAAGAAAGGGAGAGGAGGCAAGGAAGCCCAATTTAGATAATGATGAGGAGACAACATGAAAGAATGGCTAGCAAACTAGTTCTAGAAGTATGAGAAGAGCCTATGTCGAGGGTGCACAAATAAGAAAAAGAATAGTCGGACTCGAAAGAGATGGAACTGGATGAGTTGTGTTGGATGGAGGTAGAAAGAATAGTGACATCTCTATAAATATTTCAAGAATTTGAGAAGATGGATGCTTCTAAATTTTTTAAAGGATTTGAGGTAGGGCAAGAAGGAATAGCCACTACTCAGGAGGAAGAGCCCAAGAAGAAGCCTCATTACAAGTTTGTGATAGGAAGCTCAAGTAAGAGAGATGCATCAGAGAATACGGAGGCATCACAGGATAAAGAAGAACTTGTTGTTGAATAGGTCACAACAATGAATACCCAGCAGGATCAGGAGGAAGAAGTGATGGAAGAACAACAAGTGGGCAAGATAGAACAAGAAGTGGCCTAGGAAAATAAAGAAGAGCAATAGGTGGGCTCTACTGAACCAGAAAAGGCCCAAGAACAAGTTGAAAAGTAACAATCTCAAGAGGAGATTGTGAATATAGAAGATAGTGAGGAGGAGAAAATCGTAAAATAGTCTCCACCTCGAGAAAATATAGATATGGTGAGGGCACTTCAGGAGCTTGGGGGAAGCTCTAGCCACCATATGGAGGAAGAAGATGTATGTACTCCTACAGAGGAAGAACGATATGGGATGCAATCCAGTTATCTTCTGGAAGTACCTCGGTTCGATAGAATTGCAACTGAGGAGGAGGCACGTGGAATAGAGGATAAGGTGGAACACTTATTTTCTTAGTTAGGCCATGTTATTAATAGTACTATATTGGAATTTTGTATTGGCCATGTGGGAGAATTGAAGTTGTGGGAAGAACAAGTGTCCCTCGAGCTGGAAAAGATAACAGAATGGGTGAGTAGTGTGGAGCGTACAAGGAGAATTGTGGATATTCATGCACAACATCCATGGAAGTTACCTAGGGAAGAGGTAACAACAATGTTGGGAAGAGAGGACTTGCTTGAGGGGGTGATAAAAAATTATAGGAAAGATCCAAGGATGTACTTGGATAGGGTCAATCATCCGACCTGCCCCACAAATATGATAGAGTTGGAATATAAGAGGGTTGCTACTGGAGTGGCCATCACCCTAAGGAAGTTTAACTTCCTAACACACTGGATAGAGTGGTTGAGTGTAGGATTGGAATAAATCTACCAGCTCAAGGAGGCTTAGAAGGAGGAAACTATAGCCACTCAAAAGGAATTGGCCATAATGGAAGAAGAACTATAGAAAAGTAGAACTATGATAGAAGAGAAAATAAAGAAATTGGAGGGAGATCTATCAGGCATCATAACTGAGTCTGAAGCTAGAATTAATATGCTTGAAGAGGAAAAGCGATAGATGAGGATAGGATTAAGGAGTTGGAGGTACAACTCAAAGCCAAAGAAGAACATATGACAACTCAGTTGGTTGAGAAGAGTGAGCAAATGGTAAACCAAGCCAAGCAGATGGAGGAGCTGACAAAGGACAATAAGAGATTGAATGAGATGGTCCTAGAAAAGCAAGCTTAGTTGAAAATTAAGGAAGATAGTGTTCGAGCTATGGAGGTTGATATTAATCACCACCTGAAGACCATTACTGAAAATAATGAAGAACTTTAGGCGATAGCTCGAGCAGAAGCTCACTGGAAGGAGAAGTTGAAGAAGAGTGCCTCAGACCGTGAAAAGTAGATGATGGAATTCCTGAAGACTATCGAGGAAAAGGCTAACTTCCATGGGGCAAAAGCAGTAGAGATGGGAAGCTACGCAGCCAAGTTGAAAAATGAACGAGAAATGTATAAGTCACAAGTTAAGGACTTAGAGGCTGTAGTGGCAGAATACGAAGCACAGTGGAAGAAGCAGAATGAGTCGGCGAGGACACCAACCAAAGTAAAGGGGAGGGCAGATGTAGGCAACAAATCCACCTCCCAGAAGAAGAAGTGATCAAAGAGGATTTGCTTAGTTTTGATAGTTTGCCAAGTTTTGCAAACCATACAACTGGATGGACAAACCGTACAAGGTAGCAGCAAATCATACAGGGTGCACACTGAAATTCATCCAAATGCATGGGAAATGTAATTTCATGGTAAAATGGCGCATAGATTTGCTAACTAAGGTGTTAGACTTAGTAAAAGGCTGAATTAATGAATTCAGTTGTACATGGGTAGTTGTAAATAACTAATTGCCTCAGGAACCACTTTGGAATGGCCTAGGCAACGTTATATAAGGCCCCATTTTCAAAATTGTAGGTCTGGTTGCTAAGAGGTAGAATAGAGTACTTGTTGGTTGTAATAGCTAACTTATATCTGAGTTATTGCAAGAGATTGATAGAATAACCTTGTTGTAATGAAATTTATGCTATAATGGAATGGAACTACATCATTACACATCGTGTATGATCCTGGCAATGATGATTGATGATCTATAATGGAATCTTGATGTATGTGTGTTTTCTGGTTATTGTTTTAGCTTAGTTTTATGCATTGTTGCAACTCCTTGACAGAGGTTAGCACTGGTGGAATTTGAGGGATGATCTATGAGCATGGAGATGTGGAGAATGATGTTATGAGTCTTGTTGTATGATTTTTGTATGTAATTGGATAAATGGAATCTCTCCCAAGCTCCTTTGCGATGGTTGGCACAACTCGGAGAATGGATTAATTGGCATAGTAAAACCTTACAAAATATCCCTGAGAGAGATTGAGGCATTAGAGTATCTAATTTGGCACCTGAATGTACCATCAATTTCTGTCGATCGTACACCAGAGTCCGTACAAATCGTACAAAGTCGACTTACCCGATTTGGCAAATTGAACCACAGAGATCGACTTACCCGATTTGGCAGTTTGAGGAAATCGACTTGAATAGTTACAAAACTGTGTACGACAGCTTCCAAAACTGAATCTGTCAGTTTTAATGAGTGCAAAAGCGTACAATCCATGTCCCTGTATGATTTGTAACCGTACAGTGTGAGACTTTGACATCCGTACAAGTTGTTTAGCTATCGCAAGGGGTAGTTCGGAGGATGGTACGATTGTACGATTTGGTAGTCAAGTTGGGAATTGTCTATTGATCATTCCTGGCCCTAAAATATCACCTTTCCACCTGGGAATATTGCACCCCTATGCTACAACGATCACGTTCATGTATTTTGCACTCCATTGCCCCTTTGGATGGATAGCCTTTTACCTTCTTTTTATAAATCGAGTAGACTCATGCATGGCCTCATTTTAGACCGGCTTATCTTGTTGCTTGCATAGTACATGGTCACACTTAAAAGATATGATTTTATTCTTTTGTGCAAAGCTCATCACCCGAACGGTCTATATCATCTCTTCTCGGGTATAGTCCATGTGATTTTATTTGATAGTCTGCTTATTTTGTCTCTTAATTATTGCCTAAATTAGTCATTTATCCTGGTCCTTTGCCTATATTTCCAATTCATCTTGCAGTGGTTTTTTCTTGTCACAACTTGCTCCTGTTTAATGGTTGTACTCGTTAGTGATTCACCACCTTAGTCCAGCTTGCATTGTTCTTAAGTTACTTTTTTCCTCTGGTCGTAGTCCGCCAGATTTGTACATGGAGGATCGTGCTTATTGGATCTACCAATTCATGATCGTAGTTGGATGGAACACGCATTGCGTACCTTTGTTTGATACTTTTGGACCTGCAAGAATGTTAGATCTACAATATGAAACACATATGTCAATGGTGGTTATGCATATCATAGTAGATATCCTGATATTTTATTGGTTAGTCAATTTTATACTCTAATAATAATCATTGAATTAGGGCTTTTATCCTTCGTTGAATATTGATTATATTAAAGGATAATCATAGCAAATAGAAAAATTACTAACCTTTGGTTAATTATTATCCCTTAATGACTTGCTTACTTTGCTAATGGCTCACCGTCTGATCAAACACATGGTTTTACGCGCTTGTCTAATTGTCCAGATCTGTACCATCGTCTATTGAAGATATGGGGTCATTATCAACGTGTTTAGACCCTTTCTTAACCTTAATTGATTTTTTTCTGGTGAAATAAACTGTGTCTCTTAACCATTAGGGGACTTGATCGTACGCGATCGTCGGATCTGGTCAAGGTTCACCACTGTCGTTAGATCTGGCAGAGCTATACTCTACCACAATTGCATGATGGAAGGTTGGATCGTGCATAATTCCATGATTGATTTTGGTGCTGCGACAACTATCATGCCAAAGACAATTTGCAAAGTCAGGGGTATAGAATATACAAGGAGTAGCCCTAGTGTCTTACAGTTAGACGAAACTCCCATAAAAATAGTGGGTGTCATCAAAGATATCCCTATTTTCCTACATAGTATGCCTCATATCACGATAATTCAAGAGGTAGTTGTGGTTGATTTGGAGCCATATTTTAGTATGTGTTTGTTAAGAAAATTCACTGCCAAGCTGGGTGATGAGTATCATCAATCACACTATTTAATCATTATAATTGTCAATCCAGGGCACTGTCCAAGGCTATATACGAAATAAGATATAGGCAGCTTGAAAATCAGCTCATTCAAAAAAATAGGCTTTATTGATGAGACAAGTTAGTTTTAGGGGTTTCTTGTGTCACCACTAGTCTTATGAACTGAATTAGAATCTTAATTACATTTGCTAAAGAAGAAGTACATAAATGGAAAGGTTGTAGAAAACTAAAACTAATTACTCTTGCAAAATCTAAAATAATAGGAATAAAACCTATTTACGCTTTGCAAAATGAAAATGGCAATAATAACAAATTTGCAGAAATTTAATTCTAATGGCACTAGGAGAATGGAAATAACAGAAATGAAAAGAATTGCAGAATTGAAATGCACACTCAACTAATTAATCACACAATGGAGAATATCAAAATGCTGGAAATAACTGATGAAAACAAGAAAAAAACTTATGTTAGGTGGTCAATTGCCATGCACACACATCTACTACTAAAAATATGACTTGCATTTACTAAAACATAGTTAAGAACAAAAAATAAAATATGACAAGTCTTTGCTTAATCTGTTGTAGCAAAAGTTGCAGAAAAACCTGTCACCAATAAGCCTTCTTCTAAACTTGGAAGTGGCCCTTGCTCCCTTGTTCCAGAAGAAGGCATAAAAACTCTCTTAACTACTTAAACACTCAGACATTTAATGGGACAAAAGATGAATGAGAAATCCTGCACTTTATTTAGTCTCAAGCAACATTACAATATTTGCAGGAAAACTTGCTAAAAACTGTAATTTGCCATAGATCTACTTTCTTACCACAAGTCCTATCCTTATTCTCTACTTCTCTACCTGGCTCAACCAACATGGGAGCCTATTATTTATAACATTATATTACATATTCAAATCCATTTTGTTGCTGCCTTTCAGGGATTTAGCAACTGTTCTGAAGAAGTCTTCCTCAAATGCAATAAATTGTTATGCTGTAGCATATCTATTTTTCTTGTTGTGTGTCATCCATTGGGAGAAATGCATTGGAAGGGGTGATAAGACTCCTCATAAAGCTAGATCCATATTCATCTCACCATTTGCCACCTTTTTGACCATTTTGTTTATAGTTTTGACCAAAACTAGTCATGTTCTTCTCATTCCAGAGTTGCTTCGAAATATCAGGTAGTGTAACAGTTTTGCACTTATCCATGCATCATATGTGTAGAAAAGTGGTTTTGACTGACTAAACAATATTCCTTCATTCCTAGAAGACCAATTCTAAAGATTTTACATGCTAGAATTGACAAATTCTAAGCCATATTATTTATTGATAGTTGGCTGGAATTTGTATGATTGTTTCCATATTTTCTACAACTCAATATTTTGACTGGTTGCTCCTATTTGGATCACGTGGAAGTGTTGGCAAGTGGAGAAAGAGTCACTCCTAGCCTCCCTCATCTGTTTCCAAGTGTTTCCTGCATATTTAATTGACAAATTCCATGCCTTCCTTCATAGTGACAGGTGGCTGGAATTTGTATGGACTGTCACCTGTTTTTTTACAGCAGTCAAAACATGCCCAACTGCCCTTTTGGAGTGCTTATAACTTTTTCCTCGTAACTCCAATATACACCACATTTTACCCACATATTCTTGGCTGTATGAATTACATCTGGTTCAATTTTCAAATTTTAACTCCTCACGAATTAGTCCTAGCATTGTTGTCAAGTTGGCATCTAACACAAATTTTTACCAGAATTTCTAGCAGTCAAAAAGTGTGAAACTACCATCTTGTAGGCTCCATATCTTACAGATTATTTGTCCATATTCCTTAAAATTTGGGTCATGTGTTCTATATACTATGAAATATAATTGGTATGAATTTGGTTCCTTAACTTGATTTGTATCATTCTCAGTATATCCGCCAATATGCCCCTTAACGCAGATTTGCACCTGTTAACAGCTCCAGAAAAAAACTAAGGCATGAGCTCCAAAATGATGTAACCTTCATAACTTTCTATTTACAGCTCGGATTGACTTGCTTCAAAAATAAAAGTTGTAGTTATCAATTAGAGGAATATATCCATGCCATAAAAATGTAATTTTACTTTAGTATGACATCAAAATTAACATGATACTCATTTTGACCTTTTACAAGTAAAATGCTTAAAATAGTCAAAACAATGGTATAATGTTTCTAACATAAAATCATGTAAACAATTAACAATTAATATATTCTAATCAACTATTTGGCAATTTAATTTTGTATATTTAATAATATGGCAGTTTTTATATATTAACCATAGTGCAAAAATGAGGCATTTCTGGGCCTCATCATTCCCCCCAGCTTGAACTGATGCATGCCCTCATGCATCCTAGTAGGCCATAACAATATGCAGGTTTTATCCTGTTAAACATATTTTACCACTTGAGAATTTTATTCTTGTTGTACTAAACATTTTCAATTAGCACAGGTATTTCATTGCTTGTATACAACCTTGCAGATTTTGTAGTTTCTGCAATTTTTTTTTTTTTCCTTTTTTTTTTATGCTGCTCTTTTATTTATTTTTCCTTACAATTTCTAATGTGCCCTACTGTTCTGCAACATTTGCAGGAATTTCTGGCACACTTTGTCTTAGTTTGAAGCCTGCTTTGGAATGAGATTATTGTTCTGAAGATGCTTCAGAATTTATTGTAGTAGGAGTAAAACAAAATATTTTGGTGTTGAATTTCCATGCAACTAAGGGCAGAAGGGGGTGTTTCTTGACATTTTTAACTTGCCAATATTATATGAATAGTTTATGCCAAATACTGATTATCATACACTAAATGCTAAATGCCCACTATGACTAAATGTAAGAAACACATACCTTACTGTCCTGAAAATTTTATCATGCACCTTACAAGTTGCTTCTGATGATTGTTAGTAAGCTATCTGAAAACATAAACATAACACATGTGCAGTGTGAAATTTGTACAATGGTGGAACAATGATGGGTGGATCAACAAGGCAATGCACACCAAAAAACCAGTTTTCATGCAAGCCAATTCAGCAGTGCCTCCGAGAAGGTTTTCACTACCAAATTATTCATTTTTTTCATTTTTTTTCTTTCATTTTTTTTCATTTTTCTTTTCCTTTTTTTCATCTTTTTTTATTTATTTATTTTTTTTTCATTTTTTTTATCAAAAGAGGCTGCCATTTCTGGTTTTCAGCCAACTTCCATCTTTTCAAGGGCTTCAATGAGATAGAATGTATCTCATGAGGCTGCAATGTGAGAGAATTTCTCTCATTCTTGATAAGAACAATCCTTATTTTGCAAAAACATGTTAATTTTTCTGTATGAAAACATCTTTTTCAGCTAAAAGCTTGACACAATGATGCAACCTTCCTTCCATTCAGGTAGTAAGAATCTTCTTGTGTCATCATTGTCTCTGTATTTTTGGAAATGAAGTATTGACCTCATTAGTTCTTCTCTTTGCTGAAATTGATGCATATCCTCATGTATCTTCATTTTATGGGACATGTCTTATGCTGCAATTTTTCTCTTTTCTTTTGTTTTTTCTTTCAATTTTTTTCTTCTTTTCTCTCTTTTTTTCTTTTTTTCATTTTTTTTTCTCTTTTTCTTTTCTTTTGTTTTTTCAAGATTCAAAGATATGATCATTTGGAATCTTTGCCGGAAGAGGAAGCCTCTTCTACCTTATGCAAATGTAGTTGTGTAAAATATTGAGCAAATTCCACCTTTGTTAGTGGTTGATGGTACATCTGTAAAAGGTGTCCATTCACCACTAATGTCCTCCTTAAATCATCAATCAAATAAAGTTGAACAAATTCATTCTCAAACTCCTTTGGTTCATCCTTGTTGCACTTAATGTGATCATCATGTCACATTTTCCAGTTTTGTTGAGTGAACTCTATTTGGTGAAGTGCTTCCAACCAAAGTTCATCAAATGTATTCAACTGCAAAATCTATTTTTTTTGTACCTGCAACAACTCAATACCAATTGCTAAAGATGCATAAAGTGTTAGTAAAGCATCATGATGACATTCATGTGGTAAATGAAGAAAATTGTTTTGTACTGGAATGGGTGACAATTTTTCAAAATTCTACTTTTCATCATTCCATAATAATTGTTGAACAGTGGTTGGTTCATCTTTAAAATCTAAAATATAAACATTTTCAGCAAAAACAAACTTTTTGTATGAATCCAACTCTTCTTCATTACCCTTTACAACTATGGAGGCCAAAATTGAAATATTCTTTTCATTTTCCTTATGTGATTCAAGAAATTGTGAACTTCCTAGACAATCATACTTAGGTGGAGTAAGTTTTCTTGCAAGCAAGTTTACTGATTTTCCACCTTTTTGTATGGGTTCAAGATATACTTTCTTCTTTTTCCTTGATTTCTTAAAACACATTTCTTGAACAATCTTATTAATGATTGGTACATCTTTAATAGCTTGAAGTAAATGGATTTTAACAATAAAATGTGTTAATTCCTTTATCCAATCTGATTGTGAAGATGTCAATTTTGATATTTCAAACTGTTCAAGACATGGTACTTTCTTTAATGATTCATATTTTTCTTTGTCTTATTCTTGTTTTAGTGCAGATTTATTTTCATGCTCATTTCTTTTAGCTTCTATTTCTACACTGGTAAGTGGAATATGTTCAAGAAGTGGTTTTAAAAACAATTGAGTTTTATCACAGTCACAAGCATTTATTATGGCTGATCCAGCCATAGATACAGGGGTTACCTATTTAACATTGTTGGGATTGGCCACAGGTTGAGCTAAAAATAGAGGTTGTTTTTACTTTTTTTCTTGTTGTCCATGAGAGAAACTATGGGTATGAGTGGGCAACAAATTTGATTTTTTTTTTGATAATGTTGCCCTTTGTGCAGTTTTTGTTGTTGTACCCACTGATATCCCTGCAGTTTTGGCTATAACCATGGTGGAAGTTGTTGATTCCATTGTTGTTGCATCCAGCCATGTTGAGACAATTCTTGGGAATATGCCCATGGTGGTTGATTCCAACATTGTTGAAGTGGACCTATAGTAGACCATGGCATATACCAAGGATTATTTTCCCAATGTGTAGGAAATTGAGAAGCATTCTAATATGGAAACTTAAGAAAATTATCTCCTTGTCTTTGTCCTACAAAGTTGTATTCTTTCATAGGTTGAGACTGTTTTTCAAAGATACTTTTAAGTTCTAGTAACAAACTACATTGATTTGTGGGGTGTCATTTTTGACAATTGCTACAAGTAGCAGGTATAAATGTTTTGTTCAAAGCACAATCATGAAGAGAGTGTTGCTTCTCATTACATTTTGAACAATATATGATTGAAGATTCAATAGATTCATTATTTTCATTTACTGCTTTATCAAGATGTACTAAAAAATCAACCTCTTTCATGCATTATTTCAAATCATTTGTGTTACTACCAGTTTTGTTTTTTCTATGCCTTGAATGAGAATATTTTTTACAAAGTTTAATGATTTCCTAAAATTCAAGTGCATTTGCATCTCCTTTCCCTAAGATATCCAATGCATCCCTAAATTTATCTTGCAATCCTCTTAATAATATGACTTTGCAAATGTCAGGTTCAACACTTCCACATCTCTTATGAACAAAAGAAAAGTTGTCTAGATAGTCTTCTAAGATTTCATTTTCCTCTTGTTTCATTGTAAGAAATTCATCATTTTGTTTCTTGAATTGACAATATTCTTGGTATCTCTCTAAGAATATGTTTTCCATATCATCCCAAGTTCTAATTGAATCAGGTGCTAAGGTGATAAACCATCGTAGAGCTGACTCTTTGATACTTTTGGACCTGCAAGAATGTTAGCTCTACAATATGTAACACATATGTCAATGGTGGTTTTGGATATCATAGCAGATATCCCAATATTTTATTGGCTAGTGTTTTTCAACCTCTAATAATAATCATTGAATTAGGGATTTTATCCTTCGTTGAATATTGATTATATTAAAGGATAATCACAACAATTAGAAAAATTACTAACCTTTGGTTAATGCTTATCCCTTAATGACTTGCTTACTTTGCTAATGGCTCACTGTCTGATCAAACACATGGTTTTACGTGCTTGTACGATTGTCCAGACCTGTACCATAGTTTACTGAAGAGATGGTATCATTATGTCAAGTGGAACGTTAATATTATTGATGACAAAGACTTATTTATACAAAGCTTTAGGCTAGGAATAGCCTAACTCGTTACCATGAAGATAGGTAACAAACTAACACTAATATACTAACAATATATGCGCTAACACTATATTGTTAGCGTAACTAACCTAGGATAGGAATAATAACCAAATAGGGTAATATAATAGTTACCATAGAATAGTAACTCTAACATCACCCCTTATTACATTATTTGGGTAATTAAATAACTACTAGCTACACTATCATCCCCCCATACAACAATATTTGGGTAAAGTATATAACTGCCCCAATACAATGAAGAAGAAGAAGAGAAATGAAAGAATGGTGGCTTGTGCTTTGTCTTCGGCTCTAGCTCTGGCTCTGGATCTAAGCATACCTCTGGATCTATACCACTGGGTCTATCTCGGGATCTGCCTATGAAACTGCCTCTGGATCATTGCCTCTGGATCTACCTGTAGATCTGCCTCTAGAACTTTGTCACTGGGTCTGTCTTTAGGTCTGTCTCTGGGTCATTATCTCTGGGACTGCCACTCGGTCTGTCACTAGATTTGCCTCGGGGTCTACCATAGGTTTTACCTTTTCGGTATAAGCCATACAACATTTCTTTCATCATGGTCCATTGTGTGAAATCTGTCCATCCACAATCTATATGAACTTTGTTGGCCATTTTCACTTTGTACAAACATTTTGAAGAAGAATTGATTCGTACATCCACATGAATCACAAGGATGTAATCTCCAACACTTAGCTGCAACATGTCCTGCCTTTCCACAATGACTGCAACAATGCTTTTTAGGAGATGTAGGAGATTTAGGTTTTACAAACATAGAATTACTGGTACTTGCATGTCCAGTATAGCCAAGGCCTTCATGCTTTGCCTTGACACTTAGCATTATTGGAGATTTAATGCCTTGTTCCTGTTTACCTAATCTATCACCATTCAATCCCATTTTCTTCATTATTTTGGAACCAAATCCTTTGGTGTGTTTTTCAAAATACCCAATTTCATCATCTTCATCAATGCTTTTAACAATATTGCATTTGTCGCTATTGATGAGAGTATGGAGTTCATTTTTAGGAGGTTCAGTTTTTAAGTCACTAGTGTCACAAGCAAAATTTGCTATTGTGATGAGATCACCTATGCTACAACTGATATCTGCCATCATAGGCATGAGGTCGCTTGTATCACAACAAGCATTGGCCATCATGGGCTCAAGGTCACTTGTGTCACAACAAGCATTCGCCACCATAGGTTGAAGGTCACTTGTGTCACTACAAGCATCGACCATTAGGGGTTTGACCTCTATTTCCTCACTAAAGTCCCTTTTATGTTGTGCTTTATCAAGAGCATAAAATGACATGAATATGCCCATTATAGCACCAATAGGGATTAGAACACCATTTTTCTGCATGTCTCCACAAGACGCAAAATCATTGATTATGGCATTTACACCACTCCTTAGTGTATGAAATGTGCCATCTTCCTAATAATCTATCCCTTCCAGGTGTGGGGAAAAGTATGGGCCTTTAACTGATTTAACAACACCATCAGTTTGTTTTGGGATAGTTTTCTTCTTTGATCTACCCATTCTTAAGGTGTCGGTCTCTGCCGAAAATGCACCTTTTACAATGAATTTTGCAAAAATAATCTGACTAAGGTGTCGGACTCTGCCGAAAATGCACCCTTATAAGTCTTCCCCCTTTGTTTTTGCAAAATTATATATCCCCTTAGTGCAAGATAGGAGATGGTGGAGAGAAAAAATGTTATTCCCCCCCTTTAGTGCAAAAAAAATGCAACAATTAAGCCTCAAAAGGCTCTTACAAAGCTTGCCCCGTAGGCAGATTAGCACAATATATCACCAAAAAAAATCCCCCCTATGTGAAGTACTTCAAACAAAAAAAATTGCTTTTTATGAAGTCTAAAAAACAGGTTTGGAGGTGTGATGATTTTATGCCTCTTTAATTGCTTTGATGGTGGAGAGAAAAAATCTATCCCCCCTTGAAAAAAAATAACTCCCCCCTTTAAAATTTTCCTTTATAAAGCATTTTAAAACATTTTATATTCTAAAGTTTAAAAAAAAAAATTATTCCTTATAGCAAAAAAATTATCTTTTTTAAAAAAAAAAAATAATTTTAAAACTATATAAAAGAAATAATTTAAAAATTTTAATTTTAACTTTTAGAAAAAAAATATTAAAAAATAACTTAAAAAAAAAAAATTACCTTTGTTTGGGGGGTCGGCGGGTTTTGATCCCCCGACCTCACGGGCGCTAGCCTGGCGCTCCTACCGGCTGGGCTAGCACGCCCGATGGGAGGGAAAGGGACAATTGTCCCTTTCTTCCCTTGCGACGCTTGCGAGGAGCAAAAAAAAATGTGGGACTTTAGTCCCACATTGCTCCCGCGAGGTGCATGAGGGGGGAATAAAAGGGAAGATTCCCCCCTTTATAAGTGATTGCCTTCAGGCAATCACGACACCCCTTTTGCTGCACCACGCAACAAGGGTCAGGTCCTGTGTCGGGTCACGTGGCGACCACGTCAGTCGGTCATGTCAGTCCAGTCCACGTCACGCGTCTCGATCCACGCATCAGTCTGCCACGTGTCAATCTAGTATTGTCCTTAGTCTGCCACGTGTTGCATCTAGGTGGCACATGGCCAGTCTGCCACGTGTCCCCCGCTTTTCGGTCTAGGTGGCGTGTGGCCAGTCCGCCATGTGTCACCGCATCATCGACCTTAGGTTCTGTGCCCGAGGCCCAGTCAGGTCCAGTCGGCCTCGAGATCCGTGGTCAATCCAGTCGGTTTTCTGTCTGTCTCAAGATTCGTGCCTGGTCCAGTCGATCGCGAAGGCGGATCTCAAGATTTATGCCCGATCAAGCCAGTCTAACCGCCCTCATTTCGAGTGGAGGTCTAGTTTTGACACCTCAGGATGCGTGCCCGAGCAGGTCTAGCCCTGCCTCAAGAAACGTGCCCGCGTCTACGTCTATCCAATCGAGTCGGGTCTAGTCGACGATCAGCCTCGAGAATTATGCCCGAGTCTGTCGATCTCCAGAGTCAGACTGTGACCTCGGCCTACATGCCAGGTCCTTGTCAAGTGCCTCGAGAAGCATGTCGGTTGACTCCTACGGGAATGCAGGTACCGCCCAGGTCCTGCTCTGATACCATGTCAAGTGGAACATTAATATTATTGATGACAAAGACTTATTTATACAAAGCTTTAGGCTAGGAGTAGCCTAACTCGTTACCATGAAGATAGGTAACAAACTAACACTAATATACTAACAATATATGTGCTAACACTATATTGTTAGCGTAACTAACCTAGGATAGGAATAATAACCAAATAGGGTAATATAATAGTTACCATAGAATAGTAACTCTAACACATTATCAATGTGTTTAGACCCTTTCTTAACCTTAATTGATTTTTTGCTGGTGAAATAAACCATGTCTCTTAACCATTATGGGACTTGATTGTACACGATCATCGGATTTGGTCAGGGTTCACCACTGTCGTTAGATCTGGTAGAGCTATGCTCTACCACAATTGCATGATGGAGGGTTAGATCGTGCACAATTGCATGATTAATTATGGTGTTGCGACAACTGTCATGCCAAAGGCAATTTGCGAAGTCAGGGGTATGGAATATACAAGGAGTAGCCCTGGTGTCTTGTAGTTAGATGAAACTCCCATAAAAATAGTGGGTGTCATCAAGGATATCCCTATTTTCCTACATAGTATACCTCATATCACGATAATTCAAGAGATAGTTGTGGTTGATTTGGAGTTATATTTTAGTATGTGTTTTTCAAGAGAATTCACTGCCAAGCTGGGTGATGAGTGTCGTCAATCACACCATTTAATCATTATAATTATCAATCCAGGGCGGTGTCCAAGGCCATATACGAAAGGAGATATAGGCAGCTTGAAAATCAACTCATTCAAAAAAATAGGCTTTATTGATGAGACAAGTCAGTTTTGGGGGTTTCTAGTGTCACCACTAGTCTTATGAACTAAATTAGAATCTTAATTACATTTTCTAAAGAAGAAGTGCATAAATGGAAAGGTTGCAGAAAACTAAAACTAATTACCCTTGCAAAATATAAAATAATAGGAATAAAACCTATTTACGCTTTGCAAAATGAAAATGACAATAATAACAACTTTGCAAAAATTTAATTCTAATGGCACTAGGAGAATGGAAATAATAGAAATGAAAAGAATTGAAGAATTGAAATGCACACTCAAATAATTAATCACACAATGGAGAATATCAAAATGCTGGAAATAACTGATGAAAACAGGAAAAGAACTTATGTTAGGTGGTCAGCTGCCATGCACACACATCTACTACTAAAAATATGACTTGAATTTACTAAAACATAGTTAAAAAAAAAATGACAAGTCTCTGCTTAATCTCATCGCAACAAAAGTTACGAGAAAAACTCGTCACCAATAAGCCTTCTTCTAAACCCGGAAGTGGCCCTTACTCCCTTGTTCCGAAGAAGGCGAGAAAAACTCTCTTTTAACTACTTAAACACTCAGACATTTAATGGGACAAAATATGAATGAGAAATCCTACACTTTATTTAGTCTCAAGCAACATTACAATATTTGCAGGAAAACCTGCTAAAAACAGCAATTTGCCATAGATTTACTTTCTTACCACAAGTCCTATATTTATTCTCTACTTCTCTACCTAGCTCAACCAACATGGGATCCTATTATTTATAACATTATATTACATATGCCAATCCATTTTGTTGCTGCCTTTCAGGGATTTAGCAACTGTTCTAAAGAAGTCTTCCTCAAATGCAGCAAATTGTTATGCTGCAACATATCCATTTTTCTTGTTGTGTCATCCATTGGGAGAAATGTGTTGGAAAGGGTGATAAGACTCCTCATAAAGCTAGATTCATCTTCATCTTGCCATTTGCCACCTTTTTGACCATTCTGTTTATAGTTTTGACCAAAACTGGTCATGTTCTGCTCATTCCGAAGCTGCTCCAGAATATCAGGTAGTATAACAGTTTTGCACTTATCCATGCATTAGATGTGTAGAAAAGTGGTTTTGATCGACTAAACAATATTACTTCATTCCTAGAAGACCAATTCTATAGATTTTACATGCTGGAATTGACAAATTCTAATCCATGCTATGTATTGATAGTCGGTTGGAATTTATATGATTGTTTCAGATTTCCTGCAACTCAATATTTTGGTTGGTTGCTCCTATTTGGATCACATGGAAGTGTTGGCAAGTGGAGAAAGAGACACTCCTAGCCTCCCTCATCTGTTTCCAAGTGTTTCCTATATATTTAATTGACAAATTCCATGCCTTCCTTCATAGTGACAGGTGGCTGGAATTTGTATGGAATGTCACCTGTTTTTTTACAGCAGTCAAAACATGCCCAGCTGCCCTTTTGGAGTGCTTATAACTTTTGCATCGTAACTCCAATGTACACCACATTTTACCCACATGTTCTTGGCTGTATGAATTACATCTGGTTCAATTTTTAGATTTTAATTCATTACGAATTATTTCCACCATTGCTGTCAAGTTGGCATCTAACACAAATTTTTACCAGAATTTCCAGCAATCAAAAAGTGTGAAACTACCATTTTGTAGGCCCCATATCTTACAGATTATTTGTCCATATGCCTTAAAATTTGGGTCATGTGTTCTATCCACTATGAAATATAATTTATCTGAATTTGGTTCCTTAACTTGCTTTGGATCATTCCCAGTAGATCCTCCAATATGCCCCTTAACGCAGATTTGCACCTGTTAACAGCTCCAGAAAAAAACTAAGGCATGAGCTCCAAAATGATGTAACCTTCATAACTTTCTATTTACAGCTCGGATTGACTTACTTCAAAATGCAAAGTTATAGTTCTCAATGAGAGGAATCTATCAATGCCATAAAAATATAATTTTATTTTAGTATGACATCAAAATTAACATGATACTCATTTTGACCTTTTACAAGTAAAATGCTTAAAATAGTCAAAACAAGGGTATAATGTTTCTAACATAAAATCATGTAAAAAATTAACAATTAATATATTTTAATCAACTATTTGGCAATTTAACTTTGTATATTTAATAATATGGCAGTTTTTATATGTTAACCATAGTGCAAAAATGAAGCATTTTTGGGCCTCATCATTGGGAGGCTACCTTTATCTGGATTATTCTCACCTAGAGATTCCTTTCAAAGGGAGAAGAATCTGAATTTACAATGAGAAACCTTCTAATTTTCATGTAGAGAAGATTGAAGAGGAAGAAAAGTCCACAAACTTTGTCAACATGGTAATTAAGGAATTGAAAGAACCTAATTTTATGGATAAAGTGTTGGATGAGCTTCGCTTAGAAGACGAGTTTTCAATGCTCAATTTTAATGCCATGATGAAGACTGAAATGGGTGATTACACCATTACCAAGCCTGAATAGGTTGAAGTGAATGCATCTTAAGATCAGGATCTTGTTCTCGATCAATTATGGAAGCTATATTTTAATGGTGCAAGATGTAAGAATGGTGCGGGAGCAGGGATTGTTCTCATTTATACTACTAGCATACAAAGAACTTATTCGTATCGGCTGAACTAGAGTTGTACCAACAACACAACCGAGTATGAAGTGTTGTGCCTATGTCTGAAGAAGGCGAAAAGCTAGGAATTAAACAACTACAAATTTTTGGCGATTCCAAATTAATTATAAATCAAGTAATGAACAAGTGCATCTCCAAGAAAAATTATCTCAAGGGGTACCACAACAAATTCGGGACCTGTTTGAGGCTTACACAACATTGAATATTCAAGCCATCTCATGGGAGTAGAACAAACATGTTGATCTCTTAGCATCCCTTGGTGCAAACTTCTCTCCTATTGAACACGTAGTGAGGAAACCTAAGATCGTGAGGCTGGTTTACAAACCCTCGATATCGAACAAGAACATGTACTGGCAAGTGTTCAAAAGTGACGAGCAGATTATTAATTTTTTGATAAGGGAGGCGAGTACAGTGGAAGAAAAAATGCTTGATGAGGAGGAAGCTAGAGAGTTAATTCAACTGAGAAATAATCATATCTCAAAAGGATTGATTACGCTCGAGAGCCTCTTTGATCAAGATGACAGAGCACAAAAGCATAGGATCAAAGTGGATGAAAAGGAGTACACTGAACTACATTTGGGCCCCAAAAAATCAATCAATATCAGAATAGATTACACTCCCGAAGAGTTAGAGCAGATCAAGAACTTGTGCCACAAATTTTTGGACACTATCACTTGGAGCTACCATAATCTGAAGGGATATAACAAAGATGTGATACAACATACCATTGAGCTACAGGATGGGGTGAAACCTTTCAAACAAAAATAGAGAGCAATCAATCCTAATATTGAAGTTCTAATAAAGGTAGAGCTACTGAAAATATTGGATACTAAGATCATTTACCCAATCAAGCATTCAACCTGGGTGGCAAATCTGGTCTTAGTACGAAAGAAGAATGGAGATATCTGCTTGTGTGTGGATTTTCAAAATATGAACCACGTATCACTAAAGGATCATTATCCTTTACCTCAGATCGACTAAATTCTTCACGTAGTCGTAGGAGTTCAAAGATTCTCTTTGTTAGATGGATTCTCTAGATATAATCAAATTTAGGTCAAGGACGAGGACCAACATAAAATGGTGTTCACCACAAAATGGGGAACCTTTAATTTTTAGAGAATGCCATTTGGACTCTCAAAACCCGAAGCGACATTTCAAAGGGCGATGGACGTAGTTTTTGGTGAGTTGTTAAATCATGTTATTGTGATTTTTTTGGATGACATGACTATTTTATCTCACAATAGGGAGGAGCACGACTCTCATTTAAGGCAAGTATTCAAGAAGTGTTGGGAGTTTGGAATATCCATCAACCCAAAGAAGTCCATTTTTCTATAAAGGAGGGAAAGCTCCTAGGACATATCATTTCAAAAAATGGTTTAGCTATTGATTTAGCTAGAGCCGAAACTCTTTTGAAGCTTCCATTTCCAGACAATAAGAAGGATTTGTAATCATTCTTTGGGCAAATTAATTTTTTTTGAAAGTTTGTTGTAGATTTCGCCCAATTAGTAAAGCCTATGACTAAGATTTTAAAGAAAAATGTTGAGTTTAAGTGGATTGAACTGGGCAAATGAAGCAATCATTCAAGGAGATCAAAAAAAGAACTGCTCAAGCCCCAGTCCTAGTAAACCCTAACTATTCCAAGGATTTTATCCTATATGTTTTTGGTGAGCAAGAAATTTACGCAGCGGTGCTCACACAGAAGTGAGATGATAGAAATGAACACCCGATTACTTTTCTAAGCTAAGTCATTCAACTACACGAAGAGAAGTATAACTTCATTGACAAGCAAGTGTATGCGGTAATGAAATATCTGAAGAAGTTTTGGCACTTTGTTTCATAGAGCGAGACAATAGTTTATATTTTTCATCCAGATGTCCGAAGTTTCGTCATCTAGGGAGAACTTGGAGATAGGAGAGTTGGTTGGGTTTCCAAAATCCAGGAGTATGATGCTGAGATCTGACAAACCAAACTTGTTCGAGGTCGAGCATTGTGCTAAAAAATTGCAAGGAGTGCTACCTTCGAACCCATAGTTTTTGAATACAAAGATGTAGTGGGTAACTATAATTTTGCCAATCATTTTGTAGTTGACCAATATTGGACAGAGGAACTGATCGAATATTTTAATTCTGGAAGGTGTCCTTCACATCTCAATGTCTCATAGAGAAGGAGATTTAGATTACAGGACCTCAAGTATGTCTTACTGCCAAATGGTTTATTTCATAATAATATTAATGGAGTTCTTCTCAAGTGTGTCAAAGAATCATAGAAGGAGAAAATTCTACAAGAATTCCATTCTGGATTTTTGGGAGGTCATTATGTGGCCAGACCCATGGCATTGAATATTATTCGAGTAGGCTATTTCTGGCCTACTCTCTTTGTATATGCTTTCAAAGTCATTTAGAACTATGATAAGTGCCAAAGATACGTTGGTAGGACCAGGAATGCATCATTGCCCCTCCACCCGATTCAAGTAGAAGCACCATTCCAACAATGGGGCTTAGACTTTATTGGGGTCATTGATCCTAACTCATCTGTCGAACACAAGTATATTTTGACTGCAACTGACTACTTCACCAGATTGACTAAATCAATCCCTACCAAGAAAGCAGATCAGACCATAATCATCAATTTTATCGAAGGGTTAATCACTCGTTTTGGTGTCTCAGATACAATCATAACAGATAATGGGACCCCTTTCATAGGCACAAAAATTAGTGAATTCCTAGGTAAGTATGGAATTTATTTAAAAACTTCATCTAACTACTATCTGCAGGGGAATGGTTTGGCCAAGTCTACAAATAAGAACCTGCTCAAAATTCTAAAGAGAACCCTTGGCGATAATAAATTGAGTTGGCACCTGCTCTTGAACCAAGCATTGTGGATCGATCGCATCTCAGTGAAAAAATCTATCAAGACATCCCCTTATTCCTTGGTATATGGTAAAGAAGCGGTCTTGCCTATCCATATTGAATTATCGACCCTCAAAACCTGGTATTTTCTAGATGATGAGGATGATGAGTCTGACCCCATGTGCACGAGGTTAGCTCAACTTTTACAGGTGGAGGAATAAAGGAAGAAATCATACCAAGCCTTCATAGAGCATGCTCAAATGACGAATAAGTGGTTCGGTAAAAATGTTTCTAAAAGGACCTTTAAGGTTGGTGATCTTGTATTGAAGTGGAAAGAAAAGAAGGCAAATTCGGGTAAACACCACAAGTTTGAGGCCATATGGGAGGTTCCATTTCATATTTTAGGCGCTAATCAAATTAACTCTTTTTATTTTCAGGATATGGACAGTCATGCACTACCAATTCCAATCAATGGTCTTCATTTGAAGGCCTATTACTAGTGAAAATCAAGACTATGAGTGTAAATATGTACATATTTTTATTTTATGTTTCTTTCTTGTTCAAAGAGAAAATAAAAAAGAAAAAAAGAGAAAGAAAAAAAAAGGAGGTGAAAAAGTGGTCAGAACTCGGGACTTCCCATGAGGTCACCCATTTGAGTACTACTCCATGGAAAATATGCTTAACTAGGGAGTTTTTGAAGAATTAGAAAATCAAAAAATCATCTTGGGTGATGTGTTCTTTGGGTCCAAGGTTCTGGAGATGTTAAAAAAAAAAAACAAAGGCCTTGCATTTTTGCCCTTACCTTGAAACCCCCTTTTTGGGTTTTCGTTGCTTTAAATTTCCCTTCCCCCTTTTTTAAAGTTTTTTTTACATTTAAAAAATAAAAAATAAAACATGAAGAAAATAAGAAAAGGCAATTTGAATCCTTTTCCCTCCTTTCTTTTTTCCATTCCGAAATGGCTTTTTTCATTGAAACTGCTTTTTTCACTCCTCAAAAAAAAGCTTTTTCATATCCCTCTTCTACCATTTCAAAATTCCTTCTCTACTCCCCGAAACCTTCTCTCCCAAAACAGCTTTTTCGTTCCTCGAAAAATCCATTTCACCCACATTCCTTTCGTTTTCTTTCTTCCGCACATGCTATTTTGCCCCTCTAAATAGCCTTTTCACTTCCCAAAATGGTTGTTTTGTTTCCCAAAATTGTCATTTCGTCCCCCCACTAAAGCTTTCCCATCCCAAATAAAAGCGGTTTTAACCAAAAAACACTTCCTTTCTCCCGGATTAGCTTTTTGGGCCCCCACAAAACCCTTTTCGGACCGCTTTCCTTCAGGGGCAAAAAAAACAAATTTCCATATTCCATAACTTTCTCTTTCTTTCCTCAAAAACCCTTCTTTCCTCCCAAAATGCCTATTTTGTTCCCCAAAATGGCTATTTCATTCCCCGAAATACCTTGTGCCTTCCTGAAATTGCTATTTCGTTCCCCGAAAAAGCCTTTCTCAACCTGAAATTGCTATTTTGTGCCTGCATCTCCTCCTCACCCATTTTTTGTGGATTTTATTCTACATTTAAAAAAAAAACATGCATACAAACCCTTTCGCCCTTCTTTTCCCCCTAAACCTCTGTTTCACACGTTGCTCTTCCCATAAAATTTGCATATCTCTAGTTTGTTGTCCCACGAAATCAAATCAAGGCGCTCATCACGCTTTCCAAGGCAAAGAAGCAACCATGCATGTTTCCAAAAATAAGAGTTAACAACCATTGCTACCCATATAAAGGAAAAAGCAATTCAAAAATTAAAGCAACCAATTGGAGCACTTGAAGAAGAGGTGGGCAAGATTAAAAAAAATATTATGATGCATGCGATGCCCCCCTAAATTAGCAAGCACGCCTCAAACATCAAGTATGGGCGAAATATTATAAAAGGGGCCAATCCTTCAATTTTAAAAATCAAAACATTTGCAGGGTTCCTATGTGGAGGTCTTGCCAATTCCTTTTTGCTCCAGGGTTTGCAGTTTTTCGCCACGTGTTCAAAGAAAGATGAATATGGGGAAGAAAACCATATAAGCTAAGAAGGAGAAAGTTCAAAAAGGGGCTAAAACAGAAAAGAGGCAGCAAAAAGCTCGAGAGGAGGAGGAAATAGAATTAACACCCTATGATGATCACCTGGCACATATCAATGATTGTAACATCACCAAAAAGGTTTTGGAAAAATTACATCGGGATGTTGAGTTTGTTGTGCAAAAGGTATCTGTTGAAAGTTTTCATACCATTATATTCTACTCTCATATATTCTAGTACCTGTGTACACCTATACACCCATGTCCCGAGCTGGTATGGGCGATCACGTAATGCTATAACTTAGGTTCAAGAACTATTCAAAATGCCCAAGAAGATAAATTGTTCAATATTTTAGCCAGCTCCATACGAGACACATTTTCTTGTGGTGTGCAACCTCCATCCTATGTCACATTTAAAAAGCTCAATTTTAAGGAGGAGGAGAGGTATTAGTCCACTGTTCACATGCGATAGTTTATGGAGAGCCAGTTGTTGAAGACACCATGATTTGGGGAGTTGCCAAAATTACAAGCACTATTAAAGAATTTCAAGAGCCCAGATTTATGCTAAATGTTGGTGTGGTTGATGGGATTGTCTTCAGATGCCATAGTGCACAAGTGGTAAGCATCATTGGTGCAGTGCATTTCACAAGTGGATTTTTATGTTCCTACCACCATGACCATAACTACAAACCCAATTTTCTACGATTGGGCAGATTTCTTGGAATGGAGGATACACTCACAGTTGTGGAAGGTACAAAGCGGAGAGGATGTTACTTTTAGATATTGATCCCTTCTATTACGGTACTTTTTCTATCACATGCACTCTCATTTTGCTTTTATAGCTAGTAAGCAAGACAAATGAAATAGGGAGGGCATTGCCAATATATTCATGGACTTATAGCCTGTCAAGAAAAGGGTCCTATTATAATTTTAATAGAATGTTTTTGGGATTCGCCTTGAAGTTGATTTATGGGGTATGTAACAGAGTGCCTCGAGCAATGAAAGCGGAGGTGGTTGACCAGAAAAGAGGTGATGTCTTTTTGCTGACACAAGAAGTGGTGGTTTGAATTTTTGGTTTTATTGGCAAACCTTTTTTGTTGCCATATTTTACCACTAAACACATTTTTACCCTGAAAGTAGCCCGATAAAGCGATTTCACAAATGATACATATGGGACAGGCAGGGAAAAGAAAGCTACATCTGCCATGCCTTTCCAATTTGGTGATATAAGGGTTACATAGTGCATACAGAATGAATTGATTGCTAAGACACTATATGACCATGGGTTGGTTGAGCTTCCTCAACGATGGTGGTATGATCATTTGGGTATTTTTGCAAGTCACATTAAGGCCAAGAATTTTTATTGTTGCCCCTGAGAAGACATCATACAACAGAGGAATAATCCCAAGGGGTGTGACCTTAAGTGGCATGTGGATATGATGATGTCACTCCCTCCTTGGCATGATTTTTATGAGATGGAGGTCGAGTATGATCCTGCAAATCATCTAGAGCAAATACCTCCTCCAAGTTTGTTTGATCAAATGAAAGCAAAATTTCCTAACTGGTCTGATGAAAATATTACCAACTGGTGGGTCATGAGGATCCATCGAGAAGTATTAGTAGTCTCGATAAAGAAGAATATATGGTGAGACAAGAGGAGGCATCAAAATAAGAGAGAATAACTATTGAAGATGAAGAAGAAGAAGAAGAAGAAGAGCAATTATCATCGGAGGAACAACTTTCACTTAGGAAGAGGAGCGCAATTATAAGAGTACCTTTCCCCAGTGTGGTGAAGAAGCCCATAAGTGGAGCCATTTCTACACGTATCATGAAATCGCTTCCCTCACAAATGATTAAGAAAACCATTTTTCCGAATATACCCTCTTTGGCTCAACTAGGACAATTAGGCCTAATGGTGACAATAGTAGATCTGGAAGTGGAGAAGGAAAGATCGAACAAAGAGAAAGATATTGTAGTATAACAACCTTCACTACTGACTCAAATGGTGTTAGAGCCCATAGGTATGCATTTTATTTTCTCTTATATTTCTGACAAATACTTGGTGACCACCATCTTCCCATCTGCCATTCCCATATTTGCTTCACCTCCGGTTGCCGCATCCACCTCTTCCATTACCATATATGTCCCACATTCACAGTTCACCAGTGCTTCCCTAGTTTCACCCATTCCCTCCTTTTTACTTTCCTTTAGTTCATTTGCATCTGCCCCAAATGTATTTGCCCTTCCATTATCCTTTGTTTCATATTCCATACCTTCCAATCCTATTACCTTTGTACGCACGTAAGCCCCTCTTAGAGTAAGCATAGCTAAAGCACCCATTGTTTTCATCCTTGTGGTTGAATCAAACCCTCAACAAGCCATTTTCCTATCTTTCCCAATTTTTCCAGTTTAGGAGTTGCTAGCTTTTGAGACAGAGTTTCTACCAGAGTGCTCGATAGTAGAAATAATTAGCAGAGCATGGCAGAGTTCATTACGATGGTTGAAGAATCACAAGCGAAAGGATGCGCTAGCCCTGGTGAAACCGATGAAGAAAGCGACTTTTTATCCAGTGGCAATGGAGGTGCACACAGTGACGATGGTTCCTTAGGTCCAAAAATCTCAAGGAGAAATGGTGCCCAGTGATTACTCATACCAAGTTGTCACCAAGGATCTCACCAAAGTAGATGCAGCTGAGAAAATGGGCACCATACATGTTAGGATCCTACTATAAAATAAACTCAAATACACACACTCACACAATTGCCTGGTCCAGTCGATCGCGAAGGCGGATCTCAAGATTTATGCCCGATCAAGCCAGTCTAGCCGCCCTCATTTCGAGTGGAGGTCTAGTTTTGACACCTCAGGATGCGTGCCCGAGCAGGTCTAGCCCTGCCTCAAGAAACGTGCCCGCGTCTACGTCTATCCAATCGAGTCGGGTCTAGTCGACGATCAGCCTCGAGAATTATGCCCGAGTCTGTCGATCTCCAGAGTCAGACTGTGACCTCGGCCTACATGCCAGGTCCTTGTCAAGTGCCTCGAGAAGCATGTCGGTTGACTCCTACGGGAATGCAGGTACCGCCCAGGTCCTGCTCTGATACCATGTCAAGTGGAACATTAATATTATTGATGACAAAGACTTATTTATACAAAGCTTTAGGCTAGGAGTAGCCTAACTCGTTACCATGAAGATAGGTAACAAACTAACACTAATATACTAACAATATATGTGCTAACACTATATTGTTAGCGTAACTAACCTAGGATAGGAATAATAACCAAATAGGGTAATATAATAGTTACCATAGAATAGTAACTCTAACACATTATCAATGTGTTTAGACCCTTTCTTAACCTTAATTGATTTTTTGCTGGTGAAATAAACCATGTCTCTTAACCATTATGGGACTTGATTGTACACGATCATCGGATTTGGTCAGGGTTCACCACTGTCGTTAGATCTGGTAGAGCTATGCTCTACCACAATTGCATGATGGAGGGTTAGATCGTGCACAATTGCATGATTAATTATGGTGTTGCGACAACTGTCATGCCAAAGGCAATTTGCGAAGTCAGGGGTATGGAATATACAAGGAGTAGCCCTGGTGTCTTGTAGTTAGATGAAACTCCCATAAAAATAGTGGGTGTCATCAAGGATATCCCTATTTTCCTACATAGTATACCTCATATCACGATAATTCAAGAGATAGTTGTGGTTGATTTGGAGTTATATTTTAGTATGTGTTTTTCAAGAGAATTCATCGCCAAGTCGGGTGATGAGTGTCGTCAATCACACCATTTAATCATTATAATTATCAATCCAGGCGGTGTCCAAGGCTATATACGAAAGGAGATATAGGCAGCTTGAAAATCAACTCATTCAAAAAAATAGGCTTTATTGATGAGACAAGTCAGTTTTGGGGGTTTCTAGTGTCACCACTAGTCTTATGAACTAAATTAGAATCTTAATTACATTTGCTAAAGAAGAAGTGCAGAAATGGAAAGGTTGCAGAAAACTAAAACTAATTACCCTTGCAAAATATAAAATAATAGGAATAAAACCTATTTACGCTTTGAAAAATGAAAATGACAATAATAACAACTTTGCAAAAATTTAATTCTAATGGCACTAGGAGAATGGAAATAATAGAAATGAAAAGAATTGAAGAATTGAAATGCACACTCAAATAATTAATCACACAATGGAGAATATCAAAATGCTGGAAATAACTGATGAAAACAGGAAAAGAACTTATGTTAGGTGGTCAGCTGCCATGCACACACATCTACTACTAAAAATATGACTTGAATTTACTAAAACATAGTTAAAAAAAAAAATGACAAGTCTCTGCTTAATCTACTGCAACAAAAGTTACAGAAAAACCTGTCACCAATAAGCCTTCTTCTAAACCTGGAAGTGGCCCTTACTCCCTTGTTCCAGAAGAAGGCAGAAAAACTCTCTTTTAACTACTTAAACACTCAGACATTTAATGGGACAAAATATGAATGAGAAATCCTACACTTTATTTAGTCTCAAGCAACATTACAATATTTGCAGGAAAACCTGCTAAAAACAGCAATTTGCCATAGATTTACTTTCTTACCACAAGTCCTATATTTATTCTCTACTTCTCTACCTAGCTCAACCAACATGGGATCCTATTATTTATAACATTATATTACATATGCCAATCCATTTTGTTGCTGCCTTTCAGGGATTTAGCAACTGTTCTAAAGAAGTCTTCCTCAAATGCAGCAAATTGTTATGCTGCAACATATCCATTTTTCTTGTTGTGTCATCCATTGGGAGAAATGTGTTGGAAAGGGTGATAAGACTCCTCATAAAGCTAGATTCATCTTCATCTTGCCATTTGCCACCTTTTTGACCATTCTGTTTATAGTTTTGACCAAAACTGGTCATGTTCTGCTCATTCCGAAGCTGCTCCAGAATATCAGGTAGTATAACAGTTTTGCACTTATCCATGCATTAGATGTGTAGAAAAGTGGTTTTGACTGACTAAACAATATTCCTTCATTCCTAGAAGACCAATTCTATAGATTTTACATGCTGAAATTGACAAATTCTAATCCATGCTATGTATTGATAGCTGGCTGGAATTTATATGATTGTTTCCAGATTTCCTGCAACTCAATATTTTGGTTGGTTGCTCCTATTTGGATCACATGGAAGTGTTGGCAAGTGGAGAAAGAGACACTCCTAGCCTCCCTCATCTGTTTCCAAGTGTTTCCTATATATTTAATTGACAAATTCCATGCCTTCCTTCATAGTGACAGGTGGCTGGAATTTGTATGGAATGTCACCTGTTTTTTACGACGGTCAAAACATGCCCGACTGCCCTTTTGGAGTGCTTATAACTTTTGCATCGTAACTCCAATGTACACCACATTTTACCCACATGTTCTTGGCTGTATGAATTACATCTGGTTCAATTTTTAGATTTTAATTCATTACGAATTATTTCCACCATTGCTGTCAAGTTGGCATCTAACACAAATTTTTACCAGAATTTCCAGCAATCAAAAAGTGTGAAACTACCATTTTGTAGGCCCCATATCTTACAGATTATTTGTCCATATGCCTTAAAATTTGGGTCATGTGTTCTATCCACTATGAAATATAATTTATCTGAATTTGGTTCCTTAACTTGCTTTGGATCATTCCCAGGTAGATCCTCCAATATGCCCCTTAACGCAGATTTGCACTGTTAACGGCTCCAGAAAAAAACTAAGGCATGAGCTCCAAAATGATGTAACCTTCATAACTTTCTATTTACAGCTCGGATTGACTTACTTCAAAATGCAAAGTTATAGTTCTCAATGAGAGGAATCTATCAATGCCATAAAAATATAATTTTAGTTTAGTATGACATCAAAATTAACATGATACTCATTTTGACTTTTTACAATTAAAATGCTTTAAATAGTCAAAACAAGGGTATAATGTTTCTAACATAAAATCATGTAAAAAATTAACAATTAATATATTTTAATCAACTATTTGGCAATTTAACTTTGTATATTTAATAATATGGCAGTTTTTATATGTTAAACATAGTGCAATAAGGAAGCATTTTTGGGCCTCATCATTGGGAGGCTACCTTTATCCGGATTATTCTCACCTAGAGATTCCTTTCAAAGGGAGAAGAATCTGAATTTACAATGAGAAACCTTCTAATTTTCATGTAGAGAAGATTGAAGAGGAAGAAAAGTCCACAAACTTTGTCAACATGGTAATTAAGGAATTGAAAGAACCTAATTTTATGGATAAAGTGTTGGATGAGCTTCGCTTAGAAGACGAGTTTTCAATGCTCAATTTTAATGCCATGATGAAGACTGAAATGGGTGATTACACCATTACCAAGCCTGAATAGGTTGAAGTGAATGCATCTTAAGATCAGGATCCTGTTCTCGATCAATTATGGAAGCTATATTTTAATGGTGCAAGATGTAAGAATGGTGCGGGAGCAGGGATTGTTCTCATTTATACTACTAGCATACAAAGAACTTATTCGTATCGGCTGAACTAGAGTTGTACCAACAACACAACCGAGTATGAAGTGTTGTGCCTATGTCTGAAGAAGGCGAAAAGCTAGGAATTAAACAACTACAAATTTTTGGCGATTCCAAATTAATTATAAATCAAGTAATGAACAAGTGCATCTCCAAGAAAAATTATCTCAAGGGGTACCACAACAAATTCTGGGACCTGTTTGAGGCTTACACAACATTGAATATTCAAGTCATCTCATGGGAGTAGAACAAACATGTTGATCTCTTAGCATCCCTTGGTGCAAACTTCTCTCCTATTGAACACGTAGTGAGGAAACCTAAGATCGTGAGGCTGGTTTACAAACCCTCGAGTCTCGAACAAGAACATGTCATCGGCAAGTGTTCAAAAGTGACGAGCAGATTATTAATTTTTTGATAAGGGAGGTTAGTATGGTGGAAGAAAAAATGCTTTATGAGGAGGAAGCTAAAGATTAATTCAAGCGAGGAATAATCATATCCTAAAAGGATTGATTATGCTCGAGAGCCTCTTTGATCAAGATGACGAGCATAAAAGCATAAGATCAAATTGGATGAAAAGGAGTACATTGAACTACAATTGGGCCCCAAAAAATCAATCAATATCAGAATAGATTACACTCCCGAAGAGTTAGAGCAGATCAAGAACTTGTGCCACAAATTTTTGGACACTATCACTTGGAGCTACCATAATCTGAAGGGATATAACAAAGATGTGATACAACATACCATTGAGCTACAGGATGGGGTGAAACCTTTCAAACAAAAATAGAGAGCAATCAATCCTAATATTGAAGTTCTAATAAAGGTAGAGCTACTGAAAATATTGGATACTAAGATCATTTACCCAATCAAGCATTCAACCTGGGTGGCAAATCTGGTCTTAGTACGAAAGAAGAATGGAGATATCTTCTTGTGTGTGGATTTTCAAAATATGAACCACGTATCACTAAAGGATCATTATCCTTTACCTCAGATCGACTAAATTCTTCACGTAGTCGTAGGAGTTCAAAGATTCTCTTTGTTAGATGGATTCTCTAGATATAATCAAATTTAGGTCAAGGACGAGGACCAACATAAAATGGTGTTCACCACAAAATGGGGAACCTTTAATTTTTAGAGAATGCCATTTGGACTCTCAAACACCAGAGCGACATTTCAAAGGGCGATGGACGTAGTTTTTGGTGAGTTGTTAAATCATGTTATTGTGATTTATTTGGATGACATGACTATTTTATCTCACAATAGGGAGGAGCACGACTCTCATTTAAGGAAAGTATTCAAGAAGTGTTGGGAGTTTGGAATATCCATCAACCCAAAGAAGTCCATTTTTCTATAAAGGAGGGAAAGCTCCTAGGACATATCATTTCAAAAAATGGTTTAGCTATTGATTTAGCTAGAGCCGAAACTCTTTTGAAGCTTCCATTTCCAGACAATAAGAAGGATTTGTAATCATTCTTTGGGCAAATTAATTTTTTTTGAAAGTTTGTTGTAGATTTCGCCCAATTAGTAAAGCCTATGACTAAGATTTTAAAGAAAAATGTTGAGTTTAAGTGGACTGGGCAAATGAAGCAATCATTCAAGGAGATCAAAAAAAGAACTGCTCAAGCCCCAGTCCTAGTAAACCCTAACTATTCCAAGGATTTTATCCTATATGTTTTTGGTGAGCAAGAAATTTACGCAGCGGTGCTCACACAGAAGTGAGATGATAGAAATGAACACCCGATTACTTTTCTAAGCTAAGTCATTCAACTACACGAAGAGAAGTATAACTTCATTGACAAGCAAGTGTATGCGGTAATGAAATCTCTGAAGAAGTTTTGGCACTTTGTTTCATAGAGCGAGACAATAGTTTATATTTTTCATCCAGATGTCCGAAGTTTCGTCATCTAGGGAGAACTTGGAGATAGGAGAGTTGGTTGGGTTTCCAAAATCCAGGAGTATGATGCTGAGATCTGACAAACCAAACTTGTTCGAGGTCGAGCATTGTGCTAAAAAATTGCAAGGAGTGCTACCTTCGAACCCATAGTTTTTGAATACAAAGATGTAGTGGGTAACTATAATTTTGCCAATCATTTTGTAGTTGACCAATATTGGACAGAGGAACTGATCGAATATTTTAATTTATGGAGGTGTCCTTCACATCTCAATGCCTCATAGAGAAGGAGATTTAGATTACGGGACCTCAAGTATGTCTTGCTTGCCAAATGGTTTATTTCATAAGAATATTTATGGAGTTCTTCTCAAGTGTGTTAGAGAATCAAAGAAGGAGAAAGTTCTACAAGAATTCCATTATGGATTTTCGGGAGGTCATTATGTGGCTGGACCCATGGCATTGAATATTATTCGAGTAGGCTATTTCGGCCTACTCTCTTTGTATATGCTTTCAAAGTCATTTAGAACTATGATAAGTGCCAAAGATACGTTGGTAGGACCAGGAATGCATCATTGCCCCTCCACCCGATTCAAGTAGAAGCACCATTCCAACAATGGGGCTTAGACTTTATTGGGGTCATTGATCCTAACTCATCTGTCGAACACAAGTATATTTTGACTGCAATTGACTACTTCACCAGATTGACTAAATCAATCCCTACCAAGAAAGCAGATCAGACCATAATCATCAATTTTATCGAAGGGTTAATCACTCGTTTTGGTGTCTCAGATACAATCATAACAGATAATGGGACCCCTTTCATAGGCACAAAAATTAGTGAATTCCTAGGTAAGTATGGAATTTATTTAAAAACTTCATCTAACTACTATCTGCAGGGGAATGGTTTGGCCAAGTCTACAAATAAGAACCTGCTCAAAATTCTAAAGAGAACCCTTGGCGATAATAAATTGAGTTGGCACCTGCTCTTGAACCAAGCATTGTGGATCGATCGCATCTCAGTGAAAAAATCTATCAAGACATCCCCTTATTCCTTGGTATATGGTAAAGAAGCGGTCTTGCCTATCCATATTGAATTATCGACCCTCAAAACCTGGTATTTTCTAGATGATGAGGATGATGAGTCTGACCCCATGTGCACGAGGTTAGCTCAACTTTTACAGTTGGAGGAAGAAAGGAAGAAATCATACCAAGCCTTCATAGAGCATGCTCAAATGACGAATAAGTGGTTCGGTAAAAAAGTTTCTAAAAGGACCTTTAAGGTTGGTGATCTTGTATTGAAGTGGAAAGAAAAGAAGGCAAATTCGGGTAAACACCACAAGTTTGAGGCCATATGGGAGGTTCCATTTCATATTTTAGGCGCTAATCAAATTAACTCTTTTTATTTTCAGGATATGGACAGTCATGCACTACCAATTCCAATCAATGGTCTTCATTTGAAGGCCTATTACTAGTGAAAATCAAGACTATGAGTGTAAATATGTACATATTTTTATTTTATGTTTCTTTCTTGTTCAAAGAGAAAATAAAAAAGAAAAAAAGAGAAAGAAAAAAAAAGGAGGTGAAAAAGTGGTCAGAACTCGGGACTTCCCATGAGGTCACCCATTTGAGTACTACTCCATGGAAAATATGCTTAACTAGGGAGTTTTTGAAGAATTAGAAAATCAAAAAATCATCTTGGGTGATGTGTTCTTTGGGTCCAAGGTTCTGGAGATGTTAAAAAAAAAAAACAAAGGCCTTGCATTTTTGCCCTTACCTTGAAACCCCCTTTTTGGGTTTTCGTTGCTTTAAATTTCCCTTCCCCCTTTTTTAAAGTTTTTTTTACATTTAAAAAATAAAAAATAAAACATGAAGAAAATAAGAAAAGGCAATTTGAATCCTTTTCCCTCCTTTCTTTTTTCCATTCCGAAATGGCTTTTTTCATTGAAACTGCTTTTTTCACTCCTCAAAAAAAAGCTTTTTCATATCCCTCTTCTACCATTTCAAAATTCCTTCTCTACTCCCCGAAACCTTCTCTCCCAAAACAGCTTTTTCGTTCCTCGAAAAATCCATTTCACCCACATTCCTTTCGTTTTCTTTCTTCCGCACATGCTATTTTGCCCCTCTAAATAGCCTTTTCACTTCCCAAAATGGTTGTTTTGTTTCCCAAAATTGTCATTTCGTCCCCCCACTAAAGCTTTCCCATCCCAAATAAAAGCGGTTTTAACCAAAAAACACTTCCTTTCTCCCGGATTAGCTTTTTGGGCCCCCACAAAACCCTTTTCGGACCGCTTTCCTTCAGGGGCAAAAAAAACAAATTTCCATATTCCATAACTTTCTCTTTCTTTCCTCAAAAACCCTTCTTTCCTCCCAAAATGCCTATTTTGTTCCCCAAAATGGCTATTTCATTCCCCGAAATACCTTGTGCCTTCCTGAAATTGCTATTTCGTTCCCCGAAAAAGCCTTTCTCAACCTGAAATTGCTATTTTGTGCCTGCATCTCCTCCTCACCCATTTTTTGTGGATTTTATTCTACATTTAAAAAAAAAACATGCATACAAACCCTTTCGCCCTTCTTTTCCCCCTAAACCTCTGTTTCACACGTTGCTCTTCCCATAAAATTTGCATATCTCTAGTTTGTTGTCCCACGAAATCAAATCAAGGCGCTCATCACGCTTTCCAAGGCAGAGAAGCAACCATGCATGTTTCCAAAAATAATCGTTAACAACCATTCCCACCCCTACAAAGGAAAAAGCAATTCAAAAATTAAAGCAACCAATTGGAGCACTTGAAGAAGAGGTGGGCAAGATTAAAAAAAATATTATGATGCATGCGATGCCCCCCTAAATTAGCAAGCACGCCTCAAACATCAAGTATGGGCGAAATATTATAAAAGGGGCCAACACTTCAGTTTTAAAAATAAAAACATTTGTAGGGTTCCTATGTGGAGGTCTTGTGAATTCCTTTTTGCTCTGGGGTTTGCGGTTTTCGCCACGTGTTCAAAGAAAGATGAATATGGGGAAGAAAACCATATAAGCTAAGAAGGAGAAAGTTCAAAAAGGGGCTAAAACAGAAAAGAGGCAGCAAAAAGCTCGAGAGGAGGAGGAAATAGAATTAACACCCTATGATGATCACCTGGCACATATCAATGATTGTAACATCACCAAAAAGGTTTTGGAAAAATTACATCGGGATGTTGAGTTTGTTGTGCAAAAGGTATCTCATTGAAAGTTTCCATACCACGATATTCTACTCTCATATATTTTGGTACCTTGTACACCTATACACCCATGTACCGAGCTGGTCTGGGTGATCACGCAATGCTATAACTTGGGTTCAAGAACTATTCAAAATGCCCAAGGAGATAAATTGTTCAATATTTTAGCTAGCTCCATACGAGACACATTTTCTTGTGGTGTGCAACCTCCATCCTATGTCACATTTAAAAAGCTCAATTTTAAGGAGGAGGAGAGGTATTAGTCCACTGTTCACATGCGATAGTTTATGGAGAGCCAGTTGTTGAAGACACCATGATTTGGGGAGTTGCCAAAATTACAAGCACTATTAAAGAATTTCAAGAGCCCAGATTTATGCTAAATGTTGGTGTGGTTGATGGGATTGTCTTCAGATGCCATAGTGCACAAGTGGTAAGCATCATTGGTGCAGTGCATTTCACAAGTGGATTTTTATGTTCCTACCACCATGACCATAACTACAAACCCAATTTTCTACGATTGGGCAGATTTCTTGGAATGGAGGATACACTCACAGTTGTGGAAGGTACAAAGCGGAGAGGATGTTACTTTTAGATATTGATCCCTTCTATTACGGTACTTTTTCTATCACATGCACTCTCATTTTGCTTTTATAGCTAGTAAGCAAGACAAATGAAATAGGGAGGGCATTGCCAATATATTCATGGACTTATAGCCTGTCAAGAAAAGGGTCCTATTATAATTTTAATAGAATGTTTTTGGGATTCGCCTTGAAGTTGATTTATGGGGTATGTAACAGAGTGCCTCGAGCAATGAAAGCGGAGGTGGTTGACCAGAAAAGAGGTGATGTCTTTTTGCTGACACAAGAAGTGGTGGTTTGAATTTTTGGTTTTATTGGCAAACCTTTTTTGTTGCCATATTTTACCACTAAACACATTTTTACCCTGAAAGTAGCCCGATAAAGCGATTTCACAAATGATACATATGGGACAGGCAGGGAAAAGAAAGCTACATCTGCCATGCCTTTCCAATTTGGTGATATAAGGGTTACATAGTGCATACAGAATGAATTGATTGCTAAGACACTATATGACCATGGGTTGGTTGAGCTTCCTCAACGATGGTGGTATGATCATTTGGGTATTTTTGCAAGTCACATTAAGGCCAAGAATTTTTATTGTTGCCCCCGAGAAGACATCTTACACCGGAGGAATAATCCCAAGGGGTGTGACCTTGAATGGCATGTGGATAATATGATGTCACTCCCTCCTTGGCATGATTTTTATGATATGGAGGTCAAGTATGATCCTCGCAAATCATCTAGAGCAAATACCTCCTCCAAGTTTGTTTGAGCAAATGAAAGCAAAATTTCCTAACCGGTCCGATGAAAATATTACCAAGTCGGTGGGTCATGAGGATCCATCGAGAAGTATTAGTAGTCTCGATAAAGAAGAATATATGGTGAGACAAGAGGAGGCATCAAAATAAGAGAGAATAACTATTGAAGATGAAGAAGAAGAAGAAGAAGAAGAGCAATTATCATCGGAGGAACAACTTTCACTTAGGAAGAGGAGCGCAATTATAAGAGTACCTTTCCCCAGTGTGGTGAAGAAGCCCATAAGTGGAGCCATTTCTACACGTATCATGAAATCGCTTCCCTCACAAATGATTAAGAAAACCATTTTTCCGAATATACCCTCTTTGGCTCAACTAGGACAATTAGGCCTAATGGTGACAATAGTAGATCTGGAAGTGGAGAAGGAAAGATCGAACAAAGAGAAAGATATTGTAGTATAACAACCTTCACTACTGACTCAAATGGTGTTAGAGCCCATAGGTATGCATTTTATTTTCTCTTATATTTCTGACAAATACTTGGTGACCACCATCTTCCCATCTGCCATTCCCATATTTGCTTCACCTCCGGTTGCCGCATCCACCTCTTCCATTACCATATATGTCCCACATTCACAGTTCACCAGTGCTTCCCTAGTTTCACCCATTCCCTCCTTTTTACTTTCCTTTAGTTCATTTGCATCTGCCCCAAATGTATTTGCCCTTCCATTATCCTTTGTTTCATATTCCATACCTTCCAATCCTATTACCTTTGTACGCACGTAAGCCCCTCTTAGAGTAAGCATAGCTAAAGCACCCATTGTTTTCATCCTTGTGGTTGAATCAAACCCTCAACAAGCCATTTTCCTATCTTTCCCAATTTTTCCAGTTTAGGAGTTGCTAGCTTTTGAGACAGAGTTTCTACCAGAGTGCTCGATAGTAGAAATAATTAGCAGAGCATGGCAGAGTTCATTACGATGGTTGAAGAATCACAAGCGAAAGGATGCGCTAGCCCTGGTGAAACCGATGAAGAAAGCGACTTTTTATCCAGTGGCAATGGAGGTGCACACAGTGACGATGGTTCCTTAGGTCCAAAAATCTCAAGGAGAAATGGTGCCCAGTGATTACTCATACCAAGTTGTCACCAAGGATCTCACCAAAGTAGATGCAGCTGAGAAAATGGGCACCATACATGTTAGGATCCTACTATAAAATAAACTCAAATACACACACTCACACAATTGCCTGGTCCAGTCGATCGCGAAGGCGGATCTCAAGATTTATGCCCGATCAAGCCAGTCTAGCCGCCCTCATTTCGAGTGGAGGTCTAGTTTTGACACCTCAGGATGCGTGCCCGAGCAGGTCTAGCCCTGCCTCAAGAAACGTGCCCGCGTCTACGTCTATCCAATCGAGTCGGGTCTAGTCGACGATCAGCCTCGAGAATTATGCCCGAGTCTGTCGATCTCCAGAGTCAGACTGTGACCTCGGCCTACATGCCAGGTCCTTGTCAAGTGCCTCGAGAAGCATGTCGGTTGACTCCTACGGGAATGCGGTACCGCCCGAGTCCTCGCTCTGATACCATGTCAAGTGGAACGTCAATATTATTGATGACAAAGACTTATTTATACAAAGCTTTAGGCTAGGAATAGCCTAACTCGTTACCATGAAGATAGGTAACAAACTAACACTAATATACTAACAATATATGTGCTAACACTATATTGTTAGCGTAACTAACCTAGGATAGGAATAATAACCAAATAGGGTAATATAATAGTTACCATAGAATAGTAACTCTAACACATTATCAATGTGTTTAGACCCTTTCTTAACCTTAATTGATTTTTTGCTGGTGAAATAAACCATGTCTCTTAACCATTATGGGACTTGATTGTACATGATCATCGGATTTGGTCAGGGTTCACCACTGTCGTTAGATCTGGTAGAGCTATGCTCTACCACAATTGCATGATGGAGGGTTAGATCGTGCACAATTGCATGATTAATTATGGTGTTGCGACAACTGTCATGCCAAAGGCAATTTGCGAAGTCAGGGGTATGGAATATACAAGGAGTAGCCCTGGTGTCTTGTAGTTAGATGAAACTCCCATAAAAATAGTGGGTGTCATCAAGGATATCCCTATTTTCCTACATAGTATACCTCATATCACGATAATTCAAGAGATAGTTGTGGTTGATTTGGAGTTATATTTTAGTATGTGTTTTTCAAGAGAATTCACTGCCAAGCTGGGTGATGAGTGTCGTCAATCACACCATTTAATCATTATAATTATCAATCCAGGGCGGTGTCCAAGGCTATATACGAAAGGAGATATAGGCAGCTTGAAAATCAACTCATTCAAAAAAATAGGCTTTATTGATGAGACAAGTCAGTTTTGGGGGTTTCTAGTGTCACCACTAGTCTTATGAACTAAATTAGAATCTTAATTACATTTGCTAAAGAAGAAGTGCAGAAATGGAAAGGTTGCAGAAAACTAAAACTAATTACCCTTGCAAAATATAAAATAATAGGAATAAAACCTATTTATGCTTTGCAAAATGAAAATGACAATAATAACAACTTTGCAAAAATTTAATTCTAATGGCACTAGGAGAATGGAAATAATAGAAATGAAAAGAATTGAAGAATTGAAATGCACACTCAAATAATTAATCACACAATGGAGAATATCAAAATGCTGGAAATAACTGATGAAAACAGGAAAAGAACTTATGTTAGGTGGTCAGCTGCCATGCACACACATCTACTACTAAAAATATGACTTGAATTTACTAAAACATAGTTAAAAAAAAAAATGACAAGTCTCTGCTTAATCTACTGCAACAAAAGTTACAGAAAAACCTGTCACCAATAAGCCTTCTTCTAAACCTGGAAGTGGCCCTTACTCCCTTGTTCCAGAAGAAGGCAGAAAAACTCTCTTTTAACTACTTAAACACTCAGAAATTTAATGGGACAAAATATGAATGAGAAATCCTACACTTTATTTAGTCTCAAGCAACATTACAATATTTGCAGGAAAACCTGCTAAAAACAGAAATTTGCCATAGATCTACTTTCTTACCACAAGTCCTATATTTATTCTCTACTTCTCTACCTAGCTCAACCAACATGGGATCCTATTATTTATAACATTATATTACATATGCCAATCCATTTTGTTGCTGCCTTTCAGGGATTTAGCAACTGTTCTAAAGAAGTCTTCCTCAAATGCAGCAAATTGTTATGCTGCAACATATCCATTTTTCTTGTTGTGTCATCCATTGGGAGAAATGTGTTGGAAAGGGTGATAAGACTCCTCATAAAGCTAGATTCATCTTCACCTGTTTTTTTACAGCAGTCAAAACATGCCCAGCTGCCCTTTTGGAGTGCTTATAACTTTTGCATCGTAACTCCAATGTACACCACATTTTACCCACATGTTCTTGGCTGTATGAATTACATCTGGTTCAATTTTTAGATTTTAATTCATTACGAATTATTTCCACCATTGCTGTCAAGTTGGCATCTAACACAAATTTTTACCAGAATTTCCAGCAATCAAAAAGTGTGAAACTACCATTTTGTAGGCCCCATATCTTACAGATTATTTGTCCATATGCCTTAAAATTTGGGTCATGTGTTCTATCCACTATGAAATATAATTTATCTGAATTTGGTTCCTTAACTTGCTTTGGATCATTCCCAGTAGATCCTCCAATATGCCCCTTAACGCAGATTTGCACCTGTTAACAACTCCGAGAAAAAAACTAAGGCATGAGCTCCAAAATGATGTAACCTTCATAACTTTCTATTTACAGCTCGGATTGACTTACTTCAAAATGCAAAGTTATAGTTCTCAATGAGAGGAATCTATCAATGCCATAAAAATATAATTTTAGTTTAGTATGACATCAAAATTAACATGATACTCATTTTGACCTTTTACAAGTAAAATGCTTAAAATAGTCAAAACAAGGGTATAATGTTTCTAACATAAAATCATGTAAAAAATTAACAATTAATATATTTTAATCAACTATTTGGCAATTTAACTTTGTATATTTAATAATATGGCAGTTTTATATGTTAACCATAGTGTAAAAATGAAGCATTTTTGGGCCTCATCATTGGGAGGTTACCTTTCTCAGGATTATTCTCACCTAGATATTCCTTTCAAAGGGAGAAGAATCTGAATTTACAATGAGAAACCTTCTAATTTTCATGTAGAGAAGATTGAAGAGGAAGAAAAGTCCACAAACTTTGTCAACATGGTAATTAAGGAATTGAAAGAACCTAATTTTATGGATAAAGTGTTGGATGAGCTTCGCTTAGAAGACGAGTTTTCAATGCTCAATTTTAATGCCATGATGAAGACTGAAATGGGTGATTACACCATTACCAAGCCTGAATAGGTTGAAGTGAATGCATCTTAAGATCAGGATCCTGTTCTCGATCAATTATGGAAGCTATATTTTAATGGTGCAAGATGTAAGAATGGTGCGGGAGCAGGGATTGTTCTCATTTATACTACTAGCATACAAAGAACTTATTCGTATCGGCTGAACTAGAGTTGTACCAACAACACAACCGAGTATGAAGTGTTGTGCCTATGTCTGAAGAAGGCGAAAAGCTAGGAATTAAACAACTACAAATTTTTGGCGATTCCAAATTAATTATAAATCAAGTAATGAACAAGTGCATCTCCAAGAAAAATTATCTCAAGGGGTACCACAACAAATTCTGGGACCTGTTTGAGGCTTACACAACATTGAATATTCAAGTCATCTCATGGGAGTAGAACAAACATGTTGATCTCTTAGCATCCCTTGGTGCAAACTTCTCTCCTATTGAACACGTAGTGAGGAAACCTAAGATCGTGAGGCTGGTTTACAAACCCTCGGTCTCGAACAAGAACATGTACTTGGCAAGTGTTCAAAAGTGACGAGTAGATTATTAATTTTTTGATAAGGGAGGCGAGTACGATGGAAGAAAGAATGCTTGATGAGGAGGAAGCTAGAGAGTTAATTCAACCGAGAAATAATCATATCTCAAAAGGATTGATTACGCTCGAGAGCCTCTTTGATCAAGATGACAGAGCACAAAAGCATAGGATCAAAGTGGATGAAAAGGAGTACACTGAACTACATTTGGGCCCCAAAAAATCAATCAATATCGAAATAGATTGCACTCCCGAAGAGTTAGAACAGATCAAGAACTTGTACCACAAATTTCCAGACATTATCACTTAGAGCTACCATGATTTAAGGGATATAACAAAGATGTGATACAACATACCATTGAGCTACAGGATGGGGTGAAACCTTTCAAACAAAAATAGAGAGCAATCAATCCTAATATTGAAGTTCTAATAAAGGTAGAGCTACTGAAAATATTGGATACTAAGATCATTTACCCAATCAAGCATTCAACCTGGGTGGCAAATCTGGTCTTAGTACGAAAGAAGAATGGAGATATCTTCTTGTGTGTGGATTTTCAAAATATGAACCACGTATCACTAAAGGATCATTATCCTTTACCTCAGATCGACTAAATTCTTCACGTAGTCGTAGGAGTTCAAAGATTCTCTTTGTTAGATGGATTCTCTAGATATAATCAAATTTAGGTCAAGGACGAGGACCAACATAAAATGGTGTTCACCACAAAATGGGGAACCTTTAATTTTTAGAGAATGCCATTTGGACTCTCAAAACCCGGAGCGACCTTTCAAAGGGCGATGGACGTAGTTTTTGGTGAGTTGTTAAATCATGTTATTGTGATTTATTTGGATGACATGACTATTTTATCTCACAATAGGGAGGAGCACGACTCTCATTTAAGGAAAGTATTCAAGAAGTGTTGGGAGTTTGGAATATCCATCAACCCAAAGAAGTCCATTTTTCTATAAAGGAGGGAAAGCTCCTAGGACATATCATTTCAAAAAATGGTTTAGCTATTGATTTAGCTAGAGCCGAAACTCTTTTGAAGCTTCCATTTCCAGACAATAAGAAGGATTTGTAATCATTCTTTGGGCAAATTAATTTTTTTTGAAAGTTTGTTGTAGATTTCGCCCAATTAGTAAAGCCTATGACTAAGATTTTAAAGAAAAATGTTGAGTTTAAGTGGACTGGGCAAATGAAGCAATCATTCAAGGAGATCAAAAAAAGAACTGCTCAAGCCCCAGTCCTAGTAAACCCTAACTATTCCAAGGATTTTATCCTATATGTTTTTGGTGAGCAAGAAATTTACGCAGCGGTGCTCACACAGAAGTGAGATGATAGAAATGAACACCCGATTACTTTTCTAAGCTAAGTCATTCAACTACACGAAGAGAAGTATAACTTCATTGACAAGCAAGTGTATGCGGTAATGAAATCTCTGAAGAAGTTTTGGCACTTTGTTTCATAGAGCGAGACAATATTTTATATTTTTCATCCAGATGTCCGAAGTTTCGTCATCTAGGGAGAACTTGGAGATAGGAGAGTTGGTTGGGTTTCCAAAATCCAGGAGTATGATGCTGAGATCTGACAAACCAAACTTGTTCGAGGTCGAGCATTGTGCTAAAAAATTGCAAGGAGTGCTACCTTCGAACCCATAGTTTTTGAATACAAAGATGTAGTGGGTAACTATAATTTTGCCAATCATTTTGTAGTTGACCAATATTGGACAGAGGAACTGATCGAATATTTTAATTCTGGAAGGTGTCCTTCACATCTCAATGTCTCATAGAGAAGGAGATTTAGATTACAGGACCTCAAGTATGTCTTACTGCCAAATGGTTTATTTCATAATAATATTAATGGAGTTCTTCTCAAGTGTGTCAAAGAATCATAGAAGGAGAAAATTCTACAAGAATTCCATTCTGGATTTTTGGGAGGTCATTATGTGGCCAGACCCATGGCATTGAATATTATTCGAGTAGGCTATTTCTGGCCTACTCTCTTTGTATATGCTTTCAAAGTCATTTAGAACTATGATAAGTGCCAAAGATACGTTGGTAGGACCAGGAATGCATCATTGCCCCTCCACCCGATTCAAGTAGAAGCACCATTCCAACAATGGGGCTTAGACTTTATTGGGGTCATTGATCCTAACTCATCTGTCGAACACAAGTATATTTTGACTGCAACTGACTACTTCACCAGATTGACTAAATCAATCCCTACCAAGAAAGCAGATCAGACCATAATCATCAATTTTATCGAAGGGTTAATCACTCGTTTTGGTGTCTCAGATACAATCATAACAGATAATGGGACCCCTTTCATAGGCACAAAAATTAGTGAATTCCTAGGTAAGTATGGAATTTATTTAAAAACTTCATCTAACTACTATCTGCAGGGGAATGGTTTGGCCAAGTCTACAAATAAGAACCTGCTCAAAATTCTAAAGAGAACCCTTGGCGATAATAAATTGAGTTGGCACCTGCTCTTGAACCAAGCATTGTGGATCGATCGCATCTCAGTGAAAAAATCTATCAAGACATCCCCTTATTCCTTGGTATATGGTAAAGAAGCGGTCTTGCCTATCCATATTGAATTATCGACCCTCAAAACCTGGTATTTTCTAGATGATGAGGATGATGAGTCTGACCCCATGTGCACGAGGTTAGCTCAACTTTTACTGTTGGAGGAAGAAATGGAGAAATCATACAAGGCCTTCATAGAGCATGCTCAAATGATGAAGAAGTGGTTTGGTAAGAAAGTTTCTAAAAGGACCTTTAAGGTTGGTGATCTTGTATTGAAGTGGAACGAAAAGAAGGAAAATTCGGGTAAACACCACAAGTTTGAGGCCATATGGGAGGTTCCATTTCATATTTTAGGCGCTAATCAAATTAACTCTTTTTATTTTCAGGATATGGACAGTCATGCACTACCAATTCCAATCAATGGTCTTCATTTGAAGGCCTATTACTAGTGAAAATCAAGACTATGAGTGTAAATATGTACATATTTTTATTTTATGTTTCTTTCTTGTTCAAAGAGAAAATAAAAAAGAAAAAAAGAGAAAGAAAAAAAAAAGAGGTGAAAAAGTGGTCGAACTCGGGACTTCCCAAGAGGTCACCCATTTGAGTACTACTCCATGGAAAATATGCTTAACTAGGGAGTTCTTGAAAAATTAGAAAACCAAAAAATCAACTTGGATGATGTGTTCTTTGGGTCCAAGGATTTGGAGATGTTAAAAAAAAAAAAACAAAGGCCTTGCATTTTTGCCCTTACCTTGAAACCCCCTTTTTGGGTTTTCGTTGCTTTAAATTTCCCTTCCCCCTTTTTTAAAGTTTTTTTTACATTTAAAAAATAAAAAATAAAACATGAAGAAAATAAGAAAAGGCAATTTGAATCCTTTTCCCTCCTTTCTTTTTTCCATTCCGAAATGGCTTTTTTCATTGAAACTGCTTTTTTCACTCCTCAAAAAAAAGCTTTTTCATATCCCTCTTCTACCATTTCAAAATTCCTTCTCTACTCCCCGAAACCTTCTCTCCCAAAACAGCTTTTTCGTTCCTCGAAAAATCCATTTCACCCACATTCCTTTCGTTTTCTTTCTTCCGCACATGCTATTTTGCCCCTCTAAATAGCCTTTTCACTTCCCAAAATGGTTGTTTTGTTTCCCAAAATTGTCATTTCGTCCCCCCACTAAAGCTTTCCCATCCCAAATAAAAGCGGTTTTAACCAAAAAACACTTCCTTTCTCCCGGATTAGCTTTTTGGGCCCCCACAAAACCCTTTTCGGACCGCTTTCCTTCAGGGGCAAAAAAAACAAATTTCCATATTCCATAACTTTCTCTTTCTTTCCTGAAAAACCCTTCTTTCCTCCCAAAATGCCTATTTTGTTCCCCAAAATGGCTATTTCATTCCCCGAAATACCTTGTGCCTTCCTGAAATTGCTATTTCGTTCCCCGAAAAAGCCTTTCTCAACCTGAAATTGCTATTTTGTGCCTGCATCTCCTCCTCACCCATTTTTTGTGGATTTTATTCTACATTTAAAAAAAAAACATGCATACAAACCCTTTCGCCCTTCTTTTCCCCCTAAACCTCTGTTTCACACGTTGCTCTTCCCATAAAATTTGCATATCTCTAGTTTGTTGTCCCACGAAATCCAATCAAGGCGCTCATCACGCTTTCCAAGGCAAAGAAGCAACCATGCATGTTTCCAAAAATAAGAGTTAACAACCATTGCTACCCATATAAAGGAAAAAGCAATTCAAAAATTAAAGCAACCAATTGGAGCACTTGAAGAAGAGGTGGGCAAGATTAAAAAAAATATTATGATGCATGCGATGCCCCCCTAAATTAGCAAGCACGCCTCAAACATCAAGTATGGGCGAAATATTATAAAAGGGGCCAATCCTTCAATTTTAAAAATCAAAACATTTGCAGGGTTCCTATGTGGAGGTCTTGCCAATTCCTTTTTGCTCCAGGGTTTGCAGTTTTTCGCCACGTGTTCAAAGAAAGATGAATATGGGGAAGAAAACCATATAAGCTAAGAAGGAGAAAGTTCAAAAAGGGGCTAAAACAGAAAAGAGGCAGCAAAAAGCTCGAGAGGAGGAGGAAATAGAATTAACACCCTATGATGATCACCTGGCACATATCAATGATTGTAACATCACCAAAAAGGTTTTGGAAAAATTACATCGGGATGTTGAGTTTGTTGTGCAAAAGGTATCTGTTGAAAGTTTTCATACCATTATATTCTACTCTCATATATTCTAGTACCTGTGTACACCTATACACCCATGTCCCGAGCTGGTATGGGCGATCACGTAATGCTATAACTTAGGTTCAAGAACTATTCAAAATGCCCAAGAAGATAAATTGTTCAATATTTTAGCCAGCTCCATACGAGACACATTTTCTTGTGGTGTGCAACCTCCATCCTATGTCACATTTAAAAAGCTCAATTTTAAGGAGGAGGAGAGGTATTAGTCCACTGTTCACATGCGATAGTTTATGGAGAGCCAGTTGTTGAAGACACCATGATTTGGGGAGTTGCCAAAATTACAAGCACTATTAAAGAATTTCAAGAGCCCAGATTTATGCTAAATGTTGGTGTGGTTGATGGGATTGTCTTCAGATGCCATAGTGCACAAGTGGTAAGCATCATTGGTGCAGTGCATTTCAAAAGTGGATTTTTATGTTCCTACCACCATGACCATAACTACAAACCCAATTTTCTACGATTGGGCAGATTTCTTGGAATGGAGGATACACTCACAGTTGTGGAAGGTACAAAGCGGAGAGGATGTTACTTTTAGATATTGATCCCTTCTATTACGGTACTTTTTCTATCACATGCACTCTCATTTTGCTTTTATAGCTAGTAAGCAAGACAAATGAAATAGGGAGGGCATTGCCAATATATTCATGGACTTATAGCCTATCAAGAAAAGGGTCCTATTATAATTTTAATAGAATGTTTTTGGGATTCGCCTTGAAGTTGATTTATGGGGTATGTAACAGAGTGCCTCGAGCAATGAAAGCGGAGGTGGTTGACCAGAAAAGAGGTGATGTCTTTTTGCTGACACAAGAAGTGGTGGTTTGAATTTTTGGTTTTATTGGCAAACCTTTTTTGTTGCCATATTTTACCACTAAACACATTTTTACCCTGAAAGTAGCCCGATAAAGCGATTTCACAAATGATACATATGGGACAGGCAGGGAAAAGAAAGCTACATCTGCCATGCCTTTCCAATTTGGTGATATAAGGGTTACATAGTGCATACAGAATGAATTGATTGCTAAGACACTATATGACCATGGGTTGGTTGAGCTTCCTCAACGATGGTGGTATGATCATTTGGGTATTTTTGCAAGTCACATTAAGGCCAAGAATTTTTATTGTTGCCCCTGAGAAGACATCATACAACAGAGGAATAATCCCAAGGGGTGTGACCTTAAGTGGCATGTGGATATGATGATGTCACTCCCTCCTTGGCATGATTTTTATGAGATGGAGGTCGAGTATGATCCTGCAAATCATCTAGAGCAAATACCTCCTCCAAGTTTGTTTGATCAAATGAAAGCAAAATTTCCTAACTGGTCTGATGAAAATATTACCAACTGGTGGGTCATGAGGATCCATCGAGAAGTATTAGTAGTCTCGATAAAGAAGAATATATGGTGAGACAAGAGGAGGCATCAAAATAAGAGAGAATAACTATTGAAGATGAAGAAGAAGAAGAAGAAGAAGAGCAATTATCATCGGAGGAACAACTTTCACTTAGGAAGAGGAGCGCAATTATAAGAGTACCTTTCCCCAGTGTGGTGAAGAAGCCCATAAGTGGAGCCATTTCTACACGTATCATGAAATCGCTTCCCTCACAAATGATTAAGAAAACCATTTTTCCGAATATACCCTCTTTGGCTCAACTAGGACAATTAGGCCTAATGGTGACAATAGTAGATCTGGAAGTGGAGAAGGAAAGATCGAACAAAGAGAAAGATATTGTAGTATAACAACCTTCACTACTGACTCAAATGGTGTTAGAGCCCATAGGTATGCATTTTATTTTCTCTTATATTTCTGACAAATACTTGGTGACCACCATCTTCCCATCTGCCATTCTCATATTTGCTTCACCTCCGGTTGCCGCATCCACCTCTTCCATTACCATATCTGTCCCACATTCACAGTTCACCAGTGCTTCCCTAGTTTCACCCATTCCCTCCTTTTTACTTTCCTTTAGTTCATTTGCATCTGCCCCAAATGTATTTGCCCTTCCATTATCCTTTGTTTCATATTCCATACCTTCCAATCCTATTACCTTTGTACGCACGTAAGCCCCTCTTAGAGTAAGCATAGCTAAAGCACCCATTGTTTTCATCCTTGTGGTTGAATCAAACCCTCAACAAGCCATTTTCCTATCTTTCCCAATTTTTCCAGTTTAGGAGTTGCTAGCTTTTGAGACAGAGTTTCTACCAGAGTGCTCGATAGTAGAAATAATTAGCAGAGCATGGCAGAGTTCATTACGATGGTTGAAGAATCACAAGCGAAAGGATGCGCTAGCCCTGGTGAAACCGATGAAGAAAGCGACTTTTTATCCAGTGGCAATGGAGGTGCACACAGTGACGATGGTTCCTTAGGTCCAAAAATCTCAAGGAGAAATGGTGCCCAGTGATTACTCATACCAAGTTGTCACCAAGGATCTCACCAAAGTAGATGCAGCTGAGAAAATGGGCACCATACATGTTAGGATCCTACTATAAAATAAACTCAAATACACACACTCACACAATTGCTTGGAAATAAACTCACATAAACATCATATTAATATTTAGAACAAAATACACATTATAATAGAAATTTGCATAATGAAACAATTTCACAATAAGATAGAATCACAGGCCTCTTCGAGGGGGCAACCTCCTTCAACACTTCATTAATTTGCAAAAATATGAATACATTGGTGCCTTCTCGGGTATTTAAAGAGTTCCCTTCCATGGTTGGCTTACATGCAAAATGCCACCTGGATTACATGCATAATGCCACCCGAATTACATGCATAGTGCCACTCGAACTACATGCACAATGCCACTCGAATTACATGCACAAGGCCACCTTACATAACCTATCTACCATGTGTTACATAAAAAGGGTGCCATTTGTCATAGGCACTATATAAGCTAAAACTTAGAACATTACAAAATATTAATCATGGGTACTACCCATGTTATTTAGGAATTATTACATCATGGAGTTATTACATTAAGGGTTAGTATGGGATCCTAACATGTCCTTCCCCTTGAAGAAGCTTTGTCCTCAAAGCTAAAATGAGGAAACTATTGTTGGAGTTGGTGGAGAGATTCCCATGTAGCATCTTTAGGTTGAAGCCCATGCCACTAAACCAGGATCTCTGTAATTGTATGGTTGCAAAGAGTGCGAGTCCGATGATCCAACAACTGCTCAGGTTCAAGTAATATGGAGCCTTCTTCATCCAATTTAGGAAGTGTGGATTGAACCTGTACCTATGTGCCCACAACTTTCTTGAGAGCGGAAACATGAAAAATAGGATGAAGCTTGGAAGTAGGTGGGAGCGCAAATTTGTAAGTTGTGGGGCCAATCCTTTGTAGAACCTGGTAAGGACCATAGAATTTTGTAGCAAGCTTCTGGCACCTATGAATTTGTAGGGATGATTGTTTGTACGACTGCAAGTGAAGGAAGACCATATCACCTACATAAAAACTACACTCAAAACGATGTTTATAAGCTTGTTGGTGCATCCAATTTTGGGCCATGTTCAAATTCTTCTTAAGTTGGCGAAGGACCTCGATGTGTTGACTCAGTGTTATTGACGGCCTGCACCTTGGAGCTGCCAGGAATGTAAGAGGAAGGCATAGGTGGAAGGCCCCCATAAACTGCTTCAAATGGTGTGATTTTGGTTGCGGTATGATAGTAAGTGTTGTACCACCATTCGGCCAAGGATAGCCATTTGGCCCATTGAGTGGGATGATCTGAGACAAAGCAGCGAAGGTAGGTTTCCAAGCATTTATTAACAACTTCTGTTTGACCATCCGTTTATGGATGGTAGGATGAACTCATTTTGAGTCGAGTCCCCCTGTAACTTAAACAACTCTTGCCAGAAATGACTAGTGAATGTGGGATCATGATCAGATACAATGGAGGTGGGCATGCCATGAAGGCGAAAGATGGAGTCAAGAAAAATTTGTGCAACAATGGATGTTGTATAAGGATGGGCAAGGGCACAAAAGTGAGCATATTTTAAAATGCGGTCCACTACCATAAAAATAACTAACTTGCCTCTATATTTAGGGAGCCCTTCTATAAAGTCCATGGAAATGTTAGTCCAAACCTAATCTAGGATAGGCAATGGCTGAAGAGTGCTCGGAGAGCGCACTGTTTCACCTTTCATCCTTTGACATGTGTCACAGGTAGCAAAAAAAAAGTGGATATCCCATTTCATACCTTTCCAAAAGAAGGTGCGTTTGAGTCGCTCATATGTTTTAAGGAACCCTGAATGGCTTGCAGAGGGAGTGGCATGCAATTCATTCATGAGGAGCTCATGAAGTGAGGACTTATGAGGTAGAACCAGGCGTTGATGGTAGCGCAGATCATGGCCATTCCAATTATATCCTGGTGCAGAATTTGGATCATCCATTAGTGAGGCTATCAAATCTTGTAAATCTGCATCCTGACGTGCTTCTTGACGCAAGGAATAAATCCATTGGAGAAGTGGTGCTGAGATGGCACACAACATACTTACGGTCTCCATTTGGCAAGAAAGAGCATCAGCCACAATATTCTCCTTTCCCTTTTTGTAGGTGATATCATAATCATAGCCCATGAGTTTAGACACCCACTTTTGTTGGTCATGCGTGGCAACTCTTTGTTCCAAAAAATATTTGAGACTTTGATGGTCGGTTTTTATGGAGAAGTGATGCCCAATGAGGTAAGGTCACCAATGTGTGACTGCATGCAATATGGCTAACATTTCCTTAGCATATGTGGATTTCCCAATATTACAATCAGAGAGTGCCTTGCTAGTAAAAGCCATAGGTCATCCTTCTTTCATCAATACTACCCCAATACCATGACCAGAAGCATCACTTTCAATGACAAATGGTTTAGAGAAATCTGGCATGGCTAAGATGGGAGTGGTGGTCATAGCATGCTTGAGTTCAATGAAGGCTTGGTCAGCAGAGGTCCTGTCCAAGTAAAGGAATATTTTTTCAACATGGAGGTGAGGGGGGCAGCTATCTTCCCATAATTGCAGACAAATTTGTGATAATAGCCTATAAGCCCTAAAAATCCTTGAAATTCCTTGAGGGTGTGAGGTTTCGGCCACTCTTGAATTGCTTGAATCTTCTTAGGGTCAACCTTGATGCCATCCTATGAGACAATGTGTCCCAAATACTCTACTTCAATAAGACCAAAGGAACACTTGGAAATTTTGGCAAAAAGGTGATGGGTGACCAACAGCTATAAAGTTTGATCCACATGATTGAGGTGCTCTTCCCATATGCGGCTGTAAATCAAGATGTCATCGAAGAACACAAGGATGAACTTTTGCAGAAAGGGTCGGAAGATGTTGTTCATAAGACTTTGGAATGTAGAAGGAGCATTTGTGAGACCAAATGGCATTACCAAGAATTCATAATGACCTTCATGAGTGTGAAAGGCAGTTTTAGGGATGTCCTCATCCTTGAGCCGGATCTGATGGTAGCCAGAGCGGAGATCAAGCTTAGTGAAATACATGGTCCCGTGTAGTTCGTCGAGTAATTCATCAACCAGTGGAATAGGAAATTTATCCTTGACCATAGTCTTGTTGAGTTCTCGATAGTCAATACATAGGCGCCATCAACCATATTTCTTGGGAACAAGTAGGACAGGCGAGGAGTAGGGGTTAGTACTAGGCTGGATGACACTAGCCTTGAGTAATTCCTGTACCAATTTTTCCAGTTTTGATTTCATGGCATGAGGGTACTTGTATGGCCTAATATTTGTTGGTGCACTACCCGAAAGCAATGGGATATCATGGTCGTGAGAGCAACGCGGTCATAGTGTAGTTGGTTCTGCAAAGACAACATCATGTTTGTGTAGAACTAGTTGTAGGTCTGATGGAATTTCAGCCATTAGTGAAGTGGTTGGTTGGATGGAGAAGAGTTGTGCAATGACCCCACGTTTTGATTTCTTTAGCACTTTATCCATATGATTGGAACTAATGAGGTGAGGTGTTCCTATAGGGGAGCCCTTGAGTAAGTGTGTTTATCCATTTTGGGAGAATTGCATCTAGAGTTCTGCAAAGTTCCAATTGATAGTGCCCAACGTACTCAACCATTGATATCCCAAAACCATATCACATCCTCCCAACTGGAGGGCGAACATGTCTTGCTTGAGTTCATAGTCCCCTATCCTTATCTTGACATTGCAGCATTTTTCATTACAAGGTAATGTTCCCCCATTGGCTACCATGACCTTGAATGAATTATAAATGTGGATATAGCAATTTTCTTGCTTAGCAACTCTAGGATCAATAAAGTTGTGTGTGCTGCCTGAATCAATAAGGATGGTAAGATGTTGGCCCTTAAAAAATCCCACAACTTTCATGGTTTATGGAGTGGTAATTCCTGCAAGAGCATGGACTGAAATCTCTGCCTCAGACCGCTGTGTATCTTCTTCTTGTGGAGAAGGTCTTTTAAGGGGGTCCTCATCCTCATCACTCTGGTCAGTGTTAGCAGGTTACTCAACATCTATCAAGAACAGTCTTTTGTTTGCACACTTATGTCCTTTAAAAAAATTTTCATCATAATTATAACATAAGCCTTGGGCACGACATGCATCCATCTCCTTTGTACTCATTCGCTTCGGTGTAGTAGGTTTACTATCCACTAAATTTTGGGTTCAAAAAGGAAATTAGGGTCAATTTGGAGGAAACCATGAGGGGCGCCTTTGGTTTGAGAGTTTAGATTCGACCAGACAGGCCAAACTGATAGCTTCCATCATGGAATGTGGTTTCAACATCTTTACTTCAGCTTGGAGATCCCATTTTAACCCACTGATAAAACAACTTGTGAAGAACCCTTCCATCAATCCTCTTGTCTTATTGGCCAATTTTTCAAATTGAGTTTGGTAATCACGGACTGAGGATGTTTGTTGTAGTTTGGTCAAGGCCCCTGTGAAGTCCTCATACTCACTAGGCCCAAATCGGGTCAGTAGTTGGGACTCAAATTCCTCCCAAGAGAGATTTGGGTTGGAATTACGTAACCACTAGAACCAGTGTAGAGCCTCAGATTCCAAATTGAAGGAAGCCATCTGAAATCGATGATATATGGGAACATTATGAAGTCTAAAGAATTGATCAACTCTACATAACCACCCATCAACATCCTTCCCATTAAATCAAGGGAAGTCCAATTTTGACATTTTAAATTATGGGTCATGGTCATTCCTTGTAGAGTTTTTAGCCTGGTGTTCTATTTTGAGTGGACCCTTATGTAACTGGCTACCCACATTTATCAATGTTTCTTCTAAGCGAGCGCTAGTGGCCTCATGATCTAGATGATGACCTTGGACTTCTTCCCTTATGGAGAAAATTGTCAAGTTCAAATTCACAATGGCTTTGGTTAAGGAGTCCATCTATTCTAGCTCTTTTTGATGTCCATAGGTACCCTGGGCCATTTTGGAACCTTTTGTGACCAGTTACTAAAATTAGAATTGGGTTTCAGGACTTACTATTTTTAGTAAGTGTCCAAAAAAGTGCTTAGGTGCTATATTTCAAAACGATCAAATCGAAGAGGTGGTCACAATGAGCTATATCCCACAACATTACTTTTGGGTACCCTAGACTTTTTTTTATCTCCTATTTTGTCGAGTCTAACGGTGTTTACAGTTTTTTATTTTGAGCTACAGTGCAAAAGTTGGGTATTGGAGCACTATCTATAATTGGTCTCTGGTCACTCGCTCACTGTTTTGCTCAGCCTGGACAGTCTCTCTGACATTGCTTACCTCACTAGTCTAAAGATTCTCTGTATTGTGTAGGTTATTGTTATGACAGTTCTGTTCTAACACTAAAATTTGCAGTCTCTGACCTGATTGTGCTGACCTGACTGACCTCACTGTTACTCATTGCCACTATAAATTTGATTGTTATTCTCCAGACTGTCAACTTAACTGTCACCCTCATATTCTATCCTGAATCCATGCAATGTATGTTATTTTTTTGGTAGAGGATTCCTTTCTCATATGCTCACTTTTGGGAATTCGGAATGCAGGTTTACAAACAGGGAGTTTTGGTTTGTGATCTTGTTGCAGGTTGTAGTTTTAACAGAACCAGGGTATGCTAAGTAAAGGAGTATGTAACACCCATAGGCCCTCTGTTATACCGTAGTGACGAACAATAGTGCTCGGACCAATATTTCAGGCCACTACCCAAGGAGGATTCCACACATACCCTTGAGCACACTATCTACCTCTCTGACAGTACGGGAGGGTAATCGTCTGGGGTACTGTGTCCCATGGACTATGGATGATATAATACCGATAAGATTCCTACTGGATAAAATTATGTTAACCCTAGAATGGTCTCCCGATACACCCAAAGATGCGTGGGAGCTCAAGTCTGTGCGTGAATTCTATCTGAGGCCTGGGTATTGTAGCCTGATCGCCCCTCACTTCACTAGACGTTGTATGGGCTATCTAGCTTAGCCAATAACGACAGATCCTTCATGATATTTTAAAACCCTTGGCACAGGGTTTCTACCTACTCAACTAAAAATGACTATTTTTTTTACTGGTATTTGTCTTTTTTTTTATAATAGTAAAAAAAAAATTACACGAAAATAACAGAGGATTATACCTAACAGACAAGAATCATTACTGTTGCAGCAGAACTTGACCCTGGAAAGCACTCTGATACCACTTGTTAGGATCCTACTATAAAATAAACTCAAATAAACACACTCTCACGCAATTGCTTAGAAATAAACTCACATAAACATCATATTAATATTCAGAACAAAATGGACTATCCCAGGAACGAGAGCGAACTGGCGAGAAAATTTATGAGCAGGCGACAGGCGATATTCTAGGGTTTGTGGAGCGAAGGAAAATCCAGGGCATCAGGTGGGTTACCGTAGTGTTTTTTTGGTTACTATGGATCTGAAGGAAATTCTGCTACCCCAGGAGGGCCCAATGGGGTCTCCTCCAGACCCTCTCTCTGGGAGAAAGAGCTCTTACGCTGAATTGCTAAAAGAAAATTCTTCGTCTTCCAATGATGAAGCTCTGAGAAATACTCTTCATATGCTCTTTAAGAATGTTGGTAAGAGCTCAACAGCACATCGAGTTAATGGATGCCTTCCACAATCTGCCTCAAGACCCAAGATTGTCATTGAGCCAAAGATGGTCGAAGACACAATCATATACTGAGCTAACCATGATCCGATCTGCAGAATTCATGGGTATCTGCCCTACCCTGAATTTCTTGCATACCTAGGTCAGACAGAACTGGGAGCCTCATGGTGAGTACTCCTTATGGTTTATTAGCAATGGGTATTTCATTGTTAGTTTTTCTTCTCTAGCCGATATAAACTGGGCTTTTGAATCAGAAAAGAGGAACCACGGTCCGACAGGGTTATTTGTTCAACCCTGGAGAGTGGGTTTCGATCCTCGTATTGAACCCACGACTATCCCGATTTGGATTCGATTGTACGCTCTTCCAATGGTGTTTTGGGGTGAGCAGGTTCTGAAAATGATCAGTAACTCCCTCGATAGGCATTTGGGCGTCTCCAAGGACACCATAGAAGGTAACACAGCTGTCTTTGCAAGAATTTGCGTGGAAATGGATATTAGCCAGCCTCTATCGGTAGAGGTGGAACTTGAACTAGCAGGACTATCTTGGATCCAACAGCTAGATTATGAGGCTCTGCCCTTCAGATGCAGAGTTTGCCACAAACATGGGCACTTGGCCTGGTTTTGTCCAAATATTTTGAACACAAAAACGGAGGCCCCGCTTGGAATGCCAAATCGCCCTAGAGAGGGTAAGTCTACTCTTACCAAAGAACCATCCAATACTCCTCAAGGTAATGATGTTCAGAAATATGGCTTTGAACAGCCCAAAAGAAGGAGAAAGCAAAAGAAAAATGGTAAGGAGCAATCACAACTCAAGCCAACCAATAGATATGAAATTTTTAAGACACTAGTGGATCAAGAGGATCAAGTCATGGAAGGAGTGGATGGGAATATTGAGGACAATAACATCCACACTCATGCTTCTCCTTCATCTCCCCCTGTCTTAGAACAGGTGATTGAGTCCACTGAGTTACCGCAGTCAGAGAATGTAGGGGCATTGATAGTGCACTCCCAAGCGCAGCCAGTAATTAAGGATGTCAGCATGGGAATTGTAGAAAAGAACAGAGAAATGCCAGCCCTAGGGATAACTCAGGTGGAAAAGAGATCCAAAAATAGCAACTCTCAAGGAGCGGGCAGAAAATCAAATAAGGACCTGCTAGCAGTTCAAGGAGACAAGTCGATCACTTGGAGGATCGGTGAGGACAATTGATTCTTACTACTCTCAAGGTTTTCAATGATTATTCAATCTTGGAATGTTAGGGGTTTAAACAATAGAACCCATCAATATGTTGTTCAAAGACTCTTAGGAAAATGTAAAACAGATTTTTTGCTTATCCAAGAGACAAAAATGTCTTTAGATCTTATGTGTAAAACAATTAATAGAATCTGGAGGGGCGCTGGTCATATGGATGTGGCTGCCCAAGGTGCCTTAGGGGGGATTGTTACTCTTTGGAACCCTCTGGAATGGACTACAATAGAACATATAGCTTGGAGGGGTGTTCTCACATCTCATTTTAGGAATAATGTCACAATTGAACATGTTTTAATCACAAATTTTTATGGGGCTCAAAACCTTGATGGCCAGAGGCTCTAATGGAAAGTTGTACATAACATGAGGTCCTCAAGGGAAGATTTAGACTGGATTATTGTTGGGGATTTTAATGCTAAATTATCCGCTCGAGATCAGGAAGGTGGAACCCCAATTTTGGATCCAGGGGATCGGCTTCTGATTGCCCAAGTCCAGGCCTTTCACTTAGTGGATATTAAAGGCCCCGGAACCTACTTTACTTGGACTAACAAGATGAGGGAGCCACATGGCAGGAAGGTAAAGCTAGACCGTTTTCTGGTCTCAGAGGAGGCATTTGTAAAGTGGAATACTAAATTCCAGATTTTGGAGGGTCCAGTTTCAGATCACTTTCCCATTTTGTTGGAGGGAGGGACTATGACAGGGCAGCATCACAAACCTTTTAAATTTGAGAATTTTTTGTTACAAAAGGAGGATCTTTGAAAGAAAATTTCGCAATGGTGGGAAGAAGGTCGTCTACCTTTTGGGACAACAATGTTTAGATTCCACAAACAGCTTCATTTTGTCAAGGTTCAACTGAAACAATGGAGGCAAGCTAATAAGTCAGATTTCCAGCTCCAAAGAGCTCCCTTGGTGGCCATATGGGATGAGGTTCAAAAACACTTTAGGGAAGGAACAATTACAGAGCAGCTCAAAACCGAGGATGATGCCTTGCGTAAAGCGGTTGAGGACATTGATAACCAAGAGGAGACTTACTGGAAACAGAGAGCAAGAAACACTTGGTTATTAGAAGGTGATAGAAATACCAAATTTTTCCATCGGTCAGCTTGTGCTAGGAGACAGATGAATAACATGGAATCCCTTCAAGATGAGAATGGACACTCCTTTGATACTCTTCCTGGTATGCATTCCCATTCAATGGATTATTTTTCTAAACTTTTTAAAAAAGGTATGGAGCAAGATGTAGAGGCTCAAAATGAAGTTATTGATGTCATACCCTCTGTTATCTCTGAAGAAGAAAATCAGACCCTTCTTAGACCCATTGATAGAGATGAACTGAAGAATGTGGTCTTTGGAATGAGCACTGGAAAATCTCCAGGTCCAGATGGCTTTCCTATTGAGTTTTTTCAGGTCTTTTGGGATACTTTGGAGGAGGATGTTTTGGCTATCACAGAGGAGTCCAAAACTAATAAAAGAATGCTTAAGGCATTAAATCATACCTTCATCACTTTAATTCCAAAAGGGGAGGAGGGGGCTCATATTTCTGATTTCAGACCTATTGCCTTATGCAACATGATTTATAAAATAATCACAAAGATAATGGCTGAATGGATAAAACCTCTCCTTCATAACATTATCTCCTCAGAGCAAGGGGGTTTTGTAGAGGGTAGACAGATCTTGGATGGGGTGGTTCTCGCTCAGGAGGCAATCCATACAATGCAAAAATTTGGTAATAAAGGAATGTTCATTAAACTAGATATGTCAAAGGCTTATGATAGGGTGGAGTGGAGTTTCTTGTCAAAGATGATGGCAGCCTTTGGTTTCTCTCAGGACTGGATAGATTGGGTCATGAGTTGTGTTTCTACGCCTTCTTATTCTGTTTTAATCAAGGGTCTTCCCTCGTAACCTTTTGGAGCCACACGTGGTCTTCGTCAAGGGGACCCTTGCTCTCCCTATATTTTCCTCATTTTGGCTGAAGGATTAGGTAGACTTTTCTTGAGGAGAAGACATCAAGGCCTGCTAACAGGTATCAAGGTGGGTGAGGAAATTTTGACTCACTTACAGTTTGTGGATGATACAGGATTGGTTGGAGTGGCCAACTTCAGGGAAGCTAGAGTAATCAGAGATACTCTTAATGTCTACCTTAGGGCTTCAAACCAAGTCATCAATGATAAAAAATCCAAAGTGGTCTTTTTCAATCTTGACCAAAGGCTACAGGATAGAGTTATAGAGATCTTGGGATTCACAAGGACTTCTCTTCCAATGGTTTACTTGGAGGTTCCTTTGCATTTCAAAAAATTAAAAATAGATATTTGGAAGGATCTTTTGGATGGTATAAAATATAGAATGAATCATTGCTCTCATAAATGGTTAAGCTATGGGGGTAGATTAACTTTCTTACAGTCAGTTATTCAGGCCATGCCAATTTATAAATTCTCTATCCTGGCTGCCCCACATACTATATGGAAAGAGATAGACAAAATGGCTAGAAGATTTTTATGGGAAGGAGCAAAAGGGGAGAGGAAATGGGCCTTAGTTGGTTGGGATAAAGTTACCCAACCCAAGGAAAAAGGAGGGTTGGGACTGAGAAACTCCAAGCTTAATAATAAAGCTTTGGCTGGAAAACTGTACTGGAGGTGGATTTCCCAACCAACCACCTTATTCAGTAGAATCCTAACTAGTAAATATTTGGGTCATGTTCACCCCAATGAGGTGGGTCATTTCCCTCTGGATGGTACTGGATACTTAGTGTGGCAGGATCTCAAGCTTGGATCTCAGGTTATTAAAGACCAATTGTTTTGGAAAGTGGGGAGAGGGGAGAAGGCACGTTTTTGGATTGATTCATGGGACCAGTACCCACCCATCATTGTTGAGTTCCCCGAATTACAACCAATTAAATCCGCCATAGAAGCCAAGGGTTGGGTCCAAATTGAAAGTTATTTCAACACTAGTCAAATGGGGGAGTATAAGTTTAAGAAGTTTAAGAGGTTGGAGGAGTGGCCAATTACAATCCCTTCGGAGCTGGCACCCATATTGACCAAAATCTTAACAGAAATGTTTCTCACATGGAGAGATGAGGAGGATGAACTAGCTTCGGGCTATGGGAACCTTGGTGTATATACAGTGAAGGACGAATACGACAAGATCCTCCCAGAGCCTCCCCCACATTCATTTTTTGTTCAGGATTGGAGAAAGATTTGGCACTCCAAGGGCTGGCCGAAAGTAAACTTCTTTGCCTGGAAGTTTATGCACAATGGAATTCTCACTTTTGACAATCTTAGAAGTAGAGGAATCATCGGTCCATATCAGTGTTTTTTATGCCACAAGAACGAGGAAACAGCTGATCACCTGATGTTTGAGTGCCCTTTCACGCGTCAAATTTGGAAGCGATGGTTCTCTCACTATAAACTCCAGGTTAATGGTGATCTGAATCGGACCAATATTTGGGAAAGATGGAAGAGGGGTAGATTTAAATCTAAAGCTCTTCGAATTGGTTGGGAGCTTGGCTTATTTTTCATCTGGTGGCAAGTGTGGTTGGAGAGAAATGCCCGTATTTTTAGAGAAACTTTCTCCTCGCTAGATGGAGTTTGGCAGGTCATCTAGAGCAAAGTCACAGAAACTGTTGCCGTCTATGCTAAAGAGGAAATTCAGGTTGGTCCTGGGCCACTGGAAGAGGGAGCTGAAGAGCAAGAGAGACAGGACAGAGCTAGCTGGAAACCACCCCCAGAAGGTTGGATTAAAATCAATACTGATGGAGCTGCAAAAGGCAATCCGGGTAGTGCCAAAATTGGTGTTGTTTGTCGAGATCATGCTAGTTCAGTGCTCTATTGGGAACTGCAAGGCTTGGGAAGAGCCACAAACAATGAAGTAGAAGCCATTGCTATCAAATCTGCTTCCATCTGGGCAGTTAATCAGGGCCACAGGAGGATAATTCTCGAATCTGATTCTCAAATTTTGGTTGGCACTCTAGACTGCATGAGGAACTTTGCTTCGAAAGCATGGAGGTTGAGGATTATGGTCTCTCAAATCAAGGAACTATGGAGGGAATTAGATGATGTGATCCCCGTTTATGTGAGTAGAGATTTAAATAAAGCGACCGATTTCCTTGCGAAGATGGGTGCTAAGAAAGAGGTAGGGGTGCAGCTGCATAGTGACATGCCTTTGGAGGATGAGGTGATTAGGCAGGGTCTTGAAATATCCTTGAGACAATGAGCAAAGAAAATGCTAAGGGTGGTTTTTGTCATGATATCACGACTTGTTGCGTCATCGCGGCCTTTGGAGGGAAGCTGTCGCGATATCACGACATGTTGCGTCATCGCGGCCTTTGGAGGGAAGTTGTCGCGATATCGTGACATGTTGCGCCGTCGCGACCTTTGGAGGGAAGTTGTCGCGATATCGCGACATGTTGCGCCGTCACGAACTTTGGAGGGAAGCTATCGCGATATCGTGACCTGTTGCGCCGTCACGGCCTTTGGAGGGAAGCTATCGCGATATCGCGACCTGTTGCGCTGTCGCGGCCTTTGGAAGGAAGCTGTCGCGATATCGTGACCTGTTGCGCCGTCGCGGCCTTTGGAAGGAAGCTGTCGCGATTTCACAACCTTTTGCGCCGTCGCGTCCTTTGGAAGGAAGCTGTCACGATATCGCGACATGTTGCACCGTCACGGCCTTTGGAGGAAAGTTGTCACGATATCGCGACATGTTTCACCGTCGTGGCCTTTGGAGGAAAGCTGTCGCGATATCGCGACATGTTGCGCCATCGCGACCACTGGAGGAAAGCTGTCGCGATATTGCGACATGTTGCGCTGTCATGATTTTCGAAGGAAATTTATCACGATATCGTGACATGTTGCGCCGTCGCGGCCATGGGAGGAAAGTTATCGCAATATCGTGACGTATTGCGCCATCGCGGCCACTAGAGGAAAGTTGTCATAATTTTGTGACATGTTGCTCTGTCGCGGTCGAGGAAGGATTATTATCGCGATATCGTGACTTGTCGCAATATCGTGACATGTTGCTCTGTCGCAGCCAAGGAAGGATAGTTGTCACGATATCGCAACATGTCACGATTTCGTGACTTGTTGCCTTGTCGCGGCCAAGGTTGGCTAGTTGTCGCGATTTCGCGACATGTCGCTCCGTCACAGTCAAGGATGGTTAGCTGTCGCGACATCGCAACATGTCACAATTTCGTGACTTGTTGACTTTTTGCGGTCAAATGTGGTTTGTGTCACGTTTTCGCGCCTTGTAATCTTGTGTTTTCTTTGTTCTCGGCTGGGAAGGGTCTTCTCCCTTATGTAACTGATCTTTGTTTTAATACAAGTTTTTTCAGTTTTTTCAAAAAAAAATATATTCAGAACAAAATACACATTATAACAAAAATTTGCATAAAGAAAAAATCTCACAATAAGATAGAATCACAGGCCTCTTCGAGGGGGCAATCACCTTCAACACTTCATTAATTTGCAAAAATATGAATACATTGGTGCCTTCTCGGGTATTTAAAGATTTCCCTTCCATGGTTGGCTTACATGCAAAATGCCACTTGGATTACATGCATAATGCCACCCAAATTACATGCATAGTGCCACTCGAATTACATGCACAATGCCACTCAAATTACATTCACAAGGCCACCTTACATAACATATCTACCATGTGTTACATAAAAAGGGTGTCATTTGTCATAGGCACTATATAAGCTAAAACTTAGAACATTACAAAATATTAATCATGGGTACTACCCACGTTATTTAGGAATTATTACATCATGGAGTTATTACATTAAGGGTTAGGATGGGATCCTAACAATACAAGTGACATCAAGTTCAATCTACCTGCAAGCTGAGCATTATAAGGATTGTTTCTTCTAGGTTGAGGTAAAGATCAAGGAGCTAGAGGAAGCCTTGGTAGCACAAAAGTCCAAACTAGATGTTGCGTAGTCCCAAATGGATGCAGCTCAGTCTGAATATCAATATTGGAAGCAACAGGCAATGCATTTGGAGGGTGAAATAAAGTAAATCAAATAGGAAGCTATACAGTACCAGGTAGTGGAGCAGAAAGCACAACAAAAAATTTATGCCCTGTAGCACCATCTCTAGGATCTGCAGAATCAGTTGGTAGTAAAAGCAATGCAGTCGATGACCCTCACCAAGGAGAAAATTAAATAAGCTCACAGTAAATTGTTGATTGATTTTATAAAGATGGCAACAAAAGCTGTGTTAGTTATCATGGTCCTTCAAGAATTACAGGCAGTCATTTCATATGGTAAGCATATAGTGGAGTCCATAGAGCAAGATTTAGAGCCAAAATTATAAATGGCAATGAAGATCCAGGACATGACTCAAATGGATCTTTGGTTTCGTCCAATGAGTGAAATAGCCCGTGCTTGGAAAAATGCTAAGATCGTGTTGTGCAGTTATTTCTCCAAGATGGACCTAGTTAAAGAAGCTCGTAAGTTGCAAGATACATTTGAGCATGAGAGGTGTATTTCATTGATTTACTTTGATACAATCACAGCTAATGGTTTTCCCAGTTTCGTTGATGATCAGGGGAATATTCTAGAAAAGAAGGATCTATATGCATTATGGGCTATTTTCATAGATGATAACTTGGAGGAGCCCATCATTGAAGGAACTATGACAATTGTCACCAAGTAGAAGAAGAAATAGAAGTCCACTAGCCAATATTGAGTTGGTAGAAATAACTCTTGATACCCGAACAATGGGAGGAAGAGATAGAGAAATACCCCTAAGGCTTCATCTAGGAAGGGGGAGAGGTATTCAACTACGAAATAAAAAAGACAAGGTGATGTTACAATTAGAGGAGGAAGAGGGTGAGGAATATTCTGACCCCCTACTCCAATATGGCCAGGAGATACACCCTTAGCTTGTCTAAACTGGACTAGGAATCTGCGAGGATTACTAGGAATTAGGGGTATGTTACTAAATCCCGCAAGGCAACGTACATGGGGACAACCATATCAATGAGGGATGGGTAGTAGAGCATTACTATAGAGAAGGGAGGAATCACCATTCGCACAGAGAAACCCAATGCTAGGAGGAAGAGGATGGGGGAGACACTCGTGCAAAAGAGGCCTTGCTGGTAGGGGAAGAGTACAGTTTGCAAATGGAAGAAACCAGAGACAACTGATAATCCAGTCACCAAGTCTAGAGCCAGAACTGATCTGAGTGAATAGGCGGAGAAGTTTCTTGAATGATAGTAGGGTAGTAAGGACATCGCTACCAAGGTATCAATCACTTGTGCAGCAAGGAGAAAGGACACCAGGTGAAGATACTCCAGTTTGCAATTATAAAATTCCAAATTGTACACATGGAAGAGGAAGGCCAGGGAATTTTTTAACATCATAAGTGGAGATGAATCGGCCTAGGAAATAAATAACAACAGGCAACACAACCACTCCTAATGTTGTAGTTGAATCCCCAAGAGAAGAATTTTACGAGATCGTACAATTGAATGTCACTGTATGATTGCCAATAAGGTAAGTGTAAATAGATTAGGATTGAAAAAAGAAAAAGAAAAAGAAAAAGAAAGTGCCTTAGTTGTGAAAATCCCTTAGGATGCAATTAAGAAGGAAGTGGTTGAAAATCGAAAACGACGGCCTCTTTAGAGAAAGAAAATTTGAAAATTTCTCTAAGTATAAAGATCGTACAAGTAAAAATTGAGGATGAAACCGTACAAATTGGGAGATCGTACAAGTAAAATTGACACAAAGGTATATGAAATCATACAAGATGACATGTTGTATGATTTGGATCGTACACTGTATGATGTTGGCCAGGTTGTACGATTTCCAACTAACCAATTAATGCGACATGCGTGGGAAAAAGCAATGGTTGGAGGAAAAAGCAAGGGAAAATGACAAAATCTCAAAAAATTGCTGAGTTGTCAATCATCTATGCAAGATGAAAGGGAAATGTGCAAAGTGGTGCAATTTAGGGTTTAGTTAGGGTTTTCAAAATGCTTTAAATAGAAGACAAAACTAGCAATTTCATTAAATCATACAAGTGAATTCGAATTTTTCTGGAGGACGAAGGTGGAAAGCATGCAATTGAATGAAGAAGACCATATGGGCAACCAAATTTCATCAACAATCCACAATTAGAAGGACCCATCCTGATTAGCACCAAGGAGTACTTTTCATTTTCAATGAAATTAGCCTGGAAGAGAGTGAAATTAGGGTTTTACTCCATTAAAAAGGGAAAATTCAAAGTTTAATAAGAAATATGAAGAACATACAACAAGAAAACATCCAAGTACAAACTCAAAGGCAATAAATGACAGATTAGAGTTTGGGGAAATGAGAAATGGAGTGGGGCTATGGAAATTGCAGGAAAAAAGAAGATTTAAACCCTAGAAACAGAGGAATCAGAGCTAGAAAAAGCAAAGGATGGAAGGTACAGTCCGTATAGCCATCAAAGTACAGCCAAAAATTTGTCAAGGGGAAATAAATTGTGCCAGAGGTGAAGGAGTTAGAAAATTTCTCACGAAAAATACCGAAATAAAGGAACAGGGCAATTTAGTAAATGGGTCGATGAAAGATCCAACAAAGGGGGCCAAAATTTTGATTTTTTCATAAATTAGGGTTTGAAAAATTGCGTTGTACGATTTCATAGGAGGAATGTACGATTTCAAATTAAAATAGCACAGTTGGGGATTTTCAAGCCATTTTTGGGAGTTTTAGCAAATCATAAGGAATCGTATGAAACCGTATGGATTCACAAAGGGGGAAGATAGTCCATAAACAATATCGTACATAGTACTATTGTACTGTATGATTTTAGATTTTGAATGTACGATTTGGAGGATATATGATGGTTTGAAGACTAACGGGCTAAAAATCGAACTATTGAAGGAAATAAGTAGTGTACGATCTAAAAGCGGTTGGGAAGGTAAGAATAGTACAAGGGTACAAAGAACCATACGTTATACGATTTACAACAATTTGTACAATTTCTAGTACACTTTTGATTGCAGAAACGGTGATGTTGGATGTCAAGTTAATCGATAAGATGTTGAAGGAATGATCTCAACAAAAGAATTTGGACGCATATTAAGGTGGATTGCAGCTAATAGGGTGGAGAGGTCACCATGTCATTTGTGTGAGAGAGAAGCATACCCACGGCAACACTAAGAGCGATAGTTTTAGTCCCACAAGTGGCGTGGTAATATTCCTTGGAGGAGAGGAGGATATAGGTCGTGGAGGGGGTAGAGACATTGGCAGGCTAATCTGAGAAGAACACCACCAAGGCACAGAGAGGGAAGAATGGCACAAGAAAGAACCTCACGAAGGGAAATGAGAAGTGAGGTATACCTACCAGATCATGAGGAAAATCTGAGCAGTGGACAGGAAGAGGGATAGGTTGAGGTCACAAATATCACATTTGTACAGCATGGGGCAAATACCTGTAGAAAGTGGTGGAGTGATGAAATAAATAAGAATCATCCTTGGAGGAAGACGTTCGAGGATGCTCGTGTAGGAGTAATTGCACAAGTCCCACCATTTCATAAATCCTTCTTCCATAACTATCTATTGTAGATAGTTTAGGCATATAACCCTACAAACCAAACTACCTATGTCAATGTGGGCAAGAGGTCGATGAAAGTGGATATTTTGACAAAGGCATTTTGGAAGACATTTGGCTTACCGGAAGATGGTATGGAGGTAGTAAAGAGATTGGTAGATCCAATAGAGGCATACCGCCTCGTCATTACACTCACCACTATCACTTCACTGACTGAGGTAAAGATCTCAGCTATAGGAACATGCAGAATTAAATAGGGCCAGTTGAAAGGGGAACATTGGCCATGTGTAATGAATAGAGTCATGGCTCGATTGATAGGAGATATAAGGGCCACAAAAACACCAATGTGGATAGCATAGTACGTAGAGGGTATCACCAAGGGAATTCAATATGATTGGGGTACCTTTCTAGAAAGAAAAATGCATGAGGCACTCACAAAGAGGCCAAAGAACTTTAGAATGACTTTCCATGTTATTGGATTGTTATTAAATGCGGTCATAGAAGTAGAGATCCACTTTCTAGGATTGATGCCACCTCAGAAAATTATGAGAGGATAGCTAACGATATTGAGGTGGGCTTAAGTCAATACCAATACCAAAAGTGACCTTAGAGAGACCTCGAATGAGGAGCGAGCAACAAACCAATAGAGCTCGAGAGGATACTACTCCGGAGGGATATGAGGATGTACACCATCAAATAAAAATGCCTAGATGATTGCAACCAGAACTAGAACAACAAACACCTAGGCAACAGCAGTAGGGGCAGCTGCTCATTTAATAAAGGGAGAGACAAGGAAGCCCAATACATATAATGACAAGGAGACAACATGAAAGAATGGCGAGCAAACCAGTTCTAGAAGTACGAGAAGAGCCTGCATCGAGGGTGCACAAACAAGAAAAATAACAATCAGACTCGAAAGATAAGAAACTAGATGAGTTGTGTTAGATGGAGGCAGAAAGAATAATGACATCTCCACATATCTTCCAACAATTTAAGAATATGGACGCTTCTAAATTTTTTAAAGGATTCGAGGTAGGGCAAGAAGAAACAACCCCTATTCAGGAGGAAATGAAAGTTAGAATAAATACCACGGAGGATGAGTCCAAGAAGAAGCCTCGTTACAGGTTTGTGAGAGGAGGCTCAAGTAAGAAGGATGCACCAAAAAATACGGAGGCATCATAGGAAAAAGAAGAACTTGTTGTTGAACGGGTCACAACAATGAATACCCAGCAAGATCAGGAGTAAGAAGTGATGAAAGAAAAACAAGTGGGCAAGATAGAACAAGAAGTGTCCCGAGAAAATAAAGAAGAGCAACAAGTGGGCTCTGTTGAACTAGAAAAAGCCCAAGAACAAGTTGAAAAGCAGCAATCTCAAGAGGAGATTGTGAATATAGAAGATAGTGAGGAGGAGAAAATCATAAAATAGTCTCCACCTCAAGAAAATATAGATATGGTGAGGGCACTTCAGGAGCTTGGGGGAAGCTCTAGCCACCATATGGAGGAAGAAGATGTACGTACTCCTAAAAAGGAAGAATGGCGTGGATTGTTATTAAATGTGGTCACAGAAGCAGAGATCCACTTTCCAAGATTTACGCCACCTCAAGAAATTAGGAGAGGACAGCTAACGATATTGAGGTGGGCTAAGTCAGTACCAATACCAAAAGTGACCCCAGAGAGACCTCGAATGAGGAGCGAGCAACAGACCAATAGAGCTCGAGAGGATACTACTCCGGAGGGAGATGAGGATGTACACCATAAAATAAAAATGCCTAGACGATTGGAACCATAGCTAGAACAACAAGCACCTAGGCAATAGCAGTAGGAGCAGTCACTCATTTAAGAAAGGGAGAGGCAAGGAAGCCCAATACAGATAATGACAAGGAGACAACGTGAAAGAATGGAGAGCAACCCAGTTTTAGAAGTACGAGAAGAGCCTGCACCGAGGGTGCATAAACAAGAAAAATAACAGTCAGAATCGAAAGATATGGAACTGGATGAGTTGTGTTAGATGGAGGGAGAAATAATAATGAAATCTCCACATATATTCCAACAATTTAAGAATATGGACGCTTTTGAATTTTTAAAGGATTCAAGGTAGGGCAAGAAGAAACAACCCCTATTCAGGAGGAAATGAAAGTTAGAATAAATACCATGGAGGATGAGTCCAAGAAGAAACCTCGTTACAGGCTTGTGAGAGGAGGCTCAAGTAAGAAGGATGCACCCAAAAATACGGAGGCATCATAGAAAAAAGAAGAACTTATTATTGAACGGGTCACAACAATGAATACCCAGTAGGATCAAGAGGAAGAAGTGACAAAAGAACAAAAAGTGGGCAAGATAGAACAATAAGTGGCCTAGGAAAATAAATAAGAGCAACAGGTGGGCTCTTTTGAACTAGAAAAAGCCCAAGAACAAGTTGAAAATCAGCAATCTCAAGAGGAGATTGTGAATATAGAAGATAGTGAGGAGGAGAAAATCATAAAATAGTCTCCACCTCAAGAAAATATAGATATGGTGAGGGCACTTCAGGAGCTTGGGGGAAGCTCTAGCCACCATATGGAGGAAGAAGATGTACGTACTCCTACAGAGGAAGAACGGCATGGATTGTTATTAAATGTGGTCACAGAAGTAGAGATCCACTTTCCAGGATTGATGCCACCTCAGGAAATTAGGAGAGGATAGCTAACGATATTGAGGTGGGCTAAGTCAGTACCAATACCAAAAGTGACCCCAAAGAGACCTCGAACGAGGAGCGAGCAACAAACCAATAGAGCTTGAGAGGATACTACTCCAGAGGGAGATGAGGATGTACACCATCAAATAAAAAGGCCTAGACGATTGGAACCAAAGCTAGAATAGCAAGCACCTAGGAAATAGAAGTAGGAGCAACTGCTCATTTAAGAAAGGGAGAGGCAAGGAAGCCAAATACAGATAATGACAAGTAGACAACGTGAAAGAATGACGAGCAAACCAGTTCCAAAAGTACGAGAAGAGCTTGCACTGAGGGTGCACAAACAAGAAAAAGAACAGTCAGACTCGAAAGATACGAAACTGGATGAGTTGTGTTAGATGGAGGCAGAAAGAATAATGACATATCCACATATCTTCCAACAATTTAAGAATATGGACGCTTTTGAATTTTTTAAAGGATTCGAGGTAGGGCAAGAAGAAAGAACCCCTATTCAAGAGGAAATGAAAATTAGAATAAATACCACAGAGGATGAGTCCAAGAAGAAGCTTCGTTACAGGTTTGTGAGAGTAGGCTCAAGTAAGAAGGATGCACCAGAAAATACGAAGGCATCATTGGAAAAAGAACTTGTTGCTGAATGGGTCACAACAATGAATACCCAGCAAGATCAAGAGGAAGAAGTGATGGAATAACAACAAGTGGGCAAGATAGAACAAGAAGTGGCCCAGGAAAATAAATAAGAGCAACAAGTGGGCTTTATTGAACTAGAAAAAGCCCAAGAACAAGTTGAAAAGTAGCAATATCAAGAGGAGATTATGAATATAGAAGATAGTGAGGAGGAGAAAATCATAAAACAGTCTCCACCTCGAGAAAATATAGATATGGTGAGGGCACTTCAGGAGCTTGGGGGAAGCTCTTGCCACCATATGGAGGAAGAACATGTACGTACTCCTACATAGGAAGAACAGCGTGGGATGCAATCCAATTATCTTCTAGAAGTACCTCGGTTCGATAGAATTACAACTAAGGAGGAGGCACATGGAATAGATGATAAGGTGGAACACTTCTTTTCTTAGTTAGGCCACATTATTAATAGCGCCAGATTTGAATTTTGTATTGGCCACATGGGAGAATTGAAGTTGTGGGAAGAACAAGTGTTCCTCGAGCTGGAAAAGATAATAGAATGGGTGAGTAGTGTGGAGCGTACAAGGAGAATTGTAGATATTCACACAAAACATCCATGGAAGTTACCCAGGGAAGAGGTAACAACAATGTTGAGAATATAGGACTTGTCTGATGGGGTGATAACAAATTATAGGAAAGACCCAAGGATGTGCTTGGATAGGGTCAATCATCCGACCTGCCCCACAAATATGGTAGAGTTAGAGTACAAGAGGGTTGCTACTGGAGTGGCCATCACCTTGAGGAAGTTTAACTTCCTAACACACTAGATAGAGTGGTTGAGCATAGGTTTGGAACAAATCTACCAAATCAAGGAGACCCAGCAGTAGGAGACTACAACCACTCAAAAGGAATTGGTCGTAATGGAAGAAGAACTACAAAAAAGCAGAACTACGACATAAGAGAAAATAAAGAAACTAGAGGGAGATATGTCTGTCATCAGAACTGAGTCTAAATCTAGACATAACACGGTTGAAGAGGAAAATAAGAACAAATCAAAGCAAAATAAGAACAAATGATAGCTCAGTTGGCTAAGAAGAGTGAGCAAATGGTAAAACAAGCCAAGCAAATAGAGAAGCTGACAAAGGATAATAAGAGATTGAATGAGATGGTCCTAGAAAAGCAAGCTTAGTTGAAAATTAAGGAAGATAGTGTTCGAGCCATGGAGGTTGATATCAATCACCACCTACAGACCATTACTGAAAAAAATGAAGGACTACAAGCGACAGCTTGAGCAGAAGCTCACTGGAAGGAGAAGCTAAAAAAGAGTGTCTCAGAACATGAAAAGTTGATGATGGAGTTCCTGAAGACTATCGAGGAAAAGGCTAATTTCCACGAGGCAAAAGCAGTAGAAATGGGAAGCTACGCAGCCAAATTGAGAAATGAATGAGAAATGTATAAGTCACAAGTTAAGGACTTAGAGGTTGTAGTGGCATAATACGAAGCACAGTGGAAGAAGTAGAACGAGTCGACGAGAACACCAACCAAAGTAAATGGGAGGGTAGATGTAGGCAGCAAATCCACCTCCTAGAAGAAGTGATCAAAGAGGATTTGCTCAGTTTTGATAGTTTGCTAAGTTTTGCAAACCATACATCCAGGGAACCAAACCGTACAACTGGATTGACAAACCGTACAGTGTAGTGGCAAATCATACAAAGCACTCTGAAATTCGTCCAAATGCATGGGAAATGTAATTTCATGGTAAAATGGTGCATAGATTTGCTAACTAAGGTGTTAGACTTAGTAAAAGGTTGAATTAATGAATTTAGTTGTACATGGGAAGTTGTAAATAACTAATTGCCTCAGGAACCACTTTGGAACGGCCTAGGAAACATTATATAAGGCCTCATTTTCAAAATTGTAGGTCTGGTTGCTAAGAGGTATAATAGAGTACTTGTTGGTTGTAATAGATAACTTATATCTGAGTTATTGCAAGAGTTTTATAGAATAACCTTGTTGTAATGAAATTTATGCTATAATGGAATGGAACTACATCATTACACATCGTGTATGATCCTGGCAATGATGATTGATGATCTATATTAGAATCTTGATGTATGTGTGTTTTTTGGTTATTGTTTAGCTTAGTTTTATGCATTGTTGCAACTCCTTGACAAAGGTTAACACTGGTGGAACTTGAGGGATGATCTGTGAGCATGGCAATGTGGAGAATGACATTATGAGTCCTATTGTACAATTTTTGTATGTAATTGGTGGAATGGAATCTCTCCCGAACTCCTTTGCGATGGTTGGCACAACCCAAAGAATGGATTAATTGGCATAGTAAAACCTTACAAAACATCCCTGAGAGAGATTGAGTCATTAGAGCATCTAATTTGGCACCTGAATGTACCATCAGTTTTTATTGATCATACACCAGAGTCCGTACAAATCATACAAAGTTAACTTCCCCTATTTGGCAAATTGAACCACAGAGATCGACTTACTCAATTTGGCAGTTCGAGGAAATCGACTTGAATAGTTACAACACTATGTACGACAACTTTCAAAACTGAATTTGTTAGTTTGATTGAGTGCAAAAGTGTACAATCCATGTCCCTGTATGATTTTCAACCATATAGTGTGAGAGTTTGACATCCGTAAAACCTGTTTAGCTATCACAAGGGGTAGTTCAAAGGATGGTACGATTGTACGATTTGGTAGTCAAGTTGAGAATTATCTATTGATCATTCCTGACCCTAAAATATCACCTCCCCACCTGGGAATATTGCACCCCTATGCTACAATGATCATGTTCATGTATCTTGCACTCCATTGCCCCTTTGGATGGATCGCATTTTACCGTCTATTTATAAATTGAGCAGACTCATGCATGGCCTCATTTTAGATCGGCTTATCTTGTTTCTTGCATAGTACATGGTCACACTTAAAAGATCTGATTTTATTCTTTTGTACAAAGCTCATCACCTGAACAATCTATATCATCTCTTCTCGGGTACAGTCCGTGTGATTTTATTTGATAGTCTGCTTATTTTATCTCTTAATTGTTGCCTAAATTATTCATTTCTCCTGGTCCATTGCCTATATTTCCAATTCATCTTGCAGTGGTTTTTGCTTGTCGCAACTTGCTTCTTTTTAATGGTTGTACCCGTTAGTGATTCACCACCTTAGTCCAGCTTGCATTGTTCTTAAGTTACTCTTTTCCTCTGGTCATAGTCGGCCAGGTTTGCACATGGAGGATCGTGCTTATTTGATCTACCAATTCATGATCATAGTTGGATGGAACACGCATCGCGTACCTCTGTTTGATACTTTTGTACCTGCAAGAACGTCAGCTCTACAATATGGAACACATGTCAATGGTGGTTATGCATATCATAGCAGATATCCTGATATTTTATTGGTTAGTCAATTTCATACTCTAATAATAATCATTGAATTAGGGTTTTTATCCTTCATTGAATATTGATTATATTAAAGGATAATTGCAGCAATTAGAAAAATTACTAACCTTTGGTTAATTCTTATCCCTTAATGACTTGCTTACTTTGCTAATGGCTCACCATTTGATCAAACACATGGTTTTGCGCACTTGTCCGATTGTCCAGAGCTGTACCATCATTTACTGAAGATATGGGGTCATTATCAACATGTTTAGACCCTTTCTTAACCTTAATTGATTTTTTGCTGGTGAAATAAACCATGTCTCTGAACCTTTTGGGGACTTGATCGTACGCGACCGTCAGATCTGGTCAGGGCTCACCACTGTTGTTATATCTGGTAGAGCTATACTCTTTTTATTGGATTTTATTTTCCTTTGATATTTATGAATAAGCGTAACCATTGGATCAAATCGGGGATAAGCGTAGTTGTCCGATCTGGGTCAAATATTACCTAGTCAATCGACCATTTTGTCATCTTTCATCTTCTTTGGTTCAAACGCCACCGTCAGATCTAGTAGGTTAGAGCATGACCATTTGATTTGATAAGATCGCACCCTTCTTAATAGGTGATCACTCCGATAAAGCACCGCCATTGGATCTTTGGTGAGATTATATGGGGTCGTTTAATGGACGCTTCATGCTTCTTAACACATCTGGGTGAAAGCGCTACCATCGAATTAGGTGGATTAAAACGCTATGGTAGATCTTCTCTTTCTTGTAATTGATTTGGCAATGTCTTCACCATTGGATCTAGACAATATTAAGCGCAACCGTTGGATCTGACTTGTGTGTGTTAATGTCTTTTATGTGACCTTGATTGACTCGCGATCGTTAGATTTTGATGGATCGAAGCACCATCGTTGATCTCCCTACGATTTGTAATTGCTTTTGAAAGAGCGATGTCGTTGGATCTAGGCTAGTTCAAGCACCGTCGTTGATTTATTTTGACCATCATTATATTGGTGACCACCCTGCTAAATAATGATTACTTTTGGGAAAACACGATCGTTGTATCTAAGCGAGCTTAAGCGTGATCAACCTATGGTGTATGCTCTACATTATTTTTATTTTTCTGCTTGAGGCATGACCGTTAGATCTGATCGAGTTTAAGTGCTACCATTGATTTTCCAATTGGATGCGGAGGCATTTGACTTTGACTTGGATGAAAACTTTTTAATGATCGATCGTCTTGAGATGCACGTTGCCATTGGATTTTTTTAGTGAGGGTGCATCCGTTGATTTTCCTTGGTCCTACACATGCTTTAATCATGAGTGTGAATAATATTTTTGGCCTAACCTTGGTGATTCGTGGTAAAAGCGCATTCGTTGGATCAACTCTTGATCAAGCGCAATCGTGGATCTTCCGCGATCACTATACTTAGGCTTTCAAACTTTAGACCATAGTGCTTTAAATATTCGATTTATTAAATCGAGCGCATCCATCCTATTTCACTTTGATGAAGTGTGTTCGTCGATCTTCTGATACTTTTACCATTCTATTGCTTAGACTTTGACTCGAGCGCTACCATCAGATCTTGATGAGGATTGACATAGCCGTTGATTTTTCTCCAACCTACGGGGTTAGTTACCAAGGGGCACCTATTTTTAACCTTTGATTTAGCGAAAAAGGGGGAAATTAGCTAATGCGTTAGACCCTTACTAGTTTCACTTAGCAACTCTAATTAATATTTCGGCCTTTAACCCTTTTGATGACAACTTTATGAATTTTTAAGAGGGTGTGGTCGTTCGATTAAATCGTAATCAAGCGCTGCCCTTAGATCTCTTAAAATAACCCGTTATTTATTTAAAGCAATTTACCACTGTGCTTAGGCTTTCAAACTTTAGACCACGATGCTTTTAAATATTTGACTTATTAAATCGAGTGCATCCGTTCGATTTCACCTCGATGAAGTGTTGCCCTTAGATTTGCTCAAGGTGTTCAATTTTTAATGAAAGGAGGCGCATACCTGCAAACAATTAACATTCCACTTAAGACCTTAGGTTTTCATACTTTAGACCATGGCGTTTACCCTACCCCTTAAATGATTTTATTAAAATTTTACTTAGAGTTGCCCTTGGGTCTAAATGTTTTAATAATACTTTTATATACCTTAGGACTTAGGGGTTTATTCATTAGACTTAGGTCCGCAATTTATGATTATTTTTAAAATGAGGGCTCACATTAAATTCATGGATCATAAATCTTACTTTAAAAAGTCAGGTATTTTTAATGGTTTGACCTTTGCAGCGGATGTTTATTTAATTTTTATTTTTAGTCCTTTAGGATGAAACAACCTTTATAAAAGCAAATCCAATAATGGCCAAATATTGAAGCTCAATTTTCTCAGATGAAAATGTAACGTGGGCCAACATCATTTGCTAATTTATTGAAACCAAAAATTTAAAATTGGGGGTTTCAAATGTTGAGTCAATTTTTGCTCCAACAGATCCCATGGGCCCACTACATGCACAAAGCATAGGGTTCCATAGGATAAAAAATTGTATTGCTTTAAGAAAGATTGAATCTTTCCTTAAACTACGAAGCATGGTGAAAGTAGGCCGAAAAATTTTATGGGGCACTTAAAAGGGAAGGTTTTAAAGGATTAAAGCTTCCAAACAGAGTTTATATGGCTAGGTAGCATCTCAAGTTTGATCCAAATCTCTTTTCATTTCTAGTACGATTTCAAATTTATCTAAATGCTCATAAGATTAAAAAAATTTGTTAACATGGGACCAATTTTTTTTTAAATATTCCTACAATCGAATGATACATTAATAATATATTTTATATCTAAATTATTTTAAAAAACCATAATAAAAAAATATAAATAAAAAACTAGTAACAAAATAAATCTAAAATCTATTTTTTAAGATAAAAACAATTAAAATAACACATTATGTTTGATATCCTCTAAGTTATATTAATGTTAAGATAACACATTATATTTGATATCCTGTAAATTATATTGATGTGAAATGAATGAATGAAAGATTTTAATTACGTCCGCAAGACCCAAATATGGTCTATGGGACCTCAAATATGGAAGTACAATTACTCAAATCATATCATATGATCTTTAATATCTTTGAGAAGGTTGTTCCTTTTTCTGCTGATTTGTGTTAGCAATTCCCCAACTTTTTTTATTTTACTGTCTTCAAATAAATCTGCCATAAACTTGTTCCCAAGTATTTCTTTGTATTTGTCACGGATATCTAAAAAACTCGGGCATTTATAGATGAAGTGTTCCTTTGTCTCTACTGCCCCTATGCTGCATAGAGTACATATCCTTTCTTCCCATTGTTCTTTGGGCGTTGTCCATATTCCTGTTTCGCATCTAAGCCTATGAGAGCTAGTCCTTATTTGAGCAATGAGTATTTTTTCCTTCCACTTGATTTCAGAGCCTATATACGCTTTTTCCTTGTGGTCATACGTTGGGTTAAAATTTGTAATATAATATTATCTTTTCCTGCTTGCATTTTTCCACATTCCACTTCTGAACTTTTCATTCACATAATTTTTTGTCTTTGTTGACATTTGGGCATTCATTTATGTTGATTTCCCAACATTTCATCCATTTTTTATTTTGTTTCATCCATGTATTCTTTCGCCTATGCAACTCTTCGTCCCTAGCTGCCCTAGGCCATCTATCATCTTTCATGTTTTATGTTTTTTTCAAGTAACATAACAACTTGGTCATAGCAATTGCTTCTAAAGGGAACATTCCAGTTTTAGCTAGAATAATTTCATAAAGGGTTGTGGCCTTAATTTTGAGAAAATTTGTGATTAGATATTTTTGAATCCTTTCTATTTGCCTCCATTTTGCATTTGTTGTGCCACTAGCCCACACCTCGCAACCATACAATAGAACCGGTGTAACAAGTAGGCCAAATAAGACCTTGGTGGTCTTCCAGTCCCACAACTCGACATTCCTACACCTGTTTTGAAGTGCATATAGTGCTCTCCAACCACTTTGAGTTCTTTTCATCCTACATGTATTCCAATTAAGTTTGTCATGAAATTCTATGCCTAGGTATTTGTATTCTACTACTACATCAAGCGGTTCTCCTGCAAACTGAAATTCGATTTGTTGCTTCTTTTTTGCTGAAAAAATCATAATTTTTGTTTTGCTCGTGTTCACCTGCATCCCAACTTCTTTACAAAAGAGTTCTAGCTTGACTTTGATCTTCTGGAACTTTGGTTGTTTTGGCCTCAAGAATTACATCATCTGCATACATGAGGAGTTTTACCACATATTTGGCTAAATGCACACCCTCTCCTCCAAATTTGTTTATCCATTCTTCTAACTTGTCAATGTACAACCCAAATAAGGTCGGAGATAGAGGGCAACCTTGTTTGAAACCTATATCACTACCAAAACATTCATATAATCCTTATGTACTCTGATTCTAGCCTTTACATGCTCAAATAAGTATAGAAAGAATTCTTATACTTTCTATACTATTCTTGTAAAGTTAGTTCGCCATCTTAAAAATGAAAAGTTAAGTTGTTTCTAAATTTAATATTTAATTGTATAAAATATTTATTGATTTTTTCTTTCTCATATTCGTAACATAAAAATAATGAAATTGTAATATATTCCTTCGTTTTAAAAGGAATATATATGCAGAATATTCAAAGAGGAGAAAAAGAAGAAAAAACCTTCTCATACAATAAGAAGTTTGATGGGACACTCTTCTAGTAGACAAGACAACCCCAACACTCTGGACAGCCAAGATTATCTAGCTAAGTGCACTTCAAGGTAGTAGAAAGGCAATTAGAAGCAAACCCGTAGACCTTGTTAGGTGTAATGGAGGTTTAAAAGGTCATAGAATTATTTTTAAGAAAAATGTTTTTCATTTAATATGAGTTTATATAACCACATGTTTTTTAATGGAAGTATAGTGCATAATTTTATTTTTAATTCAAACTTTAAAATTTTTATTTAAATTTCTAATCACCATTAAATTCACAATGTTTATTATAAGTTTGAAATAGGTCCAACTGGAAGTCTTAGAGTTGCATTTAACTGTTTGGATGATTTTTTTATTTTTATTTTTTTTACAAAATGGATTACATTTATAATCTTTTTTTTTTACTATGAAGTATGGTTTAAATCTTCGGGTATCTTGGGGCTGTCCCTATAACCTTATGCCACCTCGTTACTGTTTAACTTGACATAACTTGACATAAAACTGGACCACTGGTCGCTCAAGATTAGTATCATTATTGTCGGTCAAAGGATTCATAACAAACTACCTTTGCAAGCTGGTAAGCATGCCCCCAAAATTTGAACCTAAATTTCTCTTTGAAAAATACCAGACCAATCAAACACTACCAATCCATCTAACCTTTAAAAATTGTTTAAATATTTTATATATATATATATATATGAGAACAGAGTTTATCACCATTATCCCAGGTTAAAAAAGGGATTTCAAAGAAACAAAAATGAAACATTTTTCTTCAACTATCCAAACTTCCTAAAATTAATGTCAGCTGCTGAAAACCAATTCAGAACTCAATAAAATAGATGCATCTATGTATGTATGCTTCGTTCTTTTGGCATGCATCTGCAAATATTTCACAAGTTGCATAAACATGTAACCTATAGATTAAAAATTCCAAGGAAAAACTGATAGAAAAATTTGTTGAAGCTAAATCCCTATTTAGATGATGATTTGATTTTATTCGAATGCTAAACAAGCTTTATAGTGAAACAGAAACTATCATAGAAGAGGGTGTTATTTATGTATATAGTTCCCCTGATCCCAAGGGGGCCAGTTTCTGCTATTACCCCTGTTTGTACCAGTATACTAATAGAAAAACCATAAATAAAACATACCCCATGATTTACCACCTTATTAAGATGGCCCCCTGTTCTGACCTAGATGCTTAGGACATGGGCAAGTGATATTATGAAAAACGTCTACGCGTTCCCTCTATTGCTCTCTTTTGATAATGAATTGGAAAGCTAGGCTTGAAATTTCAAGATTAAAATTTAAAACATGGTGTACCCAGAATCTCTTAATGTAATCTAAACAGGTATGGGTGGGAAACCTCAGACACTTACCTTTCACCACTGTGTGTGATGAAAAAATCTCGCTCATCAGAGACCAACAGAGATTCCAAGGTCTGAGCAGCTCGTCTGGTTTCCTCTTTGGCATTAAGTTCATTCAACTGTTTTTGCTGTAAATGGGTAAACCTGAACACCATATTCCATAACCAGCCCAACGGCTTCAGTTTGTAAAGTTTTCCCATCTGGGCCCAGCACAATCAAGGCAGGGATCACCTCAACTTCAAAGTATCTTGAAAGGGTCTTCTCCACTGGGTCTCAACTGGGTCTTCCCACGTCTCTGCAAGGCAGAGCAAGCCATGGCATGCTTTCAAAATACTCTTGAAAGGACCCTTCATCTCTATCATTAGAGATCAACACTATCTTCAAGTCTTCCACTCTTTTGCTTAAGGTTTCAAAGAAGTTAAATACTTGAAAGTATTGCAAAGGGGAAGGACACTCCATCAAAATTTGCATTATAAAGCTAAAGATGATTGAGACAAAATACAGGAGCATCCTACATGGCAAACAGATAAGAGAGTGACAGATGGGGGTTTCATGAAAAAAAAACTCTCCACTGGAAACTTCATGTGGAGATAAAAGCTTAATGCATAGTTGGAGAAAAGATTAATACAAATGTTTAGCTAGTTGAAGCTTACCGGGGTTTCATGAAAAAAAACTCTCCATGCAAAACGCTGGAAACTTCATGTGGAGATAAAAGCTTAATGCATAGTTGGAGAAAAGATTAATAAAAATGTTTAGTTAGTTGAAGCTTAAGGGGGAAGAGAGGGGAGAGAAAGAGAAGAGAGGGAAGACAAAGAGAAGGGATCTTCAAAAACTTAGCTTTGTACTTTCCAATAAATAATAGAATAATAGAAAAATATTTTACCTTGAGCCTTGATTTCTGTGGAATATATATTTGGTAGGTTGTGTATATTGTTGTGTTTTTTGTACAGATCCAGAATATATATTTGGTAGGTTGTGTATATTATTGTGCTTTTTGTGCAGATCCAGGAAGTCTTCCAAAATGTTGGAGTTCGGATGGAAAACAAATGTTTGTGGTTGAGAAATGTTGGAGGCGTTGGAAAATACCAAGGAAGTGAGGGAGATTGAAAACTCAAAACAAGCTTTATAGAATTCCAACTATGAGGGGAACGACCAGAAAAGTAGAAGAAACCTTTGTCAGAAGAAAAGAATAATATTACCCCTTGCACGAGAGGATTTGGTTGTTATCGGTGTAGTGGAAGTAATCGTACGATAGAGAGATCATACAATTAAACAAGTGGAGTTTCCAAAGAAGAAACCCTTGAATATTTCATTTACTGTACATTAGCCAATTACCCATTGAACGTTGGTAATGACCGTACATTAGGGAAGATATTGAGAAGGAACCCTGACTATTCAATTGCATGGAAAGACAAATTTTTCAAACATAAATAGGATCGTACAATTAAACGATTGCAAAGGGGCTGAATGGTTGAAGAGGGGTTGTATGGTTGCAGAGGGGTTGTATGATCGTTTGATATAAAGAAATCGTACAAGGACCCAGACATTGCGAGTAAATTGTACAATTGTTTGATTGTTAGAGCAAGCATACAAGTTGTATGGTTGGAAATTATAGGTGAATAATACAATTGTTCAAACTAAAAGATCAATCATACATTTGTGTAATTGGAAAGTGCATATGAATTGTACAAAGCAGGTATATGATTGGAAAGTGTATGTGAATCATACAAAGCAGGTATGCGGTAAATTCAACTACATTATTATTGGTATTAGAGTAAGAATATCTCTGTGGACTGATACATGTCATAGAAATGATGGCACAATGGGGAAGAGGATGACCACAAGGACCCTAAACTGTAGACATAGCTGAAATACTAAGAAGAATTATGGCTTGACTTGAGGCAATCAAAACTGCTCAAAGAAGAGGTATTTATCTTGAGGAAATTAGTGACAATGAAGAAGAGGAGAATGGTCATGTAGAAACTCGAGATGAAGAGTGAGAGGGAGAAACGTATGAATGATTGATCCGGGTGATTTCTAATTTAGGTCAAAAATCGAAGATAGAAACTCTATCATACAATGGAAGCTTAAATCTAGAGGAGCTCATAGACTAGATTGTCGAAATGGAGAAGTGTTTTGATTTTGAATCAATAGAAGACCCCAAAAAGGTGAAGTTTACCTCCACGAAGCTGAAAGGGAATGTGTCCTTATGGAGGGACCATGTACAAACCGAAAGACAAAGAAACGAAAATTATTGGTCACCAAACTAAAGGCTAAATTCCTATCATCAGACTACCAATTAGGTATCTTTAGAAAATTGTAGAATCTAAGACAAAAGAAAATTATTGTGAAATATTACACCTAGGAATTCTATAGGTTGACCATTTGGGTTGGTCATGTGGAAGATGATGAAGAAAAAGTATCAGAGTATATCAATGGGCTAGAATGCCCATATAGGATGAAATCAATATGATAAGAATAAGGACGGTAGAGGAAGCCTACCAATATGCCTTATAGGTAGATAAGTTGTGAAAACAACAAAATAATCAAAGAGGAAGGTTCTCGTGGGGACAGGGACAAACAAACAGTGGAAGAGGACAACAGAAACAAGAAGCAGGTACTTCTCATAGTAATTTTAGCCAAAATACCATAGGGAGTGGAGACCCATTATGAGGAGGAGATGGTTTTGGTCAAGGAAGGGGTAGAGGATTATTTGAAATATGTTATAGATGCAGAGAAGATGGTCATCAGGCATTTGAATGTCCAACTATGCAACAGAGCAGAAATAAGGGAAAGGAGGTCAAAAATAATATTGCACAAGTAGAAGAATAAAGTGTTGCTTCCCCAAATCATGTACAAGAGCCTGAGCAAAGAGAATCTCTCATGATAAAAAGCATACTACTGAATCCAAAGAAGAGAGTGTGTGAACCTGTTCAAAGGAAAAGTCTTTTTAGAACAGTATGTAAATCAAGGGGCAAATGTTGCAAGGTCATAGTAGACAACGAAAGTATGGATAACCTAGTATCTATAAAGATGATGGAGAAACTAGGGTTGAGGGGGATAAAACACCCTAATTCATACAAATTATCTTGGTTGTGAAAGGGACATCAGATCTTAGTTAGTGAACAATGCAAGGTGGATTTTCATATAGGATCATACAAAGATGAGGTCCTATGCGATGTCATGCCTATGGACACTTGCCATGTATTGTTGGGGAGACCTTGGAAGTTTGATAGATAGGCAATACATGATGGTATGGGAAACATCTACACCATTATAAAATATGGTAATAAGTATGTACAAAGTCCATTGAAGGACAAAGACAAGAAATATGACAATGGTTCAAAAGTATGCTTGATTTTTAGAAAGCAAATTTTAAAGGAGATGACAAAGAAGAAGGCATGTTTTGCCTTTATTACTAAACCACAAAGGATAAAAAGGTAGACAAGAAAGAGGATATTCCAAGTGAGATAAAGGATTTTTTAAAGGAGTATGCAAAAAAAACTCAAAAGAATTGTTGGATGGACTACCACCAATAAGAAGTATTACCCATCACAATGATTTCATTCTTGGATCGAGTTTGTCCAATAAGGCATCATATATAATGACACCAATGGAGAATGAAGAAATAAATAGACAAGTTTAGGAGTTGTTACACAAGGAGTTGATCAAGGTAGTCCCAACCATACTTGCACCAAAGAAGGGTGGAGAATGGTGCATGTGTATAGACTTGAGGGCTATCAATAAGATAACTATAAAAAAACAATATCCATTGTCACATATAGATGATTTTATGGATTTCTTGAGTGGATCAAGGTATTTCATAAAGATAGGTTTGAAAAATGGATATCATCATATTTGGATTAGGGAAGGATATGAGTGGAAATCCACATCCAAAACAAAGGGTGTTTAATACAGGTGGCTAGTTATGCCATTCATATTAACAAATGCACCCAATACCTTTATGTGGTTGATGAACAAAGTGTTGAAGCCATTTCTTGGCAAGTTTATGGTTGTCTATTTGGACATATTAATATTCAGTAAGAGCAAGGAAGACCATTTAGCACATTTGAAATTGGTCTTACAAAGACTAAAGGAAGAAAAGTTGCTAGTTAACTTGAAGAAGTACAATTTTATGAAGGAGGAGTTGATGTACTTGGGTTTTATCATTTTCCAAGAGGAGTTATGGATGGACCCTAAGAAGGTGAAGGCCATTGTAAACTAGCCATCACCAAGAAGTAAGTTTGAGGTCAGGAGTTTTCATGGTCTAGCAAGTTTTTATAGGAATTTTATCAAAAAATTTAGTAGAATTTGTGCTTCAATCATTGAAACAATAAAATGAGGAAAGCATGAGTTTTAGTGGACGAATGAAGCAAAAAGGAGTTTCTAAATCCTAAAGGAGAAGATAATAGAGCAACTTATTTTGGCCTTGCTAGATTTCAACAAGGTCTTTCAGGTGGCTTGTGATGCAATTGGAACTGTAATAGGAGTCTTAATCCAAGAAGGCAAGCCCATTGCCTATTTCAACGAGAAGCTAAATGAGGTAAAGACAAAGTATTTGGTCTATGACCAAGAGTTTTATGCCATTGTTCAAACCTTGAAGAAATGGAGGCATTATTTGTTGTCAAAATTATTTGTCTTGTTCACATATACTCATGCATTATAGTTTATTAACAATCAAATTAAGTTGAATCAAAGGCATATGAATTTGGTAGAATTTTTGCAATGATTTTCATGTTTTGAAACATATAAGTGGTCATTTAAATCAAGTGGTTGATGCCTTGGGCAAAAGTAATTTTTTGGTGAACACGATAAAATTTGAAGTTGTTGGTTTTGATGCCATGGAGTTTTATGTTGATGATGTAGACTTCAAGGAAGCTTGCATAGCATGCAGTAATCCTACTGCAGGAGACAAGATATTATGGTTGGATTACTTCATCCAAGAGGGACTATTGTTTAAGGGACATCAGTTGTGCATACCACAAAGTTCCATGAGGGATAATCTGATAAGAGAGAAGCATAGTGGAGGACTCGCTAGACATTTTGGAGTGGATAAAATGGTGAGTTAGCTTTTTGCAAGTTATTATTGGCCTAGAATGCATATAAATGTAAGAAGATTTGTGTAGTATTATTAGGTTTATCAACATACCAAGGGGAGAAGTCAAAATACTAGGTTGTATCAATCATTATCAGTACTAGAGAGGCCATGGGAGGATGTGAGCATGGATTTTGTTCTTGGATTGTCGAGGATTCAAAGGGGTACTGATTCCAATTTTATTATTTTTGATAGATTCTCAAATATGGCACAGTTTATGCCTTGTAAGCAAACAAACGAGGCTACCCATATTGTTGACTTGTTCTTTCATGAAGTTGTAAGATTGCATGATTTACCAAAAAGCATTGTGTTAGATAGAGATGTAAATTTTGTAGATCATTTTTGGCATACCTTGTGGAATAATTTGGGTACCAAGTTAAGTTTTAGTGCAACTTATAACCCACAAACAGATGGATAGACTAAAGTCGTAAACATAAGCTTTAGAAATATGTTATAATGTCTAGTTGGTAAGAAGCTGAAGTCATGGGACATTGTATTGGAACAGGCAGAATTTGCATATAATAATTTAGTGAATTGCAGTACAACCAAAATTCCATTCCAAATTGTGTATGACACTCATCCTAGGGGAGTAAATGAGTTACAGAGTGCAACTAAATTACAAAAATCTAGTGCTTTGACCAAGGATTTTGTCGAGTATATGCAATACTTGCATCGTGAAATGAAGGTTGAATTTTAAAAGAATGTCACGAAATACAAGCAACATGCTAACCTCAAGCATTGAATAGAGGAATTCCAGGTTGAATATTTGGTTTTGGCACATTTGTGGAAGAAACGGTTTCCCAAAGCTACATACAACAATCTCAACTGAAAGAATATTGGATTGTGTAATGTCTTGAAGAAGTTTATCACCAATGCATATGAAATTGATCTTCTAGACGGAATTGATATTTGATTGATTTAATGTAGTCAACATATATCCATACTATGGTCAATATAATGATGAGGATGGCGATCATACAATAGATATTCCAACAGAGAAATGGATCACACAATTGCCAAAGAAGGAATGAGCTAAAATTGAAGCCATTATAGATTTTAGAGTGGTGTGAAGGACAAGAGGTAAGTCATATCATGAATACGTGGATACTAGCTTCTAATATCGTCAAGTACAAAATATCCATTGAAGACTTCCTCAATGTTCATAGAATATTTTTTGTTATCTAGAGAGTATGATACATGAGCATCCTACATGGCTAATGAATAAGAGAGTGATAGTTGGGCATTCTATGCAAAAAAATGCTCCATGCAAAAAGCCAAAAACTTCATGTGGAGAGAAAATATTAATGTGTAGCTAGAGAAATTATTAATAAAAATGCTTAACTAGCACTAGCATTTCAACGAACATGCATAGCTAGCAAGTCATTGTTTTTCATTGCTTATAAATAAGAAGCAAAATGCAGAGCGTAAGGGAGGGAGAGAGAGGAGAGAAAGAGAGAAGGGATCTTCAAAAACTTAGCTTTGTACTCCCAAATAAATAATAGAAACATATTTTACCAATATATGCTTGAGCCTTGATTTCTGTGGAATATATATTTTGTAGGTTGTGTATATTGTTGTGTTTTTTTGTGCAAATCTAGGAAATCTCCTAAAGTGTTGGAGTCCAAATGAAAAATAAAATTTGTGGTTGAGAAAGGTTGCAGGTATTGGAAAATGCTAGGGAAGTGAGGAAGATTGAAGACTTAGAACAAGCTCTATAGAATTCCAACTAGTAGGGAAATGGTCAAAAAAGTAAAATAAACCCTTTTTAGAAGGAAAGAATAATATTACCCCTTGCGTGAGAGGATTTGGTTGTTGTTGGCATAGTGGAAGAAAATGTATGATGGAGAGATCATACAATGAAAAGGGTGGTGTTTTCAAAGAAGAAACCCTTGAAGAATTTCATTTACCATACAATAGCCAATTACCCATTGAATGTTGGTAATGATCGTACATTAATTGTATAATGGGAAGATATTGAGAAGGAAGCATGACTGTTCAATTGCATGGAAAGATAGATTGTTCAAACCTAAATAGGATTGTACAATAAAACAGTTGTAGAGGGGTTGAACGATTGTAGAGGGGTTATACGGTTGTAAAGGGGTTGTACAATTTCAAGGGGTTGTACGGTCATACAATATAAAAAAGCATACAAGGGCTTGAACATTGTAGGTAAATTGTACTATTGTTTGATTGGTAGAGCAAGTGTATAGTTGTACGGTTCAAAATTGCAAGTGAATTGTACAATTGTTCAAACTAAAAGAACAATCGTACAATTGGAAAGTGCATGTGAATCATACAAAGTAGGTGTGCAATAAATTTTTCTGCATCATGGACAAGCTTTTTGATGATGAAGATGAGGATGAAGATGGTATAGTGGGGGTCCACTTCAACATCCATTGTGGGGGGAGTTTTTACTTCTAACGCCTTCTTTCCTTGACCCCCTTAGCTCAGATTATGAGAGGTGTTGAAATATGTGTAATCTGATCTTGTTTAGACCAAGGTCAAAAGCGAGAAGTGCTTATGACCACTATCAATATAGACTACAAACATGTGATTGTATAAGCCTATGGGTATGTTCATGTAAGCCTAAAGGCCCCTTTTATATTTCACCTTTAGTTGTATTGGTTAATCTTCCTTTATGGATAATCTTGTTTAAAGGGTAATTTAATATTATTTTATTGTAAGGTTAAGTTAATGTCAGCTTGAGGGTAACCTCTCATTAGGGTTTGTTATCACTATAAATAGCCCTCAATGAGAATCCAATTGTATTGTATAAGTGTAAATGAAATGTGATATATTAGGGTGCCTATGGGCACCCACCTTGTACTTCCTCTTGTCATATCCCTTTGTCTCTTTACTTCATTTACTATTGCTATATTTTAATCATTTCTACTTTTCCACACACGATTGTGGTGAATGAATGTTTCGGAATGATTCTAGAAATATTGTGAATTCAAACATTTCTAAGGTTTTTTTTAATGTTCATGAACTTAGGCTTCTCCAATCATTTGACCCTTCCTTCCCAAAACTTGAAAGGTTTTTTGTCATTCAATGTACAATTACCACATGAAAATTATATGTTATTTCAAAGGACATATGTGAGATATCACATATGTTCTCATGCAAGCCATAAACCTCTAGGTAAAATATGAATGTATGATTATTATCAATCAAATAAAGTATACAAAACCATTGGAAGGAAACCTGACCATGGTGCTACAAATCTAAAGAACCCTCACAGAAATGAAATCTTGTTATATGCAATAAACATATCATAAACTTAGCTAGTATAGAAAAGGATCTATAAATTTTGAACATTTTATTGCTTTTGAGACCTCTTATGTTGTTTGATAATCTCTAAGAGCTTATTTAAAGTAGAGGTGTAATGAAACAATATAAGTTTTTAACATCTTTTATCCTATGAAACTTTTTTTTTTTATTATATCTAAATATGTTTCTAAAATACATATATAAGATATGTAATAATCATTACAAGTTTATGAATGGAAATAGGTAAAGTGTTTAATGTGTCTTGTATAATTAGCGTATGTGACACCACACATTCATCCTTAGAAATAACATAAAAGTTCCATATGGTAAATGTTTATATAATGCCAACCAATATTGCACCCCTCACAAAACATATGTTATTTTCCTTTGAATTAAATTTTTCAATTAAATTATGAAAACACAAGCAATTTAAAATAAAACAACATTCAAAATTGGGATATTTTAGGGATAAGGGCAAGCACTTGACTAAGGAAAATAGTGGCATTGTCCAGAAGGATCTCAAGGCACTCTGAAACATGGTTCTTATCCCTGTATTGCAGTATATTACCATTGATGAGTCCAACTCGCTGTTGCACAGCTTCCACCTTGTGTTCCTCAACCATTTGAGGGACCTTATATTCATCAACATTCCAAAATATCTTTACCGTTTAATGGAGTTGTCCATCTCGAGTATTAGGGAGGGGAAATCCTTCCATTCGAAGCACCAAGGGCTTCATCGTATGATTTACAAGCATATGCTCCAATACTAAGCCCACGCCCCTGCTCTGTCCATTGCGAAGAGAGTTGATGAGCAACCGGTGGCTTCAATGCCTAGCCTAAGGTCACCTCAGGGGAAGAAGGCGAGTGAATTCGAAGCTGAGCTAGAGTATATGGCCTCAAGGAGGGCTAGTAAAAAGAAACTCTTGTTTTCATTCGACACCACCCCTTCTTCGTGTAGGCACTCCACGAGAAACAAATCAACGAGCGAAAAATGCAAGGGAGTTATTGTTCTATAGCAGGACAACCCTGTCTCCGATTTCCCTCCTATAAGTCGTAAGAAATAGTCGTGTGAGGTCATCCCTAGCAACTTGCTCTCTCTTGGTGGAATGTCATTTCAGGCCCCTTCTATTGATGATTATGATCTCATGACTAACCTTGACGATCTCGTTAGTTTGACCTCCTCTCTGCTCACTCAAGCTAAGAAAGTCATAAGCAAAATTAGGAACTCGAAGGTGACAGTCCAAATCTTAGAGGTGACCTAGAACGTTGAAGGTGACGAGTAGGATCATCCCACCACCCTGAGTTAATCCCAAAGAGGTTTCATTTTTTGTTGTTCCCCATTTTTATTACTGTTGTTGTGATATTCCCTAGGGCTATTGAGTCACATCCTCTTTTTTCTTGTTAATTTTGTCTTCTTGTTGCGGGTTTCCGGTTTCGGATCCCCTTTTTATCTTACAATGTAAAAGGTTTCGGATCCCCTTTTTATGTTACAATGTAAAAGGTTTAGGATCCTTTTCAAAACCTCTTTTTATCAATCAAAAAAATAAAACAATATTAATAATAATTATTAACTAAATATTAATACAAAGATTATATCCATTGATTACTAAATACAATATTAACTAATCTAAATACACAAAAAAAAACATAATTTAAAAAAAAACAACTAAATCCAAAATAAAAATAAAACTACAAGATCTCACCTAAAACCCATTGTAATATATTCAAGAATCACAACTTAAAAGCTCTACTCCACATAATATTCAAACCTATAGAAGTTCACTAACAACGAGAATAAATATAAATTCAACAATCCAAGTAGTATACATATTAAAACTGAACATTTCATACTTTAAAAACATTGCGTAAAAATTTATAAATGTGTAAATAAATTAATTTTAAATTTATAAAAGCAAGTATAAGACGCTAAGAACATTTCATACTTTAAAAACATTGCGTAAAAATTTATAAATGTGTAAATAAATTAATTTTAAATTTATAAAAGTAAGTATAAGACCCTAGTAGCTAGGATGATGATTATTTTTTAAATAGTCTTGTGTTCAAATCCCTTAAAAGTGATGATTGTTGATGTAATTTGTATACGCTTTCCAAAAAAAATAACTTTCAAAAATATTTTTGATCTATGTCTTGAATTTAAGATATTTTTTTTGCACAAACAAAATCTTAACACAATTGAAAATGTACCTAATGTTAATGCCAATGATGAAAAAGGATTTAAAATATACAGAAAATCGTGTGAAAGAATACAACACAATACAATTTAGATGGTCTTGGCTTGGGATATTAAGATATGTGGTACAATATGATTGAGGGGAGCCACCAATTAAGCACCCAATTATTATATAGGCACCAAACATTTCATTACATACAAAGGGGAGGGGATTCATGAAATTTGTACAAGTGGACGGGCACATAGCACATCCTTTTTCTAAGGATGATGTTTTTTTTAGATATAAGGAATCAACAATAGTTTTTATTATATGGTCCGAATTTAGGATATTGAAGAAGTTCGAAATTAAAATTAAAAATTTTAAGCTAACTAACATTTTTTAAAAATGTATTATCTACTACCTTTATCTTTTAAAAAATGTTAATGTTTCTTCATCGTTAGACCTTTTACTGCCCAAAACTTAAAAGGTCGGTTTCCATTATGTGTACAATTATCATTTGAAAATTATATGTTATGGTAAAGGACAAATGTTTAATGTCATTTATTTTCTTATGCAAGCCATACACCTCTTCATATGCAAGCCATACACCTCTGAGTTTAATCTGAAACGATGACAACTACAAATCAGAGAAGGGATACAAAACCACTAGAAGGAAAAAAATTCATGGTGCTATAAATTTAAGGGACTGTGACAAAAATGAAAGCTTGTTATATGCAATAAACATAGTAAAATAAAGAATCTTTAATTCTTGAATGTTGTATTGTTTTTGAGATTTCCTATGATGTTTATAAATTAAAACAAATATTTTTATGATAATATTTAAATATGTATTTAAAGTACTTATAAAGATGTAATGATTATCACAAGTTTATTATTGGAGGTAGGCAAAGTGTTTTATGTGGTTTATGTGAGAAGCTATGCCACACCACACATCTATCCTAAGCAATAACATACAAGTTCCATGTGGTAAGTGTTCATCCAATGCTAACCAACATTGCATCCCTCAAAAAAAGCAAATGTTATTTTCTTTTGAATTAAAATTTTTATTTAAATTATGCAAATGCAAGTAATTTAAAATGAAACAAAATGAATAACAATCATTAGCTAAATGTTAATACAAATATTGCAAACACTTATTGCTAAATGCAACATCAACCAAACTAAATGCAATATCTATCTAGACTTGTGTAGATACACAAAGATAACATGATTTCAACAAATAAGGAGATCCAACAGAGAAAAACAAAGAAAAGATAATTACAACTATGGATCATCTCCCTTGAGAGGTGCAAGAACTCGTATGTGAAAACAATAACTCATGGTTGGATCAAATGGAATTAGATCAACCAATTATATTCCTCAACTTTCAAGGAAGAGACCCAAGTTCAAATCTTGCCAAGTGACATATGCATAAGAACTAAACTATTGTAATATCACTATGTGGTCATGATGTAATACGGGTGGGGCCCATTTCAATCCCACATAACCAATTTAAAAAAAATCACGTGGTTGGATTTAAAATGTCATTATTAACTTGCACAAACAAAGCAATATAATTTAGGTAATTGATTGTTTTTTTACACAATTGAATATGTATTTAATGTCAATAAAAACAAATATAAAATGATAAAAAATTATAGATAATTACATGAGAGAATACCACAAAATACAATTTAGATGGTCTTGACTTGGCATATTAATATAACTATGCACAATGTGGTACAACATAATTCAAACCAACTACCAATTAAGCAACCAATTATCATATATGCATCCAACATTTTCATTAGATACGAGAGGGGAGCCACGTCACATTTGTGGGTTCATAAAATTTAAACAAGTGGAAGAATACATAACACACAATTTTCTAAGGGTGTTTTCTATGAGGTGTTCATCAAATTATCCTTTCCCAATTGTCCAATATTTCCTGTCCAAAACCTAAAAGGACGATTATGATTCAATGAGCAAATTACCAATTGGAAATTATATGTTATTGTAAAGGTCAAATGTGCAATATCACATATCTTCTCATGCAAGCCATACACCTCTAGGTAAATTTTGAAAGTATGACCATTACAAATCAAAGAAAGGGTACAAAACCACTGGAAAGAATCCAATCCATGTTGCTATAATGCTACAAATCTAAGGAGCCCTCATAGAAATGGATGCTTGTTATATGCAATAAACATAGGAGAAACTTAGCTAATTTTGAAAAGAGTCTTTAAATCTTGAATGTTATATTTCTCTTGAGACCTCCTTGTTGGAGGTATTATATCATTTGGTACCTTGAGTACCTTTTATAAATATTTAGATTATAGAATGTGTTTATTATTTGTGTCAATAGTATGTGTCAAGTTGTAAAGTGTGTTTATGTGTCATGTAATCAAGTGTGACTTATGAAAGGTGTCATGTGTGTAAGTGAAGAGTTGTGTGAGGTGTCTTGTATGTAAGTGAGAGTGTTATGGGAGATTCATTATGTAAGAAAGAAATATGAAAGGTTGCATCTCTTGTGAGTTTGAGGAGAGAAAAATTCAGGTGTATTGAAGAGTGTCATGTAGGGTTATATATTGAAGATTAAGACCTATTCTATGTAATGAGGATCAATGCTATGCAATGTAATGAATTTTAGATTGAATCAATAAAATTCTATTTATGCAATATTGGTGTTATTATTGAATAAGTTTATATGATCTTGGAAAATATAGACCTGTGATATTTGGGTCCATTTGCTAACAGTGGTATCAGAGCTTTGTTGGAGAAAGTCATTTTAGTTAAGCTATCTAGGAAGAAGAGAACATGAGTTGCTGAAAGAACGAGAGCTATTAGATTTGAGGAAGGAGAGAACTTGATCTTGGAAGCAACGAACTGGAGAATTTCTAAAGGAGAAATCTTTATGGAGAGACATTTAAAAGGGAGGTTTGAGTTGAATTCATGTCTGAAGGGAAACATTTATGGAGATATAAGCATTGGAGAGTGATATAACAGAGAGCTTGGAGGAGCATTGAACATAGTAGAGAAACATGTAGAAGATTGGAGTGAAGATTAAGGTTGAAAGGACGTTGAAATATTGGAACCTGAGTGCAGTAAGATTGAGGTCAGAAGGGATTCAAAATATTAGAACCTAAGTGTAGAAATATTGAGGCTAGAAGGACATCAAAATGTTGGAACCTTAGTGCAAAAAGATCGAGGTCAAAAGGACATTGAAATATTGGAATTTGAGTGAGAATAAAAGGATTGAAGAGCATCAGAGGGACATCAGAGATATTGGAACCTAAGAGTAGAAGAGCATGAGCATCGTATTGAGTCTAAAAGCAGATGAATGTGAGGAAAGCATTGGAGTTGTAGTAGAATTGTTGGTGCAAAAATAATGTTTAAAATACTGGTAAACTTGGATTGCAGACATTTCATGTAATATTTTTTAGATACCCTAATGCAATTAACATGGTGATATTCCAACATATGAATTGAGAGTGAATGTGGTGCCACATTGAGGTATCTTTTCAAATTTATTATTATTAAGGGAAAATGGTGCATTTGATTAAAGTGAATTTATTTTTGACGCATTGTTTATTTGAAGAGAATATTTATTTTTGAGATTAGTTGTTCGAGATTTATAGTGTTTTTAATTAAAGGAACAAAGTGAATGGGAGACATAAGGTATTTAAAAAGAATTTAAATAATGAATTAAATGGGAGTTATAAGAAAATGAAATTAATTATTTGAAAGATTGGTAAAATTAAAAATTAGAGGGAGAAATTGTAAAAGTGGTAATTAGGGAGACATAAGAATATTAAGAAATCTTGAAATTAAATTTAAAATTGGTTGATAAAAAAAAATTTAAATGAAAAAGAATTGAAATTGATTGATTGAAGTTGAATGAAATATTAAAATTTGAAATAAGAAGAAGATTATGAAAAATTCAAAGGATTGATTGAAATAAGTGAAATTTAAAATAAAAATAAAGAATTGGTAGATATAAGAATTAAATGAAAGATAAATTGAAAACTGATTGAAGCTTAAAATTTGGGAGTAATAAGGAAGTCAACATCAAAGAAAATTCAAAATTTTGTTTTAAAAAATGAATACATCAAGAAGATCATACAAGTTTAAAGGACCAAGTTTTATGAGAAGAAATTTTCAAACACAAAAATATTGTCATAGACATGTGGCAAGATATAATAAACCATGAGCAATCCAATCAAATCCAAAAATTAAATATGATGATGATTCATGGTATATTGATTCAGGTGCAAGTCACCATATGATATGAAATATTTATTGGTTTAATTCAATAGAAGTGAAAACAAATATGCCAATGAAGATAGAAGATAATAAATTTTACCATGTGAGGGTTTCGAACGTGATTGTGCAAGGGTTTTGAAGGTGATTGTGCAAGGGTTTCATTTATGTGTTGAGCGTAAGCGACAGTAGATGTTGTATTTCGAGGTCTACAAGCCCCATCAGCTAATTTTTGTTGTTGTTTTTGCTCAAGATAAACATGGTATATGTTGCAGAAGACCCATGATAGTTTAGGAATCTATCATTCAACAAATATTCACACCACGGACTTGATTGAAAACTGCTTCCAATTTGTTGCCCAAAAAAAAGCGAAAATCACACCTTTCCTTGGCATCCAAGGCATGGATTAAAGAGACCTAGAAACAAGTTTCAAGCTATAGACCAAATAAGAGAAGCCTCCTTAGGAAAATAAAAAATGGTTTAGAACTCAAGAAATATTGATGCTAAGGAACACTCCCAAAACAAATCCACTATGGAAACTCCTTTCATGGGGATTTCGGGTATTTGACCCCAAAAATAAATTTTAGGGATGCCCTCCATGGTGACAGTCCCAACCTAATGCTAACATAAATCTTGAAGCTTTTCGTAGACCTCCAAGAATGCCTAATATTTATCCTAGAAAAACTAATTTGCGATGTCTAAGAGCAGTTGATGGAAAACCACTAGTTAAGCTAAAAATAGGTGACATTCAGGATGGTATAGAAGATCTAGAGAGAAGAGGAACGATTTCTCATTTTTTGGGTTTCTATTTGAGCTTATCTGCTTTTAAAGTGTGGGCTAAAAAATAATAGAAAATAAAATGTGAGACACAAATCTCTATTTATCCCAATGGTTATTTTTGCTAATGATGAAGACAAAGGGAAAATATTTTCATGGGTTCCCTAGTTATTTGGAAGGTTGGGGCTTTTCATGAAGCCTTGGCACACTAAATTTAAAGCCAAAGAGAAGATGCCTTCTATAGGACTGGTGTGGGTTAGAATCTTTGGCCTCCCAATTGAATTCTAGAATCCAACTATATTAGCTAGAATTAAAAACTCCCTTGGAACTTTGATGATGATTGTTGGATGTACACACAAATTTGAACATATTATTTATGCTCAAATTTGTGTCTTAATGGATTTTGACAAACCCTTTACATAAAAAATCTCATTGCAATTTGGGTAAGACACCTGAGAGTAGGTGGTGGACTATGAGAACATTCCTTTCTATTGTAGAATTTACCATGACTATGGTCATTTGGTTAGTATCTGTTTAAATTATCACTTGGAAAATATATGTTATGACAAAGGATAGATATTTAATGCCACATATTTTCTCATGCAAGCCATACACCTCTGAGTTAAATCTGAAAATATGATAACTACAAATCAAATAAGGGATAAAAAACCACTAGAAGGAAATCAATTCATGGTGCTACAAATTTAAGGGACTGTGACAAAATGAAAGCTTGTTATATGCAATAAACATATTAGAAACTTAGCTTTGAAAAGAATCTTTAATTCTCAAATGTTGTATTGTTTTTGAGACCTCTTATGATGTTTAATAATCTATAATAATTTATTTGAAATAGATATAAATGCAATGATATAGGTTTTTAATACCTTTTATCCCATGAAACAAATATTTTTTTATAATATCTAAATATGCATTTAAAATAATTATAAGAGATGTAATGATCATTACAAGTTCATTATTGGAGGTGGGCAAAGTGTTTTATGTGGCTTATGTGAGAAGGTATGCTACAACACACATCTACCGTAAGAAATAACATACAAGTTCCATGTGGTAAGTGTCCATATAATGCCAACCAACATTGCACCCCTCAAAAAAAGCAAATATTATTTTCCTTTGAATTAAATTTTCAAGTTAATTTATGCAAATGCAAGCAATTTAAAATGAAATAAAATCAATAATAATCATTAGTGTTAATACAAATATTGCAAACATTTATTTCTAAATGCAACATCAATCAAGTTAAATACAATATCTGTCTAGACTTGTGTAGATACACAAAGATAACATGATTTCAACAAAGAACGAGATCCAACATAAAAAAATAAAGAAACGATAATTACAACTATTAATCATCTCCATTGCAAGGTGCAAGATCTCACTTGAAACCCAATGCACTATATTCAAGAATAGCAACTTCATAGGTCTATGACATATAATAGCCAAACCTATAGAAGTGCATATAACAATGAGAATATGTATAAAATCATTAATCCAACATAAGTTGAAAGTGAAACTTACATAAAATATAAAATGTGTAAACAAATTATTTTTAATTTTATAACATAGGTATAAGAATATCATGAATTTTATGTGAAAAATAATAACTTGTGGTTGGATCAAATGACATTAGATCAACTAGTTATATTCCTCAACTTTTAAGGAAGAGACCCAAGTTCAAATCTTGCCAAGTGGCATATACATAAGTGCTAAACTATTTGTAATACCACTATGTGGTCATGATGTAATACGAATGAGGACCATTTCAATCCCATATAACCAATTAAAAACATTAATGTGCTTGGATTTAAAATTTCATGATTAACTTGCGCAAACAAAGCAATATGATTTGGGTAATCTATTGTATTTTTACACAATTTAATATGTATTTGATATCTATATAAACAAATACAAAATGATAAAAATTATAGAAAATCACATGAGAGAATGCCACAAAATACAATTTAGATGGTATTGACTTGGCATATTAATATAACTATGCACAATGTGGTACAACATAATTCAAGTCAACCACCAATTAAGCAACTGATTATCATATACGCACCCAATATTTTCATTAGATATGAAAGGGGAGCCACGTCACATTTGTGGGTTCATAAAATTTAAACAAATGGAAGGATACATAATACACACTTTTCTAAGGGTGTTTTCTATGGGGTGTTCATGAAATTATCCTTTACCAATCGTCCAATATTTCCCATCCAAAACCTAAAAGGATGGTTATCATTCAATGTACAATTACCACTTGGAAAGGTCAAATGTGCAATATCACATATCTTCTCATGCAAGCCATACACCTCTAGGTAAAATTTGAAAGCATTACTATTACAAATCAAAGAAAGGGTACAAAACCATTGGAAAGAATCCAATCCACGTTGCTACAATGCTAAAAATCTAAGGAGCCCTATTAGAAATGGATGTTTTTTATATGCAATAAAAATAGGAGAAACTTAGCTAATCTTGAAAAGAGTCTTTAAATCTTGAATATTATATTGCTCTTAAGACCTCCTTGTTGGAGGTATTACATTATTTGGTACCTTGAGTACTTTTTATAAATATTTAGATTAGGGAGTGTATTTATTATTTATGTCAATAGTATGTGTCAAGTTGTGAAGTGTGTTTATGTGTCATGTAATCAAGTGTGAGTTATGAGCAAAAGGTATCATGTGTGTAAGTGAAGAGTTGTGTGAGGTGTCTTGTATGTAAGTGGGAGTTATGAGTGTGATGTGTCAAATTTAGAAGTAGGAAGTAATATGTAATCATGAGAGACTTTGTCATTATGTATTATGTGAGATTCATTATGTAAGAAAGGAATATGAAAGGTTGCATCTCTTGTGAGTTTGAGAAGAGAAAAATTCAGGTGCATTGAAGAGTCTCATGTAAGGTTATATATTGAAGATAAATATCTATGCTATGTAATGAGGATCAATGCTATGTAATGTAATGAATTTTGGATTGAATCAATAAAGTTATTTTTATGCAATATTGGTGTTATTATTGAATGAGATTATATGATCTTGGAAAATATAGACCTATGATATTTGGGCCCATTTGCTGATAGTGGTTTTAGAGCTTTATTGGTGAAAGTTATTTTAGTTAATCCATCTAGGAAGAAGAGAACATGAGTTGTTGATATAAAGATAGCTATTGGAGTTGAGTAAGGATAGAACGTGAGCTTGGAAGCAGTGAATTGGAGAACATCTAAAGGAGAATTTTTTATGGAGAGACATCTAAAAGGGAGGTGTGAGTTGAAGCCATGTTTGAAGATAAATATTTATGGAGATATAAGAATTGGAGAATGATATAACAAAAATCTTGGAGGAGTTTTGGATGGAGTGGAGAAACATGTAGAATTTTATAGTGAAGATTGAGGTTGGAAGGACGTTGAAATATTGGAACCTGAGTGCAGTAATATTGAGGTCATAAGGACATCAAAATGTTGGAACCTAAGTGAGAAATATTGAGTCTAGAAGGACATCAAAATGTTGGAACCTAAGCATAGAAATATTGAGGCTATAAGGACATTGAAAGGTTGAAACCTGAGTGCAAAAATATTGAGGTCGAAAGGAAATTGAGATATTGGAATCTAAGTGAGCACAAAAGGATTGAGAAGCATCAGAGGGACATCGGAGAGATTGGAACCTTAGAGTAGAAGAACATGAGCATCAAATTGAGTCTAAAAGTAAAAAAATGTGAGGAAAGCATTGGAGTTGTAGAAAAAATGTTGGTGCAAAAATAACGCTCAAAATGCTAGTAGACTTGGATTGTGAACATTTCACATAATATTTTTTAGATTTCCTAATGCAATTAACATGGTGATATTCCAACATATGAATTGAGATTGAATGTGGTTCCACATTGACGTATCTTTTTGAAATTTATGATTATTAAGGAAAAAGGGTGCATTTGATTAAAGTGAATTTATTTTTGGTGCATTATTTATTTGAAGAGAATATTTTATTTTTGAGACTATTTGTTGGATATTTATAAGTTTTTTTAACTAAAGAAACAAAGTGAGTGGGAGATATAAGTTATTTAAAAAGAATTTACAAAATTAATTAAATAGGAGTTATAAGAAACTGACATTAATTATTTGAAATATTGGTTAAATTGAATTTGGAGGGAGAAATTATGAAAGGGAGAATTAGGGGGATATAATAAGATTAAGAAATCTTGAAATTAAATTTAAAATTGGTTGATAAAATATTTCTAAAGGAATAAGAATTGAAATTGATTGATTAAAGTTGAAGAAGAAGATATTAAAATTCAAAGGATTGATTGAAATAAGTGAAATTTAAAATTTGGAATAAAACTAAATAATTGAGAGATATAAGAATTAAATGAAAGATAAATTGAAAATTGATTGAAGCTTAAAATTTGGGAGTAATAAGGAAGTTGACTTGAAAGAAAAATCAAAATTTTGATTAAAAAAATGAATACATCAAGAAAATCATACAAGTTAAAAGGATCGAGTTTTATTAGAAGTTTTCAAACACAAAAGTATTGTCATAAAATGTGGAAATATATAATAAACCATGAGAAGTCCAATCAAATCCAAAAATTCAATATGACGATTCATGATATATTGATTCAGGTGCAATTCACCATATGACATGAAATTTTTATTGTTTTGATTCAATATAAGTAAAAAAATATATCAATGAAGATAGTATATAATAAATTTTACCGTGTGAGGGTTTTGAAGGTGACTGTGTGAGGGTTTCATCTATGTGTCAAGCATGAGTGATGATAGAGGTTGTATTTTGGGGCCTACAGGCCCTAACGACCAACATTTTTTGTTGTTTCTGCTCAAGATAAATATAGGATATGTTGGAAGAGACCCACAATGGGTGAGGAATCTTTCATTCAATAAATATTCATGCTACGAACTTGATTAAAAACTAATTCCAATTTGCTACCCAAAAAAATGTGAAAATCACACCTTTCCTTGGCATCCAAGGCATGGATTAAAGAGACACATAAACAAGTTTCAAGCTATAGACCAAATAAGAGAAGCCTCCTTAGGAAAATAAAAAATGGTATAAAACCCAAGCAATCCCAATGCTAAGGAACACCCCCAAAACAAATCCACTATGGAAACCCCTTTCAAGGGTAAGGATTTTGGGGATTCGACCCCAAAAATAAATTTTAGGGATGCCCTTTGTGGTGGACAGTCCTAGCCTAATGCTAACATTAATATTAAGGCTTCTCATAGACCTCTAAGAATGCCTAAGATTGATCCTAGAAAAATTGAGTCAGAATGTCTAAGAGCAATTGATGGAACCCTAATAGTTAAGCTAAAAATGGGTGACATTCAGGATGGCATAGAAGATCTAGAGAGAAGAGGATTGATTTATTATTTCTTGGGTTTCTATTCGAGCCTATCTAATTTCAAAGTATGGGTTGCAAAATACTAGAAAATAAAATGTGAGACACAAATCTTTGTTTATCCCAATGGTTATTTTCTTGTTATTTTTGCTAAAGATGAAGATAGAGAGAAAATATTTTAAGGGGGTCCCTGGTTATTTGGAAGGGTGGGGCATTTCATGAAGCCCTAGCACACTAAATTTAAATTCAAAGAGGAGATGTCTTCTATATGAACGGTGTGGGTTAGACTCTTTGGTCTCCTAGTTGAATTCTAGAACCTGACTATATTTTCTATAATCAAAAGCTCCCTTGGAAATTTCATGATGATTGTTGATTGTACACACAAATCAACAATCATAAGCTTTGCTAAGAAAGTGCCAATTTGGGTTTCCTACCATTGAAATTTTGGTTCCACTTTTGTTAGTCAGAGACATATCTTGCAAAGAAGCATAAAATGACTAACAATTTTCTAATGTTTAACATATAGATCATCATGTTTATTAACCAAAAAACATGCATCAATTAAACCATGACATTAAAGAACATTCTCCAATTTGCAAAAGGTTATCATCAATGCATCATCAATTAAAGAACTTTGTAATCAAGGAATGTGATCACCTGTCAACAAAACCTCGTTAGTGAAGACCAATGTCTTCAAAATAGCCTTTTAAGTAACTATGAAAAATTTAGAATTTAAGTAGCAATAAAATGATCAATCCAGGCCCTCCTTCTAGTACCAAATCTGTTGGCAAAAATTTCACCTATTGCAAAACCACATTCACAGTTATAATTTTGTTAGAAAAACCCTCTCTTACAAAGAAATTAACATTTATCCAATGTTCCTTTTACTTAATGCGTGCTTGTATTCTTGTGAAGATGTGTGAAAATAAGTTCTTAGAATACCTTAGTGATTTACAAATAACTGTTAACAAGGGGCCTATGGTTAAAATTATTTGCCATGCTTCATATCAATGAAAGGGCTTGAGTTCCCTTATGTGTAGAAATAAAATATGAATAAGTGCTTGAAATTGATCCTAATTCATTTTATCTCTGATTTATCAAAGTGATTTACCCATGAATCCCTGTTAGTAGATTCCTTTTATCTTTAATTAAAATGTTTTGTTAGCAGGTGTTGTGGAAAACCACTTCGTTTTATCTTTGATTTAATGTGAAGTTAGAGTCAGTACTTGTTGTTAGCAAATTCCTTTTATTTCATATTAAAATGTGTTGTTAGCAAGTGCTATGGAAAATCACTTCATTTTATCTTAACCTTAATGTGAGATTGGAATTAGTAAATCCCTCCCATGAATGCAAATTTATTTTATCTTGGCCTTAGTTGATAAAAGAAATGTTGAAAATTTATGAAATGTTGATTCCTTTTATTATTTTGAATTTAAATGTTCTGCATAAAAATGAAAACCCTGTGGAGTGCAAAAAATAAATACTTCCAAATCTCAGAATGAAAGCCTTAAACAACAAAAAAATGTCCAAATAATTTAATGTATTAGCATTAAACAACAAAATTATTTGGATATCTAATTACTTCAAAAACCCTAACTTTAATGCAGAAATTATAAATTCGTTAGGATTTTAAGTGCTTGATGGAAAAATAAAATGAAATGACAGATAAAAAATAGCAAAAGCTAGGGTTAGAGAAATAAAATAAAATAAAAAAATTTAAAATCTGGAATATGGACCAAAATATGGAAAATGACCAAAGAAAACCTACTGAAAAACTAATCTAACCTAAGCTACAGAAAAAGTTAGATCCTAAACGCAAAATACAACCACTTTAGACGTGCATCCACACAATCTAAAATCTGGTTATGGTGAGAGTCTAAGGGGTAAAACATGCATTAAAACATTCGAATGATGCTACCATGTTTATGCATAAAACATCATTAAATAGTTCTAAAACATGTGGAGAAAAACATGTAATAAAAGCTTTATTATGTTCAAAACCTCCATTTCTGAAACTAAAATGTTGGCAGCAGTTTAAGAGCCTTCCAATCTTCTTCCACGCCCCCTGTTCTAAAATTTCCTTCCCCTCTTTATTGCAATGATGTATTTGAAATTTTTCATCTGTCCCTTTCGCTTCATTTTCCCTCTTCACTTCGCTTCCAAACGTTTTCTCTTCCTCTATTTGTCTTATAGTTATTTCTCCAAGCGAATCCATTCATTCTTCTGAAACTACCCATATAATCATTAAGCATAGGGCACAACTGTTCCAAGTATCTATCGCATCCACTTCCCTTTGATAACCGTCGCTAGATATAACATTTTTTCTTTTAGCGTATTTGTTCATTTTACATTATAGGCCCTAACACTTTTCAGCACTGCATTCAAACTTAAGCTTGTAGGAGATACTAGGAATATATTTATGACATACCAATAATAAAAATTGTACAACCATAAATGAAGGCTAATCAATACACGTAAGCTATATTTCCTACGTTGATTGAGTCCACATAGGCTACGTGTGTTGGCTCTAGTCCTAGTCCTCGTCTAGTTTTGAGTCTACATAGGCTGCATGTGGTGGATTTAGTCCGCGTCCCTATACCACGATCTCCCATGTGACCACCTCACCATGCCATCTCATAGCCCATCGTGTAGGTCATTGTAGTCTTCAATATTTTATGCGTCAGTACATCTAAGTCCATCGTAGTTCTCTTCGTTGACGTCGATAGTCCATGATGTCATACCATTATTTTTAATCTCCACTGCCTTCATTAATTGGACTCTCATTACGTATGAATATGAGTATGTATTACAACAACGCCAGGTATGTAGTCTGTGTGCACGATTTAATCGCAATGTGCATAAATGATGTTCAATGTCTCTAATGGATGAAAACAAAGTTGAATCTTATTAGATGAATGCGTCTGGGATTGCTCCTGATAAGTTATTTGTCTCTGGTTTATGTTGGCTTTGCCTGTCAAATGACCGCATGACTTTGTTCGCATAGTAACTATGAAATCATCCGCTTTTTGAATGTATCTCTAATCCCACATTTGTCATGTGAAATCCTAAACCTCAATGGATCAGCCGAGCCACTGGGTGGCCCCTTGGAAACGCTGCTATCTTGACCTCAATAACTGTACAGTCTTCGAAAATCATGCCATCTATTGAACCCTACAAACAATTATGACAGGACAAAATAAATTAACTTTTAAACTAACTAACTATTATTTTAAACGATTAAAATCATAAATTCAACATTAACCATTATAAAATAACTAAACACTCTAACCCTAACTGATTTAACTCCTAAAACTAACAAATTTACTTGTATAAAATTAAAACTAATAATTTTGCACACTTGAAACGACAACTCCAAATTTCCCCTAACTGATTTAACTCCTAAAACTAACAAATTTACTGCTATAAAATTAAAACTAATAATTTTGCACACTTGAAACGATAACTCCAAATTTCCCTATGACTAAAGACGAAGCCTTGATGGTTTTATTATTATTATTTTTATTTTTTATATTTATTATTATTATTATTATTATTTTAAATTAGATTTGATTCAATTTATATGTTTAAATTAGATTTGAATCAAACAAGAAAACATAAAATTAACATTTAATCCTCAAAACATTAAAATTAAAACTTGAACAACAATTAAAATGTAAACATTTAACCCACGTCCTAACATTGGAACCTAAAGGTCAAAATACATAGGTAATGACATTTCGACAAAAAATACCACTCAAATAAAACCCAAAACTCCCAAAACCAAAAATTTAAGATGGGTCCCCATATTTGGGGCAAGTTGTGCAATAGCCACAACAGGTGGCAAGAAGGTAAACCAAGGTATGGGACTAAGATATTCTATTTCACCAAAATGTTGCAATACATCAAATCCAAAATCAAGATTTAGAATTGGAAGGAGTTTGGAGATTTCAAGTAGAAGAAATAAGAAGTGATTGCTTGGCTTGAAGAGTTTAATGAACAAATATGTTTAAATGACCTCATTGAGAGTAGAAGTATAGATGAAATTCAACTCATAGTATAGTTGGAGGAATGGGGAAAAAAAGAAGAGCTCTTATGGAAGAAAAAATATAGGATCCAATGGCTCAAAGGATATTGAAACACATAATTCTTCCACAAATATCTTCTAGCTCGCAGATTGCACAACTTTATTTCTTCCTTGAAATAAAATTCTGGAGACTTTGTCCACACTTGGGATGGCATGAAGTCTATCATGGTCAACTACTTTTCTAAATTGTTCACTGCTGCATCTCATGACTCGGATTCTCAATAGAATATCCTTCAAGTGATCCCTACTATTATCACTTTTGAGGAGAAATCTATTTTGATTGCTTCGGCTACTATCAGTGAGCTTCAATAAGTGGTTTTTAAATGCAAAAAGGGAAGACCTTGGGGCCTGGATTTCCCATCAAATTTTACCAAGAATTTTGGGATATTCTTCATGTTGATTTATTAGAGGTTGTGGAAAGGCCAAAGTAATTTTTAAGGTAATCAATAAAACTTATATGGCTCTAGTCCCAAAGGCTCAATATGTAGAACATATCTTAGCTTTTAGACCAATAGCTTTATGTAATGTTCTCAAAATCATTACCAAGATCATGGTGAAGAGGTTGAAACCACTTTTGCATAAGATTAGTTCCCCTAAACAAGGATTTTATGTGGAAGGGTGACAAATTGTGTATGAGATAGTTCTTTCTCAAGAAGCCATCCATTCCATGGAAATGCAAAAATATGTTCATCCATTTAGACTTATCCAAAGCTTATTACAAAGTGGATTGGCACTTCCTCATCAAAGTAATGAGGCAATCTGACTTCTCTCTGGATTAGACAAATTGTATTATGGGATGTATATCTTTGGTGTCCTACTTAGTTCTTATCAATGGCTACCCTTCACAGCTATTCATAGCTTCCAGAGGTATTAGCCAAGGCGATCCCCTCTCCCCTTATTTATTCATCATTCTTGTTGAATGCTTGGGCAGGAATATGACCAAAAATAGAGAAAATAGAACCCTTGAGGGAGTTACCATTGCTCATGGAGCCAGGCCTATCTCTCATATTTAGTTTGTTTATGACTCTACTCTATTAGGTAAAGCTACGGTTAAGGAAGCCTCTAGAATTAAATAAATTATTAGTTGTTTCTCTAATGCTACATGGTAATTGATCAATGAAGATAAATCAAAAGTCATTTTCTTTCAATGCTCTCCCAGACAAGAATCTATGGTTCTAGATAAATTGAAATATAAGAATAACTCCCTTTCAATCACTTATTTAGGCATTCCTATCAATATCCAAAGATATAAAAAAAGACTAGAATTGATTGTTAGATAAAGTAAATGAAAAAATTTAAAAGTGGACCGACATGTGGCTTTTATCTGGGGGTAAAATTACCTTGGTAAAATAAATCCTTCAAGATTTACCTATTTATGTTTTTGTTGCATTGAATATTCCAAAGGTAGTTCTTTGAGAACTGGATCAAATAAATTATTGGTTCCTCTAGAGTGGTACTAAGGAAAAAAGAAAATGGGTGTTGGTGAAATGGGATACTTTATACCTTCCCAAGCATGAAGGGGAGTTAGGATTCTGATATGCTATTAAAAACAATAAGGATTTAGCTAAAAATTTGTATTGGAGGATTTTGAAAAACCCCAAATGCTTTATGGGCCAAAAATATTTGTGCTAAATATGCTATCAACACAAGTCCTGAAGACATTGTTCGCAATCAATTTTCTACCAAAGGTTCTCCCATTTGAGTGGTTCTTAGGACTGGTGATGATTTGATAAAGAAGAATTTATTTTGGATCATTCATAATGGTCAACAAGTAAATTTTTGGATAGATTCTTATGACGGTAACCAACATTTGATAACTCAGTTTCCTAATTGGAGGTCTTGGATGGAGGAGCTACACCAAGCTAACTAGATAAAGGTATTTAATAATTGTTGCTACTAGATTGGTAATTTAGAGGTCACCAGGTTGGTAGATATTTGATCCCTATTAAGGACTAGCCTATTCAAATTCTAGAAATACAAAGAAACTATATCCAATGCACCCTTCATGTGATATCTCTCTCTTGGTCCCATGATAAGGACTGTTTTGGATGGAACAACACTACTAAAGGTGAGTTTATAGTTGCTCAAGGTTATTTGGCCTTATGCCATAATAATCCCAACCAATCCTGTGATATATTTACACAATTATGGTATTAGAATATTTGGCCTAAGGTGAGGTTTTTTATTTGGATTTTATTGCATTGAATGGTGCTCACTTGTGAGCAACTTATGAAATGTGGTTTTCATGGCCCGTTTATATGTGAAAAGTGTGGAAAGAATGTGGAAATTCAGCCATATTTTTATTAAGTGTCCCTTAGCCTCTAAGCTATGGAGGAGAATGGTTATCCTACTTGGTTTACAATAGTACAATTTTTCTACTCTTGAACAACTATAGAGTGATTGGCCTAAATAGGAGGTTGTTGATCATTATGTTAGGCAGTTAGTTTGGATAGAAACAACCATCTTTCCTTGGAATATCTAGAAGGATAGAAATAATCAAATTTTTAAATAGGAAAGGAAGGATATTTGTTATATTTGGTAAAATACCATTTCCAATGATCTAGCAACTCGTTAATCACCCCTAGGACTCCTACCAATGATGGGATAAAGTATTGCAAATATTGAAGATTAACTCTACTATTGGCAACCAACTTAAAAGGAATGTGAGTAATCAAAAGATGGATAGAACAAGGAATTGGTAGCCTCCTATTTTAGAAAAGTCAATACAAATGGAGCCTCTAGGGGGAACCTTGGAAAATCTAGTGCAGGAGGAATTGGTAGTCTTTTAGATGGTTCCATGATTTTCACTTTTGCTGATAATTTGGGTATCCTTTCCAATAACCTTGTTGAGGGGTATGGTATCCTTAGAGGCCTTTGAGAGGATGCTAAGGTTGGATGGAAAAAATGTGTTGGTTGAATCTGAATCCCAAGTCATGATTAATCTATTGAAGACTCCTAAGAATCATAAGGTTGATAAAGAATTGTTGGTAAGATTCAATTAATCCAGGTGGACTATTTGAAAGTTGAATGCAATCATGTAGTTAGAGAACAAAATAGGATTGTTGATGCTTTTAATTTGGCATTGGAAAAAGGTGATCTTACTTTTTATGACCACCCTCTGAGATGGTGGGCTTCATAAATTAGGGATGTTATTCTATCTATCCTTTCTCTAGATGTCTCTACTACTAGAGATACCTAGTTCCTTTTTACTTTGTATTAGCTTCTCTTTGTTTTAGTCAAGGTATTTCAGTTCCCTAGATCAAAAATATGATTCTCATGTTTCCTCTATTAAATATTGGCTAAAAGGACTTTTGGCCTATAAAGGCCAAAGATGTAATCTATTTTTTCTATCAATTTAATTTTTTAGTGTTTATAAAATGGAGAGTAGATAGAAGTATGAGAGATATCACCTGGATCAACAAATTTGCTGATATGGATGCTCCTGAGAGCACCAAGTGTAAAATAATTTCTATGATCAATAAAGATAATGAGGGTGTTGCTAGAACTAGCCATGGTGAAATTAGGCTAGAGAAAGCCTTATAAATACTACAATCTGCATGAGTTTTGAGTAATTGTTTTTTTACTAATCTTTCTAGCCAGTACATGTGTGGCTTGTTGGCTGATTTACTTTGGGTTAGGTATGCTCTTTGAGTGGGTCAAAGGGGACAGGCCAAGTGCAAGCACTGGGTAATTTTTGTGGAACAAATACCCATTCCTCCTTGGGACTTACCCAAAAGTGGCACCTTGAAAGGGATGTTTTCCATAAAAAAAAAAAAAATAAATTTTACCATTTACAAGGATCAATAAATGGCACACTTAGTTTACCATAATCTAAGTGTACATTAAAAAATGTACTTTATGTTCTTGGCATAATAAATTATCTTATCTTGGTATCTCAATTGCTTGACAAAGGAATAACTATGGAGTTTAAAAACATCAATGGCAATAAGAAATATCCCATTAATAGTCAATAAAATTGAAGTCATGGGCTCACGATAGCGGGATATTTACATTAGATGTGATAGAAATATCATGAAAACTTTAAAGTCAAGTTTTTCCACAAGAGCAACATTAGAAGAAATATTATACTGAACATAAAAATTTTATATAAAAATACATAACTTTTCCAAAAAGAGCAAGGAACACATCATGAGCAGTGCCAAAGATAAAACTAGAGGATGAAGATAAGAGTAATAGATTTAAGGAAAAAACCTTCTCATCAAATAAGGTAATATGAGGGGGTGTCGGAGGTAATACATTATTTGGTACCTTGAGTACATTTTATAAATATTTATATTAGGGAGCGTGTTTATTATTTGTGTCAAGTTGTGACATGTGTTTATGTATCATGTAATCAAGTGTGAGTTATGAGTGAAGGTGTCATGTGTGTAAATGAAAAGTTGTGTGAGGTGTCTTGTAGTTAGTGACAGTTTTGAGTGTGATGTGTCAAGTTTAGAAGTAGGGAATTATATGTAATCATGAGAGACTTTATCATTATGTATTATGTGAGATTCATTATACAAGAAAGGAATATAAAAGGTTGCATCTCCCATGAGTTTAAGGAGAGCAAAATTCAAATGCATTGAATAGTCTCATGCAAGGTTATATATTGAAGATAAATCTCTATGCTATGTAATGAGGATCAATGCTATGAAATATAATAAATTTTGAGTTGAACCAGTAACAATATTTTTATGCAATATTGGTGTTATTATTGAATGAGATTATATTATATTGGAAATTATAGATTGTGATATTTGGGCCCATTTGCTAATACTCTTATGTTGTTTGAGAATCTAGAAGACATTATCTAAAGTAGGGGTATAGAATATTCATTTCATATAATACCTTCAAGATAAATATACAGACAATTACATATATTGTCATCACATCAAAAATATCATATCTAATAATACAAAACATATTAGTTCAATTGAAACTAAACAATCCATTGAAGCAATGTAATTCCTATAATTTGACTAGGAAAAACATAAACATGAGTCAAAAAATCAAATAATCAATGAAAATTCAACATATCATTTTTATTAAAAGCATACAACTCCCTAACCCCAATTCCCTAAAATAGCCAATTCTTTGAAGCATGTAATTCCTAAGATAAAAACAAAATACCTTAAATTTAGTTTATCATACAAAACCTAACATAATTTTATAGGAAAAAAGACACTTACAATGATAGATCCAACTGGATAAGGCAGATGACAAGTCATTGAATACATATAATCCCCATAATTTGATGAAGATAAACATAAGTAGGCAAGTAAAAATCAAATTATCAGTTTAAATTCAATAAGTCCCTAATCTTAAAAGCATACAATTCTTAAAATCCCAAATCCCTAAAATACCCATTTATCTGAAATATCTAATTTTCCAAACCCTACAAATATACCTTAAATTTAGTTTGAAATACAAAACTTAACATATGTTTTTAGGGTAGCTATATAAATGCATTTGTCGAGTCAACTAGGTGAAGCAAGAGGACAATTTGTTGAAGCCATGTAATCCCCATAGATTGACACGAAAAAACTCTAACATGTAAAAGAAAATTTACCTATGTGCAAGAACTTAGATGAATAGCCATAAGGCGTTCAACACTTGAAATACTAAATCTAAGGCAAAAAATAATAGTAAAAAATATTAATGTATTTGAATAACTAGAGGGAAAGCACTATGTGCAAGTAAAAGGAGAGAATGTGTGCAACATCCCAACCTACATATTATCATGTATGACCATAGATACATATATTTAGGTGAGTATGTACCCCTTCTAGGGTGTTCTACGAATGGATATGGGCATGACATTTTATGTGGCTTACATGATGTGACATCACTCATGTCCTAAGCAATAACATATAAGTTTCAAATGGTAAGTGTACATTCAATTAGGCTAATTTCCTTTAGAGTGAAAATACCCTTTAAGAAAACATGTTGTACATTTCCTTCCACTTGCTAAATTTCATGAACATGATGTGATGTGACAAGACTCTCAACTACCACATGGATATACAATTGGGGCCTTAGTTGGCTCTAATATGGCTAGATAGACCCCTTAGGTTAGGGTGTTCAAATATTTGTATTTCTTCCCAAACACAAGTATCAAATGGAGAACAAAGAAGAAGATGGAAAATACCTAACAATAAATGGTTAGAGAGATGAAAAAGTATGTCTTAGTGCTATACTTCAATTTAAGAAAAAAAATCAAGATAAAAATGTAGACAAAAAAGCTAGGAAGAAAGAAGGTGCACTATCTAGTTGAATTCAACCTCACCTTTGAGTATCATAAAAAAGCATATGCAAATATCAAATTAAGAATAAATATGCTTAGGAAGGGTTCTTATGTGACCCACTATAGGCATAGAGCATGGGTATCCTTTGAGAAAAAATTGTATTCCTTTAGGAAAGATTAACTATTTCCTTAAACCACGAAGCATGGTGAAAGTAAATTGAAAGCTTTCATTGGGGTACTAAAGAGGGAGGGTTTTAAATTATTAGAGCATCCAAAGGGACTTTATGTGGCCAGGGTAGGTATCTTAAGTTTAACCCAAATCTCTTTCCATATTTAGTGCAATTCCATAATTATCTGAATTCTCATATAAGATTTAAAATATATTGTTTATGTGGGACCAAAACTATGTTAAAATATTCCTATAGTCTCTTTAAGTACCTATTAAAATTCAACATAATAATGTAGACAACAAATCTAGGAAGAAAGAAGGTGCACTAACCAGTTGACTTCAACCTTATCTTTGAGTATCATCAAAAAGTATATGCAAATATCAAATTAAGAACAAAGATGCTTAGGAAGGGATCCCATGTGGCCCACTACAATCATAGAGCATGGGGTTCCATAGGATAAAAAATTGTATTACTTAAGAAAATATTGAATCTTTCCTTAAACTACGAAGCATGGTGAAAGTAAACTGAAAGCTTTCATCAGGGCACTAAAGAGAGAGGGTTTTAAATGATTAGAACATCCAAAGAGACTTTATGTGGCTAGGTATCTTAAGTTTGATCCAAATATCTTTCCATCCCTAGTGTAATTCCATATTTATCTGAATCTCATATAATATTTTAAAAATATTGACATGAGACCAAAACTATGTTGAAAGGTTCCTATAGACTCTTTGAGTACCTGTTAAAATTCAAGATAACAATGTAGACAAAAAAGCTAGGAAGAAAGAAGGTGCACTAACTAGTTGACTCCAATATCACCTTTGAGTATCATCAAAAAGCATATGCAAATATCAAATTAAGAACAAACATGCTTAGGAAGGGGTCCCATGTGGCCTGCTACAAGCATAGAGCATGGGGTTCCATAGGATAAAAAATTGTATTTCTTAAAAAAAGATTGAATCTTTCCTTAAATTGCGAAGAATGGTGAAAGTAAACTGAAAGCTTTCATGGGGCATTAAAGAGGGAGGGTTTTAAAGGATTAAAGCATCCAAAGAGACTTTATGTGGCTATGTATCTTAAGTTTGATCCAAAATTATTTTCATCTCTAGTGCAATTTCAAATTTATCTGAATTCTCATATGAGATTTTAAAAATATGTTGACATGAGACCAAAATTATGTTGAAATGTTCCTACAATATCTTTGAGTACATGTTTAAAAATTTTCTAAGTCTTGTTGTATGGAATCATTACCTTATGGTCCAGTTGAGGATTAGCTTGCATTCACTCATATATGAGACAAGTATATATAAGAGACCAAAAGAGAAATATACCTATTACACTTCAGGGGTAATAAAATAAAATACTTTATTTAAAAATAACTTTATCTTAGAATTTAAAACTTATAATGGTATTCAAAGTAGTAATGTTGATATATTAACAATGTATTTTGTCTAAATTGTTTGGAGAAATAAGAATAGAGAAGTTCAAATTAACAAAACCAATAACAAAAATAAATCTAAAAAAACAACTCAACAATCAAGAGTTATTACATCATGAATAATGTGAATGTAAGTTGATTAACCACTCAATGTTGGATACTATTACATTATTTGGTACATACCAATGTACCACCTTGGTACATTATTGTAAATACTAGATTAGAGTTGTGTCCTAGATTAGTGTGTAAGTAAATAATTTATGTAATGTAATAATGTGAAGGGAATGCACAAGTATCGTGTAAATATGTGTGCAAGTGTTATGAGTGTAAATATGCACAAGTGTCCAATATGTAAGTGTGCACATGTGTCCTTAGATTAGGAAGAGTTATGTGAAGATTCAAGTCCAAGTGTGCATACAAGATAGTGTCATGTGTATGCAAGTGTCAAGTAGAGAAGCCAAAAGTCATAAGGTTTGAAATATGGAGAAGGGAAGAGTCATGGTAACCAAAGAGTTATATTAGAAATATTATATATTACTCCATAGAGTATATTATATCATATAACCCTATCAAATATTGATTAAGTTTAACCACAAAATAGAGGTAATCTTCTTCATGAAGAAAAATTCCTCGGAAGAAAATTAAAATATTTAGCCAACCTCAAAAAATAGGTAATCAACTTTGTGAAGCAAAATTCCATGAAAAAATTCTTAGAAATCAAACTCTTGGGAGGTATCAGGATGAAAAATGTCAGAAATGCGAGTAGTAGTTTTCATATATTCACAATATGCAATATATATTACATGCGGGAGCGGAGAGGTGGTTGAATAACCAACCAACCTAACCAACTTCCCTAACCAAATATGTTGTGCTATCCCAATGATGGAATATTCTCTAACACCCCCTTATTCCATTATTAGGGATAACATAGAGAAACCCCCCCTTAATGTTGAAGGAGAGAAAATGAAAGATGTGTTGTTTGTTGGATCTATCTTTGGCACTGGCTCTAGCTCATGGCTTTCGCTTTGGATCTAAGGTTATCGCTGGAATAGAACCTCTGTGTCTATCTTTGGATCTACCTCTGGATCATTACAACTGGATCTGCCTATAGGTCTGCCTCTAGATCATTGTTACTAGGTCTGCCTTTAGGTCTATCACTGGGTCATTGCCTCTGGGATTGCCACTTGGTTTGTCACTAGATCTGCCTCTGGGTGTACCATAGGTTTTACCTTTTCTATAGAAGCCAAACAACATTTCTTTCATCATGGTCCATTGTGTGAGATTTGTCCATCCACAATCAATATGAACCTTGTTGGCCATTTTCACTTTGTACCAACAATTTGAAGAGGAGTGATTTGTACATCCACATGAATCACAAGGATGTAGTTTCCAATACCTAGTTGCTACATGTCCTGTTCTTCCACAATGACTGCAACAATGCTTTGTAGGAATGGAAGAAGAGCTAGGTTTTCCAAACATGGTTTTACCGATACTTGCTTGTCCATAATAGCCAAGGCCTTCATTCTTTGGCCTGATTGTTGGCATTATAGGAGTTTTAATGCCTTGTCCATGTTTACCTAATATTGCACCATTGAATCCTATTTTACTAATAAGTTTGGAACCAATACCTTTGGTGTGTTTTTCAAAACATCCAAGTTCTTCATCTTCATCAATGCTTTTAACAATATGGTATTTGTTACTATTGATGAGATGATGGAGCTCATTTTTAGGATTTTTAGCATTTAAGTCACTGGTGTCACAAGAAAATCTGCTCTTGTGACGAGATCACCTGTGCTACAACTGATATCTACCCTTATAGGTAGGAGGTCACCTGTATCACAACAAGCATTGGCCATAATGGGCTTTAGGTCACTTGTGCTACAACAAGCATTCACCATCATGGGTTGAAGATCACTTGTGTCACAAGAAGCATCGACCGTTAGAATCATGACCTCTGATTCCTCATTGATGTCCCTTTTCTTTTGATGTTGGGCCATGTCAAGTGAAACCAATGTCATATAGAATGCCCTTACAACACCTATAGGGATTTGAGCACCATTCATCTGAAGGTCTTCTGAATCTTCAAAATCTTTGAGAATGGATTTTACACCACTACATAGTGTAAGATATTTTCCATCTTCAAAAAAATCCATTCCTTCCCATCTTGCAGGAAAGTAAGGATATTTAACTGATATTTCAACATCATTAGTTGGTTTTGTGGTATTTTTCTTCTTTTATCTGTCCATTTTTAAGGTTTTGGTCTCTACCGAAAATGCACCTATTACAATGCTAGTTTTTCAATATGTCGATTACCACCGAAAATGCATCTTTTGTTTACAATAATTTTTGCAAAATTTTTGAAAATTTTGTTTGCAAAAATGATATTCAAAACCAAATTTTCTTCCCCCTTTGTCTTAGAATTTTGCAAGAGAAAATGCTTGTATTCCCCCCTTGATGTTGCAAAATAAACTAGGAAGAAAAAAATGTGAAATACCCTTTTAAATTGCGAAAAAAAAAAACAAATTTTCTTATCCCTCCAAAAATGCACTCAGTGTGAAAATGCTACCACTTTCTGTTTTGAGAGATTTAATATTAAAAAAAAATGAATGGGACAATAAATAAATCCAAGGTATATAAAAAATACCTTTTAATAACTTTTCTTTTAAAAAATGTTTGACACGTGAGTTGAACCCACAACTCCTTCTTGGTGAGGGCTCTAGCACAATGTCACCCGACCATCTCCCATATTATATAGGAGGCTTTGTTACTTTAATCCTTTAGGACCGTTAAAGATTAAAACAAAACCTTTTCTTAATATGACATTCGCAGCAAAACAAAATTGCTGCGATTTGAACTCGCACTTATTCACCACCGAATGCTTTAGCAAGAGGAGTCCAACCAACTCCACTAGCTAGGCAGATGGAAGAAAAATGCATAAAGAGATATTTATAGGCTTCTCCCAACCAAATTGATTAAAAAAATCAAAGTGTCCCGATGACACAGTCATTGTCACCCGGAGCACATCTGTAGCACGCGGTGCTATTCATCTAGGGAGCACGGCTTCAGCACCGTCACTCAACGGCTTCAGCACGCATCGTTCAGAACATGGGGAATCTTTGTCTTAGTGCAAGTTTTAATATTTGAATTAAAACTTTAGGATATGCATCCGTATGATCGAAACCGCACACAGCAACTCCTCTTGCAGATTTTTTGAAATCAAAACCACACACAACAATGTGGCGCTCCGCGATTTGAACCTTAATGGAAAACCTTTAGGGTACGCAATCCTCCGACCGTGCTTTTGAAGACTGTCAATAGAATGTGATGTGTTCTCCGAACATCCATGTGGGAAACTGCCAATCAAGGAAATCGCCAATGAATTGGAAACCACCAAGTGGAAAATCGCCAATCACTGCCAATCACGTCAAAGGTTTAATAATTTTTTTTAAAACTAACGATATCTACTGTTTCAAATCATCTGGCAGGATTTTTCCGTCGGGCTTCTGCAGAGGTACGCAAAAAAAAAATAGCCTAATCGATTGAGAAAGCACCTAGCGCTGTCGTCAACTCATTTTGAAGTGCTCTGAACAGAAGGTTTGGAGGCTGTCAGTAGGACGAAAAATTCCCCCCTTTGATCGTGCGATTTTCATGCTATGTGACTAGGGTTCCGCTGTGCATCGCAATGTCAGATTCAAAAATAGCCTAATATATATTTTGAACAATGCAAGAGGGTGTAGGGTGTAGAAGAAATAATAGGTATTTGATAAAAAGGTGATAATGCTAAAATCATTAGTCAGTACACCTCTTTGAAAAATCATCAAAGATATTTAAGATACATACTCACTTTTTATATTTCATCTTTGGATGGATAAATAAATATACTCTGCTAAGGATTTGAATCAAGATAAAAGAAAGTGTCTTTCAAAATATTTTAAGTCTAAATTAAGAACAAAAAATAAAATTAGATAGCAGAAGATGAAAGTCTCAAAGGCATTGATCATCAACATCAGATGTTGAATATTTATTTCATGTGCAAACCTCCTTGACATGATATAAAATAAATTCATACAAATACAAATCCAGCAAGTGGATTTTTCATAAGAAAGGTGACTCAAAGGATAATCAATATTTGGTCTAAAAAATTAAAGGTACAAGCAAGGACAACAAAATACTGACATGCGGGTAATAAAGAACCAATAAATCTTAGTCAAAATTCAATCACAAGGATTGAATTATCCTACATTCTTAGTGGGAAAGGAAGTTGAATCTGTTAGAATAAATCTTAAGTTCTACTAGGATATTCTGACTGGAGTTATTACTCTTGTTTGAAGTAGGTAAACTCCCAGTTAAGCATAGTTCAGATCTATTAGGTTGTTGTAATCCAACGGAGAACAGTGATCAACTTTGCTATTTATACAAAGTTGATCCCATGGAATAAATCAATTAGTCTTTTTGAGCTTCACTACATTTTTGTGATGTATTGCATAACTATTTCTTTTTTAATAGAATATTATTTTTCAATATTTCTAACATGGTATTAGAGCTAGGATAGTTTTTGCAAGCATTCAAGTTTTTTTTTAAAGTTATTTTTCGAATCTGATCTCTGATGGTTTCTCTTGTATATTTTTTGGCAAGTTTTACTGCTTGCCTATTCCAGCTCTAACCATCACTTGACCATCTTTTTTGTCCGATATTGGTGCTCCACTGTAGTCAAGAAAAGTTGTATTCTAGACCTTTTAAAGAGCCACTATTATCTTTATCTGCACCTCTAATTGTGTTCTTGTTGCAAGCACAATTGTTTTTGGCAAGCTGCTTTTGTTTGGCAAATCAATATTTTTTGAGTTGGAAGTCTTTCAAAATTATATTGTTTTTCGCTTTGTTAATAACATCAACAGGAGATTTGTCTGTCTGGTTTTAACTCGAGACGATTTTATAAGTTGTGAAGGCCTGGTGAAACGTAGACTTTAAGTCCTTTGTAGTGCTGGTATATTGACGCCTGAAGGTGGTTTGACGCCTTGCTCTCGCAGGCAACGTATTGACTTTGCTCTTCCATTTACCGTACGGTGAATCATTCCAGTTATTTCTCACTGAAGACAGCACGAAAAACTCGACGATGCTTAATGTCTAAGTGAGCGTCACTTCAATACCGTAGAGAATGTTAATACAACATTCTCGAAGATTGTGCCAAAAATTGAAGCGACACATGCTGCTACGCGCCTTGATGAAGTCCTCGTCATCTACTAGATTTGATAGCGCATTTGTGATATCTCTGCTTGACGCAGATAATTGTACTGAGAACAAAGCATCAGCCCAGCAATTGCTTCCATCTCTGATTCAGATCCAAACCTGTTGCTTCATTGGAGGATACCTTTTTTAAGGCGGAGCATGAAAGATGATTTTTTGACGAGTAATGCTCATCGCTGGTTCGCACAGAAGCTACACGGGTACTTTCAACCTTTTGAATGTAGAGTGAGTACAATCCGAAAGCATAAGAAAATCAGGTGAGCAGTCTCATCATTTTTATTGATGATCATTCAAGAACCTTTTAGTTGTTCGTGAAGAGGGAAGCTGCTGCATTTTTTGTGTGTATTTCTATGTGTCCAGTTTTTTTTTTTTTTTGAGTTAAAGCTTTCGGCAGCACTTTTATGCTGTGCTGGATATCAACAGTCAGTGCTACGTATTTTGATACTCTGAAGAAAGGGCACTAAGAAGCTAGAAAGAGTAAAGACAGAGTAAAGATTAGCTCAAGGGTGTTGATCGTTGATCATTAATTGTACTAAGGAATTTAAATCCACTTCTATTCTTTATATGTTGGAGACTGAAAGTTAGCAAGTACAAACAATGTATTCTTTACTTGTTCTATCTTATTGAACCTCTCTCACTATCCACTTATTGTAAGCCTATTATATAAAGTCTCCCTAAAAATGAGAAGTTCCATTGTAAAATCAATAAAAAAAATTGGGTGGGGGTCTTGGTGCTATTTGGTGCACCACATTGCTGGTTTTTTTGAAGGGGGGTTTCTTGCTTGTTTTCAATTTTTGCTGAAGAGTATATTTTTGCTGTATTTGTTTAGAAACATGAATTCTCTAAACACAATTGATCCACTCACTCCTCATAACTATCATACTTGGAAACCAAGAATTTTAAACCTCATTGCTCAAAAAGGTCTCACACACCTGCTAGAAGAGAAGCAACCTGAATTTGAAAAAGAATATGAAATATTTGTTCATAAAGGGAAAATGTATGAAAAAATGGGAATTATAAGCATGAATGTAAGTGAAAGCCTATGGTTTCACATTTCAGAATGTAAAACTCCATTTGAGAGTTGGAACAAACTAAAAACACTATTTAGTAAAGTGGACCAAATACGCTCAATGCAGCTTGAATCGGAGTTAACAACCTTATCACCTAAAGACTTCAACACAATTGTAGATTTCCTCACCATATTCAAGGAAATCCTAACACAATTAAAAGGAAGTGGGAAAAATAAAACAGAAGATGAATGCATCTACCTCATTCTAGCAAAATTAAATGGAGCATTCCAAATATTTGCAACCAATTTTTTGTCTACAATGGATGCACTTGGTACAAGTTTTAAAATGCCCACACTAGAGGAGTTTTGTGATAGGCTCACTAGAGAAGAAATAAAGATTTCAAATTTTGAGTCCTCTCTCTCCTCCTCAAAAGCCTTGGTAGCTTCAAACTCTAGACAAGAGAAGTTCAAAAAAAGAGAAAAAGCATCTATAATTGTAATCATTGCAAACAAAATGGTCATTCAGTAAAAAAATGTTGGAAAAGATTACAATAACTAGAAACAGCAATGAAGGACCATAAAAATGATATTAAAAAGTAAATTGGAAAAGCCTTAAATGTTCAAGGAAAAGTTGTTAAGTCTTCTTCAAATTATTGGGTTCTATATTCAGGGGCTACTCATCATATGACTTCTTCACACGAGTCATTTGCTTCTCTTTCCTCAAGCTCAACTAGCAACATTGAATTTGGTGATTCTTCCTTTATCCCAGTCAAAGGAAAATGTGACATTATCATTGATGATGGTCATATAAATGATGTTCTCTATATTCCAGATATATCTACAAATCTTCTTTCTATATATCAAATATGTACATCTGGAAAGGATAAAACAATTCTGTTCTCACCCACAGGAGTTGAAATAATAAATTTACAATAACCATGCTCCCTTATAGCCAAAAATGATATTGATCACAATGCCAGACTTTCACTTTAGAGGATTCAATGATTCTTCTACAACCTCATGCTTAGTTGCTCATGGTGATCTTGAAAGCAAACTTTGGCATGAAATATTTGGTCATCTCAATTATAGCTACTTAAAAGAATTGAATACTCATGAAATGGTACTTGGGTTACCAAAGGTCTCTTATGTTGAAGGTGTATGTCCTGGTTGTGCTCTTGGAAAACAACATCAAGATCCTTTTCCCCAAAGTCAATCCCAAAAAGCATCATCACTTTTGGAATTAATTCATAGTGATTTAATGGTCTTACCAAATCCCTCTTTCAAAGGAGCCAAATATGCTTTAAACCTTCATTGATGATTTTTCAAGACATACTTGGGTATATTTTATCAAGTAAAAAAGTTATGTCTTATCTCACTTCAAGTTATATAAAACCTTAGTTGAAAATCAAGCCTCTTGTAAAATCAAAATGCTTCATACAAACAATGGGGGGAGTACTTCAGTAATGAGTCTTCTAAGATCCTTTCCACTCATGGCATTATTCATCAACATTCAATCTCTCATACTCCGCAACAAAATGGTGTAGTAGAGAGAAAGAATAGATCTTTAAAGGAAATGGCTAACTGTATGCTCCACTCAAGGGATATTCCAGCAATTTTTTGGGTTGAAGCAATAAACTGTGCAAATTATATTTAGAACCGTAGACCACATAAAACTCTTGAGCATTTGACTCCAAAAGAAGCCTGGTCTGGCACCAAACCATATGTCTCGATATTTCAAGTTTTTGAAAGTACTGCTTGGGCCCACATTCCAAAGAAAAAGAGAAAGGCTCTAGACAAAAAAAAGTAAGAAACTTATGTTTGTTGGCTATTGTGAGGATATGAAATCCTACAGGCTATTTGATCCTACTTCTCATGAGGTCTTTTTCATAGGAGTGTTCAATTTGATGAAAATTTCCCTTCTCAAGAACCTCATATTTCTTCCTCTACCAACATTGATTCCTTTGAGCCTTCCCCCTTATTTGAGCCTCAATCTGATGAAGAACCAATCCTTGAGATAAATAATAAAAATGAAGATCATATTATTGAAAGTACTACAAATTTTGGTACCACCATTACTCCTCCAACAATTCCAAAATGGGCTCGCACTACTGTTCAAGAGGTAAGCCCTTATATCCAAGATCTTCCACCTTCTAGACTTAGTCATTCCTTGGGTTTTGGTCTTGTCTATCAATCCATTTCTACTGATCCACAGTCCTTTGTTCAGGAAAATGTAATAAAATAATGGGATGATGCCATGGAAAATGAGTACTCTTCCTTTATAACAAATCAAACTTGGGATCTAATCCCTCCTCCTAAAGGAAGAAAATTGGTTCGCTGTAAACGGGTTTACCGAACCAAGTATGCAGCAGATGGAACCATTAAAAAATACAAAGCTCAATTGGTAGCTAAGGGATTTTCACAAGTTGAAGGTATTGATTACTCATAAACCTTTGCACCTGTTGCAAAGATGGATTCAGTTAGGCTTGTACTTGCACTTGTTGCCTCACAAAAATGGCCTATTTTTTATATGGATGTGAAAAGTGCTTTCTTGCATGGTGACTTAAAGGAAGAAATATATATGGAGCAACCCGTTGGATTTATTCAATAATCCTCTCTTGTTTGTAGACTAATAAAGTCTCTTTATGGTCTCAAACAAGCTCCTCAAGCTTGGAATGCGAAGATGGATTATTTGCTTCTCACCATCGGATTTGCTTGTTGTGAGTCTAATGCTACAATCTATATTTGGAAAGAAGAAGATATCATCACCATTCTTGTTCTCTATGTTGATGATCTACTTCTCACTGGAAGTTCCACTTCTCACATACAAACTGCAAAGAACTCCCTTTATGAGATATTTGATATGGTTGATCTGGGTTTAGTTCTTTACTTGGATTTTAAATCACTCAAATAGATTTAGGGATTTCATTATGTCAGCAAAAGTATACTCTAGATCTTCTTCAACGATTTAGGATGGCTGATTGCAAGCCTTCTTCAATGTCTTTTCAGTCTGGAGTCACTTTAACTTCTTCTTGCACTTCACCTCTATGTGATGCTACTCTATACAGGTAAAATGTAGGGATTCTATTGTATCTGACTCATACTCACCCTGACATTTCCTATGTTGTTGGATTAATTTCTATATTTTCTCAAAAACCTCATCTCAGCCATTGGCAGGTAGCAAAGTGAATTCTTCATTATCTATAGGGTACTACACATTTTGGGTTGTTCTATGATAGAGGATCTACAAAGATTGTAGGATACACTATTTCAGATTGGGGTGGTTTAGTTGAAGACAAAGGTAAAGTACAGGGCAATAGTTTTGGCCAGTCAAGAGGCTCTTTGGCTTCATCAGATATTAAGAGAGTTTGATTTTTTCCATGACCAGCCTATTGTACTTTAGTGTGATAGCTAAAGTATAATTCATATTTATCACAATCCAGTTGAACATCAGTGCACCAAGCACATTGAGATCCACATGCACTTCATTCGACAACGCATTCAAGCTGGGGATATTTGCTTGGAGTATATTCTGACACAAAGTCAAATTGCAGATATCTTCACCAAACCTTTTGCTTCCCATGCTACCATAAATTTCATGAGAAACTTTGGGTAAGGAAGCTATCTTGGGGGATCTTCATGAGATCATCTTCCTCTTCTTCTTCTTCTTCTTCTTCTTCTATATCTTTTGGAAGATGGTTTTTTTATCATCTCTCCAAGAGAAATTTTGCTATAAATATTGTACATGAGTGCCTAATCAGGCCTTATTATCGGGACTCATTTCAATGGATGTGCCACTCATTTATTATTGTTCCAATGTATTGTACATGAGTACCTAATAAGGCCTTGTTTTCGGGACTCATTTCAGTGGATATGCCACTTATTTCATGTTGTTCCACTTACCCCTAGTATCACTTAGGGGGGGTGTTAGAATAAATCTTAAGTCCTACTAGGATATTTTGACTGGAGTTACCACTCTTGCATGAGGTAGGTAAATCCCAGTTAAGCATAGCTCAGATCTATTGGGTTGTTGTAATCCAATGGATCACAGTGATCAACTTTGCTATTTATACAAAGTTGATCCCATGGAATAAATCAATCAGTATTTTGAGCTTCACTACATTCTTGTGATGTATTGCATAACTATTTCCTATTTTGAATAGAATATTATTTTTCAATATTTTTAACAGAATCCATAAAACTATTGTTCTTTCCTTTATTTAATTGTAGGTAAAAGAAAAGGTGCACATATTATTTTAAATACAAGAATATTATGAGGAATATTCTCTAAAAAGATTTTGGTAGGAGAAAAGAAACTCCACCTATATTTTTTTCCTAACAAGACATTAATTTTCTTGTAGTTTGAGGCATCATTTAAAATATGAGTATAATATTATAAATACTTGTCAAAAAAAAATTGAGGCTGATTTAGTGAAAGAAAAATATTCAAATTTTGTAAAAATTTACTATGGCTAGTGGAGCACCGAAGTTCTTATTGCCCAGTTCCCAACTATTAAGGGGGAATAATTATGTTACCTATAAAACCAAACTTGGGACATAGTTTGAGTTTGAAAATGTATGGCAAGTAGTTGATGAATCCACTAACTGTCCTATGATAGAAGGTGAATATCAGATAAAGTTTGACAAGGTAGAAAAAAATGCAAGATTAATAATTTTGTTTGGAGTTGCAGATGAAGTGCAAGCATACATTTGAGATTCAACCACGACCAAAGATGCATGGGAGAAGTTACAAATAGTCTTTGAAGCAAAGAATCAAAATCAAATTCTATTTCTCCAAAGCCAACTCCATTGCTTGAAGATGAAGAGTGGAGAAAAACTTGAATCATTCATGAGGAGAATTGTTGAATTACGAGCATCACTACAAGCATTGGAAAGACATGTATATGTTGGAGGTATTACATTATTTGGTACCTTGAGTACCATTGTAAATATTTAGATTAGGAGTGCACTTATAGTATGTGCCAAAGTGTGCAAGTAAATAGTCATGAGTGAGATGTGTCATCTATGTAAGTGAAGAGTCATGAGTGATATGTTTCATGTGTGGAAGTGGAGTCATGTGAGATGTATCAATATTAGAAGTAGGAGGTTATGTAATCATGAAAGACTTTATCATAATGTAAGGCATGTAAAAGGTTGCATCTCCCATGAGTTTGAGGAGAGCAAAAGTTGGTGTATTGAAGAGTTTTTATGTAAAGTTATATATTGGAGATAAAACTCCATGTTATGTAACAAGTTTGTATTAAGAGATTTTTGGTTATCAATAAAGTTGTATTTTGTGAATATTAATGTTATTATTGGAGTGAAACTATTGCCTTCTAATTACTTGATCCTAGAACTAGGACCTCTAATATTTATTGCTCACCTTGCTAACAATGATATCAAAGCCACTTTAGTAAGCCATATCCAGGATGGAGAGAGAGAGAGAGAGAGAAGATTAAAGAAGAACATGAGTTTGCTAAAGAAATATTGGAAGGATTTTTGGAGAGGATATTGTTGAAGTGAGGAATTGTTGAAAGCATACAGTTAGAAGGAAGAGACTAAAGAATTTTGCACGTGAGGATTACAAAATATATTGGATGATTGGAGCAGGATATTAGAGACAAAAGGATGAGAAGGAAGAATGTGATGAAGGTTGGTGGATGTATGAAAGGAAGAAGAATGTGTGAGTTGATTGGTTAAGAATAAAGAATGTTTGATAAGTAGTTGCCTAGAAGTTTAGAAGAGTGAATTGAGAAGGATACATATCACATCATAGTAAGAGAACATTGTAGAGAGACTGAAGAAGATGATATTGGAGGAGATTATAACAGATTGGAGTGTGTTTTAACCAAAGGAAAGAAAGCATGAGAGGTTGGGAGAGTGCTTGAAGTTCCTAAGAAGCCTAAGAGCAATGAACACCTGAGAAGCCTGAGAGCAACAAATGAACACTTGAGAAGTTTGAGAGTAGTGAATGAATATTTGAGAAGCCCTAGAGTAGTGGATGAATGCTTGAGACACCTGAGATTAGAAAACAAACAAAGAACCAAAGAGCAATAATTTTTAGACTACCTAATATGTTTGCATTGAAAGAACATAGTGCATAATTATAAACCTAAGCACAAACAAAGGAACATATGAGCAATAATAATGTTGGAAGTGTAACACCTTGCCCTAACAAAGAATGTGGAAAATCAATTTTTGAAAGGTATCTATTAGGGTACTCATTTTTATTTGGACTTAATTTATTTTAGAATTAATGATTCAAGAGACAAGCTTTATATAATTAAAAGAAATTGAAAGATTGGAGTTATCAGGTGAATGAATGATTTAAATTGAAATTTGGAGAAAAATATTAAAATTGGGAGATATAAGTGGAAAATTGATTGAATGAAAAATAATTGATTGAGAATTGAAATTGAGTAATTAAAATTGGTAGACATAAGAAAAAATTAAAATTAAAAAATTGAAAGTTTAGCTAAAGAAAGAAGAATTAAAATTAAAAATTGATATGAAATTGGAAGAGTGAGTAATCAATGGGAGGAATAAGTTCTTTAAAACAAAAAAGAGGATTTCAATAAAACATAACAACGTTTAAAGAAAGATATGAAACAAATTCAGTGAAAAACTATGGGTACATTGATTCATGGGCAAGTAGACATTTTTTATATATTGAATCGCCTTTGATTGTAAGGTAGAAACCCCCAATAGATTTAAGTAATATATTTGTTCGATGATGCCTTATTATCCTATTTGGATTGCATTTAAATACCTAGTCTAATAGTTGTAAGAGTGAAGGGTTGTGACCCTTGAATATAATTAATAAATAATATAAGTATTAGGACATGTTAGGAGGGTCCTAACAGATTCATGGGCAAGTAGACATATGACTAGAAATAAACAATGGTTTAATACTTTTTAAGAAAAATATGAGAAACCGGTTGCTATGGTAGATGACAAGATATATGAAATGAATGAAATGAAATATTTTAATTACATCTGACGAGACCCAAATATGGTCTATGGGACCTCAAATATGGAAGTACAATTACTCAAATCATATCATATGATCTTTAATATATTTGAGAAGGTTGTTCCTTCTCCTGCTGATTTGGGTTAGCAATTCTCCAACTTTTTTTATTTTATTGTATTCAAATAAATTTGCCATAAACCCGTTCCCAAGTGTTTCTTTGTATTTGTCATGGATATCTGAAAAACTCAGGCATTTATAGATGAGGTGTTCCTCTATCTCTACTGCCCCTGTGCTGCATAGAGTACATATCCTTTCTTCTCATTGTTCTTTGGGTGTTGTCCATATCCCTGTTTCACATCTAAGCCTATGAGAGCTAGTCCTTATCTGATAATGAGGATTTTTCCTTCCACTTGATTTTAGCGCCTATATATGCTTTTTCCTTGTGGCCATACGTTGGATTAAAATTTGCAATAAAATATTGTCTTTTCCTGCTTGCATTTTTCCACATTCCACTTTTGAAATTTTCATTCACATAATTTTTTTTGTCTTTGTTGACATTTGGGCATTCATTTATGTTGATTTACCAGTGTTTCATCCATTTTTGATTTTGTTTCATCCATGTATTCTTTCGCCTATGCAACTCTTCATCCCTAGCGGCACTAGGCCATCCATCATCTTTCATGTTTTCTATTTTTTTCAAGTAAAAAAACAGCTTGGTCATAGCAATTGCTTCTAAAGAGAACATTCTAGTTTCAGCTAGAATAATTTCATAATGGGTTGTGGCCTTAATTTTGAGAAAATTTATGATTAGATATTTTTGAATCCTTTCTATTTGTCTCCATTTTGCATTTGTTGTGCCACTAGCCCACACCTCACAACCATACAAAAAAACCGGTGTAACAAGTAGGCCAAATAAGACCTTGGTGGTCTTCTAGTCCCACAACTCAACATTCCTACACCTGTTTTGAAGTGCATATAGTGCTCTCCAACCACTTTGAGTTCTTTTCTGTGGCATGTGAGACTTGGAGCAAAATGGAAATTAGAAATATTATTCATTGACCTTACGAAACTTAGAAATTACAATGCTTAAATAGGGTTGATTTAATAACCTTAGGAAATATAGGAGAAGTTAGGAAATGAAGAAAAATAGGGAGAAAATGAGGAAGGGAAATTGATTTTGAATGCCTTGTCGTCCATGCCGTCCAATCTACCCAGTCAGTTGTCGTCCAAGGAGGTAAAAAGGTAAGGTCCAAAGCTTACCATTGTAAACAATTTTTTTACCTTTTTATACTGCTTTAATTTCCAACATTCTCCCCCTTAAAGTTGAGAGGACTGACTATACAGTCTCTTAGCTTTATATATTGAGATTTAGCTATACCTTTGGTGAAGATGTCTGCAATATTATCCAAAGTGTTACAATATTAAAGATCAACTATCTGTTGTTCCACCATATCTCAAATGAAGTGATACTTCATATCGAAATGCTTTGATCTGCTATGGTGGATTGGATTGTATACCAAATGAATGACACTTATGTTATCACAATACAGTCAAGTTGGACCACTTTGACTTTATCCAATCTCTTCAAGAACTTTTCTCAACCATAGGTCTTGAGTACTAGCATGTGTGATGGCTATATACTCAGCCTCAGTCGATGAGAATGCTACAATAGTTTGTTTCTTGGAACTCCATGTAATTAGTCATGATCCTAGACTAAAAAAATTTCCTGATGTATATTTCCTGTCATCTATATTGTTCTCCCAATAACTGTCACTGAAGCCAACTAATTTCACAGAATTACATTTTTGGTAATGGATTCCAAAATCCAATGTACCTTTTACATATCTTAAGATTCTTTTAGTTGCTTGTAGATGTAGTTCAGATGTACTAGCCATAAACCTTGAAACTAGAGAAACAACATATTGAATATCGGGCCTTGTGTTGGTGAGAAACATCAGACTCTCAACCATGATTTTGTAAGTGGTCATGTCAACCTTTGATGCTCCATCGTCCTTGCTCAATTGGATCCCATGTCTAGTTGGAGTTGCAACTAATTTGCACTGCTCCATGGCAAATTTCTTGATCATGTCTCGAGCATACTTATGTTGACATATGAAGATCCCTTTATTTTATTGATGTACTTCCACCCCTACGAAGTATCGCATTAAACCAAGATCTTTCATCTCGAACTGTTTCATCATGGAGTTTTTGAACTCCATATTCATTTTATTGTTACTACCCATAAATATTAGATCATCCACATACAAACAAACTATGAGAATTTCCACTCCATAATTTAGGTAGTACATATTCGGTTCACTTTTGCTTCTTGTGAATCCATACTCACTGAAATAGCCATCAATGAATGAGTACCAAGCTCTTGGTGCTTGATTGAGGCCATAAAGTGCTTTCTTCAATTTGTAAACAAGGTTCTTCTTTCACTGTTCTTGAAAACCTTGAGCTTGTTGTACATAAACCTCTTTTGTCAAGTATCCGTTCAAAAAAGCACTTTCACATCCATGTGTTGACATTCTCGAATATTGTGCCAAAAATTGAAGAGACACATGTTGCTACACGCCTTGATGAAGTCCTCATCATCTACTAGATTTGATAGCGCATTTGTGATATCTCTGCTTGACGTAGATAATTGTATTGAGAACAAAGCATCAGCCTAGCAATTTCTTCCATCTCTGATTTAGATCCAAACCTGTTGCTTCATTGGAGGATACCTTTTTTAAGGCGGAGCATGAAAGATGATTTTTTGACAAGTAATGCTCATCACTGGTTCGCACAAAAGCTACACGGGTACTTTCAACCTTTTGAAGGTAGAGTGAGTTCAAACCGAAGGTATAATAAAATTATGTGAGTAGTTTCATCATTTTTATTGATGATCATTCAAGAACCTTTTAGTTGTTCATGAAGAGGGAAGCTGCTACATTTCTTGTGTGTATTTATGTGTCTAGTTTTTTTGGAGTTAAAGCTTTCGGTAGCACTTTTATGCTATGCTGGATATCAACATTCAGTGTTGCGTATTTTGATACTCTGAAGAAAGGGCACTAAGAAGCTATACAGATTAAATATTAGCTCGAGGGTGTTGATCATTAATTGTACTAAGGAATTTAAATCCACTTCTATTCTTTACATGTTGGAGACTGAAAGTTAGCAAGTACAAACAATGTATTCTTTACTTGTTCTATCTTATTGAACCTCTCTCACTATCCACTTGTTGTAAGCCTATTATATAAAGTCTCTCTAAAAATGAGAAGTCCCATTGTAAAATCAATAAAAAAAATTTGGGTGGGGGTCTTGGTGCTATTTGGTGCACCACATTGCTGTTTTTTTTGAAGGGGGTTTCTTGCTTGTTTTCAATTTTTGCTGAAGAGTATCTTTTTTTTATATTTGTTTAGAAACATGAATACTCTAAACACAATAGATTCACTCACTCGTCATAACTATCGTACTTGGAAACCAAGAATTTTAAACCTCATTGCTCAAAAAGGTCTCACACACATGCTAGAAGAGAAGCAGCCCGAATTTGAGAAAGAATATGAAATCTTTGTTCATAAAGGGAAAATGTATGAAAAAATAGGAATTATAAGCATGAATTTAAGTGAAAGCCTATGGTTTCACATTTCAGAATGTAAAACTCCATTAGAGAGTTGGAACAAACTAAAAACACTATTTAGTAAAGTGGACCAAATACGCTCAATGCAGCTTGAATCGGAGTTAACAACCTTATCACCTGAAGACTTCAGCACAATTGTAGATTTCCTCACCAAATTCAAGGAAATCCTAACGCAATTAAAAGGAAGTGGGAAAAATAAAATAGAAAATGAATGCATCTACCTCATTCTAGCAAAATTAAATGGAGCATTCCAAATATTTGCAACCACTTTTTTGTCTACAATGAATGCACTTGGTACAAGTTTTAAAATGCCCACACTAGAGGAGTTTTGTGATAGGCTCATTAGAGAAGAAATAAAGCTTTCAAAATTTGAGTCCTCTCTCTCCTCCTCAAAAGCCTTGGTAGCTTCAAACTCAAGACGAGAATTTCAAAAAAAGAGAAAAAGCATTTATAACTTGTACTTATTGCAAACAAAATGGTCATTCAATAAACAAATGTTGGAAAATATTATAGTAACTAGAAGCAGCAATGAAGGACCATAAAAATGATATTAAAAAGTAAATTGGAAAAGCCTTAAATGTTCAAGGAAAAGCTGTTAAGTCTTCTTCAAATTATTGGGTTCTATATTCAGGGGCTACTCATCATATGACTTCTTCACATGAGTCATTTGCTTCTCTTTCCTGAAGCTCAACTAGCAACATTGAAGTTGGTGATTCTACATTTATCCCATTCAAAGGAAAATGTGACATTATCATTGATGATGGTCATATAAATGATGTTCTCTATATTCCAGATATATCTACAAATCTTCTTTCTATATATCAAATATGTACATATGTAAAGGATAAAACAGTTATGTTGTCACCCACAGGAGTTGAAATAATAAATTTACAAGAACCATGCTCCCTTATAGCCAAAGGCGATATTGATCACAATGCCAAAATTTCACTTTAGAGGATTCAATGATTCTTCTAGAACCTCATGCTTTGTTGCTCATGGTGATCTTGAAAGTAAACTTTGGCATGAAAGATTTGGTTATCTCAATTATAGCTACTTAAAAGAATTGAATACTCATGAAATGGTAATTGGGATACCAAAGGTCTTTTATGTTGAAGGTGTATGTCCTGGTTGTGCTCTTGGAAAACAACATCAAGATCATTTTCCCCAAAGTCAATCCCAAATAGCATCATCACTTTTGGAATTAATTCATAGTGATTTAATGGTCTTACCAAATCCCTCTTTCAAAGGAGCCAAATATCATTTAAATATTCATTGATGATTTTTCAAGACATACTTGGGTATATTTTATCAAGTACAAAAGTTATATCTTATCTCACTTCAAGTTATATAAAACCTTAGTTGAAAATCAAGCCTCTTGTAAAATCAAAATGCTTCGTACAGAAAATGGGGGGGAGTACTTCAGTAATGAGTCTTCTAAGTTCCTTTCCACTCATGGCATTATTCATCAACATTCAATCTCTCATAATCCACAACAAAATGGTGTAGTAGAGAGAAAGAATAGATCTATAAAGGAAATTGCTAACTGTATGCTCCACTCAAGGGATCTTCCAACAATTTTTTGGGTTGAAGCAATAAACTGTGCAAATTATATTTAGAACCACACACCACATAAAACTCTTGAGCATTTGACTCCAAAAGAATCCTGGTCTGGCACCAAACCAGATGTCTCGATATTTCAAGTTTTTGAAAGTACTGCTTGGGCCCACATTCCAAAGAAAAAGAGAAAGGCTCTAGACAAAAAAAGTAAGAAACTTATGTTTGTTGGCTATTGTGAGGATATGAAATCCTATAGGCTACTTGATCCTACTACTCAAGAGGTCTTTTTCATAGGAATATTCAATTTGATGAAAATTTCCCTTCTCAAGAACCTCATGTTTCTTCCTCTACCAACATTGATTCCTTTGAGCCTTCCCCCTTATTTGAGCCTCAATATGATGAAGAACCAATCCTTGAGATAAATAATAAAAATGAAGATCATATTATTGAAAGTACTACAAATTTTGGTACATCCATTACTCCTCCAACAATGCTTGGGATATTTGCTTGGAGTATATTCTGACACAGAGTCAAATTGCAGACATCTTCACCAAACCCTTTGCTTCCTCATGCTACCATCAATTGCATGAGAAAAAATGGGTAAGGAAGATGTCTTGGGGGATATTCATGAGATCATCTTCCTCATCTTCTTCTTCTTCTTCTTCTTCTTCTTCTTCTATATCTTTTGGAAGATGGTTTTTTCCCATGTGGTTTTTTTATCATCTCTCCAAGAGAAATTCTGCTATAAATATTGTACATGAGTACCTAATCAGGCCTTATTATCGAGACTCATTTCAATGGATGTGCCACTCATTTATTATTGTTCCAATGTATTGTACATGAGTACCTAATAAGGCCTTGTTTTCGGGACTCATTTCAGTGGATATGCCACTTATTTCATGTTGTTCCACTTACCCCTAGTATCACTTAGGGGGGGTGTTAGAATAAATCTTAAGTCCTACTAGGATATTTTGACTGGAGTTACCACTCTTGCATGAGGTAGGTAACTTCCAGTTAAGCATAGCTCAGATCTATTGGGTTGTTGTAATCCAACGGATCACAGTGATCAACTTTACTATTTATACAAAGTTGGTCCCATGGAATAAATCAATCAGTATTTTGAGCTTCACTACATTCTTGTGATGCATTGCATAACTATTTCCTTTTTTGAATAGAGTATTATTTTTCAATATTTTTAACAGAATCCATAAAACTATTGTTCTTTCCTTCATTTAATTGCAGGTAAAAGAAAAAGTGCACATATTATTTTAAATACAAGAATATTATGAGGAATATTCTCTAAAAAGATTATGGTAGGAGCAAAGAAACTCCACCTATATTTTTTTCCTAAAAATACATTAATTTTCTTGTAGTTTGAGGCATCATTTAAAATATGAGTATAATATTATAAATACTTGTCAAAAAATAATTGAGGTTGATTTAGTGAAAGAAAAATATTCAACTTTTGTGAAAATTTACTATGGCTAGTGGAGCACCGAAGTTCTTATTGCCCAATTCCCAATTATTAAGGGAGAATAATAATGTTACCTATAAAACCAAACTTGGGACATAGTTTAAGTTTGAAAATGTATGGCAAGTAGTTTATGAATCCACTAACTGTCCTATGATAGAAGGAGAATATCAGATAAAGTTTGACAAGGTAGACTGAAATGCAAGATTAATAATTTTTTTTGGAGTAGTAGATGAAGTGCAAGCATACATTTGGGATTCAACCACGACCAAAGATGCATGGGAGAAGTTACAAATAGTCTTTGAAGCAAAGAATCAAAATCAAATTCTATTTCTCCAAATCCAACTCCATTGCTTGAAGATGACGAGTAGAGAAAAACTTGAATCATTCATGAGGAGAATTGTTGAATTACGAGCATCACTACAAGAATTGGAAAGCCATGTATATGTTGGAGGTATTACATTATTTGGTACCTTGATTACCATTGTAAATATTTAGATTAGGAGTGCACTTATAGTATGTGCCAAAGTGTGCAAGTAAATAGTCATGAGTGAGAGGTGTTATCTATGTAAGTGAAGAGTCATGAGTGATATGTTTCATGTGTGGAAGTGGATTCATGTGAGATGTATCAATATTAGAAGTAGGAGGTTATGTAATCATGAGAGACTTTATCATAATGTAAGGCATATAAAAGGTTTCATCTCCCATGAGTTTGAGGAGAGCAAATGTTAGGAGTATTGAAGAGTTTTTATGTAAAGTTATATATTGGAGACAAAACTCCATGTTCTGTAACAAGTTTGTAGTAAGAGAATTTTGGTTATCAATAATGTTGTATTTTGTGAATATTAATGTTATTATTGGAGTGAAACTATTGCCTTCTAATTACTTGATCCTATAACTAGGACCTCTAATATTTAGGGCTCACCTTGCTAACAATGATATCAAAGCCACTTTACTAAGCCATATACAGGATGGAGAGAGAGAGAGAGAGAGAGAGAGAGAGAGAGAGAGAGAGAGATTAAATAAGAACATGAGTTTGCTAAAGAAATATTTGAAGGATTGTTGGAGAAGATATTGTTGAAGTGAGGAATTGTTGAAAGCATACATTTAGAAGGAAGAGACTAAAGAATTTTGCACGTGAGGATTACAAAATATATTGGATGATTGGAGTAGGATATTAGAGAAAAAAGGATGAGAAGGAAGAATGTGATGAAGGTTGGTGGATGTATGAAAGGAAGAAGAATGTGTGTGTTGATTGGTTAAGAATAGAGGACGTTTGATAAGTAGTTGACTAGAAGTTTAGAAGAGTGAATTGAGAAGGATACATATCACATCATAGTAAGAGAACATTGTAGAGAGACTGAAGAAGATGATATTGGAGGAGATTATAACAGATTGGAGTGTGCTTTAAGCAAAGAAAATAAATCATGAGAGGTTGGGAGAGTTCTTGAAGTGCCTAAGAAGCCTAAGAGCAATGAACATCTGAGAAGCTTGAGAGAAACAAATGAACACCTGAGAAGTTTGAGAGTAGTGAATGAATATTTGAGAAGCCCTCGAGTAGTGGATGAATGCTTGAGACACCTAAGAGTAGAAAACAAACAAAGAACCAAAGAGCAATCATTTTTAGACTGCCTAAGATGTTTGCATTGAAAGAACAGGATGCATAATTATAAACCTAAGCACAAACAAAGGAACATATGAGCAATAATAATGTTGGAAGTGTAACTCCTTGCCCTAACAAAGAATGTGGAAAATCAATTTTTGAAAGGTATCTATTAGGGTAATCGTTTTTATTTGGACTTAATTTATTTTATATTTAATGATTCAAGAGACAAGATTTATATAATTAAAAGAAATTGAAAGATTTGAGTTATAAGGTGAATGAATGATTTAAATTGAAATTTGGAGAAAATAATTAAAATTGGGAGATATAAGTGGAAAATTGATTGAATGAAAAATAATTGATTGAGAATTGAAATTGAGTAATTAAAATTGGTAGACATAAGAAAAAATTAAAATTAAAAAATTGAAAGTTTAGCTAAAGAAAGAAGAATTAAAATTGAAAATTGATTTGAAATTGGAAGAGTGAGTAATCAATGGGAGGAATAAGTTCTTTAAAACAAAAAAGAGTATTTCAATAAAACATGACAACGTTTAAAGAAATATATGATACAAATTCAGTGAAAAACTATGGGTACATTGATTCTGATATGAAACTAAATAGTGCGGAAGGAAGAATCATTTTTTATATATTGAATCGCCTTTGATTGTAAGGTAGAAACCCACAATAGATTTAAGTAATATATTTGTTCGATGATGCCTTATTATCCTATTTGGATTGCATTTAAATACCTAGTCTAATAGTTGTAAGAGTGAAGGGTTGTGACCCTTGAATATAATTAATAAATAATATAAGTATTAGGACATGTTAGGAGGGTCCTAACATGCCACCCCCCTTAAAGGAGCTTTGTCCTCAAAGCTGGAAATTTGGAAATTGCTGCTGGATATCTTGAAGATTTTCCCACGTCGCGTCTTCTAAAGGTAGACCTTTCCAATGGATTAAAACTTTCGTGATATCGCGAGTACGAAGGTGACGAGAGCGGCGATCCAAGATAGCTTCTGGTTCGACTAAAAGTACTCCATCCTCAAAAAATTTAGGGAGAGTGGTTTGTGTCGTGATATGGGCTCCAACTGCGAGCTTAAGGCAAGATACATGAAATACGGGGTGAAGTTTGGAAGAGGGAGGAAGCTCAAGTTTGTAAGCAACGGTCCCAATACGTTGGAGAACTTTATACGGCCCATAAAATTTGGGTGCTAACTTCTGAGAACCTTTTTGTTTAAGAGAGGATTGACGGTAAGGTTGGAGACGTAAGAAAACCATATCACCCTCGTGGAAACTACGTTCGCTTCTATGTTGATCGGCTTGTTGCTTCATGCGATGTTGGGCGGTGTGTAGGTTCTCTTTTAGGATCCGTAGTATGTCATCTCGATTAGCAAGTTTCGTTTCCACCGCATGGACTTTTGTAGTCCCTGGAATATAGGAAGTGAGGGATGGTGGTGTTTGACCATATAGTGCTTCATAAGGAGTCATTTTGATGGACGTATGGTATGAAGTGTTATACCACCATTCCGCTAGTGAAAGCCACTTTACCCAATGGAGTGGTTGAGTAGAAACAAAACATCGAAGGTATGTTTCTAAGCATTTATTTACAACTTCTGTTTGGCCATCGGTTTGAGGATGGTAAGCGGAGCTCATACGAAGTTGAGTACCTTGTAATTTGAACAATTCCTTCCAAAATGTGCTAGTGAAAGTTGGGTCACGGTCACTAACAATTGTGGAGGGCATACCATGTAATTTAAAGATGTTATCTAGGAAGAGGTGGGCTATAGTGCTAGCGGTATAAGGATGAGCCACGGGACAAAAATGGGCATATTTAGATAAACGATCAACGACTACAAAAATGGTTGTTTTTCCTCCTGATTTTGGTAATCCTTCAATAAAGTCCATAGAAATATCTGCCCATGTTTTGGTGGGTATAGGAAGAGGTTGAAGTAATCCTGGAATAGCGAGGGTCTCCCCTTTTTGTCTTTGGCAAACTTCACATTCTTTTACAAAGTTTTTGATGTAATTTTTCATTCCTACCCAATAGAAGGAGGTAGTGGCTCTTTTATAGGTTTTTAAGAACCCTGAGTGGCCTGCAGTGGGTGAGGTATGTAACTCATGAAGAAGTTTTTCATGATAAGTTGAATTGGGGGTGAGGACCATCCTCCCTTTGTATCTTAATATATTGTCCTTCCAAGTGTATGGAGGTTTGCTACTAGGATTATGTTGAAGTTGTTGAATTAAGGCGTGGATAGTAGGATCATTTATCCATTCTTCATGCACCTCATCTACCCATTTAGAAATAAGGGAGGAAAGAGCATGGACTTGAGGCATATCTTCAAATTTTCTAGAAAGTGCATCGACTGCCATGTTGTCCTTTCCCTTTTTATATGTAATTTCATAATCATAGCCAAGAAGTTTAGTAACCCATTTTTGTTGTTCCGGGGTATTAGTCCTTTGTTCCAAAAAATACTTCAAGCTATGATGGTCAGTGCGTATAATGAAATGTTGGCCAATAAGGTAAGGCCTCCAATGTTGAATAGCATGGACAATCGCCAACATCTCTTTTTCATACGTAGAGCGAGCTAAATTCTTAGGAGAAAATGCTTTGCTTATAAAAGCTAGAGGCCTTTCATCCTGCATGAGTACGGCTCCCATTCCTATTCTTGAAGCATCACTTTCAATGACGAACGGTTTAGAAAAGTTGGGCATGGCTAGAACAGGGGTGGTACACATTGCGGTTTTCAAGGTGATAAAGGCCTCATCCGCTTTAGACGACCATTTGAAAGCATTTTTCTTAAGTAATGTTGTTAGAGGAGCAACGATTTTACCATAATTTTGGACAAATTTTCTATAATATCCCGTTAGTCCAAGAAACCCACGTAGAGCTTTTAAGGTTTTTGGAATAGGCCAATTTTTCACCTCCTCGATTTTGGAAGGATCTACCATAACTCCTTCCTTTGAGACAATATGCCCTAAGTATTCAATTTCTTGTTTTCCAAAGGAACACTTTGATATTTTTGCATAAAGTTGATTTTCCTTCAAGATTTGGAACGCTTGTCTAACATGGTCCAAATGTTCTTCCCATGTTTTGCTATAAATCAAAATGTCATCAAAGAAAACTAATATAAATTTATGAAGGAAAGGGTGAAATACCTTATTCATTAGACTTTGAAAGGTAGAAGGAGCGTTGGTCAGGCCAAATGGCATCACCAAGAATTCGTAGTGCCCTTCGTGAGTGCGAAAGGCCGTCTTAGGAATATCTTTTTCGTTGACTCGTATTTGGTGGTAGCCTGACCGTAAGTCTAACTTGGAAAAATAAGCTGCCCCATGGAGTTCATCTAATAGTTCGTCTATGACCGGAATGGGAAATTTATCTTTGATGGTCATTTTATTAAGCGCTCGAAAATCGACACATAAACGCCACGAGCCATCCTTTTTTCTAACTAAAATAATTGGAGAGGAGTAAGGGCTTTTGCTAGGTCTAATGACTCCTGCCTTAAGAAGCTCTTGTACTAATTTCTCTATTTCGGTCTTTTGGAGGTATGGATAACGATAAGGTCTAATATTAGGAGGTTGATGCCCTAGAAATAGTGGAATAGTGTGATCGTGACTTCGTTGTGGAGGTAGTCCTTTTGGTTCATTGAATACCGCCTTATGGTGGTCTAAAATATTTTGTAACTCTGGTGTCTCGTCTTCTTTGTGACTAGGTTGAATTGAAAATAATTGGGTGACCATTCCTTTGTTTCCTTTTCGGATAATTTTCTCCATTCTATGCGAGCTGACGATTTGGGAAGGTCCTGATTTCAGGCCTTGGATAATATAGGTTTGGTTCTTTGTTGTGAATTTCATCCATAGTTCATCAAATTCCCATTGGACTATGCCCAAGGTTCGTAACCATTGTACGCCTAGTACAATGTCGCACCCACCTAGGGGTAGGACGTACATGTCGCCTTTCATGTTATAAACCCCCATAGTTAGTTTTATATTTCTGCATTTTCCTTTGCATGCAATTTTTCTGCCGTTTCCAATCATCACTTCGAAGTTATTGCAAGGGTATATAAAACAATTTGCTTGTTTAGCCACCTTTGGATCGATAAAATTGTGCATGCTACCAGAATCTAGGAGCACGGTAAGGTTTTGTTTCTTAAAATACCCTTTAACTCGCATTGTTTGAGGGGCAGAAAATCCGGCAAGGGCGTTGAAGGAAACCTTTGGTGCATTTTCTTCGTCACTTTCAAGTGTGTTGGATAATACCTCTACTTCGAGTTCAGGTTCCTCTTCAGTAGAATTCCCTTCCTCTGTGGCATCTAGAATATATAATTTTCGTGAGGCACATTTATGATTTCTGTCAAATTTCTCATCGCAATGGTAGCAAAGACCCTTAGCTTGTCTTTCCTTCATTTCCTCGAAACTCAGACGCTTAATTGGTAGAGCGGGGTTAATTTTGGGGGTTGTGTAGGAGTTTTGGGTTCGTCCATTTTGCATTGGTTTGGGGTTGGTATAAGTGTTTGATGGTTTCCCCCAAGTTGGTTTTGTGAACCGATTTCGTGCCTTGATTTTGTCCTCCGCTAATTTTGCCAAGCCGATGGTCTCTAACATGTTTGTAGGGTTATACATTTGCACCTCAATTCGAATTTCTTCTTTTAATCCGTTGACAAAACATTCTTGAAAGAAGGCAACGTCTAATCCGGATGTTCGATTAGCTAGCCTTTCAAATTCTGCTTGGTATTCGCTTACCGAAGTGGTTTGGCATAATTTAGTGAGGGCCCCTGTAAAGCTTTGAAACTTGCTAGGGCCGAATCGCACTAATAGATTCTGTGTAAAGGTTGACCACGTCGGAGTGCCGTTAGTTTTCTCGAACCATTGGTACCATTGGATGGCATCGTTTTCCAAGTGGAAGGAGGCGATATGCACTTTTTGCATTTCTGGAATTTGATTTAGTGAGAAATATTGCTCTGCTCGGTAGATCCAGTTTGTAGGGTCTCCTCCTTCAAATTTTGGGAAGTCTAATTTGGTCGTCCATGGTAGAATGGAAGTTTGTGGACCTCCTAACATTGCTCGGTTTGATGACCCATTGTTGGTTGAATTTGCATGTGTTGTTGCCTGATTTTGACTGATGGCATCAAGTTTAACATCCATTGCAAATATTTTTTCGAAGAGTTCTCTTGTGTTACGGGTATTCTCCTCTCTTTCCTGTTTAACTTCTTCAGCGAGCCTTTCATGTTTCTCATGGATGGAATCTAGAGATCGTCGTCCTTCATCCATTGCAGTTGGTGTAGGTAACGCTCAATATGACTTTGTACCAGGTGAGCAAGAAAAAAAAATTGTTTTAACAACTTTATAAGTTGTTTTAGCAATTTTTTTGTCAAAAATTTGGTGGGCAATGCCCTATCAACTTTTTATTTTGGTCCCCGAGAGCGCACGACGGTTGGCAGGTGGGTGTTTAGGCAGGAAACAAGACACGATAGCTGGAAGAGCACGAAACACGATAGTCGAGACTGATAAAGCATGAAACACGACAGCCAGGACTGACATAGCACGTGATAGTAGGGACTGATAGAGGGCGATAGCCGGGACTGACCAGGATTGACAGAGCATGAAACGTGATAGTCAGGACTGACAGAGCACCCAACAATAAGAACTGACAAGGGTGACAGTCGGGACCGATAGAGCACGCGACAAGTAGGACCGACGAGGGCGACAGCCGGACCGACAGAGCACTAACATGACAGTCGGTACTGACAGAGCACGTGAGAGCAAGGACTGACAGAGGGCGACAATAGGCGGGCGAGGCATAGGGGTGGCAGCCGGGAACACGAGGAGTCGGACGGTGTGAATTTTGAGGAAGGCTGGTAGCGGTTGGTTCGCACGAGGTACGGGGAAGGCGTGACCGCAGTCACGTTCTTCCTTGTGCCTTTTGGCACCTATAAAGCGCTACAAGGTTGTAGCACAGGGAATGTGGGATTTTAGTCCCTAAAAAAAATTTTTATATATATATTTTTTTTTTTTTTTTTTTTTTTTTTTATTTTTCTTCCTTTGCGTTTCGGACGTCGAAACTATTGACGCTCCCCGCGATTTTTTTATTTTTTCGATGCTGGAGTATATAAAACTTGGTTTATAAGGTAATATATTGTTTTTCACCAAAATTTTCTTCACGACGCCACCGGTGAATAATTTCAAGCGTATGCTACTTCGATTCTATTTTCCACGATCCGTAGGGAAGTGATAAAATAGAATGGACTAGGCTGGAATATGCGGTGGGGAAAAAAAATTATGACGGTGAATTTGCTCCTTGATCTAGCTCTGATCCAGATGGTATGAAACTAAATAGTGCGGAAGGAAGAATCATTTTTTATATATTGAATCGCCTTTGATTGTAAGGTAGAAACCCACAATAGATTTAAGTAATATATTTGTTCGATGATGCCTTATTATCCTATTTGGATTGCATTTAAATACCTAGTCTAATAGTTGTAAGAGTGAAGGGTTGTGACCCTTGAATATAATTAATAAATAATATAAGAATTAGGACATGTTAGGAGGGTCCTAACATATTCATGGGCAAGTAGACATATGACTAGAAATAAACAATGGTTTAATACTTCTTAAGAAAAATATGAGACATCGGTTGCTATGGTAGATGACAAGATATATGAAATGAAATGAAATGAAAGATTTTAATTACATTTGCAAGACCCAAATATGGTCTATGGGACCTCAAATATGGAAGTACAATTACTCAAATCATATCATATGATCTTTAATATCTTTGAGAAGGTTGTTCCTTCTCCTGTTGATTTGGGTTAGCAATTCTCCAACTTTTTTTATTTTACTGTCTTCAAATAAATTTGCCATAAACCCGTTCCCAAGCGTTTCTTTGTATTTTTCACGGATATCTGAAAAACTCGGGCATTTATAGATGAAGTGTTCCTCTGTATCTACTGCCCCTATGCTGCATAGAGTACATATCCTTTCTTCCCATTGTTCTTTGGGCATTGTCCATCTCCTTGTTTCACATCTAAGCCTATGAGAGCTAGTCCTTATCTAAGCAATGAGGATTTTTTCCTTCCACTTGATTTCAACGCCTATATACACTTTTTCCTTGTGGTCATACGTTGGATTAAAATTTGCAATATAATATTTTCTTTTCCTGCTTGCATTTTTCCACATTCCACTTCTGAAATTTTCATTCACATAATTTTTTGTCTTTGTTGACATTTGGGCATTCATTTATGTTGATTTACCAACGTTTCATCCATTTTTTATTTTTTTTCATCCATGTATTCTTTCGCCTATGCAACTCTTCATCCCTAGCTGCCCTAGGCCATCCATCATCTTTCATGTTTTTTGTTTTTTTCAAGTAACAAAACAACTTGGTCATAGCAATTGCTTCTAAAGGGAACATTCCAATTTCAGCTAGAATAATTTCATAATGGGTTGTGGCCTTAATTTTGAGAAAATTTATGATTAGATATTTTTGAATCCTTTCTATTTGTCTCCATTTTGCATTTGTTGTGCCACTAGCCCACACCTCACAACCATACAACAAAACCGGTGTAACAAGTACGCCAAATAAGACCTTGGTGATCTTCCAGTCCCACAACTCGGCATTACTACACCTGTTTTGAAATGCATATAGTGCTTTCCAACAAATTTGAGTTCTTTTATGTGGCACATGAGTCTTGGAGCAAAATGAAAATAAGAAATATTATTCATTGACCTTACGAAACTTAGAAATTACAATGCTTAAATAGGGTTGATTTAACAACCTTGGGAAATATAGGAGAAGTTAGGAAATGAAGAAAAATAGGGAGGAAAGGAGGAAGGGAAATTGATGTCGAATGCTTTGCCGTCCATGCCGTCCAATCTGCCCAGTCAGCTGCCATCCAAGGAGGTAAAAATGTAAGGTCCAAAGCTTACCATTGTAAACAATTTTTTTACCTTTTTATACTACTTTAATTTCCAACATTCTCCCCCTTAAAGTTGATAGGACTAACTATACAATCTCTTAGATTTATATATTGAGCTTTAGCTATACCTTTGGTGAAGATGTCTGCAATATTATCCAAAGTATTATAATATTGAAGCTCAACTATCTGTTGTTCCACCATATCTCGAATGAAGTGATACTTCATATCGAAATGCTTTGATCTGCTATGGTGGACTAGATTATATGCCAACTGAATGACACTTATGTTATCATAATACAGTCGAGTTGGACCACTTTGAATTTCTCCAATATCTTCAAGAACTTTTCTCAACCATAGGGCTTGAGTACTAGCATGTGTGATGGATATATACTCAGCCTCAGTCGATGACAATGCTACAATAGTTTATTTCTTGGAACTCCATGTAATTAGTCCTGATCCTAGACTAAAGTAATTTCTTGATGTATATTTCCTGTCACCTATATTGCTGCCCCAATCACTGTCACTGAAGCCAACTAATTTCACATAATTATATTTTTGGTAATGGATTCCAAAATACAATGTACCTTTTACATATCTTAAGATTCTTTTAGTTGCTTGTAGATGCAGTTCAGATGTACTAGTCATAAACCTTGAAACTAGAGAAACAACATATTGAATATTGGGCCTTGTGTTGGTGAGAAACATCACACTCCCAACCATACTTCTATAAGTGGTTATGTCAACCTTTGAAGCTCCATTTTCCTTGCTCAATTGGATCCCATGTCTAGTTGGAGTTGCAACTTATTTGCACTTCTCCATGGCAAATTTCTTGATCATATATCGAGCATACTTGTGTTGACATATGAAGATCCCTTTATTTTATTGATGTACTTCCATCCCTAGGAAGTATCACATTAAACCAAGATCTTTTATCTCGAACTATTTCATCATGGAGTTTTTGAACTCCATATTCATTTTATTGTTACTACCCATAAATATTAGATCATCCACATACAAACAAACTATGAGAATGTCTACTCCATGATTTAGGTAGTACATATTTGGTTCACTTTTGCTTCTTGTGAATCCATACTCACTTAAATAGCCATCAATGCATGAGTAGCAAGCTCTTGGTGCTTGATTGAGGCCATAAAGTGCTTTCTTCAATTTATAAACAAGGTTCTCCTTTCCCTATTCTTGAAAACCTTGAGGTTGTTGTACATAAACCTCTTCTGTCAAGTATCCATTCAGAAAAGCACTTTCACATCCATGTTTTGAACATTCCATCCTTTATGGGCTGCTAAGGAAAGAACTGATCTGATTGTTTCTTGTTGTCCAATAGGAGCAAAGGTTTCCTCATAGTCAATGCCAAATTTTTGAGTAAAACCTTTTGCTACTAGTCTCACCTTATGCCTCTCAATGCTTCCATCAACATTGTACTTGGTCTTGTAGACCCATTTACACCCAACACATTTTTTCCTTTGGGTAGCTTTACTAGCTCCCATGTATCATTATTGTTTATAGAGGTTATTTCCTCTTTCATGGCTTCTTGCCATACATTTTGAGTACATGCATTCTCATAGCTAGTTGGTTCTAGCTGTGTACTAGCCAATAAAGCATAATTGACTACATCTCCCCTAGGATCATGGGAGTCATCATCTCCATACAATTGCAAATTTTTTAGTTGTTGCAAAACTTTATTGATCTCACTAGCTTGGCTTCTAATGAATCTTCTATGGGAATTTTGATCCAACATTTGAAAATATGGATGATGTTGTAATGTTCTTTTTCCTCTCGATGGAGAGTCTTTGTCAATGTCCATTGGTGAAGAACTTACTGATCTCAATGGAGAAGGACTTGGAGTGGCGGTTGAAGTACTTGATGTAGTACTCTTGTATGGGATTGGAGGGGGTGGTGTGCCTTTGCTTTTCTTTGGAGACACCTATTGTACCTGTGAAGAACTTACATCTTGGGACTCATCATCAACAAAAAAATTTTGATGACCCCATTCACCCCTTCATCAAAAATTACATCCCTGGAGAGTATAACTTTATGAGTCTTGGGATTGTAGAGTCTATATGCCTTTGTAGACTCACAATACTCTACAAATATACAAGCTTGACTTTTTGGATCAAGATTCTTCTTTTTCTCATCAGTAATGTGTGCATATGCTAAATAACCAAACACTTTGAAGTGTTTTACATTAGGTTTCTTTTCGTACCACCCCTCATAAGGAGTGACACCATCTAAACTAGAAGTAGGGCTTCTATTTATAATATATACACAGGTTCTTACAGCCTCTACCCAGTACATATGAGTTAGATGCTTAGTCTGAATCATCGATCTCACCATTTCAACTATGGTGTGATTCTTTCTCTCAGCCACACCGTTCTGTTGTGGGGTATATGCAGTGGTGAATTGCATTTTAATCCCACTTGCTTTACAATATTTCAAGAATACTTTTGAGGAGTATTCACCTCCTCGATCTGTCTTAAGGCATTTTACATAATTTCTACTTTGATTCTCTACATTTTTTCTAAAATCTATGAAGCAATCAAAAGCTTCATTTTTATGTTTCAAAAAATAAATCCAGAACATTCTAGAGAAGTCATCAATGAAAGTGAGAAAATAAGAATAGTTTTCGAGACTCTATGTTTGCATTGGTCCACAAATGTCTAAATGTACTAACTGAAGTGGATAGCTGGCTCTCCATGCTTGTCCTTTTAGAAACTTTGACCTTGAGTACTTTCCCAAAGCACATCCTTCACACACCTCCTTTTGTTCATTGATTTTGGGAATTCCTATCACCATAGCTTGAGAAGTTAGAAGTTTCAAGCTAGTAGAATTAAGGTGACCATATCGCAAGTGCCAAAGCACACTTGGATTTGTTATAGCTACATTTGTAATTTGAGCTCCTCCTGGCTCATCAAATTTGAGAGGGAATAACCTATTCTTGGTCATGGGGACCTATGTGATGACATGATTACAATTATTTTTATCAAAAATGATACATTATCCTTCATCAAATATAAGCTTGTAATTGTTTTCCATCATTTGTCCAATGCTTAGCAGATTATGTTGGAGCTTTAGAGTGTCATATATGTCATGCACTTTCCTTAGTCCTTCTTTGGTTGGAACCTCCATGGCTCCAATACCCTCTACTTGCAATTGTCTTATCATCCCCTAATTTGATTTAGGATTTATAAGTGGAATCTAGAGTAGCAAATAAATGTTCTTTGCCACTCATGTGGTTTGAACAACTAGTATCTAGAATCCATGTGTCATTTAGATTCTGTTCTGATTGTCCATATGAAAGAAAAATATTAGAGGTATCATCTTATTCTCCATAATTACCATATTGACTATTGCTGCCTTGTGAAGATTTTGACCAACAATCATGAGCGAAGTGACCTGGCTTGCCACAATTGAAACAAGCTAATTTTGACTTGTCACTTCCTCACCCTTGATTTCCTCCTCGATTTTTATTTCCACCTCTTTGTTGATTGCCTCCTCTGTATGAGTTGCCTCCTCTATTGTAATTGCCTCCTCTATTCTGGTTGCCTCCTCTATTTTGATTGTCTCCTCTGTAGTTGCCTCTGCCTCTACCTCTTTGCTTGCCTCTGTCTTGACCTCTTCATTGTCCTCTTCCATTGTTTTCATTGGAATTGAAGGCATTATCATCGCCTCCGTAGCTGGTTGAATGAGTTTTAGAAAACCTCTTTTCATGTGACATTAACGATTCGATTAATGCATCGAATGTTAAAAGGGAAAGATCTTTGGATTCTTATATAATTATGGAAATATGGTTCCATTTCTATATAAGTGTTCACAACACTTTTGTTACAATTGTCTCAAGCTTTATTTCTTCGCCTAGTGTAACCATTTTATCCACAATTGCTTTTACTCTAACACAATAATCACTAACTTTTTCATCATCTTTCATTCAGATATTTTCAAAATATCTCTTCAGTGTTTGAAGCCTTACCTACTTCACTTGATTACTACCTTGGAATCCATCACTCAATGCTTTCCATGCAGTTTGTGCAATTGTACAAGCAGTGATTCTAGGAAATATGCTTTTCTCCAATGCAACTTAGAGATGAGAAAGAGCAGAAGAGTTGCTTTTTTTCTCTTCTTTTCATGTTTTCTTGTCTATGGCACTTAGTGTTGTCCAGTCTGAGGGTTATGTGTAGCCCTTTTCTATTATGTCCCACAAACCTCTTCCTATGAGTAAGGTCTTCATCTTTATAGACCAATACTCATAGTCATAACCGTTAAATTCCGGTATAGGTAAGCTATTGTGTGAGGCCATAGTTACCAAAAAACTCTCTTTATTTCAAGGTTACAATAAAGTACTTTGTTTTTTGAAAGAAGGAAATAAAAAGAAGGAAGAAATAAGAGATTACAAATTTAAGTCAAATCTGAATTTTTCTACTCTATCATTCACTACTTATTCCTCTTGATGTGGGGATGCTATCTCTTGATTCACAAAATTATCTGTTACTTCTTCATCGTCACTTATCAATATTATTTTCGATGATTCTGGTTCTAATATTTCCACTAAAATATTGTAGTGTGTATACTCTAATTCTTGTGGTGTAGCTTGTACGAATTTCGATTGTTCAAATTGACTCCTGAATGAGTTGTCTTCAAATTCTGCCTCGTACCCTGAGTTAGGATGCCTTTGATGTGCTATCACTACATTTTGAAGTTGGCTAAACACAATGTTGATCCCATAACCTCTTACTTTTTCATCAAACCTCTTTGCACCTTCTCTTGCTAAAATTGCACATAAGACATGATAACAACCATTTGGTCTTATCATCAATGCCTATTTACAATTTTCCAATTTGATCCTTGGTATCTTTTACAAAAAAATAACTAAGCCTCTTAGGCTTATTACACAAGAGTTCTACAGTTTGTGATTCCTTGAATCAAGTAAAAAAATACGTACCCTTTGATTACAATAATTGTCTCTTAGACAATATTTTCCTTTCTTTTATAATATTAAAAAACTATATTACTATTTAATAAATTAAAATATAATTGCCCTAATTTAAAAAAAAAAAGCAATTATATGTAATATATTAAATATAATATAAGTAGTTTTAATAATATAAAAAATAAATAAAAGAACTTATATAAAAAAAAATTATGGTCTACAGGAAACGAACCTACGACCTCTTGGCATCAACAAATCACACTAACCAACTCGACCACCACTGTCGATGAGAACCAAAGGGAATGAATACAATTTTATGCTGTTTCGAATCCGATTTTTAATAAAAAACAATTTAAAGCTTTTTTCGTCACTAGGTTTCGAACCCGCGACCTGCAGGAAGGTGGGCGCCTTACGACTGGCTCCTTGAGACAGTCGAGCTGCATGGCTCGATGGGAAGGCAAGGGAAGCTTACCTTCCTTGTTCTTCTTGCGGTCGCGCTGAAAGAAAAAAAATTGGGACTTTTAGTCCCACATCGACCATGCGAGAGTGTTTGAGGTGTTTAAAACCCTCAACGCTCACATAGTCACTTGATTGCCTTTGGGTAATCAGTGACCGCCCTTTTGCCTTCTTTATCTTGTCGCCTATCACCACGTTGCTTTTCGCCTCCTTCTGCCACGTAATCCTTCATCCACCATGTTGTCGGTTCTCCTTCTACCACATAATCGGATCTGTGTCATTCGATATATGTCGGCCTTGCTCTCCTCTCACAATGTGGCACTCTCTAATTGGTTTCTCCTAGGTTGCTCCTCCTCCTCATGTGCTCGTTGTGCGGGCCTTCTTCGACCTCGCCTCGTATTGCATGCTAGGGGTCCCACTTGACCTTGCCTGCCTCAGTGCTCGTGCTACTAGTTCCTCCACCTCGATCTTCAGTCCCTCTTCGGCCTCGAATTGGATACCAGATGTGGCATGTGAGTCTTGGAGCAAAATGGAAATAAGAAATATTATTCATTGACCTTACTAAACTTAGAAATTGCAATGCTTAAATAGGGTTGATTTAACAACCTTAGGAAATATAGGAGAATTTAGAAAATGAAGAAAAATGGGGAGGAAATGAGGAAGGTAAATTGATTTCGAATGCCTTGCCGCCCATGCTGTCCAATCTACCAAGTCAGCTATCGTCCAAGGAGGTAAAAATGTAAGGTCCAAAGTTTACCGTTGTAAATAAATTTTTTACCTTTTTATACTACTTTAATTTCCAACATTTTCATCCTACATGTATTCCAATTAAGTTTATCATGAAAGTATATGCCCAGGTATTTGTATTCTACTACTATCTCAAGCGGTTCTCCTGCAAACTAAAATTCAAGTTCTTGCTTCTTCTTTTTTGCTAAAAAATCATAATTTTTGTTTTTCTCGTGTTCACCTACATCCCAAATTCTTTACAAAAGAGTTCTAGAGCTTGAAGGTGATATTCTAGATCTTTGGCTATTTTTGCCATAAGAATTACATCATCTACATACATGAGGAGTTTTACCACATATTTGGCTAAGTGCACACCCTCTTCCCCAAATTTTTTTATCCATTCTTCTAACTTGTCAATGTATAGCCCAAATAAGGTCGAATATAGAAGGCAACCTTGTTTGACACCTATGTCACTACCAAAACATTTAGATAACCATTTCTATGTTCTGATTCTAGCCTTTACATGCTCATGTAGTCTTTGAACTACTTCCCTGTAGTGAATTGGAACCTCTATATCTTGCATTTTGCTCCATAATTTTTCCTTGGCATTGTGTCAAATACCTTTTTGAATTCTACAAAACAACAAAAAGTGTCCTCTTTTTTATCCCATATTTTTTCCACTATGTGTCTAAGCATGATACAATGATCAATAGTTGAGTGCTTGGGCCTAAAACCTTCTTGCCCCTTTGCTCTCTTTTCATTTTCTTCTACCCATATGTCGATCCTACGCTCTATCATACTCCCAAGCAACTTTGCAAAGAGAGGGTTGATCATGATAGTTCGATAGTTTGAGGGATTATTTACATCTTCACTTTTAAACAAAGGAATGGTCAAGCTAGTTGTCCACTCAGTAGCGAAGCCATTTTGTATAACCTCATTGAAAATTTCTTTGATCTACGATGCCAGGATATCTACCCCCATTTTATATTCTTTGCTTGAATATTGTCTATTTCACGGGCTTTACCAGTTGCTAAATTTTTTATCCTTTGAATAATATCTTCAATTGTGAAAAGTTATTTCTTGACAATGATAGTAGGGGGTGTCTCCTACTGGTTACTACGTTGATACAGTTGTTTTGAATACTCCAACCACTGATTAACTGTTATGTTATTTTCATTTTGCATCATTTTCACGCTTAGTTCCTTCCAAAATTTCTTTGGTTCATGCTTCCCTAAGTAAATCAATTATTTCCTTCTTGTTTTAGTGAATTCTTCTTTTTTTGCCCTTACCAGTTTCTCATATGCTTTTTTGTTTGCTCTTGTTTTACCCGTTGGTTCCTTTAGTAATCTTCGCATTTTTTTACAATCTTTATCGAACCATGGGTTGGTTAGGAAGCTATTCCTTTCTTTATTTTTAGGTTTAGCTCTCTTGCATTTATTTAGAGCTTCTTGAATAACGTGCATTAACCATTCACTCTTACTGTAATCTCTGCTATTGTGAGGTAGTTCTTCCCTTTCCTATAACTTGTTATTTAATACTACTCTAAAATTCTATCGATTTTCATCTGTTAAGAGAATGTTTCCCTTGTGAGCATATTTATTTTGATTGCCTTGCAAGTGTGTTTCCCTTGGTTTGTCTCCATGCATTTGAAGTTTCATAACAATTGGGTTGTGATCTGACTTAAGTTCCACTGGAGAATCTTCCACTTCTAGCTCCTCTATTTTTGGTATGTAATTCTGTGAGCATATTACATAGTCTATTACACTTTTTCCCTTATATGTTTTGCATGTATACTTTCCTGAATTTTTCCATTTGTTTATCCCATTGCAAATAATTAAGTTGTATATCCTACAAAGACCTAACAACTCTTCTCCATATTGCGTGATAGCCCCATGCTCATCTTCTGAAGTCCTGGTTCACTGCTGATTTTCCTCTTCTGGCATCCAAAGAGGATTAATCTCAATATCTTTGTTACCTTCTAGAATGTTAGCTTGCTTATTTGTTGTCCTTGCATTGAAATGTCCAATTAATATAATCTCCCCCAACTTACTGTATATTGAAATGTCTCTTTTTATGGAGGAGTATGGGTCTTCTCTATTAAGGTCATGTTTCTTGTAGAATTTAGAATTCTTGGGAGCAAAATAACATGCTACTATGCTAATAACTGATTTATTTTATAGGATATTTATCTAGATGTACTATTTGCTTTCGAAGTCAAAGACATAAGAAATTTATTAATTAACTTATTTAATGGAGAATGCATGATTAAAAATATGCTATATGTACCAAGTCTAGCTACTAATATACTATCGATATCTCATATGATAGACCAAAATCTAGTGGTTGAATTCAATATCATTGGAAATAAAATAAATGTGTCATTACTAAATAGGATAAACCTATAGCAATTGAACCCTTTATAAATGGTCTATTTGCTCTTGATACCTTATCAAATATTGTTCTATCAGTAAGAACATTAGAAATAAGAGATATGTGGAATAAAATGCTAGCACATATAAGTGGATCTTATTTAAGCAAAATGAGTAAATATCAAATGATGGCAGGATTACCTAAATTAACATGGCAATCTAAAATTTATCTAGAATGACTAGCAAGAAAACAATATAGAATACCTTTATGAGTTAAGCTTACACAGAGCTAAGGAACCACTAGAAATAGTGTATCCAAATTTATGTGGGCAAATGGAAGCTAGTCTTGGAGGACATAAATATTTTTAGTTATTTGTTGATGATTATTCTAGGAAAATATGGGTTTATTTCTTGAAATTTAAATATGAAGCCTTTACATGTTTTAAACAATTCAATCAACTAGTAGAAACAGAAACTAGAAGATCAATCAAGAATATTCATTCATATATGAATGGTGAATATCTATCATTTGATTCATTTCTAAAGCAAAATGGTATAAAAAGATAACTCACTATTGCTTATTTAACTCAACAGAATGCTATAGTAGAAAGAAGGAATCATTCCATTATAAAAATAGTACATTATATTCTAAAGGAAGTAAATCTTGGTTATCAATACTGGGTAAAAGCAATCAAAACCATAGTGTATATATAAAATAGATCACCCACAAGAATTCTTATAAATGTTACTCCTAAAGAAACTTGGTCATGACAAAAAACTTTAGTGGCACATCTTAGACTTTTTGAATGCAAAGCATACATGCATATTCCAAAGCAAAAAAGAATAAAATTAGATGCTAAAACCATGTGTGGTATATTTCTTGTATATGATGATGATTCAAAAGATATAGAATAATTGATCCAAACACAAAGAAAATCTATGTGAGCAGAGATGTGGTTTTTTATGAAGAAAAAAAAACTCTTGTCTAATATCCAAAGGTCAATACAAGCCCTATTCTAGTTATTTTCTTAGATATAGAAGAATCTTCAAGTGAAGAATCAGAACCTAAAATATTTAATGAACCAATTTCAGACTCAAAACTCACAATCTCACCCTAAAAAAAAGAGGTAAAATGATATATAAATACACTTAAGGATTCTAAGCTAGAGAGGTTGCCAAATCTTACTACTACAAGACCTCAAAATCGAAGTATGATAAGACTAAATATGGGGCTAATAATTTCAATAAGAGAATCTATAACCACACAAGATGCCATAAGACAAGAAGAATGAAAAACAACGATGGAATCATAAAATGCAACACTAGTGAATAACAAAACATGGGATTTAGTTGACCTACCAAAAGGGAAAAAAATAGTCAAATGCAAATGGGTTTACAAGATAAAATGTAAGGCAGATGGTTCTCTTGACAAATATAAGGCATGACTAGTTGCAAAAGGTTATGCTCAAACAAAATGAATTGACTATCGAGAAAAAATTGCACCTATAGCAAAAATGTATGCTATACACACAATGGTGATCTTGAAGAAGAAGTATATATGATTCAACCAAAAGGTTTAGTTATCAAGGGACACGAAAAAAGGGTTTGTAAGTTAAAAAAATCATTATATAGCTTAAAACAAGCTCCTAGAGCATGGTACATTAAAATTAATGATCATCTATCATGACAAAATTTCAAAAGAAGTGCATCAAAATAAAATTTTTAATATAAAAAAGGTTGTTGGATCTAAAATAATAATTTTCATGGTATATGTTGATGATCTGGTAATCACAAGAAGTTTAGACATGAATAGATAATGTAAAAAATTATTTGGAAAGATAATTTGAGATGACGAATCTAGGACCCCTACACTATTGATTTGGTCTAGAAATTTATCAAAAATAAAATACTATCATAATAACCCAAACAAAATATGCAAAATTATTATTTGACAAATACAAAATGATAGTGTAAACCTAAATATACTCCAATGGAACAAGGGCTACAATTATCAATATATGATGAGTCAACAAAAATTTATGCCACTATATATCGACATCTAATTAGAAGCCTTCTATACTTGACAAACATGAGAGCTGATATTGTCTTTGCTATAAATTATCTCTCTAGGTTTATGCAAGATCCTAGAGAAAGTCATTGGAAAGCTACTAAGAGAATACTACAGTATCTCAACAAAATCATAGAATATGGTCTAGAATACAAGAAAAAAGATTATTTCTACTTACAAGGATATTCAAATTCTAACTATGCTGGATCAATAGATGATAGGAAATCAACATCAAACTATACATTCTATCTTGGTTCAGGGCCTATTTCATGGTATAATAAAAAATAACATGCAATAGTTTTATTGTCAATAGAAGTAGAATATCGTGTAGCAAGAGATGTTGTATGTGAAGCACTTTGGTTACAATACATTCTCTCTAATATGCGTATCAAAAGAACTCCTACAATATTCAATTGTGACATTCAAGGATTTCAAAAACTAATAAAAAAATATTATGATTCATGAAAAGAACAAAACACATTGAAGCTCAATGTCACTTTATTAGAGATCATGTTTTGGTCCATCATATTCAAATAAAATATGTTCCTACTGAAGATTAACTTGCAGATATTTTTACGAAGGTACTTAGTCAAAACAAATATAAAATATTTCAAAAATATCTCTATATAGCAAAAGGTCTTCATACTGAATAATGTAATATAGGGGGGTGTTAAAGGTATTGCATTATTTGGTACCTTGTATACCATTTTAAATATTTATATTAGGACTGTGTTTATAGTATGTTTCAAAGTGTGCATGTAAATAATCATGAGTGAGATGTGTCATATGTGTAAGCGAAGAATCATGAGTGATATGTGTCATGTGTGGAAGTGGATTCATGTGAGATGTGTTAGCTTTTGATGCTATATATTTAAGGAAATGCAACCACAAGGCATAAAATGAGCATGCAATATTAAATATATGATAATGGCAATATATTAAGCATGTAAAACTCATAAGAAACTTCTATAATAACTCATAAAACTACCATTAATGAAAGCTCACGAAAATGGGATCTTCATACAAAATATGGAGATCTCAAATGCTCCATTCTTCATTCATGCTCTACATTGTATCTAACTTGAGCACTACTCTACTCTAATGTGCTCTTGCACTCTCACTATGTTCTCTCTCTTTATCTCTACTACAAAGGCCAATATATAATGGAGTATAACTCTTGGACTTCCATATTCCTATGACTCACTATATTCCTATTCTATAGACTCATGTACACATGGACAACATGCACATTTACATCATTGCACATTCTAATAATACTTGTGCATTTATTACATTGCATAAAGTAAATACTCAAACCCTAATCTAAGACACTCTCCTAATCTAGAGATGTACCCAAGATGGTACATTAGCATGTACCAAATAATGTAATATATTCCAACACCCCCTTGTATTACATTATTTGGTTATTGAAGACTTTAGTCTTCAATATGGTCTTCATCCTAGTTTTGGAACTTGAGCTCTTCTTTTCTACTTTCTTCATTGTGCTCTCTGTTTGTATCCTGATCAAGTAAATAATTAGTATCTTCATCTTGTTCCTTTAGTTCACTTTGATCTGTATTCAGCTTGAAAGTATTTTCTTTCATCTTCATCTTTTCTTTTCTGTCATGCTTCCTCTTTCTTCTTCTTCTTCTTCTTCATTTCTGCATTTTTACTAGTGATATATCTTCTTCATGATGAGTTAGTATATCATCACAATAGTATTGGTCAGGATTTAGTATTTCATTGCTAATATGTTCATTTTATTTCATGTTTTGAGAGAATTCAAAAATAATTAATGATAGATATATCATCAAACATTCTTTTGATGTAAATATAACTATGTTTTGAGTATTCCACCAAGCTTTGAAAAGTACTTCATGAAGATAACCAATTAATGTCATAAAATTTCCTTCTTTTGCTTCCTTGAGAAACAAAGAGAATCTTTCTTTTTTACTAGTAGACAAATATTTGTATCCATCAAAAGTATCTATTAAGTTTTGTGAATAAAATTTCAATTCATGAAATAGTTCTTCATTATTGAATGCATTCCTCACTATTTCATCCATGCTTCTTCTAATTTAATCTTTGAAGTGGAATTCCTTATAGCTCCCTAGTATTATGTATTGAGAATAGTTTTTATAGAATCTTTTAACTTTCAAAACATTGAGGTTGACTACCTTATGACTCCCTAGTTTAGAGATCAAATTCAATGAACTCTTTTCAATTCTCAAATTTGTAGGATACCTCAAAAATTCTAATGTTCAATCAATGGTTTTGACAAGGGTTTAATTTTTCAAATATCTAGGTAGAATTCCTTTTAACTCCCTAGTATTTTGAGTATAAGATCAAATTTGATAATATCTTTTCAATTCTCAAGTTTTGTAGAATACCTTGTATCTCCCAAATGTTTTGAATATAGTATGGTCTTGATAAAATGTTTAGCTTTCTAGGTTACCTTTGAGTTGAATCCCTTTTATCTCCCTAATGTTCAACTTCTATTCTTCACCTTATTTCTCCCTATTTATGAATGGAAAGCTAAAGATATTTTGATGCACTTTCAATTTTGATGAGGTTCTCTGTTTTTCAAGACCTTTAAGTTGGATTCCTTATGTCTCGTTAATTTGAGCAAGAGACTAATATCAAAAGTAATTTTTCCAACTTTCTAGCAATTCTATGTTTTGCTTCTTTCAATTTTCAATAGTATAGTTTCTAAATTTCAATAACTTAAATTTGGTGTTGAACTCCTTATAACTCCCTAGTTGGAAATTTAGAAACAAAGGTATTTGCAAATATAATATTTCTATTTCAATGTAGAAATCCTTATACCTCCAAGTTAGACTATTTGCAAAAATATTTCTATGCAATTTGAATGAGGTAATTTCAAAAACCTTTCTAAATACTTCTTTCTTCAAAAACTTCTAAGGCATTCAATAATACTTCTAAGGTTGCAAATCTATACCTTATTTCTCCTTTTATTAAAACAACCTTGAGTATAATGAATTAATTAACTTGACTTCAATATTATGCCTTGTATCTTTTGCAAAGGTTTAAGATTAGACTAAATATTTCTTACCTCCTTTAATATAGCACTCCAAAGCTTTCTCTTGCTTACTTTATACTGCAACCTGCGCTCTTCTTCCACTGTGATGCATTCAATGCACTTTGACGCTCGAACTCCAAAGCTTTGACTCTCTAAAATTGCATCTTTCTCTTCCCTTCGACATAGCGCATATGCACTAATCTCTAGCACTTTACTCTCTCCTCTTCACTGCATTCTCTATGTCTTGATTGTGTTCACTCTGATCTATCCCTTTATTGCATGTAGAAGGCATTACTTTACATAAATATTGGTGCTTTGCTTCTATCAAGACACTTGGCATTCGAGTTGATGCTTCTTCTATGGTGCCTAAATACTCCTTGGTGGTTGGCGCTTTGTATCCTAGGTGACACTTGTCTTTTACACCTGCAACACTTGTCGATGAATGTTACAACTTGCTACCTCCTTGGTAACGTTTGAGTTATCATTGCACTTGACTTATTTGTTCCCTCTACAATGACTGTTTCGCTTCCTTGGTGCTCAAACTCTCCTCATAGTGGTTGGTGCTCTATGTCTAATGTGCCAAATGGTAAATAGAAACTTTATCTTTTCACCTTATGTACCATATGTTGCTTTATTCTTCAACGCCTTTCCTTCCAATGTAATACTCATTAATGAGCAATCTTCAACCACTTCTATCACTCTTTCTTTTGTATACATTATGTTGGTTGTAACTCAAGTGTCTTACCTTATTTTTGCATTATGTAGCAAGCGTTATATCAAATGATGATTGGCTCTTCATTGTCCTCCTTTCAATAGCCTTGTATTGAGTTTGTGCAACCCTAATGGTGTTCGCTTAACCTCACCAAAGCTTCTTCGATGGTGAATCTCTTCCTCAACTATGTTCTTGGTTGAATGATGGTGGTGCTCTAGGTAACCTTCTTTGAAGATGGTGGTGGCTCCTCTACATTGGCTTGGTGGTTCTTCCACTTGTTTGGTGGTTGCTCAACTTGGCACCTATTGATTTCCTCTTATTGGTGGTGCTCTTACCTCTTTGTTTGGAAGTTGGCTCGCTTGGCACTTTGCTACGTAAATGGCACTACTTTTGAGTGCTTAAATTCAATAGAACTTTGTGCTCCTTTTTTGTAATGTATTGCCAACTATTGTACGTAGCTTTAGATAGATAATAGCTATTGCTTGCCCCCTGTACTTTCAGTTACACTAGCTTTCTTGAAATGATGGCTTTCTTATCCAATATGGTGGTGCCTCTTCTCTTTGCCAAGACTTGGTAATGATGGTATTTCTTCCATGATAGCTTCTCCTTGTTGGCTACTCTTCCATAATGACTCCTCCTCATCTCTATGCTTGGCGATTTCTTCTTTGATGACTCCAAGCTTCTAATTTATGCCAAAACCTATGTCTTTTAAATAGAATAATACTTCTATTTTTTACTGCAACTTATTTACTTTCCAAGAGATAGTAAGGATTTGATTCCTTTCCTTATATTATTTCTAACTTCTCCTTTCTTTGTTGCAGGTTTTAATCCCTTGGGAATGCTATCTTCTCCAACCTTGAGGATATAAACTTGAGACCTTTCCTTTTGCTACTTTAAAACTTAAATGTGGTGCTTTTAAAGACTTAATAATAAGCTAATGTGAACTTTCAAATAATAAACTTTTATAGCACCAATATTGCATACCTTTTGGTCTCCTTTTGTAGCTAGATTTCTTGGTGATTTGATTCACCTATTTGTTGCCCCGAATTTGTAAAAATTGTTGCTCCAATTCTTATTACTTTGCTGCCCTAAACTTGTTAATCTTGCAGCTCTTCTTGCTGTCCAAATTAACTTTATTTTATAGCTTCTAATGCAGCCAATTTCTTCTCTTAATGCTACTCCAAGAACTAATTTCTTTACCTTTATATTGTTGTCCAAAAACAATAATTAATTCCTTCAAATTGCTACCTTATTTTGCTTCTAATTCCTCCTTCAATTTTTTGTTTAATGACCTTTCAAAATCTACCCTTATTTTCTCCAAAACATAGCTTTATGTCACCTTCAATTTGTTGTCTTGTGACTCTTCAACTTCTACTATGAAAATCAGTGATCTTCTCCTTCGCAAATCAGCCTTCAAGCCTTCAATGGTAGTCTTCAAATTTCTTAAATTGGTGGTCTCTTCTACCTTCTTTCTCCTCCTTAGCTCTTGTCAAATTCTAACTTCAAACTTGGCCTATTTAGTTGGCCTCTTTCTCAAGAATCTGAATGTCTTGAGATCTTCAAGAATCCTTTCTAAAATTTGGAAAACTTCTTGCCAAATCCTTCTTCCTTTTGGGCTTGTTGTCGGATGGCGATAATTATCCCAAATTCTTCTTTTTAGGAGCTACTCCTTCTTGCAATATTCTACCTTGAGCTATCTTCAAATCTTCTCCAATGGCCACTTTTCCAATTTCTTCAATAGGGCTTCTCTAGCCTTCTTCTTCTTTCTCCTTTCAACTTTTCTTGAGACCTCTTCTCTTGGGTCTTCAAATTTTGTAGCTTCTCAAATCTTCAATAGGACTTTTCTTAGTCCTCCTATCTTTAATCTTCAATCTTCTATCTTCCAAATCTGGAAGTTCTTCAATGGGACCTTTTTCTTGGGTCTCCTCCTTCTAGAGTTGCTTTCTTTAATCTACAATCTGTAGTCTTCAATATTCTAAGGGAACCTTCTTCTTAAGTCTCCTCAATATTCAATATTCAATAGGGCTCCTTTGGCCTCTTTCTTCTCTTCTTAATATTCAATGTCTATTTTTCTACAACAAAGAACTAATCCCTGCATGAGGAAAGCACATAGACTTTCAGGAAATCGAAGATGAAATTCTTCTCTATCCGTTGTAGGAAGCTTCTCAACTTTTGAGAACTAATTTTCTACAAAAAAAACTTAGATAGTAGCAAGCAAATCCATGCAAATATCTAGATCTCTATAAATCAATAAACATCACTAGTTATCCTTTAATCTAGTGGAAAGAGATCTATGTTGAGTCCTTTTGAGTGGTATTTTCACCCAGTTGTGAAAGTACAACTCTCCTTTAGGATTTGGGTTCCAAATCCCCTCTTGCAAAGAAGTCAAACAAACAACTTCTCCAAGGTCTCTGCTGTATTAGCATTTGCAACTGTGTATTGGTAATCTCAAATGAAGATAATCAATTTAAATACTTGGAACACCTTAGTGATTGCAAGTAATCGTAAACAAGGGGCAATGTTGTTTTATTTCACCATGAAACTTTAGTGATTGTTCATTGATTTTTTTGGATTTTGTAATTTTTTAAATGTTTATTTTAAATAAGTTAAACTTTCTGAAGAAAATAAAATGCAGAGAATGAAAATGCAATGCAGAAAACAAACTGAAAATAAAAATGCACTCAGTATGATGCTATCCTGTTCCGACAAAATCGAAGATGTGAGGTCTCCATGCATGCAACCTAACCTATTGGACTTGCAAAACATGCACAATCCCCATAGACTAAGTGCTGGTTTCTAGGGTACGAAATAACATTTCAGATTTCAAATATTCGCCTAATGTAACCCAAAAAGATGGCATTTAACATTATCTATAAATTCAAAATCTGAAAAATGAAAGAATAAACATTAAATCCATAGCATGCAAAGAATATCTCCTTCTTTCTTGCCCACAAGATGCAAATTTTTGAACACTTCTGCATTAAAAATATGTCATTTTACAATAGCAAAATCTCTGGTTTTTCCAAACCAATTTGTGGAAGAGAAACAACTCAAACAGGTCCAGAATGGCTTCCTCGCCTTCACTTTGCAACTCTGCTTGCAGCGGTTTCCAACCCCTCTCGGCCTCTTTGAATGGCGTATTTAAACTTCTAAAAAAATTGTTTCTCCTTCCATGATGGTTCGTTTCATTTTTTGATGGTTGTTCGTTTCACCTTCCCTGACTGTTAGTTTCACCTTCCCTTGTATGCGTGTGCTTTGGTTTCCATTTTGTGGCCCTTCGCTGCGTTTCTCCACATGGGCTTGCATTCGTTTCCCTCCGTGTGTAACGGCCATCTTAAATGATCATGTAACGCTTTGTCTTATTCATTAGATTTTGTCCTTATGTCCACGTCACTGATGCAGGTCCGTTACCTTGGCGAAACTGGAACATGTCGCGATATCGTGACACTTTTGCCTCCTTGCTCTCTTTTGTTGCTTGTAGCCACGAAAATGTAACATGTCGCGATATCGCGACACTTTTTCCATTTTGGCCATGATGGTGCAACATGTCACGATATCATGACACTTTTTCTCTTTAGTTCTTTCTTCTCTCACTTGGTCATGAAAATGCGACATGTCGCGATATCGCGACACTTTTCTTCTTCCCTCTCTCTTTGCTTTGAATCGCGAAAATGCAACATGTCGCGATATCGTGACACTTTTTCCTGTTTTGCCTTTCTCTATGCTTTGAATCACAAAAATGCAACATGTCGCGATATCGTGACACTTTTTCTCTTTTGCCTTTCTCTATGCTTTGAATCACGAAAATGCGACATGTCGCGATATCGCGACACTTTTCTTTTCTTGTTCTTTCTTGTCTTGTTTGGTCGCGAAAATGCAACATGTCGCGATATCGCGACACTTTTCCTTCCTAGCTCCTTCTCTTTGCTTTGAATCGTGAAAATGCAACATGTCGTGATATCGCGACACTTTTTCTCTTTTGCCTTTCTCTATGCTTTGAATCGCGAAAATGCAACATGTCGCGATATCGCGACACTTTTCTTTTGTACGGCCGCAAAAATGCAACATGTCGCGATATCGTGACACTTTTCTTTCTTCTTCTTTCTTTTCTCGTTTTGTCATGAAAATGCAACATGTCACGATATCGCGACACTTTTCTTTGTACGGCCGCGAAAATGCAACATGTCGCGATATCGCGACACTTTTCTTTTCTTCTTCTTTCTTTTCTTGTTTTGTCGTGAAAATGCAACATGTCGCGATATCGCGACACTTTTCCTTCTTGTTCTTTCTTGTCTCATTTGGTCGCGAAAATGCAACATGTCGCGATATCGTGACACTTTTTCTTTCTAGCTCTTTCTCTTTGCTTTGAATCGTGAAAATGCAACATGTCGCGATATCGCGACACTTTTTCCTATACGGCCGTGAAAACGCAACATGTCGCGATATCGCGACACTTTTTCTCCTCTGATCACAACTGCAACATGTCACGATATCGCGACACTTTTTCTCTTTTAGCCGCAACCAAGCGAACATGTCGCGATATCGCGACTCTTTTTCTCCTCTAACCGCAACCAAGAAACATGTCGCGATATCACGACTCTTTTTCTCTTTTGGCCGCGATGGTGCAACATGTCGCGATATCGTGAACCTTTTTCTATTTTGGTCGCGACGATGCAACATGTCGCGATATCGCGACACCTTTTCTCTTTGTGGAGTTTTGCTTTTTTCCTTGATCTTTAGCCTATGGGCCACTTCAGTCTTCTTGGAACACATGCAAAAAAGTGGGTCCCCAATTTTGGGGTACATTGTGGAGCAGCCACAACAAATGGCGACTTCCGTTGGAAATGCTCCTGAGCATTTCGGTGAGAACTCAACCTGAAAACACAGACTCAAATACAAGCGTCAAAAAATATCCCAAGAATGAAACTAGACGAGAAATACATGAAGCATTAGAATTATTAAGCATCAGCTCGGTGTGTGCAATGTGCTTCATTCCCTATCGTTTGAAATTGATCAACATTCCATTGTCAGCTTCACTTATGATTCGTATGCAAGGCTATGAATGATTTGTGCAGGATTTGATGTATGATGAAGATGCTAGAGATATAACAACCTGCTTTGCAAAGGCTCAAACCTTCTAGTATCATGAACAAACATATCAAAACTATCAAACCCTCTTAGGACCAAATATGTGCATACTGAATTAATTTATTAGATCCCAAAGTTGGTTATGTGTCACTACCATCTTGAACCCATGTGCAAGTGTAAGTGAAATCAGAGCTTTGGGGAATAGGATTCCCAACCTAAGCGAGATGGGAATTTAACCCTATCCTTACTACTCTGATCTGGAGTTCATTACCTCATCTTGAACAAAATGATTTAACCTGTTATGGATGAAACCTGTCAAGCTAGCCTCGTCCGTTTGAGCAGTCAGTGGTCTTGTTTTTAGACAAGACATGTTGCCACGCATGAGCATACTCCACTCGCAAATCCAGCGTCTATAGCCCCGGTGGAGATTAACCCCATAATCCATGATTTGGCTTTACTTTTGATTTCTTGGACCTTGGGGATGACTACCCATCCTTGCAAGGGACATGTAGTACGATCCTTCCAATCCAATATTAATAAAGAAATGAAAAATATTTTCTTTGGAATTTCAAGTTCTTGAATGGGCAAAATAGAAGCTTTGGGGAATCGGATTCTCAACCTAAGCGAGATGAGAATTAGACCCTATCCTTACTACTCCATGAAGGTCAAATCAGAGCTTTGGGAATCGATTCTCAACCTAAGCGAGATGAGAATTAGACCCTATCCTTACTACTCCATGAAGGTCAAATCAGAGCTTTGGGGAATCGGATCCTCAACCTAAGTTCGATGAGGATTTAACCCTATCCTTACTACTCTGATTTTAGGCTTTAAGCATTATGGGAGTGGTAAAAACCACTATTTTAAGGATTATGTTGCATGATAGGACAGACACGAAATATTCCTTTCGCCTCACCTTTTCTTCCAAGTATGGTTTTGACCATTTTGCTCAAGATTCTCTTTAATATGCATAGAACGTGCTTGGTTCAAGATAGTTTGGGCATCAGTTCCCAACCTTAGGATCCTTTTAATATATGTTATGTAATAACCCTAAGAGGATTCGACACCTTTTCAATGATTGTACATGAAATGAAGATGCAACTGAGATGAAATGTATATGCAATGCGGAATGTAATATGAGATATGAATGCATTGCTCCTTTTGAAATGCGGATGGAGTATATATATCACCTACTTTACCATAATGTGAAAAACTGACAACTTCATGCATCACAAGTTCCAAACGATATTCTTTAATGTGTTTGCAATATTCATGGAGCTTTCTGCAATACAATTTCGATGTTTCATATTCTCCAAGTCTTAGTCAACATTCATAAGGACCTAAGTTGACAAACCAAAAATGTCCAAAGGACCAACACACAAAACTTAAAACCAAAATGAGATCCATTCCAAAACCAAAACACGAAAACCAAAAGTATATACAAATGTACAAAAAGTTTGGATTATCATTTTCCCGGATCCCAAACCTGATTAGAATTCTTTAAAAGACATATGACGTGATACACATACCAAGTTTTGCAGGAATCCAACAAAAACAAGATCAAACCAAAAAAAGAACCAAACCTCCACTTGCCCCTCTCACCATACCAATTTGATTTAGTTTCATTAATAATCCTATGGTGGAGCTTCAAGTTTTCAAATTGATTAGACAATGATTGATGTTCAATTCTTTTATGTCTATTCTTTAAGATGTCCATTCCGCACTTTGATTCATGGTGTAGAAATAAGCTTTCATTTTCATTCAATAAAGCCATAACATTAATAATATTTGAATCAAACCATTCATTAGGCAAACCTTCATTCAAATTTTGCATGGTGAAACCAAAACGATGAGATTTTACCTTTGGCCCGCTTTCATTTGACCTTACTTGAAGAGGATTTGAAAATTCCTCTTTTCTCTCATGACATTCATCATCCTGTAGCACTTGTTCTTTCTCCATGACTTGTTTATCAAAGGCACCAAACTTAGGTACCCAATCGAAAATACGTCCATCCCTTTCAAACCATAAGTCTTGTCTATCTAGGGGTGGGTTGACTAACACATTTCCGTGATCAATCACTTGGGTTGTTTTGGGTAACGTGAGATTTTCAATTGGATCATCAATGATATCAAACCCAAATGATTTAGGTTTTGTAATTTTCTCATTTTGAAATGGCATAATCATTGTAGCACAAGTAATTGGATCAAGATTTTCAATTTCTTTTCCTCCCAAGGAATCTAAAGCAAATGACTCTCCTTCTTGATTCATGGTTGTAGAATCCTCATCATGTTCCAAAATTTGATGAGATTCGAATTCCTCTTCCAAAACTTTCTCAAATTGTACAGGATTTATAGTATCCTCATGTGAGGAAGCAATTGAGTTATCCTGCATATTAATTGACGCAACAAGTTTATTAGAAGATTTAGATTGATCATATTCTTCCCATTTCTTCCACGAATCATAGTAATCATCCTCCAAGTTCAAATTGTGATGCTCAAGTACCTCTTCTTCATCTTCTGATTCATCAACGTGTTTCTCATCCCATTCATCTTCACCTTCCTCATTCTCACTCTCTTGACGATATAGAGTTTCCACCACCAAAACGTTGTCCACTCCTTGTTGATGTTGGGGTGGACCCTCATTTGGCACAAGTTCCAAATCATCCACTTGCGCTTGTAGACAATGGGTATACCTAGCAATTTCGGGACAATTCCTTTCATTATGCGCCTTTGTATTATGCAATCTACACCCATTTTCCCATGCAAAATCAGAAATATTAAGAATGGAACTAGAGTGACTTGGTCCTGCAGAAGTATCTATCTGATTAGCAATAGGGGAAGGCACACCCCCATTGTTTGGCTTCGCATTCCACTGTCTCCCTCTATTGTTGAAATTTTGATTTGGGTGAGGGGCATGGGATTCATACTTCTATTTTTGAACCAAATCATTACTCAATTTGTGAACCATCTTTTTGAGTTCTTCAACCTCCGAATAAATCTCTTTTGGTTGAGCTATGTTATTGCTAGTTCCAATAGGATTTGCGTAATTGGTGAGATCTTGACTTAACATTTGAGTTGGATTTTGAGCCACTTTATTTGTGTAGGGATTCACACTTTGAATTCGAATTGGATTGGGGAAAGGAACTATAGCCTCGAGAATTAATCGGATCGGCTCCCTGCATAGTCTCGTTGACTATTTTGCAAAAATGAAGGAATGGGGGGAATGGATGTGATTGGTTGAATTGGAATGGGTGCGTAAGCGGGTGTTGATGAATACGGTTGTTGATAAGGCAAAGCATTTATGCCTGATATTTGTGGGGCCATGATCTGATTCATCATAGGAGCTTGACCATATGGACCATATTGTCCTACCATAGGCATCTGGGAAAACCCATAACCCTATGGTGTCATTTGTTGTTCAATGGTCATAGCTTCATTGTAGGCTAGAGCAAGCGTGGTAACTTGAGGATTTTGCCTTGCAAACATTGTCATCATAGGATCCAATGCCCCAAAATATATTTGCAAAGCTACTACGGGATCAATGGCAAAATGCCGAATTGCTCTATTATAGCACTTCTGAAATCTCTGATTAAAAGTTTGGATTGGCTCACCCTGGCCTCTTTTGCATGTAATGAATCGATTATAGATGATTGTGGGATCTAATGGTGACCTGGAATTGGTTGACAAAAGCATCCTCCATTTGCGTCCATGACGTAATGGAACCAATGAGGTAAGCAAATATACCATTCGTAAGCCACTTGGTCTAGGCTCATGGGGAAGAGTCTACAAGCCACATCTTCATGTTGAACGTGCAGTCTTATCAAAACATCCCTATAGGCCTGAATATGTTCTTCTGGTCCTTGGGCCATCCGGTTTGTATTTTGGCAAAAATCTCTCTATATTCCTTGGGATCTCGTGAATATCCCCCGCAATATTCAAAGGAATGTTATGGGCTCCGTACCAAGGAGGTGGTGGAGGTTGGGCCATTTGATTCAAAATCGATGATGATAACCCTACAAGAACCTGACAAAACTCTCAGTACCTCAAAGAAAACCTGTGACACAAGAAAATCCTGTAATTAATGAAATTCAAAGAATAACTTCCAAAATCAACTTGTTAGTCATGAAAGAAGGAACCTTGACAAAGCAATATTCTAAAACAATGCACAATCAAAACACCTTATTCCAAACATCTTATTCCTATATGAACAATCAAAAAGCGTTAGGACAATGAAATAAACCGATTCGGCCCTCCTTCTAGCACCAATCTGTTGAGTGGTATTTTCACCCAGTTGTGAAAGTACAACTCTCCTTTAGGATTTGGGTTCCAAATCCCCTCTTGCAAAGAAGTCAAACAAACAACTTCTCCAAGGTCTCCGCTGTATTAGCATTTGCAATTGTGTATTGGTAATCTCAAATGAAGATAATCAATTTAAATGCTTGGAACACCTTAGTGATTGCAAGTAACTGTAAACAAGGGGCAATGTTGTTTTATTTCACCATGAAACTTTAGTGATTGTTCATTGATTTTTTTGGATTTTGTAATTTTTTAAATGTTTATTTTAAATAAGTTAAACTTTCTGAAGAAAATAAAATGCAAAGAATGAAAATGCAATGCAGAAAACAAACTGAAAATAAAAATGCACTCAATATGATGCTATCCTGTTTCGACAAAACCGAAGATGTGAGGTCTCCATGCATGCAACCTAACCTATTGGACTTGCAAAACATGCACAATCCCCATAGACTAAGTGTTGGTTCCTAGGGTATGAAATAACATTTCAGATTTCAAATATTCGCCTAATGTAACCCAAAAAGATGGCATTTAACATTATCTATAAATTCAAAATCTGAAAAATGAAAGAATAAACATTAAATCCATAGCATGCAAAGAATATCTCCTTCTTTCTTGCCCACAAGATGCAAATTTTTGAACACTTTTGCATTAAAAATATGTCATTTTACAATAGCAAAATCTCTGGTTTTTCCAAACCAGTCTGTGGAAGAGAAACAACTCAAACAGGTCCAGAATGGCTTCCTCGCCTTCAGCTCTGCAACTCTGCTTGTAGCGGTTTTCGACCCCCTCCTGGCCTCTTTGAATGGCGTATTTAAACTTCTGAAAAAAATTGCTTCTCCTTCCATGACGGTTCGTTTCATTTTCTATGGCTATTCATTTCACCTTCCCTTGTATGCGTGTGCTTTGGTTTCCATTTTGTGGCCCTTCACTACGCTTCTCCACATGGGCTTGCATCTGTTTCCTCCGTGTGTAACGACCATCTTAAATGATCATGTAACGCTTTGTCTTATTCATTAGATTTTGTCCTTATGTCCACGTCACTATGCAGGTCCGTTACCTTGGCGAAACTGGAACATGTCGCGATATCGCGACACTTTTTCCTCCTTGCTCTCTTTTGTTGCTTGTAGCCGCAAAAATGTAACATGTCGCGATATCGCGACACTTTTTCTATTTTGGCCGCGACGGTGCAATATGTCACGATATCGCGACACTTTTTCTCTTTAGTTCTTTCTTCTCTCACTTGGTTGTGAAAATGTGACATGTCGCGATATCGCGACACTTTTCTTCTTCCCTCTCTCTTTGCTTTGAATCGCAAAAATGCAACATGTCACGATATCGTGACACTTTTTCTCTTTTGCCTTTCTCTATGCTTTGAATCACGAAAATGCGACATGTCGCGATATCGTGACACTTTTCTTTTCTTGTTCTTTCTTATCTTGTTTGGTCGCAAAACGCAACATGTCGCGATATCACGACACTTTTCCTTCCTAGCTGCTTCTCTTTGCTTTGAATCACGAAAATGCAACATGTCGCGATATCGCGACACTTTTTCTCTTTTGCCTTTATCTATGCTTTGAATCGCAAAAATACGACATGTCGCGATATCATGACACTTTTCTTGTATGGCCGCAAAAATGCAAAGTGTCGCGATATCGTGACACTTTTCTTTCTTCTTCTTTCTTTTCTCGTTTTGTCGTGAAAATACATGTCACGATATCGCGACACTTTTCTTGTACGGCCACGAAAATGCAACATGTCATGATATCACGACAATTTTCTTTCTTCTTCTTTCTTTTCTCGTTTTGTCGCGAAAATGCAACATGTCGTGATATCGCGACACTTTTCTCTTCTTGTTCTTTCTTGTCTCATTTGGTCGCAAAAATGCAACATGTCGCGATATCGCGACACTTTTTCTTTCTAGCTCTTTCTCTTGCTTTGAATCGTGAAAATGCAACATGTCGCGATATCGTGACACTTTTTCCTGTATGGCCGTGAAACTGCAACATGTCACGATATCGCGACCCTTTTTCTCCTCTGACCGCAACCAAGCAACATGTCGCGATATCGCAACACTTTTTCTCCTCTGACCGCAACCAAGCAACCTATCGCGATATCGCGACACTTTTTCTCCTCTGACCGCAACCAAGCAACATGTTGCGATATCGTGACACTTTTTCTCTTCTGACCGCAACCAAGCAACATGTTGCGATATCGTGACACTTTTTCTCCTCTGACCGCAACCAAGAAATATGTCGTGATATCGCGACCCTTTTTCTATTTTGGCCGCGACTAAGCAACATGTCGCGACCACCTTTTCTCTTTGTGGAGTTTTGCTTTTTTCTTTGATTTTAGCCTATGGACCACTTTAGTCTTCTTGGAACACGTGCAAAAAAGTGGGTCCCCAATTTTGGGGTACGTTGTGGAGCAACCACAACAAGTCCCAGTCTTCACAAGTTTTACTACAACTCTATGGAAAGACTAGCCAAAAAACAATTCAAAAAAATTTGAAAGTGAAATCTCCCTAACTCCTCTCAATCTTCTTGTGGATCTCTCTATTTCCTATCAATCTACCTTGTGCTCTAATACCACTATTAGCTTTTGATGCTATATATTTAATGAAATGCAACCACAAGGTATAAAATGAGCATGGAATATTAAATCTATGATAATGGCAATATATTAAGCATGTAAAATTCATAAGAAACTTCTATTATAACTCATAAAACTGTCATTAGTGAAAGCTCATAAAAATGAGATCTTCATACAAAATGTGGAGATCTCAAATGCTCCACTCTTCCTACATGATCTACATTGTATCTAACTTGAGCATTACTCTACTATAATGTGCTCTTGCACTCTCACTATGTTCTCTCTCTTTTTCTCTCTACTACAAAGGCTAATATATAGTATGACTCTTGGCCTTCCATCTTCCTATGACTCACTATATTCCAATTCTATAGACTCATGTATATATGGATAACATGCATATTTACATCATTGCACATTCTAATAATACTTGTGCTATTATTACATTGCATAAAGTAAATACTCAAACCCTAATCTAAGACACTCTCCTAATCTAGAGATGTAGCCAAGATGATACATTAGCATGTACCAAATAATGTAATACATTAAAACAAGATATATCAAGATTAAAAGTAGTAGGTTATGTAATCGTGAGAGACTGTCATAATGTAAGGCATGTGATAGGTTGCATCTCCTATGAGTTTGAGAAGAGCAAAAATCAGGAGTATTGAAGAGTTTTTATGTAAAGTTATATATTGGAGACAAATATCCATGCTATGTAACAATTTTATATTAAGATATTTTTTATTATCAATAAAGTTGTATTTTGTTGATTTTTTATGTTATTATTGGAGTGAGACTATTGAATTTTGATTACTTGATCCTAAAACTAGGACCTATGATATTTTGGGCTCACCTTGCTAATAGTATTTGACGAGACATTAGTTTTAATTATTTTGAGATGTCTCCCTTCTCAATACAATGTATTTATTACTACTTTAAATATCACTTAAAAACACCAAGCTTTGAAAATTTGATGAACCTACTTCAAAAAGAAACCTCACATTCAAAACAAGAAGAACAAGTACCTTTTACAAATAAAAAAAGTAAGCAATCATTCAAAAGAGTTATAAGACCTCAACAACACTTCCAAAAAAGAAATCATTATCCTCAGCAACTAAAAAAGTCATTAGTGAATTTAGGTTACAAAAAAAAACATCAACAAAATAATAATGTTGTCAAAGATGATCATTCTAAAGGAAAAGAGCATGTATTTGTTGCACATTCTCAACTAAGTCAACTCAATGATGTTTGATATGTTGATTTTGGAGCAACCAAACACATGATAGGACAAAAAGATTAGTTTCAAAATCTAAACTATTCCAAACATGTAGGAAAAGTCTTTTTGGGGGATGATACATCCTATAATATAAAAGGTATAGGTGATGTAAAATTACGACTTGGATCACACACATGAAAAATCAAATAAGTATTATATGTTTCAGGACTCACCAATAATCTAATTTCAATCAATCAGTTACTTGAGCACAACTTGAAGGTTGAAATTTATCAACAAGAATCCAAGGTATGTTTCATTCTTGATAAAACTAAAATTTTTAAGATTATTGCATATACCAAAGGAATAGGTGAAATATTTGAACTTCACACCGTAGTTTTAAAACTCGTAACTTGGGAAAAACTTGACAACTTAATTTTGAAGAGTTTGTCAACAACTCTAAAAAAACTCAACAAAAACTTGACCAAAAAAATGTTATAAATTACAATATATACTCAAATAATCGTATTATTCTCATTTTCACCAAATTTGTTGGTATATAAATCTAAAAAACATTTAAAAAATTATTTGGAATCCAAATTAATTTACATGAACCCAAGTTTTATTTTTTTAATACATAAAGGAATCGGCAACTACTTTTCCTTTTTAACAATTGGTCACAGGATCAAGTCACATTTGCCTTCGATCATAACATCAAATCATGGTGTTGCCACTATAACCCCTATCTCACCTCGGTAAACACAACCCTAAGTGAGGAATATCCCTGATAGATTGGTTTTGGTACCGCAATCATCCAGTTGGTGCACACTCAATGGACTCAGATCAGACTACCATCTTTGCCCAGATTAAACATGCCCCTAAGGTTTGAACCTAAGTCTCCTCTTCATAAATACCCAACATCTTACCAATCTACCTAACCCTCGTGAACGATGACACCAAGTTAATTATTTCATTTAACAAGATAATTGTTGGCAAGCTCATGAGGTCTCCATCCTGGGACCATGTCACAAACAACATATTTAATATCGAAGTAATAGAGTTTCCAATCAGTTCAATTTTATTCGGGATTTTAGATTATACAACGTTAAGAGGTGAAATAAGAGATAATTTTATTTTACTAGAGTAAATGTTTGTTGAGGTGGGGCAAGTGGTTATAGCATTAAAAGTAATGATTTCCATATTAAAAAAATCTTGAGAATTGTAAACAATTAAAATATTATCAGATTTCTCAATGTAGAATGAAGCACTTCTTTTCATTATATGAATTATGAATATTTATATAGGAGTGTGGGTAGTCCTAAGGGATGCACCCTTACATTAATGCCCTTACATTAATTACCTAATGTTTTATTCTAACATTTCCCCCCATAATAAATTAGGTCTATAAAGAACAAGAGAGGAAACTCTAAAAGTATTCAAACTCTCCACGATCCAAAGATTTGGTGAAAACATCAACAATTTGCTCCTTCATGAAAATGTAATGGAGTTGAATATTTTACAATGAAACATGGTCGTGAATGAAGTGCACTTGTATTTCAATATTTTTGGTGTGCTCATGAAAAATATGATTATGAACCAATTTCAAAACACCCTGATTATTGCAATGTAGAACTGTAGGTTGATTCTGTGGAATCCTGATGTCTGTCAAAATATGACCTAACCATACTACCTCAAAAATAGCATTTGTAGTAGCACAATACTCTGACTCTATGCTAGACTTTGATGTAATACTTTATTTCTTGCTACCCCAAGAAATCAATCCAGATCCAAGGAAGAACACATATCTAGTTGTTGATCTCCTATCATCCAAGGATCCTCTATAATCTGCATTTGTGTATCCATTCAAGAAGAATTTATCGTTCTTTTTGTACTCCAAGCCATAACTATCAGGACAACAAATGTATCTCAACACATGCTTAGCTGTTGTTCAATGAGCTTTATTAGGTTCATGCATAAACCTAGATAGATAACTAACAATATAGCAAATATCTACCCTGGTATATGTCAGGTAAATTAACCCTCCAATCAACTAATAATAGATAGTTGCACCTACCTGTTGAGAGCTATCATGGCAAGAAAAATGTAGACCAGGTTCAATTGGCATGGGCATGGGTTGGGACTCTATCATTCTGAATATCTCTAACAAAGTCTTGGTGTACTTCATTATTGGAAATTTGAGTTATTTTATGTTTTCATTGATGTCACATAGATCATTTATGTCACATTGATCACATTAAGTTTTGGTGGCCAAAGAATTTCATAAACAAGCATTTATGATATTTTGGAGAGCATGGATATATACAGGGTTTTTGTGAAAACCAAAGTAGGCAAAATAAAAGGTTTTATTTAAAACCATGGATGGCATATTTGAAATGGGTTTTTCTTAAAACCCAGGTTGGCTTTTCGTTTCGTCAAAAAAGGTGCCCTAGTGATGGAGATATTTATTTTTAAATATTTAGTTTAAATTTTAAATTATTTGAAATTTTAATTTTAATTTTAAAATTAAATATATTAATTATAGCGCCAATGTCTAAAGAAAGAGGAAAGGCATATATATATGCCAACAAAATCTTAGACTTTATGATCCCCAATGCTTATTTTTTTAATGCCTTCGATTGGGGAACGAATTGCAAAAAGAGAGAGAAGTGTGACTTTGGTCTATTGAAAAATCATTCGTGGAGTTTAATAAGACGCATAGGCATCTTTGCCTAGCGGTTCGTGAACTATGTGTTATGCAAGAGGTCCTATGGTCAATTCCCACCATGGTTATTTGCTTTGTTGAAGCGCTCGAAGCATTGTTAAGTTTTTCGAAGGGTCCAAAAGTTTATGATATAAGTTTTTGTTTGTGTCGCTTTGGACGTGTGAGGGTGTGTGGCCCAACGACAGGCTGGTTATGGTTAAAGCGTTGAGCAAGGAGACGTCATGAGATCAAATCCTGTCAAGGACAGAGGCAAGTTAATAATTTTTAATATATTTTATTTTTCTAAAGTTGCCCTAGGAGGAATAAGGGTTATGATGCATGTTTATAAAAAGAGAGATTTTTGGTGTTTCTCATTTTGAAAGTATATCATATTATATATCGTTGGAAATATTATTTCGAGGGCTATTTGATTAAATTGCTTAGAGGGAGAAATAAGGTGTGTGTAAAGAGATATTTCTATTTTTTAAAGGGTTTCAAAATTGAAGGTTGTTTTGTTCTTTTTCAAAGGTGATTAATTCTTTCATGAGGGGACATGTATTTTATTGAGTAGGAGTGATAAGGTGTTATTTGGATATTATTGTTGTGATATTAATCATGATCTCTAAACCTTGTTAAAAGTTGAAAAAGAAGTTTGTTTAGTGTTGCAGATTTAGTGGACATCCAATAAGGCGTCAAAAGGTATGAGCAATATTCTCCATTGACTTTGTTTATGGTGGTTGATTTCTGAAATATCATTGGAGAGAAAAGGATTGATTGTGGTTTCCTTTTCGAAAGTGGTTGGTTGAATGCTTCAAGGTTTTATGGTTTGAGATTTGTGTTTAAACCTTGTTTTATAAGCATAGTTTTTGAAGACCATTGTTTATGCAAAGAACTTGAGTTAGAAAAGAACATGAGTATCATTGTAATGTGAGATTTTTGGTTGAGCATTTTTGGAAATATTTGAGTTGGTTGATACATGCTTGGACTAGGGTTTTGTGAGAAAGAGTTATCCCTTGTGGTGATTTTTTGAGTTGAGTTTATTGATCCTATTCAAGTGATTGTGTGAGGTGATTGTTCCAGTCCCATGAAATAAAAAATTCTATAATTCTGATTTGGGTTCAGATTGAGCTTTGAGATTAGAACATATTGAGTCTCTAACAATTATCTTTATGCTTCTATAATATTTGAATTGAGTTAATATTAACTTGAGTTGAGTTGAGATTGATTTGAGTTGAGATCATTGTGGGTGTGGATAATTGTTGTCATCCATTGTAGAGTGCATTACCATTCATTGTTGAATTCATCATTGAGCCTTGCCTTCATAGATTTGTGGATGAGATTTGAGTGCTACTTGAGCACAATTGATTGAGCCTTTGAGAAGGCTTTTGGGATAGATTTGTGGTAGTTTTTGTGGATTATTGATTGAGCCTTTGAGAAGACTTTTGGGATAGATTTGTGGACATATTTGGGACAATATTTGAGAAATTTCTTGGTGAGCTTGTTTAGCATATTTTGAGCAAGTTTTTGGTGAGCTTGTTGAGCATATTTTGAGCAAGTTCTTGGTGAGATTAATGAGCAAGTTCTTAGTGAGTTTGTTGAGAAGTTTTGAGTAAGTTCTTAGTGAGCTTGTTGAGCAGATTTTGAGCAAGTTCTTGGTGAGCTTTTTGAGAAAATTTTGAGCAAGTTCTTAGTGAGCTTGTTGAGTATATTTTGAGCAAGTTATTGGTGAGCTTTTTGAGCATATTTTGAGCAAGTTCTTAGTGAGCTTGCTAGAGAAATTTTGGATAAGTTCTTGGTGAACTTGTTGAAGTAGTTTTGGGCAAGTTCTTAGTGAGCTTGCTAGAGCAATTTTGTGCAAGTTCTTGGTGAGCTTGCTGAAGAAGTTTTGGGCAAGTTCTTGGTGAGCTTGCTAGAGTAGATTTAGGCAAGTTCTTGGTGAACTTACTGAAGCAGATTAGTGGATTACCTACCTGAGCAGATCAAAATTACCTTGCTAAGCAGATCAGTGGATTGCCTATGTGAGCATATTAGGATTGCCTAGCTATGCATATTAGTGGATTACCTACCTGAGCAGATCAGTGTATTGTCTAGCTTTGAGCATATCAAAGTAATCATTTGTATTAGGATAAGGATCCTTATTTCTATGTGAAATATAATAAGGAGATTATCTTATGGAGTACCCCACATTGGGGGAACCACATTAAATATTGTGTCTCAATTGTGTGTGGTGATTTGTGTACTTGTTTACTATTGTTATCTATGTCATTAATTCACACTACTATATTTGGTTAAGGACACTAATTGATGTTGGTTTGGAAAGAAAGTAAAAAGTGGGCGCTATACTGTTCACCCCCCCTCTCAGTATAAGCTTGTGTTCTTCAATTAGTGTTAGAGTAGGTTCCTTCAAAAAGGCTAATAGCTTGAGGCTAGATTCTACAAGAACATAGATGGATTCACAAAATGGATTATCTACAAATAAGGCTCCACTGTTTGACGATAACAATTATGCTTTCTAGAGCATGAGAATGAATAACTACTTGATATCAGAGGGATATGAGGTATGGCAGATGGTTGAAAAAGAGTATAAGGTTGAAGGTGATCCTGAGATAGATAAGACTATCAAGAAATTGGTTGAGATCAATGCAAGGGCAATGAATTGTATTTTGAGTGGGTTACATGAAACAGATTTTGCAAAAGTCATGGTATGTAATTCAGCTAATGAAATGTGGACCAAGTTGCGGAATACTTATGAAGGATATTCAAAGGTGAAGTTGGCAAAACTACAAACTCATAGAAAAATAATTGAGGAATTGAAAATGGAAGATTTTGAAGATATTGCAAAGTTTTGACTTTGAGTTGATGAAATTACTAAAACCATGAGAGGCCTAGGATTTGAGATGAAAGAATCAAAAGTTACTCAAAAGGTTTTGAGATCACTTTCCATGAGGTATGATTCAAAGGTTTCAGCAATAGAAGAAACAATGGATATCAACAAGCTAATAATGGAAGAACTATAAGGAACTCTCACAGCTTATGAGATGAGGGTGAGTAAGCATCAATTTCCAATAAAAGAGATTGCATTCAAGGCTTCAGATAAAAAGAAAGGGAAATTTCTAGAGACATATAGAGATTTAGATAATGATGAGGAAGCTAACTTCATCAAAAATAAAAAGGACTTAAGAAATTACAGGGATATGAAGAAAGTCAAATGCTACAAGTGTGGTGATTTTGGTCACTATGCACACAAGTTTCCACATGAAGAAAATAGTGATGATGAAAAATAGGGTCACAGAAGAAAATAAGATAGAAACTATAAGCATGAAAAATATAACAAGTACAAGCAAAGCAAATATGAGAAGAAGAAAAGTTTTCATAAGATAAAGAAAACTTTCTACATTGTAGAAGCAAATGATAGCACAAATCACAGTGATAGAGACAAGTCAGATGATGAAAAGGAAGAACATCTATTCCTAGTAATAGAGGGTGAAAGAGAACAATGCTTTGTATGTGGTCAAATATATCACAGATCGGGATATTGCAATGGTTTCAATGATAGTGAATATGAGATGACACATCAAGAAAACATGCATGTTCAAAGAAATCATGAAATTTTGTTTGCTATAGAAGATTATAATGATCTTAGTGATAGTGAAGATGAAGAAGGGTTTTTATATGGGATCAAAGAAGTAGAAGAAGAACATTCACTCCAAACAGAAGAAGTTAAGCAAGAGAACATTGTAAGAAAGTCAGATGTCTCAGTTGATCTAAAGAAAGACTTCAATGATATCCATGAGCGACTACAAGAGGTTAAGGAGAATCTAAAAAAATTGAGATGTTCCATACTTGAGAATTTTGATCCATCACATGACTTAAAAGGTCAAGATATTTTACTAAGAAGGAAACATGTATTTCAGAGACAATAAATATGGATGCCAATTTGCTATTTGACACAAATGAAGAGAAAGAAGAGGAAGGTCCCAAAGCACCAAAGGTCTCATATTTTATGTTTGGGGAATCACACTCAAAAGGAAAGGAAATTCTAATAGATGAAAGCAAGGAAGAACCTAATTTTTATGAAGAAAGTTCCAAACTTCCTATGGATTCAAACATTCAGTTTGGATCTTGTTTTGAGATAGGTGAATCAAGTTCAAAAGGAAAAGAAATTCTTGAAGAGGATTTAGATACTACAAATAAGGTTCAAGGATGCAATGCACAAGTTTAAAATGATCATAAGGATAATGGTCAAGAAATGTATGAGGAACCAAGGCATGAACAAAGGGATTTTCAAGGACATTATTTTTCTTGTAATGGATTTGGACACAGGGCTATACACTGCAAGATCCATGGATCAAAGAAGTTTGATTTTGCTAGAAGAAACTTCAAACGAAGAAGGTATGGTTTTCAGGGACATTGCTTCTTATGCAACAAGATTGGTCATATAGCTTCTTAGTGCAAAGAAAATGAGCAACATAGTTTTGGTTTTAGAGCTACACAAATCAGAAGTCATGGTCATAATGGTCATGAAAACAAAACTTTACAATATAGGATTCAGGAAAGGAATGGATATGGAAATTATTTCAAGAAAGAATTCAAGATATGGGCATCATCCAAAGGCTACAATATCAAGTGTTTTAATTGCAGTAACTTTGAATATATTGCAAAATGGTGTAGGACTCAATTCCAAACAGGTTCAATACAAGAAGGTCAAACAGGTTCAATACAAGAAGGTCAAACAGGTTCAAGACAAGAAGATCGAGTAATCCATCAAGAGAAGCGTATCAAAAAAATATGGAAGGAATTTGTAGGCTTAAAATTTTTGCACTCCTTTTCTCTAGGCTAGTGGATCCATGCCTTAGAGTGGAATGGGAAAATGGTAAAGCTACACCTCGGACGAGAGAGACACTTGAGTCGTGTCCTCTTTGGTGATTTGTCGACGGATGGTGGGTTCACCAGGATACATTTTGCGATAGCTTTCAATCCTAGGTTGAATATGTGTTTGATGAATTCATTTTAGTTTCAATCACCTAGGTTGGCTAGAATGAAACTAAACTATTCTATATGCGATTTTTGCAATTTATATGAAGACAACAAACGAAGAGATAATTAAATGTAGCTAATCGAGTATTTTAAAGAAATGGAAAATGACTTACTCAGTTATGTATGTCTGATGAAGGTTCTACTTTTGAAGTAGTCTATAACATCTGTAATTTGTTGTAATCACCTACAATTCGATAAAATCATCTGCAGTTATGTAGGATCATCCAAAATCGGACGATATCATCTAAAATCAGGCGAAATCGTCTAACGATTTCGTCTGAAACCTGCAACTGCACAAGTTGATGCCAAAACACAGAGAAATATTACAAAATATAGTAGAATCTATTTAACAGTATGTAAATAAACATTTTTGATGACTTAGAAATGAATTTTCAGATTTAATCGAGAATAACGGCTTATACTAACAAGAAAAAGGATAACAAATTGTTACCTATTGACAACATGAGGTGAACACCAGATGCGTTATAAATAATAAACTAATCTAATGCAATTTAACTGAAGAAAAGGGGAGAAAATGCAAAATATAGATCGTAATTACCCCTAAGAGGGCTGCAAATATGATCGTCTCTAATCCAGCAAGATCACCTCCAATCAGCACAGGATCGTCTACGATCGAGACGAGATTGTCTGAGACGATCCGAGCTTCTTCTGACTGATGCACAGTGAAAAACCTGTAAGTGAGCTGATAAAAACTATGAAAATGATAGTTCCTGGAATGCTCTTGAAACTAGTAGGATTTGGGTTGCAAGTACTTGATCAACCAGGGGGATTACATTAGCAAAGCATGGGTTTTATAGGGTTACAAAGAAGTTCGAGGGTTGGTATTCATCCCAATATAGGATATATCTAGCAGGAGGATAGTTAACAACCCCAATGCACTTATGCCTAGGTAATCCAGGAGGTTGGAACTAATTTGATTGCGCTTCTATTCTTGCAAAATTATGTTTTAGATGAAATCGTCTGGACGTTCAGCTCTAGACAATTTCATTCAATTAGGGATGATATCGTCAAATCGACGACGATATCATCCAACGATAAAAAAAAAGCCTATTTATGGTGCAAAAATCGAGGTAAGCTATTTAAAATGCAGTTTTGAGGTGAATTTTGGATTTTTAAACTTATGATAAATTGATTGCATCATTTTATGGTGTTACATTTTGCCCCCTCTTTAGCAAATTTTTTGAGGAAAATACATTACATAAGAGATCGTCACGCTTTACGAAAAAGCAAAGATTTATTTCGATATTTAGGCGACAATTCTAAATCGAATCGTTCAACTATTTACTGTGGTGCCCCCTCTGGGTTTTTACCAAAATCGACTGTTTGGTAAAAAACTCGGAAGAAAACATTTTATTTTTAATATATAATTTTAGAAAAATAGGGTAAACCTAATTTCATTTTTATTTTTACTTTTTACTATTTCAGAGCTCTGTGGTGAAAATATGGTGGAGACTGAGCATCAGATGACTGCGATATGACCCCTCCTTCTAAACTTCTTGAACCTTCTCTCAAATGAGGGATACGGGTAAGGATTTTTGACCTATCTTTCAAAATTTGTTATCTTGATTTTTATGTTTCGAATTTAATTTTTTTGGATTTTAGGGCATCACGGTCATATTTTATCATGTTGATGAAATCAAGGCGATCGAGACAAGATCATCTAGATTTTGGAAATATTGTCCCAATGTCAGCAAAATCATCTCAAATAATCTTGATGAATTGGAGGCTATCAAGTCTAATTAGGGATGATTCAACTTTTAGGGCTGAATCGTACTATATGAGACGATCTCGTAGAAACGACAATGATCTCGTCTAATTAAAGATGATATCGTCTAATAGTGGGCGATATCAAAATTTTTTAGATGATTTAATTTTTTAATTTTATTGATGTTTTAAATAAGGTACTAATCCTATTTTTGTTGTTTGTTTTTGAAGAAAGGGGTACTAAAAATCTAAGAGTGGAATTACAATAGTTTGAGGGATGACTTAGGTGCATTAAACCTAATAGAGTGAGATACACTTGATGTCGTTGGTTTGCACATGTAGCAAAAATACCATAGGTACCTATAGATATGGGGCTACTGACGGCCCTCGCTGAGAGATGGTATTCAGGTTCATCATGCTTTCGATTGCCGACAGGGGAGATGACTCCCACACTAGAGGACATGTGGAGGATTTTGAGGATCCCAATTCAAGGATGTTATATTGTTGCCTCAATCAATCTTGGTCAATCCATGATAATATTATCTGGATATGCTAGCTTCGTCATTGAGAATGATGGGGTTAACATTGAGCAGCTGAGGCAGACTCCAGGTGTGACTCGGTTGACTAGAGTTTTGGCTAGAGTAGTGGGTGGCCTATTGTTATGCCACCAGAGTGGATATAGAGTGCCATGGTTGCTTTCAGATTTTCATCTGTGATATGAGGGATCACAGGTACAGGTTTGCCTAGGGACCTTATGTTTTGTGCCACTTGTACAGGATCCTCCACGTGATCGTGTACAAGAAATGCAAATACATGGTGTTGACGTCGCTTCTACAGGTCTGGTGTTGGGAGCATATTGCGGTGAGGAGGCCTATAGGGATTCCACTGATAGGGATCGATGGAGATAGATCCAGGGTGTTCTATTGGTGGATTTAGAGAGGCTCACAGAGGAGAGCTAATTTACCTACCTCACAGGTTTATAGATGACTTGACTCTAGACCAGATTATTTGGAGGCCATGGAGAGAGCTTCTAGGATGGCTAGAGTATGGATATGAGTTGGCTCATACTAGGCGAGTTATCTGTATGAGGATGGAGTGGGGAGAGATAGAGCTCCATTGGTATGACATAGTTCTTTGTCAGTTTGAGCTCCAACAGGGGATCTCAACGATGAGGAATTATGAGTTTGCACGGACGATGTAGGATACCATGACACTGAGTGGGTCCCCTGACATGCGGTAGTTTATGATCCGTAATGAGGATGATGCTCCCATAAATCCAGTGGATGGAGATGATGTAGGTGTGGCTATGGGGTATGATGCATGGTATGTCACTATTTGTCCTCCACATCTGATGAGGGCGAGGGGACTGGTACACGCAGTTATGCATCGGATGATGAGGCAACGATAGGCTGCTAGAGAGGGAGGTAGAGGATTGGTTGGGAGAGGATGGATGCCTCCTAGACAGGGGTGAACTAGGACACGAGGTGAGCACCTAATCCCCATCGATTCTCATCAAGAGTGATATGTGCTGACCAAGGAGAGACAAAGGAGAGAGGAGAGGAGGGAGGAGAGGAGGCAAAGTTCCCCTCCTCAACAGACAGACATACCACCTTCACCCAGTAAGGGCAAAGGTGTAGATGTTGGGGAGAGCAATGAGATGACAGCTCTTCAAGTAGAGAATGCCCAATTATAGGCTCGGGTTCTAAGTTTAGAATCTGAGGTTGCATGGCTTAGGGCTCATGGTAGAGGATCGAGTGTGACAAAGTTGGCATGGTCTATGGTGCAGACCGCATTTTATCAAGGGATTTACTTTTAGATGGTTCCTGAGAGTCATAGACATACATTACCTCTAGATATCACGGGGTCTATTAGGTTAGGGCCATCATCGAGGTCTTAATCTAGATTGATGACGAAGACCCACACTACTCGGACACCCATGGGACCACCCCCTCCACCTCATGACAGAAGAGGAGATGAGGCTGAGAGCTCGAGGAGCTCTCGGTATTAGATGATATATGATGTGTATATACTTTTTTGTGTATATCATTTTGGATGATGATTGAGTATTCCGAGTTGGATATTGTGGCATACCAATCGAGTTTTGGCGATGTATATATATATATTTGATAGATATAGATATATGTTTATTTTTGTGGTATGACTTATGTATATTTTCTAATGCTTCGATTTTTTGATTTGATTAATTTGTTCATATATATAATCATGTTGTTTTTTTTTTAAATAATTATAATTTTTGTCATGCTATAATTAAATGAAAACTATTTTAACAAAGATGTGTGGATGAATTAATGATAGGAAAAAGGGACTTCTAACAATAAACCTCGAAGGATATTTTTGCTGTTACATGACCATTTTATGAAGTCGTCGCTCGCTAGATCATAAAGCTAATCCAAATATGAGGGAAAATATTGCTAAAAGTAAGGTGTGCTTAAGAGTTTGTCTTAAGGCTTTTGTAATGGTGGAAAGAGAGATTGGACATGTTTTCAGGATTTCATGTAATTTTATGCTTGAAAAAAATTAAAAAGAGAATTTTCGCTAGGCATAACATATCTAAGTGTGATAGATGATTGAACAATTACCTAGAAATTATGCCATCATCGCAAAAGTGAAGATGTTCAACATGATAAAATGAAATAGTAAATTTCGTTCTTCTAAAGCATGATTTTGTGAAAAATATTTCAGTCATATTGTTTTGTGGGTTTTTTTTTTTTGGAAATAAATTGGGAATAAAAATTTAGAAGGATGACTTGCGCTAGGCATAGAATTCCTAGTGTGGCATCGCAAAAGTCGAAAAGAATTCAAAATAGTTTTATTGCATGGTTTGTTGGTGATATTTATAATAAACAGAAAATATGATAAAGATGACTTGCGCTAGGCATAAAATTCCAAATACATCTAGGAACTATACCATCATCGTGAAAGTATTAATGAAATTCTATTGCAATATTTTTGAAGAGATTTTTGACAAATAAAATTTGACAATTGGAAAAATGTGTAAGCTTGACTTACGCTAAGCAAAATTCACAAGTATGAAAGTCAAATTCATAATAACCTGAAAATAATGCTATCATAGCCAAGTCGAAAAACAAAATAAGATATGTATAAATAAATAATTGAATGTTGAAAACTATTTAAAGTTTGAAATTTCGAAGAAATATTTTAATTTATTTCGAAGACAAAATTAAAATTTATCAAGAACCCAGTGTGTGGATACGTGAGTTCGTTACCCATCTTGATTTATCATAATGACACAAAATCTCTTGAAGATCAAATGTGTTTTTTGTAATGTTCATCTACCAATTTTGAGTAAGGTATTTTGATGCAAGTAATTTGAATGAACCAATGTGTGTGCAAGTGAAGATTCATTAACCATGATTTTTATGCATGTAACCGTACCAGACTACTATGTAAGTCAAGTCATCAAGAGCTAGCTAATCCACAAGAAAACATAGGTCTATACAAAAGAAGGTCGCTAATGTGACAGACATGTCGCCACGCCAGGAATTACCCAATGTCAAGCAAGTTGGGTACAAATCACCTGTTATGGGGCTTACCTCATGATTTTCGAATAATTAAGAATTCCAGGGATTCAAGCTCATTCACCCTTCTTTTCTTTCAAAGGGTAGGGGGGAAATTTTATTGCTTTTCTTGTTCTCTTTTATTTCTATTTTTTATTCTTCTCTTTCTAATTTTTCTTGACTTTTTCTATGATCTTTTGATTTTTTTGGATTTCTGCATTTTCTTGGATTTTGAACATTTCTCTTTTCTTTCTTTTCATGCTTTTTCTGATTTTCTTCTTTTCTTCCTAGTCTAGGGATACTTGCTTAGCTTAGATGTGGAGCAAGGGATTTTTATTCTGGGTAGGGGTGAGCTTGTCCACAATCATTTTAATGTGTAAAAAGGATAATAAGGAGTGGACCAACAATGTTGAATTTTATATTTTTGACATAATTTCTTAACATCTTTATTTTTAAAACAAGTTCCATTATCTGAGATGAGATTTACAGGAATTCCAAACCTACAAATGATTTTATTGAGAATAAATTTTGAAACTTGAGTTCCTGTACAAAAAGCTAAAGGTATATATTCTACATACTTCGTAAAATACTCGGTGGCAGTTATGATGAATTTGTGACCATCGGATGATATGGGATTAATCTTCCCAATAATGTCTAAGAACCATTTAGAAAAGAGCCAAGGGGATGAAATAACTTGGATTTCTCACACAGGAGCATGGAAAAGGTCAGCGTGTTTCTGGCACTTGTCGCAATGGCGCACATAATCATGGGTGTCCTTCTCCATGGTAGGCCAAAAGTATCCTATTCTAAGGAGCTTCTTAGCAATGGCACTACCACTAAAGTGTCCTCCACAGGATCCATCATGGGCTTCACTTAAAACTTTTCTAGACTCTTCTAGATTTAAACATCTTAATAGGATACCTTCAAAGGATCTCCTATACAAAGTATTTCCAACTATCACGAAGTGAACAACTCGTTTACGTAATAACCGATGTTAGTTCCTATTAAAAACTTCAGGGAAGGTTTCCTTCTGGAGAAAATTGAGGATGTCGATGTACCATGGTTCAAGAGTAATTTCATTGATTAGAAATACATCCAATGGCTCTAAACATGATTTTGCAAAAGTAGATTTCTGGAGTCGGTGAATAATAATAGTAGCATACTCATCATCCAACTCCAGGGGAAATAAGAAAGTGGTTGCAGCCATAGCATCAGCAGCACGATTACTTGTTCTAGGAATAGCTTCTAAGTTGACCTTATCAAATAAGGATATCAACTGTAATACATAGGCTTTATATGGGCACAGTTTATCATCTCGGGTCTGGTAATAATCATTAATTTGATTTATTACCAGTTGAGAATCACCAAAAACTAATAAATATTTAATTTTCAGTGCTAAGGCAGCCTATAATCCAAGGATTAGAGCCTCATATTTGACAATGTTATTAGTGCAAGAAAATGTTAACTTAAATGATAAATGTATTAGGTGCTTCTGGGGGGATATTAGGATGATACCCGCACCAGCCCCACTCATACATTGGGATCCATAAAAATGCAAAGACCATTGTTCATAATGATCTTCTTCTAGATTGAGGCATTCATTAGGAAACTTAATGATGAGGGAATGAGTGGCTTCTAAGGGTGTGGCAGCTAATTGGTCTGCTATGATTTGATCCGTAATGGATTTTTGACCTATAAATGTGAGTTCAAACTCACTCAGAGTGATAACCCACTTACCTTTGCGACCATATAGATAAGGTCGGCTCATGAGATACCTCAAGGGATCCGATTTGGAAATGACATATGTCTTTTTACTAAGCATATAATGGCGCAATTTTTTCATAGAAAATATGATCGCCAAACATAATTTTTCTAGTGATGTATAATGAGTTTCATAACTTATTAATGTTCTACTAATATAATAATTGGCTCGTTCTTTCTTCTCATCATCAAGTTGAGCTAACATAGCTCCTAAGGCAAATTCTAAAGCAAAAATGTATAAGATGAATGGGCGATCAGTTTTGGGAGGGGCCAACATAGGAGGACTTAAAAGATATTGTTTTATTTGTTCAAAGGCTTCTTTGCATTCATCATCCCATTGAAAGAAAGTATTTTTCTTAAGTAATTTGAGAAAAGGTCCAATTTTATCCGCTAATTTATCAATGAAGCAACAGATAGATTGAAGTATACCTTGTAAACTTCGTAACTCAGATATGTTTTTAGGAGTTAACATATCAATGATAGCTTGAATTTTGAGAGGATCAATTTCTATGCCACGCAAAGAAACAATAACCCCAAAAATTTTACCTGACTTAACTCCAAATATACATTTTCCTGGGTTTAAACGGATATGGTATTCTCTTAACCGATCAAACACTTTTCTCAAATCATATAAATGCTCATCTTCTTCAGTAGAATGGGCTATAATATCATCCACATAATCATGTAGAATATTGTACATCATATCATGAAAAATGTAATTCATAGCCCGTTGATAAATTGCACCTGCATTCTTCAATACGAATGGCATTACTTTCCAACAAAAGGTTCTCCAAGGGGTAATAAAGGTTGTTTTAGCTTGGTCATCAAGAGCTATCCTGATCTGATTATAACCTGAGAATCCATCCATAAGGGATAGAATCCCACTTTCGATAGTAAAATAAATGATCTGATCCATATTAGGAAGAGGGAAATCATATTTAGGGCATGCAACATTAATGTCTCTAAAGTCTGTACAAACCCTAATCTTGGTTGCTTCTTTTTTAGTTACAAGGAAAACATTAGAAATCCAATCAACATAATCAATGGCTTGAATAAATGTAACATTTAGGAGTTTTTCTAACTCACCTTTGACTAGTAGGGCAACCTTAGGATGTATTTTTCTAAGTTTTTTCTTAACTGGTCTTGCATCCAATCGTACTACTAGATGATACATAACTACAGAAGAGTCTAAACCAAGCATATCTTTGTATGTTCAAGCAAAGACATCACTATATTCTATAAGAAATACAGTGTATTTGTTTTGTTTTTCTTCATTTAATTATGATCCAATGTTGATTATGTGAGAATTCTCTTCTGTTCCAATATTAAATTTTATGACACTTTCCACTTCCATATGTAAGTCTCTTTCAAAATTGGGAGGGGCAAGTGATACACCCAATTCTTGTAATTCTTCTAAGGTCAACTTAGATCATTCTTCTTGAGGGGTGATGGCCTCAATATGAGCTATAGGTGGTATAGACCCATCGAAATAAAAGTCATTATGCAATAATTCTTCAATGGAAATATCATGGAAAATTTCACCCTCTAATTGTTCGTCCAGCTCAACAATCATTTTGGGGTCAGCTATAGACAACATATTACAAGAAAATAACTTACCCATAGACTTAAGAATCAATTGTTCGTCTAAATACTCTTGATATGGTATTAAGTGATCATCACCCTCAAATGGGAATGGTTGACACTTACTAGAAAATAAGTATATACCACATCGGGTATGCCATGCTTCGACCTCAAGAGGTTCCTTCATGCCATTCTGGAAAGGTCCCAAACCTTTCCCTTCATATCCTAGTTTAAGCATTATAGGTTTAGCTTTAATATATTTATCGATGAAATAACATTGAGCATATCCATCATAATTAGTTTTAATATTTCTAGGTATTCTACCCCAATCATATCCCTTATAAATGAAGGCACAACTCCCGACTTGGTAAATACTTCCCATAGGTTGTGGCAAGCCCAAAGTATGAGGAGACGACGGTAATTTGTTTAAGGCAAGGGAATCTTGCATGGAAAAAGGTGTTTCTTCTGATGTTATGAGAATTTTAGACAAATTAGGTAATAGCTAATCATACAAAGCATATGAAGTAGAAGGAGCATCTTCTATGGATTTAGATGCAGAAAATATAAATTTAGTAGATGTGGATGGAATAGAGGATGTAGTAGATGGATTTATTGTGGATTCAGATGGTGTAGGAATAGAACAATGAGAAGTTATTATGGGATTAGTATTAAATATATATTTTGGTGGAGACTCCTTAGGAGAAGGTTGAGGAGATGGGGATGTAATTGGTGTAGATGGAGGAGATAATATTTTTGGTGTGAGTTTCACACGTTTAGAGGGAAAGGCAGAATTATGATGAGTAGAAGACAATGCGGGGCAAAATTAAATCCCAATTGGTTTTGCCAAGGCACACATATCAAATGGTCTGGGATCACCATGAATGGTGACCAATTGATTCTTGAATTCGAATTTGACACATTGATGTAAGGTAGAGGGTACAAATTGCATTGCATTGATCCAAGGGTGACCCAAAAGCATATTGTATGATGTAGGGTAATGTACAATAAATATGATCATATCCAAAGTTCTCGGACCAACCTGCAATGGGATTGTAATAACTCCACATGTTTCTTGTGTTTCATCATTAAAGGCTTTTATGATCATATCTATTCTCTTCATCTCATCACTTCTAAATCCAAATATCTAGTAAAAGTCAAAAGTACAAATATTTAGGGATGAACCATTATCAATAAAAAATCTTTTGACAGCTACATCTCCGATTAATGCAGTAATGTACAAGGGATTGTCTTTATGTAAACTATGAAGTGGAATGTCTTTATCTCAAAAGTCAATACAGTCGACTTCATGAGGTACAATGGTATTTGCCATGGCTTCAAGTAGTATGTCTTGTGGTACCATCATTTGACTTAATGTATGCATTAATTCTTCCCTATGTGTGGGAGATGATCTTAGAAGGTCTAAGAGGGAAATCCTTGTTGTAATATTAGAAAGTTGTTCATTGATATCATAAGGGGATTTAGGTTGAGAATTTGATGCATTAATTCCTTTACTAGGAACCTTCAAAATAAATGGGGCTGATTTATCATTATGATTTTGATCTTGTTGAGAATTTTGGGCCTACTGTCTAGTAATGGCTCTGATGATACCCATAATATTATTGTGTGCATGATGAATGGGTCATGGTCTAGCATTCACGACTTGATCATTATGGAGGATTTGTTATGAGGATGGTCGTGTTGTGATCCTTCTTGGAAATGGTTCCTCTGGAACCATATGAGCTGTGATAGGGAGAATAGATTATGATTCATCTTCAGAGCTATTCGATTGACCGGATGTAATATCTAGGTCACTTTCTGTTTCACAATCTGTGTCACTTGGATATGATGTTTGAATTTTGTGTATAGGTCTAGTTGTGACCACAGATAATGTTGTCCCAAATATCTTAAGGTCATGAGAAGGTACATGTCCACTAATGGTTCCCACATATCGAGTTGTTTGGAGAACATTATGATGTTCAACTTGATTAGCCACTTCTTTACCGTGCTTGGGTAAAGGATGTTGAAAAATGTCCAATGTTTGATTTGCATTCTGATTCTAATTTTGTTGTGTATCTTTTTGAGCATTGTTTGGAGCAATTTGTTTTGGTTGGAAACTTTGTACTTCCATTTCGTTATTATCAATCAAATCTTGTATTTTATATTTTAATCTCTTGCAAGAATTTTTTGAATGTCTAGGTCATTTATGGAAATCACAATGTAGGTATGCTCTGTATCTAGGTGTGGTTGTACCATGTTCCCAAATATTAGGTAATTGTATTAAACCTCGTTCTAATAATTGTGGCAAGATAGTGGATAAAGGTTGGTTTAACCTAGTAAATTCTCTTGGAGGTCTATCAGGAACCTTCAATACAAACTTCTCTGTGGTTTTTGCAGCATTAATATTTGTAATATTTCTACTGTCGATGACTCCATCACCCACAACCTGTTTATTCTTATATTGATTTTTAGATGTCTTATCATCGTCCTTCTTCTTAAATTGGCCTCTTCTAATGAGGGCATCTTCAACTCTTCATGCTAAATCTATAGCTTGATCGAAGGTTGTCAATGTAGCAGTTGAAAGCTCATAGGACAATTGTTCTTGCAAGTTATTAATTAAATGTCCAACATCTCCCTATGGGGTAATGCAAAGTGTAATTTCCCTAGTAACTGTCTCCATCTTGCTAGGAAATCGATAAAGCATTCATATTTGCCCTGCTTCAAGTTGTACAAATCCTTAATTTTCACATGCCTCTCTATGTAGGCACTAAATTGGTGGACAAATGATTCAGGTGTTTCTTCAAAATTTCTCAAAGAATTGGTAGGAAATTGATAATACCATTCCAATGTCATACCTCCCAAGCTTTTTGGAAACATCTTTAGCAATAGCAAATCATCATGAGATATATCATGACATGCTATTATAAACATACAAAGATGCTCTATGGGGTCTTCAGTTCCTTTATATATAAGGAGAACAGGCATAGAAAAATACTTTGGATAAGGTTGGGCAACAACTATGGGATCCAAAGGTTGACTACACATCTCTTGATAGTTATACGAGGGACGGTAGGGGTCTATCTGGTCCATGCGGGAAACTAATTGTTTCACTATGGTTTCAATATTGTTGGATTGTCCACCGTGTTGGTTTGGTTGTATAATAGTGTTAGATCTTTGAGTGTAAGATGGTGTAACATAAGACTTTAATGTTGGGTTACTATTGTGCAAAGTATTACTAGGAAGAGTGTTGTGAAGTGGATATGGAACAGTATTCTGTTGAATTTTTTTTTGTTGATAGTTGACATTTGGTTTTGGTTTAGGTTTCTGCTAATTTGAAATCTGTTGATTAATAGCTTGAGAAAATAGAGCAGTAAATGATGGTTTCTGAGGTGGTAGATTAGTTTTTGGTTTATTGACAGGAACTTTAGAATGTTGAGATTTTTTTTGTTGTTGTTGTATGTTTTGAATCAAAGATGCCATGTTTACATTTGATGGCCCTTCCTGGTCACTTTCTTGATCTATAAATGAAATAGGGTTTGTATGAATTTGAAATACATTCTCTAAAGTTTCTTGTGTCTCACTAATTCCATCTTTATCTGCTAGTGCTGCTATATTAAACCCCTCAAGATTATTTTTTACAAATTTTAGAAGGTGTTCCATAGATTTAAAATTAACATTTCCTTATGAAGTCACTCTAGGTGATCCAGTTTCATCTTCCCTATTAATTTCTTCTTCATATTCTTTAGTAGGACTCCCATCATGGTGGTCCTGAGCAAATTCCTCCTGATCTTGTTCTTCAAGAGGGGTATTTTGAGTAGGTGGTCGCTCTGCCCACTCATCATCTATTTGTTTGCCACTCCTTAGTTTAGGAATTATGGTAGATTTGGGTTTTAGCAGATATATATGTTCTTATATATATAAATGCAGTGGAATTTAAGGGGTATATATTTTATATATATACCTAATTAATAATATATATATATTGGATTTATATTTTTATAGTTTTACTTAGCAGAAATTAAAAGAAAACAAGAAATACACAATATTATAATATAAGTATTATGACTTAGTTCTATAGAAATAACTTGTAAATATCATTGAAATGTTCAAGTTCATCAGGTGTCATGTAATGTTCTTCTTCAAATTGAAAGTTGTTTTTCAAAAATTTGACAAAGTGTGATATAGTGATATGATCAACTTCAGAATTAGGACCATAAAAATAGAGTTCGTGACAATATTCTTGATATAAGATAGCTCTAGGAACTCTGTTGAATCTTCTTCTATCAGTAAAAATAACCTCTTGGTCTTCTATACGTGATAGAAATTTTTGTACTACAACAACATTTTCAATATAATATTCAAAAGTGTATAAATCAGAGGAAATGAGCGCTCGTTTATCTACTAGCCATCTATGGCAAGCCCTCTGAAGCTCATGGTAGAAGGATAAATTATCGAAATCCAAGATTCTATCTAAGTCAAACCTCTTGATTTATCTAAGTTTGGGTGCTCTAGACTCAATAATAGTTAACCTTCTATCCAATTCGTTCCAATGTGCTTGATATCTAAATCTAGGACCTCTAACTAGGGTAGAAACTTCTATGGTTGGTAGTCGAACACCAACATTAATCAAAACACCACGTCTTCTATTGTAATCTACCATCTAATGGATTGATAGATCAGGTGACTTAAAATTTTAAGTTCTCTCTCTTTTTTTTTAAGGATTTGTTTTCAAAAGGGTATTAATGTGTTTCACATCGGGTTCAAAAAATAATGTAGGCTTAAAATTTTCGCACTCCTTTCCTCTAGTCTAATGGATCTATACCTCAGAGGGGAATGGGAAAATGGTAAAGTTACACCTCGAAAGAGAGAGACAATTGAGTCGTGTCCTCTTTGACAATTTGTCGACAGATGGAGGGTTCTGTTGGTTCGTCTTTCATACACACCCCATGAAGAATGAGCATAAAATACCAATAACACTTATACGGGATAAATCCCACTCACTTTAGGATCTTTCTGGTTATCCAAGGTGTGAGTTACAAAGTTGGGTCGAATGGCTATTCACTCTTTTTTGCTTTTGGAATAGTTTCAAGTGGACTGTATGTTACCTTACAATGGGCTCGACCTTCGTTCAATAATGTTTAGGGGTTGTTATCTTTGTTGACAATCAGATTTACAATGAGTTCTTTGATATAGCTCTTTATGCTTTAGCAGATTAAATAAAAGACAAATTTAAAAGAAAATAAAAATGAATCATTTAACGGTGGAACAGAGAGAGTAGGGTAGGGTAGAAAAGAGAAGCTTATCTAACTTAGATGCAAAATCAAAACTACCAATTTTAGTTACACTATTTAGCTTCACAATAAAACCAATCAAAGAGGAAGGTGTCCAGCTTTCTAAGATCACCTTCTACTAAGAGCATAAGATGGAGATGACAAAGATCTAAAAGAAAATCATAAATAGAAGGGAATTCGGTGTCAACTGGTATCTCTCACCAGTAGCTTAGCTCGCACAGTGAGGATAGAGCAATTAGAACAGACCTGAACCTTAAATATCTAACTTTCCCTAGCATACAACAAATGGAATGAAGCCTAGTAGCATATTCAATCTTGATAACACAGATTTACAACTAAAATAAATAGAACTTTAGCGAGACAAAAACAGAAGAAGATGCACTTATCAAAATCCAAAAGAGATTAGGCTCCTGGCCATGCTATCATAGAAAAATGATGTCACACCAACCCCAGGTAGAACAAAGCATTCAAACAAGATTTGCAGGAAATTGCTAAAATGTCTTTTATTCCAAGTTTTCGCATCCGGACTTTACATTCAAGAGAAGTATATATAGACTCAGGATAGACCCTGATCTTTTCAAAATATCTTCTTCCAAATATCTAAATCTTATCATAAAAATCCCACCGTCGAGGTTTTACAATATAAGGCATTTTTATATAGAGTTTTGATAAGCCCTAATTACTCTGAAAATCTTCGTGTGGATCTTGCCATGAATGGAGAAGATAAGACTTGGTTTGATCCTCATCAAATGGGCACCGCGTGTAAATGTATGTTCTTCTTTCGATAAGTTGTCATAGCATCTCATTAATTCCTCTACAAAATTTGGATGAGTCACTGACTTCCTAGGCCTTCCATCCTCGCACAACTGCCTTTGTTTGGTTCGAGTTGAGATTCTCTGCCCGCCATTACTTTTGCCATAAATTTTCCCGGCAAATGCATCCACCGAAAAATTCCTTAAAGTCTATATTTGCGGCCAGATCTGCAAAATCTGGATGAGTCACTGACTTCCTGGCATCTCTTATCTTTATCTTTGATGAATCGAGCATAAATTCCTTTGTTTGTCGAAGTTTGTCTGTCTTTCTCGCCATTACTTTTGCCATTATGCAACTATCGGATCACCTTCTGCAAAAAGAAAAGCAAAGGTTAGATTTTTAATTAATTAATTTTTTCATTTAAATATTTCTAGGGTTTGGACTGTGTTGAAAAGCTTCCACTTCCTTTGGATGGGTGATGAAAAATTTAAAGAATGGCCAAATTTTGTAAAATGAATATAAATCCAAACATGTCACGATATCGTGACATTTTCCTCAAGTTACTTCTTCCTTGCTTGTGCCTTCCTAAAATGGAACATGTCGCGATATCACGACATTTCCTTCACTTCATTCTTCCATGCTTGCATCCTCGCAAAAATGGAACATGTCACGAAATCATGACATTTCCTTCACTTCATCTCTTTCAAGCTTTTGCCCTCGCGAAAATGGAACATGTCGCGAAATCGTGACATTTCCTTCACTTCATGTCTTTCACGCTTTCTCCCTCACGAAAATGGAACATGTCGTGAAATCACGACATTTCCTTCACTTAGTGTCTTTCACACTTTCTTCCTCACGAAAATGGAACATGTCACGAAATCGTGACATTTCCCTCACTTCATGTCTTTCAAGCTTCCGCCCTCACGAAAATGGAACATGTCGCGAAATCATGACATTTCCTTCACTTCATGTCTTTCAAGCTTTGGCCCTCGTGAAAATGGAACATGTCACAAAATCGTGACATTTCCTTCACTTCGTTTCTTCCAAGCTTTCTTCCTCGCGAAAATGGAACATGTCGCGAAATCGCGACATTTCCTTCACTTCATGTCTTTCAAGATTTGGCCCTTGCGAAAATGGAACATGTCACGAAATCGTGACATTTCCTTCACTTCATGTCTTTCAAGCTTCTGCCCTCATGAAAATGGAACATGTCACAAAATCATGACATTTCCTTCACTTTCTTTCAAGCTTTCTCCCTCGTGAAAATGGAACATGTCATGAAATCGCGACATTTCCTTCACTTAGTGTCTTTCAAGCTTTCTTCCTCGTGAAAATGGAACATGTCACGAAATCATGACATTTCCTTCACTTAGTTTCTTTCAAGCTTTCTTCCTCGCAAAAATGGAACATGTCACGAAATCGTGACATTTCCTTCACTTCATGTCTTTCAAGCTTTCGCCCTCGCGAAAATGGAACATGTCACGAAATCGTGACATTTCCTTCACTTCATGTCTTTCAAGCTTTGGCCCTCGCGAAAATGGAACATGTCGCAAAATCATGACATTTCCTTCACTTCGTTTCTTCCAAGCTTTCTTCCTCGCGAAAATGGAACATGTCGCGAAATCGCGACATTTCCTTCACTTCATGTCTTTCAAGCTTCCGCCCTCGCGAAAATGGAACATGTCGCGATATCGTGACATTTCCTTCACTTCATGTCTTTCAAGCTTTGGCCTTCGCGAAAATGGAACATGTCGCGATATCGCGACATTTCCCTCAAGCTATTACTTCCAAGATTTTTCCCTCATGAAAATGAGACATGTCCAAAAATAGAACATGTCGTGATATCCAACATTACTTTCAAATTTTTCAATTAAATTTCATCGCAGTCGCGAAAATGGAACATGTCATGATATCGCAACATTTCCTTCACTTTAGTTTCTTCCAAGCTTTTGCCCTCGTGAAAATGGAACATGTCCGAAAATGGAACATGTCACGAAATCGCGACATTTCCCTCACTTCTTTTCCTTCACTTTGTAAATTCTCCAAAAATTGTAGGGTAATTCCAATGACTTTGTCCAAGTGCCCGGAATTTGATGAAACTTTACAAGTATCTAAATAAGCCTATAGGGTATCCAAATCTGCAAATGGAACTTAAAAATTCATCATGGATCAAGAGAAAATGCACTTAGAAGTCTGCTGGCCAGAAATAGAAAAACTCTTGAAAATTAAAATTTTTGAAATGATTAATATGAATTAATACATTTAACATGCAAAATCTCAGAAATTTTAAATTGAATTCAATGCTATATGTAAGCCTACTGAGACACTTTGATGTAGGCAAAATTTTAGAAAGGATGCAAGCAAAATTTGGAATTAAAACCTAAAAACTCAAGAGGGTCCCTGCAAAACAAATGAATATTAAATATTTTCAAAGGATGGAATTTCATTTTTTTAGTGGGGGTGTGTTGCTTCTCAACAAATGGCGATATCTGCGAGGAAAATAGTAGCACTATTTAGAATCCAAAACTCTAGTTTTAAAACAATTTAGACTATGTACAATGCTTTGCCACAAATATTTTCTAAAATGATTTAACTACTATCTGATAGTTGTTAAAGTTTCCCAAAGACATACTAGGTTGAATCACTTAAGGAAGATTCTGATGTGCGATTATGAGCGTATAAACCTTCCTTCAAGGATGACCGGGGCTTCGAATGCTCACTATGGATCGATCAGCTATTTAGATTGTGTAGGGGAAACCGAGTAGAGCTCTGTTTACTAGTTTAGCCTTTTACAGCCCCGACAGAGTTACTCTTTAGATTTTCGAGACCCTGATTCACAACTATGAGGTGGCATCTATAGCCTGGTGAACACGTTTGAGATGTATCCTTCGGGAGCCTTGGCTATGTGCAGAAAAGAGTGCCAGTTTTATGTTGGCTTGCCCAACTTTCACCTTCTGTCTCTTTTTCTTTTGAAAGATACCGATAGCTGGAATGCCTTGCTCTTTTTTTTTTTTTCTTTTTTTTATTATTCATCGAGCAATTGATCGACTAACTGTTTTAGCCTGGGTACCAACAACCTCCTTGGATGCTTTGATGTAATTTTATGAATCGGATTTCCCTCTCATGACCAACTTTTCTTGGATTCCCTGGGAGTTCTTCAACCAAACAGTATAGTAGTTTCTTTATAATCAAAATAATTGTGGCAAGCAAGATACAAAATCCAATTATCTTTCTACTGTTGTTCTAAATAACAAGTAGTCCCACTTTTTAGCTCTAGCAGACTATCTCTTAACAAAAATAAAACAAAATGAAAACACACTAGGCCAATTTTAAATGTTGATTTGTGTTTTCTTTGTTTAGGCAAAAACTCAAACAAACAGGATTTAAAAGCTAAAGAGGAGGGAAAAAGGCCACTAGTTAAAGACAAAATTGCACAGACCTCAAAAGATAAAACACAGAACTTCAAACTTTAAATAAAACAAAATAAAAACACACTACTTCAAACTTTATTTACAATATATACATATGCACAAAGGTCCCTTCAATCACTCAAAAGATGTAGCAGATGGAAAAGCAAAGAAATAGTGCCTTAAAAAAATTGACCATTTGCAGGTAAATTTAGAAAAATACCTTTCAGGTCCTGTTGACGAAATGCACTCCGGATTATGCTTCCCAAAAATTTTTCTACCTGGGAAAGACTTGGTGTGTTTACCGTCTTCCCCTTTTTTTTTTTTTTATGGATCTTGTCCCACAGAAACACCAAATATGCAAGTCCTTCACCCTGAAAATTATTCAAATCATATAATAACATGAATGGTGAAGTTTTCAACACCTGCTTATGTCTTATTCTATCAGCCCATGTGCATACAATTTTTATGCCTCCTTCAAAATCAAGGCATTAACATGTTTATGTTTCTACTTGAAGGGTTTGCAGAATTCTTTCAAAGGGATGGAATGTAAAAACCCCCAGGATCAAATACCTGAAAGCCTTTATAGAACCAGATCATCACATCTTCGTATTTATGTAACAACTCAAAGAGATCATATTTTATTTGTACGTCATAGTTCTTAATAACTTGAACATTTTGTGGTTGCTCTACTGCTCCAATATCCAAGATTTCAATTTTTATCCCTCTAGTAGAATTTTCATAATTTGCTCTTTCACCCGAGCCTTGCTTAGATTTAACCCCATCAATGTGTAATGTCCAAATATCATTGTTGTGATTGGTTAGAGCTATAACTGGTCTCACCTTCTCGGTTGTCAAATTATAAACTCCAATATCTCGCATCAACACGGTTTACAACCTCTTTTTTGATATTATGTTCAGTGATCACATGCTTATACCGAGACTCTTTGTCTATTCCGAGTTGGTTGACCACATTCACATTTACTATTTTCTTCTCCTTTTCTTGAAATTCAATAGGTGGTCCAGAGTAAGTTTCAATCAAGTTATCATTTTGTTCAACAATCTGAGCCAGCTCATGGAGGGTGATGTTAGCCTTAATTTTCTTCATATCCTCAATGATGTTATACTCCTTCCTAGTTACTTCTGTATAGTGATATTGAATCTTATTTTCATTACCCTTTGGTGGGGGAGGATCATTATTAGGAGTAGGTTTTGGATTCTCACATCTCAAATTATAACTGTCCCTTTGGAACTGTTGAAAACCATGCATTTCATCCATGGGAATTTCTACAACATTTTTTGACTCATTCAGAAAGGTGAATGAATCTAACACCATAGCTGTACTATGTTTGGATGAACCAGAACTATCAATATTTCTCTGATTTTTAGGAAAATTTAACTCACCAGGAAAAGCTTCAAAGTTGGGTAATGCTAGGTCACAAATGTTTACTTTAGGCACTTCCACCTTGAACTTGTCGAATCTTTCTCTATATTTTGCACATGCTGAGTGTGTGTCACAGTTAATGGAGTTTCCTTGGGTAGAGCGTGACATGTTGGCACTAACTCATGATGTGGAATGGGATTCAAAATAGGCATGTTCTGCGTAACATAGGATATCAAAGGACTGCTCAAAATTTGAGGTCCTAACTGTCTTTCAAGAATTAAAGCTTCCTTATAAGCTCCTGCCAGGGTTGTGATATTGATGTCTCTCTTGAGGAAAATAGAGGTCACCGAATCCAATGCATTCTTATAGATTTCTAAGGCTAGATTTGCACTTGGGATGTAATGACCAGTCATTCTACCATAAGCTTTTTGGAACCTCACATTGAAAGACCTGATAGCTTCACCAGACTCTCTCTTAATGTTAGAAAACTATTGATATAACACACTAGGGTCAATCACTTCACCAAATTGTGATACAAAAACTTTCTCCAGGTCATTCCAACTAGTAATAGAGTCATTAGTAAGATCCAAAAACTAGTCGTATGCTCCCTCCTGGAGAGTGAATGGGAATAACCTACAAGCCACATCTTCATGCTGCACATTCAACAACTTTAGAGCATTTTTAAATGCCACTAGGTGTTCTTCTGCTGTTTTGATTCCATCATGCTTGTAGGTAGGAAGATACTTCTCAAGATTTCTAGGTAAATCATGCGCTGCACCAGGGATATTCAAAGCAGTGGAACCCAACCAGTTTGCCATCACTACCTGATTAACGATGATATTTTGAGTTGCAGTTGGAGGAACTACAAGTGGTGATAAAACTATGCTGGACAAAGACTTGGCCCTTCTGAGTCTGCTTCTCCTTGGGGTTTCTAACTCAGGCACAAGGAGCTCTCCAGCTCTGGAGTGGGACTTGGTTACTCTGTAGGTAGAATCCAGCTTTTCACAAGCAACTTACAATCCTTAACAAATACTGAACGGAGTTCAGTCGGCCCTCCTTCTAGCGCCAATTTTAAATTTTGGTTCGTATTTCATACACACCCCATGAAGAATGAGCATAAAATACCAATAACACTTATACGGGATAAATCCCACTCACTTTAGGATCTTGTTGGTTATCCAAGGTGTGAGTTACAGAGTTGGGTCGAATGGCTATTCACTCTTTTCCACTTCTGGAATAGTTTCAAGTGGACTGTCTGTTACCTTACAACGGGCTCGACCTTCATTCAATAATGTTTAGTGGTTGTTATCTTTGTTGACAATCAGATTTACGATGAGTTCTTTGATATAGCTCTTTATGCTTTAGCAGATTAAATAAAAGACAAATTTGAAAGAAAATAAAAATGGATCATTTAACGGTGGAACAGAGAGAGTAGGGTAGGGCAGAAAAGAGAAGCTTATCTAACTTAGATGCAAATCAAAACTACCAATTTTAGTTACACTATTTAGCTTCACAATAAAACCAATCAAAGAGGAAGGTGTCCAGCTTTCTAAGATCACCTTCTACTAAGAGCATAAGACGGAGATGACACAGATCTAAAAGAAAATCATAAATAGAAGGGAAGTCGATGTCAACTGGTATCTCTCACCAGTAGCTTAGCTTGCACAGTGAGGATAGAGCAATTAGAACAGACCTGAACCTTAAATCTCTAACTTTCCCTAGCATACAACAAATGGAATGAAGCCTAGCAGCATATTCAATCTTGATAACACAGATTTACAACTAAAATAAATAGAACCTTAGCGAGACAAAAACAAAATAAGATGCACTTATCGCAATCTGAAAGAGATTAGGCTCCTAGCCACGCTATCACAGAAAAATGATGTCACACCAACCCCAGGTCCAGAACAAAGCATTCAAACAAGATTTGCAGGAAATTGCTAAAATGTCTTTTATTCCAAGTTTTTGCATCCGGACTTTACATTCAAGAGAAGTATATATAGACTCAGGACAGACCCTGATATTTTCAAAATATCTTCTTCCAAATATCTAAATCTTATCATAAAAATCCCACCACCGAGGTTTTACAATATAAGGCATTTTTATATAGAGTTTTGATAAGCCCTAATTACTCTAAAAATCTTCGCGTGGATCTTGCCATGAATGGAGAAGATAAGACTTGGTTTGATCCTCATCAAATGGGCACCGCGTGTAAATGTATGTTCTTCTTTCGATAAGCTATCAGAGCATCTCATTAATTCTTCTGCAAAATTTGGATGAGTCACTAACTTCCTAGGCCTTCCATCCTCGCACAGCTGCCTTTGTTTGGTTCGAGTTGAGATTCTCTGCTCGCCATTACTTTTGCCATAAATTTTCTCGGAAAATGCATCCACCAGCAAATTCCTTAAAGTCTGTATTTGCGGCTAGATCTGCAAAATCTGGATGAGTCACTGACTTCCCGACATCTCTTATCTTTATCTTTTGGCAAAGTGAAGGATCTCATTAATTCCTCATGTGAAATTTGTCTTGTCTTTCTCGCCATTACTTTTGCCATTATGCAACTGTCGAATCACCTTCTGCAAAAAGAAAAGCAAAGGTTAGATTTTTAATTTTTAATTATTTTTTTCATTTAAATATTTCTAGGGTTTGGACTGTGTTGAAAAGCTTCCACTTCCTTTTGGATGGGTGATGAAAAATTTAAAGAATGGCCAAATTTTGCAAAATGAATATAAATCCAAACATGTCGCGATATCGCGACATTTCCCTCAAGTTACTTCTTCCTTGCTTGTGCCTTCACGAAAATGGAACATGTCACGATATCGCGACATTTCCTTCACTTCATGTCTTCCACGCTTGCGTCCTCGCAAAAATGGAACATGTCGCGAAATCGTGACATTTCCTTCACTTCGTATCTCTCAAGCTTTCACCCTCATGAAAATGGAACATGTCACGACATTTCCTTCACTTCATTTCTTTCATGCTTTCTTCCTCACAAAAATGGAACATGTCATGAAATCACGACATTTCCTTCACTTAGTTTCTTTCACGCTTTCTTCCTCGCGAAAATGGAACATGTCATGAAATCGTGACATTTCCTTCACTTCATGTCTTTCAAGCTTTCGCCCTCGCAAAAATGGAACATGTCGCGAAATCATGACATTTCCTTCACTTCATGTCTTTCAAGCTTTCTCCCTCACGAAAATGGAACATGTCACGAAATCGTGACATTTCCTTCACTTTGTTTCTTCCAAGCTTTCTTCCTCGTGAAAATGGAACATGTCACGAAATCGTGACATTTCCTTGACTTCATGTCTTTCAAGCTTTCGCCCTCGTAAAAATGGAACATGTCATGATATCGCGACATTTCCCTGACTTCATGTCTTTCAAGCTTTCGCCCTCACAAAAATGGAACATGTCGCGAAATCGTGACATTTCCTTCACTTCATGTCTTTCAAGCTTTCTTCCTCGCGAAAATGGAACATGTCATGAAATCGTGACATTTCCTTCACTTAGTTTCTTTCACGCTTTCTTCCTCGCGAAAATGGAACATGTCACGAAATCGTGACATTTCCTTCACTTATTTTCTTTCAAGCTTTCTTCCTCGTAAAAATGGAACATGTCACGAAATCGCGACATTTCCTTCACTTCATGTCTTTCAAGCTTCCGCCCTCATGAAAATGGAACATGTCACGAAATCGCGACATTTCCTTCACTTCATGTCTTTCAAGCTTTGGCCCTCACGAAAATGGAACATGTCACGAAATCATGACATTTCCTTCACTTCGTTTCTTCCAAGCTTTCTTCCTCGCGAAAATGGAACATGTCGTAAAATCGTGATATTTCCCTGACTTCATGTCTTTCAAGCTTCTGCCCTCGCGAAAATGGAACATGTCGCGATATCGCGATATTTCCTTGACTTCACTTCTTTCAAGCTTTGGCCTTCATGAAAATGGAACATGTCACGATATCGTGACATTTCCCTCAAGCTATTACTTCCAAGATTTTGCCCTCGCGAAAATGAGAACATGTGAAACGGAACATGTCATCAACATTCTTCGGAAAATGGAACATGTCGTGATATCGCGACATTTCCTTCACTTAGTGTCTTCCAAATCTTCTTCATCACGAAAATGAAACAAGTCCAAAAATGGAACATGTCACGATATCGCGACGTTTCCCTCAAGCTTTTCCTTCACTTTGTAAATTCTCCAAAGATTGTAGGGTAATTCCAATGACTTTGTCCAAGTGCCCAGAATTTGATGAAACTTTACAAGTATCTAAATAAGCCTATAGGGTATCCAAATCTGCAAATGGAACTTACAAATTCACCATGGATCAAGAGAAAATGCACTTAGAAGTCTGCTGGCCAGAAATAGAAAAACTCTTGAAAATTAAAATTTCTGAAATGATTAATATGAATTAATACATTTAACATGCAAAATCTCAAAAATTTTAAATTGAATTCAATGCTATATGTAAGCCTACTGAGACACTTTGATGTAGGCAAAATTTTAGAAAGGATGCAAGCAAAATTTGGAATTAAAAACCTAAAAACTCAAGAGGGTCCCTACGGAACAAATGAATATTAAATATTTTCAAAGGATGGAATTTCATTTTTTTAGTGGGGGTGTGTTGCTTCTCAACAGGTTCACCAAGAAACGTTTTGCAGTAGCTTTCGAGCCTAGGTTGAAGATGTGTTTGATGTATTCATTTTAATTTCAATCACCTAGGTTGGCTAGAATGAAACTAAACTATTCTATATGCAATTTTTGCAATTTATATTAAGACAACAAACAAAGATAATTAAATGCAACTAATAGAGTATTTTAAAGAAATAGGAAATGACTTACTCAATTCTATATTTCTAATGAAGGTTCTACTTTTGAAGCAGTCCAGAACGTCTGCAATTTGCTGTAATCACCTATAATTCGACAAAATCATCTGCAATTGTGTAGGATCATCCGAAATCGTACGATATCGACTAAAATCTATCAAAATCGTCTGACGATTTTATCTAAAACCTGCAACTTCATAAGTTGATACCAAAACACAGATAAATATCACAAAATATAGTAGAATCTATTTAATAGTATGTAAATGAACATTTTTGATGACTTAGAAATGAATTTTTAGATTTAATCGAGAATAATAGCTTATACTAACAGGAAAAGGGATAGCAAATTGTTATCTATTGACAACATGAGGTGAACACCAGATGAATTATAAATAATAAACTAATCTAATGCAATTTAACTGAAGAAAAGGGGAGAAAATGCAAACTATAGATCTTAATTACCCCCAAGAGGGCTGCAAACAAGATCGTCTCTAATCCAGCAAGATCGCCTCCAATCAGCACAGGATCATCTGCAATCGGGACGAGATTGTCTGAGATGATCCGAGCTTCTTCTAACTGATGCACAGTGAAAAACCTGTAAGTGAGCTGATAAAAACTATGAAAATGGCAATGCCTGGGATGCTCTTGAAACTAGTAAGATTTGGGTTGCAGGTACTTGATCAGCCTAGGAGATTGCATTAGAAAATCATGGGTTTTATAGGGTTAGGAAGAAGTTAGAGGGTTGGGATTCATCCCAATTTAGAATATATCCAGCAGGAGGATGTTAACAGCCCCAACGCACTTATGCCCAGGTAAGCCAAGAGGTTGGAACTAATTTGATTGTGCTTCTATTCTTGCAAATTTCTATTTTAAACGAAATCATCTGGACGTTCGGCTCTAGACAATTTCATTCAATTAGGGACGATATCATCAAATCGACGACGATATCGTCCAATGGTCAAAACAAAGCCTATTTGTGGCATGAAAATCGAGGCAAGCTATTTAAAATACGGTTTTGAGGTAAATTTTGGATTTTTAACCTTATGATAAATTGACTGCATCATTTTTAGGGTGTTACAAAAGTTGACAGAGGAAATAAACAATGTAATATAGGAGTAAAAGTACTCCCACCCCAAAATTAATCACCTCAAGAGAGAAGGTGGGGGCTAAGCTAAAGAGTCATATCTTTTAGCCCCATGGGTGTCCCTTTTGCCATTGATGTCAAAGGGGCAGAGATTTGAGTAAGGGGGAGAGCACTGAGTTAGGGGGAGCAACCTCCAAATAGAGCATTGAGTTAGGGGTAGTAGCCTCCAAAGAGAGCATTGAGTTAGGGGGAGCATCCTCCATAGAGAGTATTAAGTCAGGGGGAGCAGCTTTGATTAATGTTTTTGCAGTGATTGTGGTTTTTGCATTAGAGGTGTTGCCATAAATGACAAAGGGGGATATTGTTGGCAATTTGAGTAATTTTATGTTCTCATTTATGTCACATGGATCACATTGAGTTTTTGTGGCCAAAGCATTTCATAAATAAGGATTTATGATATTTTGGAGAGCATGGATATATACAGGGTTTTTATGAAAACCAAGGCAGACAAAATAAAATGTTTTATTTAAAATTATGGATGGCATATTTGAAATTAGTTTTTATTAAAACCCAGGTTGGCTTTTCATTTTGTCGAAAAATGTGCCCCGATGATGGAGATATTTATTTTTAAATATTTAGTTTAAATTTTAAATTATTTAAAATTTTAATTTTAATTTTAAAATTAAATATATTAATTATAGCACCGACTAAAGAAATGAGGAAAGGATATATTAATTTATAGTGCCGAAATCTAAAGAAAGAGGAAATGCATATATAGATGCCAAAAAAATCTTAGACTTTATGATCCCCAACGCTTATTTTTCGAATGCCTTCGATTGGGGAATGAATTGCGAAAATAGAGAGAAGTGTGAATTTGGTCTATTGAAAAATCATTCATGGAGTTTAATAATACCGATAGGCATATTTGGCCTAGCATTTCGTGCACTTTGTGTTATGCAAGAGGTCCTGCGATCGAGTCCCGTCGTGGTTATTTGCTTTGTTGAAGCACTTGAAGCGTTGTTAAGTTTTTCGAAGGGTGCAGAAGTTTATGATATAAGTTTTTTTCATGTCCCTTTGGACACGTGAGGGCATGTGGCCCAACGGTAGGCTAGCTGTGGTTAAAGCGCTGAGCAAGGAGACATCACGAGATCGAATCCCGTCAAGGACAAAGGCAAATTAATATTTTTTAATATATTTTATTTTTCTAAAGTTGCCCTAGGAGGAATAAGGGTTGTGACGCATGTTTAGAAAAATAGAGATTTATGGTGTTTCTCCTTTTGAAAGTATATCATATTATATATCGTTGGAAAGATTATTTTGAGGGCTATTTGATTAAATTGCTTAGAGGGATAAATAAGGTGTATGTAAAGAGATATTTTTATTTTTGTAAAGGGTTTCAAAAGTGAAGGTTGTTTTGTTATTTTTCAAAGGTGATTAATTTTTTCATGAGGGGACATGTTGTATTTTATTGAGTAGGAGTGATAAGGTGTTATTCGGATATCATTGTTGTGATATTAATCATGATTTCTAATCCTTGTTAAAATTTGAAAAAGAAATTTATTGAGTGTGGCAGATTTAGTGGACATCCAATAAGGCATAAAAAGGTATGAGCAATATTCTCCATTGACTTTGTTTATGGTGGTTGATTTCTGAAATATCATTGGAGAGAAAAGGATTGATAGTGGTTTCCTTTTCGAAAGTGGTTGGTTGAATACTTCAAGGTTTTCTGGTTTGAGAGTTGTGTTTAAACCTTGTTTTATAATCATAGTTGATGAAGCCCATTGGTTATGCAAAGAACTTGAGTTAGAAAGAACATGAGTATCATTGTTATCTGAGATTTATGGTTGAGCATTTTTGGAAACATTTGAGTTTGTTAATACATGCTTGGACTAGGGTTTTATGAGAAAGATTTATCCCTTGTGGTTATTGGTTGAGTTGAGTTGATTGAGCCTAGTCAAGTGATTGTGTGAGGTGATTATTCAAGTCTCATGAAACAAACAATTCTATAATTCTGATTTGGGTTGAGATTGAGCTTTGAGATTAGAACATATTGAGTCTCTAACAATTCTCTTTATGCTTATATAAGATTTGAGTTGAGTTAATATTGACTTGAGTTGAGTTGAGATTGATTTGAGTTGAGATCATTGTGCGTGTGGATCATTATTGTCATCCATTGTAGAGTGCATTACCATTCATTGTTGAATTCATCATTGAGCCTTGCCTTCATAGATTTGTGGATGAGATTTGAGTGCTACTTGAGCATGATTGGTTGAGCCTTTGAGAAGGCTTTTGGGACAGATTTGTGGATAGATTTATGGCAATTTTTGTGGATGATTGATTGAGCCTTTGAGAAGACTTTTGGGACAGATTTGTGGACAGATTTGGGACAACATTTGAGCAAGTTCTTGGTGAGCTTGTTGAGTAGATTTTGAGCAAGTTCTTGGTGAGCTTGTTGAGCAGATTTTGAGCAAGTTCTTGGTGAGCTTGATGAGCAGATTTTGAGCAAGTTCTTAGTGAGCTTGTTGAGCATATTTTGAGCAAGTTCTTGGTGAGCTTGTTGAGCAGATTTTGAGCAAGTTCTTGGTGAGCTTGTTGAGCAGATTTTGAGCAAGTTCTTGGTGAGCTTGTTGAGCATATTTTGGGCAAGTTCTTAGTGAGCTTGCTAGAGCAATTTTGGGCAAGTTCTTGGTGAGCTTGCTGAAGCAATTTTGGGCAAGTTCTTAGTGAGCTTGCTAGAGCAGTTTTGGGTATGTTCTTGGTGAGCTTGTTGAAGCCATTTTGGGCAAGTTCTTGGTGAGCTTGCTAGGGCATATTTGGGCAAGTTCTTGGTGAGCTTGTTGAATAAAATTAGTGGATTGCCTACCTGAGCAGATCAGGATTACCTTGCTGAGTAGATCAATTGATTGCCTACCTGAGAAGATCAATATTGCCTAGCTGAGAAGATCAGTGGATTGCCTACCTGATAAAATTAGTGTATTTCCTAGCTTTGAGCAGATCAAAGTAATCATTTGTATTGGGATAAGGATCCTTATTTCTATGTGAAATATAATAAGGAGTTTATCTTGTGGAGTACCCCACATTGGGGCAACCACGCTAAATCTTGTGTCTCAATTGTGTGTGGTGATTTGTGCAATTTTTTACTATTGTTATCTATGTCATTAATGCACACTACTATATTTGGTTAAGGACACTAATTGATGTTGGTTTGGAAAAAATTAAAAAGTGTGCGCTATACTGTTCACCCCCCCTCTCAGTATAAGCTTGTGTTCTTCATTCATCTGAGAAGCAAATATTCAATCCTGCATTTGCCAGACCTCTAATTCAAGGCAATAGTGAAGTAAATCAAGGTCAGTCATGTCGAATGATTTTTTGAGATCATCCATGCAATAAAATTAAATCCTCATCACTCCCCATGATGAAAAAATTTATGACATAAACTACAACAATGGTTGTCTCCCCCCCATGTTGTCGAAGGTAGCTATTAGGATCATACAAACTCCTAACAAAGCCATGTTGTAAGAGGTGTTCATCAACTTTGATGTACCAGGATCTTGGAGCCTGTTTCAAACCATACAGAGACTTGATCAATCTACACAATTTTCCTTTCCTTGGATGAATGATAAATCCCTCAAGTTGCTTCATGTAGAATTCTTCTTCTAATTCTCTATTTAGGAATGCACTTTTGATATCCATTTGATGTACCTTCCAACCAAACTATGCTGCCATTGTAAAAGTTATACGAATTGTCTTGATCTTGGTTGTAGGTGTAAATATCTCTTCATAGTCGATGTCTTCCTCTTGTGCATACCCTTTTGCAACTAAACAAGCCTTGTGCTTATCGAGTATTCCGTTAGCTTTATACTTTGTTTTAAACACCCATTTACATCCTATGGCCTCCTTCCCTAGTGGAAGATCAACTAGCTTCCATGTGGCATTCTTCATCAATGAATTATACTGAGCCTCCATGACTAACTTCCAATGGGGAAGCTCAAGAGCTTCACGAACCGTTTCAGGTTCAGGGCTATTCACCATGGTGCTCATCAATGCCAATCACTTCCTCACGAGCCATGCTTCGTGTTCTTGGTGTAGAGGTAGAAGTGTCAGGTGGAGCACTCATATGGGAATCTTGTAGTATATTTTTGTACCATAATGGTTGACTCAAATGATTTGGAGGTAAACTCACAATAGGAGTAGTTCCTCTACTATTATCTTCATCATCATGGATGATTCTTGGACCATTGTCAGGATCAGATGGTGTTGCAGGTGGACTGGTTGGAGATTCACTAGTTTCATCAAATATGACATCTCTACTAACATAAATTTTTTGAGTAGTGGGATCCATGAGCCTATAACCTTTAGATTCACTACTATACCCGAGAAGAATACACTTTAAGGACTTCTCTTCAATTTTCTTTCATTTCTCTTTGGGAATGTGCATGTAGGCAGTACAACCAAACACTCAAAGATGAGAGATGGATGGTTTCTCTCCTAACCATGCCTCTTGAGGAGTAATTCCTTGAAGAGCCTTTGTAGGTTCTCTATTCAGCAAATATACTGCAGTTTGTACTGCCTCAGTCCAAAATGTTGGACTCAATTGTGCATCTTTCAGCATGCTTCTTACCATTTCCATGATGGTACAATTTCATCTTTCAAAAACTCCATTTTTTTATGGAATGTATGAAGTGGTAAATTATCATCGAATCCCATTTTCCTTCAGGAATACATAAAATTGTTTGGATGTGTACTCTCCCCCTCGATCTAAACAAAGTACATGAATATGATAGCTAGTGGTATTCTCCACAAGAGTTTTGAACTCCTTGAAATATTAAAAGGTTTCATCCTTCGATCTCAAACAATACACCCACATTTATCTAGAGTAGTCATCAAAAAATAGCAAGAAATATCTAAGGCTAGTGTGGCTAGCCACGAGAGGTTCGCACAGACCGGTGTGAATCACATCAAAAGGTCCTTTAGCATGATGTATGCTAGCCTCAAATTGAATTCTGTGATGTTTTTATGCTATGCAAGTAGATCAAATGTTAGAAGGAAGAGCAAGGAATGGAAGACCATGTACCAAATATTGCTTTTGCAAGGTCATCAAGTAGTGGGGATTCACGTGTCCATAACATTGGTGCCAAAGGGTAGTGATATAGACAATACGAACAATGAGTGTCTGATTGTTGGAAGCCACACAATCAAGCAAGAACATTTTCCCAATGCTTGATGCTCTAGCGACGATGTGAGAATCTTTGGCTTTGTTGCAAATGAGATAACATTTTTCTCCATCCACGGTATCAAAATCCACTCACAAATTGTTATCCAACATCTGATTGACAGACAAGAGGTTCTTCGTGAGGTCATGGTACATACAAGACCTTCTTTATCTAACAATTATGCTTTCAAAGTCAAATTTGCACATCTTCCATTCCTGCAATGTCATAGGGTGTGTCATCCCCCAAATGTACCTGATCGAGATAAGATTTTTCATCCAACGAGACAAACCAATCCTTTCGTCTAGTCATGTTCTTGGAAGCACCTGAATCAACATACCAAGTGGTAGTGGTGGATGGTTGCTCCTAATGAGCAAGAGCAAAATTCTCAGTCTCCTTCTCATCTTTAGTATTGGCAACATTCCCTTGTTGTTGTCTTGGTGGTCATCGTTGATTCCACTCCCCTTGTTCTTAGGAGACGGTCCTCTTGGTGATGTATTCTTGTTACTCGAATATCCCTGAGTAAAATAATTGTACCAACATTCTTTCAAGTCATGCCCCTTTTTATCACAAATCAAACAACTTTTTTGCAACTTGTGGGGATTTTGTTTGCCTTGTCCTTTCTGGTGGAATGGCTTCTGGTCCTTCTTATTCATCATCATTGATGCAATAAACTCATTATATTAATATGATGGCCCAGGTTACATTATATAGTGCTTGATCAAAACAGAACATAGCTCAACATAGTTGGCTTACACTTATTCTCGTAACCAAATCCTAACATAGAAGATGCTAACTTAATCCTAAAATCTCTCTAACAAATTCTAGAATAGCATCTAAACATAGCTACGTAGGAAAAATAATATTCAAAGTCCAACATTCTCCCCCTTAAAGTTGAGAGGGCTGACAAGACAGTCTCTCAGCTTTATATACTGAGCTTTAGCAACTCCTTTGGTGAAGATGTCCGCTATGTTGTCCAAAGTGCTGCAATGTTTTAGCTCAACCACATTTTTCTCCACCATGTCTCTAATGAAGTGATACTTCATGTCGAAGTGCTTTGACCTGCTGTGGTGGATAGGATTATGTGCCAATTGGATGGCACTCATATTGTCACAATACAATATGGTAGGACCACTTTGTCTCTCACCTATTTCTTCAAGTACTTTTCTCAACCATAAGGCTTGGGCACTAGCATTTGTGATTGCTATGTACTCAGCCTCAGTAGATGATAGTGCAACAATAGTTTGCTTTTTAGAACTCCAAGTAATTAGTCCTGACCCAAGACTAAAACAATTCCCTGAAGTAGATTTCCTATCATCTATATTGCTTCCCCAATCACTATCACTAAAGCCAACTAATTTTACATCATCATTTTTGTGGTAATGGATCCCATAATCCATTGTACCCTTTACATATCTCAAAATTCTTTTAGTTGCTTGTAGATGAAGTTCAGATGGATCAGCCATATACCTTTATACTAGAGAGACAACATATTGAATATCCGGCCGTGTGTTGGTGAGGAACATTAGACTCCCAACCATGCTCCTGTAAGTGGTCTTGTCAACTTTTGGTGCTCCATCTTCTTTGCATAATTGTATCCCATGACCTATTGGAGTTGCAACAGACTTGCATTGCTCCATAGCAAATTTCTTTATCATGTCATGAGCATATTTATGTTGACATATGAAGATCCCATTTCCTGTTTGATGTACCTCCATTCCTAGGAAGTAATGCATCAAACCTAGATCCTTCATTTCAAACTCTTTCATCATGGAGTGTTTGAACTCCTCATTCATTTTATCACTACTACCCATGAATATTAGATCATCCACATATAAGCACACAATGAGGATGTCTTTACCTTGTTTCATGTAGTAGAGAGTAGGTTCACTTTTGCTCCTAGTGAATCCATACTTTTGAAAGTAGCCATCAATGCGTGAGTACCATGCCCTTGGTGCTTGCTTTAGTCCATACAATGCTTTCTTCAATTTGTAGACAAGGTTCTCCTTACCTTGTTCTTCAAATCCTTGAGGTTGTTGCACAAAAACCTCTTCTTTCAAGTACCCATTGAGAAAGGCACTCTTAACATCCATGTGTTGAATGTTCCACCCTTTGTGGGCAGCCAAGGAAAGTACTAGTCTGATGGTCTCTTGTCTAGCAACAGGAGCAAAGGTTTCCTCATAGTCAATCCCATACTTTTGAGTAAACCCTTTTGCTACTAGCCTTGCCTTGTGTCTTTCAATGCTCCCATCAGCATTGAACTTGGTCTTATAGACCCATTTACATCCAACACATTTCTTTCCCTTAGGAAGCTCCACTAGCTCCCATGTGTCATTCTTTTTTATAGAGGTCATTTCCTCTTTCATGGCTTGTTGCCATACATCATGAGTACATGCTTTTTCATAACTAGATGGCTCTAGCTCTACACTAGTCATTAAAGCATAGTTTACAACATCTCCCTTAGGCTCTTGGGAGTCTTCATCACCATACATGTGCAAATTTTCAAGTCTTTTCAAGACTTCATTCATCTCACTAGCTTGACTTCTAGTGTACCTTCTTTGAAAATTCTTGTCCATCATTTGAAAAGAAGGATGGTACTGAAGTGTTCTCTTACCTCTTGATGGTGGATCTACTTCCATTGGAGAAGAACTTGCTGATCTTTGTGGAGAAAAACTTGGAGTAGCACTTGTTGTACTTGGAGTAGAACTCTTCTTTGGACTTGGAGGAGGATTTCCAGTGTTGTTCTTGTTAATGGGCTGCACTTGAGAGGAGCTTGCATCTTGAGATCCATCATCAACAAAAAGTTTTTGATGACCCCATACTCCCCCTTCATCAAAAATTACATCTCTTGAGATTACAACTTTGTGTGTTTTTGGATTGTAGAGTCTATATGCCTTTGAAGACTCACAATACCCAATGAAAATACATGCTTGACTTTTGGGATCAAGTTTCTTTCTTGTCTCATCAGGAATGTGTGCATATGCAAGACAACCAAAAACTTTGAAGTGCTTTACATTTGGCTTTTTGCCATACCATCCCTCATATGGAGTTATCCCATCTAAACTAGAAGTGGGACTCCTATTCAAAATGTAAACACTTGTCCTAACAACATCAACCCAATACATGTTACTGAGTTTCTTTGTTTGAAGCATTGATCTAGCCATTTCTACAATAGTGTGGTTCTTCCTTTCAGCCACACCATTTTGTTGTGGGGTGTAGGCAGTAGTGAATTGCCTTTTGATCCCACAATATTTACAATATTTGAGAAATGCATTTGAGCAAAACTCCCCTCCTCTATCAGTCCTTAATATTTTTACAACATACTCACTTTGATTCTCTACATTATTTTTGAAATCCTTGAAACATTCAAAAGCTTCATCTTTAGTTTTCAAAAAATAAATCCAACACATTCTAGAGAAATCATCAATGAAAGTGAGAAAGTAAGAATTGTTACCCAAGATTTTGGTATGCATTGGACCACAAATGTCCGAATGTACCAATTGTAGTGGATGGCTTGCTCTCCATGCTTGACCTCTTGGAAACTTTGTTCTTGAGTGCTTTCCCAAAGCACATCCTTCACACACCTCCTTGTGCTCTTCAACTTTTGGTAATCCACACACCATAGCTTGAGAAGTCAACAACTTCAAGCTTGCAAAATTAAGATGACCATATCTCAAGTGCCAAAGCACACTTGGATTTTCTATGGCCACACTAGCAAGTTGAGCACCTCCTTGTTCCCCAAACTTAAGAGGAAATAACCTATTCTTTGTCATAGGTACATTTGTGACAACTCTATTACAATTGTTTTTGTCAAAAATTACACATTTTCCATCTTCAAAAACAAGTTTATAGTTCTTTTCCATGATTTGTCCAACACTAAGCAAATTATGTTGGAGTTTAGGAGTGTAATAGATATTGTTCACCTTCTTTGTGCCTTCTTTTGTTGGAACCTCCATGGCTCCCATGCCTTCAACTTGTAGTGCCTTGTCATCTCCCAATTTGATCTTGGACTTGTATGTGGAATCCATTGTAGCAAATAACTCTTCTTTGCCACTCATATGATTTGAGCAACCAGTATCCAAAATCCAAGTTTCATTAAGATTTTGATCTGATTTTCCATATGTGAGGAACAAATTTGAAGAAGTTCCTTCCTCTTCTCCATAGTTTCCATAATTATTACTTCTCCCTTCTTGAGAAGCCTTTAGTCTACAATCTCTAGCAAAGTGACCAAGCTTGCCACAATGATAACAAGACTTGTTTGATTTGTCACCTCCTCTTCCTCTTCCTTTTCCTTGGTAGCCACCTCTTGATCTACCTCTTCCTCTTCCTTGTCCTCTTCCTTGTGCATTGCCATGAGTCTCACCTTCCTTGGATGAGAATGCTTTTTCATCACCTCCAAAGCTTGATGATGTAGAACCTTGGAGTCTCTCTTCATGGGACATCAAAGAACCAATTAGTGCATCAAATGTTAGAGTAGACAAATCTTTAGATTCTTCAATAATAATAGCAATATGATTCCACTTATGAAGAAGTGTTCTCAACACTTTCTTCACAACCACTTCAGTTTTTATATCTTCTCCAAGTGTCTCCATTTTGTTTACAATTGCTTTCACTCTCACACAATAATCTCCTACTCTTTCATCATCTTGCATTTTGAGATTTTCAAAATCTCTCTTCAAAGTTTGAAGCCTCACTTGCTTCACTTGATTGCTCCCTTGATAGCTATCTCTCAAGGCTTTCCATGCTTCTAGGGCTGTTGAACAAGAAGCAATCCTTGGAAAGATGCTTTTCTCCAAAGCTGCTTGGAGGTGGTAGAGAGCAAATGAATTCTTCTTTTGGGCATCCTTCTTAGTAGTTCTATCAGCTGCACTCAAGGTGGTCCAATCTGTAGGTTCATTGTAGCCTTCTTCTACAATATCCCATAACCCTTTGCCAATGAGTAAGGTCTTCATCTTGATAGACCAATACTCATAATCTAACCCATTAAATTCAGGAATGGGTAGATTGTTATTGGCAGCCATTGATGCTAATGAGAAAAAAACTGGGAAAAACAAGTGAACAATACCTCTCTGTTCATGGCCTGCTATTCTTCAATAGACCTATTGGCATTTTTGCCACATTGATTTTGATTGCTGAGTATTAATGCTTAAGCTGTTGCAATTCTAACTTCTCTACAGGCTTTGATGCAAAAGGAGCAAAAAAATGACTAAGTCCGAAGAATGTCGTGAAATCACGACAAAAAAAGCACCAAGGAGGCCAAGTTTGAAAACCGTCGCGATTTCGCGACGTGTCACAAAATCGTGGTCAACGCAGTCAACGGATGCAGGTGGGCAGAACCGTCGCGATATCACGACGTGTTCAATTTTTGCGGCTTGCGACGAGCAAAGGAGGGCAGAGCGACAAACTATCGTGAAATCGTGACAAAACTCAGCTGAAGGCGTAAAACTCAATGCCATAGCGAAATCACGACGAAAACGGACGCACAGTGCATAAGTCGAAAGACGTCGCGAAATCGCGACGCGTCACGTTTTCGCGGTGCGGGTGGCTTCAAAGGGCTTAAGTTGCAAAATGGTAGCGATATCGCTACAGTTATGAAATGGAGCTAAACAAAGCAAAAAGTGTAGCGAAATCGCTACATGTTCCAGAATCGCGGGTCATTTGTTGAAAAGGAGTCTAAGGCACAAAAGCGTAGCGATTTCGCTACACTTTTAAGAAGGAGTTCCAGCAAGGCAAAAGACGTAGCGAAATCGCTACATGTTACAGAATCGTGGCAATTTTGGAAAGAAAAGCTTAAGACACGGAAGTTGTAGCGAAATCGCTACACTTTCGATGATAAGGCCAAGCAAGATGCAGACGTCGCGAAATCGCGACAAAAAGTGAAAACCATGCAGAAGGCAGGAGATGGTAGCGATTTCGTGACACATTGTTGAAAAATGACTAAGTGCTCAAAGGCGTAGCGAAATCGCGACAGGGTGAAGTTGAAGACATTCAAAGGCAAAAGTGTCGCATTTTCGTGGCCTATGAGCAGGACCGTACAGAGTGTCGAAAAGGTGTAGCGAAATCGCTACATGTTCCATTTTTGTGGGTTAGAAGGGAAGAAAGAGCCGAAAGACAGAAAGCGTAGCGAAATCATGCAGCGTCTCGTTTTCGCGGTGCAAGCTAGCGAGGGAAATAATGAAGCCGAATATGCAGTGATTTCGCGACAGGGAGAATTTTTGCGGGTTCCAGCAGCAAAGGTGTATGGCACAAAAAGACGTCACGATTTCGTGACCTGTCACGTTTTCGCGACCTACGACAGTTTCCCGCCAAAACACAGTTTAAATGGCCCGATAAGGTTTTTCCAATTTTCGAAGATTAAATGCTTGCCAAAATTTAATATTTTGTTGATTTTTGATGCGGTCAAGGTCAAAGAACATACCCAAGCCACCAGAATTAAAGATTTCCAGGATTCGAAGCTGTTGTTCATGGATTGTTCTAATGGTTTCATGCATATTTTCAAGAAATTTAATGAAGACGACTGCCGACGCCTAATTGCATTCAATTTTTGGGTTCTTCGAGGCTGGGTTCAAAGGAACCGTTTCATTGTTTTCGTTGCACAAATTGTAGATCTCGAGGAGGTCTGTTGCAAATTTTAAATGCTGCACAGAGGTCGGCCCTCTATAAAAACCAATGTAAATCTCATTTGCAAGGGTCGGGAGTTCGAGATACTTTTGCTAAAAGCTTGAAGTTCATTGCATGAATGAAAGAATTGGCCTCTAATTTTTCAAGCGACTGTTTGTGTGATTTTCCTTTCTGTTATTTACGTTTCTAATAACACTCATATTCCTTAGTTGTTGTTTCATTTGAATTTTGCATGTTGGATTTGAATATTGCTTGTGAGGGAATGAGTCCTGGAATGTAATCTTGGAGGGATTTTCTGCGTACGGTTGTGAGGGAATTAAGTTGATATCTTCTGTTACTTGTTGTTGTTGTACTTTAAGTGATCTGTTGTTGTTCTTCCCGATCTTATAAATTCGGCTACGGCCATATTTCCCGTTTCTTTCCATAGCTTTACAATTTCTTTCCTGCAACTTTGATCTTAAAACAAATTTAGAATAGTAAGGGAACCAGCCCACTCTGGAGATTGGTCTGGGAGCCATTTCTTGCTTCCAGCCTTTCAATGTTGGTCGGGTCTAGGGTGCACTTAATGTAAAAATCCTTTCCTATGGCAGATTCGTGACCAACAGTTTTTGGCACGCCCGGTGGGACAGATTTCTTCTGTCTCTAAAATATCCCATAGTGTTGAAGGTTTAATGTTCGCCTTCAGGCTGTAAAATTAGAGCATTTGGTGACTCTGCTGTACTCAGAAATCTCTGAACGTGGATGCAGTGAAAGTTGTACTTCATGATCACGAGATCACAGTCTAAGAAAGTTGGAGATCTTGTCGAGTTTTTTGAACTTGACAGCACAAGAAGTGGTGAGCATTCTAGGTTGGTTTCCCCATCCCTTCCATCATCTGCCACACAAATCTCTGGTATTGTTACTAGTGTTTCATCTTCTCAATCATATCCACTAGTCCAAATGGCCCAGTATCCTCCACCCAAGAAGTTCTTGGCATGGAACAACTCTGGAGCCTTGAATTTGCAGGCTCAGAATCCAGTTCCTCAGGCCGCGTTGAAGGTTTTGCCAACTTACGATGGTACGGGTAAGACTGCATATGAACACATTAATGATGTAGCTTCTCTGGCAGCCATTCATGATATAACTGATGAAGATGTAATGGTGAAGTTGTTGGTATTATCCTTGAGAGGTAAATTGGTGTACTGGTACCGAACGTTGCCACCAGGCACCGTAACATCATGGGATCAGCTAGGAGATCTGCTAGTTAAGAATTTTCATGAATAGGCTGACCCATTTTCATTGTTGAATCAGTTTAACGCAATCCAGAGGCACCCGCAGGAAGAGATAGCTGATTTCAACATCCGATTTACCAGAACCTGGCAGAGAATTCCTGATGGTCTTCGGCCTGCTGATGAATTGGCTGCACTTTACTACCTCAGAGCGTTCAACACAGATATCGGCTGGGCTGTCCGGCAGTCCAACGTGACGACATTTCCAGAGTTGTTTGAACAAGCGATAAAGGCGAAAGCTGATCTGATTGCTATAGGTAGACTTCCTCCGAAGGTAACTATGCCTATTATACCTAATTTGCCTAAGTATTTATATTCTGGTTCACTTCCACAGCCCATGCCATCTATGTATCCCACCCCATCATGGAGCTCCAAAGCACCTCAAATTGCACCTATCCCAGCTCCTCAGTTGTCTACTTTAGCAAGTCTACAACTTCCTTAGCACCTACGACTTCATTCCACCGCCATTTCCTGTTTCCACCTCATTTCCAACTTTGCCAGCACCACCAGTTCCTTTGCCCTTGCCAGCACCTCCTGCACCTGTAAACCCTGATCCTTATACAACACTATTGCAAGAGGTAAAGTCTGCCAATTCGGCAATTAGAGCAATGGGTAACAAGATCACACTTATTGAGAGGAAGCAAGCTGAGCGAGATTTCCATCCAAGGAGATTTCAACCTCCTCCAATTACTAGAGACCAAGCTGCCTCAACAAGCAAAGCACCTGAGAAAAGCTTAACTGCTTTGGTAAATGAAGATGCAGTTCTTGCAGACAGAATGTATTGGTGCTCGACTTGCAATGACCCTCATGGAGAGGATACTTGTATGGTCCATCTGAATTATGTGCAGACATTGGCTGCTAGTTCTTCGGGAGGGCAAGTCAATATGATCTCTGAAGCAGGCCATAGCTTAATGACTCCACTGGAAGAGCAAGTTTCAGTTCTCACAAGGACTGGAAAGAAGCCTGTGACAGTTGATCCTGCTGACTTAGAGCCGTTAAAAGTGCCAGCTAATTTGAAGAAGCCAGTGAAAGCTCCTGTGCCAGTTTCGAAGCCTGATGCGCCTGTTTTGCCAAAGGATCCTGTTTCCCACAGAGTTCAAGAAAGGGCTGCAGCTGCACCAGCAAGATCAAAAGCAGAAGAGCAAGCTCGAGAAAAGTTGAAGTATCCTTCATTGACAAAGAGGCTAAGAGTGGAAGCCACTCAGCAGTATCGAAGCAGATATGAACATCCTATTGAAAAGAAGGACTCTGCTACGGTTGCATACAACATTGTTGAAGAACTAAAAAAGACCCCAGCTAAGGTTAGTCTCTACGATGCATTGCAGTTGCCTGGCCAGGTAGATTTATTGCAGGAATCATTAAAATATGTAAAGGATAATGAAAAGGGTCCTACCCAGACAGTTTATGCTCAAGCCTTAACCACTTCTGTTACTAGGAAAAATAGACCACCCCCATTTTATTTATCATTGCAAATAGAGGGTTGGATTGTGCATAATTGCATGATCGACTCTGGAGCTGCTACAACTGTCATGCCCAAGGGAGTTTGTGAAGCAATGGGAATGGAATACACACGAAGTAGCCCTGGAGTTCTGCAATTAGATGGTACTCCTATAAAAATGGTGGGTGTAATCAAGGATGTCCCAATTGTTTTGCATACTATGCCTCAGATTACAGTTATTCAAGAAATTGTTGTGGTAGATCTAGAACCCTATTTTAGTATGTGCTTGTCCAAAGAGTTTACCGCAAAGTTGGGGGGTTACCTAGCATTGGATTATTCTCACTTAGAAATTCCTTTCAAAGGTAAACGACTCAGGATTCAGAATGAAAAACCTTCCTCTTTTCATATCGAGAAGCTGGAAGAAGCAGAAAAAAACATGCAGTCTATTCACATGCTTACTGAAGAGTCCGAGGATTCTATTTTAATGCATGAGGTTTTAGATGATCTTCAGTTGGACGATCAGTTTTCTATGCTTGATTTCAACGCCATGCTGGAGACTGAAATCGGTTGTTATGCCATCAAAAAACTCGAGGGTGACACAAAGCAGGCATTTCCTAACCAAGCTGATCAGAGTCCATCACGAGACCAACTATGGCAGTTATATTTCGATGGGGCTAGATGCAAGAACGGTGCAGGAGCAGGTATTGTTTTGATTTCTCCTTCTGGTTTACAAAGAACATATTCATATCGTCTTACTTGGAATTGTACTAACAATGCTGTTGAATATGAAGCATTATGCTTGGGCTTGAAAAAGGCAAGGAAGTTAGGAATCGAACAGCTCCAGATTTTTGGTGATTCTGAGCTTATTGTAAACCAGATCACAAACAGGTGCATTTCTAAGCAACATTACCTTAAAGCATACCGCAACCAAGTTTGGGACCTGTTTGAGTTTTTCACAGCTCTAAATATTCAAGCCATTTCCCGAGAGTTGAATAAGCATGCAGATCTTTTAGCATCTCTTGGAGCCAATTTTTCCCCTATTGAGCAGGTAGTGAAGAAACCAAAGACAGTAAGGATGGTGTACAGGCCAAGTGTCCCAGACAAAGATACTTTCTAGCAAGTCTTTGAGGATGATGAGCAGATTGTCAACTTTTTGATTCATGAAGCTGCCACTGTCGAAGGGAGAACCTTGGAGCACGAAGAAGCCGAAGGTCTAATTTAGTTATGGAATAATCACATTCCGAAGGGTCTTATAACTCTGGAAAGTTTGTTTGATCAGCATGATCGGTCCAAAAAACATCGGATCGAGATTGATAAAAAAGAGTACATGGAGTTAAAGTTAGAGCCCAATAAGGTTATTAAGGTTGGAACTGATTCTACTCCTGATGAACTGCAAGAAATCAGACAACTGTGTGAGGAATTTTCTGATATTGTGGCTTGGAGTTATGAAGATTTGAAGGGATACGATAAACAGATTGTGCAGCATACGATTGAATTGGAGGAAGGAGTCAGACCTTTTCGACAAAAACAACGACCAGTAAATCCAAATATTGAGACTCTAATGAGGGCTGAGCTTGTGAAAATGCTGCAAGCCAAAATTATATATCCAGTTAAGCACTCAACTTGGGTTGCCAATCTGGTTCCAGTTCGAAAGAAGAATGGAGACATACGACTGTGTGTAGATTTTTGAAATCTGAACCGTGCATCGTTGAAAGATCATTATCCTTTGCCGCGTATAGATCAAATACTGCATGTTGTTGCTGGAGCTCAGCGTTTTTCACTATTGGATGGATTCTCTGGATATAACCAGATTTGGGTTAAAGATGAGGATCAGTACAAGACAACATTCACAACAAAGTGGGGCACTTTTGCTTATCAGCGAATGCCTTTTGGACTATCAAATGCTGGGGCTACCTTCCAAAGAGCCATGGACATTGCATTCAAGGAATTATTAAACAAGATTATTGTTATATATCTTGATGACATGACTGTCTTTTCACATAGACGGGAAGATCACTGTTCTCACCTGAGGAAAATTTTTGAAAAGTGCAAGGAATTTGGGATTTCCATTAATCCAAAGAAGTCAGTGTTTGCAGTGAAAGAAGGTAAGCTCTTGGGGCATGTTATTTCAGAGGATGGTTTAGCAATAGATCCAGCCCGAGTTGAAGCATTGAAAAAATTATCACTCCCTGCAAACAAAAAGGAACTCCAATCTTTCTTTGGATAGATCAATTTTATCAGGAAGTTCATCTCTGATTTTTCCCAGGTTGTGAAACCTATGACTGATTTGTTGAAGAAGGATGCGGACTTTCAATGGACAGCTCGAAGAAAAGAGGCATTCCAAGAAATTAAGGATAGAATAGCGCAGGCTCCTGTACTGATTAATCCTGATTACTCAAAGGATTTCATTCTGTATGCAGTTGGGGAAGATGAAAGTTATGCTACAGTTCTTACACAGAAAGGAGACGATGGGAATGAAAGGCCCATTGCTTTCCTTAGTCAAGTTATTTTACCTCATGAGGCAAAGTATAATTTCATTGAAAAACAGGTGTATGCTGTTATGAAATCCCTTAAGAAATTCAAGCATTTTATATCTCAGAGTAGAACATTTGTCTATGTTATACATCTCGATGTAAGAAATTTCATTATTCAAGGAGAGATGGGTGATAAACGTGTTGGTTGGGTCACCAAGATCCAAGAATTTGATGTTGAAATTCATCCGACTAAGCTAGTGCATGGTAAGGCTTTATGCCAGCATTTAGCAAAGATGGCAGCATCTGGTATAGGTGAATATCAAGCAGAAAATCTTGCTAGTGATGACAATTTGATGAATCTCTTAGTTCAAGAAAAATATTGGGTAGATGACCTCATCGATTACTTCACGACTGGTAAATGTCCTTCATAGTTGAATGCCTCACAGCGGAGAAGATTTCGTCTGCAAGCTCTTCGGTATGTTTTGTTGCCAGAAGGATTGTTTTTTAAGAATATTGATGGCGTTCTTCTAAGATGTGTCAAGAAATCAGAAAAGGCTAGGCTCCTGGAGGAGTTTCATTCTGGCATATCAGGAGGACACTATGCAGGTAGACCGATGGCTTTAAAAATAATTCGAGCTGGTTACTATTGGCCGACCCTGTTCTCAGACACTTTCAGGATTGCCCAGGCATGTGATAAATGTCAGAGATATACAGGAAGAGTTAGGAATGCATCATTGCCTTTGCATCCGATTCAGGTTGAAGCACCCTTTCAGCAGTGGGGGTTGGACTTTATTGGGATTATTGATCCGAATTCCTCAGTTGGACACAGGTATATTTTGACAGCTACAGATTATTTTACGAGGTGGTCTGAAGCTATTCCAACCAAGGTTGCAAATCAGAGTGTGGTGATTTCTTTTATTGAAGGCCTGATTACACGCTTTGGCATTCCTGATGCTATTATTACAGATAATGGGACTCCATTTATTGGAGCTAAACTAGCTGAGTTTGCAAACAAGTATGGCATTTTCTGAAAACATCTTCCAATTATTATCCACAGGGAAATGGCTTGGCAGAGTCCACAAATAAAAATTTGCTCCGGATTTTAAAGAGGTCTTTGGGGGATAACAAGAGATCATGGCACCTTCTACTGAATCAAGCTTTATGGGCAGATAGGATTTCAGTTAAGAAGTCTATCAAGACCTCACCCTATGCCCTAGTTTATGGAAAGGAAGCAAGGTTGCCTATTCATCTAGAGTTGCCAATATTACAACAGTTGTAGGATTTTCAGGATAATGAAATAGACATAAGTTCCTTGGATATGCGGTTGGCTCAGTTGTTGCAGTTGGAAGAGCAGCGTTCTGAGGCATATGAAGAGTTTGCTAAGCACACACAGGGTATTTCGAAGTGGTTTCATAAACATTCTGTAGATCGTCCACTTAAAGCGGGAGATTTGGTTCTGAAATGGAACGAAAACAAAGCTAAGCCTGGGAATCACAAGAAGTTTGATGCTCTATGGGAGGGTCCCTTTCGCATTACCAGTGCAGGTGCAGCAAATTCGTTCTATCTGGAAGACTTGGATGGCAGCCCACTTCCTATTTCAGTGAATGGCTTTCATATGAAAGCCTACACTTCATGAATTGGCAGTCCAGTATAAATTTGTATATAGTATAAAAAAAAAAAAAAAACAAAAAAAAATTTAGAAAAGAGAAAAAGCAAAAAAAAAAAAAAAAGAAGTATTGTTTTTATCACTTCGGCTCTTTTTGCCTGCGAGTCGTGAGTGCCTGTTTTTTGTTTTTATTTCTCCCTTCCCAGCAGTTGGTGGCTTTCTAGCAATTTCTTCCTTCCCCTTCCCTTTTCTTCCTTTCCCTTCTTCATTTTTCTTCTTCCTCCTTCTTTCTTCTTCTGTAGTAAAAAAAAAAAAAGCCATGGTTGTTGTTTCTTTTTCCCCATTCCTATTATTCCCGTTTCTTCTTATCCCTTTCTTCTAAGTTCTATCATTTTACGCATTTATTTACAGTTCAGTTCATTCTCATTCCACAGCCTTCATATTTCTCATTAGCATTTCATTAGTTCATTTACTTTCATTCCATTTCCATTGCAGCTGGTAGTATAGCAGCATTCTGCTACTGTGTCTACTGCATCACTACATCATTCCATCATATCCCTATTCCATTTGCATTTCATCGCCTGCGCAATCGTAGGATCTCATTCCATTCATTTCCATTCCATGATCAGTTGAGCCAAATACAGGTTCTGTCAGTTTCATTCATTCAGAAAAAGTTATTGCAGCAGTCCACTGAGATGTACCACAGCAGCTACCTTTCTGTTCGACGTTTTCATGACTCTGTGCCCAATGGATTCAGGCCTGGGATTCTTGCATACAGCAGAACTGTATACCCCGCGAGCCGCCAAGAATGTTGGCATTTTTGCCACATTGATTTTGATTACTGAGTATTAATGCTTAAGTTGTTGCAATTCTAACTTCTCTACTGGCTTTGATGCAAAAGGAGCAAAAAAATGACTAAGTCCGAAGACTGTCATGAAATCGTGACAAAAAAGCACCAAGGAGGCCAAGTTTGAAAACCGTCGTGATTTCGTGATGTGTCGCAAAATCATGGTCAACGCAGTCAACGGATGCAGGTGGGCAGAACCGTCGCGATATCACGACGTGTTCGATTTTCGTGGCTTGCGACGAGCAAAGGAGGGCAGAACGACAAACTGTTGCAAAATCGCGACAAAACTCAGCTGAAGGCGTAAAACTCAATGTCGTAGCGAAATCACGACGAAAACGGACGCACAGTGCATAAGTCAAAAGACGTCGCGAAATCGCGACGCGTCGCGTTTTCACGGTGCGGGTGGCTTCAAAGGGCTTAAGTTGCAAAATGGTAGCGATATCGCTACAGTTATGAAATGGAGCTAAACAAAGCAAAAAGTGTAGAGAAATCGCTACATGTTCCTGAATCGCGGGTCATTTGTTGAAAAGGAGTCTAAGGCATAGCGTAGAGATTTCGCTACACTTTTAAGGAGGAGTTCCAGCAAGGCAAAAGACGTAGCGAAATCGCTACATGTTACAGAATCGCGACAGTTTTGGAAAGAAAAGCTTAAGACACGGAAGTTGTAGCGAAATCGCTACACTTTCGATGATAAGGCCAAGCAAGATGCAGACGTCGCGAAATCGCGACAGAAAGTGAAAACCATGCAAAAGGCAGGAGATGGTAGCGATTTCGCGACACATTGTTGAAAAATGACTAAGTGCTCAAAGGCGTAGCGAAATCGCGACAGGGTGAAGTTGAAGACATTCAAAGGCAAAAGTGTCGCATTTTCACGGCCTATGAGCAGGACCGTACAGAGTGCCGAAAAGGTGTAGCGAAATCGCTACATGTTCCATTTTTGCGGGTTAGAAGGGAAGAAAGAGCCGAAAGACAGAAAGCGTAGCGAAATCGCGCAGCGTCTCGTTTTCGCGGTGCAAGCTAGCGAGGGAGATAATGAAGCCGAATATGCAGCGATTTCATGACAGGGAGAATTTTTGCGGGTTCCAGCAGCAGAAGTGTACGGCACAAAAAGACGTCGCGATTTCGCGACCTGTCGCATTTTCGCGACTTGCGACAGTTTCCCGCCAAAACACAGTTTAAATGGCCCGATAAGGTTTTTCCAATTTTCGAAGATTAAATGCTTGCCAGAATTTAATATTTTGTTGATTTCCAATGCGGTCAAGGTCGAAGAACGTACCCAAGCCACCAGAATTAAAGATTTCCAGGATTCGAAGCTGCTGTTCATGGATTGTTCTAACGGTTTCATGCATATTTTCAAGAAATTTAATGAAGACGACTGTCGACGCCTAATTGCATTCAATTTTTGGGTTCTTCGAGGTTGGGTTCAAAGGAACCATTTCATTGTTTCCGTTGCACAAATTGTAGATCTCGAGGAGGTCTGTTGCAAATTTTAAATGCTGCAAAGAGGTCGGGCCTCTATAAAAACCAATGTAAACCTCATTTGCAAGGGTCGGGAGCGAGATACTTTTGCTAAAAGCTTGAAGTTCATTGCATGAATGAAAGAATTGGCCTCTAATTTTTCAAGCGGTTGTTTGTGTGATTTTCCTTTCTATTATTTACGTTTCTAATAACACTCATATTCCTTAGTTGTTGTTTCATTTGAATTCTGCATGTTGGATTTGAATATTGCTTGTGAGGGAATGAGTCCTGGAATGTAATCTTGGAGGGATTTTCTACGTACGGTTGTGAGGGAATTAAGTTGATATCTTCTATTATTTGCTGTTGCTGTACTTTAAGTGATCTTTTGTTGTTCTTCCCGATCTTATAAATTCGGCTACGGCCATATTTCCATTTTTTTCGTAGTTTTACAATTTCTTTCCTGCAACTTTGATCTTAAAACAAATTTAGAATAGTAAGGGAACCATCCCACTCTGGAGATTGGTCTAGGAGCCATTTCTTGCTTCCATCCTTTCAATGTTGGCTGGGTCTAGGGTGCACTTAATGTAAAAATCCTTTCCTGTGGCAGATTCGTGACCAACAGGACCTACAACTTCATCAAGCAACATCCCCTCTAGGCAACAGTGTGGCTCTTCTTGCCACGATGAGATCATTACTCCACTTCACAACTCAATTCAAATAGGCTACAGACTGTCAAATAGCATATTCCCTCCAAAATCTTTAACTCTCTAGAATTCCATTCAATGCTCCAGAATCTTCATGAACATGATTAATACAAATGAACGTCAAATAGAAACTCGTGCGCTTGTTGTCTTCGATGTTCGCAATCAAGTTCAATCTTATAATATGAAACATGATACTAAATTGAGAAAGAAGATTTAATTTAGGTAAAAATAACAATGAGAAAATTTTCTCAATTTTAATTTTATTGTGCGTGTTGTTTTCGTCACCCAAGATGCCTCAAAATCAAATGTTGGTTGCGTCTTTCATTTAATTTAGAAAGCAACTGTCAACGCTCTATTTCACATCCTCCTTTTCGATGATCTACAATAGTAATTTACAGCAAATCCAGGCAATAATTATCCATGTCGTCCTCTCAGTATGCGCTTCTCCAGTTTAACACTCCAGGCGTTTCAATCACATAGTCAAACCGTATTCCAATCACGGTGCTCCTGCAAATCACGTTGCTCCTCTGCAATTCAAACGACGATTGACTTCGCAGTTACAACAACAATTATGCGATTCAAACAGCGATGGACTCTCACGTGATTTTTAAATTTCTACGATTAATGTTAGCTATCAAACGATATACGATAGACGTGAGCTATCAAACGCAAGCAAACGTCATCCTCACGGTAGCGTTCTATTGCCACATGAATGCGCTATTCAACTTTGTGCGCTCATGACATTATGCCTCAACGATTTTACAACTTCTCTTGATGCCAAAGCAATGCTCTGTCAGAACTCACTAATCTCACAACAAAAGTCAACTTGCTAATCTCTTCAACATGCAGATATGAACTCACAAAATTTGTGATGGGCAGATTTTGTTTGATCTCTAACTTCTTATGTCGCTCTGATACCAAAATAAGGTAATAAACTCATTAAATTATATGTTGGAACAGGTTACATTATATAGAGCTAGATCACAACAGAACATAGCTCAACATAGGTGGAATGCATTATTTATGTAACTAAATCCTAACTTAGAAGATACTAACATAATCCTTTATTCTCTCTAACAATTCTAGAATAGGACTAAACATAGTTACGTAGGAAAAGAACATTCAATATCCAACAATCATGGCATGCTCTTCTTCAATTAAGTTCTCATGGAATGCTTCCTCTTGTTGCAATAAATTTACTAGCTCTTCAAAACCTGGTTTTTGCTTCAGGATGTTCAAATATGTCACAAAGGTGTGATACGACTTCGGGAGTGCTCTCAGGACAATGGGTACAAGGAGTTTATCTTCCACAGTCTCTCCTAGTGCTTGCAGGGAGGCATGGAGCGTCACTACTCGGTGAAGAAATGACTCCAACTTCTTGTCACCTTTCAACCTTAGAGTGTGCAACTGTCCTTGAAGATACCAAGTAGAAGGATCATACGAGCCTTGCAGTTTCATTGATCAAATACCTTATGATATTTTCCAATTATCGATGAATGTTCCTCAGTCCTAGTAACAATATCTCATAAGCTTTCAAATTCAAGAATGGCTTGAATATTCGTTTTCCAGGCTGCATAATTGTCACCTTTGAGGACTTGAGAATCGAAAAGCAGTATTTTAGGAGCACTTGATTGCGCCATGGCACGTGGGAAAAATTATATTCCCCTTCACTTTTATATTATAACTTTATAAAATTATGGTATAAAGTGATTTTATGAATTTATATTATAAAGTGATTTTATTAGTTTATAAGTGACTTTATAAATCAAATATATTTTAAGTGGTATAAATTGATGCTTATAAAGTGATTTTTATAATATAAAGTCACCAAAATTCGTTCTCGAGTGCGGTGGCGTATGGGAAACCATTAAGGGTCGGTTTTTTTGGTGATCGACGACCCCAATTTGATTGTGCAAGGTTATCTCCACTGCGGTTCCCCCTTCGGCTTCGGTTGGTCACGTGCCTTTTAAATTGCACAGATAAAGTGTCAACTCGGGTTTCTTTTGGCCGAGCATCTGAACCAGGCGTCTATTCCCGATGTCAATTACGCAGATAAAGTGTTTGACTTCTCAGACGTGGGAGATCTGAGTTAGGGAGCGACATTTGAGAGCGATGCTCACAGATTTTGATATGTCCGCAAATGGAGGCGTTGCAGAGATTTTGGTCCGGTGCCCTTGAACAAACTGGTTGATTGCAATGGTCTGCTACGAGGGGTGCACGGGACGAAAGCTCAGATAATTAATAGGGCGCTTTCGCTCCGTCAAATACGAATCTACGCGGTGCACCTTGCGTAGTGTGGTGGTGCAGTGCAGTGGTGTTCCGCTACGGTGGTGGAACTCTATTAACGCGGTGTGCCTGTGACTTACTAGGAGAAAAACACACAGCTTCGCAAGATGTTACTGGGCTTATCACGGTCTTCACCAAAACAGAAACCAATGCAGTAGCTATGATCTATCCTACAGATGCACATTTCTTTGACTTGTTTCCAAGATCGTCTTTGATTGGGCTCAAAAGAAAAAATATTTGATTTTAGGCATTGGATGCACCAATCCTCACAGGTTTGATGGCAGACAAGGAAGATCATGTTTCTAATCCTCACACTCTGATACCATATCAAATTTATCAATGTAGAATGAAGCACTTTTTTTCATTATATGAATTATAAATATTTATACAGTGTGGGTAGTCCGATACCATATCAAATTTATCAATGTAGAATGAAGCACTTTTTTTCGTTATATTATATGAATTATATATATTTATACAGTGTGGGTAGTCCTAAAAGCTACCCTTACATTAATTACCTAATGTTTTATCCATCTAAAATATTTTAGATTTCTTGTCTAAAGGAAAATTATTTAGTAGGATGGAGTAACTTTTATATATTTTTTCGTTTGGTTGTGCAGAAAAATTTATAATTTTCATTTTAATAAAGACAAAAGAAATCAACTTGTAAACATTCTTCCGCTATCAACGAAAACAATAGTAGGCAATTGTGAAAGGAAATTATTGAAATTGTTAAATCAATGTGAACACAATTTGATGCAATGATGAAAGGAAATAATTGATTTTTTTTTAATTTTTTTTGGTTCCGCTTAAATGTTGTTATTATAATTTTAATTTAATCTTATTATAACCTTAATTAATTGGGTAAAACGAAGTCAATTACTGCCAACTTTTACTATAACCTTAATTTATTGGGTAAAGCGAAGTCAACGGACTCCGACTCTATAGGGCATTGAATTGGGTAGCCAACAAAAAAATATTAGGGTAAAATATGAGTTTTTACGAGAGGTCTTGATTCTTTTGTACCGAGGTTTGAACTTGACCTCGACTTTTTAGGACATTGAACTGGGTAGTGGATAAAAAAAATATTAGAATAAAATATAGGTTTTTATAAGAGATCTTTTGTACCGAAATTTAAACTTGAATCGTTTGAATGAAAATCTAAAAACTGATCACTATTATATTTTTTTTCAAACAAAATTAAAAACAAATTTTTATAAAAAATTCCCATACTTTCAACTAAATAAAATTTAAATCTTAAACTTAAGAAAACAAAACCCATTAAATAACTGACATTTTTATTTAGGCAAGAATTATGTGAGCTTATGGTTACTAAATACATACGTGTGCTAGTTCTAATGGAGTCCATAGCCAGGTCAGTTATGAAATTGAAGCAAATAACTAAATTTTTAAGTTTGTATCGAGTCGACACGTTGACTAATGACAACAAATGTGAACGAAATATTATAATAAAGAACGCGAGTTTCGAGGAGAACTCGGCGATAAATTACCGAGAAACTTGGTCTGAGTTTTTAAATAAATAAGTCGGCAAGCAGTTTGACTCGTGGATCTTGTGGTTGGGTACTTATCGACAAAAGATTTAGGTTCAAATTTTAAGAGATTTTGTGGTTGGGTATTTATTTTGGGGAAGTCAACCTTTTGTAAAGATAGTAATCTGCTTTGAATTCTCTGAGTGTGTGTTAAATTAACGATGGTACAAACCCCGAGGAGATGATGTTTCCTATTTTACACCAAATCAACAAAAATAAGACTCATAGGTTTGTTGGGAGCAGTCCCTGTAATTTGAACCCTACGCTGACCAGTTAATAAAAATAATGGCTGTAACCAACTCTCTTATGTAATTAAAAAATATATAAAAGATGGTGTAATTTGAACTACATTTTTTGAAGACATAGCAACAAGGAACTTCCTTCCTTCCTATAATTCAAAATAAGATTACTAAAATAAAATTTCAATAACATCTCCTTTAAGACAAAACTAACAAGTACTAAAACATTGTTTCACACAATTCATCACCACAATTTAACATGGTCAACTTTAATACATCTGTATCACTCTTAACATCAATGATATGGTCTTCTAAGCTATGACCATACAATATCTTATTGTATTTTAAAACATAAATATGTCCGAAGGTTTTTCCTTTTTAAAGAAGTCCGTGCAAATTTGCTCTTGTTGTTTAGTTGGAAGCAATATCGAGCTCTTTTAAAGTCCATAATATTGGGTCAAAGTATTCATCATTCGTATAAATCCATGGCCTCCAGCTACAATAGGATTAAATATTTTCAAACTTTTTGTTAATGATCATATTTAAAAATGTGGATACATTTTTGTGAGAGTAAAAATGAAACTTCATTTTATTTTTGTATAAGTAGAAATTTCCATAGGAAGAAAGGTTTATGTCTTCTGCTTGAGGGGGAAAATTTATTAGTAATGAATTTTCAGCATGTTTATAAGAAATGACTTTTAAGAATAATTGAAAAACTGCCTATACACCACAATAAAATAGTATTGCAAAATGCAAAAATAGAATAATCATGGAAATGGTATAATGCATGTTGAAGGATTTTCAACTTGGAAACTCTTTTGGGGAAAAAGTAATACATACAATAGTCTACTTAATCGTGCTCGCACTTCATCACTTGAACATATCACTCTAGAAGAACTTTGGAGTGGACATAAACCATCAATCTCTCATCTTCAAGTTTTTGGTTGTATAACATATATGCACGTTCTAAAGGAGAAAAGACACAAATTGGATGACAAATCCTGGCAATGCAATCTACTAGGTTACAATAATGAATCAAAGTCCTACAAACTATTTGATCTATCCACAAAGAAATTCTATATTAGTCATGATGTCATCTTTGATGAAGAAGAAATATCACTTTCATCACCACTGCAAGTATCCTCATCTGACTCAGTTCTAGTAATGCTTAGAAGTGAAGATGAAGAAAATACTTTCAAGGACAATAATGATGAAGGTAGTAATCGAGATATGGATCAATTTGCTCCACCATAACACACAAGGAGAATACCCAAATGGTACACTAGCACACTGAGAGGCTCAGGGATAGAAGGAATCCTAGACACATCTTCTACAAGACAATGAACACGATTTATAACTCACAATGGTCAAAATATAACTCTAATGAATACAATTGAACCATATTTAGTACAAAAATCTCTTCAATCTAATGCTTGGAAAAATGCCATGAACACTAAATATCAAGCACTATTGAAAAACAAGACTTGAGATCTTCCACCAAAGAAAAGGCTATTGGATGCAAATGGATTTTGAAAGTCAAATATAAAATAAATGGTAGTATTCCACCACCTCGGGGCTGGCTGAAATTCAACTTTGATGGTGCTTCCAAAGGGAACCCAGGCAAAGCAAGTGCAGGGGGAGTTCTTAGAGACTGCAGGGGACATATCATCTTGGCTTTTGCGGAGTTCTTAGGGATTCAAACAAATCATTTTGCAAAAACTCGTGCCCTGGAGAGGTGTTTCTCTTATTCAAGGCTGTGACAACAAAATTATCATTGAAGGGGATGCCTTAAATATAATAAACTACATTAAAATGACAAAGAACCATCATGGCAAACTAGAGTTATGATCAAGGAAATATGCAGAATTATTTCACAATGGTAGGAGTTTCTGGTACAACACACTTATAGAGAGTCCAATAAAGTAGCTGATTATCTTGCCAACATGGAAACCACCATTGAAGACCTCTCCATTTGGTATGATGACTTTCCTCCCAACATTGTTGACTTGGCTAGAAGTGATAAAGCTCATGGGTGCTAAATTTGTTTTAAAATTTGTTATACATTTTGTTTGTACTTTTATGTGGGCTCTCCTTAGAATCACAATAAAGGTCCCCACAATATTTCTCATATTTACTTTTGTCAAACAAGTGAGCTTTTCGATTTTTTTTTTTTGCTATGGAATTCTCGTGTTGCAATTTCTTAGTTTTGCTATCTACTCGTTGCCTCTGTAGGAGGGCTTGGGGCCTCCTTTGTCTTTGGTTCAGTGTTCTAGTAGTTGTGGTATATTTTGACCCCCATTCTACTTCTTAGGGACTTACCCCCTGGTCATGAGCTTTATCTTTGGTTTTACTGTATTACTGCAACATTGTTGCTTATGTACCACGGTTTTGGGGTCCCATTTCAAAACCCTGTTCTAATTTAATTATTTCAACTTACCAAAAAAATAAAATAAATGGTAGTATTGATAAACATAAAGCATGACTTGTAGCAAAAGGGTATGCACAAAAGGAAGACATAGATTATGAAGAAACATTTGCTCCTATAACAAAAATAATATCCATTAGAATAATCTTTGCTATAACAATGCAATTTGGATGAAGAATTCATCAAATAGATGTAAAAAGTGTCTTTTTGAATGGGGATTTAAAAGAAGAGGTTTATATGACTTAACTAAAAGCATCTATCAAAAACAAAGGTATGCAAATTGATCAAATCTCTATATGGTCTCCAACAAGCCCCTCGAGCATGATATACAAAAATAGTAGAAATCATGGCTTTAAGAGAAATCTGTATGATCCAAGTTTGTATCACAAAGAGCAAGAATAGAAAATTGTATTCATCAATATATGTGTAGATGAATTGGTTATCATAGGGAGTTTAGAAAGAATGATTCTAGTTGCAAAGGAACATTTGAAGAATTTTTTTGACATGATCGATCTTGGATTATTACACTATTGGCTAGGACTAGAGGTAAGACAAAACCATCTTCACATATTTGTTTCACAAAGCAAATATGCTAAGAATATCCTTGAGAAATATCACATAGATTATTATAAACCTATGGCAACTCCTATGGAATTAGGTCTACAACTCTTATGTTTTTATTCCTCTCCTCCAACAAATGCAATACTTTATCCACAATTAGTTTGAAGTCTCATCTACTTAACGTACACAAGACTAGATATCAGTTTTGCAATGGGTTATCTTTCTCGATTCATGTAGGAACCAAGATTAACACTTTAGAAGGTAGTAAAAAGAGTTATGAAATATATATGAGGCATTACTGAGTATGGTCAAGAATTCAGGAATAATAAGTTCCTCTTAATAGGTTATACAAATGTAGATTACATAGGTTGCATTGATGATCGAAAATCTAACTTTGCTTATGTACTTTTTCTAGGGTCTGCACTTATATCATACCTATATTACAGGGAAGCAAGAAACAACAAATAATTGCTCGATCTTCCACCAAAGTAGAATATCGTAAAATAGGAGATGTTTGTGAAGCAATATCGTTAAAACATGCGTTGACTAGGGGAGTACCAAAAGATAAACTTACAATGATGCACGACAACAATCAAGGAGTACTCAAACTTGTTTGTAATCCAATATTCCACAAATGGACTAAGCACATTGACATGTAGTGTCATTTCATTTATGAACATGTTCAACAACACAAAATTTAGCTCAAATTGTGTCCTACTCAAAAGCAACGTATGAACATCTTCACCAAATCCTTGAACATTAAATTTAAAGAATTCCAAAATTTTCTCTCAAGATACTGATGTAATAAAGATGGGAATGCTAGGAGTTATTACATCATGAACAATGTAAATGTAAGTTGAGTAACCATTTAACACCTAGTTTATAAGGTTTGCTAGAAAACAAAAATAGTTATAAGATAGGTTAATGTTTGTTATGTAGACAACCCTTATATTTAAATACATTTTATTTAATAATATAAATCTCTATATATTAAATTCTAACAATTCTAAATTTTTAATAAAATGTCATTAGCTCAACTGGTTAGATTTCTAAACATTTAAGGAGGAGATCCAGGTTCAAATCTTGCCAAAAACGATATACGGATAATATCCAAACTTTATTGTAATACCACTACGTGATGATAGATGTAATATGGGTGAAACATGTTCAATCCCACGTAACCAATTAATAAAAAAAAACAACTCTAATTTTTTAGATTAACTTATTTCTTTTAAGAAAAAATAAAATAACATGTTATTTTTTATTTTGATACTTTATTTTCAATGAAGTATATTGATGTTAAAAAAAAATTATATTAATGTTAAAAAGCTTTTGTACGTTTTTTTACACCATTCTTTATAAATTTAATTCATCCTCTAAAGATAATAAACTAAACTAAATTTAATGTAATTGTATAATTTTTTTTCTTCCTTTCAATGAAATTGTAATTTATTCTTTGATTTATAAAAAAAAACATATATGCAATATATTCAAGAGAAAGAAAAGGAAGAACAAGCCATACCATACAATTACATTGTATGATATGGCTTCCTTTCAATGAAATTGTATAATTTTTTTTCTTCCTTTCAATGAAATTGTATAATTTTTTTTCTTCCTTTCAATGAAATTGTAATTTATTCTTTGATTTATAAAAAAAAACATATATGCAATATATTCAAGAGAAAGAAAAGGAAGAACAAGCCATACCATACAATGAAACCTTTGATAGACGTTCAAGGAGATCCACAATCAAATCTTGCCAAACGTTATATGAATAGTATCTAAGTTTTGTTGTAACAAAGACGTTCAAGGAAGAGATCCACATTCAAATCTTGCCAAACGTTATATGAATAGTATCTAAGTTTTGTTGTAACACCAGTATGTGGTGATGATGTAATATGGGTGAGACTTGTTTCAATCCCACATAACCAATTGATAAAAAATAAAAAACCCTAATTTTTTAGATAAACTTATTTCTTATATTAATATTACTTTTTATTTTGATATTTTATTTTCAATGAGATAATGAGATATATTAATATTAAAAAGTTTTTATATTAATGTTAAAAAGCTTTTGTATATTTTTTACACCATTCTTTGTAAATTTAATTCATCCTCTTAAAAATAATAAACCAAACTAAATTTAATTTAATTATATAATATTTGTTCTTCCTTTCAATGAAATTTTGATATATTCCTTAATTTATTAAAAAACATATATGCAATATATTTAAGAGAAGTAAAAGGAAGAACAAACCCTCCCATACAATGAAACCTTTGATAGACGATCAACTCCAAAACTGTGGAATTCCAAGATTATTTTAGCTAGGTGCCTCTTAAGGTATTTTTTTTTTTAATTTATATGGTGTAATCGGTAGTCGCCACGAATTCGGGTGCCTCTTAAGGTTTTTTTTTTTTTTTATATTTATATGGTGTAATCGGTAGTCGCCACGAATTCGGGCAGGTTGTCCAGCTTTTATGGCCGCCACAGTATTTTGCGTTGTCCGTCCCAAAAGCCGCCACAGAGCTTCGCGCAGTCCGCCCCTATAACCACCATGCCACAATCATTTAAAACCTTTTACGCCGTTGAAAGCACCAAGAAAGGCACAAGCGTTCAGTCCAGCGAGGCCCGAGATTTGAACCTTGGACCTCCGCCCCCTTATGGGGTTTGGATGAACCAATTGGTCTACACCTCGAATCTTCCTCTTAAGATATTACAAACATGACTATTTTTATAAAAAATATTTTTTATTTAATATATATATATTTATTAAAATAGCATAAAAATCTTTGCTATTAAAATTAATAAGTTTATTATAAACCTAAAATTAGGTGCAACAATTGCATACGACCAAAGTCTTAGGGTTGAACTTAACTGATTGGGTGTTTTTGTATATATATGTACTTCTTACAATTACCTACAACAAGTTTATCATAAACCTAAAATTAGGTGCAACAATTGGATCCGACCAAAGTCTTAGGGTTGAACTTAACTGATTGGGTGTTTTGTAGATATATGTACTTCTTACAATTACCTGCAACTCTCCAGTCACCTAACCGAGGGCCTAATAGTATATTGGCAGGAGTTTATCATCATTAACCCAGGTCAATAAAAATAAAACATTTATCTTCAACTATCCAAACTTCCTAAAATTAATATCAGCTGCTGAAACCCAATTCAGAACTCAATAAAACAGATGCATCCATGTGTGCTTCGTTCTTTTGGCATTCATCTGCAAATATTTCACAAGTTGCATATATTAGACGTGTTACCTATAGATTAAAAATTGCAAGGAAAACTGTTGAAATATTTGTAGAAGCCAAACCCTTACTTGAGATGATGATTTGATTTTATAATGCTAAATAAGCTTTATAGTGAAACAGAAACCATCATAGAAGAGGGTGTTATTTATGTATGTACTTGCCATAATACTATATACAATATGTTGGAAAACTTATAGAAACCCCTCTGAAAGCCTTTTCTTTACATGATTAAAGCCTTCAACAGACACCTCCTTCACAGACGAATTCTGCTGACTTATCTCCATTACTTAAAGCCTTGCTTTCTCGCTGTCTTTTCTCCAAAGCACAATCTGGATGAAGATCAAAATCACATTCTTTGCAGTAGAAAGACCAGTGGCTTCCTTCTTCATCACAGGCATCACAGTTGTATGGCTGTCTTTGCGTCAAAGAAAGGGAATGGTCATGTAGGTTGTGATTTACTTCCTTTGGCCATCTCTCTACTTCTTCCTCTATTTCTTTCTGTAGGTCTGCAAGCCTAGCGTCAGTAAAAGGATAACCTTTGGCCCCATAGACAGAAACAATGTTTCTGCCATCTGTTGTCACAGTTTTTCCATCAGGTCCGATTATGACCAAAGTTGGAATTCCTTTGATATGGAAGTAGTGGCCTAGATCATTTTTGACTTTGTCCCCAAAAGGAAGAGCTAACCATGGCATGCTTGCATAGTATTCTTCAAAAGCCCCTTGGTCCCTATCACTAGAAAGGAAAACAATCTCAAAGGCTTCTCCCTTTTCCTTGAGTTTATCATATACTTTGGTAAGCATTGGGGTGAAAGCGCGGCATGGAGGGCACCAATGTGCAGAAAAATATAAACCAACCGTCTTGCCTGTCAGCTCAGAAACTGGCACCTGCAACACAATCCATATAATTGTCATCTTGCTTATAGGTTGCATCCATTACATTTTGAAAAGGAACACTGAAAAGCTGCTCTTTTAATTCTAAAAGAGCATTTAATTCAATAATTCCAGCCTTGACACGCTAATATGCAATCAGAGGGGAAGCCTGTTTCTCCTCGGAAGAAACAACCGTATGAGCTTATCATAAATAATGAAAGTTGATGCAAAATACTGGTATTGAGTCAATCGGGTATGGATATATGTGGGTCTGGACTCTGATCCACAGGGAGGCCCAGTTTCTGTTATTACCCCTGTTTGTACCAGTATACTAACAGGAAAAACATAAATAAAACATACCCATTGATTTACCACCTTATTAAGATAGCTCCCTCTGTTCTGACCTAGATGCTTAGGACATGGGCAACTGATATTATGAAAAAAATCTGAGCGTTCCCTTTATCTCTCTCTTTTGGAGATGAACTGGGAAGCTGGGCTTGAAATTTCAAGATTAAAAGTTCAGAACATGGTGTACCTAGAAGCTCTTAGCAGAAATGTAATCTAAACAGGTAAGGGTGGGAAACTTCAGACACTTACCTTTTCACCACGGTGTGTGATGACAAAGTCTCGCTCATCAGAGACCAACAGAGATTCCAAGGTCTGTGCAGATCGTCTGGCTTCTTCTTTGGCCTTAAGTTCATCCAATTTCTTTGCTGTAAATGGGTAAACCTGAACATCATATTCCATAACCAGCTCCACGGCTTGAGTTTGTAAAGTTTTCCCATCTGGGCCCAGCGCAATCAAAGCGGGGATCTCCTCAACTTCAAAGTATCTTTGAAGGGTCTTCCCCACTGGGTCTCTGAAAGGCAGAGCAAGCCATGGCATGCTTCCAAAATATTCTTGAAAGGACTCTTCATCTTTATCACTGGAGACAAACACAATCTCCAAGTCCTCCCCTCTCTTTTTGAGCTCATTGTAGAATTGTATAAGCTGGGGAGTGAATCCTCTGCAAGGGGGGCACCAGTGAGCTGAGAAATACAAGCACACAGTCTTGCCCACCAGCTTAGATATAGGCACCTATCCAGATAATTCAAAGGAGTAACAAAGAGCCAAAAAATAATCAACTTTAATGTATGCATGTAGAAATTCTCATTGGGTTTTAGTACAAAGAAATCTCAGTAAAAACATATCAAGAGCGAGCTAAATTTGATATGCATACATGATCCTTTATTGATTTTGGTATAGAAATCCTCAATAAAAGAAAAATTCACTCACCTTATTTCCACCGTTGGCAATGACAAAGTCCCTCTCAGAGGACACCAGAAGAGCATTTAAGGACTGATTTTGCCTCATGGCCTCCTCCTTGGCCTTCAGCTCATCAAGCCTCTCTTTGGTGAAAGGATATGCTTCAGCACCATACCCATCAATGATGCTCACACCATCGTCACTAATTACCTTGCCCTCCTTGTCCAAGAGCAGAAGGGTGGGGATACCAGTGACATGAAAGACCTGATCAAGCTTCTCCCTGGCCTCTGTATCTGAAAATGGCAGGGCAAGCCATGGCATTTTCTTGAAATACTCCTGAAATGAGCTCTCATCTTCATCATCAGACACAAAGATGATCTCAAATCCCTCCTTTTCCAACAACTTTGTATAGACCTCAGCCAGTAGAGGAGTAAAAGCCCTGCATGGGGGACACCAGTGGGCGGAATAATACAGACCCACTATCCTCCCCTTCAACTCCTCCACCTTAACCTGAACATTCCCAACACCCATCAACTTCTAAATCCAATATACCAGGCTTTAATCCAACGAACCAACCCAATAAGAAAACACATAAAGTTAAAAATATTCATAGTATATACAACAGTACTTAAACCCACAAGTGCTGAAAACTATACCTTGTATCCATTGTTTTTGATGAGGAATTCTCTCTCTTTAGTACAGACAAGAGTCTTCAGGTTGTGTTGGGTGTTGGCCATTTCTGCAACTGTACAACGTTACTGCTTGTGTTTGCGTCTGGTTGGCTTAGAAACTTTATCTAGCACCATCTCTCTATCCACTTATATAGGACAATGGCGTAAAGGATAAGGAAGCTCAATGGCCTCCTTAATTTCACTGGTCATTCTTATCTCTTTGTTTGCGTGGTCAAATCCCTGCTTTTCCTTCATCATCATCTTGATATCTCTGTTGAGTTCAATTTTTACCGTCTCCTTGTCCTTTGGCTTATTCTTTTCTGGGCTAAAGTTGGGTCCCTCGTGGGGTATAAATTTGATCAAAGGTCTTAGGATTTTAAGAGCTAGGTGGGAATGTTCTCCAGAATCTTATTCTGCAATATCATATTCCCAATGATTGAATACTAACCATTGCCATAAAGGATGATTTGCCCATATTCCATTGGCTTATCTCATGTGTTGTTTCTTTAATGGAGCCGCCCATGGGATTCAGAAGAAACAAAGGGCTTGACGGTAAAGGATGATGGACACAGCTGTCGACTGATCTATCGTCTTATCTTAGTTTAGTAACTGCTTTTGGAGGATGCACGAATCCTCCTCTTCTAGAAAGTCGTAAGCTTGGTTTTGTGATATATATATGAATTTGAAGCACACTTCAAAAGAATGACATTGTCGGCAAAAATGGTGGAATGGTGGAATGATTTGGTTTGGTTTAGTTTAAGGATTAAAACAGAGGATAGTGAGGGAATGTTTGTGAATGGATTGTTTTAATTTTACATAAGAAGTTTAGATTTTAATTTTTTTGCGAAGATTTAAAGTTGAAATTGTAACCTAGGTAAATTCATAAAAAGTAAATATATTCATTAAAAAATATATTAATATTATAAATATATAAAAAAAAATAGATGAGACTGTGAAGTGGTGGAAAAAATATTTACAACTAAAGTTAATATGTATTAATATTATAAATAATATTTAAAAAAAATGTGAGACTGTACAGTGGTGGAAAAGATATTTGATCTAAAAGTTTGATTTAATTTGTTACTTTTATTTTAATATTAAAAATGTATATAAAGGGATATGGTTGAATTAAAACCCAATATTATCTTAACAAAAACCTAATCTTAAAAAAATATATATATATTATATTATTATTTGATGTATTTTAAATATTTAATTTATAATATATTTTATTATATTTATCATAGGTGTTTATCAACAATTATTTTAATTATATCGATCATCATACATCTGTATTTTTATAAGCAAATAAAACTTAAATTTTGTTGATGGATAAGTTTATTTTTAAGTTTTTTATGTTTTATGTTTTTTTAAATTATTTTCTAGTTGTATGCTACATTATTAGTTTTAAAATTTTATTTAAAAAATATTTAATATTATATAATATTTTTATAAGTTTTTAAAATTAAAATATAAGATTTTTTAAATGGATCAATAAAAAATTTATTATTTCAAAAGCAATGAAAGTTTTATGAACAAAAATGAAGTCTTAAAATAAAATATTATATATATATATATATAGAGTATTGTATTGTATTGCTGAATATTTGTATTTTGTATTTTTAAAAATTTGATTTAATGAATTGTTGTGAAATAGATTCATGTTTGATTAGTAGAGAATGTGGTTCCCCATGTACCCTCAATTATAGGATATTGTAATGATAAAAGTGTTGGATTCTTTTAGTATAGATTCATGTTTGATTCATAGAGAATGTGGTTCCCCATATACCCTCAAATTTAAGTTTTAACTAATAAAAAAATAAAATTGAATCATGGGTTACCAATTTGGATTATGATAGCCTCACAAATTTGAATTCAAGAAATAAACCACTTTTAGAAATAATTAAACCATCTAGGGAAGGTGAAGATGAATTGGATGAGAAACATGTTAATGAATCAGAAGATGAAGAAGTAATCGAGAGTCACAACTTGATTTTGGAAGATGATTACTATGATTCTTGGAAGAAATGGGAAGAATATACTTGCTCCAAACCTTCTAATGAACTTGTTGTGTCAATTGATATGCAGGATAATACGATTGTTGTCTAGCACGAAGATATTACAAATCCTGTACAACCTGAGAAAGTTTTGGAAGAAGAATCGAAATCTAATCAAGTTTTGGAAAATGATACAACCATGAATCAAGAAGGATAATCATTTGCTTCGGGTTCCTTTGAGGGAAAAGAAATTGAAAATCTTGATCCACTTACTTGTTCTACAATGTCTATGCCATTTCAAAATCGGAAAATTTCAAAACCGAAATGGTTTGGGTTTGATATCATTGATGATCCAATTGAAAATCTCACGTTATCTACAACAACCCAAGTGATTGATCATAGGTATGTGTTAATTGACCCACCCCTAGATAGACAAGACTTATGGTTTGAAAGTGATGGACATGTTTTTAATTGGGTACCTAAGTTTGGTGTCTTTGATAAACAGGTCATGGAGAAATAACAAATGCTACATGATGATGATGATGAATGTCATGAGGAAAAAGAGGAAGTTTCAAATCCTCTTCAAGTAATGGTAAATGAAAATGTGCCAAAGGTAAAATCTCACCTTTTAGGTTCCACCATTAGAAATGCAAGTGAAGGTTTGTCTAATGGGTTGATGGATTCAAATACTATCAATGATGAAATGTCATTTGTGGTTGATAAAAATTTTGACTTAATTTCTCCTCACACCACTAATGATATTGCTTTATTGAATGAAAATGAAGTTGGTATGCTTGAAGTGTTAAATCAAGTTCATGATTGATGCAGAAGCATCCAGGGCAGCACAACAATCTTGCATCACCGAAAAAAGACAAACAAAAAAAACAAGCAAAAAGTTCTAAGTTTGAGAAAAAAATATATAAGGTTCAAAGGTGTCGCGATATCGTGACATAAAAGTTGTCACGATATCGTGACACCATTAGCATAACGACGGGCGCAAAATAAGTTGTTGCGATATCGCGACATAAAAGTTGTCGCGATATCACGACACCATTAGCATAACGGCGGGCGCAACTACAAGTGTCGCGATATCGCAACACAAAAGTTGTCGCGATATCGCGACAACTCAGAACCAACGACGGGCGCAAATAGCAAGTGTCGCGATATCGCGACAACTCAGAACCAACGACGGGTGCAATCGCAAGTGTCGCGAGATCGCGACACAAAAGTTGTCGCGATATCGTGACAACTTAGAAACAACGATGGGCGCAAATGGCAAGTGTCGTGATATCGCGACGGACTTGGAGCAAAGTTGGAGCAAACAAAAGTGTCGCGATATTGCGACACATTGGCAAACAAAGCCAACAGCCGAAAAAGTGTCGCGATATCACGACGAATGGACATGGAGGAAAAAGCGTCGCGTTTTCGTGACCCGGCTAGGAGAGAGAAGAGCGAGATGCAAAGGTGTCGCAAAAACGCGACATGTTACTTTTTCGCGGCACTGTTGCAGAACGACAGTTGGCAGTTCCAAAAGCCGTTAAGGCAGTTCCAGGTAACCATTGCAGCGGTTACAGGGACGGTTGCGAACGGCGATTGCAGCAGAACCTATGATGATAAAAAGGGATTTTTTGAAGGATTGCACAGGCTGGAGAGAGGAAGGCTACGGCTGTTTTTGGCATTTTCTGTACTGTGTAATTTTTCATAGTTACGAATTGTAAAGCTTTCCATGCTTCGAAATAAAATTGCGTCTTTGAAATAAAATTGCGTCTTTCTCTTGGTTTTTAAAATTGGCTCCCCATCAATGATCAATTAGTAACAGAATCTAGGATAAAAACTTATGATGATGCTCATTTATTAAATATCATAGATGCTTGCAAACGGTTACATGAATTTGATTGGCCTACAAATTTGGAAAATGATTTGGCTTTAAAATTTGGAGAAATAGGTTCCTACTTGCAAAATCTCATATCTAAAAATGGGAGCTTATTTCTACACCATGAACCGAAGTGTGAAATTGACATAATAAAGAATAGACATGAAACAATTGAAGATCAATTATTGTCTAATCAGTTTGATAATTTGAAACTCCACCATAGGATTATTAATGGAACTAGGTGGGGAAAGAGAGGCAAGTTGAAGTTTGGTGCATCGTCTGGCCTTATCTTGGTTTTGTTGGATTCCTACAAAGTTTGGCATGTGTATCACGTTATATGTCTTTTGAAATGTTCTAATAATGTTTGGGATCTAGGGAAGGGATAGTTCAAACTTTGCACCATCTTGTACCATATTGTACATTTGTATATAGTTTTGGTTTTCATGTTTTGATTTTGGGTTTGGATTTCATTTTGGTGTTGTTTTTAGTTTTGTGTGTTGGATTGTTCCCTTTGTTTTGAGGTAATGTTTCGTGGTCGCTAACTTATGGTCTCTGGCTCGTTTGCGTGTTTCTTTTGCTTAGTAGGGGGAGCACCTAATTTGAAAAACTAATGAACCCGAGAAAATGGGGATGAGTTATTTGGTGATCATGCTCAGATGTTGGGACTAAAATGGTGGAAAGTGAAACAATGAAATATTAGCCCAAGGTCCACATGGGACCCACACACACATTAAATGGTGCTTCTGAAAGTAAGAAGGATGAAGTTGTCTTGATTATGCAACCCTAGGCGAAAATCTAAAACGCTCCACTTTGGCTTTCTAACCTAGTGAGACTTGATGCTTTTGCAAGAGTTCATGAGTATAAGCTATGCAACAGACTTTTCGAAGTTTGTCATCTAGTTTAGGAAAACTCCACCGGGGCTATAGATGCCTGACTGGCTGTGGGGCCTTGGCTAGGCAAAGCTTGATACTTAGAAAAAGAGAAAAAAAGAAAGAGAAAGTGAGAATGAGCGTTAGCAATCCTGATACACCTAGGATAGATGGGCTTTGCAAAGCATTAAGCGAACACACAGGTAAGTTAGATAAACCTCACCGGGGCTATAGATGCCTAATTAGCAGTGGAGCTCTGTTTGTAAAAGTCTTCTCTTCAAGAGTTGTACTTCATAGCCTAATGCAGAAAGGGATGATGGAATCTGGAGGATTTTCAGAAATGGAGGAAATGAATCACGTTTACACACAATGAGCAAAGGCAGATGGATTAGTTGTTTTCATTCTAAAGTTGTTTACCCTCACCTTCTTGGGATATTGCTAAATTATTGTCTCGCTAATATTGCGTGTTTTCATTTCAAGTTGGGTTCTTACCGAAATGCTCAGGAGCATTTCCCAACAGAGTCATCATTTGTTGTGGCCATTCCACAACTAGCCCTAATAATTGGGGACCCACCTTTTAATTTTTGTGTTTGGGTATTTTTATTTCATTTTGAGTGTCTAGTGGATTGGTTGGGTTCCTCGTTTTTTTATTATTTTGGTTAATTTTAATGTTTTGAATTAAATCAATTCAAACATTTAAAATTAATTAAATCAAATTTAAAATAAAAGAGAAAGCAAGTAAAAAAAAAATTAAATAAAGTTGTTTGAATAAAAAAAAAAAACAAGTTTATATATATATATTTTATATATATAAACAAAAAAAAAAATTAAAAAGTGAAAAGATTATATATATATATATATATATATATATATATATATATATTTAAAAGTAAAGTAAAAAAAATTAAAAGTAAATAAAAAAAAAAAAGTAAAAACAATAAAATATAAATAAAAAGAAAAAGTAGTGAATGCTTCATTCACCACGTTCTACTTCACGTTTTTAAATAGTTTAAATTTAGTATTCTTTTTTCCTTTTGTTTCTTTTTTTAAAATAGTTTAACTTTATGCTTTTAGTATAGTTTATTTTGTTTGTTTTAAAGTTTTTTTTTTTAAAAGGCTAATAGTTTAAATTTAGTATTTTTTTTCTTTTTGTTTCTTTTAACTTTGTGCTTTTAGTATAGTTTTTTTTTTTTTTTTTAAGTTTGTTTTTTTTTAAAAGCTAATTCACGTGTTTGTTTTATGTGCAGGTAATACAAGTGGTGGCTAAAATATATGAAATAAAATAGAAACCAACAGGCGTTATAACAAGATGAAACGGATGAGCATTGTTGTTGACGCATCAATAGAAAGAAAAGCTAGAGGAATAAATAATAGTAATGATTGGCAGTTACCAAGTAAAATGAAAATGAAAACGTTGCATGTTGAGGACAAAATAGAAACCAAAGAAAAGACAGAACCAGAGACATGAAAATGAAGGGTTTGATGGAAAACAAACGGAGGAAAGAAATGAAGTCGAAACAAATCAAAACGAAAAGCCACGTAATGGAGAATCCAAGGAACAAAAAATGAAACGGACAGCCAGGAAGGAGAGGAAAGGTTTTTCATGGTTTCAAATATCTCTTGGAAACAGGAACCTAGGGCTGGATCTTTTGGGGATTTTTTCGGAGGAGGAAGGCATACCGCTGGGCCGATTTTCACCATTTGGATGCCAACTTTGGGCATTTTTTTTCTGCATTGTAATGGAATATTGAATATCTTTTTGCAGCAATTAATTGGAAATATCTCAAGTTTTATGCATTTTTTATGGTTAACTTGATTTCGTTTTCAGTTTATTGCACCCTTTTTCCTTTGAAGCTCGCACCGTATTAGATGTTGATTACACGAAGTTGGGTCACTCTAATACTGGTTTTATGCAGAATAATAATGCTTGCAGGGTCTGTGGAGAAATTCGGGGTTGCAGTATTTTTGTTTTTCATTTTTTTTAATTTTTCAAACTTTCTTTTTGCTATTTTTTTTAATTTTCAGAGATTAAAATAAAAATTGAAAAAAATAAAATGATAAAAATAATTACATGGTTGTGAAGAATGATGTAAAATCTATCATACACAACAAATTCGGATTCATTCCGAGGTCATTTCGATTTTATACAAATTTTTGAAAATGGTTGTTTGATGCAGATTTTATGATTTCTGAATTTCAGTTTTTCACATTTTGGAGTCAAATCAAATTATTTTCAGCTTCATATTTTTTTACTTGCAAGCATAAAATAAACTTTCCTTCATGAAAATTTCAATTTCATCGAAGGGGGTTAATTTTATGGCATTTCATAAGCTATCTTTTTCGGGGCCATAAGTGCACCTATCTTTATGAAAATTTCGATTTCATTAAAGAGAGGTGATTTTATATGTTAAATTAAAAGGCTATTGTTTTAACACATTAAATTATTATTCTCTATGAAAATTATTTCATTAAAGAAAGATAATTAACTGACATTTTAAAGCCTATATTTCAAGGCTATAAATTATTATCTCTTTGTGAAAATTGATTTCACCAAGGAGGAATAATTTATTACTCATATTAAAGGCTATCTTTATCTTCATGATAAGAAGCTACATTTAAGGAGCCTATTCATCATTTCGGATTCACATTCATATATAGATTTTAATCTTTACTTTCATGTTTAAAGAAGAATTTAATGCAAGGTAAAACTTGATTAAAATCCACTTAATAAGGAAGATAAAATCTACCTTAAAATCCTCAAGATAAAAAGAACTAAGGCACTACATTGTGGTCATATGAGGGCCAATTCACATTTATTTTTTATTTTGGTTTCATGAACAATCATTAAGGTAGCATGGTAAAATAAACCAACATTGCCCCTTGTTTATAGTTACTTGCAATCACTAAGGTGTTCCAAGCATTTAAATTGATATATTTTTATTTGAGATTACTAATACACATATGTAAATGCTAATATAGCGGAGACCTTGGAGAAATTGTTTGTTTAATTTCTTTGCAAGAGAGGGTTTTGGAGATCCAAACCCTAAGGGAGAGTGTAATTTCACAATTGGGTAAAATTAACACTCAATAGTTAGAAATATTAAAAGAAAAATAATAATTTTAGTAATGTGACAGAGTTATTAACAATTTTGTAAAAAATGTGACAGAGTTATTAACAACTTTGTAAAAAAATATGTTTCGAAGACCCTTAAAAGTGCAAAACCAAATAATTATTAAATAGTAACTTTTTATTTTTTTATTTTAATAGCCAAAATGCATCTCTAGTCATGTTGACACATCAATAGAGACAAAAGACAAAAGCACAAGTTATATGTATATAATTTTTATTTAATATGCAATTTGTAACTCATCGAAGGGTGATCTTCTAAGTCATGGATGATGAACATCACATTTTCATATGGGTGATCTTCTAACTCATCAAAGATGAATCACCACATATTTTTTATACATAGGAAAATCGATAACTCCATGAATAGGCTACCTTTATAAATCACCACATTTTTATATGGGTGATCTTCTAACTCATGGAAAATGAATTACCATATTTCCATATAGATAACCTTCCATATTTGATGCAGTAGATTTTCAACACCAATTATAATATAAAGAGATGCACCCATGTCTATAAAAAGCATCACTAATAGATGTAATGTTATAGCTTCACATCTATTTTTAGGGATTAAATTATGTTTTTTGAGCAATAAAATCATTAAGTTATTTTGCTTGTATTTTTTAATGTTCTAGTTTGTTATACTCCGTGGTTTTTGAATTACACTATTCTTAATTTTCCTTTACTTGAAAATTTGAGTTTCATATCAATAAAACTAAATTGATTACTTCAATAATTTAGTAAATTTTGATGATGGGTTCTTGTCTTAGAAGATAATTTAGTAAAATCCCTCTACATCATCAAATGGTTAAGGCCATTATAATTTACTCAAGTCAATCATTAGAAGAAACAAAAAATAAGGGATGAGGAAGTATTAAGCGTAAGCTCAAATTCTAAAGGAGTAAAAGATACAAAGGAAGATGAGGAGGTAAATTTTAAATCAAAGGACGCAAAAGAGGTCTAGTTTAATTTAGGGAAACGATCTTTATCTTCCTTAAGTACTATAAAACCATATCCTTGCAATAAAAATGAAAGTAATGCAAAGCTTATTTGTTTTACATACGATATCAAGATGAACATAATAAAGAAATGAGTATGGAGGATACCCATGAAAATTTATGGTTCTTAGTGAACCATAAAAAAGAAATTAGTATAGAGGATTATTCTTGGATTTTAGGGTTTTTATGGTAACACTTAGGGTTTTTAGAGCACCATAAGAAAGTAAATATTATGGAGGATCCTCCTTGTACTCAAGGTTTCTAAGGCAACATAAAGAAGAAAGTGTTTGTGAGGTTATTATTTACACTTTAGATTCTCTCGGGACGATCTAGGTGTGTGGCCTTTTTGGGGTATGACATTGTGGCAAACAATACTCAAAAAGCTATTTTTTATTCTAAAAACATTGTTAGGGGTATAACTTTGTGCTCAAACTTCGTTTTAATCCATTCAAGAAGCATTTTAAAGACTAGAGGGATAACTACAAATTTTACTGACCAACCTTATCATAGATAGGGTTGCTAGAAACCATGTGAAAAATACTATGGAGACCCTAAAAATGCAAAACAAAATTTTTACTAAAAAATAGTAATTTTCTCTTTAGATTTTCGTAGCCAAAATGCATCTCTAGACATGTTGACACATTAGTAGAAGACAAAACACAAAAAATTATAAGTATGTAATTTTTAGTAAATATAGACTTTGTAACTTATGAAAGATGAACAACCACAATTCTATGTGTGTAATCTTCTATATTCAATACGATGGATTTTCAATGCACCAAAAGTATTGTATAAAGGTCATATGGAATCCCATGGTTGAAAAGTTAGGTACTCAAGATATAGAAGGCATCAATCCTCAAGTACTATAGTGGGCCACAATGGTATGTTTGAGAGGACATATGCCTCTTCGAATTCAAAACATTAGAAGAAACATGTAAACTTGTGGTCAAATTGGAATAGAAGCACAAAAATAAAAATAGAAGAGAAGGAGGAGCAAATAACAAGAACCATTACACTAAGTACCAATCAAATAAAGGCAAGAGTGACACTCCAAAGAATGAATACAAAGAGGGTCAACCTCAAATTTAGAATTATAAGTAGAAAAAGACTCTGAATAAAAGAATACCCCAAAGGCCAAGACTCACAAATGATGTGATTATCATAGGAGCAATCAACATTTGAAGGAATGTCAAGTAATTCAATTATTATTTGCTAAGTTACAACCCTTTACATCCACTACACGATCACCTTCACTTCCATAGGTTGACAATATAGGGAAGCAAATTATGGAGTTATGAACCAAATTTGACCATTGCCACCACACGTGTTAAGCCAAAGAGGTCATAAGAAGACTCACAAGAGGAGGAATGCTTGTTTCACTCATGAATGTGGTTCAAGGATAAGATATTACTTTATTTTTTATAATAAAATTCAAAATCATTTGATTTCAGATTGTGATGGATTTAAATATTTCTATCACACCACACCCACAACCATATAATATTGGATAGTCAAAATAGGAGAGCGACATTCATGTCACTCAATAATTTCTCCTTTCTTATGCCATTAAACCATTCAAAGATAAATTGGATGCCTATGATATGATTTTGGGCTAACCATTTAGATGAAAGAAGTAAGGTCTATATGATTCTAGACCCCAAATTGTCATCATCATTATAGAATTCAATGCTTCAATATACTAGAGGTGTCTTTTGCTATCTCTATTTCCTTAATCAATGCCAAATAATGTAGGAAGATGATATCCAAAATAAGGAAATTTATTTTATTTAAAATTAAGATACAAAGTAGGAGGAGAATTACTACATCAATTGTAGACTCAACATAGTAGAAGCAGATGTAACAAATTATAATGGAATATGATAGTTTGTTCAAGTCACCAATGGGGATTCCACTTCATTGCGAGGTAAATCATTCCATTGATTCAGTTCCTAGTTCTCCTTTGTCTAATGCATCTATTTATTATAGATTAGTCCTCAAAAATTATGAAATCAAGAGGTTGATCCAAGAATTTATTTAAAAGGGTACATTAAATCAAGTGCTTCATCATGTGGAAGTTCGATTATCTTAGATCCAAAGAAATATGGAACATGAAGACTTTGTACTAACTACGAATATTTGAATAAAATTATCATAAAGAATTTTTATTAACTTCCTTAGATAGATGACTTGTTATATTAGCTTCCTGGTGCAAATTTCTTCATCAAAATTAATATAAAACCTACCTGTTATCAAATACTTGTAGAGCCTAGTAACATATGAAAGGCTACATTCAAATCCAAGAATGCTTTATTTGAGTGGTTGGTTATACCTTTGGGCTTGACCAATTCACCTCTCATATTCATGAGGATGATGGATAACATTATATTCTCCTACACTAGCTCATTTGTGGTATTCTACTTAGATGACATTCTTATTTGCAGTAAAACATGAGAGAAATACCTACAACATACTTGATAAATAATCCAAACTCTTTGCATACAAAGTTTAAATGCTAATTTGGATAAGTTTTCATTTGGAATGACAAATATTCAATACCTTAGGTATATTATTGATAAAGGGGGATTCCATATTGATCTTGAAAATATTAAGGTATTTATAGATTGGCCTACCCCAAAGACTCTGATAGAGCTTCATAGTTTCTTAGGTATTTTCAATTTCTATCAAATAATTGTATTTGGATTTCCACATATTGCTTGGCCACTACACCAAGTGCCCAAAGGAGGTACCAAATCTAAGTTCCATTGGGGATATACACAACATAGGGTATTTCTTATGTTGAAGGTCCAATTATGTTCAACTCCTATACTTTTCCTACCTAATATCCATAAACCACTTGAGATAATTAATCATGCATTAGAGTATGCATGGGGAGTTATCCTCACATAACATGAGCATCTAGTTTCTTTTAAGAAGGAAATGTTTCAAAAATATCCCATATATGACAAGGAGTTATATGTCATTGTCTAAGCATGTAAACAATAGAAGCACTATATCTTGGGAAAAGGAACCATCATCCATATAAATCACAGACCTTTGAAGTTCATTTAGACACTATCTATGGGACATATTTCATGGATATATAACAAAATATTGATGTAGATAGCATATTTATAGTTTTTATTTCTAGGATAACCTCCTCTATCACATGGGACATATTTGTGTACCATTTAGTGTGTGATCAAAGACAACTTGGGAAGCACACTTTAGCAAAGTAGTAGGTCACTTTGGGGAGGAAAAAACATTGGTAGTTATCTAAATGTACTTTTATTAGCCTAAAATGAGGACCAATATCTAGAGCTACATCAAGTCATGTATCTCCTATATTGTTGCCAAACCAACTAATAAGAAGGAAGGACTATATACACCATTTTCAATGCCATTGAAGCTTTGGAAATGATTATATTTTTGTAGTAGTTGATTATTTTTTAAAAATGACTATTATGATTCCTTATAAGAAATCAATTTCACCTAAGGATATTGCTAAGATCTATTTTAATCATGTATGGCTTAATTTTGGCTTGCTAAAGTTCATTGTCTCTGGTAAGAATACCAAAATTTTAAGTATTTTTTGGTCCACCTCATGAAGCATGATTGAACCATGTTAACCATATCCACAACCTTCTACCTTTAGATTGATGGCCATACAAAAGTTGTGAATCAATTTGTTGTACATCTTCCTTGCATGTGTAATTCCAAGCATCCATGTACATGGGATGAATGCCTCCAACTATTCAACATGGGTACAATTGAGCTCTACATAGTTCTACCAAATAAAATACATTTCATGTTTATTATGGGTTCCAACCCTTGGCACTCACTGATGTAGCTATTCTTGTGCAACCCATGGAGTACTCACTTAAGGGATAAAAAGAAGCACAAAAGATAAAATAATTTATGCAACAGATTTAGCATATCCAAGAATAGGTCCATGACCACTTGAAAAAGATAAATAAAAAATATAATCTATGCCATGATTATCACACCAATTCAATGTTGGAGATAAGGTATGGTTACATATTCAAGAAGAGATATTTATAGGATTCCATAGGAAGATTATACCTCTTTACTATGAACCATAACCATCACCAAAAAAGTGGGAGAGAATACCTTTTAATTGAATCTTCCATCTTATCTTGGTTTGCATTCATTCTTCAATGTTAAACTTCTCAAGTACTATCATCCACTTCCATAGTAGAAGAATAGTTGGACATTGAAGAACTCAATGTAGAAAATTTAGCATCGAATGAGGAGTATAAAATTGTTAATGCATGGACTAAGATCATGAGAAGGAAATCTATTTGATTGTATAGAGTGACTAGGATAGGACAACTTGGTCATCAAGGGGAATGACTTACAAAAAGTCATATGAAACAACTTTCACATCTAATGTCAAAATTTGATGTAATGGAGACCATTGCTTTCCAAGGAGGAGGAATGGCCTAGACATATGATATTTTTATGGTATATTTTATCCTTGAAAATTCTTGAAAGCCTATTTTTTAGTCCTAACCACACTATTAGGGGCATAACTTTGTGTCAGGTGTTAGCTTTTGATGTTATAAACTTAAAGGAAATGCAACTACAAGTAATGAAATAAGCAAGCAATGATATATCTATGATAATGGATAACTAATACGCATGTAAATGGCATGAGAAAATTCTGAAAATACTCATGGAATATCCATTAATGAAAGCTCAAAAATTTGAAACTTGATACAATATGTGGAGATCTCTCTACAAATCTACTAGTGCATGTTATTAACAATGCATTCTTTGTTACCAATTACAATGGTAAGTCACAAACATATACTAGTATGCGACTCTTCACTTTCCTACCCTAAGGACACGTGTATTTTGCATGATAGACACTTGTGCACATGCACACCTAACTAAGGACACTTGTTCTTCCTATTCTAAAGGACTCATGTACATGTGGACAACATGCACATTTACATCATTGCATATTATTGTGCATTTATTCTATTGCATAAAATAAATACTTAAATCCTAATCTAAACATGTACCCATGGTGGTACATTGACATGTACCAAATAATGTAATATTCTCTAACACCCCCCTATATTACATTATTTGGTTATTGAAGACTTTAGTCTTCAATATGAATCTTTGTATTTGTCTTCATTCTTTGAGTGACCTTGGAATTGATCTTCTGCTTGAGCTTCACCTTTTTGCTTGACTTTGTATTCTAACTTTGGCAATGTAACTGTTTTATTTCTACTTATGTGGTCGAAGAAGTTCATACCTTTCTTGTGCCCATCTCTAAACCTTGAGAAATATATTTGAGAAAATCCATTAATAAAGTTTCTTGTCATTGTGTATATCCATTCAAAGAAATAATTTTCTTTGTACCAACAATGTCTTTGAGAATGATTGGTTCCTCCACAAATTTTAGAACTAGCATCTCTCTATCTTGTGCCTATATCTACTACAATAATTGCATCTATTTTTTGTTACCAAATCCCTTTGACCATTCTATCCTTCATTGCAACTATTCCTATCAATATCTGTTACTGATTTGATGTTACTATTTTATGTTACAAACTCAGTTCCTTGCTTATTGTTGCTAGTCTGACCTGTATATTCAAGATATTCATACTTTGATATGATTTCTGGTGCAATTGGTTCTTGCATTCCTTGTTCATGTTTTTCTAATCTTGTATCTTTATATCTCATCAACTTTGAACCAAATATGTTAGTATGCTTCTCAAAATGATCAATACAATCATTAGAATGATCTTTGTTAATATCAATATAATCCTGTGCATCACTGTCTCTATCATCATTTGTATCTATGCCTTCATCAATTCTAATAGCATAAGATTTTTCTGAACAATCATGAATTGTGTTTAAATCACTTGTATCACATATAACATCAACCATTGCAACATGTTATTCTATTTTTATCATGTAATCAAAATCACTAGTAACATTTCTTGCATTACAAGATTCCCTTTCATTTGAAGAAGAATCATGATTTGCATCTTTTACTTTTGAATGATATCACTAATATCACAACATGCATCAATCATCAATGGTTTTGATTTTATAGTATTACAACATAAAAAACTACCATTTGTATTACAAGAAACGTCTTTCATTACTGATTTGTTCTCTACAACCTTTTCTTGTTTTCTCATTTTAGAAACATTAAGAGTGACAATTCCTCCATAGATCATTCTCCATAGATTGATAGGTATAGTAACCAAATATTTATTGCAATAATTAGCATTATTAAGAATACTTTGCATGCATTTTTGAAGTATATAATATTCCCATTTTTCTATTTCACTAGTAATATCACCAAGCCTACTGTTCAAAGCATTTGTTTCATCAATATGCTTGTTCTTCAAATATTCTATCATATCCTCTTGTCTTCTATTCTTATATTTGAGAACTTCATTAGAAAGTAATACCATATATATTAGATCTCCTATAGCACTAGGTAATATGAAACTATTTTTAGAATATTTATATGTCTCATCAAGCCTTCCATTCAGATAATTGCTAAGTGTTGAGAAATTTTCATTTTTGATTTCTTTTAACATTGATTGTAAGACACTCTTTTCTCTTATTGATGAATCATTTTCAATGTCTTCTATTAGGTGTTGTGAATGACATTTTAATCTTTCCAATATTTTTTGAAATTTCTTGAATGTCTAATTATTTTCCTTGGTCTTCTTGAATGTATATTTGTTCTTCTTGAGAATATAAGTTTCCCATTTCAATTATCTTCAACTCATGTATTTTTATTTCTAGTTTTTATGAGATCAAATACTCATTGTAAATATATGCGAACCCAGGATTATAGTATATAGAGCTAGTGCAAAATAAAACTTAGCTCAATATAGTTGCAGCTTACAAAAAATCATGCAAGATGACTAACATAGCTAACAATCTTCTATATGCTCTCTAACCTATTCTATATAACACTTATTAACTATCTATGGAGGAGATATACATTCAAATTCCAATAGTCTCCCCTTAAAGTTGAGAGGACTGACTAGGCAGTCTCTCAACTTTATATATTAAGCTTTAGCAACTCCTTTGGTGAAGATGTCCGCTATGTTGTCCAAAGTGCTGCAATTTTTTAGCTCAACCACCTATTTCTCCACCATGTCTCTAATGAAGTGATACTTCATGTTGAAGTGATTGGATCTGCTATGGTGGATAGGATTATGTGCCAATTGTATGGCACTCATATTGTCACATTAAAATATGGTAGGACCACTTTGTCTCTCACCTATTTCTTCAAGAACTTTTCTCAACCATAAATCTTGAGTACTAGCATTTGTGATTGCTATGTACTCAACTTCAATATATGATAATGCTACAACAATATACTTTTTGGAACTCCATGTAATTAGTCTTGACCCAAGACTAAAACAATTCCCTGAAGTAGATTTCCTATCATATATGTTGTTGTCCCAATCATTATCACTAAAGCCAACTAATTTTACAACATTACATTTGTGGTAATGGATCCCATAATCCAATGTCCCCTTTACATAGATCAAAATTCTTTTAGTTGCTTGTAGATGAAGTTTAGATGGATAAATCATATACCTTGAACTAGAGAAGCAACATATTGAATATTCGACCTTGTGTTGGTGAGGAACATTAGACTCCTAACCATGCTCTTGTAAGTGGTCTTGTCAACTTTTGGTGCTCCATCTTCTTTGCATAATTGTATCCCATGACCTGTTGGAGTTGCAACAGACTTGCATTGCTCCATAGCAAATTTCTTTATCATGTCTTGAGCATATTTATGTTGACATATGAAGATCCCATTTCCTGTTTGATGTACCTCCATTCCTAGGAAGTAATGCATCAAACCTAGATATTTCATTTCAAATTCTTTCATCATAGAGTTTTTGAACTCCTTATTAATTTTAGCACTACTACCCATGAATATTAGATCATCCACATATAAGCACACAAAGAGAATTTCCCTACCTTGTTTCATGTAATAGAGATTAGGTTCACTTTTACTCCTAGTGAATCCATACTTTTGAAAGTAGCCATCAATACGTGAGTACCATGCCCTTAGTGCTTGCTTTAGGCCATACAATGTTTTCTTCAATTTGTAGATAAAGTTCTCTTTATCTTGTTCTTCAAATCCTCGAGGTTGTTGCACAAAAATATCTTCATTCAAGTACCCATTGACAAATGCACTCTTAACATCCATGTGTTGAATGTTCCACCCTTTGTGAGTAGCCAAGGAAAATACTAGTCTGATGGTCTCTTGTCTAGCAACCCGAGCAAAGGTGTCCTCATAGTCAATCTCATACTTTTGAGTAAATCTTTTTGCTACTAGCCTTGCCTTGTGTATTTCAATTCTCCCATCAACATTGAACTTGGTCTTATAGACCCATTTACATCCAACACATTTCTTGCCCTTAGGAAGCTCCACTAGCTTCCAAGTGCCATTCTTTTTTATAGAGGTCATTTCCTTTTTCATGGCCTATTTCCATACATCATGAGTACATGCTTTTTCATAACTAGATGGTTCTAGCTCTACACTAGTAATTAAAGCATAGTTTACAACATCTTCCTTAGGCTCTTGAGAGTCTTCATCACCATACATGTGCAAATTTTCAAGTCTTTTCAAGACTTCATTCATTTCACTAGCTTGGCTTCTAGTGTATCTTCTTTAAAAAAATTTGTCCATCATTTAGTAGGAGGGATGGTACTGAAGTATTCTCTTACCTCTTGATGGTGAATCTACTTCCATTGGCATTGTAGAAGAACTTGTTGATATTTGTGGAGAAAAACTTGGAGTAGCACTTGTTGTACTTGGAGTAGAACTCTTATTTGGACTTGGAGGACTTCCATGGTTGTTCTTGTTAATGGGATGCACTTGATAGGAGCTTGCATCTTGAGATCCATCATCAAAATTTTTTTTGATGACCCCATACTCCCCCTTCATCAAAAATTGCATCTCTTGAGATTACAACTTTATGTGTTTTTGGATTATAGATACTATATGCCTTTGAAGACTCACAATACCCAATGAAAATACATGTTTGAATTTTAGGATCCAATTTCTTTCTTGTCTCATCAGGAATGTGTGCATATGCAAGACAACCAAAAACTTTGAAGTGCTTTACATTTGGCTTTTTGCCATACCATACCTCATATGGAGTTATCCCATCTAAACTAGAAGTGGGACTTCTATTCAAAATGTAAATATTTGTCCTAACAACATCAACCCAATACATGTTACGGAGTTTCTTTTTTTGAATAATTGATCTAGCTATTTCTATAATAGTGCGGTTATTCCTTTCAGCCACATCATTTTGTTGTGGGGTGTAGGCAGTAGTTAGTTGCCTTTTAATCCCACAATCTTTAAAATATTTGAGAAATGCATTTGAACAAAATTTCCCTCCTCTATCAGTCCTTAATATTTTTAAAACATACTCACTTTGATTCTCTACATTATTTTTGGAATCCTTGAAACATTCAAAAAATTCATCTTTAGTTTTCAAAAAACATATCCAACACATTCTAGAGAAATCATCAATGAAAGTGAGAAAGTAAGAATTGTTACCCATGCTTTTGGTATGCATTGGACCAAAAATGTCCGAATATACCAATTATAGTGGATGGCTTGCTCTCCATGCTTAACCTCTTGGAAAATTTGATCTTCAGTGCTTTCCCAAAGCACATCCTTCACACACCTCCTTGTGATTTTCAACTCTTGGAATTCCACTCACCATAACTTGAGAAGTCAATAAATTAAAGCTTACAAAATTAAGATGGCCATATCTCAAGTGCCAAAGCACACTTAGATTTTCTATGGCCAGACTAGAAAGTTGAGCACCTTCTTGTTCCACAAAATTAAGATGAAATAACTTATTCTTTGTCATAGGTACATTTGTGACAACTCTATTACAATTATTTTTGTCAAAAATCACACATTTTCCATCTTCAAAAATAAGTTTATAGTTATTTTCCATGATTTATCCAACACTAAGCAAATTATGTTGGAGTTTAGGAGTGTAATAGATATTGTTCACCTTATTTGTGCCTTCTTTTGTTGGAACCTCCATGGCTCCCATACCTTCAACTTGTAGTGCCTTGTCGTCTCCCAATTTGATCTTTGAATTGTATGTGGAATCCATTGTAGCAAATAGCTCTTCTTTGCCACTCATGATTTGAGCAACCAGTATCCAAAATCTAAGTTTCATTGAGATTTTGATCTGATTTTCCATAGGTGAGGAACAAATCTGAAGTTCTTTCCTCTTCTCCATAATTTCCATATTGACCTCTCCCTTCTTGAGAAGCCTTGGACCAGCAATCTTTAGCAAAGTGACCAAACTTACCACAATTGTAACAAGCTTTCTTTGATTTGTCACCTCCTCTTCCTCTTCCTTGGTTTCCACCTCTTGATCTACCTCTTCCTCTTCCTTTGCCTCTCATTTGACCTCTTCCTTGTCCTCTTCCTTGTGCATTGCCATGAGTCTCACCTTCCTTAGATGAGAATGCTTTTTCATCACCTCCAAAGCTTGATGTAGAACCTTGGAGTCTCTCTTCATGGGACATCAAAGAACCAATTAGTGCATCAAATGTTAGAGTAGATAAATATTTAGATTCTTCAATAATAATAGCAATATGATTCCATTTATGAAGAAGTGTTCTCAACACTTTCTTCACAACCACTTCAATTTTGACATCTTCTCCAAGTGTCTCCATTTTGTTTACAATTGCTTTAACTCTAACACAATAATCACCTACTCTTTCATTATCTTGCATTTTGATATTTTCAAAATCTCTCTTCAAGGTTTGAAGCCTCACTTTCTTCACTTGATTGCTCCCTTGATAGCTATCCTGCAAGGCTTTCCATGCTTCTAGGGTTGTTAAACAAGAAGCAATCCTTGGAAAGATGATTTTATCCAAGGATGCTTGGAGATGGTAGAGAGAAAATAAATTTTTCTTTTGGGTATCCTTTTTAGCAGTCTTATCAGCTGTACTCAAGGTTGTCCAATCTGCAGGTTCGTTGTAGCCTTCTTATACAATATCCAATAACCCTTTGCCAATGAGTAAGGTCTTCATCTTGATAGACCAATACTCATAATCTAACCCATTAAATTCAAGAATAGGTAGATTGTTACTGGAAGCCATTGCTTCACTAAGTACTCAACAAGGCTTTGAAAAAATAAATAAATACCTTCTGTTGTTTGTGGATGTGAACTATCTCCACACCAACGCAACACTCAACAAGCAGTGGAAACTATTTCTTCCACTTGTTGATGTAGCAAAACAAGCAGTGGAAATTGTTTCCTTATATTTAACTTTCACCTGACGTTGTCCAATATGCCTTCATCAGGTCTTGTAGTGCACTCACATCAAAAATTAAGCACATTTACTCTCAAGACTCTCACAGCTTACTCTGAGAGAGTATTACCATATCAAACACGTGACTCAAGACTCTCATAGCTTACATTTAGCTCAAGCAATAAGTCCACAATTGACATAAGCTAAACTGCTATCAATACGTCCACAATTGTCAAATAAAGCCTTGTCAGCTAAAATCTTGTCAATATGTACACATGTCGGTTACACTTCCAAATTTTGTATTGGCACAAGCCCTTATTCACCTTACATCAAGAATCACACAGGGTCATCGTTACAACAGAGAATGAAAAAAATACTCGCTGCAAAGAATGAAATAAATAAATTTTGTTTTGAGCTGGACGATTTGCCTCTCTTAAAGCGGATAACTTCCTCCACAGATAGCTTCCTCTTCCAATTCAAATGGTCTTCAAAAAAAAAATATGGCGATTGAATTCGCGATTGAAGAAGTGATAATCGTTGACTATCTCCAAACACGTAAATCAACAGCAATGACTCGCACTGTAATAATGACAAATAAAACTTCATAGATCTTTTCTCAAGTCAGTCTCCTCTCACGCAGATCAAAACAAGCCAGTCTCCTCTCACACCTTAGCATGTTCTGATAAAAAATCCTCCTCATGGTTTATAGCAAAAGACAAACATGTATTCTTTGTTATTCATTGCAACTGAACCATCCCCGCTAACACTTTTAAATTTGGCATTGCCAAGATGGTGTTCGCACAAGGAGTAAAAACAACTTTACGATTCACATGACGTTAATGTATCCTTGTTCCTTAAATCAAAAAACAACTCCGCGGTTGTTTGCTACTCTCGCTAACGTGATTATTGCGTACGTGAAAGAACACCATGATAGCAACAGGTCCTCAGATCACAGCGTCCAGAGGATAACAATCTCTAGCGCAAGGTCTTTCTCCCTGGATTGAACTCACGAAGTGTGATGGGAAATCCGTAGGATTTTTTTCAGGCTCTCCTAAATCGCTCTGATATCAAAATGAGATTAAATACTCATTGTAAATATATGCAAAACCAGGATTACAATATATAGAGCTAGTGCAAAACAAAACTTAGCTCAATATGGTTGCAGCTTACACAAATCACGCAAGATGACTAACATAGCTAACAATCTCCTATATGCTCTCTAACCTATTCTATCTAACACTTATTAACTATCTATGGAGGAGACATACATTCAAATTCCTACATTTTGATCACCTGTTTTCTTTTACATTTGCTTTTTCTTTGCCATGTTTCTTTGATGTAGACTACCTTATGAATCCCTAGTGTTTTGAGTATATGATTAAATACTATCTCTCAAATCTTCAACTTTTGTAGTATTCTTTGTAGTCTTTCAAATCTCTAGGTAGTATACCTTTTAACTCCCAAGTAATTTAGTAAAAGATCAAGTTTGATAAGATCTTTTTAATTTTTCAAGTTTTGTAAAATACTTGAATCTCCCAATATGTTTTGAAAGTATGCTTAGCTTTCTTAGTTTGAGTTGAATCCCTTTTATCTCCCTAATGTTCAACCTTAATGTATTGCCTTACTTCTCCCTATCAATTAAAGATAATTTGATAAGGCACCTTCAAGTTTTTGATAAGATTCTTTGCGTTGTAGACCTTTTTGTTGGATTTCTAATGTATCAAAGAATTGGAGCAAGAGACTAATGCAAAATGTAATTTTTCAACTTTATATAATAAAATTCTTTAATTCTCAATAGAATAATTAATAATATCTATGATCTTCAACTTTCAAAGTTATGATTTTCTAAATTTCAAGAAATTTTGATGTAGTACTCCTTATATCTCCCTAATTTGGAAATTTAGAAGGTAATGATATTTGTAAACTAATGTGTCAATTTTCCAATATTGAAAGCCTTATATCTCCTATGTACTTTAGTTAAATAAATTCAATACCTTAGATAATTGATGGTTTGATTGTTCTTTTGTATCATGGTTGGATGGTCTCCAAGCTAGTGCACGATCCTCAACAACGCTCCTCTTGTTGTGGTCAAAGATAAAGTTTGAACTTCTTCTAGAAATACTTTGTTAGAACCCTCCTAACATGTCCTAATTACTTATATTATTTATTCATTATATTCTAGGGTCACAACCCTTCACTCTTACAACTATTAGACTAGGTATTTAAATGCAATCCACATATGATAATAAGGCATCATCGAACAAATATATAAATTAAGTCTATTGTGGGTTTTCTACCTTACAATCAAAAAGTGATTCAATATAAAAAACGATCCTACTTTCGCACCATTTAGTTTCATACCATACTTCTTCAACTGACACTCAACCATGTGGACCCCAACGACTATTTCACACGGTGCTATTTTGTGGTCTTCTAGACTTTTCGAACACTTGCACTTCTTGTTTTTCACCAACGTATCTCTGAATGCACTTTCTTCTTGTGGATTTATAATGATACTTTGAAATCTTTGACTCTTCCCACGTGCATGAATGTAATTGCTCCTCCTAAAACATTTGATATATTGTAGTTTAACATGTGTAAGCACGATGTTACCAACGTAATGTATGGCCCCTTATGAGCATTTCTTCAATTAATCATTGTGATATTCATTATTTGTTTTCTATTGCTTGACCTTTGTAGACCTTTGAATATTCACCAATCGATGTCTACTCCAAATCATCCTCCTTGGTGGCTTCTATAGTTACTCAACTGCGCTCTTGTAATTTTGTTCGATCACCAACAACACTCCTTCTTAGTGTTATAACAAGACTTCACTTAGATCGACGAAAGTTTTGATAAGAATTGTTGCTAAAGTGATAAGTTAATGATATGTCTCCTTCACACATGAATTAGAGTAACCCTAATTTTGTGAATATAACAACTTCTTTGGTGAAACGATCACTGCACACGAATCATGGTAATGATTATTAAACTCTTGATTAATGTTTGTGTTATTTTCCCTTGCCAGCTCCAAGACTTCAGTTTAAAACACACATTGTTTGAAATGACTCTCTCTCCTAAAGTTTTTGTTGTGCGCTCTTGATGTTATGCACTGTTGTAGGCGATGTGTTGTCATCCAAGGTGTTAGGAAAGGATTTAACGATTTCTAACACCTCCTTTCCTTTGCATGTGTGACTGTAATGGTTATACACTTCAATCTAAAAAATACTTGTGCCATTATGAGGCGATTAATATAATGGATCCTTTGTTATTTTTATAACGCCCGTATATGTCTCTTCCAATAGTGCACGTTTGCGATGTTTATCCTTAATGGTCCCCTTTAGACCTGAATAATTCTAATGGTGAGTATGTAATGGCTCAAATCCTTCCTTTCTTTGATGAATGTAACAACTTGATTCTCTGTTCGTTCACTCAAATGGCTTTAATTTAAGTGTTATTGTATTGTCCTCTTTTTAAATAGTCTTTTAAGTGCACTTTGTGTAACCCTAATCTATGTTCCTTGATGATGGTGGTGGCTCATTGAAGAATTCTATGCACAAATTCAAGATGATGAGACTTGTAACAACTTGTTCTCCTAATCTCCACCCTTGGAACTGCTCGCAATTGCTCGTTGTCTCCTTCTAACACAACTAAGTGATATTTCTTCAAATTGTAACTATGGATAACAACAACTAATGTAATTTCAACTATGCTCCTCTAAATATTTTGGTGCACACAACCTAGCAATGGAACCTCTTGTGCTCAAAATTGTGCGCTATTTGTTAGTTGATCCTTGGGTGGTGCTTGAATTTGTTGTAATATGTTCTATGGGTGTTGTGACACTTCAACATTGTACCTATCCTTCAATGGTGGAATGCCTTAGTGCTTGCACCAATTTTGCTCACTAAAGGTGTGAGAAGGTAAGGCTCATCTGAAAGTGGTGGATCTTCTGTGTTTCGACTTGATTTTTTTTCCACCTCTTTGTCCTATATCTCCTCAATGCTTGGTTAATTTTCAATAAAGATTTCAAGCTTTTAAATCATATAGGTAAAAGGCCTTTTGGATGACACTGCTTTGCACTCTAGTATATGAAATCTAAGATTTCAGAATAATGTCTTATTTGCTTTCAATAGATAATAAAAAGTTGATATTTTCTTTCTCTTGAAATATATCTAACTCCTATTTTTATGTGCAAGTTTGAACCTTGTAGAAATTAACTTCTGCACTACCTTGAAGACTTTAAATTTGAAATCTTTTTATGCAACTTTTAAACCTCGAACTTGGTGCTTAATAAACTTAACAATGAACCAAATATAAGAGTTCAAGTAGTGAGCCTTTTGCACCTTAGTTGCATACATTTTAAACATTGGCTTGATGATGAAGTTAGTGTTTCGGATCACCTAAATGTTGTCCCTTGCTGGATGAATTTGCATATCTTCCTTGCTATCCAAAACAACTTTTTAACCCACCTATTTGCAGCTTTGAAACTCCTTCTAACCTCACTTGGCATCCTACATAGTCTTCGAACAACTTTCTTTGATATCATGTGATGAGCACAAAATTAAAACTTAAGATTTATGTTGATTTGAAATGGTTGTCAAGTTGATTTTGCCTAATATTGCCTTCCTATTAAAAGCAATGATCCTATGAAACTTCATGTGAGGAACCAACGTTCTCATTGTCACTTAAGGGTACTACTTTGGTATAAATCCCATCATTAACATCATCCTCATGTCATCTTTTATGACTCCTTTGACCTTGACATAATGGTCACCAACTCTGGTAAATAAAATGGACCTCTAAGTAGCCACAATGTTGAGGGGTATGTCAGTGGTTCTCCTGTTAGTTAATGTTGTAGACATATTTTTGTCTCCATCCCATTTAATAGTAGTTGGTATCTTTTTGACCTACTATGCATCCTTTTAGCGTGCTCATGGCCTTTGTTTTGGTATCTTATTCTTTGTCTATATCCCCAAGTTAGTAGCTTCTTCTTAGCAGATTTTGTTCGTATTGCTTTAGACCTGCATTCTTTGATTTGAATTTTAAATTGGACTTACAAATTATTTTTTATCCTAGCAAAAATATTTGAGTTTTTTGCTTCTTTCCTTCATTGTTCTGGATCTCTACTCAATTGTGTAGCATAATCTTTGATTTTTTAATCCTTGCAAGCTCTTTTGTAAGCATTTGAATCCTTTCTTAGTTTTGTTCAAGATATTCACTATCTTCATTTTGACATGTAGAGACTCATTTAGAAGAAGTCTTTAGTTCAAGACCAAGCTCTTTTGTAAGCATTTGAATCCTTTCTTAGCTTTGTTCAAGATATTCACTATCTTCATTTTGACATGTAGAGACTCATTTAGAAGAAGACTTTAGTTCAAGACCATGGCCCTTTCTTTGATTCCATCAACCTTTCATATTATAGGTCATGATTTGGGTTATTATTCCAATCATAGGATTTGAATGGTTGCTCCAACTTTGGATTTGTCATTATCTCTTCCATGTTTCATGCCATATTTTGATTTATCTCTCTTTTAGTGGATTTCATGTAATGACTTTAGCTCCTTATTGATCATATCTTCGATAGCAAGACTTGTTAGGGCAGTACCACATAGAGCACATTAGATCTCTCACCATCAAATATCTTTGGCTTTTTCCTTCCCTTTTGAGAGCATTTTCTAAAAATAACTATCATGATTCCTTGTGAGAAATCAATTTCAGTTGAGGAAAACTAAGCTCTATTTTAGTCATGTATGGCTCAACTTTGGCTTATTAAAGTTCATTGTCTACAATAGAGATAGTATATTTCTAAGCATTTTTTTATCCATCCTATGGAGCATGATGGAATCTAAGCTAATTATGTCCACAACATTTCATATTCAAACTAAAGGTTAGATAAAGGTTATAATTGACTGATTATACTTCTATGAATGTAAAATTCCAAGCATCTACACACATGGGATGAGGTCTTCCCCTACATTCAACATGGGTACAATTGATATTTATATAACTTTACCAAACACAATTCATTTCATGTTTAATTTAGATTCCAACCCTTGACACCCATTAATGTAACTCTCCCTATGCGTGCCATGAAGGACACATCTCATGGAGAAAAGAGGAAAAAAAGATAATATGGTTCATAAAACAGATTCAAAGAATCCAATAATAGGTCCACACCCTCTTGAAGAAGATAAATCATAATTATAAGCAACACCAAGACTATCATCGAGTCCCACATCACTTCAAGGTTGGATATAAGGTATGGCTATGTCCTCAAAAAGAGAGATCCATTTGAAGATTAGACCTCTTCCCTATGGACTTTACATCATCATCAGGATGGTGGGAGAAAATACTTTTGAATTGAATCTTCCATCTTATATTGGTTCACATCCAGTCTTCAATGTTGAACTTGTTAGGCCCTATTATTCACCTCTATTGAACACTTCCAAAGTAACAAAATAGTTGGACATTGAAGAATTATATCTAGAGAGTTAAGCACCACTGGAGGAGGATCAAATTGTTGATACGTGGACTACGACCACCAAAAGGAAGTTTATTTAGATGTTCAAAGTGATCAAGATAAGATAGTTTGGTCATTGAGGGGAATGACTCATAAGAAAATAGATCAAGAAATGATTTTTGCACCTAACATCAAAAGTTGATGTAATGAGGACCATTGCTTTTCAAGGAGATGAATGATCTAGGAACGTGACCTTGTTAGGGCATGGCTAGGATAAATTTGGCTAGGTGCATTCCCAAAAATTTCTATCCAAGTGTAGAACTAGGGTTCAAAAACATTGTAAAATATGGCTACTTTAAACTGCAAATGCTAGCATGAGTTGGTATCTTGGGCTCAAAATCTGAACTTCAAAGGATGAACTCCTAAGTCCAAAGGTGTAAACTTTGAAATTCAAATTTTGATGCCCAAACTCCAATCTTAAACTTGAAAGTCCAAAGTCTAAACTTAGAACTTTTTAACTTAGGGAAGGTGAAGCACCATAATTCAAAATGGGTGACCTTCCATATTCAATACTATGGATTTCCAATCCACCAAATATTGTATAAAAAAGGATGCATCCCTTATTATAAAAACATGATTAAATAATACAAATATTATAGCCTTACATTTCTTCTCAAATATTGTTTCAATTGCACTCTCATTTTTTGGCAATAATATTATTCTACTATTTGACTTATATTTCTATGTCCTAACTTATTTTGCTCTTCTATTTCTAAATTATACTGCTTCTACATCTTACTTAACTCAAAATACTTAATTAGAAATCATTTATTGATAAAAATAATTTTATAATTTTTAAATATTATATTTCATCAAATTTATTTTGACAAACAAAAACAATCCTAAATAATCTTAGTTTTCAATAAAAATAAAAATAAGATAAGTATTAATTTTATTTGAAAATTAATAAATTATATCATTAAAAATATATATTTTCAAGGAAACAGGTGCACAAACCCGCATTTACAGGTGCACGGGTGTGGCTGGGCCGAACCCTAGCCGCACCCTATCTGACAGGGTTCGGCTCAGCCGAACCCTGCGGCCAGTTAGGGTTCGGCAGTCGAACCCTTTTGAAATGTGTGGCGGACCATATGAAATTACAACAAAAAAATCGACCTCCTGTCGATTGTATCTTTGTTGCCACCGGAGAGATCTCAACAACATTCGGACATCAGTTTCTAGATTTTATGAGCCGGCAGATCAGACCAATATTGCTTGAATTTGTTTTAAGCCTCCCTGGCAGAATTTGAAGCGCAGTGAAGAATTGCGAGAAAACAACACAAAAATAGGAAAAATCTTGCCCAGCCAAACATGTAAAGCTAGTGGAATCACAAAGAGAACTTGAAATTCGTCCTCTTCACCCAAAAATTGCACAGTACAGTAAGCTTGAAATTCGCCTTCTTCGTCCAGCCGCTGCTGTAAATACCAACAACAGTTCCTGTTCTCCACCAAAAAAAAAATGCACCAAATTCGGGCATGCGACGCCCCCTTCGAACGTGCAATGGAGGTGTGATTTACTGGCAACAGCTGGCAACATGTAGCAGCAACCAACAGTTTTAAACCACTCTTAATAGAAAAATAAAAAATCCATGTAACCCTTGTCGGTTACTTGCTAGTGGGCCATCCTTTAATACACTAATCAATAAGGTGAGCATTAAAAGATTAGGCTCTACCCCTCAGCTTCCGTAACTGTAAAAACATTCATAACTTGTTCACACATGCCCTGCGGAGCATACACATTGGCGAAGATGGGCGGCCCATTTCGGGGACAAGACTGTGGTGGCACTGCTGCAGCCATGGAAATCAGGCTTTATACTCGGTAAGGGGTTCGTTGTCGCAGTAATGCTAATGCGGACGAAGGCAACGGATTGGTTCTGCGTAGGTGCAGTGGCCTCCATTCACTTTCTCTAATGAAACGAATTATTTTTATTTTAGTTATTAAGTGGGCCCAGTCACACCCTAGCTTTTAAAAAAAAAATTAATTAATTTTAAAAATATTAATATAATAATATTTAAAATTTTAATTTTTTTAATTTTTTAATTAAATTAATTTTATATTTTAGAGTTTTTTTAGTGTTTAGGTGGGCCCAGCCATGGCCCACCCAAACCATACGGACTTTAAAAGAAAATAAAAAATAAAACTTAAAAATGAAAAGTCTAAAAGTTAAAAACTTAAATTATTATTATTTTTGTGTAAGTTTATAGTTTAAACTTTAAGATTTTTATAATAAAATTAATATTAAATTATAATGTATAAAGTGGACTACTATAATGTTTAAACTATATTTTGTTATTTTTGTACATGCATTATGTATATTGTACATACACTATTTGAGGAGGGCTTATATATTGTTATCTTTATATGAAATGAAAGATTTTAATTACGTCCGCGAGACCCAAATATGGTTTATGGGACCTCAAATATGGAAGTACAACTGCTCAAATCATATCATATGATCTTTAATATCTTTGAGAAGGTTGTTCCTTCTCCTGTTGATTTGGGTTAGCAATTCCCCAACTTTTTTTATTTTACTGTCTTCAAATAACTTTGTCATAGACCCGTTTCCAAGTGTTTCTTTGTATTTGCCACGGATGTTTGAAAAACTCGAGCACTTATAGATGAAGTGTTCCTCTGTCTCTACTGCCCTGTGCTGCATAAAGTACATATGACTTTTGAATATCATATATGATGTCAATGTGTATGGTTTATTTATTTATTTTGCAATGTATATGATTTATAATTTATTTTATTATTTTGGATAAAACACACACACATACATATATATATATATATATATATATATATATATATATATAATGTATATTAAAAATTAGCAGCACTCGCACCCGACGAACCCTATTTTTGGTCGGGGGCCGCACCCCGTACTGGTAACCTTGTATATTTCTAATTGGTTCATATATATATATATATATATATATATATATTAGGTAAAGGAAGGAGTTTTAAAGGATCCCCAAACCTAATACATATGAGACTAAGAAAGAGCAAGAGATAATGCATCATTCTCAGAGAAAATAATCTTTAAGCAAAAGAACATATTCAGATATAAAACTAGTACCAAACTCTTCAAAAGAAAAACAAAGTGGGAAAAAATTGGCTAAAATACTAAAAGGAAGATCACAAGATAAAAACCTTATGTTAAAGGAAAACTGTTCCTTGTATCCCCTTGGGGTCAAGAATATATATATATATATATATTTTTTTTTTTTTTTTTTTTTTTTTGATTGATTGATTAGGTAAGAGAAAAGGTTTTAAAGGATCCCCAAACCTAATACATGTGGGACTGAGAAAGAGCAAGAGATAATGCATCATTCTAAGAGAAAATAATCTTTAAGCAAAAGAACATATTCAGATATAAAACTAATACCAAACTCTCCAAAAGAAAAACAAAGTGAGAAAAAAAATTTGGCTAAAATGCCCAAAGGGAGATCACAAGATAAAAACCTTATGTTAAAGGAAAACCGTTCCCATATCCCCTTGGGGTCGGGACTATATATATATATATATATATATATATATATATATATATATATATATATATATATTAAAAATTAGCCGCACCCGCACCCGACGAACCCTATTTTTGGCGGGGGTCGCACCCGCACCTGGTAACCTTGTATATTTCTAATTGGTTCATATATATATACTGATTAGGTAAGAAAAGGGGTTTTAAAGGATCCCCAAACCTAATACATATGAGATTGAGAAAGAGCAAGAGATAATGCATCATTCTCAGAGAAAATAATCTTTAAGCAAAAGAATATATTCAGATATAAAACTAGTACCAAATTCTCCAAAAGAAAAACAAAGTGAGAAAAAAAACTGGCTAAAATACCCAAAGGGAGATCACAAGATAAAAACCGTATGTTAAAGGAAAACCGTTCCCCGTATCCCCTTGGGGTCAAGACTTTTCGTTCCACGAGGCCTGTCCCATTCGGGTATACCCCTTATGCTAGCCGAGGGGAGGGTTTGTGTATCCGACGCAGGCCACCAAGCTTGAACCTTGGACCTCCTTTTGAAGATTGAGGGAACTTGCCAGCAAGGTACCTGGTGCAGATACATATTGTTAAATATTATTTTATTTTAAACTTATACTTACTCGATTGTCCTTGGTCTAAGGACTAAGGATAACACGTGATTCATATTGTCATATATATATATATATATATATATATTTTTATTACATAAGAAAGTTACAACCACTATTTTTAGTAATTGGCAAGCGCAGGGCGCAGGGTTCAAACCACATGGACTACTCCCAACAAGTCTATTTGTATCGTTGTTGTTGATCTAGTGTGAGATGGGGACCATTGATCACTCGGAATTCGTACCGTTGTCGTCGGTCTGGAACACACTCGAAGGATTTGGATCAGACTACTACCTTTGCAAAGGGTTGGCTTCCCCCAAAGGTTTGAACCTATGAAAATTATTAATTATTATTATTATTATTTTTTGATGTAAAAAAGTTAACAAAATATATTTTTACAAACCAAAAAAAGAGGCTGATAAACACGCCACGTAACTAACGCCATCAACCCAAAAAAAAACCATCCCCGTCAAAATAAAGAACAATTTACAGTTTACAGAAGTGATGGACAATAAAATAAACTCGTTACAAAATGATAGAAGAGGTATTTTGCTTGATAGGAGAGTTGGTTACAACCACACTATTATTGGTAGCTCACAAGCGCAGGGTTTAAACCACATGGGATACATCCACCAAATCCATTCCATTGTTTTATAGCCCAACGTGAAATGGACCAGTGGATGCTCAAGGGTACGTGAAATGGACCAGTGGATGCTCGGGAGGAGGAGGGGAGTGAGGGACAACGGAAAACTCATTACAAAATGATAAAAAGATTAAACTAATATTTTAAAATATTAATATTTTAATAAGGATTTTTTCCAAATTTAATAACATATTTTATAATTAAAATTTGGTTGTTAATATCTATCTATACATAATTATAAAATTTTAATAATAAAATATTAATAAAAAACATATACTTCATAAAAATCCCAATATCCTACAATAATTTCTGACCCCACAAAAGTTTGTGTTAAATCTCTTTCGACTAAACAAAGACAGGCTCATAGAAGAAAAAAAGATAGTGACCTGCACCTACACATATCTTTCACTTTTAGAGCACTTAGAATCTTAACTGATTTTACTTTTTTTTCCTTGGATGCCAAGAAAGCAAGAATACATGACACAAGCTACTGGGACATTCACAAAGCATAGCATATGCTATTAAATTTAAAATATTAAGTGAGTATTTTAAATAAAAGGTTTAAGAGTAGAATTTAAAGGTGAGAATTTATAAATTTAAGTAGATAGTATAATGATTTCTTTACACAAAATATAATTTAAATAAAAATTTCAATAATATTTAAGATATAATTTAAATAATTTTTTTTGATAATTTAAAAAATTTAAAATTCGTATCCTACAGGATGTTAGGAATGAGAAATGCCATATATTACAGAGGCCAATACAAATACCCCCTCTGTGTGTCTCCTTCACCTACAACACATTAAGAAAATATTGGACAGTTCCTCCCTCGGTAAAATATAGAGAAGTTTCATCTTCACCTATAATACAAGAAGAAAATATTGGATAATCTGATATGTACAATACTAATAAACCTTAAAAAAAATATTTTTCATTCAAAGTGAAAATGGGCAGCATCAGACTAGTTTTAATCAATTATCATTGATTATAGGGATATTGAAAATATTACACCTGTACTCAAACCGGCATTTACAAAAAGAAAAAGAAAAAGAAGAGAGGGAAAGGCTTAAAACATCTGTTGCTTGGGAAGCAAGATGAAGCAAAGAATCAGGTTGACCAAGGAAGGGGATAGGAACAATTACTTTAAAAAAGTATAATGTTTCTTGTCTGTTAAGCAATGGTCTATAAAATGGATGATTAGTTGAGACTAGGCAAGTTCCCAGCCTAGCAGTCCTGTTGTGAGACACCCAAAGCAGATAGTGTAAAATGGCTGAAATGACTGATACTCAACACAGCCTGAGGTCTCTCCTCTGCACCGAAGAGAGAGATTTCCTTATAAGAAACAATGGAGACAAGGTATAGTTTTTTACACTTTCGGGTTTTAGTGTAAATGACCATGATTACTTTTTTTTGTATTTTGTTTTGGACTAAATATGCTATCTTGGATTTTAATGACCATGATTACATTTTTCATATTTTGCTTGGATTAAATTTGCTGTCTTGGATTTAGAAGTTGCTGGGTGTTGGAAATGTTCAGGTTAAGGTGGATGACTTGGAGGGGAAGACAGTGGGTCTGTATTTTTCTGCCCACTGGTGTTCCCCATGCAGGGCATTCACCCCCACTCTAGCAAAGATCTACACAGAGTTAGTTGACAGGGGAAGCTTTGAGTTCGTCTTTGTGTCTGATGATGAAGATGAGAACTCATTTCAAGAGTATCACAAGACAATGCCATGGCTTGCTCTGCCATTCGGAGATGCAGAGTCCAGGGATAAGCTTGATCAGGTCTTTGATGTCTCTGGCATCCCCACGCTTGTGTTTTTGGACAAGGAGGGCAAGGTGATTAGTGCTGATGGTGTGGACATCATTGATAGGTATGGTGCTCAAGCATACCCATTTAGCAAAGAGAGGCTTGATCAGCTTAAAGCTGAGGAGGATGCCATGAGGCAAAATCAGTCCTTGACTTCTCTTATGGTATCCCCTGCCAGGGACTTTGTCATTGCCAATGGAGATACAAAGGTGAGTGAAATTTTGTTTTCTTGAGTATTTTCTGTACCAAAACCCGTTGAGGATTTCTATACATGTAAATTGATCAAATTTGGATCTTTGTTAATGTACTTGAACCGCGCGAGTAATTATATTTAGATTTCTTTGTACTAAAACTCAAGGAGAATCTCTACAGTATGCATTAAAATGATCAATTTTGGCTCTTTGTTATTGCATCTGGACCCTGTGCATAGGTGCCTATATCTGAGCTGGTGGGCAAGACCGTGTGCTTGTATTTCTCAGCTCACTGGTGCCCTCCTTGTAGAGGATTCACTCCACAACTTGTGCAATTCTACAATGAGCTGAAGAAGAGAGGGGAAGATTTGGAGATAGTGTTCATTTCCAGTGATGAAGATGAAGGGTCCTTTCAAGAATATTTTGAAAGCATGCCATGGCTTGCTTTGCCTTTCAGAGACCCAGTGGAGAAGACCCTTTCAAGATACTTCGAAGTTGAGGGGATCCCCGCCTTAATTGTGCTGGGCCCAGATGGGAAAACTTTACAAACTGAAGCCGTGGAGCTGGTTATGGAATATGGTGTTCAGGTTTACCCATTTACAGCAAAGAAATTGGATGAACTTAAGGCCAAAGAGGAAGCCAGACGAGCTGCACAGACCTTGGAATCTCTGTTGGTCTCTGATGAGCGAGACTTTGTCATCACACACGGTGGTGAAAAGGTGTGTGTCTGAGGTTTCCCACCCTTACATGTTTAGATTACATTTCTGGTAATAGCTTCTGGGTACACCATGTTCTAAAATTTGAATCGTATAAATTCAAGCTCAGCTTCCCAATTTATCTCCGAAAGACAGCGAGAGAGGAACACTTAGATATATTTTTTAATATGAGTTGTCCATTGGACTAACTGTCATCTTGGGTCTAGAATTAACCGTTCTCTGAAGTCTTCGAATAAAAAGATTGAATTGGACACATCGTCTCGAGGTTTAGAGATTGCATCGAATACTAGTGCTTGAGTTATTGGTGTAACAACAACTCTACAATGGTATCAAGTCTCCAATAAAACATCCCAGTCACATTGTGACTGGAGAGGGGTGTTGGATTAACAGTCGCTAACTCTATAGTGGTATCAACTCTCGTCCTAAGAACAAAACATCTCAGTCACATTTCAGGGATTCATTGTGACTGGAGAGGGGTGTTGGACTAACCGTCGCTAGCTCTATAATGGTATCAACTCTCGTCCTAAGAATAAAACATCTCAGTCACATTTCAGGGATTTGATTTAGTGGACTAACCATTACCTTAGACTGGAACTAACTGCAGCGTGAGGTGTTCAAATACAAAGATTGTACAGGACACTAACACGAGGTGTTCAAATACAAAAATTATATCGAACACTAAAGCCTTTTGTGGACAAACTTAAGGCCAAAAAGAAAACCAGATGAGCTGCACAGACCTTGGAATCTCTGTTGGCCTCTTATAAGCAAGACTTTGTCATCACACACGGTGGTGAAAACGTAAGTGTCTGAGGTTTCCCACCCTTACCTGTTTAGATTACATTTCTGCGAAGAGCTTCTGGTACACCATGTTCTAAAATTGGAATCGTGAAATTTCAAGCCCAGCTTCCCAATTTATCTCCAAAAGAAAGCGATAGAGGGAACGCTTAGATGTATTTTTTAATATCAGTTGCCTATGTCCTAAGCATCTAGGTCAGAACAGGGGGCATCTTCATAAATCATGGGGTATTTTTTATATATGGTTTTTCTAGTAGCATACTGATACAAACAGGAGTAATAGCAGATACTGGCCCCCCCCTGTCGATCAGAGTCCAGAACCACATACATCCATACCTTATAGACATCAATACCAGTATTTTGCATCAACTTGCGTTATTTATTATAAGGTCATACGGTTGTTTCTTCCGAGGAGAAACAGGCTTCCCCTCCTCTGATTGCACATTAGCTTGTCGGCCAAAAAGAAACAATTAGGCTGGAATCATTGAATTAAATACTCTTTTAGAATTAAAATTACAGCTTTTCAGTGTTCCTTTTCAAATTGTAATGGGTGCAACCTATAAGCAAGATGACAATTATATGGATTGTGTTGCAGGTGCCAGTTTCTGAGCTGAAAGGCAAAACAGTTGGTTTATATTTTTCTGCTCATTGGTGCCCTCCTTGCAGAGGATTCACCCCAGTACTTGCCAAAGTATATAATAAGCTCAAGGAAAAGGGAGAAGCCTTTGAGATTGTTTTCCTTTCTAGTGACAAAGACCAAGAGGCTTTTGAAGAATACCATGCAAGCATGCCGTGGTTAGCCCTTCCTTTTGGAGACAAAGTCAAGAAGGATCTAGGCCGCTACTTCGATATCGAAGGAATTCCAACTTTGATCATAATCGGACCTGATGGAAAAACTGTGACAACAGATGGCAGAAACATTGTTTCTGTCAATGGAGCCAAAGCTTATCCTTTTACTGACGCTAGGCTTGCAGACTTACAGAAAGAAATAGAGGAAAAAGTAGAGAGATGGCCAAAGGAAGTAAATCACATCCTGCATAATCATCCTCTTTCTTTGACTCAAAGACAGTCATACAACTGTGATGGGTGCGATGAAGAAGGAAGCCCCTGGTCTTTCTACTGCAAAGAATGTGGTTTTGATCTTCATCCAGATTGTGCTTTGAAGGATGAAGGCTTTGACACAATTGAGAAACAACAGCAAGAAAGCAAGGCTGTAAGTAATGAAGATAAACCAACTGGATTCATCTGTGAAGGAGATGTCTGTAGAAAGGTTTAATCATTCAAAGAAAATGCTTTCAGAGGGCTTTCTATAGGTTTTCCAACATAGTGTTTCGAGGATTATAGCAAGTTTATTCATAAATAACACCCTCTTCTACGATGGTTCCTGTAGCACTATAAAGCTTGTTTAGCATTCGTATAAAATGAAATCAGCTTCTAAAGTAGGGATTTGGGTTCTATACTTGTTTCAACAATTTTCCTTGGAATTTTTAGACTATATGTTACATGTCTACTATATGCAACTTGTGAAATATTTGCAGATGCACGCACAAATAACAAAGCATCCATGGATGCATCTATTTTATTGATTTTTGAATTGGTATTCAGTAGCTGACATTAATTTAAGGAAGTTTGGATAGTTGAAGATAAATGTTTGAATTTTATTCTTTGAGATACCTTTTAATTAGGCCTAATGATGATAAACTCCTGTCAAATATACTATCAGGCTCCTCAATATACTATTAGGCCCTAGTTCAAGAGACTCGAGAATTGTAGATATCTGAAAGTATATATATTTTTAAATTAAATCTTAGAAGTTATGGCAACACCCAAAGAGTTAAGTTCAACTTTAAGACTTCTCGTTGGACCCATTGTTGCATCTTAGGTGTATGAATTGTTTTATAAATTTTATAGGTTTAATTGTGAAGTGTTATGGCCTTTAAGAATAAGAAGAAGATATGATATGATATGATATTATATTGTATAATGGTATTATAGATATTTGGTATGGGTCACACAATTGCATCTTAGGTGTATGAATTGTTTTATAAATTTTATAGGTTTAATTGTGAAGTGTTATGGCCTTTAAGAATAAGAAGAAGATATGATATTATATTGTATAATGGTATTATAGATATTTGGTATGGGTCACACATGATATAAGGTTGATTATATTATAATGATAATGAGTGGGATAAGAGTTTAGAAGTTGGCTTTCTAAAGTAGTATTAGAAAAGGATATGTAAAGAAAGATTATTATCAATATAATCATCAAACATATATTTTTTTTTGTAAGAGTCTTGGCTTGTGAAGCGAATTTTATTTAGGAAGATATTGTAGAGTGGTTTTTTAAGGAATGAAATTGGTGTTGCACTACCTAAAGGATATAATCACATCTTGTTTTGTATGGATTAATTTCTGTAATTGATATATTTAATATTGAACATATTGTGGATGCTTATATATTAATGAAAAACAAAGGTTGAAATATGGTATTAGAGGTATCAGAGCAATGATTCCGACAAAGTAAGAATTGTTTTATGGATTACTATTTTTTGACAATTTCTTTTTCTAGAAATTGTCTTATTTTTTGATAGTCATATCTTTAAGGAAAGTTGTTTAATTCAACAATTCTTGTATCATTTCGTTCAAAATTTGAAAATCTTCAAATAAAGTAGTCATACGAAGGAATCCAAGTAGTATTAAGGAGATACGACTTTATGAAGTCAACCGTCTAAAACAAGGCAGTGATGTTTTTTTAAATAGAGTTCTTTTTTATAAAAGTGAAATTTGATATATCTTGCAAGTGAGATAAGTAAATCATTTGTTGTGTTTGAAAGAGACTTTTTTGGAAGTTTAGCTTCAAATAAGGAGGAAGATATATATTTTTATGAAACTCTAGTTCATAAAACCCTAGTTTATATTTTTTATTGGGGCGTGAACTTATGGAACGACAAATGTTTTTAGAGAAGATGATACTAATGTTAGATAATGGTGGAAACAATTTAAATCCTTGTATTCTATTGATTATTGTTGGAATATTAGGCTTACTGTTTATTTTAAAGGAAAAACTCTCTTGGTTTAATAGCTTTATGACCCATAACTATGAATTGATTTCGGAATAAATGAAGCAAACATTTTTGAGTCAATGTAATGAGAAACAATGGTGAAATTGTTCTATTGATCAACAATGCATTACATAGTTTTATAGTTCTTGAAAGAACTAAAAATAGACACGGTGGTTGAGAGAAATCCTCTTAAACTTATTACAACAAACTAACTTAAAGATAGCTCTTATCCTAACAACATGCTAATCTTGGACTATGGTCAAACATTGATCAACCAAGCCAAAACCTCAATGTATGCTAATCAAATTAACTAGAGATATGTAAATCAAAACATTAAACTAAAACTAAATACTAGGACTTAATACTTAGGACTAAGGAGGCAATGTTGAAAATATTCCAACATTCTCCCCCTTGATGCTAAAGACACTCATGCAAGAGTTCTTTAAGCATCACAGAGTTGGAAGAAAATATTTCTCTTACGTTTCCTCCAATATTGAATCAAGAAATTAGAATTTACAAAATACTTATGGTGGCACTCCTTCCACTCTTCATGTGGAATTTCCTACAAATACTTGAGTGCCTTCTTTTGTTGATTAGCTCCCCCTTCAACAAAAGTATCTCCTCTTGTGGTTTTTAGCAACCACTCTCTTACATATTTATCATTATGGTCTTTAAACCATGCTCTCACATTTTGATCTTCTTTTACATCTTCAACACTAAACAATACTCCACATGAGTATTTACAATTAATCATCTCACATAGATGATTATACCATACAACTCTTTCACATATTTCCACACAAAATATCACAATAAATATGGCCATATAATGACCAACTACATATGCAACATAAAGTTGCTCCTCACACAAATATTCTCTCACAACAATGACTTTACAAGAATCCTTCTTCCAAGGAATTTTGAACACATCATTTTGATCCATGTGACCCAAGTTCTCCATCACTGTATTCTTTCCAAGAAGATTCTTCATAAAAGTTATCTCAATGAGACAATCACATTTCTTTTCATTCCTGCTCACAAAAAACAAATCATTAATCATAAAAACATTACCTTTAGTATGAGTAGATTTGGTGCTTCCCATAAAACTATTTTGTAGCAGTTCCCCTTCATTGTATGGTGCTTCAAGATCAACCATCAACTCTTCACTAAGAGTTCTCCTCCTTTGTTCAATCCATGTTGGTGTGTTGAAACACCATTCATTCAAGCAATCATACATTGTTGCCTTTTTATTCAAGCAATCATACATTGTTGCCTTTTCAAGACAACTCTTTTTCTGTAATGTAGACACTCCAAGTGAGTGATATTCATCCACAATTGTCTCTTCAAGACAATTCTCAATCTCCTTTGATGATGCCTCCATTACATCATGAAGTCCATTAATGACTATCTCACTATTTTCTTCTTTGAGATTCACAAAATTTCTCTTCACACAAACTTCTTGGGCTGATGAACAAGAAGCATCTGTATTTATCACTCTTGCTGAGTGATCTCTATTGAGCATGCAACTTATAGTTTGCATCTCCTCTTTATCAACAATATCATGGTGATCAACATCCCACATAACTTGAGCCTTACAATCAACATTCACTCCATCTGAGTGAGCTTCCATATTTACATCTTCATTTGCTCTTTCAAGAGAGCACACATCCATTCCAAGTGAATGGTCTTCATCAAAAGTAAGCCAATAGTCTTCCATGAACATTGCTTTTCCATCATCATATTCTTTATTCTCCTCCATGAGAATTGTAGATGCATTCTCCATGAAACATTCTTCAACTGATAGCTGATTTGGTGTCTTCACCATAAGACACTCTTCTTCATATGTCTCCTTCATGAGACATTCTTCATCATACATCTCACCTTGGTGATCTTCAAGAAAGGAACACTCCAATGTGAGTGTTTCTCTTCCTTTATCTTCAAATTCTTCTTTCTGTGTTCTCCTGACATCATCCTCTTTGCTATCAATGTGAATGCTTTCAAAGCATGCCATTCCCGCAAAAAAATTATTAGTACAATTTTTCTTTTCATATTTTTCTCCTCCTAAAAGAAATAATTGACTATTATAATTTTCCATGCCATTACAAGACATGTCTGCAACTATGGGTGTCTCACAATAACTCTCTCCAATGAGAGCTATACAAGGCTTCTTCGCCTTCTCATCCTCTTCTCCATGAAGGGATTCCTCATCTTCATATCTCTTCTCTTCAAGAATTTCATCATCACTCTTTTCTTCAAACATGTCTTCCTCTTCAAGGAAGAATTCACCATCATAAGAATGTATGTCTTCATATGAGTCTTGAAAAGACTCTTCAAAAACTCCTTCAAAAGGATCTAATTTAGAAACTTCTTCAAGGAAGCAAGGCTTCTCCTTGCTTAAACAATATTCATGATTGTCACACATGGCTTTATGGGTGTCCTCATCAAACCCATAAGCATCCTTCAACACTTTCCATGCCATTGTAGCTGATCTACAATTGGCTATGAGAGGAAAAACATTCTTTTCCATTCCTCTCCTCAAATCCATAAGAGCTAAGCAATTTGCATATTGCTGCTCCTTCTTCTCTTTTCTCTCCTCACCTTGTAGCTTGCTCCAAGAGGGTTCCTCATAGCCTTCTTGAACTATATCCCATAAGTCTTGAGCCTTCAATAAGGTCTTCATCATTATGCTCCAAATAGCATAATTATCTCCATTGAATTTGGGTACTTCCAATTCTTTATACATGGTGGCCATTCTGCAATCCACCATTCATCAATCTTCCACCTAGCTCTCAGCAACTCCTTTCCTGTAGACTTCTGATATACTTATCTAAAAATCCACTAAATTTCAGAAGCAAATTCACACAAATGAGAAATATGTGATCAATTTACTTTAGCACAAAATTTCTGAAAATTAAACTTTGTATTCCTGAGATAATAATATGAAAAGCCTCTAAATTTTAGAAAAAAATTCACAAAGGTGAAAAATATGTGATCATTTACTTTTTCCCTTTTTATCACAATTCTAGATCTAGGATTTTTGAAGAAAAAATCAATATTCACACAAATCAATAAATACAGATCCAAATGACCTGAAATTTTGTCTGAATTATGATTTTATCTAAATAATATTTCTCCCAAAATTTTAGAAGCAAATACCCTGTATTCCACCTTATACAACCATTTTATTGAAAAAATCAAAATGCTAATAAAATCCGAAAATTAGCTCCAAATCACCTGAAATTTTGATAGCATCCTCTTGATACAATTATCTAACAACCCTTAAAATTTAATAATCAAATACCTCAGGATTCATGAGATATTAATGATTTACTCGAGCTCTTCCTTGCAAATCTGCTGAGTGCTGGCCACTTGAGTTTCTTTGACAAAGTGTATGCTTCAGATCTCTTCACACCACTCTCCACAATTTTTGATCCGTTTGAGCAAACTTGCTCTGATACCAAATGAGAAACAATGGTGAAATTGTTCTATTGATCAACAATGCATTACATAGTTTTATAGTTCTTGAAAGAACTAAAAATAGACACGGTGGTTGAGAGAAATCCTCTTAAAATTATTACAAAAAACTAACTTAAAGATAGCTCTTATCCTAACAACATGCTAATCTTGGACTATGGTCAAACATTGATCAACCAAGCCAAAACCTCAACGTATGCTAATCAAATTAACTAGAAATATGTAAATCAAAACATTAAACTAAAACTAAATACTAGGACTTAATACTTAGGACTAAGGAGGCAATGTTGAAAATATTCCAACATGTAACCCATATAAAAATATAGTTAGGCCCCAGGATGAACAAAAAGAATTTTAAAAAGAGTTGAAAATTTTCAAGAAATTGGTAGAAGGAAAAGATAAGGATGATAATGTGTAGGTTGAGGGAACCACAACTTTAATGTCAATTAGGCCAAATAGTGACCAAAAGGATTTGTTTAAATTTTAAAAATTCTATTTTTGCAGTTCATGGATGCATTCAAAGAGAAAATGTTATTATTTGCATTAATCCTATCAACAAGTATATTTCATTGATATTACTTTGGCTATGAAGTTTAAGCAAAAAAAATTAAAAAATGGTGTGAATGTTCATATTTTTGAAGATTTTAAGACCACCATCGATAAATATATTTTATGTTTAAATTTTTGTGATATTGAGATGGATGATTGTTAGCTTTTGATGTAATGAGCAATGGGAGATAACAATCACAAGATGCAGAATAATATAAAAGAAAGTAAATATGCAAGATGACTGAAGTATGCTGAATAGAAATAACATAAATGAATACAACATAGCTATGGAGGAAATGAACACTCCATTAATGAAGCTACTGAACTACATTGTACCCATCACCAATATATGGTGATATACACAACACTGCACTACTACCTACGACTATGTTGTAAGCAGCTCTATCTATCTATGTCCCCCTTCTCATATCTATCTAACAATGAGGTCTTTCTTATATAGGAACACAGGTTCCTTGGCCAACACTCTACCTAGTTGTGCAAGGGACAACTTGCACATATAACTTGCACATTGACACTTGTGCATTTATTACATTGCATGAAGTAACTAGATAAATTCCCCCTAAAGTAATCTAATGTCCTAAGTATGTACCTTGGAAGATACATTTACATAACCCAAATGATGGAATAGACTCTATTTCTAACACCCCCTGTATTACATTATTTGGGTATTGAAGACTTTAGTCTTCAATATGGATCTTCCTCTTCATCTTGATCTTGGTACTCTTCCTCTGTATTCTTTGTAACATGTTCAAGCAAATAATTAGTGTCTCTGCAATATGTAACATTTGTTGATAGAGCTTTCACCTCATAGGTATCTGTGGGTTCTTCCAGTTCTTCAATTTCTTCTATCCTCTGAGCCAAGTGTCCCTTCTGATTTCTCTTCTAATATTCTAGTTGAGGATAATTGGTTGGTCATTGAAATTGCTGTTGATGAGGGTTCCTTTGATATTGTCGAAATTGATTCCCATTGTACATCTGATTTCCTTGCTTTTGATTTTTGGGATTGTATCTGCAATAGCTAGTACTATGACCTTTCTTTCTGCATATCTAACAATACCATGTTTTTCGTCCTCTTGCTAAAGAAGCAATATTTCCTTATGGATTATCTTTTGATGCCAATGCAATGTTAGTCATATCATCTTTTACAGTATTTTCTACTTCATATTCTTGAAGTATATTGACTAGGTCATCAAAAGAAGTATCTTTGCTTAAAACCTATAAAGATGTGACCAAATATTTATAGTTGTTTGGAAGTGCTCTCATGGTTACTTGAGTGAGAAGTTCATCCTTAACTGTTTCTCCTAAGGTTAATAATTTCCCTTTGACATCTGCTACCTTCCTTAGGAATAATTCTATACTCTCTCCACTATTCATCTTTAATGAGTGAAGTTGAGTTTGGAGATGAAGGATGGTTACCTTATTCTTTCCTTCAAAATATTTCTCTAGGCTTGTCCATGCATCTAAAGATGTTTTGGCTGAACTGATATATGGTTGAATCTCATCAGTGATAGCAAAAGTAATTATCATTAAGGCCTTTGAATCATTTTCCTCAAACTTTAGGATTTCAGTTTCACCTGTGGTAGGTCTCTGTGTTTTCCCTTTGACGACATCCCAAAGTTTTTCATATACTAAGATTGCTTTCACTTTGTTTTTCCAAGAGAAATAATTTGGACCCTTGAGTAGTTGAGATTCTGCTAGGAAGAATTTATTTGATGCCATTTGAATCACCCTAATATCAATCCTTAGATTTTGTGGACTTCCTTATGTCTCCCTAGAGATATAATATAGTGCTTTTGTAAAGATATAGTTCAATTTTGGTTGATTTTGTACAAATTTTGTAAAGATCAAAAATCAACTTCTTAACACCTTATTACTCCTATTGAACTAAGCACTTTTCAATTTTAAGGAGGTTTTAATGTTGGATTTCTTTTGTCCCTTTTATGAAATATTTGAGACAAGAATATTATTATATTTTCCAACCTTAAAAGATTTTAATAACCTCTTTTTATATCCCTTGGATTGTTTCTAATTTCCAATAACCTAGTTTGGAGTTGTAGCCCTTATGACTCCCAAATTTGGAAAATTAGAATACATTAATATTTGCAAATTTTGAATGAAATAATTCCAAGTAGTATTCCTTATTTCTCCTAGGTTATGCTTTACAAATATTACATAATTTTAATATTTAATTTTCGTAAGTTTTGCTTTCAAATGAAGATTGATTTCTTTCAATAATTCATCCTTGATAATATAACCTTATATCTCCTTTATTTAAAAGCAATATTAAATGAGATAAATTACTTACCTTAGCTCCTTTATCGTCACACTTGAATGACTTTGATTTCATCTGGATATAACAACTACAATACGTAACTTTTGGCGCTTGAGATGATGAGTGTGGATTGGGCTGGCCTTGTATTCAATGCTATAGTTAAGATCACTGTAGATTTGAGAAGGTTTGACCTTCTTTTCTAGGAGTCTTTAATGCTCATCCTTCCTTCCTTCTATGCTTCAAACATGTTTCATTGCGCTATTCTCTCTCAAATTCCTTTGACTATGCTATTCTCTCTTCTTCACCCTATGTCACTTCGTGTTTAGATACCTTTTAATATGGTGAAGGCTTTGACAAGTGTCATTGAGCATTACGTATGAGATCTCTCCTTTTTAATATAACAATCCTTTAGTAATGCTCTGCTAGCTTCTTGGTCACCTTGTAACGCATGAACACTTGTGTGGGCGCTTGTAACTCCTTTATGAGTTTTCTTGGACGTTAAGAAATGGGATGGTACCTTAGAGAATTTGTGCCAAGTGGCTTTCAACCTTTCTGCATGGAGTTCTTTCACTGTAACGCTTCCAAGGAGAGTATAACTCCTTTTTGTATGCCTCTTCTTTGCTTGCTACATTTCTTGGAGTGCAAGCAACCTCTTCTCTTGTTGGTCGATCGTTGAGGTGATTTTGGAGCTTCGAATGGCGTTGTAGGTGATTCTTTTGGTGGACAATCTTCACCAAGCTAGCAACCTCTGAATATATCACCTGTTCTCCTCGTTCCTTGTTCCCTTCAATGTGCTCCTTTTATGTTGTTCGTCCACGTTGATTGAGGTAGAATCTACCATCTTTTTGCTTGTAAAAGAGAGCTCCCTTTCTATCTACGTAAATGCAGGTTGATGATCGACTGATATGTGCATTGCCTTTTGCAGGTTTGTCCATCCAAGATGTGAAGTGTGAGCCCCTTCGAATGGCTCCTTGTGTCGTGGATGAGGAGTGCTTGACGTTCGACCTTTCTTGCTTGATGTTCAGCCTTTCTTGGCTAGATTTCCCTATAGTTTTTGTGCCTTTAGTGGCACCTTCAATCTACCATTTTCCTACGAATAATGTAGTGCAATACCTTGTAATCTTCTATGAGAATAATACGTTCTTATTGCACCCTTTTTGCACTCCTTCTTGCAGGTCTTGTAGTCTGATTTTGTAGCAGATTTTGAATGCACAAATGAGGGTTTTGAGGACGTCCCTTTGGATAGACTCCTTGCCCTCTTTGCTTGGATATTTAATGATAGATCCAAGCTTTACAAATGTTGTAGATTTAATTTTTATTCACTTGTACTAACCAATTTTGGTGGCTTCTATTGGCCACTATGAGTTACAGATTTTTGTGCTTTAAGAGTGTCTTTAGACACTTGATGCAAACTAGATTTTGTACCCTTCTCAAAAGCACAAAACTAATTTCTTTTGAGAGTAATAATAGTGCAAATGAATCTAATAATCTTTCACTTTTAATGCACTAAAAATTTCACCTTATCACTCCAATCAACTCTCAAGAACATGCACTTAATCAAATTTACTACAACTAATCAAGAATAATCTGAAATGAACCTTCAATAATTATTCTGTAATTTCACTACAATCAATATTGTAGGACTTAGTCTTCTTTTTCTTTTTCCAAAGTAGATGATAGGTAGTTGATAGAAGTAATTCAGAAATCTAATCAACTCCTAATCAATGTGCAAATGAACCTTAAAAAGAACCTTTCTTTTTGCACTTTTGAAGACTATAATCTAATTGCAACTTTAATCCAAATTTAGGTGCTTTAACAAATCTGATAAGTAATCCAATTAATGAATCTACTTGCACCAAGAAGTTGCTTACCTTTTTTTGAAAGCTTTTGTAGCTCTTTTGCCACTTCTATAGAGGATGTAGATCTTGGTGTCTAGGATCACCAAGTTGCTGCTTCGAGTAGGATCTTGCAACTCTTTGTAGACTATTTTGAACAACTCCTTCTTCACCAAATGATGGTCTCAAACTTTCTTTCATGAGCCTAGGATTTGGTGGCTTGTTCTCCTCTTGTGTTCTCCTTCTACTATAGATTTGGAGAAGTCTTTTGTCTCTGAAGCGGTGCCTTCTTGCTATGGGAGGTAATCTTCAAATCTCCAAGATTTGGTGAGCTTCTTCTGTCTTCAAGTCTTCTTGTCAAATTCTGACTTCAAGCAGGATCTTCTTCTCAAGATTTTGAATGTCTTGAGGTCTTCACTGGATTCTTCTTCTGCTCAGATTTGGCACTCCTTGCCAAATTCTCCTTCTCTTGGGCTTGTTTTTGGATGGCAATAATTGTCCCAAGTCCTTCACTATCAGGGGCTTCTCCTTGGTAGTGGATTTCTCTAGTGAGTTCTCCTTTGAGAATTTCTTCAGTCAAGCTCTCCTAGCCTTTTTCTAGATGCTCGATGAGACCTTCCCAAGGTCTTTGATCTTGCAGCTTCTGCTGGTCTTTCCTTGAGACCTCTTCAACCTTCTACTCTTGGAAGTGTTGGTGGTGAGATCTACTTCTAGATCTCTGATTCTACTGCTTCTGGATTCGAGCAGGACTCTCCTAGTCCTTCTTCCAAGTCTAGAAGTCCTTCAATGAGATCTTCTCCTAATCTCTTTTGCTTCAGGTGCTGAATTGATTCTAAAGAAGATACTCTTCCTAACTTTCTTGTAGGAAGTTTCCCAACTCACCGAATCTTCTTTCCCTGCAACAAAGTATTAGTACTAAAATATTTAGTCTACTTCTGAATCAAATATTCTCTTCGAATTCTTCTTCAGGATCAAGGCTTCTGTGGCCTTTTTTAGTATCAAGGCTTCTGTGGCCTTTTTTCTAGTATCAAGGCTTTTGTGGCCTTTTTCAGTACCAAGGCTTCTATGGCCTTTTCCAGTATCAAGGCTTCTGTGGCCTTTCTAGTATCAAGACTTCTATGGCTTCTCCTTCAAGGCTCCTATGGCCTTTTCTTCAAGGCTTCTATGGCCTTTTTGTGTCAAGGCTTCTATGGCCTGTTCTTCAACTTGTGAAGTTCTTCGATTCAACAATGGAGATCTTCAGTCTCCTGACTTCACCATAACTCTTCTCCAGAAGTCTTCTTCCGTAGTGTTCTTCTCTTGCACAAGGAACCAATATCTGCACTATGAAGGCACGCCGACCTTCGGGCAATGAAGTTGGAGTCTCCTAGATTTCTATCGTAGGAGGAGTCCCAATCCTCTGAGAATTAATTTTCTACAACAAAAGAAACTTTAGGTAATAGTTAGAAAATTCCAGATATCCTGGATGATCCTCACTAGATGATTTGTCAATCCAGTGGATTGAATGTTGAGTCCTAGTCTTCACGAGTTTTTCTTGTAACTTTGTGGAAAGACTCTAGTCAAATGCAATCTCAGTATTTTTTGGAACTGAGATTTCTTTCAGTCCTCACTCGTGACTCTCCCTAATTCTACCACCTAGATTCTTCTGAGATCTTTTGACAGTGGTTGGTCCAACGATGCGTCAGTTTGACAAAACACTCAGGCTCAAAGATAATGGTGGTTTCCCTATTGACCTACATAGACTAGATCTACCGTAGCTCTGATACCACTGTTAGCTTTTGATGTAATGAGAAATGGGAGATAACAATCACAAGATGCAGAATAATATAAAAGAAAGTAAATCTACAAGATGACTGAAGTATGTTGAATAGAAATAACATAAATGAATACAACGTAGCTATGGAGGAAATGAACACTCCATTAATGAAGCTACTAAACTACATTGTACCCATCACCAATATATGGTGATATACACAACACTGCACTACTACCTACGACTATGTTGTAAGCAACTCTATCTATCTATGTCCCCCTTCTCATATCTATCTGACAATGAGGCCTTTCTTATATAGGAACACAGGTTCCTTGGCCAACACTCTACCTAGCTATGCAAGGGACAACTTGCACATTGACACTTGTGCATTTATTACATTGCATGAAGTAACTAGATAACTTCCCCCTAAAGTAATCTAATGTCCTAAGTATGTACCTTGGAAGATACATTTACATAACCCAAATGATGGAATAGACTCTATTTCTAACAATGATGTGGATATTATTCTAGGTTATTCTTAGTTGGATTCTTTGGATGCTATTAAAATTAATGTGCAAAAGAATTTCATAAAGTTATGGTTTAAGAAAAATAAAATAACATTGCAAGATATTTCTTAACATAAGGAGTAAGAATCCAAGGAGAAACAAGAAGCAATTATGGTAGGGGAATATGTTAAGGAACCAATAGAGGAATCAAAAGTTAAGTTTACAATCTACAATAAAGGTATTAGTAGAGTCCCAAGAAGAAGCAAAAAAAATCCAAGGAAGCTCTCTTAGCAGAGCAAGTTAGACTTCATTACATTATTTGTTGTAATGTAAATGTAATTATCACATTTTGGGGAATGTTAATTATTTCATATCATATGTGATGAAGAGAAATCTCTTGTGAGAATAAGAGAAGGTGAAAATATTGAATTGAAGGTGAAACACTAAGAGGTGAAATATCAAAAGTCTCTTGAAACTAAGAGACATAATAAAGCATAAATATAGATGATGTATACAAATTCTAGCTGGCAAAAATATTCAAAGAAATATGAAATAGATTGTTAAAAATATTGTTTCTTCTCTCATATTTTGAAATTATTGTCTTGTATTTCCCTTGATTCCAACATCTAGTATTAGAGTTTGGAGAGTTTGTGTGAGGAGAGGGCTAATCGTTGCCATCTGACGACATGTTTTTTAAATTTATTTTATGTAGATATAGGTTGAAGAGGAGACTTGACCTGAATATGATTCTGGCCTAAGATATCACCTATAGAGCTTGAAATTTAAAGGTTTCCTATGTTTTTATTGTGAGACTCTGATATATGCTTTTATGTTGCATGTTCCAATAATTTTGTTTTAGTTGGAAGCCCTAAAGAATTGAAGATGTCCAATATTTTATTTCTCAGAATCCCTCAAATAAGGTCTTATAAAATTACATCCAACCATTTGTTTTACCTCCTCTATGTCATCAATATTTGTTGTTAACATTTTTCACAAATATTTATTTGGTTTGCATGTCCTCTACTCACCAATTTTGTCCTTGTTCATTAAATGCTTTTGCTTCATTTTTCTTCAATATCTAGAAAAGTTTCTTTGTTTAGTCACATTTCCTTTCTAAGCAAACATGTTTTCATGTTTTAATTTATCAATTTTATTATCCAAAGTACTACCTACCACTCAGATTTGACTTGGTTGTCTTTATTTTAACATTAGAACTATGTGCATACTTGTTAGTCAAATGCATCTATGCATGTAGACATTAAACATGAGATTTTTCCATGCAAAGCAATTGAAACAAAAGTTTGAAACTAAATTTTTACGTGCAACAAAATATTTGATAAAAGGTGGTACTTTTTCATGAAGGGAGAATTGTCACTTCAAAAAAAGGAAGAAAAGTCAAGCACTTGGTGTTTTATCCACAAAGAGGTAACATTTCTCTTTAAAATATTGTTGTTTATTTTTTCAATCACATAGTGCATGGTGGGGGATATGGTTATTGAAAGTTAGGTTAAATATTTTAAATAATTGATCACGGGTTCAATTCAGATAGGGGACATTTTGAAAAAGGAGAATTTGAAAAAAAAAAAATTAAAGGGAAAGAGCATTTAAAAAATTCTTTTGAGTACAAAAAAAAGTTATATTCTTATAGTTTTTATTTTACTTTTTTAAATTTAGACTATAATGAATAAATTTTTAAATAAAAAAATGGTGCATTTAAGGATTTAAAAGGTGTATAGGTGGTCCCAGGGGGACAACGCAATGGTTTGGGTCTTGGCCCTTCTTTGGGAGGTCCAAGGTTCAAATCGCGATGTGGGCAAGTGTGTAAGGGGGTGGGTGTGTGGTGGTTGTGTGTTAAATTCCTTATTGATAAGCATAGCTCTAGGCTTTACAAGGGATCATGGTTAGGAGGAGATTTCTTATCCCTATGCATTGGTAGCAGGGGTTTCTCACACTAACCAAATAAAAAAAAAAGGTGTATAGATGCAATTTTTAAGTGAACATTTTTTTTCTTGTCATGAAATGAAAAGTGAAAAATTGGCATTAAAATAAGGGAATATTTTGGCAAGGAGAGTAATACTTTTATAATAAGGTGATTTTTTAGCAATGATTGACACCTTATTTTTTCAAACATATTTTGCACCATAATAATTTTGTACACAAAAATCAAACATGTGCTTCGCACAATTGTAGCATTTGGTATGAATGACATATTTGAATTGCATTTATAGGTAATGTTGTTGTGTTAAGTTGTATCTAAAGCCTAATATAGCTGTCATAACGATATTTGGATATCAACCTTATAAATTATGGGAAGGAAAAAGGACTCATTTTTGTGATATTTTTGAAGAGAAATAAAGAGCCCCAATAAACTAAAACTAGAAAAGCAGTAATTACAGAATCAAAGGAAGAAGATAGCATATTCACACATTACACAATATTTATCCTGGAAACCCTCAATCGGGAAAAACCAGCACAATATTATCTTATTATTGCATTAACTTGACCGTCTCCAATACAATAATATTCTCCTTCTATCTCTCTTCAAACCCTAATGCAAGTGCGATATATATAACAAAGGCACATGCACGGATTTTACAATATCATGGGCGAAAAAGCAAGGGTTCAAATATAGTAACCCTAAAAGCCCATATGGGTCTAAATATAACTTAAAAACCCTAAAAACCCTGAACCCGATGAGTATATCGTACACAACGTCCAGTACCTTTTAGTGTTAACCCCACCAGAATAACATGGAAAATATTCAACATATTTCCAACATTCTCCCACTTGTTGAATACTTTCCATAGGGGCTAACAACTGCCATTGTCAACTATCAAGGGCAACCATGCCCATAGATCTTCTACACCAAGAAAATTTTTGAGCAGGTACAACCTTTGTTAATGAATCAACAGTATTCTTCTCTGTATCAACTTTCTCCAATATCACTCGGTTCTCTTCAACCATATCTCTCACAAAATGGTACTTTATATCAATATGTTTTGATCGATCATGAAAACCAAGATTATTTGCCAAAAATATTGCACTTTGACTATCACTGTTAATTCTCACAACCTTCTGTTTAATACCAACTATTGAACACAACCTTTGTAGCCACACTGCTTCTTTACTGGCATGAGTTGCTGCAATGTACTCTGCTTCTGTAGTGGATAAAGCAACAACTGATTGCTTTTTACTCATCCAACTTACTGCCCCTCCAAACATCCTGAACACATAAGCACTCATGGATCTTCTCTTATCAAGATCTCCAGCCCAATCAACATCCACAAACCCTTGTAGATTTACAATATCATTATCTCCAGATTTTCCTCCATAACAGATAGCATAATCTGTAGTTCCATGCAAGTATCTGAAGATCCTCTTCACAACAGTCCAATGTTCCTTTCCTGGATTTGACATATATCTGCTAACTACTCCCACTGCATGTGCAATATCAGGTCTAGTATAGACCATTGCATACATCAAACTACCCACAACACTAGCATAAGGAACATGATGCATTTCTTCAATTTCCTCATCTATTTTGGGACACTGTTCAACAGATAACTTTTGACCAACTGGATATGGAGTACATATTGGTTTACAATCATGCATTCTAAACTTCTGTAGTATCAAATCAACATATTTCCTTTGATTTAACCATAAATTTCTATTTGCATGATCCCTTATTATTTCCATACCCAAAATAAATTTTGTAGCACCCAAATCCTTCATGTCAAATTCAGAAGATAACTGAGATTTTAGTAACTTTATCATCTCCTTATTATTACCAATTAACAACATGTCATCCACATACAATACAATGATAACAAAATTTTCACCTTCCTTTTTAAAATATACACATGGATCTGCTTTGCTTTTTCCAAGCCCAAGTGTCAAGACAAACTTATCAAATTTTTGGTTCCACATCCTTGGAGACTACTTCAACCCATAAAGAGACTTCTTCAGCTTGCATACCAAGTCCTCCTTACCTTTTACCTTAAAGCATTCTGGTTGTGACATATATATATATCTTCATCAAGTTCACCATGTAGAAAAGTTGTCTTTACATCCATCTATTCTATTTCAAAATCAAAAGCAACAGAAATAGCCAACAAAAATCTGATTGAAGTTAGTTTAGCCACAGGAGAAAAAATCTCACCAAAGTCAATTCCCTCAACTTGAGAAAATCCTTTTGCTACCAAGCGAGCCTTGTACTTCTCCAACTTTCCTTCTACATTGTACTTCTTCTTGAATAACCACTTACAACCAACAGGTTTTCTACCAGGAGGTAATTTCACCAAGTCCCATGTCTTATTTTTATCCAAGGACTCCATTTCTTCTTCCATAGCCCTTTTCCAAGACTTATTCTCACTTGATTGAAGTGCCTCCTTTACAGTCTTGGGTTCTTCATCAATAACTGATAAATTAAATGCAGAATAAAAATTTGAAGGACTATACCTATCTGGAAGTCTTCTCTCTCGATCTGATCTCCTCAAAATTGGAGTTCTAGGTTCTGCATCTTCAACTTCCTCCTCACCTTCTTCCTCTGAATATTCCTCTTTAGACTCTCTCTGTAATTCAGGTTCTACCACTGGTTCTTCCTCCTGTTCCAATTTTACCTACACTATTTCTGGTTCTTTGCTTGGTTGCATTTCCTATTTTAAAACCCCTTTTGTTTCTCTAAAGATCACATTACGACTGTAAACAACCTTCTATGTTTCTGGGTTCCACAACTTATATCCTTTAACACTAGTACTATAACCCATAAATATGCATTTTTCAGATTTATAGTCTAGCTTAGTCCTTTTCTCTTTTGGGACATACATATAAGCATCACAACCAAAAACCCTTATATGTCTGAGAGAGGGTTTCTTACCAGTCCATACTTCTTGTGGAGTCTTGTCCACCAAAGCTGAGGTAGGAGATCTATTGATGAGATAACAAGTTGTTAACACAACTTCTGCCCATAACTTCTTTTCTAACCCTGCACCACTTAGCATGCTTCTAGCCTTATCCATCAATGTCCTGTTCATCCATTCTGCAACCCCATTCTGTTGTGGAGTATACGGAGTTGTTCTCTACCTTTCTATTCCACAATCCTTGCAAAACTGCTCAAATTCATTAGAGCAATACTCACCACCATTATCACTTCTCAAAACCTTTATCTTTTTCTCTATCTGATTTTCTACAAGAGCCTTAAACTCTTTAAATTTATTAAAAACCTCATATTTGTTCCATAGAAAATATACCCATGTCTTTCTTGAGAAGTCATCTATAAATGTAACAAAATAGATAGATTTACCTAATGATGGTACTTTTTCAGGTCCAAACACATCACTGTGAACTAGATGTAGAATTCCTTCAGACCTTGTAGCACTACTTGGAAACTTGACTCTAGTTTGTTTCCCAAAAACATAGTGCTCACAAAAATCAAAATTTAATGGGCAATCAAAAATTCCTTCAGCCATACCTTTCATTTTCAATGTTCGAAGTCCTTTCTCACCAATATGCCCCATGCATTGATGCCACAACATTGTCTTCACTATAGGAATACTCGAAGCCATTTCAACCATATTATTTTCCTGTACAACTGAAGAGTTATTGCAATTAATACTTACAGTGCTAGCCTCAAGTCTAAACAAAGTTCCTGTGCGAACTCCTCTTGCCAACACCAAGGATCCATGGACCATCTTGCAACTATCCTTATTGAATACCACATTCACACCTGCATCATTCATCTTACTCATAGATATCAGATTCCTTGCCAAACCTAGAATATGCAACACACCAAGAAGGGTTTTAATTCTTCCATATTTTAGCATCAACTTGACTCTTCCTCGACCTATTATTTTATATGTCGAATTGTCTCCCAAGAAGACTTTACCTCCATCTATCTTTTCATATTCACAGAACCCCTCCCTATGAGGATTCATATGAAAAGAAGCACCTGAGTCAATCAACCATGAGTCATCACATTCACTTGAGCATGTTGCAGCTAAGAATAAGTCCCCTGAATCTTCATTTGTGGTCTTCATTTCTGTAGAAGTTCCTTCATCAGATGATCAATTATTATCAACCTTTTTAGATCTGCAGTCTCTTTTATAATGCCCTACTTTACCACAATTCCAACATTTCCTCTTTTTGGGGCAACATATTTACCCCTAGATTTTGATTTCTTTTCTCCTGATTTATTTTTGCTTCTTTCTTGAGAATGACCTCTCACAATCAAGGCTTCCTTTTGATGATAATCCTTAGAATATTTTCATCTCATCTCCTCAGACAACAAAGTTCCTACTATATCCTCTACTTTCAATGTAGATGTAGTATTGGTGATAGCCATAACAAGGTTATCCCATGAATCAGGTAATGAACAAAGTAAAGTAATACATTTTTCCTCTTCATCCATTTTTACTTCTATAGAGGTTAATTGACTTACCACAGTGTTAAAAGCATTCAGATGTTCAACCATAGAGTCACCATCATTCATCCGAAGTGAATACAACTTCTTTCTAAGAAAGAGTTTATTTACCAGTGACTTTGTCTGATACAATGTTCCCAACTTCTCCCATAACAACTTTGTCGTGGTCTCTGTAGATACATTCAACAATACCAAATCAGATAAGCACAATCTGATAGAGCTCCTTGCCTTCCTATCAATTTTCAGCCAATCCTCATCTGTCATCGATGTTGGTTTTGTTCCCGAGACCGCAATCCACTGATCTCTATCAACCAACAGATCCTCCATCTTGAGTTTCCACAACTCAAAATTCTATCCATTAAATTTTTCAATCTCTATCCGTGTGCTTCCCATATTTCTCCTTTGCCTGGATCCTTTCGCATACGGCTCCCACTCAAGAATTAATTTATCACAGGGTTGAAACCCTTACTCCTCGAACAAAGCTAAAACCTAGCTCTGATACCAAATGAAGAGAAATAAAGAGCCCCAATAAACTAAAACTAGAAAAGTAGTAATAACAGAATCAAAGGAAGAAGATAGCAGATTCACACATTACACAATATTTATCCTAGAAACCCTCAACCAGGAAAAACCAGCACAGTATTATCTTATTATTGCATTAACTTGACCGTCTCCAATACAATAATATTCTCCTTCTGTCTCTCTCCAAACCCTAATGCAAGTGCGATATATATAACAAAGGCACATGCACGGATTTTACAATATCATGGGCGAAAAAGCAAGGGTTCAAATATAGTAACCCTAAAAGCCCATATGGGTCTAAATATAACTTAAAAACCCTAAAAATTGAACCCCGATGAGTATATCGTACACAACGTCCAGTACCTTTTAGTGTTAACCCCACCAGAATAACATGGAAAATATTCAACATATTTTCAAAAAAAAATTTCACTCCATTTTTACTCAATACATTATTATCATTGGACATAAATCTTAAAGTTGAGAAAATCCAAATATATAGGGAAATTACATCCATGTATGAGGATTTCTCTTTAAGCAGGTGTCATTTGTAGGACAAATTATTTTTAGCACTACCTTGGTACCACGTATTGATCTCTTTTATGTACTTTAATGTCTCTCTCATGTACTATCACATATATAGAGAGAGGACTAGCTTCTTCCACGTACCACCAAGTATACAGGAATTACAGGTATATAAAAAGGTTTGATATATAGGATTGGTAATATATAAAAAGGGATCATTTTAGGAGATATAAGGAACCTTTTCCATGGCTACATAAAAAAATATTTCTTATAGAATCTTAGTTGTGAAAGGATCTAGATTTTGTACAACGAAAGATAAAATTGAGAACAATACTAGTGGTCGAAAAACTCTGGGATATAATTACTGGTGATGAAAATTGTCCTAAAGAGACTACAAATAAATAAAAGTATGATGAAGGAGATGTAAGAGAATTTATTCTCATCATTTTTGAAGTGGTTGATAAAATACAACCACATATAAGTGAAACTAAAAAATCAAAATATGCATGTACCATATTTGAAGAAAAGAATGAAACCACAATCCTTCATCTTCAATCACTTTATACATTAAGGTTTTAATATGGTGAGAGTGTTGAAAAATTTCTTTGAAGAATTATTGATTTGAAGTCAAATCTGAACACCATGGGAGATAACAGGGATTAAATGTTCTATGTGGCCACCATTAATGTAATACTTAATATTTAATAGTTAGGTGGTCGACATACTAACATTACACTTAATGTGACATCTCCTAGAAGGTTTCTTCCTAGATGTTGTATTGGTCTATAAATGGCCCCCCCTTTTTGAATGAAAATAAATATTTTGGTATTTGTCAATCCGTGTTGTGTCTTTGTTTGTATTAGTTTGATATAAAAGCATCAATATTGCCTTTTGGGGGAAATTTTCCTTGTGAAAATTTCCCCCTCCTTACATCCATAGTCTTTGATTGAATTTGTATTTGTGTATTTTTGGCCTTTGCGGTTTGTGTTTCCTCATGGATATTCATCATCATTTTAAATTTATAGCTTTGTTTGATGTTGACAAATAAAAGTTTTGTTGCTTTGTCATCATGTCTGCAACTCAGTCCTAATTATTCATTCATTCTTCATATATTTGATTTATGATCTATTCAAAGGTTATTTTGTTCTTGCGGTTTACATTATTTTATTACCATCCTCCTATGTTATTGTTTTTGCACTCACATGGATCTTGCAAAGCAGTTTCAACTTTCCTTGTTTTTTACATATTCTCTCTCCCTTGTAAATTGTTTTGTCTCTACTATGTTAATAGATGTGAAATTGACTTCTATTGAAAACACAAGCTTATATTGAGAGGGGGATGAACAATATAAGACCACTTTTTACTTTTCTTTCCCAAATAATATTATGCAATATATCAATGGTAATATCAAAAATAGTAATCAAATCAATTCATAAATCACCACACACAATAGAGACACCAATTTAACATGGTTCACCCAATGTGGGCTACTCCACAGAGAAAATATTTCACTAAAATTTTCTCAACAAATCTCTTGGGAATATTTTTCCTATTACAATGTTTATGGACCTATGTCCAAAGGAGACACCAATCCCATAATAAAGTTCATGGATATATATCCATAGGAGACACCAATCTCCTTAGCTGGTTCATGGAACTCTATCCATAGGATAAATCCTTCTCCTCTGCTCTAACTGGTGATCCTCTAGAAGACTATTGCCTCTAGTGCATTGGCTTGTGGATATCTCTCCACTACAGACTCCTATTCTCACTTAGAAGACCTTTGTCCTTACTGTCCTGGCTAATGGATCTCTATCTACTAGAGACTATTGTCCTCTTCTCTATCACCTCCAAATATTGCTCTCAACTTTGTCTCAAATATATACTAAACATAGTCCTTTGGTCTAGCACAAATCTACTCAATATCTATCTCTGATCTACACTAAACACAGTCCTTCAATCTAGCACAAATTTGTTCAATCTATATCTTTGATCTGCACTAAACATAGTCATTTGGTATAGCAAAAAATTGCTCAATATTTATCTCTTATCTGCACTAAACACAGTCCTTAGATCTAGCATAAATCTACTCAATCTTTGTCTCTGATCTACATTAAACAAGGTCCTTCGATCTAGTAAAAATATGCTCAATCTCTATATCTGATCTGGCATAAACTTGTTCTCAAGTCTGCACAAAACTTTATCCTCAAATCTATCCTCAAGCCTTAACACAAAGATTGATACAATCACAAATCAACTCTGCTAGATTTGCCCCAAACCTTAACTCAAGGTTTGAACAAATCAATCAATCAACTTTGCTCACAAGTCTTTTCAAAGACTTACCTCAAATATATCCACAAGTCCTCTCTAGAACTTGCTCAATCTAGTCAACAAGTCTTCACCAAGACTTACCTCAAATATGCTCAACAAGTCCTCACTAGAACTTGTTCAATCTGCTCAACAAGTCTTCACCAAGACTTACCTCAAATATGCTTTGTAAGCTTCTACAAAAGCTCACACAAATATATCCTTAAGATTTCACAAAAGCTTTCTCAACTCAACATAATCTATCACTGAAAAACCTCTTCAATCAAACAAACAAGTTTCACATAGAATCTTGTTTTAATCTCATAAAAACATATAGAGAATGGTTAGAGAATCAATATGCTTCTCACTCATAACAATGATCAATCACTTTCAAACTCTCTTGTTCAACCATAGAAATATATAGAGAATGGTTAGAGACTCAATATGTTTCACACTCAATCACTTTCAATACATTTTTAAATTAATAAGGAACAATTTTTTTCACAGAACTTCAACTATCACTCCAACACTTCCAATCAACTAAACTCAATCAACTCCACTCAACCAATCACTCAATGAAAGTCTAGTCAACAATGCTTATCAAACAAACCTCACATAACAATGATACTCATGATATTTTACAAGCCCTAGTTCAAGATAGTTCTCAACTTCACATAACAATGGTACTCATGATATTTCACAAAACCTTATCAAGCATATGAAAGCTTATTTAATATTTCCAACAATGGTTATCAAACAAGGTTTCTAGTATCAACTTTTATTCTAGAAAATCCACATCAATCAATATTTGATATCTCAAAATCAAACTCAACAATGCTTATCAAACAATCCTTTTCACTCCAACTTAGCATTCACAACATCCAAAAATATTTCACTCACAAGGAAGATATGCCCATACCTTTTGTTTGATGAAGTTTTGACCTCAAAACCTATCTCAATCACAATCAACTCTTTGCCAATATCAAAGGTTAGGTAGCAATATCTTCTCAAAAATTCACTCAAATTATCCCTCAAAATATTTCACCATACATAGCAATAAATCTCTATTACACCTTATAATCTCCACACTTCAAAATATAAGCCAACAATGATGCGTAGTCGTTATACCATCATTAATTCTTAATGAATCTATTAATCCAGGGCAGTGTACAAGGCTATCTGCGAAAGAAGTGAAACAGCTATAACTTAGGTCAATTTAGAGCAATAGGTCTTATTGGTGGAATCGGTTGTGTGGGGGGTTTTGGAACATTCCTATATCTAAATTGCATAAATTAAATCTTAATCTAAGTTGTAGAATTGGAAACTAATCATTAACTGCAGAAATGAAGTCCTAATTACAATTGCAGAATGAGACCTAATTATATTGCAGAAATAATAGTTACAAAATTGAAAGTCTGATCTTAATTGCAGAAAGGAAATCTAATTACTTTTGCAGTAATGAAAGTCTAGATCTAATGTGGAAATAAAAAGTGTCAAAGTTCTGTAATGGAAGGTTGTCAATATTCTATGCAGGATTTGACAACAAAACATAAAATGTAGGAAATTGCTGAAAAATAGTAAATTCTGGGAATAACAGTCTGAAATAAAATGAAAGCTTTGCTGAAAGTAAGATTGCAACTAAAACATTAAGCACAAGGTTAATCTAAGCATAAATAAACTAAGACTGCAAATATTGTCAACTGTTTACAAGAAATTGAAATAACAAGTTCTATAACTCATTCTGTTGCAACAAAATCAGAATAAAAACCTGCTTGTTAGTCCTCCTCCTAGGTCTGGAAGTGGCCAGCCTCTTTGTCCAGAAGAAGATGTAAGTCTCTCTCTCTTTCTAAATCTTAATCACACTCATTTACAAGCAATATGAAATAGAATTGGTGCACTTTATTGATTAAAAGACATGATACAATAATTCTGCTGAAAAACTGTTACAGGACTATAACAGTCAATTTCTATCTAGTTTATGCTTCTTCCTTACTTTCTACTTCCTCTGCCTCTATATCCTATATGCTACTACTCGGATCAACCTGAATGGGAGCAATATTTATAGATGTCCTAAGGTCTGATTACAAACAAAGAATATCTCAAAAGATCTAATCCTACAATGCTGCAACAAATTCTGGTTTTATCCTAGAAGAAGATTAAAACTTGATCTTTCCCTTAATGATGGCTTTGGTCGGCAATGATGGCAAATACAGATGGAAGATCTTTTCCTTTACCTTTTCCAACCTTTATTTCTCTTTTTCTGGCTTCAAAAATCGATCAACAAGTCAAAAAGCGCACTCTGTTTTCATTCCAAAGATAAGTGGCTTCATTCCGAAGAAAATGCAATTCTCATTTCGAAGATCGCTCATTTTGAAGATATTGCATTATAATTTTGAATATTGCTCATTCCAAAGATACTGCATGCTTCATTCTGAAGATCCGCTCATTTCGAAGATGTTGCATTCTTCATTCCAAAGATCTGCTCATTTCGAAGATGCTGTGTTCTTTCATTCCGAAGATATCTGTTCATTCCGAAGATACTTCGGAATGAACAAATGTATGCTTTTACAGTGATTTATTTTGCATCTCTCAGGTGGGTTATCTCCTAAGATCAAATTCCAATGGTCTTCATCCCTTTTCTCATGTGAATTCCATGCCTTGCTATTTATGGACAAGTTGGTTGGAATTTACATGGGAAAGACCAGATTTCTTTGCACAAAAACAGTTTGCTTACTGCTGCTGCGATTTAGGTGAAATAAATGCTTGAGACAAATCAAAACATGATTAGTGAAATGCTACTATTATTCTAAGCATATCCCATTTTAGCAAATCATAGCAAAAAGAACACAAAACTGTGCAAAAAGCTATAAAATTAGCATATAATATTTCAAATACATTGATCATGCAAAATGGTTAATATACAACATATTGAATCAACTTAACTAACATATCAGATAAAACATAAGAGTTTATAGGCATTTTTAGTGTTCAAAACATGTTATGATTGAGGCATTTCCAGGCCTCATCAAACAATTTGTTTAAAGAAAATAATCACAATAATTTTCTTTATGAACCCTTAACTCTTTTCTCAAAGTATTTAACACATCATAGCTTATCCCAACAAAAATATAATTTCCTTTTTCTACCTTATAACTCCTATCTCAATTCACTTTATCAAAAATCACAATAAAATAATTATTCCTTAAAACCTTATAACTCCCCTTTAACAAAAATTAATCATGCCACCTTAAACCTTAGAAGCAATTTAATTTTCCAAAAATTAAATACCTTTGCCTTCGATGGGATTCGAACTCCCTTGCTTGTGCCTCTAGCACCCTAGCCATGGCCCACGTGCCACGTGAGCTAGGCGCTCACCTTAGAAGCAAAAAGCACCTCGTGCACTTTATTGCTTTGCCTTGGCACCAAAACCAAAACGTGAATCTCTACCAAAATGCTAGCCATCGGGTTTTGATCATGGGACCTCCCGCCTGTTAGCGCCCTAAGCACACAATCGCCTACCATTGGCCCAACCACCATGGTTGGCTATGAGGCTCCAAGCCTCCTTCCTCTTATGCCTTCGATGATCGCCACGTAAACAAAAACATTGTCCTTTTCTTCCACGCAGTTCACAAATTTTTGCATGCACTCTCAAAGATTCGATCGAAGGTGACTTTGGGTTTTCCAAAGCACATGGTATTTATACCAATGTGTTGTCCTTCTTGGCACGTCGACGGATGAGAATTTTAGTCGACGTCGGTGCCATTTAACTTAGTCGCTTGCCCTTGTAACCCTAACCTTAGGGTTATTTAATTAAATTAAATCATAAACTAATTTATAATTTATTATAATTAATTTATAATTAACTTAATAACTTTAAAGTTAATTAAATTAATTTATAATGAAATTATTATAATTAATTTAAATCTTTAGGTCTTAACCTTAGACCTTTAATATTATAATACAAGATTATAATATTATTTTTCTTGGGCCTTCCTTTTGCTCTTTAGACCTCATCTGACCACCTTGAATATTATAATAGGAATATTATAATATTATTTTTCCTTAGGCCTAGAAGCAATCTTTCTCTTGCACTACTTGTGGAAACTGACTCTTGACATCCTTCCTTTTGCCTTGCTCACTGAAACTGACTCTTGACATCAATGACAACAAATCTTGCTCATATTTCCAACAATATCCCCCTTTGTCATTGATGGCAACCCATTTACCTTTTACCATTTCCTTTACCTCTTTCTATTCTGCTCCCCTAGGAAACTGCTCCCCTAACTGAATGCTCTCCCCCTAACTCAAATCTCTCCCCCTTTGTCATCAATGGCAAAGGGTCACCTTTGGGGCTCGAGGCTAAGAATGAGACTCTTAGCTTAGCCCCTCCCCCACCTCCTCTTGAGGTGGTTAATTCTGGGGTGGGAGTATTTCTACTCCCAACATGCACTGATCTTTACCTTTGTCCACTTTCTTCCTCAACTGATCCTTCTGATTCCTCTGACTATTCCTATTCCTGCTTGTCTCTGGAATTTTTGCTCTACACCACTTTGTTGTATGCCCATAATTATTGCACTTATAACACTTAATGTTGTTATTCCTTGAAGGTGCAAATATCTTGGGGTTTCTCCTGGTGAAGCCATATCCATTCCTATCATGAACCCTACAATTCATTGCCTTGTGACCAAACTGATTACAAGAGTAGCAATACCCTTGAAAAAGTTACCTGTTTCTGAAATTCCCATATTCTTGTCTTTCATGTGTCCTACACTATGTAGCCTTGTGCCCAAACCTATGACATGAGAAGCATCTTCCATTGAAACTACCTTGCCTTGACCCCATTGGTCTCTTAGTCTCTTTTACCCTGTGTTGGTTCCTGTTCCATATGTTCCTCATTTGTGCATTGTTCCTTTCCTTGTTGAACTTTCTATTGTCCAACTCATCCTCAGAAGTCTCACTCTCTCTTACACTCTCTTCTTCTGAAGCTTCTTCTTCTTCGGAGCTTGAGATTGACTCCTCTCCTTGTTTTCTTTGTACTTGTTCAAAACCAAGACCTATCTTGTTTGATGTAGGTTTTTGTGTCTTGATAATCTTATCCAATTTCTTTGAGCTTCTCCCAAACTTGTGTAACTTGTCCTTAGACTCTTTTACTTCCTTCCTTAGTGAAGCTACCTCATGCTCTAACCTTTCACATTCTAAAACCTTTGCTTCTAACTTCTCTTTGAATCTCCTTGTCTTAGCTATTGAGTTGGTTAGATCCTCTATAAGCTTTCCTTTCTCTTCATCACATTCTTGAAATTTAAGCTTGAGTTTTGAGTTTTGCTTTCTTACCTCCCTTAATGCATCAAGGGCATGAATAAGCTCACCCTCAAGATCAACTTCTCCTTTCTCTGATTCTTCCTCTATTTGTTTGCCTTTGGGATCATCTTCATTCCTTTCTGATTTATCTTCAATAGGATCACCTCCTTCTTCTTCTATTGCCATAAGAAGACTTTCTTCTGGTCCTTCAAGTGTATCTTCATATTCATCATCACTGAAACTGAATCCATTCCTTGTACAACTATCTTCAAGATGACCAAAGTTACCACATCTAAAACACTTGAGAATCATTGGTGCCCTTTTTCTAACATCATATTTTTCTTTTTCTAGAAATAGTACTTCATATTTATCATTATCTGAGGAACTTTCATCACTATCACTTGAGCTCTTACCTGCCTTGTCTGCATAGAAACTCTTCTTATGCCTTTGGAAAAACTTCTTTCCTTGCTTGCCTTGTCCATCCCTACTTTTCTTTTGGTACCTGTGTTTTCCTATTTCCCTGTTCTTATGATCCTATTTTTCTTCATCATTGCTATTTCCAGCCTCTGGACAATCAGATGCATAGTGACCATATTTTCCACAATTGAAACATCTAACTGATTTTGTACCTTTATATTTTCTTGAGTCCTTGTTCCTTCTACCATAATTTGCTTCTTCATCACTGGATGACTCATTGCTTGAATCTGACTTCTTACCCTTTGTCTTCTTAGTAACTTTGAAGGTTGCTTCCTTCTGGGGAATAGGTTCCTCTTTTATTCTCATCTCAAAAGCTGTGAGAATGCCATGTAATTCATCCCTTGTCAAAAGTTCAATATCTTTTACCTCTTCTATAGCTGAAATATTTTCACTAAACCTTTTTGGAAGTGACCTTAAAATCTTATCACAAACATCTGTTTCCTCAACCTTAAGCCCAAGTCCTTGCATGGAGTTAACAACCTCATCCACATGAAGTAGATATGCCACAATGTTTTCCTCATCCTTCATCTTTAGGTCTTCAAATGCTCTCTTGAAATTTTGCAACTTTACCCTTTTGACCTTTTTATCTCCTTCATATATGCCTTGCAACTTATCCCAAATTTCCTTTGTTGATGTGCAATGCATAACCTTTATAAACTCTATTTCACGTAAACCTCTCAAAATTCCATTCATTGCCTTTGAATTGTAATGATGTAGAAGCTTACCATATTTATCTGTAGGTGGAGTTGCTGGTGGTATGTATCCATTCTCAACTGCTTCCCATATTTCATTTCCAAGTGCCATTAGATGAAACTTCATCCTTGTGCTCCATAGTGCATAATTGTTCCCATCGAACAATGGTGCTGAATTCCCTGATGATCCATTCTAAGAATCCATCTGTGTTCTTGTAAGCTTTTCCTTCAAGCTGTTAAACTCTTTCGAAGGAACCCACTCTGATACCAATTGAAGAACACAAGCTTATACTGAGAGGGGGGTGAATAGTATAAGACCACTTTTTACTTTTCTTTCCCAAATAATATTATGCAATATATCAATGGCAATATCAACAATAGTAATCAAAGCAATGCACAAATCACCACACACAATAGAGACACCAATTTAACGTGGTTCACCCAATGTGGGCTACTCCACGGAGAAAATATTTCACTAAAATTTTCTCAACAAATCTCTTGGGAATCCTTTCCCTATTACAATGTTTATGGACCTCTGTCCAAAGGAGACACCAATCCCCTAATCAAGTTCATGGATCTCTATCCATAGGAGACACCAATCTCCTCAGCTGGTTCGTGGATCTCTATCCATAGGAGAACTCCTTCTCCTCTACTCTGGTTGGTGATCCTCTAGAAGACTACTGCCTCCACTACACTGGCTTGTGGATCTCTCTCCACTGAAGACTCTATCCTCACTCAGAATATCTCTGTCCTCACTACCCTGGCTAATGGATCTCTATCCACTGGAGACTACTGTCCTCTACTCTATCACCTCCAAAGCTTACTCTCAACTCTATCTCAAATCTATACTAAACATAGTCCTTCGATCTAGCACAAATCTGCTCAATCTCTATCTCTGATTTACTAAAATAGTCTTAAATATTCTATCATAAACACATTATCTATCACAAATATAAACATACCTGTCTAGCACAAATATGCCTCAATCTCTATCTCTAATAGATAAATTTCCTCAAATTTCCAAATCTATCCTCAAGCCTTAACACAAAGCTTGACTCAATCATAAATCAACTCTTCTAGATCTACCCCAAATCTTAACTCAAGGTTTGAACAAATCAATCAATCAACTCTACTCACAAGTCTTCTCAAAGACTTACCTCAAATATATCCACAAGTCCTCACTAGAACTTGTCCAATCTGCTCAACAAGTCTTCACCAAGACTTACCTCAAATCTGCTCAACAAGTCCTCACTAGAACTTGTCCAATCTGCTCAACAAGTCTTCACCAAGACTTACCTCAAATCTGCTTTGTAAGATTCCATAAAAGCTCACATAAATCTTTCCTTAAGCTTTCACAAAAGCTTACTCAACTCAACTCACTCTATCATAGAAAACCTCTTCAATCACACAAACAAGCTTCACATAGAATCTTGTTTTAATCTCATAGAAACATATAGAGAATGGTTAGAGACTCAATATGCTTCACACTCACAACAATGCTCAATCACTTTTAATCTCTCTTGTTCAACCACATAAACATATGGAGAATGGTTAGAGACTCAATATGTTTCACACTCACAACCACTCAATCACTTTCAATATCTTTTTCAAATTAGAATAAGGAACAATTTGTTTCATAGAACTTGAACTATCACTTCAACACTTCCAATCAACTAATCTCAATCAACTCCACTCAACCAATCACTCAATGAAAGCTTAGTCAACAATGCTTATCAAACAAACCTCACATAACAATGATACTCATGATCTTTCACAAACCCTAGTTCAAGATAGTTCTCAACTTCACATAACAATGATACTCATGATCTTTCACAAACCCTAATCAAGCATATGAAAGCTTACTCAATATTTCCAACAATGCTTATCAAACAAGGTTTCTAGTATCAACTTTCATTCTAGAAAACCCAACAAACTCAACAATGCTTATCAAACAATCCTTTTCACTCCAACTTAGCATTCACAACATCCAACAATCACTCTCAAGGATAATGTGCCCTTACCTTTTGTTTGAAGAAGATTTGACCTCAAACACCTGTCTCAATCACAATCAACTCTTTTCCAATCTCAAAGGTTAGGTAGCAATATCTTCTCAAAAATTCACTCAAATGATCCCTCAAAATATTTCACCATACATAGCAATAAATCTCTATTACACCTTATAATCTCCACACTTCAAAATATAAGCCAACAATTTGTTTAAAGAAAATAATCACAATAATTTTCTTTATGAACCCTTAACTCTTTTCTCAAAGTATTTAACACATCATAGCTTATCCCAATAAAAATATAATTTCCTTTTTCTACCTTATAACTCCTATCTCAATTCACTTTATCAAAAATCACAATAAAATAATTATTCCTTAAAAACCTTATAACTCCCCTTTAACAAAAATTAATCATGCCACCTTAAACCTTAGAAGCAATTTAATTTTCCAAAAATTAAATACCTTTGCCTTCGATGGGATTCGAACTCCCGCTTGCGCCTCCACAATGCCCTAGTCATGGCCCACGTGCCACGTGAGCTAGGCACTCACCTTAGAAGCAAGAAGCGCCTCGTGCACTTTATTGCTTGCCTTGGCACCAAAACCAAAATGTGAATCTTCCACCAAAAGTGTTGCCATCGGGGTTTGATCATGGGACCTCCCACCTATTAGCACCCTAAGCACACAATCGCCTACCATTGGCCCAACCACCATGGTTGGCTATGAGGCTCCAAGCCTCCTCCCTCTTATGCCTTCGATGACTACCACGTAAACAAAAACGTTGTCCTCTTCTTCCATGTAGTTCATAAATTTTTGCATGCACTCTCAAAGATTCGATCGAAGGTGACTTTGGGTTTTCCAAAGCACATGGTATTTATACCAATGTGTTGTCCTCCTTGGCACATCGATGGATGAGAATTTTAGTCGACGTCGATGCCATTTAACTTAGTCACTTGCCCTTGTAACCCTAACCTTAGGGTTATTTAATTAAATTAAATCATAAACTAATTTATAATTTATTATAATTAATTTAATAACTTTAAAGTTAATTAAATTAAGTTATAAATTAATTTATAATGAAATTATTATAATTAATTTAAATCTTTAGGTCTTAACCTTAGACCTTTAATATTATAATACAAGATTATAATATTATTTTTCTTGGGCCTTCCTTTTGCTCTTTAGACCTCATCTGACCACCTTGAATATTATAATAGGAATATTATAATATTATTTTTCCTTAGGCCTAGAAGCAATCTTTCTCTTGCACTGATTACTGAAACTGACTCTTGACATCCTTCCTTTTGCACTGCTCACTGAAACTGACTCTTGACATCAATGACAACAAATCTTGCTCATATTTCCAACATATATCCCTAGAAAGCTTCGTTGCATCTTTCCAACCTATCTTTGACTTGGAGGAATTCCTTCAATCAGTTATCCCATAGTTCATGGTCTCATTGTAGTCTTTTTGGCCAACAACATTACATGACCCAAAAATCTTTTTGATGCACTCTTTGTTGTGTTACATCACTTCTAAATTCTACTTCGGCTATTTTTGACCCTGTCACACCATTAGATCTATTGGTTTCTCTCCAACTCCACCATTTGGTTGCATTATTTTCTTTGACTACCCGCTTGGCCACCACCTCTATGTTATTTTTGGACACATCTCCCAACTTTGAAAACTCACAAAAACCCCAATTTACCACTACAACACCATTGTGTTGTACCACCATCATAGGCTCCTACACACAATACCTTATAAAACCCTCATGGTCAATTTCTCATCGAAGTCATGTCTTCATCACTTATGGTCCAAATTTCTCTAGATTAATTTACAACCAATTCTTGTGTTTCTACTTTGTACAAATTTTTCTACCTCACAAATTTTTGTTCCATTGCCATCATCCAGATTTTTTGCTCATCGACTAGGGCCCTATTCGTTGGTAACAAACATTTTATCAACTTGCCATTAGTTGTCTTTCCATTTGGTGCATTTATCTTTCAAAGATCCTTATTTATTCCCAAGATACATCGTTGAATTTTTAAAGTCTCTAGATCTGTTGTGGTCTTCAGATCTTGCTACATCAATCACTTTTACAATTCCTTCTTCAAAATTAATGGTTCTCCCATCTATTTTTATAACTATCACAATTTTCTTTTATCATATTCTTGCATCCCAACTGCATTATTATCTATTTTTATAGTTTTATTCTATTATCATTGGAATGAACAATCATACCTTCTAAATTTTTTTGGTCTACTATTGTTTTTGTTATCTTCCATCAAAAAAAATATTCATTAAAACCTTTTCTACTCCATCAACCTTTTTCCACAATAAACCCTAGCAATTGTTTTTCACAACAAACCCTAGCATCCACTTTTCATGGCAAACCCTCATAGTCATTTTCTATAGCAAACCCTAACAACCAATATCTATGGGTGTAATCCCATGGTCTCACAATATTCTATCATGAAATTCATGATTCGATGTCTCTGTTAAATATTTTATTGCAGATTTGGTTGTTTCACAACCACTTTATAAAATTTTAATGTATTTTTCCATCATTTGCCATGAAGCCCTACTATTGGTCTTGGGTAAATATTTTATCACTATATGGTTTCTTGGTGTTCGACAAAGCCCACATGCAAATGATTCACATCCTTAACCTCCGCTTTAAGTTTGAGCACATTCTTCTAGCAGACAACTAATCATAGATTGAATTATTGAGACAAATGCTTTCCTACATGGCATCCAACCACACCTTCTTTGGACGTCTCCCTTTGCAAGTTTTTATTTTTATCCCACATTGTTAGTGGATAGGCTTCCTAACAACCTTTTATATGTTTTACTTTCTTTTATATGCAATTTTAAAATAAACAACACGTGCATATAAATTTTTAAAAACATTACAATATTTTGATGAATATTCTCAAAATATTCTATTGGAGGATATGTGTGGAGTATTCCCTAACAATTTTTGTTGGAGGTAATGTTTGGATATAAATAATAAAACACGAGTAATTAATAAATGCAAAAAATAAAATACAGAAGAATACAATAATATAAGAGACACAGATTTACATGGTTCACCCAATATGGGCTACATCCACAAAGAAAATAACTAGACCTTTTATTTCTTCTAGTAAAAATGGGATACAATCTACAGTCGTCACCTTTGTCTATTACCCTCTCTTACACATTATATTCCTCCCCCTTGGGGGGTGTTCGTATAATCACCATACATAAATCTTTATGTAAGTGTTGTTTTATATACCAACAACACAAGAAGGGGTTTTACAATACCATGGCCATAAAACCCGGGTTCAAATATATTAACCCAAATATATTTATCCATGGGTTCAAATATATTAACCCAAATATATTTATCCATGGGTTCAAATATATTTATCCATGGGTTCAAATATATTAACCCAAATATATTAATCCATGGGTTCAAATATATTAACCCAAAAACTTGACCATAATAACATGGAAAATATTCAACACATTTCCAACAATCTCCCACTTGTTGAATACTTTCCATAGGGTTCAAAAACTGCCATAGTAGTTCAATGTTCCTTCCCTAGATTGGATATATATATTCTAACTACTCCCACTGCATGTGCAATATCTAAACATATTAGCTTCACTTGTTACCCTTAGTCATATACTGGTAAGGTAATAAAATAGTCCAAAAATCCACTTTGAAAAACATTACAAATATTACTAGAGCTAACTCTGAGAACATCCACACCAGTCTCTTTTTAGCCACAACTAAACCAGTTATAGTAGCTTCTTTAGGTACAAGCTACACTAGTTACTGTTGACAATATTGTCACATTCCACCAAGGGGAGAAAAATTAAAACTTTGTATGATATTTGTTTTGTTGAAAGTTTTCTTTTGTTTATAAGTTATAGCAATTTTGGTGTTCCCTAACGCCCTATGGTGGAAAAAATGAAAAATAAAAGAGCTTTAGGCCCGAAGCGCTTCAAATCATCACTTCGGGTGAGAAATTTGCCAAAAAAAGTACGAACGAAACGCTTCGCACCCGAAGCATTCCCAGTGGCTACTTCGGGTGAAGAGTTTTGCGAAGCGACATCCACGCAACTTTGCCGAAGAAGAAAAGATAGCCCGAATCAGCTAAGGCAAAGAAAAGTACTTCGGGCCCGAAGTATTTCTAAAATCCACTTCGGCTAGTTTTCACCCGAAGCGATAGAGGTCGAGAAAGTGCTTCGGCCAAAACTCCCCCGAATCGTTGTTTCAAAAGAAGATCAGCTCGAAGCGTTTTTCTCGACCCATCAGCGAAGCAATTTTGCCAGCAAAGCAATGAAGGATAGAAGGAGATCGGCTTCGGCACTCCACGCCCTCGAAGTAGTTTTGCAAAGCGAAAATCAGCGAGGCGCTTCCCAGGAACTCTTCCTAAGTTGGGCATTTTCTCGAGGCAATCAGAGAGCCTCATAAATGCATATTTTCTTGCCCAATAAGTCCGCTGCTCATTTTTGGCAATTGGATGTGAAGTATTAGTCCGTGAAGAAGAAGCCCGACAAGCATGGCCGCCACTCGAGCACCGCACCTACAATCCAAGGACACCCAGGTGGCTCATTTAATGCAACTTTCCCCGGCTGACTCGGTCACCATTACCAGTTTTGGTAGCCGATTTGAGAGATCATCCACAGCAACAGTGAGGAGACGATTTCTCAGGGCCCGAGGGTGTACTCCGTTGTTTTTGTAATAATGATTCAAATGGCCGGGTCCTCTATAAAAACCCAGGATTTGCAATGTAAAAATGGGGGGAACTTTCTGCTAGAAATCTGTTGTAACTTGATGTCCTGCGCTTAATACTAAAGACCTTTTGTGCTCTATTTCTTTCTTTTATGCTGCCTTCTGTGCTTAATTCTTTGTCTTTTCTCGTTCGCGTATTGAGACTCTGAATCCTGAATCCGATGTGCGATCGAGGACTAAACCCCTGAAATTTTCCCTGAAGGATATATAGGAGAGGAAAAACGCCTTGTCGCTTTCCTTTATGCTGCCTGGTGGATTGAGGTTTCTGTTATTCCCTTATCTCAATCACTGTTACTCTGAATCCTGAATTCCAGTGAGAGAGAAAGGAGAACCCTGCGAACCCGTCCAGAGGATACATAGGAAGTTCGACATTTCGTTTCTTTTGTGTTATTCTTGGTATTTCTTGCTGCTATTCGAGTTGTTAGTGAGTAATCGTGCTTCCTATTCTCTCCCACCTTAAATCATCATCTTCTAACCCTTACTCTTTTTATTTCTTTCTCTAACCATTACCCATTTTTATTTCTTTTCCTAACCCTTACTCTGTTTATTTCTTTCCTGCACTCTTGTCTCAAACCCCAAAAGTAGATTAGTATAGGAGCCGGCATTTCTTCGGAGATTAGCACGAGGGGCATCTCTTCCCCTCGACATTTCAATGTTGGTCGTAGGTCCAGGGTGCGTAAACCCACCGAAAGTCCTTTCCTGTGCAAATTTGATGACCAACAGTTACAATAGTCAATACTTGCCCAAAAACTTATGGTACAACTAATAAACCATCTCAAATATTTTCTAGCAACTTTGCAATAAGGCCACTAGAACAAGCATTTTTAGCTTTAATCTCCATATCTACCATTTTTGAAGCTCACAAAATCTATCGCTATTGAAGCTCATCATATCTACCACTATCAAAGCTCACTAGATCTACGGCTACCAAATCTCATAATATCTATCATTATCAAATCTCACTAGGTGTCGAAGCTCACCAAATCTACCTTTATCGAATCTCACAAGATCTACCATTGTCGAAGCTCACCAAATCTACTACTGTCGAAGCTCATAGGATATATCATTATCAAAAATATCACCAGATCTATTGCTACCAAAGCTCACAAGATCTACCACTATTGAATCTCAATGGATCTACCTTTATCGGAGCTCACTAGATCTATTGTTGTTGAAGCTCACCAAATCTATCACTATTGAATCTCATCGAATCTATCACTATCGAAGATCACCAGATTTACTACTATCGAAGCTCACCAGATCTAATACTACCAGAGATCACCAGATCTACCACTATCGAAGCTCACTAGATCTACCATTATCAAAGCTCATCAGATCTATCGTTGTTAGAGGTCACTAGATCTACCACTATCATAGGTCACTGGATCTACTACTCTATTATCGAATCTCATCAGATCTACCACTCTATTGCTAGAGATCACCAGATCTACCGCTATTGGAGCTCACTAGGTCTACCACTATAGAAGCTCACTAAATCTATCGATACCAAATCTCACCAACTCTATCGCTTTTGGAGCTCACTAACTCCACTGCTATTGGAGCTCACCATCTCTACCGTTATCGAAGCTCACTAGCTCTATCGCTATTGGAGCTCACTAGTTCTACCATTGTGCTTATTATTTTTTCTTTACCTAGATTCTTCCACACACTACTTCCACTCAAGAATTGATTTATCCTAAGGTTGAAACCCTTTCTCCTTGAACCAAGCTACAACCTAGCTCTTCCTCTCTCCTTCTTCTGCCATTGCTCCCACTCAAACCAGGAAACCCTCCTTTCAAGTACATTTTTCAAACCTTGCTCTGATACCAATTGTTAGGATTAAATAATAAAACATGAGAAATAAACAAATATGGAAATAAAATACAGAAGAATACAATAATACAAGAGACACAAATATATGGTTCACCTAATATAGGCTACGTCCACGAAGAAAATAACTAGGCATTTTATTCCTTCCGGAAAAAATGGGATACAATATACAACCATTGCCACTATCTATTACCCTCTCTTACACCTTGTGTTCCTCTCCCTTAGGTGATATCCAGAAAATCACCATACACAAACCCTCATGCAAGTGTTGTTTTATATACCAACAATATAAGAAGGGGTTTTACAATACCATGGCAATAAAACCCGGGTTTAAATATATTAACCCAAATATAATTATCCATGGGTTCAAATATATTAACTCAAATATATTTATCAATGGGTTCAAATATATTAACCCAAATATATTAATCCATGGGTTCAAATATATTAACCCAAAAACCTAGCCATAATAACATGGAAAATATTCAACACATTTCCAATAGATAAATTGTTCCTCTTTTATTTTTCTAGATGAGCTTATGTTTTTATTATTATTTGAGGAATCATATCACTTATGAATATAGCCTTATTTATAGTTGTTCAAAAGCTCATTCCAAGCTTGATCTAATAGAAGTATTGTTTTTTCTACGTTATCTGGAATAAAAGGACAAGTGACTTATTCTATTGAAAAAAAATTCCAGTTAAATACCTCTAAGGGTTTTAGATTTACAGCTGATGAAGCTAAAATATCTGCGGGTGAATTTACCTCCCTAGGAATGTGTCAAATTGAAAGCATCAAAATCATCCATGAGATACCAAGCTTTATGTTTATACATCTTTAGGTAAGAGGCCTTGAACTAAAACTAGCCTTTAACTTTATTAGTTACCAACTTCGAGTCTAAAAAAACTTGGATATTTTCACATTTTTGTCTAAAGCAAATTTCCTAGTATTACTGCTTCATACTCAGTCAAATTATTTGTACAAGGAAATTGAAACTAATAGGACATAAAATATATCTAATTATGAAGTCCTTTTAGAATTGCCCATGTACCAGAACCTTATTTAGATTTAACTCCATCAACATAAAGCATCGAAACATCATTATCACGATTAGTTAGAGCTTTAATCGATCTCACCCTTTTTGTAGTTGTCAAATTATAAACCCCAATGTCTGAATCAACGAAATTAAAAACATCATTTTTTACATTATATTTAGTTATCATGTGTTTATACCTAGGTTCTCTATCAATCCTTAATTGATTTGCTACACCTTTCCAAGGCAACCACATGTGTGAAAAATCTGTGGCAAAATACCCATTTAGATATTTTGACCAATATCTACTCAGAAGCATCCCATATCCCATAGGAATATCTACCACTTGAATATCAATTCTATGTTGTGCTCTAGGTTCAGATGCTAGTTGAATGTATATACCTTGAATTTCACCTATAACCTTGACCTTAGTTTTATCTAGTTGAATGAATCTCCTATCGAACTTCACAAGGGTTAATCCCAATTGTTGGCAAATGGCTAGAGGCATGACATTAGTTGAAGCATCAAAATCCACCAGATAATTATGTAGATTTTTTTCAAATATACGAACTATCAATAGAAAAGGTGGAACTTTAGTCTTTTCTTTGTATATGGCCACATTTACATTTACCATTTTCTTTCCCTTTTCTAGAGGTTTAGCGAAGGATTTAGAATAAGTCTTAATCAAGTTATCCCTTTGTTCAGTAATCTAAGCAAGCTCATGGAGGGTGATTTTAGCCTTAATCTTCTTCATATCCTCCACTATATTATATCCTTTGTTGAGTGGAGTAGCAAATCCATCCTCCACTCTTGGATCTCCCCTTTGGATGGAGGTGGATTATTATTTGGATAAGGATCGGGAGGAATATTGTGAGAGTTGTTGAGAGGTTTGGATGTGGTGTTGGGCTCTGGATTTATGTTCCTGAGATTATAATTATCTCTTCTAAATTGTTGAAAAGCTTACACTTCATCCATAGGTATTTTTGCAACATTTTTTGACTCATCTAGGAAGGTGAATGAATCCAGAACCATAACAACACTAGGTCTGGATGAACCAGAACCATCAGTGTTTTTATGATTTTCAAAAAAATTCAACTCCCCAACAAAGGCTTCAAAAGCATTGCAAAACTCTAGAAAATCTAATTCCCCATGTTGGGAAGTCCCATGAAACCTACACTAATTGGGTAAAGCTAAATCATAAATTTTTACTTAAGTTACCTTACCTTTGTTGTAATCCTTGTTGGCTTCATATGGAGGTCTGGAGAATCTATTCTGTTGATAAGAAAACTTGTTAGAACTTTCCCCCCTGAAGCTTGTTTATTAAAACTCAAAACTAATTTTTGGACGATCCTTGAAACTTCTTTAACTCTTATTTTACTAGATTCTTTCTCTATATTCGAGGTATGCTCAATATGTATCAAGCGTAATGGAGTTTCTTTAGGCAAAGCTTGAGACGTTGGCATTAACATCTGATGTGGAATGGGATTTAAAATAGTTGTCTTGCATAATAGAGGGTATCAAAGGACCATTCAAAAGTTGAGGTTCTAACTATGTTTCAAGAATTAGAGCCTCCTTGTAAGCTTCTGTCAAGGTTGTGATATTGGTCTCTTTTGAGAAAAATAGAGGATACTGGATCTAATTTTATAGATTTCCAAGGCTAGATTTGCACTTGGTACGTAATGACCAATCATTCTACCATAAGAATTTTTAAATCTCACGTTAAAATACCTGACAATTTCACTATATCCTTACTTAATAATATAGAATTGTTGATACAACAAGCTAGGATCGATAACTTGACCAAATTGGGACACAAAAAGTTTCTTTAAATTATCCTATGAGGTGATTGAGTCATTTGTTAGATTTAAAAACCAATTGTATGCTCCCTCCTAGAGAGTGAAAGGAAATAACCTATAGGCCACATCTTCATGTTGCATGTTCAATAACTTCAAGGTATTTTTAAAGGCTACCAAGTGTTCTTATGTTGTTTTGATCTCATCATGCTTGTAGGTAGGAAGATATTTCTCAATATTCCTAGGTAAATCATGGGCTACACTAGGGATATTAAAGGCAGTGGAGCTCAACTAGTTAGCCATGACTATTTTATTAAAGATAGGATTTTGAGTCACAGTTGGAGGAACCAATAATGGAGATAAAACTACATTGGATAGAGATTTAGCTCTCTTGAGATTGCTTCTCCATGGGGTTTCCAATTCATACACAAGGATCTCTCCACCTCTTTGGTGGGACCTATTCACTCTAAAGGAAGAATCCAGCCTAACTGATTATCTCAAAAAACACTAGAGTTTTAGGGTCCTCCTTCTAGAGCCAATTTAGATATTGGTTTGAGTTTTGTTTTTTAGGCAATACTCAAACAAACAAGATTTGAAAGCTAACAAGGAGGGAAAAAACCACCAGTTAAAGATAAATTTGTAAATATCACAGAAGATAAAACACAACATACAATTATATTTCTCACTTTAAACACACCATGTTAAACATTAACTAAAATTTTGGGCCCTCCTAGTGCCAATTTAAATGTTGATTTAGTCTTTCATGCACACCCTGGAGAGAGTAAACAGAAAACACAAGTAACATATGAATGGGAATAAATTCCCTCTCACTTTAGTATCTTGCTAGATATCCAAGGTGTGAGTTACAAGGTTGGGTCAAACATCCTTGCTCTTTTCCACTTTTGGAATAGTTTTAATGATCACCTATTTTACTTGCAAGGGGGTTCAACTTCCATTCGTGGTTGTTTGGTTCGTCAATAAAATTTGCATTAACTAAAAAATCAAGCTCTTAAAGATTCAGTAGATTGAACGAATAAATAATTTTGAGAAGCAGAAAAATGAATCCCTTCAAAAAAAAAATAGAGAGGGTAAGGTAGGGCAAAAAAGAGAGTGGGACTCAACAATCTCAACTATCAATTATCTTTCATTTTGGTATACTATTATGTTCTCTAATTGAGATAAATAGAATAATAAACCATCCAAATTTATAAGATAGACTTATTATATAGCAAGGGGTGAAGCAAGTTTTAGGATAGATCAACCTATTTAAAATATAGTTCTCCCTAGAATTAATAGGATGTGTCTATGGATAGCAAATGCTCATGCACACAGACTAGAGCTATCAGATTCAGATCTTTAAACTAGTTGGTTTAAACACATCCTTAAGATAGTTTAATATTTCTAAAATTCAAATCTCACTTGGATGATTTTACCAGTAGCTTAGCTCACGTAGCAAAATTAGAGCAAGTAAAATAAGAATTAAATTTTAGAATTCAAACTGTAATGAAGCTCTTTATTAACACTAACAACATACCAAATTAATCAAACTCATAATAATTTTAATTACATACATCCCAATGAAAACAAGAATAAGGAAATGAGCATTGTTCAAACTTAAGAAGTGGATTAAGCACCTGGCTACACCACTTCAAAGTAACAACACCACAAAAGATCCCATGTCGACAATAGAGAAATTTTCTAGAAAAGGCAATTTTTAGAAAAAATACTTCTATTATAAATTCTTGCATCCTTTGTTTACATTCAATGGAAGTATATATAGACTCAGGACATACCCTGATCTTTTAAAATATCTTACTCCCATGGAATTAGACCATAATATAAAAATCCCATCGCTCCTAAATATCCATCCGAGTATCTCGCCATCAATGATGAAGATACAATCTAATATTATATTTGTCAAAATGGTGATCGCGTGTAGATATATTTTTTACTTTCCAACCAGCTGCAGATGCATTTATTTAGAGCACACTACTTTAGCCATGCCTCATAAAGTCTTTTTCTATAGTGATCCCTGCAATAGCCATACTTCATTGATTTTCAATTTGCATAATGCTCAAGAATCTTGGAGATACACAACCCTCATTAACTTTTAGCACTCTGCAAGTTGGGTTGATCATTAATTTTACGCATCTTCCATCCTACAAAGTCATGCTCTTTCTTGGTTTACTTTTGAAATTCCATGCTCATCCTCACATCCGTAATTACTTCCACCATTTCTACAAAAATTGAAAAAAGGCAAAGGTTAGAACATTAATGTTATAATTAAATTGAATTAATTAATTTTTCTAAGGTGTAAACCTTTGTTTTTTCAATTATTAAATTAATTAATTTTTCTATAGTTTAAACCTTTGATTTTTCAATTATTAATTAATCTGAATTAATTAATTTTTTCAATCTTTAATTAATTTGAATTAATTAATTCTTTCAATTTTAAAATATATCTAATGTTTGAGATTTTAATATTAGGGCAAAATATTATATTCATTATTAAATTTTTATGTCCTTTCTTTCATCAAATCTAAGCACATGCAAATTTGAAATGTCCTCTCTTAATGAAAATACAATGAAAATTTAAATCCGCACTCTTAAATGAAAAAAAACAAAAATGTGTGCCATTTACAAAGACTTAGGGAAATTTCCTTCATTTCCCTTTTTCCTTGAATTGGTGTTTTTCAACGATTTGTTGCAATCTCAACTAATAAAAAAATGCATGAAATCTCATTTGCACTCATAATACAAAGGAATGAAGAAATTCTCCTTTATCTCTCAAAATCCCATTTTCTAGCATATTCTTGTTTGCACTCCATTTACAAAGGGGTAAGGACAACTTGAGATTTTTGCTCGAAATCTCATTTTTTCGTGCAATCTTGTTTGTGCTCCATTTACAAAGGAGTAAGGAAAACTTAAGAATTTCTCTCAAAATCTCATTTTCTCATGAAATTTCATTTTTCAGTGCATTCTTGTTTGCGCTCCATTTACAAAGGAGTAAGGAAAACTTAAGAATTTCTCCCGAAACCTCATTTTCTCATGAAACCTCATTTTTTAGCGCATTCTTGTTTGCGCTCCATTTACAAAGGAGTAAGGGAAACTTAAAAATTTCTTCCAAAACCTCATTTTTCAGTTCATTCTTATTTTTTACCACATTTGAGAATTTTAGCGTAATTGAGAAATCTCCGGCATTTCTTTGAATTTTGTGATGAGAAAATTAGGTAAAAAATACAAAGTGCTCAGAATCTTGAGAAACTTTCCACACTTCTAAAATATCCAAATGGGTACTCAAAACAATTGAGAAAACTCAAAAATTATCTACATATCAAGAGAAATCATATTTTAAAGCTCACTAGATGCAATTGGATATTGCTATTTTTGGAAATATAATGATGTTTGAAAATATACAAATTAGGTACCATTGAAAAGAGGAACTCGATATCTTTCATCCAAAATTTGAATCACCTGAAACAGATTCTTCTACCAAGAGTTATGATGATTTGAAATTTGAAGTAAATTTGTGGGCAAGATAGATTTTAAAAGAACCCTAAAAATTAATTTTAATATTTCAGACCTTAGGAAAACCATTGGAAATTAAATTTTCTAAAACACTTAATCTGAAATAATATCATTGTTATGCAAATATTCAGAAAATTTTAATTAAGATCAATGTTCCATGCAAGCAATTTTGACAAATGATGATGGCAAAGAAAAATTGGAATTAAGACCAAAAATATTTCATTAAGAAATTCGTCAAACCTTTTTGGGAGGGGGGACATTTAAAGACTTGCAAACAAAAGAAAATCCGTAAATTTTTTGACAAACCAAACTACTTAGTAATATGCGAGAAATTTTCTTAGCAAAATTTTAATGATTTCAGACTTCAAGAGGGTCCCCATAAAAAATAATATTAATTATCAAAGATGAAGATTTTATTTATTTATTTAGTGGGGTGTGTTGCTTCTCAACAACACCTTCATTGTACTTGTTGAGAAGTTCATTGTTCAGGTATAATATATGATATTATTGTATATTATTTTGCATATCCATTTGTAAGTTTATGTTATCAATTTGCTTTCAGATTCTTGTTTTGGTTGAATGTGGCGTTTTGTTAAAACTTGAGATCCTTGTAACTTGGAATGATCTGATTATCATTCCTTTCATGGTCTATTAGCTTCATAGCCAAAAATTCTAGGTGTAGAGGTATTATAGCTTTCTAACCATAAATTAGTGAATATGAGAAAGCTTTCAATGCTTTCTTAACCATGATCCTATCTACCCATAGAGCTTGATTAAAAATCATGTGCCAACTTTGCTGATTTTTCCCAATTGTTATTTTAATGAATTTTAGTATATTTTTATTAGTAATAGCTTTCCAATTATTCTTTTGGGTAATAATTGAAAGAAACTTTTTTCAGTATATGCCATATTTGCTAGCGAAAGCAATGACTTTGGCACCTAGGAAGGTATAATCATTATCTGAGACTATACTTGCTAGAAATTAAAATTTGGTAATCAATCTCTCCAAAACCTTAATTACAATCTCTTGATCTGTGTTCTTGGTAGCTTCTACCTCAGGCCACCTGGTAAAGTAATCTATTGTAGTCAAGATAAATTTATGCCTAGTGGATGAATTTGGATTTATCACCCTAATGAAATCAAGCTCCCATTGCTAAAAGGGCTCCTCTACAATCATTGGTTACAAGGGTAGTGCATAATTTTTTTTATTCCCACAAACCTTTGGTATTTGTCATATTTTTTGGCCACCTTAAAGGTATCAACAAATAAGGTAGGTTAGGTCCGAGGTGTAGACCAATTTGTTTGACCAAACCTTGTAAGAGGGGTGAAGGTCCAAGGTTCAAATCGCGAGCCTCATTAGATTGAATGATTGTCCATTTCCTAGTGCTTTCAGTGGTGTAAAAGGTTTAAAATGATTGTGACATGGTGGTTATAGGGGCGGACTATACGAAGAACTATGTGGCGGCTTCCAAGATGGACAACGCAGAATACTGTGGCGACCATAAAAGCTAGACAACCTACCCAAATTTGTGGTAGCTATCGATTCCACCATGTAAATTCAAAAATAAAATAAAAAATAAATAAGGTAGGCTAATAGTATCTATCTTGAAGAATATTTGTAGCTATTGTCTGGCTAAAGTAATGCCCACTAGAGAATATTGAATGGAACTCTTTCAAAATTCCATCTGTGTTAGAGAATATTATATTATTTGGTTAATGTACTCCCATGGTATCTTTATGGTACAAATGTAAATATGTAATAGATTAGGGTTTGAGTCTATAGTTTAGGAGAGTGATTTAAGTATCCCCTTTTATGTAAGTGTCTATGTGTAGTATATGCACAAGTGTCATGTATGTAAGAGTGCAAGTGTGTAATGAGAGAAAGTGCACAAGTATCATGTAATTAAGTATACAAATATGTAATGTGAGGATGTGCACAAGTGTCATGTATTAGGAGTGCATGTAGGAGTGTAAGTATCATGTAGAAGTGTGCAAGTGTCATAGAGTTAAGTGTGCAAGTAATTAGAGATTCAAGAGTCTTGTATACAAGTGGTAAGATGAGAAGCCAAAGGACATGTGAGACTTGTCTTATGTAAATATTATGAAAGGTTGCAACTCCTCGATATATGAGAAGTGCAATAGTCAAGTATTTAACAGTCACCTTTCTATGTCTATATTATGGATACAAAGCTTCATGTATTGTATAAATATATATAAATATTCATGCATGAATATTAAAGATTGTATGCATATTTTGAGCAATTCTACTATAAGTGTTCTTCATGTTATTTCATGAATGATTTTGACCATTTTACAGTCATATATGATATTATTTTTAATATTATTATAATTTATATTGGCCAACTTATATTTTGATTACTCTTATATTTAGGTTTGATCTTGATCATATATATTGGTACCTGATATAGTTTGGCTTAAAAACCAACAATCTACTCTCTCTAGGTGTATACAACAAAGGAGAACTCCATCAAAATTCTTTCGATATAGGTTGTCATCAATCATTACATAATTCATAGTTTGAGTCTATAAATTTATCTCTAGGAAGAAGTAAAACCATTTTGACTCTTGTCGGTCTAAACAAAATAAATTAATTGAGATCTAGTTACTCTATTTACTCTGATTATGTGCTATCTACAATTATTCAGTCTGCTCAACTAGCATGTTTGCTTCCATCACTACAAAAATAGAAATATGCTCATATAAAGCTCTAATTATGACTAACTTGGTGGGTTAGATATCTATATTATACTCTTGAATCTTGGTAATCCAACCATCTCTCTTTTCACCCAATTCTCCTTGCACAATGAAGTTCTAGACATCCGGATGGACAACATACACTAAGTTCTTGCATTGAGAAATGTAGTACCTCATAGTTTTTAGTGATTTCATGAGTGTGAATACTTGTTTTTAAATAAAATTATATTGCTCCTCATAGTTGTGCAGTGTCTAGAAATAAGGTTATTGATCGCTCAGTGTGAGCTTTGTCCTTATGAAACAATGCAACTGCAAAGATTTTCTCAACACCATATACGTGTAGGGTGAAATCCTTTTGGTAATTAGGGTTGGCTAGCATCGAATATTTATTTATAACTTACTCGATTTTCTTGAATGCTTCCTTGTCTGCCTCCATCTAGGTAAATGTTATTTTCTTCTTTAGTAGCTTAGTCATTGATTTTACTATCTGAGCAAATTTAGATACGAACTTCTGATTAAATTTAATTTATCCAAAGAAGGATTGTAAGCTTTTTTTATTTTGAGGAATTAGGAAGTGCTAGGATTTCCTTAAACTTATCTAGATCAATGTCCAGACCTTCTTTTGAGACCACATGCCCTAGTAACTTGCCCTCATGGACATCAAACATTGATTTATTTAGATTTAATGATACTCTAAATTCTTTGTATTTTTGGAACATAAGCCTAATATGATCAATATGCTTCTCCTTCTAGTGAGAAAATACTATCATATCATCTAGATAAATTAATATCACTTTGTTGACCAATTCCCCAAAAGTCAGTCCATGGTCCTTTGAAAAGTAACTCCCACATTAGATAGATCAAAGGGCATTCTTTGATAAGCAAACATTCCTCACTTCATGGTGAATGAAGTCTTATATTGATCCTCATACCTTACCCAAATATTATTAAAGCTAGATAATCTATCTAGCAAAAATATATATTTTCTCTGATAACTATCTATAGAATTTGATCAATCTATGGTAGAGGATATTGATCCTTTAAAGAAGCTTTGTTTAGATTTCTAAATCAACAAAAAGGTAAATATAACTATTTTTATTTCTTATCGAAACCAAATTTTCCACCCACATCAAGTTCTTGATGGGATAGATAGCATTTGCATTAATCAATTTCAACAACTTTTGCTTCATGAGGGATTTCATATTTGGATTGACTAGCCTCTGCTCTTGCCAAAATGGCTTAGCATTGAACAATTGTATGTTGAATAGTATCCCTACTATAGGCATTAAGGTCATAATATGTCCATGCTACAATATATTTAAATTCCTTGCACATTTTTATAAGCTACTTCACTTCTTACTCTAAATATTGCACTAACCTTTAAACTTTTATTGGGCTCAACTCGAAGTTCCTTGAACTCTTGCTTATAATATTTATTTTTTAGCTAGTTGGTGAGTAACTATTATCAAAGAGACTTTCAAGGGTAATCAATACTTTGGGGATGTGATAATTTTTAGCTAAATAACATTCTCTTGATTCATTCTCTTAAGTATTTCTTTAGGCACATTTACATAGGTTGCCTAATAAACTAGAAAATTTAATATATGCTCATCATTTTTAAACACCTTTTAGAAGGTATTCTCATATAACACAAAAAGTCTAAAAGCTAACTTGACTAATTTTTAATTCCTCTAGATATTAGAGGTTGGATAGAAGCTTACCTCCTGAGAGGCCAATGCATCAACTTGTGCATTTTCATTCCTAGGGATTGCTTTTATGTTCATAACTTCAAAGCTCTCCAAGAGGTCCCATAATTTATTCTGGTAGGCTTTGAGGTAATGTTGCTTGTTGCTACATTTATTTGTAACCTAGTTCACCACTAGTTTGGAGTCCCATAAATTGTTAGTAGCTTAATTACTAGTTTCTTTGCTTGTAATAAACCTAGACATAGGGCTTTATAATTTGCAGTAATTTTAGTGCAACTCCAAGTCAATTGGTATGAGAGCCGCTTTACACCTTTATAAGGAGATACTAATACTATTCTAGCCCTAACATAATTCTAGAATTTAGCTCCATCAAAGTAGAGCTTCTAAATTTTTGGTTTTTGAAGCTCTTGATTTAATAGGGGTGAAAGATTTTTCTCTTTAGTATTCATTATAGAATAAGTGCCTATCCTAGTATCAATCATAGCATTGAATTCCTTGAGAGAGAATTCATCCTCTATATACAATCCATTTATAATCGATTCCCAGGGCTCCATTTCATCACCAATTAGATTAACATGATCCTCAATTTTTTCTATGATATGGAGCAGATTTTTTGCATAGATATTTACCTTTCTACCTTTATCAGGGATTTCTATGTGGAAATGGTCTAGAGACAAGTGACCACCAAGCTTGGCAATGAATTTATGGGAAATAAATATGCCAAAATATGGCTCTAGATCAACCTCCACTACTTCTTGTATGATAGTTATGTATGATACTTTGTGGTGGACCATATGTATATCTATCATCACTCCAACAATTTTGACTAGGTTACCATCTAGTTGTAGAATTCCATGATTGGATTGGGTGTACCCCATTCCCATGGCTTCACAAAGTGCTTTAGGTATCATTGTGGTTATTTCTTTGGAGTCCACCATTAAATTGTGCATAACCCACCCTTTCATGCACAAATACATATAGAAGGGAGGTGGCCTATTTTTATACATTCTCTACACAAGTTTACCTTGAACTAAATTAAGCTTTGGGTGTGATTTGCCTTCACAATGAATATATTTTAGCAATGCCCAGAGAAGGTCAATTTGTCCTAGAATCATTATATCATTGTGCATGCTTACTTTAGAAGGGGGTTTCTTTAGCTCTTATATTATATTAAACCCTAGAATTTTTGGTTGCTTCTTTTCCTTCTTCTTAGGCTTATCAAATGTCCTTCAATAATTTTATTTTAACTCTAGCCTTTGTCACTTCATGAAAAAGGGGTACCAGAGTTTGTTTAGGGCTTGTTCTTGAGTCTCCTTTACTTCTATTGCTTATTTCGATCTCGATTGCTCCTTCAAAAGCTTTATTAGAGGTTGTTATTTTCTTGGAGTAGACTAAGATGATTCTTTCTTAGGCTTATTTAGTAGCTAATATGGTACCTTTAATGGGTCTAGTTCCAAAGGATATACTTGCAAGGATTTCTTACCAAATTTTATCAAAATGAATATGGATTCTTCTTTTGCAAGGTCTTGCATAAGCATGATTTGATCTGGATCTCATAGCATGTTTATATGGCCTTTCTATACCTTTTCTACTATTATTATATATACCTAGTGCTAATAGGCCATACAAGTGTCTACACCACATAGGTCATTACAAGTCGAGTACTAATAGATCACTTCAAATAAAGAGGTGGATGGCTCTTCCTCCCCGTTAGAGTATATTACATCATTTGGATCATGTAAATGTACCATCCTTGGTACATAACTATAGTACTAGATTACTTTAGGGGATAGTTAGATAGTTACTTCAAGTAATATAATAAATGCACAAATATCTATGTGCAAGTTGTAAATGTGCAAGGTGTCCCCTTGTACAACTAGGTAGAGTGTTGGTCAAGCAATCCATATTTCTATATAAAGGGCCTCATAGTGAGTGATTATATATCATTGTAGGTAGTAGGTATATTGTATGGATCACCATATAGATTGGTGGTGGGGTACAATGTAGTTCTTTAGTATTAGTTTTGGAGTGTTCACTTCCTCCATATTGAATTATATTATTTTTGTCACTTTCCATTAATAATATATTTCAGCATCTTATATTTTTGCATATTTCATATCCTGTGATTGTATTCTCCCTTGGCATACACCATCAAAAGTTAACAGTGGTATCAGATCACATGGTAGATTAGATAGAAATAGGGAGAGCCACAATATATATTGAAAGAAGAGAAGCAAATATCAGTTCTAGAATTTGTGAGATTGTATTTGGCTAGATTCTTTCCACAAAGTTACAAAAACTCATGAAGACTATGACTCAACATTAATTCCACTAGATTGACAAATCAACTAGTGAAGATTTGTCATTGACAAGATTTAGAATCATCTTACTAATATCTTGTTGTAAAAAAAGGAAGCTAAAGGAAGCCCTGTTGCAGACCTGCACATTATAGAAGAAAAGGCCATATAAGACTTATTGTAGAAGAGAAGGCCATAGAAGTCTTATTACAGAAGAGAAGGCCATAAAAGCCTTATTGCATAAATTTGTCACAAAAGCCTTAATCCAGAATAAAAGGCCATAGAAGCCTTGAACCTAAAGAAGACTCCAAATAAGAGTCTATGATAAATAGAAGATAGGATATTGGTGATATCCATTTATGACTATGAATTACAGATTAACTAGAGCCTTTTCACAAGACTGTGAAGATCAGAACTCATCACAAAACTTATACCACTAGTTTTAAGAATAACTAGTGAAGATTAAAAAGGTTTGAGAAAGTACCCCACTAAAAATAGTATATTGAATATCTATTCTAGAAGAAGCTAAAGAGATCCATAGAATATCTCATTGGAAAACTTACAATCTTGGAAGATATAGATAGGTACTAGCAAAGTCCTTCTCTTGATCAAAGAAGTAGTAAAACTCAGAGATCCGAGAAGAAGATCTCATTACCAACACTTTTGTAGTTGAAGGTTGAAGGAAAGGTTTCATCAAGAAGACCAAAGAAGCTACATAACTAAAATATCTTGGAGAGGTCTCAAGTAGAAACAAAGAGAAGGCTTGAGGAGCCTCAATGCAGAAATCAAAGAAACCATCAAAGAAGTTCCTAGGAGAACTCATTGGAGAAATTCACTACAAAAGATAGTGAAATATTTGGGAAAATTATCGTCATCCAACAACAAGCCCAAAAGAAGAAGAATTTGGTAAGGAGTGCCAAATTCTAAAGAAAAATATTGAAGATCTCAAGACCTCCAAATTCTTGAGAAGAAAGCCTTGTTTGAAGTTAGAACTTAGATAAAATAAACCTATCAAATCCAAGAATATTTGGAGATTACCTCTCACAGTAAGAAGGCATATTTTAGAGATAAGAGTTTTCTAAATCTACCAGCATAAAATAGAAGATCACTTGAAGGATCAAGCCACGAAACCCTAGGCTCAATATAGAAGGTCCGAGACCACGTTTTGGTGAAGCAAGAAGCTATTTTGGACAACCAACAAGAAGTTGTGGAATTCATTCATCACAAGGCAACAACTTGGTGAATCTAAACACCAAGATCTACATCATCTACAAAATCCATTAAAGGTAAGCAACTTGATTATTTTTGGAATATTTATGCGTCAATGATATAATTTTAGATTAAATATCTCATGAAATTTAATTTTTAACAATTTTTCTAAGGTCTAAAGTATTAAAATCAATTTTTAGGGTTCTTTGAATTTTGTCACTTTGCCCTAATTTTCTTCAAATTTGAAATCATAAATCTTGATAGAAAAATCCATTTAGTGTGATTCAAATTTCGAATGAAATATATCAAGCTCATCTGTACAGTGGTACCAAATTTACCTATTTTTAGACATGATTTTCTTTCCAAAAATAGTAGTTTCCAATTGTAGCCAATAAACTTCCAAATGCTATATCTCTTAATATAGAATGATTTTTAAGTATTTTCAGTGGATCTAGATACCCATTTGGCCCGTTTGGAAGTGTGTTAAGTTTCATAAAAATTTGAGCATTTTGATTTTTTACCTAATTTTTGCACTTTAGGAAAATGTTGTGAAATCATGCATTGTATCAATGTTGTGATTAATATGACTAAAAGAATATTTAAACCAAAAATACTATGAAATAATACATTGTATCAATGTCATGATCAATATGGCCAAAGAAAATTTTAATCAAAGGTATGTCGCAAAATCGCAACATGTCTCAAAATCGCACATTTTAAATAAATGTCTTGATGTCGTGAATTGTCTCAACGTCACACTCAAAATAGCCAAGACAAGAAAAGTGGAGAAAAATATTGTGAAATAACGAAAAATATCAATGTCACACTCAAAATCTCGAGAAGCTTAAAAGAAAGAAAAATATTGCGACATAGCAACATGTCCCAATATCGCGGTTATCAAAGCTCAAGAGTTTGAAAAATGAAAATATTTCATGAAATCGTGCATGTCCCTATATCACGGTTGGTAAAGCTTGAGAAGCTTGAAAAAATATGTGTTGTAAAATCATGCATTGTCTCAATGTCGCAGTCCACTTGGTCAAAGCATGAAAAGCAAGCAAATGCAATGCGATATCGCGACATAACCTAATGCTAATTGCATGTTGAATTTTCATGCAAATTAATTTTTGCCCTAAAATATTTTGATGATTCCACATAATTTTCAAATCTTGTTTTGTGAAAGTAATTGCATGCTATGAGATTTTGGATATACTGTGACTTCACGATATCACAACACAAGGAAAGGTGAATGATGCAATATTCCAACGCGACATCACAATATTCAAATGGAAAATAAATATGTCAAACCTTAGGAAAATTAAAAATAATTAAATTAATGATATTATTAAAATTTTAACCTTTGCCTTTTTTATTTTTTGTAGGAAATTTGTTGGCGGTCGCAGCAATGGTAGACATGAAAAATTCAATGCAAACCGAGTAAAAGCATCGTGCAAGAGTGGAAGATGCATGAAATTAATGACCCAGTTAGATTCTATCGATGAAGACTTTATGGGGTATGGCCAAAGTAATGCACACTAGATGGAAGCATCTACAACTAGTTGGAAAGAAAAAAATATCTGCCAACAATCATCGTTTGAAAAAGATAAGATCATATTGTATCTTCTCCATTTATGGCAATATAACTTAGGCATATATTCAGGAATAGTTGGGGTTGAATGAAACTCTATTAAAATATGTTTTATTACGTAGAAGCCCGACAGTGGGATTTTTATATTTTGGTTTAAGTCCTTGGGAGCGAGATATTTTTTAAATATCAGGGCATGTCCTAAGTCTATGTATACTCCCATTGAATGTAAAATCAAGAGACAAGAATTTTATAATAGAAGTATTTTTCTAAAAACTATTTTTTTGGAAAATTCATCTATTGTCAACATAGGATATTTTGTAGCGTTGTTACTCTGAAGTGGCGTAGCCAAGCACTTAATTTGCTTCTTAAGTTTTTACGGTTTTCTTTCCTTATTTTTGTTGTCATTGAAATGTATGTGATAATAATTGTTATGAATTTGATTGATTTCAGCATGTTGTTGATGTTATGTGGAAAACTTAATTGAATTTTATTCATTCTGAAATTCAATTTTTTTTTCTACTGGATCTGGTTTTGCTGCGTGAGTTGAGCTACTAGCAAAAACATCCCAACAATATTGAAACTTTAGAATGATTAAACTATCTTGAGAAAGTGTTTGGTCTATTCCATAAACTTGTTTCACTCCTTGCTAGATAATAAATTGATCTTAGAAATCTAGACGATTTATTATTCTATTGGTTATGATTGGAAAACATAATAGTATGCCAAGTTGAAAGAATAATTAATAGTTAAAGTTGTAGAATTTCATCCTTCTTTTTTTCCCTACCTTACCCTCTCTGTTTTTATTTCAAAGAGATCCATTTTTATGTTCTTTAAAATTCTTTATTCTTTTAATATGCTAAAATCCAAGAGCTAGATCTATTTACAAATACAAATTTGATTGATGAACCAAACAACAACGAATGAAAGTTGAAACCCCTTGCAGGTACACAAACAATCCACTGAAAACTATTCCAGAAGTGGAAAATAATGAAAACGTTTGACTCAACACTGTAACTCACACCTTGGATATCCAGCAAAATCCTAAGATGAGAGGGAATTTATTCCCATTTAAATGTTACTTGTGTTTTTGGCTTACTCTTCACAAGGTGTGCATGAAATCTGAGCCAAAAGACTTGAATACAACCCCTTATTATCCAATCAAAAAAATCATTTGATATTAAAATAAAGTAAATTATATTAAATAAGTTAATATTTTCAAAAACGTTTCTTTATTGTTTTTTGATAAATATACAATATGGAAGAAGACAACAAAATTCACCTTGCTTTGTAAAAAAAAATTGTTTGTGAAGCATAAGTTCCTTTTATTTATTATGCTTGGAATACATGAAAGAGTAATTTTACATCATTTTTCCTGATAGTGTTGAGTGCTTGCAAAAGCTCATCCTTCATTGCAATGGGATATGTGGACCAACCAAATGTTTTGGATGGTTAAATGTGAATGGAAGGGACTTGGAATTTGCTCAACGGAGTAATTTTGTGTCTTTTCTCTTGATGGTATTGAAGTGCTTGTAAAAGATCCATCCTTCAATACAATGGGAAAAGTGGACCAATTACACATTTTGGATGGTTAAATGTAAATGGAAGGGACTCAAAATTTATAGGCGATGTAAAAGTTTTTAATTTGAGGCAAAAGTCAATTGGGAACATAGTATTATGATAAGAACTATTGTTGAGAGAAGGGTTTAGGGAAAGGCTGCAAGCATTGAGGGAGATTACAACCCTTTAAGGTAAACAAATAAGTTGCAATGTAATTTTATTTAAAATAAAATCTACAAAGTTAATTATTGATGACAAGGAATAGAGAATATTTTAAAAAATTAAAAACCCTAGTTTTTTTAGCTACTTTTAAAAATTTGTAGGGTTGAGATCATGGAGTTAATAATTTTTACTAGAAAGGATAATATTAATGCTTGAGAATGGTGGATGAAGTTTAGATATCTATATTCTAGGGAATGTTTTTGGGAATGCCAACTTATTAAATTTTTAAGAGAGGAAGCTTATGATTGGTGCAAAAGTCTTGTTAAGGAAAGGAATTATAAGTGTTTCACTTGGGATGAAATGGAGCATGCATTCTTGAGTTAGTGGAATCCATCTAAAAAGATAACTAGTTTGAAGGTCACCATTAAAGGATATGAAGAAGAAATAAAAAGAATTTAGAGGAAACTGAAAGAAAGAAATAAAAATGATATAATAAAAGAAAATGTACATATGACAATGTGTAATTTCATGGTTACAATTAAAAGGAAAATCTTAAGAAGTAAGTATCCAAGGAGAAACAAGAATCAGTTATGAAAGGGAAACAAGTGGAAGAACCAACAAAAGACTCAAAAATTGAATTTATAGTAGCATCAACAATAGAGTCCATGGAAGAAGTAGCAGTAAAGTCCAAGGAAGCCCTGTTAGAAGTCCATAAGGATGCACCAGAGAATATCGTAAAAAAGAATTTAAAATAAAGAAACAAATTCTTGAAGAATAAAAGGAAATAAAATATCAGGTTAAGGTTGCAAAATGCACCCACGCCATCCTGACCAACGATAATCTTGCAGGTATGGCTTAATGCATCAATATTATAGATCTACATGGAGGTAGAAAGACATCAAGTATGGCAATGTTTAGCAAAAAAACATAATATTTCTAGATTCAAAAGGACGCAACAACATTAAGGAATAGTAGGACCAACCATTTAAAATATTAGAGCAGAGCAACAAAAGTGTGAAACCAACATAGCAGTTATGAATATTCAAGTAGCACAATAATAACTTGGCATCATCAAAGACCGCCACTAATCAATAATTCACTTGGATGGATAAATAAACAAGATTAGAAAATATCAAGAAGGATGTTGAATATTTGTTTTAACAAAAAAAATTGAGGAACCAAAAAATGAATATAAATAATTTAGATTTTTTAAGAAAAAATATGTAGGTATCTAGTTATAACATCTCAATTGAGATAAGAATTGAATATGTTTGTAAACTCTCAATATTTATAGGAGAGAGTTGTGCTTTGTCAAGGGTAGGGGACCCGAGTATAACCCATTTTTCTCAAGCAAACAAAAAAATTAAAAACTAAAAGCTAAATATGAAATAAAGGAAATTAATATATACTACACTTAAATTTGAAATAAATAATCATTTATAGAATAATAATAAAAAGATAAAACTTTAATTTTTGAATATTATAAAATAAAATTTATAAAAAATGTTTTAAATGATTGATTGATATGACACTTATCAAATTAATTCCTCCAATTGCCTTCCTTCAATAAAAATAATAAAACTAAAAGAAATTAATATTTTTTCCTTGAGTCAATTTTTTTTCTTTCAAACACTAAAAGATAAATATGAAATAAAGGAGATGTATGTAGGTGAGGGACATTTTTCGCAAGACTACCCAAACTTCCAAACTTGTTTTGGTCATATTTCACTCATCCGGACTCAGATTGAGCTGAAATTTTAAGGGTAGATGCCTAACAAACCCTAGAATGTATCCATAAATTTTTAGATAATTTGGAGCAACACATATCCTAGCGCATCCCTATGTGTGAACAAGATTTTTGGCAAGTGATTGTAAGAGGGTTTCATATGGGTTAAGTGCAAGCAACTCCAGAGATTTATTTTCGAAGCCTTCGGGCCCTAACGACCAATATTTTTGTGGTTTTTGCTCAATATTTTTGTGGTTTTTGCTCAATATTTTTAGTAGGAAATGTTGTAGGGAATCCAATATGGCTTAAAAATCTATATTTCAACAGATCTTCATGCTATGAACTTGAGAGAAAATGTTTTCAAATTTGTTGCATAAAAGAAAAGTTAAAATCATACCTTTCCACAATATCTAGGGCATGGATTAAAGAGATTACGAAATAAGTTTCAAGCATCTGATCAAAAAATGACTTAGATCTCAAGTGAATCTAGTGCTAAGGTGCACCCATAAAATAAATCTACTATGAAAATCCCTATGAGGGTAATAATTTTGAAGAATCAACCCAAAAAATGAATTTTAGGGATGCCCTCCATGGTGGACAACCTCAGCCTAATACTATTATTAATATTATGGCTTCCTATAAACCTCTAAGAATGCCTAAGATTGATCTCAATAAAATGAAGTCAAGATGTCTTAAAGCAGCTGATGGAACTTCTATTGTTAAGCTTGATATGGGAAACATTCAGACTGGCATTGAAGATATGGAAAAAAGAGGACTAATTTGTCATTTCATGGGTTTTTGTCCAAGCCTATCTACTTTCAAAGTCTAGGCTACAAAAAGCTAGAAAAATAAAGGTGAGTTATAAATCTCTATTTATCCAAATGGTTATTTTCTTTTTTTATTTGTTAATAATGAAGATAGAGAGACAACTTTTCAAAGGGGTCTTTGATTCTTTGGAAGGGCAGGGTTTTTAATGAAGCCCTAGCATACTAAATTTAAATTCAAAGAAGAGATGCCTTCTACAGGTCCCATGTTGGTTAGACTCTTTGGCCTCCCAATTGAATTATGGAATCCAATTGTTTTTTCTTCAATTGGAAACTCTTTAAGAATATTTATGATGAATGTTGATTGTACTAAAAAAATTGAACATCTTATTTATGCTCAAATTTATGTTTTAATAGATTTTGATAAACCCCTACCTAAAAATATCACTTTATAATTTGGGGAGGACACTTGGGAGCAAGTAGTGGACTATGAGAACATTCATTTTTGTTGTAGAATTTTCTATGAATATGGTCATTTGGCTAGTGTTTGCCAATTAAAATTCTAGATCAAAATAAAGAAGATATAAATTCAACAGGTTTCCAAATGCCTAAGAAGAAGAACACTAAAAAAAAACTAGTTATAAAGGATTAATCAAATTTATCTACTAATATGTTTGAAATTCTTTTCACAAATGAGGTCCCAATTGAGGAAGAGGAAATAATGAAAACAAAAATCTTAGAAACACAATTTAAATATAAAGGGAAGAACAGAGAGATAAACCAACAAATAAAAGGTTTTTAATAGAAAAAAAGGAGAAAATATACACAAGAAAAACAATCTTTTAAATGTTAAAACTTCAAATAATGCAAGTCCCAATATAGACTTTGTTGAACCTTCTGGTAAAATTTTGGTTGTGTACAAGCATTCTTCAAGGTTAGAAGCCATCTTAGATTCAACTGGAGTAAGTCAAGAAACAAGAAAAAAAACTGAAGATGGATTCTAATCAAAAGGTAGGTCGCAAGACTAATTAATATCATATGGTAAAAGAAGGTGAAAATCTTGTAGAGGAAGGTAATATTAATGCCCTTCCCAATTATTTTATCCTTGGTATTAATGAAGATCATCACTTGGAATATTAGAGGACTCAAAGGGAGTCTTTCAAAAAAAATGAAATTAGAAGAATGATTTAGATAAATCATCCACATCTTGTTTTCCTTCAAGAAACAAATATGTCAATAAAGGATATGGAATCAATTGCTAGTAAAATTTGGCCAACTGGAAAAGTGGTTTCCCTTAGTTCCCAAGGGACTTCTAGTGGCATTGCTTACCTTTGGGACCCAAAAGAGGTAGTTATTCACCATATGGTTAGCAGTTGGGATCTTTTGGCTATATTTATTCAAAGCAGACATTCCAACCAAATTATGCTCTGCATTACTGTTTATGCTCCAACTAATTTGGAGAAAAAAAGAAGACAGTGGAAGAATATTATTTATATTATCTCTCATTTTCCTTGAATCTTGGATCTTGATCAGAGGATATTTCAGTACCATCCTCTTTCTAGATGAGAAAATGGGGGGAAATAAAAATTTGGACAAGAGCACTGACCTCATGGGCGAATATATTACAAACCTCCATCTTTTGGATATCCAACTAGATAATGGCCTTATGACTTGGTCTAACATAAGGCAAGGCTTAGATTTTATAATGGAGGGGTTGGATAGGTTCTTGCTCTCTGAAAATTTCTTAATCCATGGTCACATTCCTAAAGTGAAGACTCTTAACAATACTGGTTCGGATCACTGGCTAGTCATGGTGGAAATGTGGAAAACCAATGTGAGTTTCTCTCCTTTTTTATTTTAGTTAATGTGGCTTAGAGATAGTTCCTTTAAACCTCAAGTGCAACAATGGTGGAAGGAAGATAAACCTAGGTATGGGACTAAGATGTTCTATTTTTCCAAAAGACTACAATACATTAAATCTAAAATCAAGACTTGGAACTGGAAGGAGTTTGGGGATGTTCATAAAAAATATGAAGTTATTGCTCAGCTTGAAAATTTGAATAAGAAAATTCGTTTAGATGGCCTCACAGAGAGTACAAGTGCAAATGATTTTAATCTCACAGCTTAGTTAGAGGAATGGGAAAAAAGAGAACTCTTATGGAAGCAAAAATATAGAATTCAATGGCTCAAAGAAGGTGATTGAAACACAAATATCTTCTAGCTCGAAGATCTCACAACTTTATTTCTTCCCTGAAATCAAATTTTGGAGATGTTGTCTACACTTGGGATGGCATGAACTCTATTGTTGTCAATTACTTTTCCAATCTTTTTGTTGCTACTCCTCTTGACTCGGCTTCTCAATAAAATGTTCTTCAAGCAATCCCTTCTCTTATCACTTCTAAGGAGAACTCTATTTTGACTGCTCTTGTTACTATCAATGAGCTTCAACAGGTAGTTTTTAAAATGCAAAAAAAGGAAAACCCTAAGTCCTTATGGTTTTCCCAATTGAGTTCTACCAAAATTTTTAGGATATCCTTTATGCTAATTTATTAGAGGTGGTAGAAGAAGCCAAGAAAACCAAAGAAATTTTGAAGGTTATCAATAAAACTTATATTACTCTTGTTACAAAAGCTCAAGAGGTTGAACATATCTCAGCTTTTAGACCTATTTATGTATGTAATGTTCTTCTCAAAATCATTGCTAAGATAATGGCAGAAAGTTTGAAGCCTCTTTTGCATAAGATTATTTCCCCTAAACAAGGGGGTTATGTGGAAGGACGTTAAATAGTTGATGAGATAGTTCTTGCTTAAGAACCCATCCATTCCATGGATATGCAAAAATCTCCTTCTATGTTCATTTGGTTAGACTTATCCAAAGCTTATGATAGAGTGGATTAGAACTTCCTTATCAAAGTTTTAAGGCAATTTTGTTTCTCTCAAGATTAGATGGATTGGATTATGGTATGCATCTCTTCATTTTTCTACTTAGTTCTTATCAATGGCAAGCCTTCTTAGTTGTTCCCAGCTTATAGAGGTATTAGGCAAGGTGACCCCCTATCCCCTTATTTATTCATCATTATTGTTGAATGCTTAGGTAGGGCTATAACCAAAAAGAGAGAAGACAATAACCCTTGAGGGAGTTACCATTGCTCATGGAGCTAGGCATATCTCTCATCTTAAATTTGTTGATGACTCTACTCTTTTAGGTAAAGCTACAGTTAAGGAAGTATCTACTATTAATAAAATCATTAGCTATTTTTCTAAGGTTACGGGGAAATCGATCAATGAAGATAAATCTAAAGTCATTTATTTCACTACTCTACTAGACAGGAATCCATGGTCTTGGATAAATTAAGATATAATAAGACCTCCCTTCCAATCACTTATTTAGGTATTCCCATAAATATTTGAAGACAAAAATAAATATTGGAATTGGTTGTTGGACAAAGTCAAGAAGAAAATTGGAAAGTGGACCAATATGTGACTTTCTTATGGGGTAGAATCACCTTGGTAAAATTAGTATTTCAGGCTATTCCTATTTATGTTTCTACCGTGTTGAATATCCCAAAGGCTGATCTTCAAGAACTGGATCAAATCAGTCATCAGTTCCTCTGAAGTGGTACTTTATATCTTTCTAAGAATGAAGAGGGGTTAGGATTCCGGTCTGCTATTAATAACAACAAAGCTTTAGCTGCTAAATTATATTGGAGGATTTTGCATAACCCCAATGCTCTTTGGACCAATAATATTTGTGCTAAATATGTTGAGAACAAAAGTCTTAAAGACCTTGTTCGCTATTAATTGCCTTCCAAAGGTTCTTCCATTTTAGCAGTTCTTAATACTGGTGAGGATTTGATAAAGAAAAAAATATTTCGGATCATTCATAATGGTCAATAGGAAAAATTTTGGACAGATTCTTGGGATGGTCACAAACCTTTGATAATTCAATTTCTTGATTGGAGTCCTTGGATGGAGGAGCTTCATCGAGCAAATTGGATAAAGGTGGCTAATTACTGTCAGTACCATACTGGTAATTCAAAGGTTAGTAGATATTGGATTCCTATTGAGGACTGGCCTATTCAAATCCCAGAAAGGCAAAGAAAAGATACATAGTGCATCCTTCATATGAGATCTCTCTCTTAGTCCCATGATAAATATTGTTTTGGATGGAACAACACTACTAAGGGTGAGTATTTAGTTGCTTAAGGTTATTTGACCTTATTTCATAATAATCCCAACCAATCATCTGACATCTTTTCTCAGTTGTTGGCTCAAAAGCTTTGTCCTAAGGTGAGGTTCTTTACTTGGCTTTTATTGCATCAAAGGGTGCTTACTGGGGAGCATCTTATGAAGTGTGGTTTTCATGGCCCTTTTATATGTGAAATGTGTGGAGAGAATGTGGAAACTCTTAGCCATATTTTTATTGAGTGTACTTTTTTTTTTGATAAGTAGCAATATATTTACAGTGGGTTTTTTAAAGAAGGATCCCAAAACCTTAGTTACATAGAAAGTCGAGGCTGAAATTAAGATTAAAAACTGGGGCTACGCCCTTGGGCAACGATCCGGGGCCCGGGGCCCTGGTGCCTACAAAAATCAGGCCAACTAAGAAACAAAACAACAAAATTTGGCCTGTGGCCACCAAAACAAGGAAAAGCCATAAAACGACAAATGCCAATATCGCAAAAACTGCACGCCGTCACTCCGGGAGGCCCTGCAGCCGGGCCTGGCCTAGACGGGGCCCACCCTGTCAGATCAGCTCCACTCCCTATCAGGGCCATCGCCTAGCCTACGCCGAGTTCGGCCAGGGCATTGGCCGCTGAGGAAGCCGCTTTGGCGGACGCGGTCAGGGAGCCAATCGTAGTGTCAAGAAGGGCCCTGATTGCCAAGTTTTGCAGCCTACTGTCGGAGTCAGAGCTGACTTCGATGGGCTCCGGGGCCTCCACCTTGGCCTTCTTGGTGCTGCCAGCAGCCCTGCTACCTAGGGGTGGGCCTTTACGACTGGCACCAGGAGGCGGGGCCCCGCCTGGGCCCTGGGCTGGAGTTCTGCACTTTCGGGTGGGCCTGCGCCGCTTCGGGGAAGGGGAGCCTTCAGGGGAGGGGGTCTCCTTGGATTTAGAAGCTACAGGAGAAGCATCGGGGGAGTGAGCCGCTTCAAGGGGGGACAGTGGATAGGGGAGGGATGCAGTGGAGCTACGGCTGGTTAGCTAGGGCATGCCTATACAGGACAGCCATGAGGCCTTGGTGGGAGGGTCGGGAGTGGCTCCTGCGAGCTCGGTCGATGGAAAGGCTCAAGGAGTATAGAAGGAACCAAGGGGTGCTGACCAGCGTGGCTCCATGGAGGTGGTTGAAGTAGCTAAGGTGGAAACTGTACAGCCGCTGGTCCGGATCGTCGTAGGTGATGTACTGCATCATCGGGACGATGGCCTCGTCGAAGGGGGCCAGGAGGTTGGTGCGGAAAATATTGGCCTTATCCCACTACTGCTCTGGGAAGTGGGACAACTCCTCCTCCCAATTGTGCTTATCCCATCTGACGACTCTGCCTTTCTCCTCATGATGCAGGCCTGTAACCTCCGTCAAAAACTCTTTGGTCACTTTGAAGTGGAGACCCTTCACTTTGACCTCACCATCATTCCAGGTATCCAAAAAACTTTGGGTAATATCTTTGTCGGCCCCTACAAATTTGTTGAAGAAAGGGGTATATTTCTTGGCATTGGAAAATAGCCTGGCCGACTCACTCAATTCAAGCGAGGAAGGCTCGAGGAAGATGGCTTTGGCAGCCATGAGGAGCGAACTGACAGCCCAGGGGTAGGGGAAATAAGGGTGGCCTGACCAGAGACGCGGGGACAGGGGGGAAGCAGACAAGAATGTGGGAGAACTCTACACGTGATAGGTTTAAAAACTTGTAGGGGGCACGGAGGAGGGGAAGGGCCACTAGCGTCGGGAAGGAGCACTAGGGGTAGGGGGCAACACGAGGTGGGAGGGGCTGAGGGGGCGCGGCTGACGGCTGCCACGCGGGGCAAGGGAGAAGGGCCAATGCCAGCGCTCCAGATGGCGCAATCTGAGTGGGGGATCAACTTGAGGGGACCTCATGGGATAGAGCCATGGGTGAACTGACGCAGCATGGGAATTTGATGGCGTGACATCCAAGGTAGGAAGGTCGAAATGGGTCGACATGCACTCTGACTTGGACTTGCCAAATCTGCCAGTGGAGCTTCGCAAATCTAGGTTGGGATGAACTGATCATCTGACGTGGCCGATGACACTTGGCACCATGAGGGGGATCTTGATGACCGCCTCACGAGCAAGAGGAGGACAGGGGCTAGTCGACGTGGTGGAGCAGACAGGTGATTCCCCTGGCCACTAGGGGGCACGACAATGAAACTTTGGGGCCCCGAATCAGGGCGGGCTAAGCACCAGGGCCCTCATCATTGCTAGGATAGTCTTGCAAAGCTATTTGGACTAGAGCTTCAGGGAAGTTCATGGTCCAGGTGGTGAAGTCTTCAGTTGAGATGGCTTGATTTGCCATGAAATCGATAGCCCTGTTGCCTTCTCTGTACACATGCCGAAAGGCATGGTCGGGGAGTCCTTGGAGAATGGTGAGGACTTCCCGGATGGAGTTGTGAATGCGCCAAGAGCAGTTTCCTAGGCTACGGGCGGCTTTGATAATAACTTGGGAATCACCCTCAATGATGACTTTTGAGGAGGACTCCCTGAGGGCGGTCAGCCTGATGAGGAGGGCTACTGCTTCGGTGAAGTTGTTAGTCTGGATGCCAAGCGGTGCAGCGTACGCCATGATCAGGGCCCCGTGATAGTCTCTGATGACCCCACCCACTCCAGAGGGCCCGGGATTCCCTTTAGAAGCTCCGTCGAAGTTAAGTTTGACCCATCCAAGGGGGGCAGTCCACCTCGTCATAGATCGATGGGAGGGGGCGAGGGGGACCGGGGGAAGCTGAACTCCGAGGGAGGATAGGAGGGTGGCCTCGCCCAGCCGTTGGGGCGCCTCGATCAAGGGGATGGAGCGAGAATTCTCAAGGGTGAAGGACACCACCTTGGTCGCTATCCACTAGGGGGAACGGGCCGGGGAGGAGAAGGCTCTGCTGTTGCGCTCAAGCCAGAGTTGCCAAAGTAGATGAGGAAGGCAGGAGCCCCAGAGGAAGCGGATGAAAGGATGGGCAAAGGGGTTGGGCCACTGAGATAGGAGGTCAGATATGGAGTTGGGGGCCACCCACTGAATAGAGAATTGGGAAAGGATGAGGCCCAGGACTTCAGAAGAGAAGGGACATCTGATAAAGAGGTGATTAGTGGACTCCCAGGCAACACAGTAGAGGAAGCATCTATTCGGGATCTGAAAGCCCCTCCTGATTAGGTTCTCGATAGTCAGGATCTTGTTTTGGATGGCCGCCCAGACGAAGTGGCTGATTTTGGGGATCAACTTCTTGGCCCACACCTGTCGGGCTGGAAAGGGGGCCTCGTCAGGGACTCTTTGAAGGTTGTAGGCAGATTTGATAGAAAATATGCCACTAGGAGTGCCATGCCAAACACATCTATCATTTCCTCCGGAGGACGAAATAACAGTCACCTTGAGGAGGCGCTGAAGCCTGGAAGCTTGGAGCGGGTGCCTGGGGTTCAGGATGGGTTTCCAAGTAACCCGCCCCTGGTTCTAGGAAAGATAGGCCAAAACTCTGGGCCCTCTATCCGCCAGCCCTGGTTTGAGGATGAGGAGATCTCTGTCAGCAGTCAGGGCCTCATCATGGATCCACCTGTCTTCCCAGAAGTCGATCTTGGCTCCGTCCCCGAGGATCCATCTGGTCCCTTTCCGAATAATGTCTTTGGTGGAGATCAGGGATTTCCAGAAGGTTGATCCATCTCGGGGCTGAGATTTGCTGAGGAAGGGGTGATGATGGTAGTATTTCCTATGCACGATGCTGACCCACTCATCAGGGGCATTGGTGAACACCTTCCAGGCGTGCTTGGACAGGAGGGCCTTGTTCATGAGGGTCACCCGCCTGAGACCGATCCCTCCCTCGCCTTTGGGGCGGTAGACCAGGGGCCAGGAGACCAGGGGAATCCTCTTCTTATCTTCGCTACCCGACCAGAGAAAGCATTTCTGAATTTGTTCGATGTGGGCTGCAATGGAGGCCGGGATTCTGAAGACTGACATGAAATATATCGGAATACTTTGAAGGACCGTCGCCAAGAGGGTGGCTCTGCCAGCCTGAGAGAGGAGGTGACCTTTCCAGGGGGCCAGCTTCCTTTGAATCCGCTCTATCATCCCGCCCCACAGGGCCTTGGAGGACGCACCTATAAATAGGGGAAGCCCGAGGTAAGAGGAGGAAAGGGAACCGAGGGTACAGCCTAGAATCTGCCCAATTCTGATTTGCCTAGCCAAGGGAGTATGGATGAAGAAAATCTTGCTTTTTTGGAGGTTAATTTTTTCCTGGCCCCCTCCTCGTACAGGGTCAAGATTTTCTTGAGGGCCTTGGCTTGAGGGATCGAAGCTGAGGTGGCGAGGATGGTGTCATCCACGAACTACTGATGGGACACAGGGGGTAGGCCCGACGTAGGCCTGATGCCCAAAATGAGTCCACGGGAAACAACACTCGAGATGGTACATCCCAGGGCCTCAGCCAGGATAATGAAGAGGATCGGGGATAGGGGTTACCTTGTCGAAGGCCTCTAGAACTGGGGAAGAACCCGATAGGGGATCCGTTGATGAGGATAGAGAACCAGGGGGAGGACACACAGTTGTTGATGAGCCTGACCCAGGAGGGGTGGAACCCAAACTTAAGGAGGACCTTGGAAAGGAACTCCCAGTCGACTCTATCAAAGGCCTTGTTCATATCCAGCTTGAGCAGAAAGGAGGCCTTTTTGGAAAGGAAGGCCGAGTGGATGGCCTCGTGCATGATTATAACTCCGTCTGTGATCAGTCTGCCTTTGATCGAGCTTCCCTAGCAGGGGGCAATGATCAGGGGAAGGATATCCTTGAGGTGGGAGGCCATGGATTTAGTCAGGATTTTGTACAGGACATTGCACAAGCTAATGGGGCAAAAATTTGAGAGGGATCTGGCTGCCTGGGACTTGGGGATCAAGGCAATGAAGGTGGAGTTAATACCTCTGGGGATGGAGCTGGCAGTCTGGAGGTCTCGGATGGCAGCACACACTTCTTGCCCAATGATGTCCCAAAAGGATTGGAAGAATCGGGGGGAAACCCATCCGGGCCCGGGGCCACCTCAGCCTTCATGGAAAAGGTGGCAGCATGGATTTTAGAGTCATATGGGGCTTGCACAAGCATCTCATTTGCCATGGCCGAGACTGAAGTAGGGATATGTTCTAGAAGGGAGTCTGTCACTTCTGAGGACATGGGGGGGCTATCGCCAAGGAGCTCCTGGAAGAAGTTGGTGGCTTCAGTCCGAATGTCCTCTTCTTCCTTGATAATTCTGTCGTCACTGCCCACCAACTCAGCAATTTTGTTAGAGCCCCTATTCTTGAGAGTCGACGTGTGGAAGAACTTCGTGTTAGCATCACCATCTTGGAGCCACAGGGCTCTCGACTTCTGCCTCCAAAATGTTTCTTCCCTGGCCAGGATGTTATGATACTCGTTGAGGGCTAGGCGTTCCTCTTCCCTGTTCCCCGGGTCTTGGGAGCCTGCCTGAAATCTGAGCTCAAGGTCTTCGAGTTTTTTCTTAACTGTCACTTTGTTTTCAAAGATGTTACCGAACACCTCTCTATTCCATACCTTGAGTTGCTCTTTGAGGCATCTCAGCTTGTGGTAGACTTGTTCAGCGGGGCGCCCAGGGACTAGGGGAGCCCACCAGCGGCCTACCTGGGCCCTGAAGTTGGGATGATGCAGCCACATGGACTCGAACTAGAAGGGCCGCTTGGGGGAGGAGCGATGATCGATTTCGAGGAGGAGGGGGCTATGGTCAGACCCAATTTTAGGGAGGGCCAACAAGGTTGCGTCAACAAACAGGGGAAGGGCTTCCTTGGATAGGAACACTCTATCCAACCTGACCTGGATATGGCTTGCTCCCGCTCTTCTGTTTGACCAGGTGAACCTGGCTCCTTTCAAGCTGACGTCCATGAGCTCGTTGAGGATGGTGAAGGCTCCAAAGTCCCCCATGCTTTTTCCCGGAGCCGCTGAGCCCCCACTTTTGTCAAAAAGGAATAGGGGACTATTGAAGTCCCCTGCCAGGATCCAGGGGAGGGGGGCAAAGGCTTCTCTCATCGAGCTGATTTCCTTCCATAAGCCCGCTTTCTCAATAGGGTTGTTAGGGGCGTAGACGTTGGACAGAATCCACGAGCGCCTTGACTTCACGCAATGGACCAGAATGTTGATTATTCTAGGAGAAGATGATATGAGCCTCCCCTCGTAAGACCGAGGATCCCACATGCAAAGCAGACCCCCGGTTGAGCCAGCCGCAGGGGTAGACAGGGACTCGCAGTTGCGCCAGGTAGCTTGGGCTACTCATCGGGCAACAGCATCATCTATTTTGGTTTCTTAGAGAAGGAGGAAGGACGGGCGATGATCCCTATGGAGTTGGTCGAGGATCCTTTTCTTGGGGGCACCATTGAGCCCCTTGACATTCCAGGTGATGAGCTTCATTTGACACCCTTGTGGGGTCGCTTGCCCCCCTTCTCGGCCTGAGCGGGGGGTTTGGGTCAAAGGGCGTCCGTCTTGGAGAAGCTCACGACAACGTCAGAAAGAGTTTCTTGGGAGCCATTGGCTATGTCATCTTCGGTGATCCTTGTTCGCTGGTCGCCCAGGGTGGGCCGGCCTCTCTTGAGTTTGCTACCAAAGTCTGTGGTGAAAGTCCTGCTTTGGGTCATCTTGGGGCTGACTTCATCGGGCCCGGATGGAGAACTACCTTCAACCTCTTCGTCTGACCTCTCGAATCCACACTCCAAGGGGGGAAGCCCAGCAGAGACCACCGGGAGGGCCGGGAGGGGGTCGAGGGGGGATAGCGGGGGTGGGGGGAGGAGGGAACCCCGATAGAGGAAGACGGGAAGGTGGGAGCCGATGGGGAAAAGAGCTCGGGTGGCTCGTAGACCTGGGGGGCACCAGTAGGGGCCTACGGGGAGGGATTCGCATCGAGCGGGGAGGGAGAACCTGGGATCGGGGCCCGAAAGATGACCCAGGGGAGGGAGCAGCGGAAGGGGAAACCTAGGGAAGACCGTCCTCCAGGCCAGGGCCCACTTGGGAATCCTTTGGGACAGAAGGGGAGGCCTCCTTGGTGGTCCAGGCCTGGGATCTATGGTCATCGTGAGGTGGCCCTCGGGATGGGGCCCGGCCTGGTCGGGAAGGGAGTTTGGGGAGAGGGCCATCAGCCTTTTTGGATACAGGGCATTGGTGGGGGAGGTGACCCTGAGTGCAGCAGAGGGGGCAGAAAGCAGGTTTATTTTTGTAAATCAGGGATTGGCACCAAAAGAAGGACCCAGAAGAGATGGTCACAGAAGAGGGAAGTTCGGATTTGAGATTTGCATTGATGCAAAATCTGGCATGAACCATTCGGGATCCTGCCTTGGTAGCGGGGTCGAAGGCCACCAGGTCCCCGACCGACTGAGCAATAAGTCTTAGGATGTCTTCGTGCCACAGGTGGAAGGGAAGGTCTGGGAGCCGGACCCAGACCGGGGTGAAGTTGATGCTTTGGGTGTTGGGGTGGAAGTCAGCTCCATATCGCCTGAGGAAGAGGCTTTTGCGTCCCAGAAACTAGGGCCCGCCCGACAGGATCTTTTTGGTGTCATCATTGTTATTTAGTTTGATGATGAAGAATCCCTTGGTAAGGGCAACCAGCTGAATATGCCCGAAAACCTTCCATTTGGAAGCCGCCCATCTGTGGATGGTTTCCATGTCTGGTCGCCCTCCCAGGAATTTCCCAACCAGGGAGACAGAGGATCCAGTGACAAAGGAGGAGTAGACCTCCTCTTGAATAGAAATGTGAGTGCCCTCGAGGGAAAGCCCTAGACCCAGGGCCCGAGGATGGGCCCTGGTGCCAGCCAAGATCTGTTGATAGGAGGGTTTGGGCCCACCCGAGACAGAACCCTGCCCAGGATCTGGAGGCTTTTTCCCTAGGCCTACGCTCGCATCGAGGCTGGCCTGAGGGCCCGGGCCCAAGATGTCATCCCCACCCTGGCCACCATTTTGCTCAGTCTCTGAGCCCTCCTCTGGGCCCATCGAGGGCCATGCGGGCCCGGGTCTGGGCCCTGACGTGCTCGATCCCACTCCTGCCTAGAAACCTGCACCAGTCTCTGAACCTATTCCCAGTCTTGCTCCTGCTCCTACTCCCGCTCCCACTCCCACTCCCGCTCCTGCTCCCACCATATTCTTCTCAACCTGTTCAACCTTTATTGAGTGTACTTTAGCCTCTAATATTTGGAGGAGAATGACCACTTTACTTGGCTTACAATGGTCCATTTTTTTTACTTTTGAACAACTTTGGAGGGATTGTGCTAATCAAGAGGGTGTTGATCATTTTATTAGGCAGTTAGTTTGGATGGGTTCTACCATTCTTCTTTGTAATATCTAGAATGAAAGGAACAGCCAAATTTTTAATCAAGAAAGGAAGGATATTCACTATATTTGAAAAAATACCATTGTCGACTTAGTTGAATCAGTCCATCAGCTCCTTAATCACCCCCAAAAATCCCACCAAAGATGGGATCAAGTGATGCAAAGATTAAATATTAAATATTCTAAGAGCAACCAACTTAATGGTAATGTGAGTAATTGTAAGATGGATAGAACAAGGAATTGGCAACCTCCTCCTAAGGATTTTGGAAAAGTCAATATCGATGAAGCCTCTAGAGGGAACCCTGGAAAAGCTAGTGTACGAGTAATTGGTAGACTTTCAGATGGCTCCCTAGTTTTTACTTTTGCTAAGAATTTGGGTATTCTATCCAATAACCTTGTTGATGGGTATGGTATCCTTAGAGGCCTTAAAGAGGCTACTAAGGTTGGATGGGAAAATGTACTAGTTGAGTCTAACTCTCAACTCATGATTAATATTTTGAAGACTCCTAAGAATCATAAGGTTGATTGGAGAATAAAAATAATTATTGAGAAGATTCAGTTAATCCAGATGGGATGTTTGAAAGTTGATTACAATAAAATGGTTAGAGATCAGAACAAGAGTGATGATGCTTTATCTAATTGAACTTTGGACAAAGGTGATCTTACTTGTTACAGCCACCCTCCTAGATGGTGGGCTTTACAAATAAGGGAAGCTCTTCTTTCTATCATTTCTTTGGATGGCTCTAGTTTTGGAGCTATCTAGTTTCTTCTTGCTTTATTTTTGCTTCTCTTTGGTTCGATCAGGGTATTTTAGTTCCCTAGCTCAAACGAATATATATATATATATTTTTTTCTCTGTTGATTCTTGCCTTAATAGTATTTTGGTCTAGAAAGGTCATTGTTGTGTTCTATTTTTTTCTTTTTTCTTTTCTATTTATGTGTGTGTGTTTTTTTTTTGTTTTTGTTTTTTTTTGTGTTATTTTTTGTTGTTTTGTGTTTTTTGTTGTTGTTCTTGTGTTTTTGTTTTTCTTGTGTTTGTGTTTGTGTTTCTGTATGTTTGTGTTAATTGGTGTTTTTGTATTTTTGTGTATGAGTGTTTTTTATGTTTTTATTTTTCTCTGTTGTCTGTTGTTGGTTGTTTTTTATTTTATTATTTTTTAGGTTTTGGTTGTTTTTGTTTTTCATGTTTTTATTGGTTGTGTCTTTGTAGCATTATGTTATTTTTTGTTATGTTTGTGTTTTGTTATGTTGTTCTTGTGTTTTTTATGTTTGGTTTGTGTTGTATTTTTTTTATCTTATTGTGTGTGTGTTTGGTTGTGCTTTATCTTTTTGACACACTCAAGGAAAATGTTTTTTTAATATTTTTGTGTGTTTGTGTTTGTGTTCTTGTTTTCTGTTGCTTCAGGTTTGCTCCTTGAGTATGTCAAAGGTGGGGCCAAGTGCGAGCCTTGGGCGATTTTTGTGGAAGAGATACCCATGCCTCCTTGGGTCTTACCCGAAAGTGGCATCTCTTATGGGATGTTTTTTCCACAAAAAATATATATGAAATAAAAAAGAATTAATATATATTACACTTAAATTTGAAATAAATAATAATTTATAAAGTTATAAAAAAAGATCAAACATCAATTTTTTGAAGATTACAAAATAAGATTTGTAAAAATATTTTTAATGAATGATTGATATGACATGTATCAAATTAATTTCTCTAATTAAATTCTCTTTAATAAAACTAATAATACTAATAAAAACCTAAAACTTAGGATTAGGCACAAACGGGTGCCAAGAAGGAGGTAGGGATTTAGTGGCAAAGTGGCATGGCTATTGAGGATGAGAGGTTTAGAGTAAATCCAGTGTTTAGCTAATTTAGATAATCATTGTAGACATATGGTTTAGGAGATTTGGCTCCAATGTAGATCTCCTTTTAGTGTTGTAATCAAAAGTGGTTAGTTCTTAGGATCTTAGGTTTTAGAGTTATGAAAGTTTATTGGAAAGTTAAAGGGAGGAAACGAGGGTTTTTGTTGGCCAAGGCTAGGAGGAGTCTCATTCCAACTTGTAAATAATCTTTTTTAGTATAATTTTTTTGAATTATTTCTAAAAATATAATACTAATAAAAACCTAAAACTTTGGATTGGCCTCTATATTGTACATATTAAAAAAATTGTATTTTTTAAATACCATTCTATGTTTTTTCATGGGCACATTGAAATATTCAAATAACATATTATAATAATAGCATGATTCTAATAAGAGTGCAGCATATCACCAGTTGGGATTGAGTTCAGTAGTGGGTGTGAGCACAAGCTCAAAGTGAGTGCAGCTGGAAGCATAAACTGAAAGTGAGTGTATTTGGAAGTGAATGTGAGTGCAAGCCAAGAGTGAATAGGAAGTTTGAGCATGAAGTAGAAAACAAAGTGTGATTCAATTGAAGAAAATCCAGTGCGGTCTAGGAGGAAATTCAATATAAGAGGGAGTGCAAACCGAGATTCAATCATGGAGGAAGAGCAGTGGGTTCATCTAGAGTGCATCAATACTTCAAACCCCTACTTCAAATGCGTGGAATAATATTTCCAAAAAATTATTGAAGCAAAGTAACATCGTGAAAAATAAGAGACAAGGGCTATTACAAGCAAAGAGGAAGTACAAACTGAGAGTGAGTGCGAGGTAGAAGAGAGTGCAATTTGGGAGCGAGTGCAATCCGAGAGGGAAGGTGAGTCAAGAGGGAGTGCAAGCCAAGAACAAGATCCATTAGCTAGCATGGAAGGAAAGTCATAGCAATAATGGGAAGTTAGGATCCCCTAGTTGAAATTGTGGAGGTCCAAGTTGGAGATAAATATAAGAGCGAATACATGGCAAGTTCGATCAAGATAGCAGAGGTTACACCAGGAGTGAGTATAAAGGATGAGATGATTGAACATGATATAATGGTTCTTAAAAGTAGAGGGTTAATATGTAAGTTCCATAGATCATGGCCAAGGTTTTTGGAGATTCAAAATTGGATCAAGTGGAAGTTGGGATTAAATTTAAATTAATTTCTGGATCTTCATCCTAAAGGTTTTTCTCATCATCTCTTCAAGTTTAGAAATTAGGGATAAAATAATGGTTGGTGGCATTTTTTCTAGCATTAAGATGCACTTTATTTGAGACCATGGAATAATTTTTTTTGTTGAAACAAAAACTATTAAGAAGCTTCCAGTATGGGTTAGGATTTTTGGACTTCCATATCAGATTATAAATAGGATGTTATGAAGAATATTGGAAATACCCTAGGGGAATTCATCAAAGAAGGACTAACTAGTAAGGAGTGAAAGCATGCTATATATACTTGAATATGTGTTGTTGTGGATATTTTAAAATCTTTGCCATAATACATTAAGATAAAATCTAAATTAAGAGAATGACATCAACAAGTAGATTATGAAAATATCGTATTTTGTTGCCATAATTGTTATGATATTGGACACATGGCAAGAGTTTGCAAAGTAAAAGCTATGAAAAAAGAGACAAAAAATTCTAACCATGAGATAAACTTCAAGATGAAGCAAGGAAATCATACAATAATAGAAGCTAAATCAGATCAAGGATATTCTCCTCCGGAAAAAAAAAGGTAAAGAAAGCTTATCTACAATATCATTTGGTAAGTTTAGAAGGAATTAAAGGTGCAAAAGAAGATGTGGAGAAAAATATTAAAACAAAGACAACAAAAGAGGTCAAGTTTATTCTAGGTAAATCATATTTATTTTCCTCAAGTAATATAGAATCCTCTCCAAGTAATAAGAGTGAAAGGGATGAAGATGTTATCCCTTGCAATTCAAGGTTTCAATAGCAAAATAATAATAAAATGAGGATGGAGGAAACCTATAATAATTTAGGTTTTTTAGAGTAAAATAAGAGGGTAATTGCTTCAGAAGAGCATCCTTGAACTTTAGGGTTTCTAAGGCAACATAAATAAGATTGTGCTTTTGAGGTTATTCCTTACACTTTAGATCCTTCAGAACAAGGTAAACCTAAAGATAATAAGTCTTACTATGAGCAATGTGAGAAGAATGAAGAGATTGATGAAGATGGGAGTATTGTTGGGAATGAAAAAAAGAGAGGAAGATCCAAGAAGCAATAAAAACAAGAAAAAGAAATACAGAGGGATATTGATATGGGAAAACAAAAGCAAATATCACACGTGCTAACAAAATGTGGGACTAAACCCACAAATTAAAAAAAACAATGAAAATAATATCTTGGAATATTAGGGGAATGGATAAGAACCCTAAAAAAAGGTATTAAGAAATTATGAGGTTGTTATAGACAAGATATTTATAGATATAGAAGTTAGGCAGAAAATATTTTAGCCATTAGCGATGTTGAATTTCATCTTGGAAGAATTTAAATTTCAAAAGGCATATGATATAAATGGAGTTGATTGTGGAAACTTAACAGATTGAGGAAGATGGAGAATATCTTTGATAGAAAGACAAATGAAAAATATCTTTGATCAAAAGGTAAAGTTGGATATGCTTTAATTAACTTGTTAGAAATGTAATGAGAGCAATGTAATGTTTTATTTTTGTAATGGGAGTGGTCCCAATAGAAGCCACAATAGCTTATTAAAAAAATTAACATGATTCTTATAAATTTAATCATATTTTTTAATTAGTTATATTAAATTTAAAAACTCTGATTCATCTTATAATTATGTATTTTTTTATAAGATTTGAATCTAAGTTTTGTTCTTGAAAGTTGAAAATTGAAGAATTTAAATCCTTAAATATTATGTTCAACAAATTTGAGAGATTAAACTAGTACCATTTATATATTAAGGTTTATCACATATTTAAATTTTAATTTAAAATATTAAACTCATACATTATTTCAATCTCATAAATAATAATGATAAAATTTTAAAATAATAACTTTATTAAAAAAATGCTAGAAAAAAAGAGGTTGTTCTTGGGTCCCTCACTTTTGAAAAATCACAATTATTTTCTTTAGAGCTTTAGAGTATACAAATAGATTCAATTGTTTTTTTTATACATAGGAGAATCAGGTACATCATGATTCATTTTTACTACCAAGCAAGGTTCAAATATTGGGTCTTCCTCCTATAATACCTATTCTACATCATTGTTGTTTAACTTGATGTGAAATGGACCACCAGTCACTCAGGATTGGTACCACCATCGTCGGGCTAACACGCACTCAGCAGCTTCAGGTCAGAATACTACCTTTGCAAACAACAACTTCAAGTCAGACTACTACCTTTGCAAATAGGCATGCCCCCAAGGTTTGAACCTAGGTCTCTTCTTGGTAAGCACCAGAACTTACCAATCTACAACTTACCAATCCACATAACCGCTAGGGACCAAATAGCTTCAATTCTCATCTCAATAAGTTGTTTGCTATAGTTAGATACCTGCAATTTTTTTCCTAAAAAGTATAAATTCTTGATATTTATTTTTTGGATCTTGATTTTTTTTAAAATATAGATATTTAGCATCCTTCTTCCTACATTTTTTTGTGTTGAAACAAAAAAAAATTAAGTAAAAAATCCCTCTAAAGTAAAAATCATTTGAATCATTTCATCCCGTTGTTGGCTCTTTGCCTTAAAATCCTATGAGTCATCTCTCTCTCTCTCTCTCTCTCTCTCTCACTCTATATATATATATATATATATATATATATATATATATATATATATATATACATATATATATATATACAACATTCCTAAAAATAATTTTAGAGTGAAAATCTATTGAGTCACTTTTCCATATATATGAACTAGAAAAATAACATTCCATGCTCATAAAGAGGAAGATAAAATCGAGTCATTGAAGAATTAAAACAACCTTCACAATACCAAAATTCCTCTTCTACTATCTATGGACTACATCTTAGTAGAGTAATATTTTTCAAACTTCATGTTATCATAGTATTTTTTACCAAATATGTATTGTTAGTTTCCTTCTTGTAACATAAGCACAACAACAAGAATTGTAATAAATTGTTTAACAATCTCAAAAAGTTAAATGTTTCAATCCATACTCTATCCCATAATCGAACCAACAACTAACAACTCAAATAATCCATTCAACCGTGATGTCCATTTGATGTCAATTTCTTTTGCTTCAACATACAAAACTTCTACTTGCTTCACAAAAATTATAATATGCTTTATCAAATCTGGATTTTTAGTTTTCTCCAATTCATTGATCTATAATTGGAAATCCTAAAACATTTTGAGTCCTTTGGAACATTATTTTGAATTTGTTATTTTTAGATTTTTTGTGTCAACTTCAATTAAATATATTACTTCCTCTAACCATGGAAAAGAGAATTTAACTTCATAATCCTTTATTAAAACCCTACTTTTTACTAGTCTATCTAAACATTTACTCTTTTCTCTTAAGGAATGTGTAAACCTGATTTCTTCTTCAAATTTTGTAGCAAGGTCTTGTATCTCCACAATGATCTATTGTATGTTTCCTAGAGTCTTTGCTTTCCTCGAAATTGCATTTATTATTATTAGTGAATTGCCTTCCATCCATAATCTATTCCATTTCATTTTTTTACATATTTTTTATCCATCCAAAGTCCCCCAAGCTTTAGCTTCGTTATTTGCAACAAAATATCATCCTTATTATTTCTTATTATTCTTTCTCATGATGCTAGTCCTAGATTTCCTTTAGATGTTCCATAAAAATCTCATTTTGACCAACTTTGCTTATGGTTGTTTCCACTTTATATTCTTTGCCTTCCTTTTGTTTCTCTTGTACCCAACATCATAATTCTATTTGATGACTTGAATCCATCTATCAAGGCTTTTTGCTTCAATATTAGGGATAGGGTGAGATTATAGGGCTAGTTTAGACTCATTTATGGCTAAATAAATCTTCCTTTTCACTACCTCTAAACAACTTTTCTTTCTTTTAAATATTATTTTATTCCTTTCCAACCATACAGTCTAAAGTATTTTATCTTTTGATGTATTTCAGATTGTCTCTAACATATCACTTTTAAAAATGAGTTGCCATCGTTGTATCATTCTTCAATTATATCATTCAGCACCATGCATTTACCAAACATATAAGAATTCGTTGCCACAATTTCTAGACTATTGAGTAGTGTCTTAAGAGATAATATATACTCTCCTTATTTTTACATGTGAGGGGCCATAATAATCTCTTCTTGTTAGCTTATCCTAGGATAAAATTTTCTTGTGATCTACTAACCATACAAACATTTTTACTTTAGGAATGCTCAAGCTATCCATATTCTTAAGTATTTTTTTAATTATTATTATGGTAAATGAAGGGATTTTGAAAGGGTCCCAAACCTTTTACATTTGTAGAGAAGAAAAATCATTTCCAACACCTACATAATATAAAATTTTGACTAAAAATGAGTATGTCGCATACTTAGATACATGAATTTTGATTTAACTCTATCTTATGAGGACTCAATATTTCTTAAATTCAATCCATCTAGTTTATTTAGAATATTCAAGAGCTTTGATAAATTATTTATTGGCTTCATATCAGATCTCCAATTCTATCCTGCTTCACTTTCACTTTCTTAAGATCTTCGAAAGCATCTGCCTAGTCTTCATTCAAATTGTAGCCTTCTTTATTTAGTTCTTGAATTTCAATTTAGTTTTCTTGAAAATTGGTCCCATGCTAATAGATATTTTATAGTGATCAATTTCCCTAAGGCTTTAAAACTTCTAACTCAACAACATCGAAGTATTTTTCTCTTTCAGATTTAAAGTCATCAAAACCTCCAAAAAAATATTATTCCTTACCTTGCATCCATCCATCTGAACTCACATGTTTGTCATAACATCAACTGCAACATTACCTTCCCTATAGATGTATTAGACCAAAAATGACTTGATTTCTAATAGTATATTCATTGCATCCTGAATAATACTTTCAATACTCCAGCTAGCGGTTTGCTTGGCATTCAAACTATTAATGATATTCATAGAATCCCCTTCCACTATAAGCTTCTTAACATTCATATTTTTTGCAAGCCTTAATCCTATAATCATGGTTTTTACCTCTGCTATATGGTTTGATTGTTAGAAAAATACTATTGAAAATAGACTCACTCACACAAAATACTGTAAAATAATTGAAATGCATCAAATAACAGAATAACACTATGCAGAAAGTAATTGTAAAATTGAAACAATCTCACAAAATAACTCAAAATCATAGGCCTCTTCGAGGGGGAAACCTCCTAAATATTTCATTAGCTTGTATATTTGTACATGGCTTCATATATTTTAAAGAATAACTTCATGCAACCCTAACCCTAAGCTCAAGAGTTGGCTTATATGCAAATGTCACTCGAGCTAGAATCTTCTACAAAAATCGGTTACATGAAATGGTCCCACTTGTCTAGGTGCCTTACTTGCCACATATAATTACAAAAGTATTACAAAATAACATTATAAGGGTGTCCCCACGTTGGACTGGGTCATTACATAATCAATTGAGAATTACAAAAATAATGTTAGGATGGGTTCCTAACATTGATGCTTGGCTAAAGTTCATCGTATAACAAGAGATCACTACCCCTGATCTAAATTTCAAAACCCCTCCCTCTCTAGACTTCCTTGGATTACCTCCATCAAATTTTAGTTTTACCCACTCTAGGGATAGGAGTCCATCTCACCTTTGAAATGAAAGCATGGTCAATGAAGATCTTATAATTGGAGATAGTAGAGCAAAGAATTTGAATAATATACAGATCCTAAGAAATCCATAATATACAAAGCGTCTATGAAGTTATGACTAAAAGAGAAGCTAAACTAGAATATTGAAGACGATCAACTTTGTAACATCTCTACCAAATTTCATAGTGCATAGTGTTAGTTGAAGCCCTAATTACAACATGATGCATGACATGGTGAACATGGTAGAAGAATAAATTAATGAGTTTAAGTTTTTAAAGAAGCACATTTTTTTATTTTTGGATTCCTAAGTTTATTTGGAGTTATAAGGTTTAGAAATTTTTTTTGGATTTTGATCTTAAAATTTGATGATAAAAGGAATAATTGAAGAATGAATTAATGAATGGGTGTTATAAGCAAATAAATAATTTAAAATTTTAACTGAAATTGGAATTTTTTGTATTAAGGGTGAACTTGATATTTAGAGAATTGAATTGGGATATGTAAGAGGACAAAGTTAAATTTGATGAATGAATTGAATTGGGATAATTGGGATATCTTCTATTCATGAAGATATTGCTTAAATAAATTTGGGATACATAAGACATTTCAAATCAAAGAAAATCTAAAACTATTAGGGAATGAATTGATTTGAGAACAATTAGATTGTGAAAAATTATTATGAATAGAAGGCAAAGAAATATGAGTGCTCAAGAAAAAAAATTATATGAGTCATGAAACACAAGAACTAATGATATTGGATAAAGTACTTAAATATATTATTGCAAAAGCAACTTTTGAAATTATTAGGATTACAAAAAATGCAGCACCAGAAGCCATACCACAAATAAAGATAAAATAAAAAAATGTTGATAAGAAGACAAAAGATTGAAGATTGAAGACTAAACGTCTTCACACCAAATAATGTAATAATAGGGGTGTTGGTGATATTATATTATTTGGTAGCATGTGGAATATTTATAAATATTAGATTAAGGAGTGAGTTTATATTTTGTCTAATGTATGTGTTAATATGTGAGCAGTTTCTAAGTGTTATGTAATATAGTGTGCAAGATGTGAGTTGTAAATTGTAAGAGTGCAAAGTGTCAAGTAACTAAGCCAAGAGTCATAGATATTAAGTGTAAAATATGCAAGTGAAGAGTCACATGAGATGTGGAAATATTTAAAGTGAAAAGTTGTTGGAGTTTTATCATATGTTAAGAATTTGGAAGGATACATCTCCTAGATGTTTGAGGGGAGTAATAGTCAGAATATTGAAGAGTCATGTAAGGTTATATAATGAAGATAAATCTTCATGTAATGTATGAGAGATTGCAACATTGTCAAATATCATAACAAAATCCTTGACATATTTGATGATTTATATGATATTTTCTATTGTGAAATATTGTTCTTGTAGACACCAAAACAGCACCAATTCGATTATGTGACTGCAAACACTGATCGCATTGACACACATAGCCCCCAGGGCAGCCCCTAGAGGTTAAACAGTGGTTCTAACCACTCACACAGTAGTTTTACAAGTCAGAGATCAATTTGGCACCTTTTAGGCACTTTGCTACTTACTCGCTCCACCCAGGGACGAGTGCATACTGGTACTTGTTCCACCCGAGAGGCAGTGCGATCGGTACTCATTTCACCCTAGGATGATTATCAGCGCTCGCTTCTGGGTGGGACGAACACCAGGTTTGACTGGAAAAAAGTCAAACCTCGGCACATGACAACTCAGAATTGCCACTTAGCTCTCCTTGCATGGCATAAGGGTGCGAGTGAGTTCTTTTGACAACTCATATCTGCCACTTGACTCTCCATTCACTACATGGGAATGAGAGTGAGCTTTTCAAGACAACTCGGATTGGCCACTTAACTCTCCCTTCATTGCATGGGAGTGAGAGTAGGCTTTTTCATGACAATTTAGATTTGCCACTTAGCTATCCCTTCATTGCATGGGAGTGCGAGTGAGCTTTTATAAACATACAAATACATGCACAGAGGCAGTTAAGAAGCCCTTGATCAAGAAGAAGTCTTCTCTTCACAAAAAAAAAAGCATTCATGCAAAGTAACACTTTTGCATGTTAATTCAAAGAGACCCCTTTGGTCTATAAAATGGTGAGCTTCCTCACCCAAAATAGATACAGAGAAGGAGCATTTGAGCAACGAAGTGCTGCCAATTTCATACCTAATTGCGATTTGTGCTTTTACATCCTTAATCTCTCATTCGAAAGGGAGGTTATTGGGTGACTATTGGAGGCACAAATCCATACCCAAAACTCAATTTTGACCACAATTATCCACAAAATTTGTTGACAACACCCCATAATCAGTTTTGGACCCATCCCAAGTGGATTGGTGCCGAAACGATGCTTCAATTGGTGGGCGTCCTACCCCCGGGCGCTCCCCAAACTATCACAGTGCTAATCGCCCCACCCCGGGATGATTAGAAATATGTGATAGATTTATTGTTTTTTTCTTTTGCATCTAATTCTAGATAGGTTAAATAGGTTACAGTTCAAATTTCATGTCATTCTAATTATTTTTGACCAGGTTATTGTTGTTTCCCGCTTTCACTAACTTGCAGATGCCATCTTCAGAATATGGATCCTAGAGGCAAAATTGGAGAAATATAAGCATCTGGGTCGTCTCAAAATGCCACCAATTAGCTAACCCCAAGTTTGAAGGTCTTTTGGAGCTTCTGGGATAGGACATTGAAGAGGGTGCTTTCTGATAGGTTATTGCAGGTCTATTCGTCCCACCCTGGAACGAATACCAATCTGTCAAGGGTCTATTCGTCCCACCCTGGAGCGAATACAAAACTATGAGGAATATTTAGACTATTATTTTTGTGGTGGTCTTCTGATAACATATTTATGCTTCTGTCAAAATTTTAGGTCAATCCGAGGTCATTTGATAGTCGTTTTAATATTTTCATGCATGCACTGATAGTAGGCTTTGGGAAATACATGTTTCATTTTGTCTGCAGATATTACTAATATTTTCTATTTCTTTGAACGTAGGTTTTTGACAGTAGAGGAGCAGAAAAGAGCAAATAATCATATACGCAAGCAACGACGATGTTTTGGTTCGCCCATCTTACATGTGGGCACGCGAAAGAAGGATTGTGATCCATGGATGTGACAAGAAACACATTTGACACTCCTTTCCACTAAAAATGAAGGAGACGTATTGTAACACAATTTATAAAGCGTATCAATAAAGATATTACCATATTTCATATTGCTTTTATATTGTGTCAATTTGCATATGTTCTTTCTTGTTCTTTTCTTGTGGCATATTCCTTTTTGTTTCTGTATCCTCGTGCTTTCAATGGCGATCACGGTGGGACACAGTGGTTATCACCACTATTCAAAATACAAAATCAAATAACAATGGTTATCACCACTATTCAAAATCCTTGCTCAAAAAGAAAAATAAATAGAAAAATAAACAGTGATTTTCATCACTATATAGATGAGCAAGTCTCCCAAATCATTCAGCCAACAAATAACCTGAACTTGAATCCTGGAATTCTTAGCATTTGAAAACCATCTAGGTGATCCTCATTACAGGTTTGGTTGATAGCCTACCTGGCAATGGTGGTATCCTACCCACATGACGATATGTTCGTCACATTAGCTTTGCGTGTGTGCAGACCAATATTTGCATGTGGATGAGCTAGCTTATGGTACCTTAGATTGTCACATGGATTAATCTTACTACATACAACCATGAAGTTAGTGGAGCTAATTAGGTGATCCTCAGTATAGGTTTGGTTGATAGCCTATCTGGCACTGGCGGTATCCTGATAAATACCACATAAACGAACTCAATTGCACACATAGGGATGTAAAATAACTTGGTTAAATTCAAGTCGGATTTAGACCTTGTTCAAAAGTCTTGTGAGATAAATGTACAGTCTTGGCTAGTTAGTTAAAATATCTGCATCTCAGAAAAGCTTAACTACATTTTCAAACAACTGGTACATTTCATTCCGTACATAACCATCAAAATATATGCAAAATACAAAAACAAAGTTTTCACATGCAAAGTCATTTCACAAAGTCATCCCATTAGTACAGCAAGTCGGTCAAATCTTGTACAGTCTATGGTGCATCGACAAGTCATCAACAACTCATTTAATTCATTCCACATGCATACATCATACAAATTAGACACATCGCATTCATAAAAGCATTTGCATACATCAATGTAAATACATATACATAAAAACAAAACAGCAAATATCCACAAACAATAGCAGTAAAAGTGCTTAACAACGACACCTTTGCGCTTGACATTCAATGGCATAAAAAAATGATGTCGGGGTCTACCTTGTCGCTATCCTACTCCCTAAGAAGGCTACCATAGCTGGACCGCTCCATGGGAAGACGAATTTTCGACAATTTCACCCCCAATGACGTCCCCAATGGGTCAAAACCCACTCAAAAACAATAAAACAGTAAACCCCCAAAAACAACAAAAAATGCAACACAAACACAAAGTAATAAGCATTGCCGGACACAAGTGCTTTTGCACTTAACTTCTTGGCATAGAAAATCAATGTTAGGGCTCAACTTGTCACTCTCCTACTTCCCCAAGAAGGCTACCATTGTCGGACCGCTTCATGGGAAGACGGGTTTTCGACAATTTCCCCCCATTCTGGCATCACCAAAAGGGTTTTTACCCACCAAAAATAGGTCCAAAAATTGGGAAACTTCTCGAGCATTCAACGGAAAACATCTAAAGAGACCCTCACTTAATTCATCTTGGGTCAAGCGACTCGTCGCTTTTCTCATGGTCGTCATTCCTTCATCGATTCGTCGCTTGAGGGGGTAGTCACACTTAAGTCATCAACCAACAAACACATACCCAATCAAGGCAATGGCATGCATTCAAAGAATCATTGACAAAGACAATCACGCTCCTGCTTGGGGCAGCAAACAAGCAATAATCACAAATTGATCAAACGCTTGGTATTCATGAATCATGAACACAATGTTCCCCCGTGGATAAAAGGTTGTGCCCTTTGCTTATTCATGAATGATCAATGACCAAGCTCAAGTCACACCTCACCAAAATAGGTTAATACTTGAAATCAAATTCATTAGCCCGTCAGAAGCAAGGATTCAAGAATGCATGCTCTTTCCATACTTGGGGCATCAAGAGTTGGTTAGGTTACTGAGAAACCCTAATCATTAGTACTTTGGTTATCTATTTTTGCCCGACGCTGCGCCTTGCATAGTGCTTCCCAAAAAGGGGCATCTGTAGACACCAAAACAGCACCAATCCGATTATGTGACTACAAACACTGATCGCATTGACACACATAGCCCCCAAGGCAGCCCCCAGAGGTTAAACAGTGGTTCTAACCACTCACACAGCAGTTTTACAAGTCAAAGATCAATTTGGCACCTTTTAGGCACTTTGCTACTTACTCACTCCACCCAGGGACGAGTGCAAACTGGTACTCGTTCCACCCAGAGACGAGTGCATACTGGTACTCGTTTCACCTTGGGACGATTATCAAAGCTCGCTTCTGGGTGGGACGAACGCCAGGTTTGACCGACAAAAAGTCAAACCTCGGTGCATGACAACTCAAAACTGCCACTTAGCTCTCCTTGCATGGCATAAGGGTGCGAGTGAGTTCTTTTGACAACTCATATCTGCCACTTGACTCTCCATTCACTGCATGGGAATGAGAGTGAGATTTTCAAGATAACTCGGATTGGCCACTTAACTCTCCCTTCATTGCATGGGAGTGAGAGTAGGCTTTTTCATGACAATTTAGATTTGCCACTTAGCTATCCCTTCATTGCATGGGAGTGCGAGTGAGCTTTTCTAAACATACAAAGACATGCACAGAGGCAGTTAAGAAGCCCTTGATCAAGAAGAAGTCTTCTCTTCACACAAAAAAAAGCATTCATGCAAAGTAACACTTTTGCATGTTAATTCAAAGAGACCCCTTTGGTCTATAAAATGGTGAGCTTCCTCACACAAAAGAGATACAGAGAAGCAGCATTTGAGCAACGAAGTGCTACCAATTTCATACCTAATTACGATTTGTGCTTTTACATCCTTAATCTCTCATTCGAAAGGGAGGTTATTAGGTGACTATTGGAGGCGCAAATCCGTACCCAAAACTCAATTCTGACCACAATTATCCACCAAATTTGTTGACAACACCCCATAATCAGTTTTGGACCCATACCAAGTGGATTGGTTCTGAAACGGTGCTTCAATCGGTGGGCGTCCTGCCCCCGAGTGCTCCCCAAACTATCACAGTGCTAATCGCCCCACCCCGGGATGATTAGAAATATGTGATAGATTTCTTATTTTTTTCTTTTTCATCTGATTCTAGATAGGTTAAATAGGTTACAGTTCAAATTTCATGTCATTCTGATTATTTTTGACCAGGTTATTGTTGTTTCCCGCTTTCACTAACTTGTAGATGTCATCTTCAAAATATGGATCCTAGAGGCAAAATTGGAGAAATATGAGCATCTGGGTCGTCTCAAAATTCCCCCAATTATCTAACCCCAATTTTTTATGTCTTTTGGAGCTTTCGGGATAGGACATTGAAGAGGGTGCTTTCTGACAGGTTATTGTAGGTCTATTCGTCCCACCTTGGAACGAATACCAATCTGTCAAGGGTTTATTTGTCCCACCCTGGAGCGAATAAAAAACTATGAGGAATCTTCAGACTATTATTTTTGCGATGGTCTTCTGATAACATATTTATTCTTTTGTCAAAATTTCAGGTCAATCCGAGGTCATTTGATAGTCGTTTTAATATTTTCATGCATGCACTGATAGTAGGCTTTGGGAAATACATGTTTCATTTTGTCTGCAGGTATTACTAATATTTTTTGTTTCTTTGAACGCAGGTTTCTGATAGCAGAGGAGCAGAAAAGAGCAAATAATCATATACGCAAGTGGCGGCAACGTTTTGGTTCGCCCATCTTACATGTGGGCATGCGGAAGAAGGATTGTGATCCATGGATGTTGTGACAAGAAACACATTTGACGCTCCTTTCCCCTAAAAAGGAAGGAGACGTATTGTAACACAATTTATAAAGCGTATCAATAAAGAGATTACCATATTTCATATTGCTTTTATATTGTGTCAATTTGCATATGTTCTTTCTTGTTCTTTTCTTGTGGCACATTCCTTTTTGTTTCCGTATCCTCGTGCTTTCAGTTCTTATTCTATGAATGAAATTTATTGATATATATGTTATGTGAATTATTTTATATGTGATTTATATTTTATCCTTGATATTGGACTTGTGAGATAATCTAGGGGAATTCCCAATAAATTAAACATTATGTGACAAGCCAATGGCTATACAAAAGAAGCAATATCTTCATCGAGTTAATGCTATATATTTTCTTCATCAGATATCTATACTTATTAATGAATATTTCTAAAAGCATACTTGTACAACATGTATTTTGTGCATCCTTTTTTCAAGAAGCCCCTTACTAGTATTGAGGTATGCTAATAGTACACCAGGAGGAAAATGAAATTTTGAATGTGCATGCCAACTTTAGTAGTATTTATTGAACTAGGAAATTATTAAATTTTTTATGGACCCCAATTCTAGTTTTAAGAAGATTAGATAGAAGGATTTACCTCTTTCAACCTCTGTATTTAGGTTGGATCCCCGCTATATTAGATAAATTCTAATATAATTACATGAATTAAAGTGTAAAAATAAAATGCATTAAAGTAGATTTATGAAGTTTAGAGTACAAAGAAAAGAATTAAATATGACCATAAGCATAATAAGAAAGTGTGTGACCAATCACATGATAATCCAAATAACAACAATGTTCCCATTTGATTCAAATGAAATTGTGGAGCAAATAACAAGATGGTCAAAAGGGCTATGCCTCAATTACCTTGGACATATTTTGCATGACAAAGGTTGTGTACCTTTAGTTTATTGTTGACAAAGGAGTCCATACCCTACCCCAAAGACTCTGATAGATTTTCACAACATTTTGGGTCTTGCCAATTCCCATTAAATATTTTTATTAGGGCTCTCACACATTGCTTGGAAATTTCACCAAGTGACCAAAGAAGTTCCATTAGGGGGATACAAAGTAAAGAGATTTTTAGATTCTAAAGAATCAATTTTGTTAAGTTCCTATATTTTCCTACTTGATATATAGCAGCACTATGAGGTAATGAATGGTGCATCAAAATATGGATTGGAGTTGTCCTAATATAACATAGGCATATAATTGCCTATCATGATAAAATATTCAATGAAGTAGCTTGAGAAGACCCCACATATAACTAAGAACTCTACATCATTGTTTGAGCATGTAAATAGTAGTACTATTGATGAGGATTGATTATTAACATATGATTTATTTTATTATTAGTTTAATTTATCATAGGATTTAATTTATTACTTTCATTTATTATATTTATCCTATGTAAAACACATTAGTGATAAGCTTAAGTGAGCCTTCTAGAAGTTAGTTTGTAATGCTCAACTTAGCTATTTGTTAGGTTATTAGCTTAACTTAGCTATTTGTTAATTTGTTACTTTAAGTTGATGTTATTCGAATTTGCACTCTACAAGAGATATCCAATATCTTGTAATTTTGGAAAATATTTTGCCTATATAAACTTGTATCTTTTCCTGAAGAAATTAATAAAGTTTACACTTAAAATTTGTTCTGCATTAGTTGGTATCATAGTAGTTCTTTCTTGTGTGAATTTTTACGGGGAATTGCCTCTTGGGTGATTCCTTCCTTCCCCTCTCTCTATGCCCTTCTATTGGATAGATTAATTTTTATTCAAGCATTTAATTTTAGTCTAGTCTCCTTACATCTATTACTATGTATAAATGTAATTGTAGACATGTGTGTATACCACTATCACCTCATACACATGCCAATCTACATCGAACATCATTGCCAAACCTACATCATTCTCTGTAGAAATTTAAATCCCCTTCTATTAGATGATCTTTGATGTTTTGTTGAATTTAACATAAACTTAAATTTATTTATGTCTTTGAGATTGTTCTAGGGGTTCTATAGGTCATGATCTAAGTACATTCTGAAGCATACTAGCATGTTCTCCACCTAGTTGAGCTCGTGCAAGTACACCATGCATTTTGCTATGTAGAATCCACCAACATTTATGATGGTACTTGTCCTTGCAATTTGGTCATTTTATCTTTGTGACTCACATTATGACTAGCAAACATATGGTCTTATTTCTTATAGATGTTTGACTTAGTGATGGTTTGGCTTCCAAGCAGTGTGCTAACTATTGTACCTCCATGGGTTAGGTTCTGATATTGAACCTCCACATTTGAGTACAACCAAACCTCATAAATGTATAAGTGAGATATTGAATATCCATATTTGAGTACAACCAAATATTTGAGACACACATTAAGATTTGTAAGCACCAAAAATAGAAGCCTCAACAACACAATGGTCACATCCCTATTTAAACTTTAATGCATGTAGTTGTGCATGCAAAAATGGTAGCAGGCTCAATGAATAGATATGCTCGCCTCTCGCACTTCGCAAGATAAATTCACCACACTAATTCTCCAAGCAGCACTCCTTTTATAACAATCCTTTCTCTTTGTAACTCCAGTCGTAACTCCTCCTTTCAATTCTCATACACCACTTGTCAATTGTAATGCCTTCTTTATGTAACTCCTTTTGTATATATAGAGTAGGCATTTCATCAAACATGTTACATGCAAAGAATTAACACCACATTCTCCTACCATGACTGTTCGTCTTCTCGGTAATGATTGTTCATCTTCACCTTGCATGACTGTTCATTTTCTCTTTGCATGTCTATTCTTTTTCTCTTTGCATGTCTATTCGTTTTCTCCCTGCATGACTATTCATTTTCTATTTTAACGACTGTTTGTTTTCTCCTTCCATGACTATTCATTTTCTCGGTCATGACTGTTCATCTTCTCCACATGGGCATGCGTCCACTTCTTTCCACGTGTAACGACCATCTTAAATGATTTCAAATCATTAAATATTCCTTATGGGTCCACGTCACTCTGTAGTCTTCAGTTTCACCATCCTGGTATTCATGTCACGATATCATGACACTTTTGTTTCTCGTCCTGCTTGGCCTTTTCGAGTCGTGAAAATGTGACATGTGATATCGTGAAACTTTTGTTACTCTTCCTACCTAGCCTTTTCGAGTCACAAAAATGAGACATGTCGCGATATCGCGACACTTTTGTTACTCTGCCTGCCTGCCCTCTTTGAGTCATGAAAATGCGACATGTCGCGATATCATGACGCTTTTGATACTCTACTTGCCTGCACTCTTTGAGTCACGAAAATGTGACATGTCATGATATCACGACACTTTTGTTTCTCTTCCTGGCTGCCCTTTTTGAGTCGCAATAATGCGACATGTCGCGATATCGCGACACTTTTTCTTTCTCTGCCTGGCTGCCCTTTTTGAGTCGCGATAATGCGACATGTCGCGATATCGTGACACTTTTTATTTCTCTCTCTTTCTCTTTGCTTTGGCCCCGAAAATACAACATGTCGTGATATCGCGACACTTTTTCTTTCTCTCTCTTTCTCTTTGCTTTGGCCCTGAAATTATTTCTCTCTCTTTCTCTTTGCTTCGGCCCGCGAAAATACAACATGTCGCGATATCACGACAATTTTTCTCCTTGCTCTTTTTCTTTCCTTTGGCCCGTGAAAATACAACATGTCGCGATATTGCAACACTTTTTCTCCTTGCTCTTTCTCTTAGCTTTGGCCCGTGAAAATACAACATGTCGCGATATCGCGACACTTTTTCTCCTTGCTCTTTCTCTTAGCTTTGGCCCGCGAAAATACAACATGTCGAGATATCGCGACACTTTTTCTCCTTGCTCTTTCTCTTATATTTGGCCGTAAAAATGCAACATGTCGCGATATTGCGACACTTTTTCTCCTTGCATTTTCTCTTCTCTTCTGGCCGCGAAAATGCAACATGTCGCGATATCGCGACACTTTTTCTCCTTGCATTTTCTCTTCTCTTTTGGTCATGAAAATGCAAAGTGTCACGATATCACAACACTTTTTGCCCTTTGTTTTTTCACTTCTCTTTTGCATATGGGCCACTTCGGTCTTCTTGGACAACCTGTAACAACTTCACCCAAACATCAAAAACATCCTCATGAGCTTTTAACTTCACTGTACATACTCTAAATAACCTCTGAACTCTTATCCACTGCATCAACCGATCTTTCTGACTGTTTTGACAACAATGACAATACTGTCGTTGCACCTTGCTCAACAATATCCCCCTTTGGAATTGTTGGCAACACACATGCAATTTTTTGTAACTCTTCTCCCCCTTTGACAACAATACCAAAAGGGCTGATGTAAACTCCCCTTGAGTCCATGCACAACATTCTCAGACAAAAATTATTACACTTAGCAAAAATCACAAACATGAGCAAAAAGATAAACGAGTACACAAATGCTCCCCCTGAGAATGTGGTCCCGATAGCTAGTCAATTCTTGGGAAACGTGACCACTCCCTATTTATTGCAAAGGTATTCAGAGACTTCCTTGGGCAACAATTTTGTGAAGATATCCGCTACTTGCTATGTTGTTGGAACAAAATCATACTTAACCTCACCTTTCGCAACTTTCTCTTGCGTACAAAACGTTGTTGCTGCAATATATTCTGCCTCTGCTGTGGATAAGGAGACTGACTCTTGTTTCTTACTGTTCCACGCGACCAACCTATCTTCAAGATAGAATGCACCTCCACTCGTACTCTTTCTGTCATCTACACATTCTTGCTCAACTTGCAACCTGTCATCATGGGAGTGCTAACTAGCTTACAATCCTCCATTGTGAACTTTTTTTAGCATCTCTTTCACTAAACCAAATTATCAGAACTGTAATTTTTCGTAACTTTGAACAATGGCAGTAAGAACCATCAAAAGTACAACATTGACATATATCAATACTACCAATGGTGACAACTCTCAATTTAATCACCACCCTTCATGATACCGCCACAAACAACGACATGAACTGAACCACACTTTGGCAACTATACGACAACTCCCCGACTACTTTCCTTTCATCCTCAGATAACCACACAAATACATAGGAGCATTAAAATAAAACTTTAACATTTCTCCCCTTGAGGATGTGCTACCTGGAGCTGCTTAGTGCAATAAAGGAGTAATCTCCTTTAGTCCAAGGAGACACGATTTCCTCTCTTCTTTCTTTCTCCAATATTTCTTGAACTTAGGCTGAAGGTTTTCAACTGCATCCCTATTTTGAACCTTTTCGTGAACTTGAAAATTTCTCTTGGGTGGTTGTCTCTTGTACATCCTTGATGGATGATTATTTTCCTTTCTTTGATGCACATGATTTCTTCCCCGTCTCGTGTTGCATTCTTTGTGTCTGATGAAATCTACTGTCTTGCCTTAGATTAGATACAAAATTTCTTGGACAAGACCTTGCTATGTGCCCATGACCATTACATTTAAAACATTGCACATGGTGTTCAACCGGAATAACAGATGTATTTCTACCAGCATAACTCTTTGATCTATTATTCAATCCATAATAAATTGCCTTGTGACCATAATGGTTGCATCTAAAACAATAGCCATTAAAAGCATTATTATGAATAAAGTGAGAGTGATAGAACCTCTTTTGTTGTGGTTGCTTTGCTGTAGATCTCCTTTGAGATTTTATTCCTTTTGAGGATTCAGTTTCAAGCTTTTCTTGCTTTGATATTTCAGTAGTGGATTTCTTCTTCTCTGTAGATTTAGAAGATGAAGGTTGTTCAGCTTCACATCCAAGACCAAGCTTACACATGGGGCTTCTTTGTTGCCTTATCATTTTATCTAGTAGCTATGTGCTCTTCTCAAATTTGAGATTTGTATTGGCCTCTTCTAGTTGTTTCCTCAATAAAACAATCTCCTCTTCTTGTTTGCAGCAAATAATCTCTTTCTCATTGATATGTGACTTCAAGGCTTCTTCTATTTTCTTGGCTTTATGAATTTGTAAGAAGAGATCTTCAATATTATCCCCATATTCTTCCAACTTCTTGGATAGTCTTTTGTTATTTTTCCTTTCTAAACCCAACTCTTCAAGTGCAACGATCAACTCACCTTCTAGATCTACTTCAGCCTCTAGGTTTCATCACATGTTCTTTTTCTATTTTTTCTTCTTTGAGTGCCATAAAAAGAACTTCACCTATTTCCTCTTCAAAATCCTCACTGCAGTTGTCTTCTGATGAACTGACATTCTTGGAGATGAAACTTTTCTTCTTGAAGTTGCCTTTTCTAAAATTTGGTTTTTTCTTCCAATCACTTCTTTCTTGGTGCGATCCTTCATCACTTTTCTTCTTCTCATTAAGTGGACATTTAGCTGCAAGATGCCCAATGCCTCCAAAATTGAAACATTTAAACGGTAACTTTCCTCTGTATTTTCCTTTTCCCATTTTTAGTTTTCGAACAAATTTTACTTCCATTTCATCTGATGTCTCTTCTTCCTCGGATTCTTGTTTTGCTTTCATATTTTTATGGGCTTTAAAAGCAGCTTCTTTGTCTATGGTTTTAGACTTTCCTATTCTCATCTCATATGCAGTCAAAGAACCATGCATATCATCCATACTGAAAGAATTTAGATCTTTAGCTTCTTCTATAGCTGAAACTTTAGAATCAAATCTTTGGGGAAGAGATCTTAATACCTTTTTTACGATGATAGAATCTTCAATTTTCTCGCCGAGTCCTCTAATCGCATTAATGACTTCATTAACTCTCAACATTTATGCCTCTATGTTCTCATATTCATTCATATTTAATACTTTGAACTTAGCTTGATGTGTTTGTAACTTGGCATCCTTGATCTTATCGTCTCCTTCATGAATGCTCCTCAGTTTGTCCCATATTTCTTTTGTCGTTTTACAACTCATAATTTTTACTAGTTCACTGTCCACTAATCCGCACATGATAGCATTCTTTGCTTTTGAGTTATTCTCAAACAATTTCTTATCGGCAGTATCGGTTGGAGAAGTGGTGGGTATTGTGTATCCACTATCTACTGAATCCCAAATGTCGTATCCCAAAGCACAAAGATATGTCTTCATCCTGAGTCTCCAAAATGTGTAATTAGTTTCGTCCAACAATGGTGCTTTGTTTGATGAGAAGCCTTCACCACCTGCCATTGTGTTACTTCCAAGATCACCCTAGCTGGTTAAGCTTGTTCAGGAACTTGGCTCTGATACCAATTGTTATTCTCACAATGACATTGAAAGGGGGGTGAATCAGTGTAGCTCTTTAAAACTTAAATCTTCAACTCTTAAAGCCGAAACAATGAAAACTTAAAATCAAATAAAGCAAACATAACAAGAGAGCATCACACAACACAAGATGTAACGAGGTTCACCAATTTGGCTACTCCTCAAAAGTTGACTACTTGGACTCCCATCCAAATCCAGCCTTTGCAAAGTAACAACTTTACAATCAATTTACCAGCATCCACTGGAAGGAGCATTGACCCCTGATTTATCTTCACTAATAGAAAGGAGCACCAACCCCTGATTTATCTGCACCAACAGAAAGAAGCACCAACCCTTGTTTTATCTGCACCAACAAAAAGGAGCACCAACCCCTAATTTACCAGCACCAACTGGAAGGAGCACCAACCCCTGATGCCAAGCACCAACTTGGACTTCAATTCTAAAACTAGAAGATTGACATATAAATGCCTTCACTTTTACAAGACCCTGACTGGTCTATTGCTTACTCAACATCTCTCACGTAACACACCCTTCTCGCTTGCCTCTTGCTCGCCTCTCGTGCTCCTCTCGCACACTTCGCAAGATAAATTCACCACACTAATTCTCCAATCAACACTCCTTTTATAACAATCCTTTCTCTTTGTAACTCCAGTCGTAACTCCTCCTTTCAATTCTCATACGCCACTTGTCCCTTCTTTATGTAACTCCTTTTGTATATATAGAGTAGGCATTTCGTCAAACATGTTACATGCAAAGAATTAACACCATATTCTCCTACCATGACTGTTCGTCTTCTTGGTCATGACTATTCATCTTCTCCTTGCATGACTGTTCGTTTTCTCTTTGCATGTCTGTTCTTTTTCTCTTTGCATGTTTGTTCATTTTCTCCCTGCATGACTATTCATTTTCTATTTTAATGACTGTTCATTTTCTCCTTCCACGACTGTTCATTTTCTCGATCATGACTGTTCATCTTCTCCACATGGGCATGCGTCCACTTCTTTCCACGTGTAACGACCATCTTAAATGATTTCAAATCATTAAAGATTCCTTATGGGTCCACGTCACTCTGCAGTCTTTAGTTTCACCATCCTGGTATTCATGTCATGATATCGTGACACTTTTGTTTCTCGTCCTGCTTGGCCTTTTTGAGTCGCAAAAATGCGACATGTCGCGATATCGTGACACTTTTGTTACTCTTCCTACCTGGCCTTTTCGAGTCACGAAAATGTGACATGTCGTGATATCATGACACTTTTGTTACTCTGCCTGTCTGCCCTCTTTGAGTCACGAAAATGCGACATGTCGTGATATCATGACACTTTTGTTACTCTGCCTGCCTGCCCTCTTTGAGTCATGAAAATGCGACATGTCGCGATATCGCGACACTTTTGTTTCTCTTCCTGGCTGCCCTTTTTGAGTCGCGATAATGCGACATGTTGCGATATCGCGACACTTTTTCTTTCTCTACCTGGCTGCCCTTTTTGAGTCACGATAATGTGACATGTCACGATATCGCAACACTTTTTCTTTCTCTCTCTTTCTATTTTCTTTGGCCCCGAAAATACAACATGTCGCGATATCACGACACTTTTTTTTTCTCTCTTTCTTTTTGCTTTGACCCCGAAAATACAACATGTCGTGATATCATGACACTTTTTCTTTCTCTCTCTTTCTCTTTGCTTCGGCCCCTTTTTCTTTCTCTCTCTTTCTCTTTGCTTCGGCCCGCGAAAATACAACATGTCGCAATATCGCGACACTTTTTCTCCTTGCTCTTTTTCTTTCCTTTGGCCCGCGAAAATACATGTCACGATATCGTGACACTTTTTCTCCTTGCTCTTTCTCTTAGCTTTGGCCCGCGAAAATACATGTCGCGATATCGCGACACTTTTTCTCCTTGCTCTTTCTCTTAGCTTTGGCCCGCGAAAATACAACATGTCACGATATCATGACACTTTTTCTCCTTGCTCTTTCTCTTAGCTTTGGCCGCGAAAATGCAACATGTCGCGATATCGCGACACTTTTTCTCCTTGCATTTTCTCTTCTCTTATGGCCACGAAAATGCAACATGTCGCGATATCACGACACTTTTTCTCCTTGCATTTTCTCTTCTCTTTTGGCCATGAAAATGCAACTTGTCATGATATCGCGACACTTTTTGCCCTTTGCTTTTTCGCTTCTCTTTTGCATATGGGCCACTTCGGTCTTCTTGGACAACCTATAACAACTTCACCCAAACATCAAAAACATCCTCATGAGCTTTTAACTTCACTGTACATACTCTGAATAACCTCTGAACTCCTGTCCACTGCATCAACCGATCTTTCTGGCTGTGTTGACAACAATGACAATACTATCGCTGCACCTTGCTCAACAGCCATATGCTCATGGTTTCCATAGGATCATAGTGCTCCTCATGCAAACATTCTTGCCAAAATATATCTAATTATTTTTAGTCTTATGGATGGTGGTATAATATTTTTAAGAGCAGAGTTGGTGAGACAGCATGTTAATTTTACCTTTGTACTAAACAATGTTGTGCATATCAGCTTTATGAATGACAATGATATCAAGCTTGTCATATTACACAAAGATTTTTTTAATGTATTTTCTAGCACCAATTCTCTCCAATAGGGGAAAGACCTCCTGCAACATCTGACTCAACATCTTCGCTAAGTCTTGGTTTACCAAATAGTCAGTATTTTTGCTCAAGAGAAACTATGTCCATATTCTTAGATTTTTTACTGTATTGCCATTATTAGTAGGGAGAATTGTACATGCATTTATTGTTAAATATGTGCAATACCTAGTTGTGTTCTCCCCATGACATCTCTTTCTCACTCGAGCTTCATAAACTCACATGCACTTCATCGCAATGTTTAGTCTTTTTTATTTCAGCTTTGTGTTTAATGCCTCTTGTGAAGATATGTTTTCATCCATATTGATGAGTAGTTAGTGTTCCTTGGAGAAGCAAACTCCTAGGACATAAACTAACCTCACTTTGCACCCTATATAGTCTTTGAACAACTTTCTTTGATATCATGTGGTGAGCACAAAGATAAAACTTAATATTTATGTCGACTTGAAATGGTTTTCAAGTTGATTTTGCCTAACATTGCCTTTATATTAAACGCAATAATCCCATGAGACTTCATGTGAGGAACCAATGTTCTCAGTTTCACTTATGGGTACTACTTTCGTATAAATCTCATCATCAAAAACATCTTCATGTCTTCTTTCTATGACTCCTTCGACCTTGACATAGTGGTCACCAATGTTGGTAAATGGTATGGACCTCTAAGTAGCCACAATGCTGAGGGATATGGTAATGGTTCTCCTATTAGTTAATGTTGTAGACATATTTTTATCTTCATCCCATTTAATAGTAGTTAACATAATTTTGACCTACTATGCATCCTTTTAGCATGCTCATGGCCTTTGTTTTGGCATCTTATTCTTTGTCTAGATCCCGAAGTTAGTAGCTTCTTCTTAGAAACTTTTGTTCATAATGCTTTAGACCTACATTCTTTGATTTGACTTTTGAATTGGACTTACACATTGCTTTTTATCCTAGCAAAAGGATTTGGGTTTTTTGCTTCTTTCCTTCATTATTTTGGATCTCTACTCAATTGTGTAGCATAATATTCAATTTTTTTATCTTTGCAAGCTCTTTTGTAAGCATTTGAATCATTTCTTAGCTTTGTTCAAGATATTCAATATCTTCATTTTGACATGTAGAGACTCATTCATAAGAATTATTTAGTTCAAGACCATGGCCCTTTCTTTGATTCCATCAACCTTTCATATTATAGGTCATGATTTGGGTTATTATTCCAATCATGGGAATTGAATGGGTACTCCAACTTTGGAGTTGTCATTATCTCTTCCATGTTTCATGTCATATTTTGATTTATCTCTATTTTAGGGGATTTCATGCAATGCTTTATTTACCAATAGATATTATGCTTTCACTCCTTATTGATCATATCTTTGATAGTAAGACTTGTTAGGGCAATACCACATCAAGCACATTGGATCTCTCACCATCAAATATCTTTATCTTTTTCCTTCCCTTTTGAGAGCATTTTCTAAAAATGACTGTCATGATTCCTTGGAGAAATCAATGTTAGTTGAGGGAAACTAAGCTCTATTTTAGTCATGTATGGCTCAAATTTGGCTTATTAAAGTCCATTGTCTACAATAGAGATAGTAAATTTCTAAGCATTTTTATCCATCCTATGGAGCATTATGGAAACTAACCTAACCATGTCCACAATATTTCATCTTCAAACTAAAGGTTAGATAAAGGTTGTAATTGACTGATTATACATTTTTGAATGTACAATTTCAGGCATCTACACACATGGGATGAGGTCTTCCCCTACATTCAACATGGGTACAACTGAGCTCTACATAAATTTACCAAATACAATTCATTTCATGTATATTTTGGATTCCAACCCTTGACACCGATTAATGTATCTCTCCCTATGCATGCCATGAAGTATACATCTCATGGATAAAAGAGGTAAAAATGCAATATGGTTCATGGAATAGATTCAAAAAATCCAATAACAAGTCCAAACCCTCTTGAAGAAGATAAATCATAAATACAAGTAACACCAAGACTATCATCAAGTCCCACATCACTTCAAGGTTGGATATAAGGTATGGTTATATCCTCAAAAAGAGAGATCCATATGAATATTAGACCTCTTCCCTATGGACCTTACATTATCATCAAGAAGGTGGGAGATAGTACTTTTGAATTGAATATTTCATCTTATATTGGTTCACATCCAGTATTCAATGTTGATGTTGTTAGACCCTATCATCCACCTCTATTGTATTGCAATCAAGAGAATCTTCATTGATGTATTTGCATATAAGTATTACATTGTGAAGGTAGTTGAGTTCGATGAAGAATGAACCAACTCAACAAACTTATTCAACCTCCCCAACCATACATATCCTATTAAAATATAAAATTATGTAATAATACTATAACCTATAGTCTATAGTCTAACATCCACCCTTACTACATTATTTGGATATACAAAGTTGTTGGTGAAACAAGTCGAACTTGACATGTGCAAGTGCCTTGGTGAGAATATTTGCAACTTGTTCACTAGTGGGAATGTACTAAAGCTTAATGGTGCTTTGGTACCTCATCATGAATGAAATGATATTATGTGTCAATGTGCTTGGTTCTTTCATGAAACACAAGATTCTTGAAAAATTTTAAATACCCTGATTGTCGTAAAATAAGTGGATTGGATGATTCTTTGGAAGACCCATACTTTTGAAAAATGTGACATAGCCATATGACCTCGTAGACTGCATCATGATTTGCACAGTATTCTACCTCTATAGAAGATAAAGCAACCACCTGCTGCTTCTTACTATGCCAAGAGACAGGTCTAGATCCAATATGGAAAATGTATCCAAAAGTGGATTTCCAATAATCAATAGATCTAGCATAGTTTGAGTCTGTGTATCCCTATAAGAAGAATTTATCATTCTTCTTATACTCCAGGCCATAGTCTGTACTGCCACGGACATAATGTAGAACACTTTTTGTTGCTTTCCAATGACTCACTTTAGGCTCTTACATGAACCTTGAAAGATATCCGATAGCAAAACTGAGATCGAGCCTAGTATTTATCAGATATATGAGACTCCCAATTAGTTGATGATAGAGAGTTCCATCTACCTGAGGTGAAGTATCATATCACAATAACTAAATTCTTGGTTTCATTGGTGTTGTTTTCGGCTTGCAATCAATCATGCGATACTTTTCTATCAATGTCTTGGCATACTTCTTCTGTGTTATTTTTATATGATTCTTCATTTGTTCCACTTCTAGGCCAAGACAATAGTGAAGAAGTCCTAGATCTGTCATCTCAAAATATTATTTTAAATCATCTTTCACTGTATCAATCATGCTCTTTGAACTGCCCGTGATGATCAGATCATCCACATAGAGTACTAAAATCACTATGTCAATACCATTTTTTTTTATATAGATATTAGCATCTTAAGGACTTCTTTTGAATCCATGTTGCAGGAGGTGACTATCCATTTTTATATACCAAGCTCGTGGAGCTTGTTTTAACCCATACAAAGATCTGATAAACTTGCAAACCTTCTATTCTTTGCCTTCAACCTCAAATCCTTTTGGTTGGGTCATATACACTTCTTGTAAGTCACCATTCAAGAAGGCACTTTTAACATCCATCTAATGTAATTTCCACCCAAATTGAGTTGCCACGGCATAAAGTACTCTGATGATAGTCATTATTACCATGGGTGCAAAATTTTCCTCATAATCTATGCCTTCTTTCTGTGCATAGCCCTTTACAACAAGTTGGACCTTATGCTTATCAATGGATCTATCTATCTTATATTTTACTTTGAACACCCATTTGTAGCCTACGAGCTTCTTTCCTCTTAGCAGATCGACTAGCTTCCAAATTTTATTTTTCATGAGATTGATGTTTTGCATCCATGGCAGCCTTCCACTATGGCTCACCAAGTACATCTTGAACCGTTGTAGGTTCATTCTCATCCAATGTGGACATATAAACCCTTTCATCATCCACAGCCTCTTCTCTATCATCCTCTACATCAACTGACAAATCATCAAACTATTGGTAAAGTTCATCAACCTCTAAAGTAGATGCCTTTGCTCTCATATGTTGAGTCATACTATGAGTACATGGCATATCTAGAGATAGATATGAAAGTGAATTCAACATAGAATCTCTCAAAGTGCTAGTATACAATTTTTAAACTTTCTATTATTTCTGTGGAAGTTGAACCTCTTTCTCTTTCTTAGGTTCTTCTTCATCTAGGTATGTTGTTGTAGATATGCCATCTGATGTGAAAGCCTCATCAAATACAACAATTCTACTTAAGTGTGTCTTCTTGTTCTTAGGATCAATTAGATGATATTCTTTTGAATTCTCATCATAGTCAAGAAAGATACACTGCAAGGTTTTCTCATCCAAATTCTTCCTCTTTTCCTTAGGTATATGCATGAATGCCTTACATCCAAAAATGTTCAGATGAGAAATGGAGGGTTTCCTACCACTCCAAGCTTCTTGAGGAGTCTTTCCTTGTAGAGACTTTGTGGGTGCTCTATTCAGAAGGCAGGTAGTTGTACTCACTACTTATGCCCAATATTGTTGTTCAAGATTTGATCCCTTAAGCATACAATGAACCATTTCTATGATGGAACAATTTTTCCTCTCAGCAAATCTATTTTGTTGTGGAGTATAGGTTGTGGTTAGTTGTCTCGTAATCCCATGTGCATCTAAAAATGATGAAAATTCTTTGGAGATAAATTCCCCCCGATCAAAGCGAAGGGTCTTGATGGAACATCTTGACTCCTCAACATGCTTCTTGAACTACTAAAAGTATAAAAATACCTCTGACTTCAATTGAAGAAAGAAAATCCACATCCTCTATGAGTATTCATCAACAAAAAATTAAAAATACCTCTTTCCACCATAGTTGTTGGGCATAGGACTATACAGATAGGTGTGCACCAACTCCAAAGGTTTCTTAGCTTGTGAAGAGCTAGCCTCAAAGGGTACTCAATGTTGCTTTCCTACCAAGCAATCCAAGCAAACTGACAATGTGGATGAAAGGGTGGGAAGTCCTGTCACCATCTCATATTTACTCAATTCAAGAAAATATCCTGAACTCAGATGCCCATATCTCTTGTGCCAAAGAGATGTAGCCTCCTTTGTGTTATCCGCCATGGCAACATGAGGCATTGAAATGGCATCCAAAATGAACAAGCCATGCTTGTATGATCCTGTTGGTACATGCTTTCCTCTTTTGGTGATGAAGCATCTCTTCTTTCCATCTGCAATCCTGAAAGCAACATCCATGTTCTTATCCAAAATCTAAGGTACTGACAACAAATTGTTGGCCATTCTTGGGACTGTTATAATCACAATGACACTGAGATTAAAAGCAATTTAGACTTTTAAATAAACTGCAGCAGATTAAAATAGAAATAATAAAAGTACTAAGAGCATCACACATAACACGGCATTTTAACGAGGTTCACCGATGTGGCTACTCCTCAAAAAGACTGCTTGGACTACCATCCAAATCCAGTCAAATGCAAAGCTACAACTTTACATAATCATTCACCAGCACCAACTGGTAAGAGGCACCAACCCCTAAGTTTTATCTGCTACAACAGAATGGAGCACCAACTCCAATTTTTCCAGCACCAACTAGAAAGAGGCACCAACCCCTTTTTCAAGCTACAACTTGAAGATAATAATAAAAATTGCAGAATGTAACCTTTCACCTCAATTGTCACGATCTGCTGTTTTTCTTGCGTTCTGCTGCTTGTCGGCATTCGGATGCTGCTGTGAAAAATGATTCGCAATTTTTCAACCACTCCTCTATATCTCTCCGCGTTCTCTGCTGCAACTTCACAGAAATATCACTTCTACAGCCAGCACACTGTCATTTCACACTCGAAACACGACTTCGCATACCGCGTTCTTATCTTCTCTTCGCACCTCTCTCTCTGTTGCACCCAAACTTCATTCACATATATCGCATCACACCATTCTTTAAACTTGAATAACCCTTGCTTTTATAGAAGAAATTTTAGAGGCAAACCCTAGAAGAACGTCGACTGAGAAACCCTAGAATTTGTCAGCTGCAAAACCCTAAAATCTGTCGGCCCAGATTTAAATTTGTCGGCCTCAAACTCTTCTGCCACCTTCGTCACTTTCCTATAGCTTATTGTCGTGAAATAGTAACACGTCGGCCCTTTTAATTTAATTTAATATTTTAATTTTAAATAAAATAAAATTTAAACTAAATATTTAAAATTAAATATCTTCATCACCGGGGCATATTTTTCAACGAAACGAAGAGCCAACTTGGGTTTTAAGAAAAACCCATTTCAAATATATTATCCATGGTTTTAAATAAAACTTTTTATTTTGACTGCCTAGGTTTTCACAAAAAACCTTTAAAATTTAAACTAAATATTTAAAATTAAATATCTTCATCACCGGGGCATCTTTTTCAACAAAACGAAGAGCCAACTTGGGTTTTAAGAAAAACCCATTTCAAATATGTTATCCATGGTTTTAAATAAAACTTTTTATTTTTACTGCCTTGGTTTTCACAAAAAAACCTTTTCGCTTCTTGACATCTCAGGTTCTGAAGACTTCTTCTCATTTTGAATTATGTTTTCTGTTTCTGTGCATCTATCATTTAAGGACTCATGATCTGACTAAATTTTGAACTTTATCCTCTGCATCTGAGTGACTTCTAAACTGCCTGTCCATTGCATTATTAGATCTAACTAACTATATTGCCAACAATGACAATCCTCCTGCAACACCTTGCTCAACACTGAACTCCTATCCATTGTACTTTGGCTGCACCTTGCTGTTCAATAAACTCTTGTCCATTGCATCAATTAATTTGTCTGACTGTGTTGACAACAATGACAATACTATTTGCTGCACCTTGCTCAACAGGGACATAGAGAACCTTCTCAATCTGACAATGTCCATCTGGAACAGTGACAAAAATATCCCCTTCTCCTTTAAATCGGTTGGTCTTATCATCAGCAATGATCACTGGTTTGCCTTCCTTTTTCTCAAATGTCTCAAACCACGATCTATCACTAGTCATATGTTTATTGGCATTGAAATCAATATACCACACTGAATCCTTCTGCTACAAAGATATGTGGGTCATGAGCACCTTGTGTGCTCTCTCAAAATCTGAGTTTGATTCCTCATTCTAAAAATCTAAGTCTGATTCCTTATTCTCATAATCTGAGTCTGATTCCTCATAAGCAACATTGCTCTTGGGTTGCTTATTATTCTTCTTCTATGGTTTTTGTTGTCCCTTGCCCCTATTCTTCTAATTTTGGTCATTAGATTTCTTATTCTTGAACCAACACTTGTGGGTGTCATGGTTATTCATATCATAGATTTTGCAATATTTCTTCTCCTTTTGTTGAGATTGTTTCCATTTTCCTTTAGAGGAAGATCCTCCCTTTTGAAAATTTCCTTATTTCTTTCCCCTTTGTTTGGTGTAAAGTGCATTGTATTGCACTTCATCTCTTTGTAGTTGATTTGCCTCTTCAGTTTGAAGCAAATTAACCAACTCCATAAAAGAAACTTGGCAATTGGACACCTAAAGAGATGTGATCAACATTCTGTAGGAATTAGGCAAAGCTCTCAAAATGACTGATGTTAAGAGCTTATCTTCCACTGCTTTTCCCATAACATTCAATTTGGCTTTCAATTCCGCCACTCTACATAGGAACAACTCAACAGTCTCACCATATTTCATACTAAGAGTATGCAACTGAGATTGAAGGTTAAGAATTGTTGACTGATTCTTCCCTTCATAAATAGTAACCAAAGCATCCCAAGCTTCCTTACTATTCTTAGCATCACAAATATGAGGTTGGACCTCATCTGTTGTAGCAAGCAAGATGAACATAAGAGCCTTTATGTTTGTCTTATCAAAAGCATATTGATCTGTCCCTACTGTTTGAGGATGTTTGGTAGTGCTAGTGACTACTTCCCACAAATCCTCCACTTGAAGGATAGCTCTCATCTTTGTCTTCCATGGTGCAAAATTAGAACCTTTGAGCAACTGTGAATCTGATAGATATTTGTGAACAGTGGCCATTGTGAAGGTTTCTTATAACACCAGTTGGTCTCTCTTTCTATATACCTGCCAGGCCGTTATACTGAACCTTTCTCAAGATACCCGCCCTTACGTGAGGGAGACTATAGGTATATTGAAATCAGAATAGTACGTGGAACTTAGGTGGTACTAAAAAAGAATTCAATCAAATTGATGGCACCTGCCTCATAACCCTTAGGAAAAAGATAATGAGTTGGATAACTTTAAACCAAACAATAAAAAATAATTAGAGATAAAATGGAGTGAATATCAAAACTGGTTTGCCTTATTTCTCCTTGACGATTTATAGAGAACAAGCTTAGACACCGTTGTTGCAGCTATGTTAGATGGCAGATGCAGTAGCCCAAAGCACGATAACTTTACCTGTAAGTGTGAGTCAGAGGCATCGTAGATACCAAACACTGTCGTGCAATTGAATTGCACAAATAGGTAAAAATTTGGGGTCTTTTCTTTGTATTGCTTGTAAATTTTACCTTATGATTGAAATGCACAAAAACAGGAAATTTAAATGCAAAAACAATCACAAGAACCCACAAATTTAAACACTTAGGTGTCGGTTACCACCGAAAATGCACCTATACCAATTTTAAAAGATGTCGGTTACCACCAAAAATGCATCTTTGTTACAATGATTTTTGCAAAAAAAAAATTAATTTTTTTTTTACTTTGCAAAAATAATGATATTCAACACTCACAATTTCAATTTTTCTTTCTGTCAATACGGTAATCAAAATTGGACAACTGCTATACGGTAATCAAAATCGGACAACTGCTATACGGTAATCAAAATCGGACAACTGCCGTCTGGCAGTCTTCAACATCTCAAGCAGGAATTGAAATGGGTAATCAGGCAATCCTCTTATTAACGGAGGGCGTTCCAAGGCATGAGAAGTGTAGAAGGTACACGTGCCTCTTTCTGAAAAGTTGAATGAAAATAATATATTAAAAAAATATACCTTCAACATCTCAATTATTAACGATGCAGCATTATCATGTCATAGCAGTAGCATTTCTCATCTGTATTGCTTGGGCGACCTCACACAACATCCAATCCTTGCATGTGCCAAGGCAAACAGGATTGTGTTTGTTTTCGTCCGCCACGTCTCCAATGAAAACAACGACTGAATAAATTAAAGATTGAAACTTAAATAAAAAACTTTAATATACTGTTGTCAAATATACCTCCACACAAAAAATAGATGCACATTTACTGTCTTAGAAACTGTAGAGAAAAAAATAGATGCGTTCTCCAATGTAATGATGTGCAGGCCTTTGTCCATCAATGAAAATATTGATTGTGGAGTGTTGCAGGACTATAAATCACATTGCCCATAACCAACATAATACCTTACCTAGAATCCAATGTTTTGCTCTGATACCATATTACAATCAAGAGAATCTTCATTGATGTATTTGGGTATAAGTATCACATTGTGCAAGTAGTTGAGTTCGGTGAAGAATGAACCAACTCAACGAACTTATTCAACCTCCCCAACCATGCATATCCGATGAAAATAGAAAATGATGTAATAATACTATAACCTATAGTCTATAGTCTAAGATATTGAACACTTATAAAGTAACAAAATAACTTGACATTGAAGAGTTCTATCTAGAGAGTTTAACACCATTAGAATAGAATCAAATTTTTGATACATGGACTAAGACCACCAAAAGGAAGTTTATTTAGATGTTCAAAGTGGTCAAGGTAAGATAGTCTGGTCACCGAGGGGAATGGATCATAAAAAATTAGATCAAGAAATAGTTTTTGCACCTAACATCAAAATTTGATGTAATGAGGACCATTGTTTTTCAAGGAGATGAATGATCTAGGAATGTGACCTTGTTAGGCCATGGCTAAGGTAAATTTGGCTGGGTGCATTCCCAAAATTTTTTATCCAAGTATAGAACTAGGGTTCAAAAACATTGTAAAATATGGCTATTTTAAATTACCAAATGCCAACATGAGTTGGTACCTTGGACCCAAACTCTGAACTTTAAAGGATGAACTCCTAAGTCCAAAAGTGTAAACTTTGAAATTCGAATTCTGATGCCCAAACTCCAATATCAAACTTAAAAGTCCAAATTTGAAGTCCAAAGTCTAAACTTAGAACTTTATAACTTAAGGAAGGTGAAGCACCACATTTCTAGATGGATGACATTCCATATTCAATATGATGGATTTCCAATCCACCAAATATTGTATAAAGAAGGATGCATCCTTGGTTATAAAAATCATGAGTGACAGATACAATGTTATAGCCTTACATTTCTTCTCAAATATTGTTTCAATTGTACTCTCATTTTTAGGCAATAATATTGTTCTACTACTTGACCTATATTTCTATGTCCTAACTTATTTTACTCTCCTATTTCTAAATTATAGTACTTCTAGATCGATCTTAACTCAAAATATTGAATTATGAATTATTTACCGATAAAAGAACTTAATTATTTTTAAATATTTCATACATCAAATTTATTATGACAAACAAGAACAATCCTAAATAACATTAGTTTTAAATAAAATATAAGATAAATATTAATTTTAGAAATGATACCATTAAAAAATATATATTTCTAATTGTTTCATATTGTTAAATATTATTTTGACTTTAACTCATACTCACTTGATTGTCCTTGGTCTAATAACTACCAATAACACAAGTGGTTTATAGCTATAGATATTATTTTCACTTTAATTTATACTTACTTGATTGTTCTTGGTCTAATAACTAACAATAACACAAGACAAAGAGTTGGTCTAATAACTAACAATAACACAAGAATAAAGAGTTATATTTTAAAGTTGTGAATTTTGCCATGTAAGGGATATCATCTTTATATGTTTTCATCTTTGAAAATGTAAAGAGTATCCTAATTTTTTAGCTTTACTTTTACTTATTAAAAGAATGATTTTATTATATTTTTAAGCTTTAAATTTTATATTAAAATTTATTAATTTATTTAATTGGTTATATGAGATTGAGATGGATCTTATTTGATTACATATTAATGTTATAACAATTTGACTATTATACATGTCTAGCTTGGCAAGATTTAAACTTGAGTTTTTTTTTGTTTGTGGAAAACACCCCAAATGGGATGCCACTTTTGGGTAAGTCCCAAGGAGGCAGGGGTATCTATTCCACCAAAAATACCCAGGGCTCGCACCTGGCCTGCCCCCTTCGACACACTCAACGAGCATGCCTAAAACAACAAAAACAAGAACACAAAAACACAAACAAACACAAAAACACAACAACATCAAAAAACAAAGACAAACAAATAATAAAAACCCAAAGACAACACACACAAAAATACAAAACAAAAAAAAAAACAACAAAAAACTCAAAAAATACAAAACAACAACAAAACACACAAAAAACCATAAAAAAACAAAACAACACACAAACACAAAAAAAAACAAAAACACAAAACACAAAAATACAAAAAACATAAAAACAACAAAAACACAAAAAAAAAAACAAAAAACAACAACACAAAAAAACAATAAAAATACAACTGCAAAACAACACAAAAAACATAAAAACAAAAAAACAAACACACACACACACACACCTCAAAAAACTAAAAAAGAAAAAAATAGAACACAACTACGACCTTTCTAGGCCAAAAGACTTTTAAGGCAAGATTCAATAGAGGAAACATAAGAAAGATATGTCTGAGCTAGGGAACTAAAATACCTTGATCGAACCAAAGAGAAGCAAAAACAAAGCAAAAAGGAACTAGGTACCTCTAGTACTAGAGCCATCCAAAGAAAGGATAGAAAGAAGAGCTTCCCTTATTTGTGAAGCCCACCATCTGGGAGGGTGGTCGTAGTAAGTAAGATCACCTTTGTCCAATGCCCAATTAGCTAAAGCATCAACACTCCTGTTCTGTTCTCTGACCACATGATTGTAATCAACTTTCAAAAAGCCCATCTGGATTAATTGAATCTTCTCAACAATTCTTTTTATTCTCCAATCAACCTTATGATTCTTAGGAGTCTTCAGTAGATTAATCATGACTTGAGAGTCGAATTCAACCAACACCTTTTCCCATCCAACCTTAGCAGCCTCTTGAAGGCCTCTGAGGATACCATACCCCTCAACAAGGTTATTGGAAAGGATACCCAAATTCTCAGCAAAAGTGAAAACCAAGGAACCATCTGAAAGTCTACCAATTCCTCCCACACTAGCTTTTCCAGGGTTCCCCCTAGAGGCTCCATCGGTATTGACTTTTCCAAAATCCTTAGGAGGAGGCTGCCAATTCCTTGTTCTATCCATCTTGCAATTACTCACATTCCCTTTAAGTTGGTTGCCCTTAGAAGAGTTAATCTTCAATATTTGCATCACTTGATCCCATCTTTGGTGGGAGTTTTAGGGGTGATTAAGGAGTTGTTGGACTGATTCAACTAAGTTGGCAATGGTATTTTTCTAGATATAGTGAATATCCTTCCTTTCTTGATTGAAAATCTGGTTGTTCCTTTCATTCTAGATATTCCAAGGTAGAATGGTAGAACCCATCCAAACTAACTACCTAATGAAATGATCAACACCCTCCTGTTTAGGCCAATCCCTCCAAAGTTGTTCAAAAGTAAAAAAATTGGACCATTGTAAGCCAAGTAAGATGGTCATTCTCCTCCATAGCTCAGAGGCTAAGGTACACTCAATAAAAATATGGCTAAGAGTTTCCACATTCTCTCCACACATTTCACATCTAAAAGGGCCATGAAAACCACGTTTCATAAGTTGCTCACCAGTTAGCACCCTATGATGCAATAAAAGCCAAGTAAAGAACCTCACCTTAGGCCAAAGATTTTGAGCCCACAACTGAGAAAATATATCATATGATTGGTTGGGATTATTATGGCATAAGGTCAAATAACCTTGAGCAACTGAATACTCACCCTTAGTAGTGTTGTTCCATCCAAAACAATCTTTATCATGGGACCAAGAGAGAGATCTCATATGAAGGATGCTTTGGATGTCTTTTCTTTACCTTTCTAGAATTTGAATAGGCCAATCCTCAATAGGGATCCAATATCTACCAACCTCTGAATTACCAGTATGGTACCGATAGTAATTAGCCACCTTTATCTAGTTAGCTCGGTGAAGCTCCTCCATCCAAGGCCTCCAATCGAGAAACTGAGTTATCAAAGGTTGGTGACCATCCCAAGAATCTATCCAAAAATTTACCTATTGACCATTATGAATGATCCAAAATAACTTTTTCTTTATCAAATCCTCACTAGTATTAAGAACCGCTAAAATGGGAGAACCTTTGGTAGGCAATTGATAGCGAACAAGGTCTTCAGGACTTTTGTTCTCAACATATTTAGCATGAAGATTTTTGGCCCAAAGAGCATTGGGGTTATGCAAAATCCTCCAATACAATTTAGCAGCTAAAGCTTTGTTGTTATTAATAGCAGACCAGAATCCTAACCCCCCTTCATTCTTAGGAAGACATAAAGTATCCCATTTCACCAAGGCCCATTTTCTTTTCTCCTTAGTACCACTCCAGAGGAACCGATGATTGATTTGATCCAATTCTCGAAGAACAACCTTTGGGATATTCAACATAGTAGAAACATAAATAGGTATAGCTTGAAGGACTAATTTTACCAAGGTAATTCTACCCCCAAAAGAAAGCCACCTATTGGTCCACTTTCCAATTTTCTTCTTAACTCTGTCCAACAACCAATTCCAATCTTTTTTTCTATCTTTGAATATTGATAGGAATGCCTAAATAAGTGATCAAAAGGGAGGTCTTCTTATATCTTAATTTATCCAAGACCATGGATTCTTGTCTAGGAGAGCAGTGAAAGAAAATGACTTTAGATTTATCTTCATTGATCAATTGCCCGATAGCCTTAGAAAAATAACTAATGATTTGCTTAATTTTAGAAGCTTCCTTAACTGTAGCTTTACCTAACAGAGTAGAGTCATCAACAAATTGAATATGAGAGATAGGCCTAGCTCCATGAGCAATGGTAACTCCCTCAAGGGTTTTATTTTCTCTATTTTTGGTTATAGTCCTACCCAAGCATTCAACAAGAATGATGAATAAATAAGGGGAGAGGGGGTCACCTTGCCTAATACCTCTAGAAGCTAGGAACAATTGTGAAGGCCTACCATTGATAAGAACTGAGTAGGATACTGAAGAGATACATCCCATAATCTAATCCATCCAATCTTGAGAGAAACCAAATTACCTCAAAACTTTGATAAGGAAGTGCCAATCCACTCTATCATAAGCTTTGGATAAGTCTAAATGAATGAACATAGAAGGATATTTTTGCATTTCCATGGAATGGATGGCTTCTTAAGCAAGAACTATCTCATCCACTATTTGATGCCCTTCCACATAACCCCCTTGTTTAGGGGAAATAATCTTATGCAAAAGAGGCTTCAACCTTTCCACCATGATCTTAGTAATGATTTTGAGAAGAACATTACATAAAGCTATAGGTCTAAAAGTTGAGATATGTTCAACCTCTTGAGCTTTTGGGACTAGAGTTATATAAGTTTTATTGATAACCTTCAAAATTTCTTTGGCTTTCCTGGCTTCTTCCACCACCTCTAATAAATCAACATGAAGGATATCCCAAAACTCTTGGTAGAACTCAATGGGAAAACCATCAGGACCTAGGGTTTTCCCTTTTTGCATTTTAAAAACCACCTGTTGAAGCTCATTGATAGTAATAGGAGCAATCAAAATAGAGTTCTCCTCAGAAGTGATAAGAGAAGGGATCACTTGAAGAACATTCTGTTGAGAAGTCGAGTCAAGAGGAGTAGCAACAAAAATATTGGAAAAGTAATTGACAACAATAGAGTTCATGCCATCCCAAGTGTAGACAACATCTCCAGAATCTGATTTCAGGGAAGAAATAAAGTTGTGAGATCTTCGAGCTAGAAGAGATTTGTGGAAGAAATTTGTGTTTCGATCTCCTTCTTTGAGCCATTGAATTCTAGATTTTTGCTTCCATAAGAGTTCTTCTCTTTTTCCCATTCCTCTAATTGAGTTGTGAGTCTAATTTCATCTGTACTTCTACTCTCTATGAGGCCATCTAAATGGATTTTCTTATTCAAATTTTCAAGTTGAGCAATCACTTCATGTTTTTTGTTGAACATCCCCAAACTCCTTCCAGTTCCAAATCTTGATTTTGGATTTAATGTATTGCAACCTTTTGGAAAAACAGAACATCTTAGTCCCATACCTTGGTTTACCTTCCTTCCACCATTGTTGCACTCAAGGTCTGAAGGAACTATCTCTAAGCCACATTAACTAAAATTAAAAAGGAGAGAAACTCACATTGGTTTTCCACATTTCCACCATGATTGGCTAGTGATCCAAACCAACATTGTTAAGAGTCTTCACTTTAGGAATGTGACCATGGATTAAGAAATTGTCAGAGAGCAAGAACCTATCCAATATCTCCATGATACAAGCTAAGCCTTGCCTTCTATTAGACCAAGTCATAAGGCCATTATCTAGTTGGATGTCCACAAGATGAAGGTTTGCAATATATTCACTCATGAGGTCAGTGCTCCTATCCAAATTTCTATTTCCCCCATTTTCTCATCTAGAGAGAGGATGGTATTGAAATCTCCTCCGATCAAGATCCAAGCTTCAAGAAAATGAGAGATAATATAAGTTATATCCTTCCACTATCTTCTCTTTTCCTCCAAAGTAGTCGGAGCATAAACAATTATGCAGAGCATAATTTGGTTGGAATGTCTACTTTGAATAGCTATAGCCAAAAGACCCCAACTACCAACCATATGGTGAATAACTACCTCTTTTGGGTCCCAAAGGCAAGCAATGCCACCAGAAGTCCCCTAGGAACTGAGGGAAACAACTTTTCCAGCTGGCCAAATTTTACTAGCAATTGATTCCATTTCCTCTATTGACATCTTCGTTTCTTGAAGGAAAACAAGATGTGGATGGTTTATCTGAATCATTCTTCTAATTTCATTTTGTTTTGAAAGACTCCCTTTGAGTCCTCTAATATTCCAAGTGATGATCTTCATTAATACCAGGGCTAAAAAAGTTGGTAAGGGCATTAATCTTACCTTCCTCTACAAGATTTTCACCTTCTTTTACCATATGATGTTGATTGGTCTTGCGACCTACCTTTTGATTAGAATCCATCTTCAGTTTTTTTCCCTATTTCTTGACTTACTCCAATTGAATCTAGGATGGCTTCTAACCTTGAAGAATGCATGTACAAAGCCAAAGTGTTATTAGAAGGTTCAATAGAGTCTATCTTGGGACCTGTATTATTTGAAGTCTCAACATTTAAAAGATTGTTTTTCTTGTGTATATTTTCTCCCTTTTTTTCTATTGAAAACCTTTGATTTGTTGGTTTGTCTCTGAGTTCTTCCCTTCATCTTTAAATTGTGTTTCTAAGATTTTTGTTTCCATTATTTCCTCTTCCTCACCTAGGACATCATTTGTGGAAAGAATTTCAAACATATTAGCTGATAACTTTGATTGATCCTTCATAACTAGTTTTTTTTGAGTGTTCTTCTTCTTAGGCATTTGGAAACCTGTTGAGTTTGTATCCTCTTTCTTTTGATCTAGAATTTTATTTGGGAAAACACTAGCCAAATGACCATATTCATGGCAAATTCTACAATGAAAAGGAATGTTCTCATAGTCCACCACTTGCTCCCAAGTGTCCTCCCCAAATTGTAATGAGATCTTTTTAGGTAGGGGTTTGTCAAAATCCATTAAAACACAAATCCGAGCATAAATAATATGTTCAAATTTTTTAGTACAATCAACAATCATCATAAAAGTTCCCAAAGAGTTTCCAATTGAAGAAAAAATAGTCGAATTCCAGAATTCAATTGGGAGGCCAAAGAGTCTAACCCACACGGGACCTATAGAAGGCATCTCTTCTTCGGCTTTAAATTTAGTATGCCAAGGCTTCATAAAAAGCCCTACCCTTCCAAAGAACCAGGGACCCCCTTGAAATGTTTTCTCTCTATCTTCATTATTAGCAAATAAAACAAGAAAATAACCATTTGGATAAATAGAGATTTGTAACTCACCTTTAGTTTTCTAGTTTTTTGCAGCCCAAACTTTGAAAGCAGATAGGCTCAGACGAAAACCCAAGAAACGACAAATTAGTCCTCTTTTTTCCAGATCTTCAATGCTAGTCTGAATGTCGCCCATATCTAGCTTAACAATTGGAGTTCCATCAGCTGCCCTAAGACATCCCGACTCAGTTTTCCTAGGATCAATCTTAGGCATTCTTAGAGGTTTACGGGAAGCCCTAAGATTAATGTTAGCATTAGGCTGAGGTTGTCCACCATGGAGGGCATCCCTAAAATTTATTTTTGGGGTCAAGTCTTGGAAATCCTTGCCCTTGAAAGGGGTTTCCACAATGGATTTATTTTGGGGGTGCACCTTAGCACCGGATTCGCTTGAGATCTGAACCATTTTTTGATCAGCTGCTTGAAACTTGTTTCGTGATCTCTTTAATCCATGCCCTGGATGTCGAGGAAAGGTATGATTTTCACTTTTGTTTTGTGCAGCAAATTGGAAGCCATTGTCAATCAAGTTCACAACATGAAGATCTATTGAAAGATAAATTTCTAACCCATCTTGGGTCCCCTACAACATATCCCGCTAAAATCTTGAGCAAAAACCACAAAAATATTGGCCGCTAGGGCCCGAAGGCCCCAAAAAACAACCTCTGGAGCTGCTTGCACTCAACCCAGATGAAACCCTCGCACAGTCGCTTGCTTCTTCCAAAATATATTCTCTTTCGAACTTAAGTTTCTTTCTTGAAATTTAAGGAATTTAATTGATTTAGCTAATGTCTTTTGATATTAAAATATATTAAATTATACTAAATAAAATACATATTTTTTATTTTATTTTATTGGAACCAACAATTATATTCAATAAAAATAAGAGAGGTTACAATAAAAAGGGAGCTGGAAAAATCATAACTCGGGGTGCAAGGCCACCCAAATGATCAATACTATAAAGACAAGGTCCGAGGCTAAAAATAAAACCAACCCTTAAAAGGGTGAATAAACAACAAAACTAGGTAAAGGGTTGAGCCCTACTATGAGCACTAACAGAATGACCTGAGGCTGGAAAATGTCACCCCCTTAACTTGATACACCGAAATAGAGAGACCTTGAGGCAAAGGGAGGTTAGACAAACCCCTGTTAATAGTGCATAGATCCTCATATCGGTACTTGATAAGATTTATCAAATGTGGTAACTTATGAGTCAACTTGGAAGCCTGAAAATGGATCTAAACAATAGTAGCATAAAACATCGTAAATATTTTCTTGCATAGAAAATTGACTAGAAACAAAATCTCCTAAATAGACAACAAAATTTCTATCTTTCCAAAGTTGAAATAAAATAATAGCACGAAATAAATTCTACAAAGTAGCAATATAAGTAGGCCAACAACTATAATCTCCAAAACAAAATCATCTTCCATCTAAATAATTCAAGATGAAAGGGCTTGAATAATGAATGAATCCAAGACCAGACAGACTGAGCATGAGGGCATAACCAAAATAGATGTTTAAAATTCTCAAAACAACCACAAGCTGAACACTTAGGATTAGGATGACCAACCCTACTAAGTCTCTCTCCCATAGGAAGCCCTTGATAAATAAGAGACCATAAAAAAGGTAATTTTGGGTTCAAGGTTAAACTACAAGATACAATTTAGATGAGCAATCCAAGTATAAGAGGTAGAGTGAGTCTATCATCTCTCATTAAGTTTATCAACATCAGGGGAAACAAGACTAAGAAGCTGATAAAGCAAAGAACAAGAGTAGTTCTTGAAAGGAGTATCCACATTCCAACACCAATCCCTTAACTAGACACTCGAGGGTTGAAGGTCGAGCTTATGAAGCATGACATTAAGCATAAGCTCTTAAATTTTTAGAATAAAAGCGAGATCATAATTTTGAAGATTAAATTTTTGTTTGAGATTAGACCAAGGAATCCAGTCTTGAGAGTGCACTAAATATTTAATAAAGCATATGCATTTATGAAACAACCTCAAAGATTTAATCCCTAGTATATCAGTAAGAATAATTGAAGAGTTAGACAGAATAGAAGACCACCAGATATTCTGAGAATTAAATGAAATACCATTAGAAAAACCATCACCAATCTAGTGAAGATGAGGTTTCACCACCTCAAAATCCCACCAAATACTTTTAACAACAAAATAACCATGAATCTTAACTAGAGTAGAAGTAATGATGAGAGTATGAAGGTCAATATTAGCCCAAGCTTTGGACCCATAAGGTAGCCCCGAAGAAATGCAATGGTGAGCCAAAACCTTCCAAGCTTCAGGATCTTCAATAGCTTTAACCACCCACTTAGCACACAAAGAAATGATTTACCTGTAAATGTGAATTATGCCCATCCCACCTTTATCAGTGGGCATGCAACAAATATCCCAAGCAACTCGATGAAAGCCACGCGAATTATTTCCCTTGACCCAAAGAAAATCCCTATGGAGTTTGGCCAACTTATTCTAAGAATTCTTAAAAGGGGCCCAACAGGAGGAGTAATAAACACGGGTGGCAGCAAGAATCTTTGTGCAAACTTGAAACTTATAGGTAAGAGAAAGAGGATGTGAGATCCAATAGGAAATCTTCTTATAAATATATCAATGACATACTGCTAGAGTTCAAAGGGTGAGCTTTTAAAAGTAAAGGGAATTTCTAAGAACTTAAAACGCTCACCCCTTTGAAGCCAATGCCATGAAAAATGTCTAAGCCAAGCAAGCACAAAAGAAGAAGCAAGGCGGAAACAAAGAGACTTAGACCATTGGATGTTGGAACCCGAGGCCTTACAAAAAATATCCAAACAAATCAAATTAGTTAAAACTGAAACCTCATCCTCATTGATAGAGAAAAGAATCATATGCAAAGTGTCCATAAATAACCTGGGTAGACATGTCAGGTAAAATAATACCTTTGATCAACCCCTCAGATGCTTGATTGACAAGAAGATAACCAAAAGCTTCAGTAACAAGGACGTAAAGCGAGAGGGCCAAAGGACAACCCCGAATAATAGAAAAAAATAAACCAAAATCCTTTGACCTATGTCCATTAATAATAAGACAAGCTAAAGCATCAAAAAATAACATACAGACAACCCTGATAAAAAATGGGTCAAAGCCAAGAGCTTGAAGCATGGCGAGAATGAAATGCCACTCAATACGATCATAAGCTTTCTCAAAGTCCATTTTAATGAAAAGAGGCTTTTGACCAGAGAGATAAGCCTATTCTAAACCTTCCCAAATAACAATAAGATTATCCAAGATGTAATGCTCTTTAATGAAACCTATCTACCCCAATCTGATAATAATAAGGAGAATGTTACAAATACAGAGAGCTAAAGCTTTAGCCAAAATATTGTAAGAGACATTCCTTTAGAAATAAAATTAATGTTTTCATGATTGATGATGTTGCCCAGAGAATTGTTGGCTAATGCTTCATTGTAGACATTGAGCAGATCAAGTCCAGTAAACTTCCAAGTGGCTTTATAAAATTCACAAGAAAAACCAGCAAGACCAAGGGACTTGTCATCCGACATAGTCATAAGAGCATTATGAAGCTCAACAAGTGACAAAGGAGCCTCACAAAGAAGTCTGCCATAAGGAAACAACTTAACAAGAACAACATCAAGACACTGCTGGAGCACCATATAAAATTCTGGAGAATATTGCTGCGCTTTAAAGAAAAACCTATAATGATCCATAAAAGCAGATGCAATATTAGGAAGAGAAGTTAGCATATCATGAGAGACTTGAATAGCATTGATCAAGATCCTAGCCTACCTAGAATGCAGAGATTTGAAAAAGTCTTTGGACGGGAGATCACCAACCGTCAACCAGTGCAGACGAGCCCGAATCTAAACCCTCTGATTTCATGTTGTTCATGGACTATAAGCTGGTAGTGAAGACCAACAACCTTGGTTTGTAACTATTGATCATACAATTCATTTTCCAACAATAATAAATTTCATTGATACTCCTTCTTAACAGTCAAATGAGCACGCTTTCTGCCATGTGCCACCTGTTTACCAAAATACTGCATGAAAGAGGTAGTATGGATAATCGTGTCATTCCACCAAGAAATCCAATTGACAAAGTGAGGAGGTCGAGGTAATATATTCCATATTCTCTCAATCACAACAATCATGTGAGGGTGTTGCAATAAAGAAGTATTTAAATAAAATTGATTATATCAAAAATTAAATTGGTGACCACTCCACTCAATCTGAAAAGAAATCGAAAAATGATTTAACAGCAAAAATTGATCCCAAACATTCACATAAAACTAAAACCTAAATATAAAATAAAAGAAATTAATATATTTTTCATTTAAACTTAAAATAAATAATAATTTATAAAATTACAAATACATATTTATAAAAAATGATTTCATCGAGTGATTGATATTAAATTACCTTCCTTTAATGAAACTAATAATGCTCATTAAAACCTAAAACATTGAATTGCCTAGTAGATTGTAAATATAATTTTTTTTTGTTTTTAAATGTCATTTTATATATTTTCATTGGCACATTGAGATATTTAAATAACATACTATAATAATAAGATGTTTCTTATATAAGCTGCAAGCTGCAGTGGTAAAGATTTTATTCAAACCCTACTTAGTATGAGGGAATCAGACCCTCATAAAAACATGTGTAATCTATGATTCCTATAAAAGTTAATAATTATTTTTAATTAGTTATATTAAATTGAAAATTTTTCATTCATATGATGATCATGTATATCTTTATAAGATTTGAATCTTAATTTCTTCCTTTAAAAACTCAAATAATTAAATATTACATATGAAAAATTTAATAAATTAAACTAAAATACCATTTAAATGTTAAAATTTATCAAACAAATTAAACTTTAATTTATGATATCAAAATTTTTTCCTCTATACATTTTTCTAACCTCATAAATAATAATAATTTTCTTAAAATTACAATTTCACTAATTCTAATTATAACACATTCATTAAATTTAAACCTAATGCTCTTTAAATCTAAATATCCATTTGCTCACCTTTAATTTATCTAATTATCAAATCTACATCGGCTTCTTATTCTTGTCCACACTTATAAATTTTCTAATAATATACTGATTAATATATTATAAAAAATATTAATATTGTAGAATGATAAGGATTTCTGACCTTCTCATTCTTGTACATAATTATAAATATTTTAATAATAAAATAATAATAAAAAACTTTATAAAAAAATACCATATCCTGACCCGACAAACGTTTGTGTAAAATCTCTTTTCGGCTAAACAAGACAAGCCCATAGAAGAAAAGATAGTGACCTGCACCTACACAAAAATCTTATCTTTCACTTTTAGAGCACTTAGAATCTTAACTGCTTTTATTTTTATTTCCTTGGATGACAACAAAGCAAGAATACATGAAACAAGCTAATGGGACATTCACATAGCATATAATATGCTATTAAAAATTAAAATTAAAATATTAAGTGGGTATTTCAAATGGGAGGTTTACGATTGGAATTTGGAGATGAGAACTTATAAATTTTAATTTAAGTAGATAGTATAATAGTGTGATTTCTTTTACTTGTTGCAGACCAATAAAATATAAAATGATTTTAAAAATATAAAGAATGAGGATAGAGGCCAATACAAATACCCCTCCATAAAATATAGATGTGTGTCTCCTTCACCTATAATACAATAAAAAAAGTATTGGATAAGTAGAATATAGACCCAAATAGAAGGATAAAATATTTTCTAATATAAAAAATATTAATAAATTTTAAAATATTAATGGAATATTTATCTAGTTAAGATTTTGGGTTTTTAAAAGATGTTAAAAAAATTAGCAGCAGCATCATACTAGTATTAAATCATTGATTATAGGGATATAGAAAATATTACATCTATACTCAAATCGGGATTTACAAAGAGATAAACAAAAAAGAAACGGAAAAGCTTAGAAAATCTGTTGCTTGGGAAGCAAGATGAAGCAAAGAATCAGCTTGACCAAGGAAGGGGATAGGAACAATCACACTTAAAGAAGGATGATGTTTCTTGTCTGTTAAGCAATTGTCCTATTCCTGTTTAAAGAATCAGGTTGACCAAGGAAAAGGAAGGGGACATGAACAATCACACTTAAAGAAGGATGATGTTTCTTGTCTGTTAAGCAATTGTCCTAGTAACAAAATCTTCTGGAAAGTTCAAATAATTTTTTTAGATTCTTTTAGAGATTTTATGTTTTTGCTATGATTTGGAAGATTCTAGACGATTAGAACACCCTTCCATTTTGTATTATATAGAGGGTATTTGCATTAACATTGAACATAGAGTTCCTCTGTTTTTTCAATGAATAGTTTAGTCCTCTTTTATCTCTCGTTCATGTTTTTGGTTGCAGATTTTATTCTCTATCTGTGTTAGCATATGCTCTGTGTTTTTTTTTCACGAGTACTGTTGTGAGACACCCAAAAGCAGATAGTCTAAAATGGCTGAAATGACTGATACTCAACACAGCCTGAGGTCTCTCCTCTGCATTGAAGAGAGAGATTTCCTTATAAGAAACAATGGAGACAAGATATAGTTTTTTACACTTTTGGGTTTCAGTGTTAATGACCATGATTAATTTTTTTTGGTATTTTGTTTTGGACTAAATATGCTATCTTGGATTTAGAAGTTGTTGGGTGTTGGGAAATCTTGAGTTTAATGACCATGATTATTTTTTTTCATATTTTGCTTGGATTAAAGCTGCTGTCTTGGATTTAGAAGTCGTTGGGTGTTGGAAATGCTCAGGTTAAGGTGGATGACTTGGAGGGGAAGATCGTGGGTCTGTATTTTTCTGCCCACTGGTGTTCCCCATGCAGGGCATTCACCCCCACTCTGGCAGAGATCTACACAGAGTTAGTTGACAAGGGAAGCTTTGAGATCATCTTTGTGTCTGCTGATGAAGATGAGAACTCATTTCAAGAGTATCACAAGACAATGCCATGGCTTGCCCTGCCATTCGGAGATGCAGAGTCCAGGGATAAGCTTGATCAGGTCTTTGATGTCTCTGGCATCCCCACGCTTGTGTTTTTGGACAAGAAGGGCAAGGTGATTAGTGCTGATGGTGTGGACATCATTGATAGTTATGGTGCTCAAGCATACCCATTTAGCAAAGAGAGGCTTGATCAGCTTAAAGCTGAGGAGGATGCCATGAGGCAAAATCAGTCCTTGACTTCTCTTATGGTATCCCCTGCCAGGGACTTTGTCATTGCCAATGGAGATAGAAAGGTAAGTGAAAATTTATTTTAGTGAGTATTTTCTGTACCAAAATCCGTTGAGGATTTCTATACATGAAAATTGATCAAATTAGGATCTTTGTTAATGTACTTGAAACGCGTGAGTAGTTTTACTTAGATTTCTTTGTACTAAAACTCAAGGAGAATCTCTACATATATGCATTAAAATGATCAATTTTGGCTCTTTGTTATTGCATCCGGACCCTGTGCATAGGTGCCTATATCTGAGCTGGTGGGTAAGACCGTGTGCTTGTATTTCTCAGCTCACTGGTGCCCTCCTTGTAGAGGATTCACTCCACAACTTGTGCAATTCTACAATGAGCTGAAGAAGAGAGGGGAAGACTTGGAGATAGTGTTCATCTCCAGTGATGAAGATGAAGGGTCCTTTCAAGAGTATTTTGAAAGCATGCCATGGCTTGCTTTGCCTTTCAGAGACCCAGTGGAGAAGACCCTTTCAAGATACTTCGAAGCTGGGGGGATCCCCGCCTTGATTGTGCTGGGCCCAGATGGGAAAACTTTACAAACTGAAGCCGTGGAGCTGGTTATGGAATATGGTGTTCAGGTTTACCCATTTACAGCAAATAAATTGGATGAACTTAAGGCCAAAGAGGAAGCCAGACGAGCTGCACAGACCTTGGAATCTCTGTTGGTGTCTGATGAGCGAGACTTTGTCATCACACACGGTGGTGAAAAGGTAAGTGTCTGAGGTTTCCCACCCTTACATGTTTAGATTACATTTCTGGTAATAGCTTCTGGGTACACCATGTTCTAAAATTTGAATCGTATAAATTCAAGCTCAGCTTCCCAATTTATCTCCGAAAGACAGCGAGAGAGGAACACTTAGATGTATTTTTTAATATGAGTTGTCCATTGGACTAATGTCATCTTGGGTCTAGAATTAATCGTTCTCTGGAGTCTTCGTTCTATGAAGTCTTCTAATAAAAAGATTGTATTGGACACATCGTCTCGAGGTCTAGAGATTGTATCATTTCGAGTTTTTGGTGCAACAATAACTCTACAGTGGTATCAAGCCCCACCTGACCAATAAAATATCCTAGTTACATTGGAGAGGGGTGTTGGATTAACCACTTCAGGGATTTGATTTAGTGAACTAATCACTACCTTCGGCTGGAAATGTTCAAATACAAAGATTGTACAGGACACTAACACGAGGTGTTCAAATACAAAGATTATATCGGACACTAACGCCCTTGACGAACTTAAGGCCAAAGAGAAAACCAGATGAACTGCACAGACCTTGGAATCTCTGTTGGTCTCGAGCGAGACTTTGTCATCACACACGTGGTGAAAACGTAAGTGTCTGAGGTTTCCACCTGTTTAGATTACATTTCTGCTAAGAGCTTCTGGTACACCATGTTCTAAAATTTGAATCGTGAAATTTCAAGCCCAGCTTACCAATTTATCTCCAAAAGAAAGCGATAGAGGGAACGCTTAGATGTATTTTTTAATATCAGTTGCCTATGTCCTAAGCATCTAGGTCAGAACAGGGGGGCATCTTCGTAAATCACGGGGTATGTTTTATTTATGGTTTTCCTAGTAGCATACTGATACAAACAGGGGTAATAACAGAAACTGGACCCCCTGTCGATCAGAGTCCAGAACCACATATATCCATACCTTATAGACATCAATACCAGTATTTTGCATCAACTTGCATTATTTATTATAAGGTCATACGGTTGTTTCTTCCGGGGAGAAACAGGCTTCCCCTCCTCTGATTGCACATTAGCTTGTCGGCCAAAAAGAAACAGTTAGGCTGGAATCATTGAATTAAATACTCTTTTAGAATTAAAACTACAGCTTTTTCAGTGTTCCTTTTCAAATTGTAATGGGTGCAACCTATAAGCATGGATTGTGTTGCAGGTGCCAGTTTCTGAGCTGAAAGGCAAAACAGTTGGTTTATATTTTTCTGCTCATTGGTGCCCTCCTTGCAGAGGATTCACCCCAGTGCTTGCCAAAGTATATAATAAGCTCAAGGAAAAGGGAGAAGCCTTTGAGATTGTTTTCCTTTCTAGTGACAAAGACCAAGAGGCTTTTGAAGAATACCATGCAAGCATGCCATGGTTAGCTCTTCCTTTTGGAGACAAAGTCAAGAAGGATCTAGGCCGCTACTTCCATATCGAAGGAATTCCAACTTTGATCATAATCGGAGCTGATGGAAAAACTGTGACAACAGATGGCAGAAACATTGTTTCTGCCAATGGGGCCAAAGCTTATCCTTTTACTGACGCTAGGCTTGCAGACCTACAGAAAGAAATAGAGGAACAAGTAGATAGATGGCCAAAGGAAGTGAATCACATCCTGCATGAGCATCCTCTTTCTTTGACTCACAGACAGTCATACAACTGTGATGGGTGCGATGAAGAAGGAAGCCCCTGGTCTTTCTACTGCAAAGAATGTGATTTTGATCTTCATCCAGATTGTGCTTTGAAGGATGAAGGCTTTGACACAATTGAGAAACAACAGCAAGAAAGCAAGGCTGTAAGTAATGAAGATAAACCAACTGGATTCATCTGTGAAGGAGATGTCTGTAGAAAGGTTTAATCATTCAAAGAAAATGCTTTCAGAGGGCTTTCTATAGGTTTTCCAACATAGTGTATCGAGGATTATAGCAAGTTTATTCATAAATAACACCCTGTTCTAAGATGGTTCCTGTAGCACTACAAAGCTTGTTTAGCATTCGTATAAAATTAAATCAGCATCTAATGTAGGGATTTGGGTTCTACACATGTTTCAACAATTTTCCTTGGAATTTTTAGTCTATATGTTACATGTCTACTATAGGTAATTTGTGAAATATTTGCAGATGCACGCACAAATAACAAAGCATCCATGGATGCATCTATTTTATTGATTTTTGAATTGGTATTCAGTAGCTGACATTAATTTTAGGAAGTTTGGATAGTTGAAGATAAATGTTTGAATTTTATTTCTTTGAGATACCTTTTAATTAGGCCTAATGATGATAAACTCCTGTCAAATATACTATCAGGCCCCTCAATATACTATTAGGCCCTAGTTCAAGAGACTCGAGAATTGTAGATATTTGTAAGTATATATATTTTTAAATTAAATCTTAAAAGTTATGGCAACACCCAAAGAGTTAAGTTCAACTTTT